>CM047004.1:90730168-93130168 GCA_025698465.1 Gossypium longicalyx
AATTTCGTTAGGAAATTTTAATGTTTGGGTAGTCAATTAAATGAAAAGGACTAAATTGGAAAATGTGTAAAAGTTGCTAGAATGATTAAATAGCTTAAGTTTCTAATGAGAAAGGATTTAAAAGGAATTAGACCCAAAATTTATTTGGTCTGGACGGAAAGGGCATGAAATCAGTGGGAAAATTGATGATTTAAGGGAAAAATTGGAATATTGCATAATTAACTAAATAAAGATAGGACTAAATAGGAAATATCTAGATTTCTCTTCATTTTTCTTCATTCTCACCAGCCAAAATGCCATATGAGGGTTATTTAAGCTGTTATTCATAATTTTTACACCAAGTGAGTTAATCCTTGCCTATTTCTTGTAATTTTTGTGTTTCTAAGACTTTTACAACTAGGTCCTACTATTAAATTCATTAGTTTTTTATTTCATGGATGAAATTGAAAGTCACCATGTTTTAGTTCTGTAATTTTATGATGAAATATCATGAAATTTAAGCTTTAATTTGTTTATGAGATGATTTTATAAGGTAATTTCAATAGAAATTGATTTTTAGGACCTAATTGTGAAAATGTTTGGAATTAAAGTCTAGTGCTGAAATTATGATTTCAAAAGGTTATAAAGTAGTTTAAAGTGATAGAATAAAGTGTTAATTGAGAAAAAAATCACCTCAATTGAGAGGCTAATTGAGTATGGATGAAATTATTATTTATTAAAAGCTTAGGGGAAAAATGGTAATAAACAGCTTGCACTAAAACAGTTTTGGACAGCAGCAGTAGACTAACTTTGAAAAATAACCATAAATTGTAAAAATCGAATTAGAAGATGAAAAAAATATGAAATTAAAGCTTATTGAGTCTAGTTTCTTATAGAAGAAACGGTGTAAGCAATGGACTTGTAAATTATGAGATATAATAAATTTTGTGAGACAATGTCAGAATGAATTCGGGTTCCCCTGTTCTAACTTTTAAAAATCATAAAAAAATTGAATAAAAATAATTAGGGGCTTAAATTTATATTTTTAGAATTCTAAATGAGTCTATTTTCAAGAGAAACAAACGAAAAATCATCTGAATCCTGTATGAAGAGATAATTAATTTTTAGTGAAGAAGGGTTAGAACTGTCAGATAGCAGAATAGGGGTGACTTTAAAGAATAAATTGTACTTATTTGCTAAACCAAAAATTCTGAAAATTTTATGGTAAGAAGATATGTGAGTCTAGTTTTAGAGAAAATTAGCGGATCCTAATTTGGAGTTCTGTAGCTCAAGATAAAAATAATTTAGTGACTATGACTCAAGTAGACAGCTTTGAATGAACTATAAATAATAATGAAATTATAGAGAATGTTGCATATGAACATGAAATGTATTAAATTGATAATTAAATTTATTTATTTAGATTCAGAAAATTTAAATATGAAGCTAGATCGAGGAAAGCAAAAGTTCGAGATTAGTAGATTTTTGTATACGAACAAGTATCGAGGTAAGTTCATGTAACTTGAATTATATTCTTAAATGCTTGAAATGTATGTTATTGATTTGAATATGATTTGAATGTTCATTGTATGAAAATTGATGAAACATTGATATATTTGATAACAAGGAGAAGAAATCCAGGTTGAATGAAAGGCAAATTTGATGGATCTCTGAAAAGGAATTGACGGTAAAAAGGATCTAGCCCAGACGGGTGATCCTATCGTGATATAGCCCTTCCGAAAAATATGTGGAAAATGTATTTAACCCGGACGGATAATCCAAATTAAGGTATGAATTTGCCTGGACTGGTAATTCAGATCTAAGCTCATTAGAGTAATTGTCGTTCAGGGGATTTAGCCTGGACTGGTAATCCCGACAATACTCTATGAGTTTATATTACAGGGGATTTAGCCTGGACTGGCAATCACACTGTAGGAATGAGGTTCGCGGCAGTATGCTCTCTAAAATGGAAATGTGCGCACATGAATATGAATTGACGGACCCAAAAATTGTACACTAAAAGTGTATCTCTGAAAATCCATTGAAAATTCTGAAAAATTTCGAAAAGTCATGGTATTAATGAGCTCATCAATCATGGTATATATATTATTGACACATGGAAATTATTGGACTAACTTGAATGTTGAGTTTGTGCATGTTAGGGTAATAATACATTGAATGGATATATGAATGTTTATTGCATTGTATTGAAAATATTAGGTAAGTATAATTCTTGTTACATGAGCTTACTAAGCACAAAGTGCTTACCGTGTTTCCTTTTCCCCTATTTTGTAGTGTTAAGAGCTCAGAGGTCAGAGACACATCACACTATCAACCTCAAGATTTTGGTATATAAAGAAACTTTATTTTGGAAATCAATGGCATGTATAAGCTAATAAAGTAAATGTTAATGTGAAATGAATGTAAGGTCAGCCATTGGTATAGCTAACAAATCTTGGTTTTGGTATGTGATGAGGTTATCTTATAAATATGCATGAATCTATCTTGAAAGTATGTTGAATTGGATTGGTTGATATGGATTGGTCTCGGTTTTAAATTGCAGGGAAGGGTAGATATCTATAAAGGGGTTATATTGAGTAAAAAAAAATTAATTTGTAAACTTCGGCAATGCCTCGTACCCTATTCCGGAAACGAATACGGGTAAGGGGTATTACACATAATTAGCTTTGTCTATCACACTAATCACACTAATTGAAAAACATTATTCTTTATCATTTGAATGTTTCAAAGAAGAGAAAATTTTGAAAGTTACCTGCTCATCATTGACCCTCATGGTAAGTTTACCGTCTTGAAAATGATTTTGTGCTCTTCCAGTTGAAAATAATGGTCTATCAAGAATAAGTGGAACCTCTCTATCTTCCTCCATATTTAAGATAATGAAATCTGTCGGAAAAATAAACTTGTCCACCTTTACTACTACATCTTCAACCACCATTTTGGGTAACAAAGAGTTCTATCTGCAATTTGTAATGTGACTAAGGTAGGCATGATATTTGAGCTATAAAGAGTGGCGTCAAATTATTGTTCGCTCCCAAATTCCAAAGTGCCTTTCCAAAAGTATGCGAGACAATGGCATAGGGAATCATGAAACTCTCAGGATTCTTCAACTTAAGACGAAGCTTCATCTGAATTAGGGCACTACACTCCTCAATAAATATTATATTCTCATAATCATCTAGCCATGTTTTCTTCATAAAAATATATTTGATAAATTTCACATAGCTAGGCATTTGTTCTTGAGCTTCAGCAAAATGAATATTAATGGACAACTTTTTAAATACCTCAAGAAATTTTTAAAATTGTATATCCATCTTATTTCTTTACAATATTCGTAGGAATGATGGAGGAGGATATTCCGATTTAATAGCCTCAGTTGATGGCTTCATTGCTTTTGCCTCATGGTGAACTTATTCTTTAGGGCTTTTGTAAAACTCGATGGTACTCTTGCCAGTGGGTGGAATAGGCAATTGATTCTTTGAATCCATCACATTTGAAGGAGAAACATTAGGTATCTCCTTACTACTTCTAAGGGCGACCGCCTTGCAATTCTCATTCGGATTATTAACATTAAGAGGAGGTTGAGTGTTTGACGGTAATGCTCCTTAAATTCTACTGTGGATAGCCTGAGCTTACTTACCTATTTGAGTTTCCAAAGCCTTCATCCTAGCATTAGTTGCCTGAATGAATTGTTGAAGTAGCTTGTTAGTAGCCAACTTCTTCTCCACTACTTGTTGTTGTTGCGAATGTGACATTTGAAACTGGTTTTGAGAAAAACCTAGAGGTCCAACTGTCCTAACTTGTGAAGAACTATTTTGATTATTTCCCCAAGCAAAGTTGGGGTGAGTTCTTCATCCTGAATTATACGTGTTGGAAAAAGGGTTATTTTGTTGTCTTCTTAGATTTCCAACATATCCAACTAGTTCTGCTTCATTTATGCACTACTAAAAATGATGATCATGTTGGACAAAACATGTTAGCGAACAAAAATATATAAATATAAATAAACAAATATTTATAGATATAATAAAATAAATTGAATAATTTATATTTAAATTATCAGATATGAAAAACCAATAAATAACATAACAAAACTAGAAATCAAAAACACGATGATCAGATTCGACCGCTCCTACGATACTTGAAGAAACGTTGGTCGAATGTCTCTCAGGATACAACAACACGATGATCGAAGTACTAGCACCTCTGCAGTGATCAACGAACAAACAATGTTTTTTTCTATCACCGAAACGTTGGAAAACATGAAGAGGAAAATAGAAGAATTTTGAAGAGAAAATAATCTCGTTGTGAGAGAGTGAGATTGAGCAAAAAATTCTAAAGAAGTCTTAGCCTTTTATGGCATTTAAAGGGGCAATTAAATCAATATGATTAAAATAGAATCAAATTGATTAGAATTAAATAAAATTAGGATATATGTCATTTTAAATCAGATTTTGTATATATTTGCTGAGAAAAAATAAATTTTGTGTTGGACTAAAATATTTGTAAGCTTGACTAGTTCAAACATTTTGCGTCGCCCATGTCGTGCAAGTACACCCCAACCTTGACACGTTTGAACCTGCAAACTCCTGCACGTGAAACAAGATTCCAAGCTTAGCCATTCAATCACTTTTTAAGTGGGTTCTTATATATATACACATCTCACACTTGATCTTTAACCAATATAGGATCTAAGCTTTTTTTTTCCTTAACAAATATTCACAAGTAGCTTACTTTGAACATCAATTTCTCATTCATCACTCAACCATTCTGAGCATATGATATATCATTGTAAATGTATCATGGAGTAGAATATGGAACCATAATTTTATGATTCAACTCTCCACCTTTACCAATTGAGAATATGCCTCAAAGTTCCCATAAATTAAATTTTTTCCAACAGATCATCCCCACACTGATCATAAATGGCATAAATTGGTTGTTTCCTGGTAACCCCAATTTTCTCGTTCACATCATGTCTCAAGACAACCACTTTAGTGACAAAGGTAGTTATCACATCAACCTCTACTAGTTCTATCAGTTTCTTTTGACTTGCCCCAATTATACTTTAAATCTATTATGAATTATTTTCTGTCATGTCTTCAATTATCTTAGCAGCTTCTTCAAGTGATTTACTTAACTATGCCCCATTTGCTGCTGCATCTAGATCACTTTTAATGGACTTCTTAAACCTAGTGTAAGAAGTCTGAATCAACAGCCATTCTAACTCTTGGTGGTGAGGACATTTCTTTTGCATTTCCTTAAACAGATCCCATGCCTCATGTAAAGTTTCCTCTTTATATTGCTGGAAACTAGTAATGCCATTACACAATTTTGTTGTCTTTGCTGGAGGAAAGAACTTAGCCAGAAACTCTTCCAGAAACTTTTTCACAATTTGATCCTAAGTTGTAATTGACTCATTGGGCAAGCTGTCTAACTAGTCTGTAGCTCGTCCAGTTAAAAAAAATTGGAACAACCTTAATTTTACAGCTTCAGTAGAAACGCCATTAAATTTGAAAGTATTGCATAGCTTGATGAACTTCTGCAGATGTTGGTTGGGATTTTCATGAGAGAAACTAGAGAACTGATTAGCTTTGACTATCTAAATGACTATCAGTTTAATCTCAAAACCATTTGCTTCCATTGTTAGAAAACATATACTAGTACGAAGCCCTTTGGCATGCGGGATGGCACATAGTCTTTGATACACCTAGATGCAACAGGGACAACAGAAGAAACTCATACATTATTCTGCTCATTAACATTATTATTCCTATTAGGATCTGCCATTATTGACTCTTTGTTTTCAACCTCAGAATTGATCCTTAAACGTCCGAGTCTTTGTAAAGTTGTTTCAATCTTCAAATCAAGTGGTAGATAATCTAGATTTTAACTTCTGGACATACAAAAGTCAAAGGTACCTAAAAATAAAACAAAAAATAAATTTGAGTTAAGCAAAAAGTAATTAAATTGATGTTAACAAAATTAACAATGGGCTATTTGACAACGACGCCAAAAACTTATTGATCGAAAATCGTGCATGCAAGTATATGTATTGTTTCAAGTAGTATAAAATATCGATCCCACATAGAACTATTACTAATCAAAACACCAATTACCAAATATTACTCTAATAACCTATCCAAATTAATCGAGAATACAATTTTCTACTAATTTAAAAGTAAATAAAAATAATAAATGCAAATTAAAGCAAGTAAAAATTAATAGTAAAACCCTAGTATTACAATTTCATCAAATGCGTTAGCTAATCAATCTATCTCCACCCAATTTATCCTAATAGAGTTAATTATTAACCTGGGAACTAAAATTTCCTTAATTCTCTTCCGATCAATTAAAGAACTAATTTAATCTAACTATTGAGCTATATTCTTATGTCAATAATGTAGACCAAATTGATTAACAATAACCCCAATTATGACTACCTAAGATAAGCATGTAATTTTGTATCCTAATTACGAAACAGGAATTGACTCATCTAACTAAAACCAAGAGTTATTCATTCTAGACCTAAAACAAAAAGTCTTCTTTCAATGTCTTTAGGTTTTTTCAAACTAATAGTTGGCTAGACTATTATCAAAGAAGAACAAGAACGAATAAATAATCGAAAATCTATTAATAATAAAAAGAGATGAAAATAGATAACATTCAATTAATTCAGCATGAAATCTATTGTAACCCTAAAAAAGAGATTTAGTTCATGGAGAATTTGAGAAATATCTTTAAATTAAAATAATAACCAAACATAAGAAAAACAATGGAGAAGCTTCGACTTCTCGTTGAAATCTGTTGATTCTTAATGCGTGAAAGCTTGGACAGCTCTTCCCCTTTTTTCTCCTCTTTTAAGGTTTCTTTTTCCCTCTTTTTGTAACCCCTAAAAATTGTAACTTTTAAAAAACTATTGAGTATATATGTCATTCCGTTGGAGCAGATATTTGTCTATTTACTTTCGCTAGGGTGGAGACATTCTTCATTGGAATGAAAATCTACTTATATTAAGCTATTCTTTCTCACGCTTTGTCGGGGCTATATTGAATAAAAACACATAAAAAATTAGTCCAATTTAATACTATAAATATATACTTAACTTAAAACATGAATGAAATAGAATTCCTAAAATCTAACAAAATAAATTATAAAATAACTAAAAATCCTAAAATCCTACTAAAATAAAGAACAAATAACTCTATGATATTAGAGTTATCAAATACCAAATTGACAGGATTTGTAAATGTTGTAGGCTAAACTTATTAAATCAATAATAAATTGACCGAATGTATAAAATTTGAGGACTAAATTTGTTATTATGCAAATAAAAAATATGTACAATAGAATATTAACATTGAGATTAATTATCTTTAATTACTCACTTTTAAAATTGACAATAATTTCCTCTAATTTTAAAAAAAGAAAATTCTCAATATTAAAATTTATAAAGATATGATTTTGCATTAAGAATTTTCTTACTTTTTGGTCGTTACAATTACAGACCACATCAAATGAAATTATATCTAACATGCTTTTGGTTGGCATTCAAATTAAAGCTAAAGTAATTTACTACAAAAATATATAATCTTGCTTGCATAATTGCATACCATATTTTCCACCGTTAATGCGGTGCTATTTGTAACATTGCTTTCGTTGTCCCTTATTGAGAATAGTGTAATAATAGCTAAAGCAATCATGGCGCCTCTTGGGTACTCTAAGAAATCATTCAGTTTTTGACTGTTCATACTTTACTCTTCACATGACCATAATATATTGTAAGCTTGAATTAATAGGCTTAATCATTTTCCATAGCTAAACTCGATTTTTTTTAATATACGCAGAGTGACCTTTTTGCATGCAATTAACCGACCAATGTTGTGAAATTGAAACAATGTAGTTGCTCGCATGATTTTACCACAATTTCGGGCTTTTAAGTGTTGAACTGTGTACTGTACTGAAAAAGAGAGGGGGGATTAGACAAAATGATGAACAGAGAATTATTTTCAACTTCATAATGGCCAGCCGCTAACATAAATAAAAGTTGTGGTTGAACTGTGAGCATTGATTACCATCTTTTTAGGCTTTTGAGAAAGTTAATATTATATAGAAAAACATAGGCATAAGATCTCAGGCCGGATTTTTACTCTAAGTTAATGGTTGAGATTACTCTTTTGAGGTTGAAAACCCTCCATATTACACCATGAAGAAAATAAAGAATCTTATTTTGTATTTGTAATATTTAACTTACAAATATGGTTCTGTTGGTAAGAACAATAAACAATGGGGGAATTTGAGAGATCTTCAAAGATATTAAGTAGTTAAAAATAGAATTTTGCCTTGTAAAAAAGAATGCTTCTTACAGTCTACCTGATTGTAATTTGTAAGCAAAATCAAACGATGAATAAAAAGAATATGTATGTATATAGTCAGTCTAATTGCCCTACCATTCTCTCTAAGAACAACCCATTAAAGAATGAAATCAGGGTTTGCAGGCTGCTAGGCTTAAGCTAATCAACATCATTACATAAAGCCAAAACTCTCACAAAATGCCACTGTAAGCTCAGACGAAAGTGGGTTTTCAATCCATTTCCCGACTCTTTTAGCTAAAGAAACCATGGAAGAAATGATAAAGTTCCGTTTAGGGGCAACATTAACCCTGCAAATAGGGCAAGTTGTACCAACTTTAAGCCATGCATCGATACAGTGAACATGAAAACAATGGCGACACCTTAGCCACCGAAGCTTTTCCCCCTTGGAAACCTTGCTAAGGCACACCACGCAATATTCAACTCCATGGCTGTTCCCAGTACTTCCGAACCGGTTGTTATACACATGCAGGCAGCTGACGACGAGCAAAGCCATGAAAACCAAGATTACTGACAGCATCTGCTTCAAATTCAAGCCAATTTGCTTCAATGGGGTTGTTTTGAAATTGAAAATATGAAAGGTTTGAATCAAGTTTTATGGTTGTATTTCATGGACTGGTAATTAAGGCAGGAGGGTGGAGCTGCTCATTACTGCCGTGTCAACTGTAGTGGCAAGTGCCCGATACGTTAAGGCAACTAGTTGGAACTTGGAAACGGAAGATGATGAGCGGGAAAACTTGTGACCCTAATCTTAAACTCGTTGAAGATTTATGTTTATTCTTGGTTTTGACGTATTATAATTTTGTCTTCTATCAACTATAAGGATAGATGTTCATTCAAAGAAACAAGCAAATGTTATTGCTTAAGGTTAACATTCACTTTTAACAGGCAATATTTTATTTTTTTCTGATGATGTTCAAGTTTTTTTTTTTTTTTTGATTTTTTGGTTTAAATTATTTGATTTCAGATCAAAAATTGAGAATGAATTTAATGTAGTAACTTTTAATACGGGTTAATATACAATTTGATACCTGAAATTAATTGGTTTCAATATTTAATTTGATTCTTGAGTTTAGCTTCAATGTTTAATTTTGTAGCTTTTTTTTTAATTAAGTACTTATGTTTTTAATACCAAGGCATCAAAATAAACATTAAAGCTAAATTTAAATATCAAATTGAATATTGAAATCAAACTGAAATACTAAATAATATATTAACTCTTTTTTAATACTGTCCATGAGCCTTTTACACAAGGTTTCTTTTCGAATAAAAACTGTGGGCTGAAAAAAGTGAGAGTACGAATCTAATCCAACCCACCAAACAAACAGGCCTTTTAACATATATGATGAAGTTTCAAACTTCAGTAATGAATTCCAAATATTATAGTGGCTTAGAAGCTGATCAATGGCATTTTTATTAGTACAAAAATTTTAAGGTATGATATATTTGTTTTTATGATTAAATTATTATTGGGTTTTGTATTTTAATTTGTGAGTTTTAATATGAAAATTATCATGTTTAAAAACCAATGAGAAATTATTGTAAAAAAATCTTTGATAGAAAGATGTAACCCGAATTACAAATTTGTATGTGATTTAAACGAGTTAATTAACTCGGGTTTAGTTAAATAAAATATTTTTGTAATATAATACCGATACATGGACTAATTATTTAATAAAAAATAGAAATAAATCGTGTTCTTAACATGAAAATAAATTATTAATAATAACCTTGTGTAATGACTTGATGGTTAAGCATGTTAATCGCTCTAGATGTACCTTGAGTTCAAGTCACACTAGTTGCATTGATTGTTTAAATTTTAACTTATTATTATAATTCACCAAAAATAAATTATGTTTAACTAAACTTTAAGATTTATTAAATTATACTTTAATACATGTTGAACTTAAATATGTTTAGTATGTCGATTTGATTTAGTAGTTGTAATCCTTAAAAGAGAGAGGGTTTAATCCTTTGTAACAACAACTAATTTAACAATTTTAGTAATTAAAAGACCTTATTGATATAACCTCAATAATTTGAGAATATAATTATAAAATATTTAAATTTTGAGGATCACTTTAAAATAAAATTTATAATATAAGGATGTACGATGGAATTAACTCAAATATATATAATTTCATAACAATTTTTGGAAAAAAATTAGCTTTTTAAATTTTATTTTGTTTACTATTTTGTTGAGTTACTTTCTAACTAAAATTAATGTTTTAATGAGTGTTTTTTTAAGGAAAAGATAACATCATTAAGTCAAAATAGGACAAAACAGTAAAGGTGAAAACAAGAGAAGTGTCTAAAGCCTAACTCCCCTAATTAACATCCGTATTAGCTAATCTCTAAGCGTTTACAATACCAAAATAGAGGAGGGGCTAACAACATGGTTACAAAGCCACCCTTACCAATGAGCGACCTTATTAGCATCCCAACCAACCCAATAGAAGTTGAAAGATTGAAAACCTGAGACAATAGGGATATAATATTTTAGCAATAATTCTGAATCCGAAGCATCACTTGCCTCAAACTAAACAATTGTCAAAGTCGTTGGCTATTGGTTTCAATGATAACACTACCCAAGTACAATGATCTAAGCCAAAAAAGAGACTCACGCACAACTAAAATTTTCATGAAACCCGAAATACACATCACAAAGCCTCCTGCATCATTGTGCAACAACAGCCGTCCATCCCACAAGTCCGCTATCAACAAAAATAGCACCATCAACGTTACATTTGAGCATCCCAATAATCGGCTTCCGTCAACAAACATCACCTCCCTCAACCCTCGGACACAGGACCGACTGAGAGATAGGCGTCCAAACCAGTACATTCCAGCTATACCAACTACCCCACAGCATCCCAAGCACACGCCTCCTCAAATCATCTTGTTGGTCAATCAACATATGAGCAACAAACTCTTCAACCGAATCGTGAATAGATGCTAGCCCAACTTCTTGCTAGACAATGGTTGTAAAAGGGCAGTGAAAAAGAATATGCTTCAAATCTTTGTTGGCTTGACGACATCTAAGACACATAGGATCAATAGTACTTCCACAAGTCAAAAGATTGTTATTACAAGGGATAAAACCACGTAACAATCTCCATAGGTATTCTTTTATCTTCGGGGGCAAAGATTAGTTCCAAAGAGCAACTTGGTAACCTGACTTGACAGAATAGCGACCATTTGTGGTAAATTGCCACATAAAACTGTTGTCGATAGGGAACCTGCTTAAAGGCATAGCAAGAATTCGCTTAGCATCATACCCTTCATTAGAGTGAATTAAATAACAAACTTGCATATTTTCACACCCTTCAAGAGGAGTAGTGTCAACATAAAAGTTTTCACCATCATTAATCCATGGATCATTGAAAACGTTTCTCAAGTTCCCTTTACCAATTCGCCACCTAATATCTTTAAGATGCACCACCTTTGCCTTGTAATACTCTTCCAAATAAAAGAGAGAGCCGAACCCTCCGTCGAATTAAGAAAGTCACTATCCAAACAGTATCTAGCTTTGAAAACCTTACATGAAAGAGACTCGGGCGAAGTAGGGAATCGCCATCCTTGCTTAACAAGTAGCGCCAAATTAAAACAAAATAGATTACGAAACCCCAAACCACCATATTTCTTCTGAACACAAAGCGCTATCTCAAGATGCCCAATGAATCCTCCTACGACCACCCTAAGAACTCACTAGAAAGAATTCATCATTTTTTGCAAATCGTCGGATGAATTATGGAAGAAGAAAGACACTCATACTATAAACAGGAATAGCTTGAGCCACCGTTTTATTCACCACTTCCTTCCCAGCCCTTGAAAGCAACTTGTTCTTCCAATTAAGGATGCGCTTAGACAACCATTCCTTAATAAACGAGAAGACTTGGTTTTTAATTCCAACCAATAAGAGATGACAATCCCAAATAATCTCCCATGATTAAGAGGTTCAGTTACACCAAGAACAGCTGAGACATGGATTCGCTCATGTTGTTAGTGTTAGAACTAAGCATAATACCAGATTTCAGAAAATTAATGGTTTGCCCAGAAACAACCTCATACCGGCCAGAGTAAAATATTTGTAACCACTTCATCCTCAGCCTCAGCATCAACCTCAAACGCTTGAAAAAATAAAAAACTGTCATAAGTAAACAACAAATCAGAGACAGTGGGACTCCCTCAACCATGAAATCCCATGAAAATTCCCATTTTCTTCAGCTTGGTGCAACAGATAGCTAAGACCTTCAGTGCACAATATAAACAAGTATGGTGAAAGCAGGTCCCATTGACGAAGACCTGGAACAATAGAGTGGACTCTCTTTTCATGATGTTTTCTTTTTCGTGTTCAATGTCGGATTTAGGGTGTTAGCTAGATTTGACTTTTTAGCTTGAAGAGTGCGCTAGATGGCACTATCATGTGGTTGATAAGCTTATGAAGTTGAGATCATCAAATAAGATTAGAATCGATGTGATAATTATTTTTGATGAAGTTATAACGATAGTGTTATAGTATTGCCTCCTAAGCTATTCTTAAGTACGTGGGCTTTGTACACATAAAGATATTTTGGTTGAATGATATCAGGAATTAACTAAATGCGAATTCAATTAGGGGAAAATTAAAATACAATATTTATTTTATTTTAGAATATACATTTTTCATATTTTTTTCAGCCAATATTAGTTAAAAAATCTACGATTTATGATTTGAATCAAATTTAAGACATCCTGCCATATATACAGTCAGGGTAATTGCGCTGCCGTTCTCTCAAAGAAGAACCCAGCAAAGAATGAAATATCAGGCTGCTAGGCTATGCTAACTTCATTAAAGAAAGCCAAAACTCTCACAAAATGCCTCTGTAAGCTCCGACGAAAGTGGGTTTTCAATCCATTCCCCGACTCTTTTAGCTAAAGAAACCATGGAAGAAATGATAAAGCTCCGGTAAGGGGCAACGTTAACCCTGCAAATAGGGCAAGTTGGACTAACTTCAAGCCATGCATCAATGCAGTGAGAATGAAAACAATGGTGACACATTGGCAGCCACCTGAGTTCTTCCCCATTGGAGACCATGCTAAGGCACACCACGCAATATTCAACTAATTCATGCCTGTTTCCAGTACTTGCGAACCATTTGTTATAAACGTGGATGCAGCTGACGACCAGGAAAGCCATGATAATCAAGGTTACTGAGACCTTCTTGGATATATATATTATATAGGAAAATGAAAGGTTTTGAGTCATATGTTGTGATTCTATTTCTTGGACTGGTAAGGAAGGTGGGGAAATTGTGGGGAAATATTTTACTCATCGCTGCCGTGTCTACTCCACTGGCGACTGCAAGTGCCTGTTACGTAATGGAAGTCTTGTGGGAAAATTGTGACCGTAATCTTAAACTCGTTGAATGGCTTTTGACATTATAAAATTGGTTAATTCTGCTATTAGTCCCTGTATTGTGAGTAAGTTGTGGATTTAGTCTCTATAAATTTAGTCATTTTCAGTCCCTGTACTTTTAAAAAATTTAACTTTTAATCCTGACCATATGATAGTTATTAAATTCATGCAAAGTTTTTTTTTTTTTTCAAAATTTGATATGGTAAACATATTTTTACAAATGTAATGTCATGCATGTCAACTTGCTATTTTCAGATATTACAAAAAAATCAGTTAATAGATTTAACAAAGTTGTTTATGTTAAGATTGAAATTTGAAAATTCTAAAAATATAACGAGTATGAAATAAGAATGAACCAATTAAAGAATATAGACTAAATCTACTACTTTACGCATAATACAGGACTAATAGTAAAATTTAACCAAACAAATTTAAATGCTACCATTTGATTAGGGACTAAAATTGATCAAAATACGGGTACTAAATCCATAATTTACACAAAATACAGGGTCTAATAAAACAATTCGACCTAATAAAATTTTGTCTGCTATCGTAGGATGGATATGTTCATTGAAATAGACAAGCAAGCTTAAACTAACTGTAGGCTGAAGAAGTGGTGGTCTGAATGTAACCCAACCCATAAAAAACCAGGCTTTTAATATCAATGGGGGCTTTTCACAACAGGCCCTTTAATCTCTTGTGAAATTCCCCGTGTGGCTCTCTATCTACTTCACGTTCATCTTTGTTCCTCATAAACAACATCTGCATCTCAAATTTCGTATGTTATTCTAATGTTATCTGCATTCTGAAAGGAAAAAAACAAAGAAATTTTCTTTTTTGGGCTGCTTAAATGCTGGCGTCTTAACTGTGTTATTATTTTTGTTGAGATAAGGTTCCAAGTTCTGAGTTTTCGATTCTTTAGGCTGAATGAGCTCCCATGGCTTTACTAGGTAACTGGGTTTCTCTTTTTATTATGGCCATTATTTTTATTTAGTTCAGAGTTTTTACTGCGTTGAAAACTTAAAAAGAAGAAACAGATGAAGGTCTTTTAATTTTTTCCTGTTTTGCTTTGTGATTGGCATGTTTAGCTTCAATTTGTATTTGTTGAATTCGTCTTTTGGAAGACAAAAGTGGTTTAATTTCATGAAATTTCTGTGTTTAGGGTGTTAGGTATTCTTGGTGTTGTTAAAATTGACTGTGAGCATCTTTATTATGCTTGGTTGCCCTGAAACAGATATTGCCACTGCTCAACCTTCCTTGCAAAGTCCACTGGTTCCAGTGAGGGCTCAAACCGTTATCCATGCTCAAGTTTTATCAAATCCATGGAAATCCTCCCCATTGCCTACGAGGATAAGTTTTCATGTGGGGCACCTGGAAAACCACAGTGGGAAACTTCAGATTAAAGCTGTTGCAACCCTTGAACCCAAGTGTTCAGTTCCAAAACAAGGCGAACATAATAATAAGTCACAGCTTAGTGGTGATTCAAGCCCTTCACCAACTCAGCATGAATTTTTGAAGACCGGAGACTCGGATGATGAGTTGGACGAGAGGGAAAAGTTAAGGCGGATGAGGATTTCTAAAGCAAATAAAGGGAACACACCTTGGAACAAAGGCAGGAAGCACAGTGCAGGTAATTTCCATTAATCCTGATTTCTACTTTTATGTATTGGATTGTTGACTTGTTACCATGTTACCACAAATGCATATATATTTTTATCTGCAGAGACCCTTCAACGGATAAGGGAGAGAACAAAGCTTGCAATGCAGAATCCTAAGGTGATGTCATGTAAGAGAACTTTTGTTATTACAGGGACTGAACTTTGTGAGTTTTATTTACACATTGAGTGAAACTAATGACATCAGTAACGTTTTCTCCTATCTGAATCAATAAATTCATCCTTAACTGGTCAATATAATTCTTTTATTTTTTCCATCATAATCCCCCTTAGGGCAAATGATGGAATGATGACAATTTGGATTGTGGAAACTACTTAAGCACAATAGCTGAAAAGCAAACAATTGAATGCAAATTCTGTTTCAAAATGCAGGTCAAAATGAAGCTGGTTAACCTAGGACATGCTCAGAGGTGGGTGCTTCATTGTTCATAAGTTTTTCAACTACGATATATCAAACTTCTTTAATTTATATAGGCCTTTCTTTCTACCTTTTTAATTCTGAAGTGACTGTTTCATAATGATCCTACAGCAAAGAGACAAGAGAAAAAATTGGAGAGGGAGTGCGAATGGGATGGGAAAGGCGCCGTGAGAAGTTAATGCTGCAGGAAACTTGCCACTTTGAGTGGATGAACTTGATTGCTGAAGCATCTAGAAAAGGCTATCTTGGTGAGGAAGAGCTACAGTGGGATTCTTACAAGATACTAGATGAGCAGTTGACAAAGGAGTGGTTGGAAAGTGTCGAACAAAGGAAATCGATGCCTAGACCAAAAGGTAGCAAGAGAGCACCAAAATCCCCTGAACAAAGAAGGAAAATTGCTGAAGCCATTGCTGCCAAATGGGCTGATCCTGTAAGTGCTTGCATGATTGAATTTTTCTTTTTTATCCATCAGCAGTGAAAATTATG
Organism: Gossypium longicalyx; assembly: GCA_025698465.1. Classification (NCBI taxonomy): domain Eukaryota; kingdom Viridiplantae; phylum Streptophyta; class Magnoliopsida; order Malvales; family Malvaceae; genus Gossypium; species Gossypium longicalyx. Next base: position 90,746,516 of record CM047004.1, read on the forward strand.
ACATTGATCATAGGCATCTACAACTTTATGGATGATATTGCTGACAAGATTTCCTTATGTCTTTGCGTCTGAATGTGGATTTTCCATTTCTTGTTATATGCTGAATAGGATTACCGCGAGAGAGTTTGCTCTGGCTTGGCAAAATATCATGGCATTCCGTCTAGGGCTGAAAGAAAACCGAAGAGGAAGCCAGCAGCTGGTACACAGTCCAAACAGAGCCCTCCGAAGAGGAAAGCTAGTGATACAAACTATTCTTCTGGTAGTGAGACTATAAGCCCAATTGAGCGGTTAAGGATACGAAGAAGAAATAAACCACTTTATAAGGATCCTATGGCAAGCTCCAAGCTCGAGATGTTGAAGAACTTAAGAGCACAAAGAGTAGCAGAAGAATTAAAGAAAACCGAAGCTGTTGAAAGAGCAAGGTTAGCATTTGCTTACATTCAGCAAGCATACATCTATTAGAACCTTCATGGATACCTTAAGCATTCCCATGCATTATCATTTTCCTCCATTCCAAGCACCAATGAGAAAAGTAGGCTGCTAATTCTCTGGATAACTCAATGCTTACATATATGATACTGCAGGCTTTTGATTGCTGAAGCTGAGAAGGCCGCAAAAGCCCTTGAGGTCGCTGCAATGAAGAGCCATGTTGCTCGAGCTTCCCTTATTGAAACCAGAAAACTTATAGCCGAAGCAATTCAGTCAATTGAATCGATAGAGATCAGACACATTTCATCCGATGAGAATAGTGGATACATTTCTGTTGACTCGGCTGAACCGGTTAGCCATGTTGAGAACAAAATGCAATCAGAAAGCAGTGGTTCGGACCAAGCAGAACAGAAAGAAGTAAATGGGACTAAGCATGAGGAGTACAATTTCTCTAACTTTATTTTCCCGAAGATAGTGAATGGTGACAACGCCAAAGAACTTACTTCTCCATGCTCGAATAATCACAGTATATCAACTCTCAACTTTGAAAGTTTGATAAACTCTGATTCATCTAAGCAACTCAACCATTTGGAAACAAATCGGATGATCCAACATGAGAAGAATCCCATGCTAAATGGAACCAAAGTTGAGCTGAAGAATGATGATGTGCCGTCTAAAGCAGTCGCTGTAACTAAGAAATGGGTCCGTGGTAGGCTTGTTGAAGTCACTGACGAAGCTTCATAAGTATCATAAACTACACAACGTATCTTCATATAGAGCTTCTTCAACGTACTTTGCTGTGGAGTTTGATTCCTGCTATCAGCTATATTTTAACGATTGCAATTTGCAAAATCTCTGTTAATGCATCTTTTTCAGTACTTCAATTATTTATTTGTTTTAGATTCTAATTTTAGATTAGCAAAAAGGGTATTGCCCCTCAATTCTCTAAGCTTCTTCTTCTTTGTTATTTCCTTCTTTCCATTTTACTGTTTCATTAGGAGAGCAATTAGCAATTGGTCGGTTTGGTTAAAAGAATCGATTTAATCCACTAATTTTATACCTTAACCAATTAATTGACCATCTTAATTCTTAATCCATCTAATTGCTCACTTATATTTTTGTAATTTTTTTAAGCAGGAGAAATGAAAAGTAAAAATCTAGTAAGATTTTTTTTTTCTTTTAGTTTTGATTAATTTTTTTAGATGATTTTATATAATTATTATATTTTTAAATATATTTAAAAATAATATATATTAAAAAATTAATTAAATCCATCTATTTAATTAAAAAAATTATAATGATTTAATTTAGATATAATAATAAATTTAATTCTCAATATTTACTTTTTTTTTGTCAATTTAATTTTTACTTTTTTTAATTAAATTTGACCATTAATTTTTTTAAAAAGAGTTAAATTATTTTTCTTTAATAGAAATGCTAACTAAAGCATTAATTTTTTAAAGATATTAACATAATAATCTGGGTGACAATCAAGTTGACATTTCAATAAATAACTTAAAAAGTATAAAATTTTAAATTTTAAAAAATTATAAAATTTTCATTAAAACTTTAAAAAATAATCATATAAAATACACATATATTATCATATAAATTATTATATTTAATTTTTTAATATTTTAATTAGTATTTTTATTAAAAATGAAATTTATTAAAGGTGAACTTTAAATAAGAAAAGAATGAGAAATGCGTAAATGTTAAATATTATGCCTTAATTTATTTTAATCACTTACGAAATCGAGGGTTTGCTCAGCTGTCATGTTCGCTACTTGGCAGTCTCTCACGTGTGAGAGCACAATACGAGGTCGTTTCCTTGCAGGAAAATATCAGATCGGACCGGTAGTGAGTCTTTTTCCACCGACCGTTTCTTCCTTCTCAACCTTCGCCATCTCCAACTCCACAGACGATAAATTTTCTCAATTTTTTTTTATCAAATCCCTAAATTGTATACCAATAATCACCGAAACCCCGGATTTTCTTAAGTCCCTAGTTATATCGTCACCGACTCGGTCATTCACTCCTTCACTCGCTCACTAACTCACTAGCAAAAAATGGACCGAGATTCATCCGACGAAGACGACGACCGACGAAACTTAACCTATCGAAACGACACCACAAGATCCAGTTTCAATGTCGAAGAGCTCGAACCACAAATGCGACGTCGTTCCAAGCTCACCTTCCACAAAGGTTATCTCTTCGCCCTTGTGCTCCCTCTGCTCATCGTCTTTATCTACTTCTCCACCGATATTCGCTCCCTCTTCACTTCCGATATCTCCTCCTTTAAATTCAATACGGTGTCGGGTCAAATCAGAGAATCCCAACTCCAAGCTCTTCACTTGTTGAACCAGCAGCAAAGTTCCCTTCTTTCTATCTGGAATCACACTTTCGTTAACTCTAATAACATCACGACCGTCCAATTTGATGATATCAAAGCCACATTGCTCACCCAGATCACGTTAAACAAACACATCCAGCAAATTCTATTATCCCCTTACAAAGCCGGAGACACCCTTCAAAACGGCACCGCTTTGGATCCCAGTTCTGCCGGTTACAGTTTCCACCGTTGCAGAAAAGTTGACCAGAAATTTTCTGAGAGAAGAACTATTGAATGGAAACCCAGACGGAATAAATTCTTGTTCGCGATTTGCTTGTCGGGTCAGATGAGTAACCATTTGATTTGCTTAGAGAAACATATGTTTTTCGCGGCGATTTTGAATCGGGCATTGGTGATTCCGAGTTCGAGATTCGATTATCAGTACAACCGGGTTCTGGATATCGAGCACATCAACGATTGTATTGGTAAAAAAGTTGTTGTACCATTCGAGGATTTTATGAAATTGAAGAAGAATCACGCTCACATTGACAAATTCATTTGCTATTTCTCGACCCCGCAGCCGTGTTACATGGACGAAGAGCATTTGAAGAAGTTGAAGTCGTTGGGAATTTCGATGGGGAAATTGGAGGCTGCTTGGAAGAATGAGGATGTTAAGAATCCGAGTCGAAAGACGGTCAAGGATGTGGAGGAGAAGTTTGGGTCTGATGATGATGTGATTGCAATTGGGGATGTTTATTTTGCCGATGTGGAAAGAGATTGGGTGTTGCAACCAGGCGGTCCGATTGCTCATAAGTGTAAGACGTTGATAGAGCCAAGTAAACTTATCTTGTTGACTGCTGAACGGTTCATTCAGACGTTCTTGGGTAGTAATTTTATCGCTCTTCATTTCCGGCGACACGGCTTCTTGAAGTTCTGGTATGTTTTTCTATTTTGTTGTGATTTATTGCTTAGGAAGACCGGAACCTTCATAGTTTTACGCTACAGAATTAAAAGCAAAACATTAAAATGATGGCATTGGGCGTATTTTGCTTTGATTTCGAAGTGTTGGAAATTTGCTAGAGCATGAGGGAGAGTTTGTTCATAATTATTGAGAATCTCAATTTGAGTCGAAAGTGTTTTGCGATGATGATTGATGTCGGTTTGTGTGAATGCCACTAACATTTCTTGCTTATTCCCCAGCAATGCTAAAAAGCCAAGCTGCTTTTACCCTATTCCTCAAGCTGCGGATTGCATTACTCGGATGGTTGAAAGGGCCAACTCTCCAGTTATATACCTTTCAACAGATGCAGCAGGGAGCGAAACTGGTTTGCTGCAATCAATGATCATGCTGAATGGGAAGACTATACCTCTGGTTAAACGTCCTCCTCGTAATTCAGCTGAAAAATGGGATGCCTTATTATACAGACATGGCCTTGAAGGTGATTCTCAGGTGAGAATTTGATACTATAGTGTTAGTAGGAAGAACCATACGAGTTGATTCTCACGTAATGTGGCTTGAAACAACTTTATTCATTTTCTATTTCTTACTAAGGTTCATTCACATTTCCCTTGCTCTCGTTCTAGTTTATACTGGCCGATGATCAAAGTGTGGTTGGTTTTGAGAAGTGCAAATTTGTTCTTAATTTTCTTCGCCTTCAATCATCAAACTAAGCTTTTGAAGTTTCTGAAGTGCATTTCATTTACGTTATTGTTCAGTACAGTTCAGAGTTCTGTGAATCAATGAATAGGCCCCCGAATTGCATGTAGCCTTAGCATACGTATCATTGCTATTTTGCTTGGATCAATCTAAATTTGCTCTGTGATATTGAAGGTGGAAGCTATGCTGGATAAGACCATCTGTGCCATGGCGAGTGTGTTCATCGGAGCCTCAGGTTCGACTTTCACGGAGGACATTTTACGACTCCGAAAAGACTGGGGAACGGCATCTATATGTGATGAGTACTTATGCCAAGGTGAAAACCCAAACTTCATTTCAGGTGAAGAGTGAAGAATATGCAGAAATGGCAATCTCCTGACATAGTCTATTTGCAAAGGATAATGTATCATAAGAGCAATTAATTGATTACTTTAGTGTGTTCCATGAATTTAACCCCTCCTAAACCTTTATTCTTTTATTGACTTTGTAAATTACCATCATCAATCAGTTCAGTAGTTGAGGAAACCATGTTTATGAAATAAAGCCCAGGGATATGACGTTAAATATATAGTTAAAGCGCAATTTTCATCTTAACTTTTACTTCATTTGCCATTAACATTTGGAGGTAAATTGATTCATTGTTCACATGACTGGTCATATTTATGAAGAAAATAAATACCAATAATACCTTCACTTTTTGCATTAAAACATCTCCTCTAAAATTGATCAACTTACAACTTAAATAAAATAAACTTGATATTTAATAATATTTTTTTTAATTAACGTTTCATCTAGTCAGACCTCTTGACTCGGTCTTTCATAGTTTACAGGCAAAACCATGTCTTTTTTTCCCTTTAAACTGTTTGATTTTTCACAAAAGAGATATTAGGATTTCTTAAATCTTAATGTAAATGTCATTTTAAGAACAATGAATGAACTGAATGAAGCTTAGGCCTATCTGTAAACATATGTTTTCAATCTTGTTGGAAACTTTTTATGATATACAGATCCCTTTGCTTCATTTTCTATACCATTTCATTTACATTAATCAATACCCAAAACAACATAAGTTCTCATCTTTTTATCTGTTTTATGTTGTTTTTGTATTGAAGCATATATAGTTTATAATAACAATATAAAGATATATATATCATCGTGAAGGCAAGATTGGTAGTGTTCCCAATTAAAGGGAAAAACTGGTGCTTTAGCAGATCCATTGACCATTATGCATCAAAATCCACCGCAGCTAACACCCCTTCCACTGTGAAAGAGCTTTGGAAGAAAATGTCATCCAATTCCAAGCAGCCCCTCAATGCCAATGCTGAACTTCTTGATGATTTCGTTTCGAACAAGGTAGTAATACCCCTTTTATTCCATCCTTACATTGACTTCAACGTGTAAGTGAAATGTCCTCTGTGTGTGTTTCTTTTAATGCGTCCATGGTTTTTGTTATAGATGAATAAGGCTTGGATTGGTTTGGAAAAGGCATCTGAGGGTAGTTTCAAAAACAAGCTACATGGGTACTTGAAACCCAAACCTGGTTTGTTTAAGATTTTGATTGACGTTTGTTTATGCTGATCAAGTTTTTCTTTGGTTCAATTGTATGTAGTTTAGGGTTACGGCTGTTAGCTCGAGTTAAACCATCTGAGATTTTCTTGAAATCTATAACCAAGGATGTTACCAATGTTTAGATTACGTACCCTTGCAGGTTCTTTTTCTTGTTCTTTACTAATGCAACATGTTCTGTTTTTATATCTCATAAAAGTAACATTGCAGACACTATTTTACAGTTATCTAGTGTCTGAAAATATGGATATTTGCAGGGATTGGACTACGTTGGTTCAATGTGCTTTTCAGATTACGCGTTTGTTCCTGATGCTTCCAACGTTTTGCAGTTAAAATGCATGGCTTGTGCGGCAAAGATTACGACATATAGCCTTGAGGTAATCGATCGATCGATAGACAGATTAGAATATACAAAACCGATTATTTTAGCATGAACATAAAGTGTAGAATGTTTATATGTTTTTAGGGGTACAGTTATACACAGGAAATACTATTACGGTTCGGTTTCGTTGCTTCCACTGACTACGGCATTCACTGTACGTATGTTTTGTTTCCCCCATCATTTACTATGCAACCAAACCTCTTGGGCTTAGTCTCAACACACTAAATTTCCTTTCATACATCTGCTACCTCTGCCGAATGTTATATTCTTTTGGGTCTTGTTTCGAACTTATTCACATTGGCAGGCTCTCCAGGTAGGCACTAGTAGAAAGTTATATGAAACCATAATCTGTTTTAAACATATGATTAGAGATATTCATAAGCTTATATAATTCATCAGCATACAATATTGGCATCTGCTCACCCATTATTTTGGCTTTGTTGTTGCTGCAGGGAAGTGAGAAGCTCCTTCAGCTAGTCTAAGATTACTCCATTGTTTCAAACTTGAAGGAGAATGAATCTGAGCATAATGATTCCAAGTATGGAACCAAGGATTCTTCATGTTACCAATGGGTAAGCTCATACATACTTAACCTTGAAAACAATGTACATAACATGGGCATGTTCGGTTCTTCCAACTGTGGGTACTTCAATGATGCTCTTATGGTTTGGCAGCTTCACATGCATTAATATTATCCTTTTATGTTCTTTTTGTTTGTTTAATTTGTGAACGGTAATGAACAGGTATTGGGGCCATCCAAGGAATTGGAGGAGCTTCTTCGCAGGGGTGCTATTGTAGACACATGCATGACCTTTAGTTTGAACAAGAATGATGTTTTAAAATGCAGACATTCTACGTAACAAACATTCCTTCTTTCTGTTAATTTATGATGAAAATAAATAAAAAAGCATTTCTATTTTGCTTTTTAGTACCCCATATGGAAATACATATTGTTCTGTTTTTCCTTTTAATAGGAAAAATAACTTTCTGAGTAAAAGGATACATGCATTTCTAATGGAGCAAGTATACAAATTCTTTTTTTAGATAGGACGGTAGGGCAAGGAGGATATAATAAATGGTGTTTTGCAATTTGAATATCAAATCGAATATGGATTAATTCGTTGGGTTAAAATTAAATAAATTTTTACTTAGTTTCTTTTCTTCTTTTTTTCTTTGCTCCTATTTGATGTACTCATTGGTTCGAGTTAGAGTTGTCCATGGCCGTGCCTTATCAAAATTTTAAGCCCGTTTGTTAGGTTTGGGTTCGGCTCGAAAAATGTGCCTAAAATTTTACTCAAATTCAACCCAAATAAAAATGTTAAAACTCGGGTGCCCGACCCGGCCTATCCATATTAATTTATATATATATTTAAAAAAAATATAATACTAAAAACATTAAAACAAATGTTTCCCAACAAATTGAAAATAAATTAAAAAATAATATGTATAATTAAATAACATTAAACTAAAATAGTAACAAAACTAACAATAAAATAATAGTGAAATGATAGCAAAATAGTGAAAAAACAACAAGAAAATAGCAAGAAAACAGTAAAAAAAATCTTTTTCCTTTTTTTTGCATACTCAGACCGAGCTCTGGCCAAAAAAGTCTTTCCCAAAACTCAACCTATTTTTTAAATGGATTTTATTTTTTTGCTCAAGCCCATTTTTCGGGCCTATATTTTTACCCAAACCCTCTCACTTTTCAAGCGAGCCTTCAGGTCGGGTCATTCGAGCCAATTTAGTCCATTTTCGACAACTTTGTAAAAATGATGTAATTTTACTAATTTCAAAATGAATTCTCAAAAAGATTTAGACTACCTAAATTTCCTTAAGTAGTGTTTGGAAAGCAGACTAATAATTTAGTTTGAATATGATTATTTATAATTATACAAGAGAGGCATGTCGGTAATTACACCCAAATTCAATTTTAGAAATATATATATTTATACAAGTTATAAAAACTAAATTATAAGTATGAGCACATATGAGTGATTGAGATGATTATGAAAATTAATTATATTATAAAAATAATTTGTGTATTGTATAAAATTTTAATAAAAAAACATATTATTTAAATCCTAAAAGATTTTTAAAGTTGTGATCAAAAAATTTATCATAAAAATATTTTACATGTTATAAAAAGTTTTAAAATTATATTTGTTGATAAAATTTATGGCCTAGAAGTATGAACATAATTTATTTATCTTTCAATATTATATATTATAAAAATATAAAAATAAAATAAAATATTAATGATATGGTAAAAAATTTTATTATTTATAAGATGTGACATTTTTTTATAAAGGATATATATTATAAATTTTATATTTTTTTCTTAATTTACTTATTATAAAAAAGAATATAATTTATCGTAAGTCTTTCTCCAAATTAAGGTTATATAGGTTTTTATAATTAAAGCTACTAACTATTTAGGCTGCGATTGTGAACATAAATATTATAATGTCAATACTAATTATGCAAATAGAAAATATTTTCTTGCGCTATATTGTGAGATATGATACCATTTGAGAGATTGGTGTCAAACACAAATACCATAAGTGACTTATGAACTCTTTAATTTGAAACATTTGGAGCTTCAAAATGTGATTAAGAAGATATTTTGTGTTTTAAAAAAATATTGTCTATCTTAACATCACCTTAGTCTCATAAAAAATAAAAATAAAAATTAAAAGTTGGGTTATATTAGCTTGATGCGTATTTCATAACCTCAATCATATGTGGAATTGAGATAATTCATATTTCAAATAGTACATGAAAGAAGGAGACTTCGATAATCATAATGATGCAAATTCAAATGATGATGAACTCGATCAAGAACCAACAAATGATGATAAGAGAAATATATTAAATATTAAAGAGAGAATAATACGATAAATACACATTAAAACGATTAGATAAAATTGTATATGATGTTTATTGTTTTTATTCATAATCATATATAATAAATATAATGATTTGATCTTAATTTTGATTTTTTGTTACTTTTAAAAAAAATTATTTTTATCATACTAATATTTTTTATAATAATTAATATTTTTAAAAATATAAATTATATAATTGTGTAATTACAATTTATATTACCAAATATAAAGCGAAAAACTATTATATAATTATACAAAAGTGCGATTATTACTCTCGTATTACAATTTCATTCAATTACATTTAACAAAATTTTTAAATTTCTTTCGAATTATAAGAGAAAATCTATAGGTACACTGTAAAATTGAAAAGGAAACAACAAATTTAACTTTTCAAATACTTACTGTTCTAATTCAGAATCTAGACGTTTAAATTAAATTTTTCCAAAATTTTAAATAATCATATTAAGCATAATATTTTATCTACTTTTTTTTTTGGCCAAATATTTTATTTACATAATAATAAATGCTTTTCATGTTGACGGTAGCTATACTAATAAAAAGAAAGTAGTATTAAATGCTTTACTTAAAATTTGAACATTTAACACATTGAATCTAAAACTGTTCATTAATCAGATCAATACAAATCAAGTTGAGGTAAAATATCTAAATTAACTTTTCAAGCTCATGGCTTGTCCGACCTATTTTTTTTTTTTTAAAGTAAACTCAAATCCAACTAAATTTACCCATATTTAATTTTTTTACATTAATTTTTTATTTACAAATAATATTTACAAATAATTTTTTTAAATATAATACACTAAATGTACCAAAAAAGATTAAAATAAAAATTTTCTAACATAAAAATACATTAAAAAACACATAAATATAATAAATATTTTATTCTACTAAATATAATTTTTAAAATTAATATTTTAGATTAAATTATTTAGATGAATAAGTCATTTTTAAATTTAGGGTCAAAAATTTAATTGTTATTAAATTACTGAATTAATATAAACATATATAATTAATATAATTACTTTTTATAATATATATTCAGACCTGGATTCAAGCCAAAAAAAAATTTACATAAAGACTGACCCATATAAAAAATAAATTTTAAATTCTACTTTAGCACATTTTTTAAATTTCCTAATTTTGTCCAAATCTTTTATTTTTTAGATAATCCTTCAAACTTGAACAGGTGACCCAACCTAATTGAATCCCCCTTTAAAAACTAATTATATCTATACACGCATATAAATATACTTTTAAAAAAAATAGTAGTAAATAAACCGCCACAAATGCCTTTAATTCTGTTCTTTGTTTGGATTCATCCCCCAAGTAGGGTAGTAGCTTTTCAAGGGGAGTAATCATTACAAAAACGAGAGAAGAAATGAAATTGCAACAAATTAAGCATAAAACATCAGAAGTATAGGCAACTATGAAAACAAATCCAGGGAAGCAGCATTGACAATATCTAAATCCGATACAATTGAACAAGATAGAACCACATAAACGTGTTTTACGAGTTGAGAGAGTAGCACCAAATTTTGGGTTAATTGTAAACCATGTATTTTGGGGTTGCACTGAACTTTTGATATCCCTTGATGACCTTGTTCACCGCATCTAGGAAATCTTTCTCTGTCACTGTTTTTCTTCGAGCCCGAATAGCATACATTCCAGCCTCCGTGCACACACTTCTTATGTCGGCCCCTGCAAATAAAAAAAAATCACAAATATCAAGACAAGACAAAGTGGAGCATGTCTAAAACAATAAACAAGAAACTTGACAAGAAGACTTTTACCGGTAGAATTTGGGCAAAGTCGGGCTAAAAGTTCAAATCTAATATCACGTTCACAGTTCATCGTTCTTGTATGAATTTTAAATATCTGTGTTCGACTCTCCAAATCAGGGAGACCAAACTCAACCTTACGATCTAATCGTCCAGGTCGTAATAATGCAGGATCAAGAGTGTCCGGCCTGGAAAATGCTCAAAAATTAAGGACCACAAATGCAAAAGCATCGCCCGTGCACGATTCATATACTTTATACAATATTGTATCGACAAAAAAAAAATATTTCATAGAATAAATCAAAATAAAACCTTCCATGAACATTATCTTCAGGTTGGGATGGCTTAAAGGGGAAAAAGGTGATGCGTTGCTTCGCAAAACAGAACTAGATATAAAGAGTTGAAATTATTGGTAGTAAGTTTAACCTGTTTGTTGCCATCAGGACTTTGATGTTTCCACGAGCATCAAAGCCATCAAGCTGGTTGACAATTTCAAGCATGGTACGCTGAACCTCATTGTCTCCACCCACACCATCATCAAAACGTGCACCTCCAATGGCATCAACTTCATCAAAGAACACAATGCATGCTTTCTTTGAACGTGCCATCTGCAGTATTCAACAATGTCACAATGAACAAAAGTATTATAGAACAACTCCAAGAGAAAAACAACAATTTTTTAGCAGCTTATAACCTGAAACAGTTCTCGAACCATTCTAGCTCCTTCGCCCACGTATTTTTGAACAAGCTCACTTCCAATAACACGAATGAAGCAAGCATCAGTTCTGTTTGCAACAGCCCTCGCAAGAAGTGTCTTACCAGTTCCAGGAGGACCATAGCAAAGAACACCCTTAGGAGGATCAATCCCGAGCTTGACAAATTTCTCAGGATGAAGCATCGGTAGCTCAACAACCTAAAAGAACAAAATTCATCAACATATGCGCATTAGTCTCAAACCTTAACTTACTATAACAGTACAAGGAATAGTAGAAAGGCTTCAGTTTTTCGGTGTGTGCATGTAGAAATGAAAAGGTGTCATACATACTTCACGCATCTTTTCAATCTGCTCCTTGCATCCACCAACATCATTATATGTCACATCTGGTTTCTCCTCCACGGTCATCATGGTGACACTTGGGTCAATTTTTGGAGGCAAAGGAATCTGTATCTGATATTTGTTGCGATCAACCCTGCAAATGCAGAACAATGATGAAGAGATAAGAAGCTAATTCACAATAAAAGAACAGAACATACAAGGATGTAAAAACATGATTGGCTTCCATGAAAAAATAAATAAAGGAAAGAATGAAAATATCATAACACATTTAAATGCCACTACTATTTCTAGTAAAACCCATACTCGTCCATTCTACAAAATGAGGTGGATGTATCACAAAGTCGACCAAACAACCAAACAGTTATACTAGGTGACAACGAACTGAATGATCATTGCCCTGGTCACAGTTCTTAGTTTGGCAAGTTCTTAGGGTTTTCCATACTCCCCCTAATAGTGGCAACAACAAATAATTTATATATTCTAACTGAAATGCAAGCAAACACCTATAAAAAATATTCTGAAGACAACAAATGAAGGCAGCAATCTTTTAAGAAACTTAAAACTTACCCCACTCGCATGCCTTCTTCTATATCAGTTGGTGAAACTTTGTCACCAAGGCCAACAACAAACTGCAGTTAGAACCCATATGCATATCAGACCAAAAAATTTTAATGTCTATTCTTCTGAAAAAGAAACTATTTTCACAATAGAAACAGTATGTTTAATCATCAGATTGGCTTCATTTAAAAGAATATAAAAAAAAATCATCAGACTGGCAACCGTTAAACTCAGGGACTTAATGGTACATACCTTGGCAATTTGCTTAACATTGATAACGTATTTGGCATCTTCTGTATTTGGATTAATTATCTTTGTGCATCTTGCCACCTGGATGAAACTATAGTCAAAAACACAATAAAAGGAACAGAAATACACTGTTTTATAGAAACCCATTTTAGTAAAAAACAATACCTGAAGTGGTTGCTCCTCCTGCATCATTTGCTTATCTGAGACAAGATCCCATTGGCTGGGTGCAGCTAATCCCGTGTCTGACTCCTTGATGCCTATTTTGCAAAGTATACCAGCATAAAGACATGAATACATTAAGAATAGACCTATTCCGCAAACAACTAGTGAATAGTGGCAAACAAATAATAACTTGAGGAACCATAATCATTGGATATAATTCAATTTTTCAATATGACAGCCACAGCTGCTAAACACACTGATGTAATAATATGTTAGCAGCTGAAAATCAAGAAAACACTACAATATTAGAGAGAGTGCATGAAGGTGATGATGCTGAATTTGCATGCTATAGGGATAGCTTCTCCTAGTGAACATTGGCCAGATACTGGAAACTATCGAATCTAGGGACAAGCAGGTATGTTACTACCTGAATCTAGCTTATTCTCCATATACCACAATCCTTTATGCAGAATTTTTATGTGACAATATAAACTATATGCCAGATTAATAGATTTGCTTTTCCCCCTTTACTTTTTTTTTTTTATAAAGATACATATAATGCACACATGTAATGTCTTATTGCATCCTATGCTGTAAAAATTATCAAAAACAAAGTTAATACTTACTCTTTATTTAGCACCCTACAACAAAAGTAGCCAAAAAGAACCCTTAATATCATGTTTAAACCTAAATAATACAAATGCAGCCAACAAACAGCGTCCTAACACAACACAAGCACTGGAAAAAAGGGTAAAACACATACCGCATAAGTCATTTACTTTCTTTGCCATTTCCTTAATCTCCTTCTCAACTTTCTTTATGCTCGTTGAATAAGGCCCTAACCCCTGCAAAAAAAACGAAAGCAAATTTGCATTTTAGTTGCCCAAGAATATCAGCGCAGCCTTAAAAAAATGGAGTATAAATATTATCAGGTCGTAAACTATATAAAAAAAATTCATAAACCCTAGAAATTGGAGGTTGATGCCATCGGCACATCTCAACCAACAGATATAAAAAAATAAAGAACCAGAACCAAAATCCTATAGACAACATGTTGAGAGAAAAAAGAAAAAACAAATCAAAGATTCAAAATCGGAAAGTAAAAAAAAAAAAAAAAAAAAGTGGAGAAATAAGTTAAAATTACATAGGTTTTGAGAAGCGCGATATCGTCTTCATCAAGAGGTCGGGGATTTTTCTCGTCCTTGATCTCGTCTTCTGGTTCTGGTGCCATTGTTTGGGATCTCTAGCTTGCTTCTCTGAGCGGAGATATCAGGAACTGGGAAAGTTTAAAAAAAGAGGAAACAAAAAGAGTTTTCTTTCCCCCTTAAAGATGGGCCTCTGACTCACCAGCTCTGAATCTTGGCCTGCTATGATTTGGATTATAAAATTGGACCTGTCATTATTGGTTTTAGGTGGAGTTAATTTGGATTATAAAATTTTGGGTAAACTCCACCCAAAGTTATTAACTTATTTATAAGTTTATGTTTTAGTTATTTAATTTTAAAGAGTTGTAAAATGGTGATTGAATTATGAGTAGAAGATAAGAGAGAATCAAAACAAAAACCAAAAACCTCGAAAGAAAAACCCTCTAAAACAAATAACAAAATTCTCTCAATCTAAATATTTTTTTACGTAAATCTAGAGTAACTAAGGCCTATTTATAAGCTGAAATTCTTAGCATATATGAGTAGAATATCCCTAATTTAATTAGAGTTTAAGTGAGAAGCTAAAATAGAGTTTAACTGAGATAATAAAACCGAGAAACTTGAGGGACACGTCGTCACGTCGTTGAGAAGAAAGTCTTATTCTCGCTATGACATCGACTGCTCATCGGGACGAGGAGTATTCCCTCATTGTGATGTCACTTGCTATTTCGGTCGAAATGCAAGGCATATTTTCACAAATCTCCACCTTAATTTATATTTCACTAACTCTCTTGCCAAGTGACCGCCTCTAGACATACTAATATCCAGAATAAGAATTCTGCACAAATGATATGAAATAAGCGATGTACATAAGTAAACGGGTCAGGTTGTAATATAGTTACAATGAAATAGGTAAATACTCTGAGGATCTACTCAATGGAGGCTAGCACTAAATTAACTCCAACCTAAGCACAAATAAATCTAATTAGTAATTTAAATAAATTATAATACGATAAAACATAAAAGAAAATATTTTTAGATTTTTATAAATAATAAAACAAAAATAAAAATAACCTAAATATAAAGAAAATTTGAAAACTCTAACCTAAGCACAAATAGCTTATTGCGACGTGGTGACAATTTCGGCTCTTCTTTAGTAATTGTAGTTGCACTAGTAAGTTGAACCTTACAGAACGTATAGGTTGCCTTGTTTTTGTCCTTTCATTACAACGAGAGCTCTACGAGAAATTTTTAAGCCATTTGACTCAATGACTATCCTGCAAATATTAGAATCCAAAAGTCTCAATGAGAAGAGATTTTTCTTTAGGTCGGGTACATACCTAACATCTGACAGTGTCTGAATTATTCTGTCATGTATCCTAATTTGTATTGTTCCTATATCAATTATCTTACATAGAGAATCATCCTCCATCAACACTACTCCACATTCAACTAAACTGTATGTGAAAAATCAGTCTCTATTGGGACACATATGATAGAAGCACCCTAAATCTAAAATCCATTCAAAAGTAAGCTTGAAGCTTTTGCTCGTCGACACTAACAAGAAATCAAAACCTCTATCTTTGACTGCACTAGCATCAACAACTTTGACTTTCTTCTTATTTTTCTTGTCGTTTTCAACATCCCTTTTAACATTATTTTTAAGTTTGTAGCATTTCGACTTGATGTGACCCTTCTTTTTGCAGAACTCACATTCTTTGTCTTTGTTTCTTGATTTAGATCTCACCCTAGACCTACTTTGATCTGGCTTTCTGGATTGTTCTTTGCCCCTTGCAACTAGAACTGAGGCTTGCCTGTCTAACGTTTTGTTTGGGCCTAACTTGTTGTCATGTTTATCCTTACTTAGTAGATTCCTCTTCGCGTCCTCAAATGAGAGATGATCTCTCCCATAAATTAGAAGGGTAACAAACTCAGTAATATGAGCTCTAATAGACTCACCTTCGGTCATTCTAAACGTGTAGAGACGATGTTTTAACATTAACTTGTTGGCCAAGGATTTCGTCATATACAAGGCTTCCAGTTTCTTCCATAATGCAAATGTTTTCTCCTTCAAAATCTCTAACACATTATTTGTTAGATATAATTAAATTGTGGATAAAGCTTTTTTATCTAACCTATTTATAGGCTAAAATTCGTAGCATATATGATTAGAATATCCCTAGGTTAATTAGAATTTAAGTGGGAAATTAAAACGGACTTTAATTGAGAGAAGAAAACCAAGAAACTTGAGGGATACATCGCCACAATGTGACGTGGTGTTCTTGTCGTTGGAACGAAAGTCTTCTTCTCATCCTGACATTGGCTGCTCGTCTTCCCTCGATGCGACGTCACTCACTGTGTTGGTCGAAATGCGAGACATATTTTCATACGGTCGTAGTTGCTTAAAGCTCACTAGCTAAACTTTTTTTTTTTAAATTCCCAATGACTTAAATAAAAGAATTCAAATAGTTTAGTGACTTAAATGAAAACTTTTGAAAAGTTCAATAACCATTTTGTAACTTTCTAAAGTTAAGTGACCAAAACATAAACTTACTAATAGTTTAATGACTTTGGGTATAGTTTACCCTAAATTTTTTTAAGTTAATTTGTATTTAGACCATTTTAGGTCAGAGTGAATTTTAAATGTGTATTAATTTAGATTTTATCAATGGAGTTTTTCAATCAAATCATTTAGCATTTTGAACTTAAGATGAGTTATTTGAAGTTTAAATTATTGATGTTTTATAATCAATTTGATTTAAAATATTAGTTTTTTAATAATCATATCGATATAAGTCAAATTTAAGGTAATGAGGTTGGATTTTCGAGAGCTATCCAAGGACTCATTATTCGTTCAATCTAATTGAATACCAATAATATATACCCAATTAACATAGCTTGGAATGAGCATGTAATGCTGTGTAATGTGTATACACATTAAATATTAAAAAATAAAATTGAGAATTAAGAGACATACTGGGCCTTATTATTGTATTGAGATAAAAAGAAACACTAGAAGTTCAACATGTACAGAAGGGTGAAAGAATTTCAATGGATGGGTGTCACCAAATGGACTATATAGCAACATATTACAAACTGAAGGGCTGAATTGAAACTGAAACTAAAGGGATGTATAATTATTTTACAATAAATAAATAAAAAACCATTCAAACATGATTACAATCTCAGAGTCCTCGTCACCAAAACAATCAAGCAAGAATTGTGCAACCATTTAAGACATGTAGTCGTGTGTATCATCGGGGTTTCCGGTTCGTGGAGATGCACCTTGGTCTGTCCCTGTTGTTCTCTTACTCATGTTAGCTCGCTGCACTAGTCGAACCAATGCTTCAACCACTTCTGACATAGGTGGCCGAAACTCCGGCTCCGGCTGCACCAAATAACCAAGTAAAAGGATTGGTTTAGCGTATATGAGAACACAAAAAGAACACAAGTGATCTTTCATTTTTCAGCCAAGACATTACCTGGACACAAAGAGCAATCACATCGGCAAAACGTGAGAGAGATTTAACGGGGTAAAGCCCTTTAAGTGCCGGGTCAACCATCTTGGATAGAGCATCGATATCATGGAGTTGAGGTGTTGCCCATCGAACCAAAGATTGCTCCAGTCTAGGCCTTGTGCTGTAAAAAACACTCAGCATAGTAGTTAGAATTGTGGTCAACTAAGATGAAGGTAACACCCTGAATGATGCAATACCCTATTCTTCATAGATCATTCCTCACCTGTCAAATGGCTTACGTCCAGTGAGAAGTTCCAACATAACCACTCCAAAACCGTAAACATCACTCTTAAGAGAGTACTGTCCGGACATAGTAACCTCAGGTGCACTGTATCCAGACCCCACATCGTCACCATTTAGTACCTGCATACCAGAATGAGATGGGTTCAGTTTATGCGCAAGCAACCATTGAAACCTTTACGCACTTGAGCAAACATCATGTGTCATACAAAGAACCATATTATTCATAGACCATGAAACACCCTAAGTTTAGTTCATGTTACCAAATATAATGAACTCTTCTGCGAGGAAGAATACAAAGCCATTTTACGATTTTTCTAACCATTGCTTCATTTGCGGTAAAAAAATGTTAAGAATAGGATATAAACATAATCCTTTGACAAATGCTAGTCAACATGCGTGGAATGAAGGACTTTTATCAAACAAAAGAGGCAAGATAATTCAAAAACAAATTATGGACAACATAGTTTCGTAAAGCTAGTGGGAAACTCAATAACTAACATAAAATGGAATCATATTAGTTCTTGTAGGAACAGTGACTTCTAGAATGTACAAAATTTACCTCATCTGCATTTGGAATAAACGTCGCCAAGCCCGAGTCTGAAAGGTGAGGGTTGAGTTCAGCATCAAGTAAGATGTTAGCTGACTTGATATTTTTATGAACAACAGATGGCGAGCAAACTTCATGGAGGTACCTGGGGGAAAAATCATCCTTTCATGTATTCGCAAGGGATAATAATCACTGTGGGAACAAAAGTCTAACTTCCTACATGAATTTTACTCAGGACATGGTACATATCAGATTTTAACCGGCAATTCCTCAAGTTAATTTGGAGTTATAACCAATTGGACATTAGCAGGTACGCCAACATTTTTAACCTCATCAGCAATGATCTAAAATGAGACAATAAAAAATACATCGTTACCCATCATTGAAGTTTCAACTTACTCTAATGCACGTGCAGTCCCGAGAGCAATTTTGACTCGGGTGTTCCAAATCAATGGCTTGCTGTACTCATCTGATATATGTAGGAAATCGTAGAGTGAGCCATTTTTGTGGAACTCGTAGACAAGCAGGTGTTGTCCATGCTCTGAACAATAGCCAACCAACTCGGTTACATTTGTGTGATGCAACTGGGATATCTTTGAAACCATCTCCATGAAATTGTCAGACATGTTACTGGGAAGAGCCGATGAGTCTATTTTCTTCACCGCAAGAACCTATGGAAGTACAAACACAAGATACCTGCTAGGTAAGCACTGAGTATAACATTTCTAGAAAAAATTAAGGCAAGTAGAAGACAAACTACGGGCAAAAAATTTAATTGCGATAAAGGCGGATATCTCATGTGCCTCACATACAGGTCACAGCTAAAAAAAGTCTCACGCACAAGATTAAACATGTGGATCACAGATGAAAAAAGTATTTCTCAAGTTAGAGCATGTTAAAAACTATAGATTACGTTCTCTTTGTTTTGACATGGCTTTGGATTTTATAGGCTGGAATATTCTACCTTGCCATCAGCAAATTGAGCTCGATAAACACGTCCAAATGACCCTTCACCAAGAAGATTTTCAACACTGAAACTGCCAGTAGCTATCTGGAGGTCTGCTATCGAATATGATGTAACATTTGTAGGAGCCGGTACAGCTTTCTTAACAACAGGAGGCTTTTTAGAAAACTCTTCATCATCGAATGATTTGTGACGGTCAATAGGAGGGGGTCGAAGGCTTATTGAAATGGGTGTATCAAGTGCCTGGCTATCAAGTGAAGAGGAGGACTTGACTGATTTTATTTCTGCAATACAATTTTAAGCATAAGAAGAGAAACAAATAATATCAAGAGGATTAAACATGTGTTCAAAGGCGAAAGATTTAAAGAAAAAAGTTAACATAAACTATGATGAAAAGCAAACTAAATTTGTACAATTTATGCACAGTCAAAAGCGGCCTAGAATTTGTAAAAGTCACATGGTTCAATAGGCATCAAGCAGCATTTGGTAGCATTTTGACATGATGAAATCAGACATTTTGTGAACATAATATAGTCCCAGTCTTAGTCTACCCTCCCCCTCCCCACATGCCAAAAAACAAGACATTAAAAGGCATCAATGTCTCCTATTTGCTAAGATTTGGTTTCATTTATAACAAGCCTTTATCAAAGCAAAAAGCTTGAATCCACGAGAGAATTCACAAAAATGAGAGATGAAGAAATGCCTACCAAATTGTGCGGCCAAGAGAATTTTTTACATTATCAGCATTTCAACTATCTCGAGCATACACTCAGCATATCTCATGCTTCAAATGGAGTCTAAAGTTATAAATTCTAAAATGAAATTCCTATATATTCTTAAGAGATCTAATAACTACAAGAACAAGGTTATAGCGGTTTGTAGCTAAAAGTTAAAGGACACACAATCTCTTCATTAAGAAATACAGCAAAGATAGATTTATGCTGACATGCAACTAGGCCACCATGCGGAATTGCAGATAGACTGCAAGTGGTACCTTGCACTTCATTAGAAGCAAGAGGAGCAAGGGGTTGATTGTCGAGCTTTTCGATATCCGAGGATGACCTCCTGGATCTTCTCTTCACCAAAAAGAACGCTACTATAGCCCCGATAATAAGGATTGATATCACTATTCCAGCTATGGCTCCACCTCCAATTCCTGAGCTGCTACTCCCACCACCAGAACCACTATCTGATGCAGAACCATCGCTGCCAGATTTGTGCTTTCTGTTTCTAGTGGCAGGAGGAGTACCAGGTGGAGGTGGAGGTGCAGGCCCTGAGCTCCATGAATTACCATCCTTCCTGTCATAAAAGATTATTCAGATTGAAATCACAAAGAATTTTCTTACCATATAGAAACCTAAAACACTTGATAAGGCAGTCATATGCTTACTTCAAATTGATACTTTTCAGTTGATCAGGTACCCAGCCAGTAAAACGGTTGTTCGAAACATCTCTGCGAGACATAAATACAACTATCAAAAAGTGAAGTATTATAGGGTCCATTGCATTATAAGGAAAAAATATATAACGTCTAGCATTTTTGAAATGATATACTGGTTACGCACAGAGTATCGAGGGGAAGATTTGCGAGGACATCAATAGTGCCTGAAAACTGGTTGTTTTGCAAGTACCTATAAGAAGGGTAAATAATACATATGAGGAAAATTCATCATATAAAAGTGTTCTATAAAAGATGTCTCCTCTAATACTTACATAGAGCTTATACTGGTAAGATTCTTAAAACTCTCGGGGAGAGCACCGTTCAGAGAATTGAAAGAGAGATCCCTGAAGCAAGAAATAAAGATAAAATTCAACTAGCTCTTTCAGTTAAATTAGCTTAAACACAGGCAAAATATATATTATCTGCTTCGTGGTTGGTAGGAAGAACATCTTACAGTGTGGAGAGGGAAGAAAGTGGTCCAAACATGTCGGTCAGCGCATTCTGCAACTGATTATGAGCAAGATTTCTGAATTTCCAGAAATGGAAAAGAAGAAAGACAATGTGTTAGAGTTTAAATGTCTACGGACCTCATGACAATAAACAAATAATTGGAATATTACTTACAGGTACTGAAGAGAAGGCATCTGACTGATGGCAAAAGGGACGCTGCCAGTAAATTGATTATACTCGAGATTTCTGCATGGAAATGAACATTATATTAAATCTAAATCAACTTTAAAAAAAAAAAGAAAAAAAAAAGGTACTAATAGGAAAGGCAACAAATGCGCAAATGAAATATACAATCGCTGCAAGTTCGGAAGAGTAAAATATGGTATATCTCCTGCAAAATTGTTGTGGCTCAAGTCCCTGCATGTTTTGCCAAATATCAGTATGAATCAAATAAACATAGAACAAATGAACACATAATTAAAGATTACAGGTTTCTTACAATTCTTTCAATGATGTCAAACTTTGAAAGCTATAACCCACCGACCCGGAAAGTCCAAGATTTGACAGTTTACTGATAAAAAGGACAATATAAGAACCTACTATAGTTGATATCAGCAAGATATAGGCTAAGATGTCTCGAAGGAAAAACAGGGAAAACAGAATATCACATTTCAGTGACGCGTTTGTTCGAGCAAGTAACACCTTTCCAGGACTGCCCACATGGATCACCATTGCTAGCAGTCCAACCTGTTAGCTGCTGTGGTGAATTTAAGCTGGTATACATAACCCCTAGAGCAGAAGCTGCACATCGAACATCCCACGTGCAGAAAAGAAGTGAGAAAACAACATTTGTCCAGAGAGTAAAGACCTTTTTCGAAACTTAAATATGTTGCTGTCCTAAGAAGATACTTAATGAAGGGAAAAAATGAAAAGGAGGTAAATATGTGAATCAAACCCAATCCCCAATGTTGCCCTTCCAACATTTTGAAACATTGGTTTTGGAAGTAGCAGGATAAAATATCATTACCAATTGGAGTAGACCATTAAAAGAAACAGATTTTATTGACATCTATCAGCAAAAGCCTTGGCCTCAACAGATTGCATTGGATCCAGTCAGCAGCAATTAAGAGGAGCTAAAAAGATTGTGAATTTGTCCAGAAACTCGTGTACTAGCAAGTTATGAATTAAACTAACTAACAATAAACCCAAACTTGCCTCATCCTTAGTTAATCTCCATAATCTAAAAGAACTCACCTTTGAGAAGCAAGATCAAAACTTTATAAACAACACCAACAAAGTAAAAATGGCATTGTAATTAAACAAGTCCATTTGAAGCCACAAGCAGCTCAAAACAGATAAAACATATCAGAAAAGCAAAGGTAACCAAAAAAAGTAAAACCAAAGATCACAGATTTGGCAAACGATAAAAAAAGAAGAAGCAAGCAACTGCAAAATCTATGAATCTAAAACATAATAAAGCAGAAAAGCAAAACAAAGTAACACTAACCATCTGCTTGATCTGTTTCACCATTGACACATCTTGGCTTAAACCCCAGAATGCAGACTGTAAACAGCACCAAAATCAAAGCCTTTTTCCAATTCTTCACCATCTTTGCCCAAACTGGTCTCTTCCCAGAAACCAAAAGAAAAAAAAATGGCTTTGGCCTTTGGTCTTTAACACCCTTTTTTCCTTATTCGTCTTTCTTTATAATTTTTTTATTTTTTATTTTCTGTTAGAGATTTTATACTTATTTAGCCATAAGTCCATACCATAACCAAGCAAAAGCTGGCAGGCACGATTTGCCAGAAGAATCCAAAGCCACACATATGCTTTATATTTACCATTGCCTATGTCTACATCATTATCATTAACATCAATATTAATATATATACACACAGTGACTACAAAGCATCACAAATTCCATATTTTGTAACTTGGGTTTTTGCTTTTATTCATTTTTACGTTACTGAAACTGTTAAAAAATTGAAAAAAAGTTAAACAGATGTTTATGCCCTTGGTAGGTGGTCCTTTTCCTTGAAACACTGTTTTTGCAACAACAAAAAAATGTTTGATTACATTCTTTAGACTTATTACATCTAATAATTCTAAAATTTTGATATAATATTATTTTTACCCAATGATAGAATACCAGTTGTACTGATGTAACTTCCACACGGTATTTGGGTTAGGGTCTTATTTTTATTTTTGTGATGATGATTATACAGCTTTTAAGGGTAGTAGTTGGCATCAAATATATGGCCCATGGTATATTTTATATGGACAAAAAACTAGAATAAAGACATGATATATTGCATTGCTTTAAAGATTGAATGACTCATAAAATAATAATTGGAATATTTCATTTTATACCCTCCCATTTTCAAGTTCCACAAATTATTTATCTCTAGAAAATTTTATGGTTGTTTTCCCAACCTCCGTTCATGTTGTAATTATTTTTGTTATATCTTGGTATAATTGAATTGATATCATGTTATTAATTTAATTCGAATTTTATTAAAATTTTAATCATACAAAATATTATGCAATTAAAAATTACAAAAAATTATTATGTAATTAAACAATTATACAAAACATTAATTAATTGTACAAATTATTACAATTTTCATAATGTAAAATATTATACTAATAATTATAAATCTCATAATTATATAACATTAAAGTTTACCAAAAATTCATCCTAAATAACTTTCTTGGAACTTTTTAAAGTTATTATAAGTTTTATTAAGAAAATTTTTTAAAAAAAATTTATTGTCAAAGAAAGCCTAAATTTAGTGTTTGCTCAAATTTGTGATTAGTCCCAACCATTTTCAGTTGCCTAATTTACGTAAATGCTTGAAGAAACCCTTTAATTTGGTGTGTGTGACATAAAAGCTTGCATTAATGTCGTAATTATGTCACATGAGTTTTAATTGGGTATTTAATGGTGGGGGCTCTGAAGGTTCTCAATTCTCGTATATCTTTAAAAAGTCGATCGTAGGCCTCTTCTTCTTCTTGTTGTTGTTTTTTTTTTTCTCTTTATGCCCAAAAAACCAAGTGATTTCCTCAAAGCCATTAACTACCCCCATTTCTAATTTTGTCATTAAAAAGTTAAAATTTTAAATTATGAAATATATCATTTTAGCTGAGTAAATTAATTTTCCGGTGGCTAATTATTTATTTAGAATTGAGAGACTCAATTTTCCTTTTATTTTCCTTTTATTTTATTTTATTTTATTTTATGTAATTTTTAATTTGAATTAATGTTAATTTTTTTAAGGGAATTGAATTAATGTTAGTTCATCATTGAGATAAATTTTATAATAGAATTTATATTGTTATTTGAGAGTTTGATTGAGTTGAGATTGTTCGAGTCAATAAAATATATTTTTTTACAAAATTGTTAATTTATAGAAATACATACGCATGATAAGACGTGAACCTGAAACATCATAATTTTAATATGTTAAATTTATCGTTTTAACTAAAGTCAAGTGCAGAGCTAGAAACTTTGGATCGTGAGGTGAAATTTTTTAACTAAAACATTTATAAAAATTATATAAACTAATGTTTAATTTTTCTTCCTGATATTCCTCTACTTCACTAGTAATTTTCTTTCAAAAATTAAACATAACTTAAGTGTTTTTTTGTGTCACGAGAATGCAATATATCAAATTTTCAAATGTAATGTTCACAATAATCACACTAACAACGATAATTTCTAAATGAAAATGTTAAATTTCTAATCAATCCTAATTTCTTCAAGAGTTTGTATTAATCAATCCTGATTTTTTCAATGATTTATATCAATTAATGTCTAAACTTTATTACCCAAACACTATGTTAAGAATTCATACAAAATCAATAATCCCAACATCATTTAATAAAAATATATTTATTGCATAAAATATCAATCTATCATAAAAAAAAAAATTATGATCTTAAGTTTTTAAATATTAATCAATAAAGCATGAAAGATTGAACACTTATATTGTAAAACTTCTAGGGAGCAAGAGAAAGAAAGAAATTTGAGAAAAACAAGTGTTGGAAGTAAATAAAATAATTAGGGAATTTTACATTTCGATTAAGGAGTGATTCATTTATTTTTATATAAAATAAAATTTTTAAATTTTTGTAGGATCAATTTTTTTTTTATGTATTAATACATCAATTATATAAAAAAAATAAAATTTATAAGCAATATATTTGGGGGTTAATTGACCCCTATAATCTGGCTATGCCATTAACTAAAGCCTTATTCAGGTTTTTGTTATACCTACAAATCACAAACTCATTCCACGTACCACTGACCTTATAAGATAATACATTGTGAGCCTACATTATAGGCTTTACGTCTTTTTTATATATAGAACACTTGCCACTTGTCCATCGCATTTATTTATTGCCTTAACATGACAATTGATACGTACGAGGAAAATGACATTAATAAGCGGGCTAAATTCTAGTGAATATGAGACCATTCCAAAAGACAACACTTGGCGTCTCAAAAAGAATTGGCAATACCCCTTTTATAAGACTCTCAGGGATGATCTCTCTCCCCTGACTTAGACTCCCCAAAAAATTACCATTCCCTTCTAATTTAAATTACTTGCAATCAACTACAATTCCCTCATCTTTTGAATGAACCATGACAATCCTTTATTTGTATAAATAATTTTACGTTACTCTTTTATAAATATAATCGTTACATAAATTTTCTCTCCTATTATAATTATGCTATAATCTAATAATTATTTAAACATTTAAATTTTAAAACCAAAAGATTATATAATAATTATTATATATTTTAAGAGTAAAAATAAAAATAAAAATTAATTTTTATTTAGTATGTTAAATTTTATTATATATGTTATTTAAGAGACTAAATATTTTGCATTCTTTCTTCCTTCTTGAAATTTTGGTTTTACCAATAACACGTTTATCATTAAAAGAATCTTAGAAACACGTTAAAATGTTGACTTGGTGGCAAAAAGTCATTTTCAAAGGTTGTTGAAAATAAAAATATGAAATGATTTGCTTAAGCTTTCAAAATAACAAAATTAAATAAACTAGTTTCGGTGTTAAAATCAACAAACCTATAAAACCAAATTCTTGTAATAAAAGCAAAATTGTCAGTTAATAAAACAATGGTGAAACTAATGTTGGACGAAATATAAACAAATTCAAAAACATTCAATAAAAATATGAAATATTTAATTTTGAACATGTTTATTAATTTATAATTATATAAAAATTAAGCATATCTAAGTGATTATGGTTTTCAATGACAATGACAACTTTAAACCTTGTGTTGAGTATGAAAATAAGGAAAGGTATTTGTTATGTTATGAATGGATAATTAAATAATTAGTATAAAATTAAAATAAATAAATAAATAAAGAGTAGGAAAAACGGGGTTGTCAGAAAAGGGACAGGCAAAGATGGTGTTGCCTTCCATTTCTACGCCATGTGGCATTTTATATTACTATTATAAAACCTTGTCTTTGAGTTTGAGATCCCACTTGCTACCTCATTTCTGTATGTGTCGGTGATACTTTGATTTCTATTTAATTTATTCTTCAATTAATGCTCTTGCCTTTTGATTATATTTATGTTTTAAATATTTCTAAATAAATAATTCAAAGTATAATAAATATTTTTTATGGTACTGAATTAATCTTAAATTATTATTTTTCTCATGAAATATTATTTTAGTTTATATTTTATTAGATTTTACAGGTAAAAATAACAATAAAGTGTTATATTTAGTAGTGGATAGTGCTTCGGTCTCTTTACTAAAAAATAAGTAAATTAATTTTTATATATTTCGAAATATGTATTAGCCTTTAGGTTAAAATTTTCTGTTAAATGATGACGTGATGCATGATTATACTTTTCGTTCTATTTTAGTTATCAAACTATTAAATTTTTTTATTCAGTTACTAAATTTTTTGAAATTAAATATTTTACTCATGGTTTTTTTTATCGGTCTAGTAACAAAATTAACACTCTAATATTTACACATTCTATCAATTTGATTCTAAATATAAAAAAAATTCAACAAGTTTAGCCATCAATGTTCACAACATTTTTCATTTTAGTTCTAATTCTAAAAATTTTAATAAAATTATCTCTCAATGTTTACAAAATTTTTTAATTTAATCCTAACTCTAAAAGTTTTAAAAATAATCATTTTTAGCCCTTTATAACCCATCAAAACAATTCTTTTTGAAAAAATTGATAGATTTTTTGTAAATGTTGATTTTCTTTTAGAATTAGAAGTAAAATGATAAATTTTGTAAACATTGAGGGCTAAATTTGTTAATTCTTTTATATTTAGGATCAAATTGATAGAATATGTATATATATTAAACGGATAATTTTATTAT
Organism: Gossypium longicalyx; assembly: GCA_025698465.1. Classification (NCBI taxonomy): domain Eukaryota; kingdom Viridiplantae; phylum Streptophyta; class Magnoliopsida; order Malvales; family Malvaceae; genus Gossypium; species Gossypium longicalyx. Next base: position 90,774,284 of record CM047004.1, read on the forward strand.
TAGACCAATAAAAAAGGCCCGTATCAGCCCAAAATGATTGAAATAATTAATTTCAAAAAGTTTAGTGATTAAGTCAAAAAAAAAGTTAGGCGACCAAAATAAAACAAAAAAAATAGTTTTGTGACCATTTTTATTGTTTACCCATAAAAAATAAATTTCAACAATTTTCCACCATTAGTTAATAGAAAAATTTAACGTAATGATTAATTTATACGTTTTAAAATATATAAAAATTAATTTGTTATATTTTTTAAGTAGATGTGTCAAAATGTAATCTATCCCTTAATATAAAGACTTCATGTTATTTTCACTGATTATTATGAAATATAAATTTGACACTAGAAATTTAATTCGGATACTAAAACTCTTAATTTAATTGAAATTTCTTTTGAGATTATAGATTAAAGTATTTACTTTTAAATTTTACAAAATTATTGAAATATAAAATAATATTATAATATTTTTTTTCCAAATCACTAATTTAGTTTAATTAAATATTTCATAAGTAATATAAATGATATAGCTAATGAACGTGTTTAACTTTTTTTTTAATTTTATATGCTTTAAGACTAGAACTTTAATTTGTATTTTAGAGAGAGAGAGAGAAATGTATGATGTTTAAAAAAAATAAAAAAAAAAGAAAAAAAGGTGTTGAACAAAAAAAAAATTAATGATAAATTTGGCTATTAACGTTTACACGTTTTGTTAAAATGACCTTAATTGTATTTTGAGTCTCTTTTGGCCATTAATTTTTTTTCCTTTTTCAAATTGCTTGTTTTAATAGGTTTGATGAAAGTATCGTTAAAAAAGTTATCGGGATGATGTGAAATTTCATACGTGGAATATTTTTAATGAGATATAATTTATAATTTAAATAACCCAAAAAAATATTTACATGTGGAAAATAATAAAATAAATAAATAAATCACGAAGTTAAAAAAATAACTCTTAATTTAAAGAAAATAAACATAATCGTCTAAAAAAATTTTCAAAATGAATGCACACATTCAGTATTTTTGGTTTGATTTATTAATTATCTTTTTGAAACCTCTCATTGAACAAACATATGCATTCATTTTAAAAATTTTTTTAGATAGTTACGTTTATTTTTTTTTAAATTAAGAGTTATTTTTTTAATTTCATGTATGATTTATTTATTTTGTTAAATTTCACATGTTTATCTTAAATATTCCATATCATCCTTTTAATTTTTTTAACGATACTTCCATCAAATCTGTTTGAAAAATATGTTTGAAAAAAGAACAAAGATTAATGACCAAAAAATAGTAGGATTATTTTAACCAAACATATAAATATTAGTGGTTAAATTTGTCATTAAAAAAAAACAAAAAAAACCAAGCTTGTAGGTTCCGATGCGTATGCAAATAGAAAGACGTAAAAATGAATCATGGGCTGCTTGGGCCCCTTTTATCGAAACAGTTTTAATGTTTAAGGCTCCATCCTTTGAAAGGGCCCAAACAATTACTAAATCTTCAAGGAACAGCAAAGCTGAAGCTGCCATCCACTCGGCCCATACATTTCATCACTTTTAATAAAAGTAAGCGAACTCTTTTTAACTATTTTCTCAATCTTCTTCTTTTCGCCTAAGCTATCGTGTCAGTGTGTGCATGTGTATATATTTCCTCAATCCTCCTTCTCCAATATATATTTCCCTTTTCTTTTAGAAAATAAGTTTATTATACCCGTATCTTGAATGTTCAAGTTGCATCCTACTGATCTTGTAAGATGATACTAGGAGCGAATTTAGAAAATTTTTAGGGTTGGAATAATTTGTTTATTTTTACGATAGTAAAAATACAATTTCATAATTTGAATAGCTTATATTTTTATACGTTTTAAAGAATCAAATCAAATTTTTATCTTTTTTTAAGAAGCAAAGTGTAATTTCATTATTACTAATTTAATATTTTATAAATTATAAAGAGATTTAAATGAAAAAAAATTATTTTAAGGCCTAACATCGCCACTAAATCATTCTCTTCATTAAAAATGACCTTGCCAACTAAAGATACTTACAGAGTCAACACTTTGCGAACCCTCAACCTCATTAGCCCATGACATGATGAGCACACACACCATGAAAATTGTCAACATAAACATAATATTTGTCAACCTACACCACATTTATCCATGGGCTCTAGTGGAGGAGTGGAAGAAAGGTGATAGGTAGCGACTTTCGCCTCTAACATGATAAATTTGTCCCTTTAATCTCTTTAAATCTTATCAAACTATTAATAAATATAATAATAAAATCATATCTCGCCCCAAAAACAATATTTAAAAATAATTTTTTAAATTTACATTAAATTTTAAAATAAAATAAAATAATTATTTGGATATTTTTATTTTTTCCTTAATTCATTGTATGCGAATTCTAAATTGACTAATAATTAATGTGCATGCTAATTGATTTGGTACACAATTTAAAAACAAAAATAAAATAATAAGGCCATCGATGCTGTTTGGGCAGAGCTGAAAGCATTGATTTTGGGTTTGAAGTTGGCCTCAAGTTTAAATTTGATCAAGATTATTATGGAGTCCGATAATGCCACTTTCATTAATACAATCAAAAACCGCAATAAATATGTCACTATCTTGAGCTGTTGCATGAAACATGAATGTAAGGTTATTAGAAAGTTTGATACGTTGGATTGATAGAAATAGTAATGAAGTTGCGGATATGCTTTACAAAATTGCTATTAAGAATAGATATAATTTGATGTTAATATGGATTATCTTTTGAAAATTCACAATGTTATTATTCGAGATGCAATAAAATGAAATTGACCTTCAGATCTTTTTTTTTTTAAGAAGAAGAAGAAAAAGCCACGTGTAAGCTTTTCAAAATATAAAATAAAATTAATACCTATACTCAGTATTATATTTTGGGTAAACTCTAAAAAATAATTATTAAACTATTGTTTTAGTTTTATTTAGATTATTAAGTTTTCTTTTTTTTTTTAATTTATTTATTAATCTTTTTAAAATTAAATATTTTGATCATTCTCTCATTAGTTACGGATATATTAGTGATAATTAACTTATATCAATTTTTTATTAATCTAATAATAAATTTAACCCTCAAATATTTACTCATTTTATCAATTTGATCCTCAATATAAAACATTCAATATTTATAAATTTTTTATTAATACCTCGTTGAGAAGAATTCAAACAGTATTACTCTGTTTCGAATGAAAAGAATGGTGATATGCCCATCAATAAAGTAGTAAAGGGGACATCCTTGTGACATGAGGCGACATCTGTTTTTCCTAAGTGGGCCTAATCTATTGAACAAAAATTCCCAACCCACATGATTACATGGGAAGTGGCACTGCTATGAGTATGCGCAATTTTGTTTCTATTTATTTTATTCATAGGGAAGAAATATAATAATATCCCAAAATACAGTGACAGTCACTCTTTTATTTCTTTAATTGTGTTTGATAAATGCTAAATTTTGCTCATGAATTAGCCTAATATAACTTATATCCATTAATTAAAAATTAAACCATAATCTCAACAAAATTTGATTTCTACTTTTTCTAGTCCAAACAACTTTCAGTTTTGTTTTGTTTTTTTCTAAGCATTTTCGATACAAACGATTAAGCTCTTTCTTGCATTTACATGTACAATCACGTTTCAATTAAATTTTGTAATAGTGAGATTAAGATAAGTGAAGAAATATGTTATTGAATTTTATTAAAGTTGTAATGATGAGATTATGATATTAAAAAATGGCTATTAAGAAAATTATATTTCATATTAAATAAAAAAAATATATTAAAATTTATTTATGTTAAAATAATAATCTTATTAATAAAATAATTACATTTTTATTAATTATATTTGTATTTTTTATTGTTAATATATCCATTATTTTATCTGTAATTAATTCATCTTAAATTTATATAATTATTAAATTATTATAAAACTCAAATTATATATTTATGTTAAAAATTAAAATATATTAAATAATAATTAATTATGATAATAAATTTATATATTTATTCCATCATCATATAAAAGAATAAAATTTAAAATTTATTTATTTTCTATTTTTTTAAATTCACATTATTATCTAATATATATGTTTTATAACTGTCATACATAGATGAATTTAGAAGGTTGGCAGGCCCCGATTCCCCTAAAATGAAAAAAAATTAATTTTTTAAATTTTAAAAAAATTAAATTAGTAAGGTAAAATTATACTTTAATTCCCTAAAAATAATAAAAAATTAATTTAATTTTTTAAAATTTATAAAAATATAAACAATTTAATTTTGACTCTCCCTAACAAATTTTCCTACCTTCACCCGGCTTCCGTATAAGAGACAAAGTGGTAAAAGCATTTCTCATTATAGTTGCTTCATCTTTACTAGTGCACCATGCTCCGGTCCAAAACTTGACTTCCAACGCATTCATCGGCCAAAATTAATGTCACCCAAACAGCTGACTGTGGTGCTATTGCACCGAAACCCATCATAAACATCTCTCACCGGGGGCAATTGGACATTTAAAGGAGATTTAGACTCTCTAATTATAAATTTTATCAAAAAAATCCGATGTTGGATAATCACATTGATAATACAATAAAAGGAAAAAAATTTCATAGCAATCCCCATAGTATAGCCCGAATTGCAGCTCAGGTCCATTACTAATAAAATGGGCAAAATGATTCTTTTACTTTAGGTCAAGGTATGAAATAGTTCATCCGTTAAAATTGTATCCTCAAGAGTTTATTTTAATGCTTTATATATAAAGTATAATGACAATTTTAACCCCGATATTTTTCTCTTTATTTAATTTAATTTATCCTATTTTTTTTATAATGAGCAAATTAATCCTTAAACATTTCATTACGAAAATTATCGTATATTATCTCAAACATCATATCACTAAATATTTTAAAAATTAAAACTAGTTGAAAAGTTCAAAAAATTATAAATAAAAATTGATAATTTCAGAAATCCGAATACATGATTTGAGAAATAAGAACTAATATTATATGGGAGTTACGGCATATCGATAGATAAAAGTGGAAATAAAACTGAGCATCTAAACTTGTTCATCAACACAAAATAAGTTAGAGAAACAGAAATGTTGAGTATTGTAGCGCACCAATGTCCCACTTTAAATGTATAATGACTCTTCATAAAGCCATGCTCCAATTTTAGAAAAATACAGACTGTAATTATCAGAATAATATTTAAAAATATAAAGAATTATGAATTTTTAAATATTATTTAGTTGATAAAGTCTAATTATATTATAATTTCGTCTTCATGTTTGACTGTACAAGTTATAATTACACATACATAATTTATATATTTTAAAAAATATTAATTACTATAAAAAATTCTTGGCATCATAAAAATATTTTTTAAACAAGTAACAAAAAGTAAAATCAAATCATCGTATGCTTTATGTTAGTCTATAAAAGTAGTTAATAATACGATTATTGATAAAAATAACTAGAAAAATATCATACGCAATTTTATCTCATTGTTCTACTCCCTTTTTGATATTTAACATATGTTCCTTATCATCATTTATCGGTCTTTGACCGAGTTTATCATCATCATCGTCATCTAAATTTAAATATGCATCATTAAGATTATCAAGATCTTCTTCTTTTATGTATTTTTCGAGGCATGGATCATCTCAATTCCACCTATTATTGAAGGTATCAAATATGCAATATATTAATACAATCTAACCCTTTTTTTTTTTATGTTATACTAAAATGATGTTGTTAAGATGATAAATAGTTTTGTAGAACAACATTTCAACCACATTTCGAAGCCTTATATGTCTTAAATTAAAGAGCTCGCAAACTATTTATCGTGCTTGTATTCAGAACTATTCTCTCAAATAATGTTATATCCCACAATATGGAAACCTTTTGTAATTTGCATAATTTGTATCGACCTTATAATATTTGGGTTTACAATCCAAATAATCTATAATTTTAATAACTTATATAAACTTAATTTCGAGAAAGGCTTATGATAGATTATATCATTTTTCTATAACACATAAATTAAGTAAAAAATAATACAAAATTTATAATATCCAACCTTTATAAATTGTCCCATAACTCTCATAATACTTTTTATAAATAATATAATTTTTTACGATAATTTTAAAAAGTTATTTTTATAAATAAATTATGATCAAAAAAAACTTTTTTTACTTATTTTTATAATATATAGGATGAACGCATAAATAAGTTATGTCAATATTTTTTTTATCATAAATTTTTATAAAAAAATATATTATAACACTTTTATAACATGTAAAAATTTTTGCTTTAATTTTAGAATTTTTTAAAGACTTAAATAATATAATTTTTTATAACTTTATAAAGTACACAAATGATTTTTATAATATAAATTTTTTTTGTTATAATCATCCCAAAAACTCATATATATTCACACTTATAATATAATTTTTATAAACTCGTATAATTTTTTTTTAAATTGACTTGGGAGTAATTATTTGTGTAAATTTTCCAAATTATTACTCTCCCCTTAAGAATTGAAATGTGTAATTAGATGCTCCAATTACACCCAATTCGATAGGACTCACCAATTACGACGATTACCTAAATATGTCCTCCTTGTGTAATTACAAATAATTACGCCTAAATTCAATTACTAGACAACTTTTCAAATACTGCCTAATAAAAATTCTAGCCCATGACAATAAAAAAAATTGAAATCCAAGACTGAACACCTCAACTATATTAATTTCTAAAGATAAATCTCAAAATTATATATGAATTTTCATTCAATATGTAATGTTATATATGAAATTTGATTGTCTGCAATTTTATACATAAAATTTTAATTTGATTCAATTTTGACAAACCACCAACACCATTAACGATATAGTAACATTTTACGTTTACATATTCATACACAAATAATTATCCTCATCCAATATAAAAAATATATTTACATATTTATTTCTTTAATTATGTACAATTAAACATGTACAATTAAATCAAAATCAAAATTTTATATATACATTTGAACCACAATTATAGTTTCACATTTATAATTACACAAAATCAAAATTCATGTGTAAAATTATACATTGTATCAAAATTAAGTATATATATATATATATATCCCTTAATCCACAAGATGAATTTTAAATTTATTTATTTCATAATTTTTAGAAAATTTTAATTTTAAAATTTGGAAAATATTTTGCATTTCTAAAATGTATTAGAAATTTTTTTATTGAAAATTTCAAAAACTTTTATAAGTTTTTTTATTTTATTATTGAAGAGAATTTTCATAATTTTATTGATATTTTTTTAATGGAAATTTATTTTTATTTATAAAACTGAAATTATTTTCTATATAAGATATGTAATAAAAAATTAATGGTAAATTTACTTAAAAAAAGAGTAAAGGAGAAATTAAATAACGTTTGTTAGTATGTCATATATATAAGACCAAAATAAGTATTAAAAGGCACTTTTTGACTGTTCATTTAACTTATAAAAGTTAATTTGCTATTTTTTCATTAGAAGATCAAAATGCAATCCAAGTTACAGTTCAGGGACTGATATGGAACTTTTACCTCTTGTAAAGCGATGATATTTCTTGTCCATATATGAATTTGGAGTTCTCCAGTTGCATGATCCTGACCAAAAACTTAGCCCATTGTAAAGACAGCTGCCCTTAATTAATACATTTTCAATTAATGTTAACTGTGTTTCTTTTTCTTTTCTTGTCCTTTTTTAAAAGAAGAGAAAAAGTCATATTAGTCCTAAGCAGAAGTCTCCCAAAAACTGAAACGAGACGCTTCGAGAAAAACCAAGTAGAAAACAAACAAGTTGATGGCAATGGCAAGTAGCACTGGGATCCAGGGTAAGGATTTTAGGTACCTGATTGTGAGACCAGACAAGGGTGGGATTTGGGACGTGTTGAAGTACTCATTGAGGGGTGATGTAGAGTGTGGGTCGAAGTTCCTGGAAAGCTCAGACCAGGGTGTGGTGGGTGGCGAAGCGGCTGACCACCGTTGGATCATTTTGGTGTCTATCGTAGCACGCAGGATCATTCATTTTCTCGGCAAACCCATGGAGTTAACTGGCTATGGGGTTGACTTCTTTCTCAATCTTCTTTCTCAGAACGGCTCGCTTTTTGGCTTATTTTACAATCTTCTCCGTGGTAATTAATCCCCTTTCCCTTTCTCTTTCAGTATGAGACACACGTGTAATGTCAGTAATTGTGTTCATATTTATAAGTAGATTGATGCATGTAAAAAATAACATGTTTCTTTTGGTAACTGAGGTCCACTGCTGCATTTTTGTTTGAAACAAGAAAAACCCATCATTTTGAATAACATGTTGGTTGAGAATAGAGATGCAATCTCAAATTACAGTAGATTCTTGCCTTGATGACATTTATGGCTACTAAGATGACCGTGAGATGCAGGAGATATAGTTATACCAAAGAGAGGCACTGAGACGTTTATTAGTACTATTGGACACTTAGATGAGAGAATGGACCTTTACCAGGCCAAAAACTTGGTGGGAGATTTGCATAATTCTACTCCAGGGGAGGGAATAAAAAATGTTGAATTGGATGACCGAGCTACAATGGACCTGTGTATGATGGCATCCAAGCTTGCATATGAAAATGCTGAAGTCGTTAGGAATGTTGTAGTTCATCATTGGAAGGTATAAGCTCCTCTATTGCTCTTCTCTGACCTCGCTTGATTTCGTTTATGTTGTTCTGGTGATTGTTGATTGAATTATGAGTTCTACCAACTTTGGAAAGCAACTGATGACTTTGAAATCGGCATGCCTGCAACGTATGCAGATGCACTTCGTGGACTTCTACGATTGCTGGGATGGTAAGAGACACATTCTGAATGTAACTTGTGTGACCTGATTTTACTTCAAGGTGGTACTTGTTTGTTTTAAGGTCCATTTTTGTTCAATGGCGCATTAATTCCCTTTGTGATTGGAAATCATTTCATAGATTACCAAAAGAAGAAATCAACTCAAGTTTTTCTGTTATGTGATAAGCCGAAGGATGCAACTCTAATATTGATCAGTTTTCGTGGCACGGAGCCTTTTGATGCTGATGATTGGAGTACTGATTTTGACTACTCTTGGTATGAAATTCCGAATTTAGGAAAGCTTCATATGGGATTTCTAGAGGCATTAGGTGTGGGCAATAGAGAAGATACGGCTTCTTTTCATTATCATCTTCAGAAGAGGAGCACAAAGCACAGCTATCCAGAAGCTGCAGAAGTAGAGTCCTCAAATGAGGGTCCCCACTCTGAACGATCTGCTGGTATTGATAAAAACGGCATCCCCCCAGAAATGGTGGAAATGTCTGCATACTATATGGTGAGAGAAAAGCTCAAGACCTTGTTTGAAGAGCACAAGAATGCAAAATATATTGTCACTGGCCATAGCTTAGGGGGGGCTCTAGCGATTTTGTTTCCTATAGTGCTCGTACTGCATGAGGAGACAAATCTTCTTCAAAAGTTGCTGGGGGTATACACATTTGGACAGCCAAGGGTTGGGAACAAGCAGCTTGGGAGGTTCATGGAAGCTCATTTAAATCACCCAGTCCCCAAGTACTTCAGAATGGTTTACTGCAATGACCTGGTGCCCAGGTTGCCTTATGATGATAAAACCTTTTTGTATAAGCATTTCGGTGTTTGCCTTTATTACAACAGCTGTTATATCGAGCAGGTAAAAAATGAATTAGCATTAAACCTAGACAATTCTTCATGTTCTTCATCATATTGAGTTGATTTTCTTCTTTTATTCGTTCTCATTTTTAAAGAAAATGGATGAGGAGCCAAATAAGAATTACTTTGGGATAACACACATGATCCCAGAACATCTCATTGCGATTTGGGAGTTGATAAGAAGCTTGACAATGGGATACACTCATGGGCCCGAGTACAAAGAAGGATGGTTCTCCATATTTCTTAGGGTACTTGGATTGTCAATGCCGGGTATAGCAGCACATTGCTCGGTAAATTATGTCAACTCTGTGAGACTCGGAAAGTCGTGAGTTATTCATATGTCCTCCCACTAAGAATCTTTTCCTGCCAATGATTTTAGTGATATGCCTGCAACTGGTCCAGCCATTGTGTTTGCCTTGACATTTTCTCTTGTTTGCAATTCAGTGTGTAAGCTTTTCTCCCCATGTATTACTACTAGCATTCTAACCGTCAGTTCCTATCAGTACTATACTTGTCAGCAGTGAATTTGTTGCAGAAAAGATTTCGATGTTCTTTGTTGATGTAAAAAGGTTTAAGCCATAACTCGATTTCTCAATAATGGAAGCATTAGTTTATGGATCATGAAAAATTCAAGAAAACTTGTCAAAGAAAGAAAAAAATCAACTGTGCCAAGTAGTTTATTATGTTGGGATTTGACCAATTATTACAAAAATTTATGCAAATGAAAAAGAAGAATATTGAAATGTCAAGACAGACAGTCCTCTTCTGTGTAGAAAAAAAAAACTAGCAATACATACTATGAGATATGGCAGGAGTTGTTCACTTAAAGAAGACCTGTTGGATATATGCATTGCTGACCTTTGATTCCACTTTTAGTGACTCTTGGACAACAAATGATGGATATCTTTTCAGGGTTTATGTAGCAATACTTATGTGAGCAACCACTGCCGGATTTATCTTCACACCAGAATACCGACAAATATGATATTCACGTATGTTTTTTAGACCGTATGAGCCGATTTGATCGCGTTTAGGTCCAAATTCTTTAGCCTCATAACTGATTCTACATGACCTCTTAAAGTGTGTAGCTCTCCAAGTCTGCATTAAAGGATCATTTCAGCAAAGCTCATTTCATAAATGATCATTGCTAAGTTGTTAGCTGATAACTAATTACCTGGCTATTTCAGCACGCCGCCTAGCCTGATCGGCTATCAAAGAAGATCTCGATCTTCTTCCATTGAAATCCAAGTCTGCAGCCATCAAGCCCTGTAGGCTCCTCTGAGAAAGAATCCATTGGGCTGCCCGGTCATCTTTCCCGTAGTCTTTCTTTGAAGTAAACGCAGTCTGTTGCACAGGGATGCCATGAAAAGCCTCTTCATGGAAAGATTTAAACCCTATTAAGTATGAAATTATGAAACTAGGAAGAGTACACTGACCTTTCTGTCGAATAGGAGGTTCCAGGCTTCTCCACTCAATGCGTATCGAACTGTGAACTTGATGATATCCAGGGGAACATAGAAAACTAAACTGTATAACCATATAACACCAGCCCATCCCCATCCAATGCCACTGATATCAGCAAAGCTAATATGCGCATATACTGCAATTAAGGTAGCCACCTGCAGATTGAGAAAGGGATATAAAACTTAGCTTGATTTGCCATTGATTCTTAAACAGACAGTTTTTTTCTGAGAACCTCACCAGTTGAGCGACCACGAATGCACACATCAAGAGAACACCAGGCCTTTCAACGAATGACCAACTTCGACTCCGAGTAACAAAGATGAGAGCCTGACTAATGATGCTGACTTGCAAATATACTGCAGATGAAATTTGCTCGGTGTCGTCGGATATAGACCTTACGTTGAAGTGAGTCTGCAGAAAAAATAATGTTTAGGGAACATAATTATTTTCCCCAAATAAACTGTTGGGGAGAGAAAGAGGATACAAGTATTATAGAAGTACCTCAAAGAAATCAGTATCAATTACAATCCAGTAAAACAGGACAGTAACCAAAGCAAGATAGGTTCCAATGACAACGCCGGTTGCAAATATCTCATTAAGCTTCCAACTGTCTGGGGTCGGAGATGGCCTGACTCTGTCTTTGGAAATGGTCATGATAGTTCCTGATTAAGAATCCAAGGTAAACTTTTCAGCACTAATATGACTTTCCTGACTAGAAATCCTAAGGAATGATTGTCAAAGATCGAAAACTTACCGTCATTAAGGATTGCAATTATCAAAACCATGAAAGGTGGGAAATCATATTCCCATATCAGAGCTAGAAGCACAAAACCAAGCTGCAATAGTATGGTTATTTATGGAAAAAAAACAGATCAATAGAAGTCCATGAAAGTGATGAAAAATGTAGGAGATGTGAGAATTTTAACTTACAACAATACGAATGGTTATGGAAACAGCATATATCTGCAAATTCGAGCAGGCCAGTTAGTGTTGCATCAATTATCAACTATTGGCTACTATTTTTTTTCGGGAATAAATATCGATGCTTCACCGTATAGTTTTTCATCCTTTGGAATATAGCTCTGCTTGTCAACACAGCACTGATTATCACACTTAAGCCAGGCTCAGTCAAGACTATATCTGCAGCACTCCTTGCAGCATCTGTAGCATCTGCCACTGCTATTCCAATGTCTGCTTTCTTCAAAGCAGGTGCATCGTTCACCCCATCTCCGGTCATTCCCACGACATGCTTCTTTTCTTGTAAAATCTTTACGATTTCATACTTGTGTTCTTAAAGATGTATAAAAATGTAGGCCGAGCCAGAGAATGAAATCACAAAATTAGGAAAGATGGAACACATACATGTCAAAGCGAATTCATCCGTTCTTACGATACTAATCTATCTATTTATGATTCTGTTTCTTAAAAGATCCATACCAGGGAATACGCCAGCAAAGCCATCTGCCTTCTCAATGAGTTCATCCACTGGAAGAGCTTCACTCTCATCCTTTTCGCGACCCAACAATGATGAAGAAGGATACATGTTTGTCCCCATACCAAGTCTTCTTCCTGTCTCCTTCGCGATGGCCAACTGGTCACCTATGTTATTATGTAAAGTACATATCAGTATTTTTCTACAACAATGCTGCTTTTGGGAAGCATATTGAGTTAGTCCATGAGTTCAGCCTTCGCCTAATTAATCAAGTGACTAGTGTAAAGAGATCCTAGATATTTGATTATTTCAACCTAGCAAGTACTACATATTTACCTGTAATCATCTTTACATCAACTCCAAGGTTTAAGGCCCTACGGATTGTCTCGGCACTATCATGTCTTGGAGGATCAAATAAAGGCAACAGCCCACAAAATGTCCAGGGACCTCCAGGGCTCTCCTTGGTTCTTTCTGGAATTTCCTGAGAAGATGATCATGCAAGTTCATGAACATGTTAGAAAGGAACTTGAATGATCAGTGGAAACTCAAATCATCGTCATATTTTTCCATTTCCGTAGTCATATCATTGATGACATGTAGTTTCTGCAACCAACTTGTCTTCTTAACCACAACACATCCCGAAAGATAACATACCTGAAAAGCAACTCCAAGAGACCGCAAGCCCCTCTCAGCAAATTTGTCGATTATAGAATGCACTCTTCCAGCAATCAAATCTTTCTCTAAGCAAAGATTTAGTATCTGATAAACAGAAGATGAAGAAGAAGAATAAGAGAGATTAGTTGCACCAGATAGCTATAAAGACAGCTCAAAGTGGTTAATGTAGCAAATAAGGGCCAAGCATTTGCACGATTAATCGGCATTCATATGTTAGATATAAGAAACAAGGATAATTTTGTTACATAGTATTTCAAAGTGATTATGATCAAGCAAATTTTGGCAACCAATTCATCATGGAATGTTGGGTCTGTTCTCTTCAAGGAGATGGATACCTGTTCGGGAGCTCCTTTGCTAGCACGGTACCAATTACCATCAGAGTCAACGTACGTAATTGCGGTACGTTTGTCGACTGGGTTGAATGGAAGAAAGTGAACCTCTTTGATGTTTGCACGAGCCTGAATATGCAAGGTTTCTTTCATTATTTGACATGAACATCTAAAAGAATCAAATGAAAAAGAGAACCTTGAAATTGAACCTTTTTTGTTGTTGTCTTACCTCCTTCGGGTCTGCAAGCATGTTAATGATGGCTGCATCAATAGCATCCTGATTTTCAAGTCTGGAGGCTCTTGCTGCTAGCAGAACAACCAAGTCTTTGTCCATATTTTTGCTAAAAACCTAAAGAAAAAGGTGAACATGGCTATTTAACCTTTATCTGAAAATTGAGTCATTGCAAGAACGAGGAATTTCAAATATTTGAAGTCCAGCTATTGTACCTCAACAAGGTTCCGATCAACGGTTAGACGATTCAAGGTCAGAGTTCCAGTTTTGTCACTGCATAGAACATCCATTCCAGCCATTTCTTCAATTGCAGTCATCCTTTTAGTAATGGCACCCTCAAAAAAACAAACCAAACAATAGATTTGTAAACAATGTAGAATAAGTATTTCAGTTTGTCATTGAGCTGTTTTGGATGTTTTAGCTTATTTTTACTGGAAAATGATGTGCATTGAATAAGAGTTGTACCTGTTGAGACAGTCGATGAGAACCAATTGCAAGAGTAACAGATAATACAGTTGGCATAGCTATAGGAATTCCTCCAATCAAGAGAACTAAAAGGTTGTTAATTCCATCTCTGTATGAACGATGCTGTATTGGGAACATGACGATAATTTCGAGAACCATCCCCACCGCAATGGAGCAGATGCAGAAATTCCCGATGGAAGTAAGGACCTGCTGAAAGTGTCCAACAACTTCAGTGGAGTCAACTAAGTGTGCTGCTTTTCCGAAGAAAGAGTGAACTCCAGTAGCTATAACCACAGCCTCAATCTCACCATGCTTACATGTTGAACCAGAAAACACTTCATCTCCTGTTCTCTTGGTGACCGGAAGGGATTCACCCGTAAGAGCTGACTGCAACACAGAAATTTTTACATGATATATATTCAGTTATTTAATTGATTTTCATCACTATCAAGTAGAGCACTTGCCTGATCAATTTTAAGTGGATCGCCTTCAAGAAGGCGAGCATCTGCAGGGATGATATCTCCAAGTTTTATGCTAATTATATCTCCTGGTACTAAAATAGCAGCATCTTTTTCCTGCCACTGACCATCTCTGAGAACCTGCATAAAAGAAAAATGATTATGAAATTTAGACATTGTTGAATTTGCAAAGGCATTAAAGAAACTTGAAGAGAGTTGCAGACCTTTGTTTTAGGAGCCAGACGAGCCATGAGTGCGGCTGCAGCATTTCCAGCATTGTTTTCCTCAATGAAACTGATTGTTGAATTGATAATCAGAAGGCATATAATCCCTACAAAGTCCTGCCAGTCAGGACCCTCACCCTGAAACAAAACAAACCCCAGAAAGCTATCAGGATGACCATTCAAGCTTTGAAAAGTATATGGTGAAAGATATATAACTTACTCCACCATTGGCAAGGACAATGGCCATCACTGCTGCAGCTTCCATAACCCATGATAATGGGTTCCACATAAAGCTTAGAAACTTCAAAAACTTGTTTTCCTGGATTATAATAAAAAGCTAGCATTGTCACAGTGCTTCAAACCAAACCAGATAAACTACAGCTAGCTTAGCTAATAGGCTGCAAGGTCTTACTTTATTGCAATTTTATAACTAGAACTACAGATAAATAATGATGATTTAACTGAAAATTTGAAACTATATATATATCCGAAATTACAGGTGCTTACGGGCTTCTCCTCGAGCTTGTTTTGACCAAAAATATGGACTCGAACTTCAGCATCTTCAGATGTAAGTCCTGCACGGGATGTTCTCAGTTGCTCGAAAACTTCCTCTAGCGGTAAGCGTTCCTTTCGAAAACATAGTACATAAGATATATATGTCTGATTTAGTATCATGTAGATTTTGAATTCCAGAAATACTGGAAATCTGCATTATCTACTCTAGTAGTAAAAGTACATTAAACTCACCAAATCGATCCCCTCCCGGTTGAAATTCTCGGGATCCAGCAACGGTTTGTCGAGCTCCTCGCTCATGATGATTCAAGCTGTTTAAACAACATACACATTGTGAATAATGTCACACTGCACTGATCAGGTTCTATAGCTGCTAAGTATGACCGGACAGCATTTCATATAGAACAGAACAGTAGGACAACCATTTGATTAGTTCTAACTAAAGGGGAAAAAAGCACAGTTTGCTAAAACCAAACAGCACTGGAACCAGTTTGACAACTTACTTTTTATGGAAAAGTGAAGAGCAGTAAAGCGTGCAAAGTGAAGCTTCCTCTCCTCTGTTTTAGTGGAGCTAGCAGAGTTTGTATGGTATGAAGAAAGCTAAGGCAAACAAGTGAAGTGAGAGATAATAAAGGGACAATAATAACCAATGTTGTTTTTCGTTGACCGGTTGTTGGGACCTGACTGGTATATCACCTGACCCTAAACCTTGGCGCCACCGTCACCATTTTTTGGCTATCAACTACCTTTCAAACCTTGCTGTTCTAGACCTAACGGTCACTATGACCCGAACCCAAAAAATCTTATGCTATATTGCATATAATTTTTAGGCTTTAACGTGCTTGCATGTTAATCATATGTGTGGCGGTTGCATATTTCACATACTATATAGTATTAATTAATAGTAGAGGAGGGGTAGGTGATGTGTTGGCAAGTGCTTATTTTGCATTTATTTTCCAATCTTCCCGTAAAATTTTTTTTAAAGAATTTTTATTTTGTATAATAATAATGTTTGACATTGAGATCAGTGGCGGAGTCAGAAAATTTTTTTGGGAGGGGCCCAGAATTAAATTATACATTTTTACGATAGTAAAAAAATACAATTTCACTATTTTAATAGTTTACATCTTTATAATTTTTAAAAGATTAAATCAAATTTTTATTATTTTTAAAGACTAAAATGCAATTTTACTATTATTAATTTTTATTTTAGGGGCTGTAAGCCCTTAGTTCCGCCACTGATTGAGATTTACAGTGTTTTGAAATTGAGATGATATGTTAAATTTATATTTTTATTATGATATATTTTTTTAAGTTGTAAATTTATGTCAAACTTTAAAATAACATTATAACGTATAAAAAATTTGGAAAAAGATAAAAAAATCAAACTACATAAATTAAGTTGGAACCAAAAAAAGTAGATGTGAGTAGGTCCATATTTATATATATATATTTCTCTGTGTGTGTTCTGTTTTTATTTTCTTGCTGGTAGGTTGAAATTTATACATATATTTGAAATTTAAAAAAAAAGAAAAAAGAAAAAGAGAAGGTAAATAACTAAAAGGAAAGATTGAAACATGTTAAATATCCTTATTATACTCTTTTGAGTCATTAAATTCTTATATTTTTTATTTAATAATTTCATCCTTTTCAATTTTACTGTTAATATTGTTGACTTAATGATTAGATTAAAAAAAAGTAGAATAATTTTCTTTTATCATGCAACATTTATAATTTCTATTAGTTTGATTCGTATCTTTTAAAATTACATAAAAATTATAAAAAATAAAAAAATTATTAAATTTATAAAAATATAAAAAATTGTAAAAAAAAAAAAAGTGTATAAAAATATTAGTAAAATTATATAAAAAAAATTTAAGACTCGTGGGCCGGGAAAAGTAGGCCTCTTCTCTTATATTTGCTAAAATCCAAAAACTCATTTGTGGTATGAAAACAAAAATTCCAACAACATTAAAAGGAAAGTACAATAATTCTCTTTTGAAATGAGTGGTAAAATTTTTGGGTATTTTGATTTATTGAAAATAGTTTTCAAAAATAGATTGATTTAAAAAGAATATATTTGAAGTTTAATTGAATTTGTGTAAAATAATTTTAATTATTTGACAATTTTTTGAAAAATTTATTTTTCGTAAGATATTTTTTTAAAATAAAGAAGGTTTAAGGGTGTAAAAAATTTTCAATTTCTTTTAAAAAAAGTAATTAAGCATTTACTTCTTCTTCTTTTTTCACTCAACTGATAGTTGAACTTTTAAAATGCATAAATAAAATTTAATATATTACATAAATTTTAAGAATTTATTGTATGCACATAATCCTTAATGGTCATCTTTTTTTTTCTTTTTCTTTTTCTTTTTTTGTAGAAAGAAATATAGACCAAGCCTAGATACAAGAAAATATGTTAATACTCGAACGAGTATCCTCTTCTAATAAGGTCTTGATTTCATGCGGCGGCTCATAAAAAACCATAAAATGGTCAATATCACTACTAGTCATCTTGGCTAAACGATCCGCCACTTTATTATTTGTTCTTTGGATACTTTTGAATTTTACTCTCCAATCTTTGAGATACAAGTCATGAATCAACTAGATTTCAACAACATTGCTCACCGATGCAAGATCCGTTTTAAGAATTTCAATAAACAAAGCATTATCACTCTCCAATTGCACTTGCCTAAACCCTTTATTCTAAGCTAGTCTTAAGCCTTTGAAAACAACTTTGGCTTCAATCTGGAAAATATCTGTGATACTTACTGACATCAAAACAACTAGTCACTGCTTGGTCCTCAAGCCACTCTGCCAATTGTTGCTCTTGAATTGCATCTTGATAATGAACCGTCAACATTAATTTTGTTCCATCCAATAACTGGTTTTTGCCAACTATTTAACAACATAGTAGTGCATGCCCATAATCTATTTGCACCTCCAATTTGCAAGGATTTAGTCCAAGTGATAGCGGAAGAAATAATATCATTGGTATTCCCATTCGCCCTGTTAAAAATGACATCATTTCTGCTTTTCCAAATAAACCAACAAGTAATCCCCCCCCCAAAAAAAACCTCCCATTGGCCACAATTAAAAGCATAATTACCCTCATTCTTTAAGTTCCACGTGATCCTTAACAATCCCTAACAGCATGTAAAGCAGATTCCAATATAGCATCGCAATGTTCACAATAGGGAAAATGATTCATACCTCTTCTAGTACGCTCCTCGTTTGTCACGACCTCTAATAAGCAACCACAAAAACATCCTGACTCGTTGAGGTGCTACAGATTTCCATATTATCTTGTCGTTTCTAAAAGATCCTGAATCAAACTCGACAAAAAGATGCTTGTTTTAATCCCACCGTTATAATAACTAATTTTACCGCTATCATTTGTTTTAATTTTATTGAAGTCAATTTTTTCATCCACCCAAATAAACGCGGATGTTAGTGTATGGTTTTTTATTTATTTATTTATTAAATTTTGATATTAGTCTATACACTTTGTAAAAGTCATAGATTTAGTTCCTATATCATTTTTAGTTTTTGTACTTTTTAAATTTTAAAATTTCAATCCTCACTAAACGACGGCTGTTAAATTCATTAAGTTAAGTTATGTTATTCTCAAAATATGATGTGGCAAACATATCATTATATGTGTTATGCCATGCGAGCTTGTTATTTTCACATATTACTCACTAAAATTTCAGTTGATGGATTAACAACTGTAATTTGCATCAAAATTGAAATTTCAAAATTCAAAAAGTACAGTGACACAGAATGATCCAACCAGAGAATATGAACTAGACCTACAATTGCATGCATAATATAAGACTAGTAATTGAATTTAACAAAATGAATTTAACTGCTACTATTTGGGTTAGGACCAAAATTTCAAAATTCAAAAAGTATATGGGCTAAAATTGATTAAATTAAAATATGGAGACTAAATCCACAATTTTCACAAAGTACAAGGGACTAATAGCTGAATTTAACCTTCTCTTAAAAAATAGAGATGCGTATTTTAGCCGAACATGCAAAAGCGCGTACCGTAGGTAAAGATTTTTGCGGCCAGAAATCTATGGATTTGTAACCCTATGTACTTATCCTTGTACTCGGTTTCAGCAGAGATTGGGAAATGATAGCTTTGAGTTCACTCAACGAGGGACATACATGCATCCATTGCATATAGATCAACTTGTAATATAAGTTATTCGATAAACTCTATTAAATCATTGCAATGCTTGCTATTTTTTGTCTATGGAAATTTTCTATGTTTGTCTATATACAATCTTAGTTTGCTTTTGAATGGGGTGTGGTTCGGTGTAATCTTTTATTTTATAGTTATAATAATTAATCTTACTATTATAGTTGTTTTTAATTTTATCGAAAGTAAACGAACTATCCATTTAAATTAAGTCTTAAGTTATAAAACTTTTAAATCTTGAGATAACTTTAACAATATCAATATGATAATCTATTAAGTAGATTTCAAGAGTCAATTTTGGCCTGAACTTGAAATTTCAGTTCCATCAATTTGAATTCAAATACGACTTAATTCTATTTATCTATACAAAGTCAGCAATTTCAACTTGTCCAATTAGAATTTAAAATAATCTTAATTCAAAATGGCTTGAATTTGAAGTGACTAAAACTCAAAATAATTCAAATTTATAATGATTTGACTCAAAAAATCCATACCTTAAAACCCAAATGACATGAAACCTAAGTAATCTACACTCAAAACAACTTGAATTGACATGAATCCGAAATTTACCCGATCCAACCTTATCCACTCAATCAATAGGTATATTTGTAAAATACCAGAGAGAATTAAATATGTAATTAAAGAAATTGGGGTTTAACATGCAATCAACAAGTTTTCGAAAAAAAAAAAAAGGTTGGACAATTGATTTTTTATTAAAAACAATATTATGAAAAGGAATTAATTACGAAAGTAAGGTCTCAAATTATTTTAGTAAATAATTTTATTATTATTTTCATATTAATTTAATAAAAAAATCTAGAAATTTCAAAATACATAAAAAAAATTTTACCATCATAAAAGAATAAACATACTGCTATATTGTACCATAAGCAGTTGATATTTTGGTTCTTTCACCTTCAATGAAATTGACACTAGGATTCTGACAGATTGCTCAAGATTTTATTCTCTCAAATAGGAAAAATCTGAATCAATTGTATATATGCATATACAAAGCTGAGAGAGAAAAAGAAAACAGAATTGGGAGTAGGAGCCATGGTGGAGAAAAAATCCCAAGTAATCCAACCAAACCAACCTCCTGTCTCAAAATTCAGGCCATTTTCCCCCATAACCCAAATCCATTGCCTTGTCTTCATTAAACATCCCTCCCCTTTTCATGCTCCACCCTTTTCCCCTTCTCTAATCAACCTTATTATTTTACTTATATATTGAATTAAGCAAATATAAACTATAAAGCCTAAAAGGCCACGTTCACTCTTCTTGTATACAAAACTATCCTGCCACCAAATATATATATATACCTCAGTTCTTGTGCCTGACTATGTTCATTTGCTTCCTTCATATTGCAGTTAACTTTTCTTGGTTTTCGGGACTGTAATTGTATATATATACTTTGCCCTTAATCCCACACACTCCCAAGCTCCGATTTGAGCTTTTTTTTTTTTTTTTTTTTTTTTTGTTCTTTTACTTTTTTTATTAGTCATGGCTTTGTTTCACTCCCTGCAATGCAACTGTGGAATCAAGGCCTCTACAAAGAGAAAGCGACATGGATTTTCCACCAAGTGTGCTTCATTGGTTAAGCAGCAACGTGCTCGACTCTACATCTTGCGCCGATGTGCCACTATGCTCCTTTGTTGGTACATACATGGCGACGATTAGCAAGCAAGCAAAACCGAACCATCAACTACAGGCTTCATCGATCAAAGCTTAACCTGTGTTTGGTTCCATGGGGGCTACAGTGTGGCACAATTTTGCTCATAGTTTCCTTCTTCTTTTTTTTTCTTTTTTTTTTTTTTCTTTTTGACCTAATGGGAGTGATCCCATTGGGGTTTTAAAAGGAACATATGAGCAAAATTTTGCTGACGTTAAACATGATTTTCATGGAGTTTGGTATATGTCATAAAATAGTTGTTTGCTTGTTGCCATCATAAGGTTAAATGGCAAACTTTGTATTTGGGTTTTTTTTTTTTTCCTTCACTTACCTAACCATCAAATGCCTTTTTGGGTAATCGTCGAAGTGCTATGAAGCAAATAAAAATCCTTGGATGAATCACTTCTTACAGTTGTAATGGTTGAGCTATGTAATATTATAGTTCATATCTTTGAACGGTCACTTAAGAAGTATATTATGAATTCTATCCCTCTAATTTGCAAAAGCTAACAAGTTAGTCCCTTTTGTTGATAAACACTTTTGATTTCTAAATGTATTTACCGGAACGAACCCAGTAACTAATTCTCCTTCTCAAGATATTTATCGGAGCGAACTCAGTAACTAATTCTGCGCATTCTATAGGCCCATTAAAGGACAGAAGTTGGCCATGAGTTTTAAAACTGTTCCATACCCAAGACGATGATCGAACTTTTGACCATTGGTGGGTAAAAGAGACTATTACCATTTCATCTAACTTCTTAGGTTGCAGTTTAATAGTAAGATTCAAAGTATAGTGACTAATTTTTTAGTTTTCTTAAAGCGAAGCGATGGAATACAAAATTAGACCTATAAATATAAGAACCGGATCTGGTACTTACAAAGGAAGAGCTTGTTCGATTTGCCAGCTTTTTCAGCACATGGAATTGAATGCTAATTGTCTATCCTCAAAACAAGCATGGCAACCAAACATGAGCAAGATAACTCAATGCTAGATTTCGGATTGAAAACTTCTCTTTTTTTCTCCGATTGGGGGACCGCATGCCATAAACCTCAGTAGGTCGCGCTGTTTCTAAGGCATAGTTAATGCATCAGAAAAAGCCTGTCTCGTACGTTTTAATATACAGTGCTAACCTCTGTCTCTATCCTTTGATATGGCCTGTCGGAGAAAGCCACCAAACAACATAACGTGTAATTTGTAATTTGTAATTTGTAATTTATAGCCTTTGTGGTCTCAATTTTCAGTCATAAAACTTACATTAATTGCTAAATTTTTCTGAAAATGAAAAACAAAGGATATTAATCATTACATCCTCTTTCAGCAAATTGAATCTTTTCATCTCATAACTTTACAATCTACCCAAACTCACTTTGTGTATATATATATCCAGATTTTAAGGAACATATAAACAGTTCCTATTTTTAACCCATACACTCTTTGTATATTATTTCAAACAGTTTTTTCATGGAAAAGGTGGGGAAGATTTCAGAAAACAAATATAATAATCAATAGTTTCCAGTAGCCAGTTTAGCTCTCAATTCTTTTCTCAAGATCTTCCCTGATGGTGCCTTTGGAATGGCTTCAATGAAGAACACACGGCTTATTCTCTTATAGAACACCACCTGTTTCGAAATATATTGCTTGATTTCATCTTCACTGATCTGAGATTTATCTGATCTCACCACAAATGCAACAGGTACTTCCCCAGCTGCTTCATCCTTCATTCTGAAATCGAAGTAAGCTTTGATGTTAAAACAGTTTTTTTTCCTGTTCATAGAGACTAATACTTTCGGGGTTATTAAAACTTACGCGACGACAGCAGCATCGATGATTTCAGGGTGAGCAATGAGCATTGCTTCGAGCTCGGCAGGGGCAACTTGAAACCCTTTGTATTTGATCAATTCCTTCAATCGATCGACGATGAAGAGTTCATCATCGTCGTCAATGTAACCAATGTCTCCGGTATGTAACCAGCCATCTTTGTCAATGGTCCTAGCAGTGGCCTCAGGGTCATTAAGGTATCCTGGGGGGAAAAAACCAAACATTCAACTAATGTCGTTCATGTTTTATTCTCAATTTCAAAGAAACATGAGAAATTACAAATGTACCTTTCATGATCTGATCTCCTCGAATGCAAATCTCGCCGGCCTGGTTCCGCGGCAAGGACAAACCGGTGTCGGGGTCGACGATTTTCATCTCCGCGTTCCTTACAACAGTCCCACAAGCTCCGGATTTCATTTCAAAGGGTTCCTTGGCAAATCCCAAACACATTGCTAGAACTGGTCCAGCTTCTGTCATTCCATAACCCTATAAAAACAAAACAACAATTAAATTTAGAATGTGCTACATCATGTCGACCTCATCAAAGTTGGTGTAATTTCAAGGTTGTTGAAAAATATTTCTCATTCCATTTCTATGTGGGCCTAAAAGAAGAAGCCTAAGGTATCAAAGCAAACGGCAATGTCACATAGGAGGTTGGTCAGCCACCTCCACCAAAATTATAGTGGAAATAAAAGATAAAAGATTCGGGTTAATGGTCGTACCTATAGACATGGACCAAATATTATTTGATTAAAATGGGTTGGGAAAGAGGATTCGGTGAGTGATGATTGGGGCTATATCCACTATCATTTTTAGTGGAAGTACAACATCATAGCTTGATCCTTGCAGTAATGAGCCTTACTACTTACTAGTAGAAAAGCTGGTGTCGTCTTCCAATTCTTTTACATATGTATACATTAAGCTATAATTGCTATAAAGATTTCTAAATTATGACTTTCAATTAATTTTTAAATTTTAAATCATTTTAATTTTAATATTGATGTTATGTTAATTAATTTTTCTGTTACTAAATATATTTTCATATTTAGTTATTTTATTCTCTTTATTTTTATTTATTTATAATAACAAATTTTTCACTCACAAAATAGTACTATACACTAAATTATGACATGTACCCACTATGAGGATGAAATTAATTATCTAATAAATTTATAGAAAGTGATATAAATTCTAAATATGCCTTTGATTGAGATGGTAAAATTGAGAGAGTAGATTTCATGTCGTTTTGTGTTTAAATCCTATAATATATATGTATCTTTTAAATTTTATATAAAAAAATAAAAATACCCTTAAAATAATATTTAACTACTTATAAAAATAAGTAATTTTTAGTAAATTTACACTGAGTTAAAACTCGATTGAGAGTAATACTAATTCAATGTTTAAGTATAAAAATAGAGATATACATTTTCCTTGGTAAGAGTACTATCTTATAGGATTGTATCATACACCGTATATTTAAAAAATACGATATAATATAAATATGAATGGGAGGTTAAAAAATCCTTTAATATTATTTCTATTTTGGTAGGTTGCCCCTGCAGTAAAATGTGTATTTAATTTGATTTCTAATAAAAAAAATATAATATCTTTTCAATAATAAAATCGACACCAACCGATTTGAATAATATATTCAATATATACATTATCAAATAGGGACACGCTATTTAAAATGAAATTAAATAAATATATTTTTTTAAAAATTATAAGATTTATCCAAAATGAAATTATTTGATAATATATAACGTTTTATGTTGTTAATGAAATAAATTATGACACATTAACCTATAATTTAAAATAAATTAAATTTAAAAAAATACTGCCCAAAAAGATAAAAATAGTTGGACCGACTATAACTAACACAAATAAATAAGACAAGTAAAAATATTAAAACGTCCATACCTGTCCAAATTTGGCACCAGGAAACTTGACTTTTACAGCATCCTCAAGCTCTTGACCCAACGGAGCGGCACCGGACTTCAACATCCTCACCGATGACAAGTCGTATTTTTCAGTTTCCGATGAATTAGCGATGGCCAAAACTATCGGTGGCACAATCGGAGCAATGGTTACTTTGTATTTCTGTATTAGCTCCAACAGTAGCCCGATGTCGAACTTCTGCATGATCAAAATCGCAGCCCCAACACGTAGCCCACAGAGCATGATCGAGTTCAGGGCATAAATATGGAACATTGGCAAAGTACATAAGATCACATCTTCGCTATGGAAATACAAATTTGGGTTTTCTCCGTCAACCTGTTGCGCCACGCTCGTGACCAAACCTTTGTGCGTTAACATCACCCCTTTGGGGAGCCCCGTGGTTCCCGACGAATAGGGAAGCGCTACGACGTCGTCGGGGACGATATCGACTTCAGGGAGATCGTTCTCGTCGGCTTGGGTTAACTCGGAGAAGTGTAAACAGCCCTCCGGGACTGAGTCAATGCATACGATCTTGACATCGTTGTCTTGTGCGAATTCCTTTACTTTGTCAACGTAGCTGGCTAGCGTGATGATAAGCCTAGCGTTCGAGGCTTTCGCCTGCTTCGATATCTCCGCCGGGGTGAAGAAAGGATTAGCCGCAGTCGCAATGGCACCACGGAACGAAGCGCCAAGGAAAGAGAGGACGAACTCCGGAGTGTTGGGTAACAAAAGCATGATCACTTGGCGTTGTTGGATGCCGAGCTTGTTAAGCCCCGAAGCGACTCGGCGAGCAGTGAGTTCAACTTCTTCGTAAGTGTAGACTTTGCCCGTGGTTCCATTGATCAAACAGGGCTTGGAGGCAACGTTGGACAGATTCTGGAAACAATATGAATGTAAAGGAAGGTGCTTAGGGATATAGATATCGGGAAGCTTTGATCGGTAAATGATTTCTTGTTGTTGCACTTCAGCTTGGGGTGCCATTTGGGAACTTGGTGGGGAGTTGAGCTACAAAGACAAATCTATAAACTTGAAAAAAAAAAAAATTAGGCTTTGTATGTTAATTGGAGCCTGAAAGGAATTGGCAGCTAATAATGATATTGATATAGTAATTAGATTAAAGTTGGTGGGGAGGTTGGTGAAAGGGTAGGATAGGAATTTCATTGGTTATTGGAGGGAAAGATTAGGAAAGAGGATGGGAATTCCATATTAAAACCTCAAAAAAGTTCGTGGAATCCTATTTTTGCTCAAATAACATTGGATTACTTTCGTATTGTAAAATAGATGAAGATATTAATGGTCATAATAATAATAAAAAACCCTTAAAGCTATTTTTATCTATAAAGTTCTTTTAATAATAATAACTTTAATATTCGAATTCAATCTAATTCAAAAGCGAATTTGAAGAGCAATAGGAGTTTTGGTCCCAAAAATGAAAAAAAAATTCAATTCAGTCCTTTCATAAATAGAGAAATTATAAATTAATGTATAGTAAAATTATACTTTTAACCTCAAAAATAAATAATTTTCAATTCAGTCCTCTTATAAATACACAAACTATAAATTAATATATAGTAAAACTGTACTTTGGCTCCCCAAAATAAAATATTCAATTCAATCTTCTTATAAATAAGTAAATTACAAATTAATATATAATAAAATTGCACTTTAAAGTTTCCTAAAATTGAAAATTTCATGTTTAATCTTTTCAAAAATCTATAAAATGATAAGTAAATCCGACCCTATTAAAAATTTCTAAATTCACTCCTAATCCAAATTATTAGGAACTACTTATGCCTATTGATTCATAATGAGAGAAGGATAATTAATATGATTATAGTGTTTGTATTACATAAACAAATCAATAAGTTGTGTTATATGACTCAAATATAACCAAATATGAGTATATTATAACTAAAATCTATGGACACTAAAAGGAGGGGCAAAAGGGTTGGTGAGAGAGTGGGTTTTCGGTTGGATGGGGTCCATGTTTGGTTTAGAAAGATGGCAAGCTGACTCAAAAAGGATATGACCATTTTCATGACGGCTTTTTACCTACCACTTCCCGCAATACATCGGTCATTGTTGGACCATCCATTTCAAACCTTCACCTACCGCTATTTAGCGATTGTCGTCAAGCAACTACCCCAAGCCCATTCCCATCCAAGCCCACCTCTAATCTTTTAACATCACTCCAATTTGGAACCCAAATTTCGGTCTAATTCTAGTTTTAGTTCCTCTATAATGATATAATTTAGAATTTAATCCTTATATTTTAGTTTCACATGCTTTGATCTCGTTATTTTTATAATATCATTAGTAAGTCTACATTGATAACATCCTTTGTTGTTGGCATTAAAGTGAGGACATTATTTTTTTTAAAAATTTATTATTCAATTACATAATTAAAATTATATGAAAATTCAATTGATAATATATTTGCATGTCAATTATGCTTAAATTGGTTAAAAAAAATCAAATTCATGGATTTAATCAATGGTAGCAGCTGATAGT
Source organism: Gossypium longicalyx (assembly GCA_025698465.1). Classification (NCBI taxonomy): domain Eukaryota; kingdom Viridiplantae; phylum Streptophyta; class Magnoliopsida; order Malvales; family Malvaceae; genus Gossypium; species Gossypium longicalyx. The sequence continues at coordinate 90,801,973 of CM047004.1, forward strand.
GTTATAAAAGTAAAGAAATGAAATTATGCTAAATCGAGATAGAAAGATTAAATCTTAATTGGGGTATATCGGATACAGTTAAATGATTGTATAGAATTGTAATTTTAATGTTGTTGAATTTAGATAATAAATTAAAACTCATAAAAAGAATATCACAATTAACATTTCTAAAGTCAAACTTTTAAAATTTGACTTTAATTATTTTAAATATTTTAATTAATTGAATTTTATAAAATGTACATTTAGTATAATAATGTTGAATTCACATGTAAATCAAACGTGATTGCCAACTAACGAATATATATATTTTTTTATTATTAAAAAATTAGGATATAAATAAAATAATAGTATATGCCCAGGAAATAATTGAACTGAAAATTTCAAGTCAAGGAGAAAAGACAACAACTTAGAAACTACAATGAAGCATCACGGCAAGAAAATGGCCTTCTCACCTCACTCTCTATTCTGTTGTTAGATTGGGATTGCATTTGCACCCATCGGTTAAAATTATTATGTTTTTGTTATGGAGAGTGACATTTTTAGTTGAAATGAATAACAATTTGTGATCAATCCGAGGAGGATAGATTAAATTTAGTGCAAATCATCAGATAACAACTAATAAGAGATTGATGCATAAAGATACATGCACTTCACAATCAGCAAATATGATTGTAGATTTTTTGACAGAGTTAAACAAGAATGATCCTATTAGTCTGAAAATTTATAAGTATCCTCCTAATCAGATTGTTAGGGGTGTGTTACAAGAAAGCATTGATGATTACTAGAAGTTTAATCATGGCTAATTGTAATTAGCTTCTTTATTTATAAAAAAATTCTTAAAATTTTAAATATTTTAATATTTTAAATTATTATTAACCAATTCATTAAAATAAATGAACAGAAAGTCAACCACCTAATCAATTTTTTGGACAAAGAAACCTAATAAAGAACCTATTCAATTTTTTTGGACAAAAAAAATACCTAATGAATTGTACTTCCAATCCAATTGTTACAACATTGATGTCGCCCCATTTCGTTTCTATTCACTTTTTCAGGTTCGCTTTTAATGTTGCCTTGTAAGAGGTGTTCGGACCGTAGCAAAAATTTAATCCTGTTTGGTAGGTTTGGTTTTATCCGCTTAAAAACTAAACTTAAAATTTTACTTAAATTCGGCTAGAATGAAATATTAAAATTTGAACTTAATTTAATTTGTCTATATTAAACTTTTTTATATAAAAAAATAAAAATATAATGCATCAAAAATAATAAAAATATTAAAATAAATGTTCTCAATAAATTGAAAATAAATTTAAAAAAGTCTTTATACTTAAATAACACTAAAATAGGTGCAACTTAACAAACAAATAGCAATTTTAACAATAAAACAATTTATAAATATCTAAACAATAACAACAAAATAGTAGTAATATAATAATAAAATGACAACAAAACAGTAAAAAAACAGTAGATTTTTTTCTTTTTTGTAAATTCAAGTCGGGCCGAGCCCGAGCCAAAAATCTTACTCAAGGCTTGGCTCGTTTTTATTTTTTTGTCAAAGCCTATTTTTCAAGCCTATTTTTACTCAAATCCTCCTACTTTTCAGACAATATCGAGTTACCTGACTCATGGATAGGTGTAGCCTTATACTACTTTTTTTTCTTTATTCAATCTGGCTCATGAACAAATTTAACCTTGTATTACTATTTTTTTTTTCTTTTTAAAAAAGTTCTGGGTACAATTATTTGTTAGGCCGAAGGCTCAAGACAAAAATGGGTCCTTAAGGCCCATAATGGTATAGAGATGCCACAACAATACCAACGTACATGACAGGAGAAGAAAAAGGTTTTGAGTTTCATATGATGGTGTAGGGATGTCACTGAAGATTGGAGGACTTACAAAAATGGGTCCTTAAGGCCCATAATGGTACAGGGATGTCACTGAAGATTGGAGGACTTAGAAACAACTAAGTATGGTCCACTTTATATTGTTATACCAACAAGTATGACCAAGATTTTAATCTAATATTAAGATGGGTCATAATTCAAATAAAGCTCAGACTCATAGGAGTTCAAATACCATCATAATCATCTATTAATAAGGGAATAAGTCACTTGATATAACAAGTAGCTATCAAAAATTAGTTGCACTAATAAAAAGGCTTTAAAAAAAATCAAAATTGCAAGTTATATAAACTAATTGCTAAATAGATTAATATGTCAACATGATCAATGAAACAACTAATGAGTCATACCGAGACGGCATATAAATAATGATACCTCTTGCAAATTTAAGTATTGAAAATTATCTTAAAATACACGCTCCGACACATTTACCTTAACTTTAAAAAATTTAGAGCAATCGAGCTCAACTCACTTTCCCCCAATAATATCATCAAGCCAAGTCGCAACCAAAATAGGCATCTAACATATATGATCATGCTGAAGTTTGATTCATTAAAATCACCAAAGGATCTTAGCAGGTCTACATATAGGAGGAGATTATGGTTAAAAAATTAAGATAAAGACCACACTTGAAACAGAGCGATGGTGTGACTTTAAATAGCTGAAGGTAGATAGCGAAAAAGACTGAAACAGAAAACAGGCTTCCAAGAATTTTGGCTAAAGAGCAAAAAAACACTAAATACGACACAATAACCCCTGAAACCACAACATCAAAATCTGGGCTGAACAACCCAACAACTGTACAACATCAACATGTTCCAAGTACATTATTTGGAAGCATTTGATGTTTATCTTATCAAATTTTGAACTAAAAAAATTACACTCTTCCAATTTTGTTTAGTGAGTTGGACATTCCAACATGATTCTATTGGTTGGGAATGCTTAAAGAAGAAAGTAAAAAGAGCACTAACATTGGTTCTTATTGCTCATCTTATCTAACAAGTTTTAAAACAAAAGTAAGAATTTTGATAATCTTTTTTGTATTTGATCTTATCTGATTTTATTCTAAAAATTTACTATTTTAAAATTTAAGATTTTTAATTAAAGTTTTAGACTAAAATAAGAATAGTTTTCCTTTGTATTTGATGGCATCTGTTTATATTCGATTTTTTTTTTTTTAGATTTTGTCTTTTTATCTAAAAACAAGGATAAAGATTCAAAATAAACTTTGATTATTTAACATTTCACAAAAATAAAATCATTGATTAAGCAATTACAGCAAGGAACATGGCAAAGTTTAATGGTTGGCGTGATGTGGCGTTGGGCACGTGATACGTGGCCTTTGATTCCGTGATGTCTTAATTGCTCATGAGAATAAGCACATGCTTCGGCCTTTGCTTCTCACCACGCTTATTCCATTTTTATATAACCTTTTCTTGAATTCCATTTTATTTAAAAATTTTATATTTAAAACATAAAATATTTTCAACTCCCTGGATTCCAAATATTGAATATTTTACATTATTTTAATTTTAACAACATTAAATAAAAACACATTATAATATCTTATAGAAACATTAATAAAATAAAATTTAAACTATACGTCATAGGAATCAATGTGGTAACGACTTCCTTTGTAATTTTTTATTCACATAAATTTTAATGCGCGCTTTTATAAAGATATGAAAGCAATAAGTATATGCATTATTATAAGGAACAATGATAAACTTATCATGAGAGTAGCTTATTTATGGACCCCTCATATACATGATACTTTAATAGCAGAAGCCTTAGATAGTACCCAAGCAATTAGATTTGCTCAATGATGGGTTTTCAATTTGCGGAAATAGAAGGTGATTTCTCATTAGTAATAAAGAAGTTTGAGGCGATATACATTGGCAGATTGGTGATTAGTAATATTATTTGGAACGTGAAACAATTCTATAGGTTTTGAAAGAATCAAGTTCCAGCATGTCAAGAGGGGGGAATTGAGTAGCTCACCTGCTCGCCAAGGATGAATTTTGTCATAATTAAACGGGATGTTTGGTGGATTGAAGAAGCCCCGACGATGATTCAGGAGATGGCGGAGGCAGAGCGGCAATACCTTCATCGTCTCAATTGAGTTTCAAGTAACTGGCGTTTCGAGAAGCTAGAAAGTCTTCTTTTTCTCTAGCAGAAGTTTGTTTTTCTCATATTTGAATCTAGTCATCGTTTTCCCTTTATGTTCCGAGGTTTCTTTACTGGCATGGGAATGTCCTTAAGATAAAGAAGAGGAAAGAAACTGTTATTTTTAGTCTTTGTTTTATTTAGTTTCCCGAGACGTTTCTTGAGACATGTTATAATTATTTCTATCTTCATTCTTTCTTAATAAAGCCTGTCAGTTTGCATTAAAAAAAATCTAACCTTGAGCTAACGAATTTTTTGACTAGAGATCTTGTCTCGCCTTAACCCGAATTTTTTTATATATAAAACGTTTCCATTAAATCAAAGCTCGTTAGATTGAATTGTCTTTATCATTCTAAATTTAATCATATTTTACTTTCTTTACCTTATACAACCGTATCTCAAATTAATTTATTTTAATTTATATATATTAAGGATTATTATTTAATTTAATTTTAAATTATTTTATAATTGGGAGTAATGGAAAGGGAAAGGAATGCTAGAAATTCAACCCTAACTTTTATGTAATACATTATAAGCATTTCGATTGTTGGCTATATGTCGGTTTAATCATAAAATAGTTTCGAAGGAAAACCCAGACACATTTAATTTAAAGTTGAATAATTTATGTTGAAAGAATCGTTGTGCCTCGACATGAGCCCACGACCTTTTCATAATTAGTACTTTTGCCTCTATTTTCCTCCATTTATTCATGTACCCTCAAACCAACTACACAGCAGTCTAATTTGACTAACATTTTTTTATTTTTTCAAACAGATACAGGGTTATTTTCAAAGACTTTTTCTGGGTGGTGGGTGTTTGCAATGCAACAGCCTTTTCTCAACAATCATTCTCCCACTTTAATCACATGTATAAAATTAGAGCTCGATTTTTGAAGTACCATTGATGAATTACGAGATTAAAATATGGTTGTGTTTAATTATTGTTTAACAAAAATAATATATTCTCCCAGATTTAGTAAATCCTCCAAATCATTGTTAATAAGATATGTTAAATGTCTTGAAGAACATTACGTCCAACTTTAATATATATATATATATATATATATATATTTATTTTTCCTTTGACCCACGTCGTACCCTAAGTCCTAAACAATGATTATGTCTATCTTATTTTATATATAAAAAATAATCCTCTATATTCTACATCAATTATAGCGTATGTTCATTTATTTCATTAAAGAGAGTATTTGAAAATAATAAATCTTGGGCATATTGAACACATTTATTTTTTTTGGGTTGTCTGTTAAATCTCGCGGCTCTTTATATGCAAACTCTCTGGATATATGTGAGTTGAGATTACAAACTTCTCTTAATTCGTGCGAGCTGATATCGCGAGTTCTCTTGACTGTCTTTTCGTTGTATGCCTCGCATATACCTATTTGATAGAATTTTATCCGAATTTCAAGTTGATGATAATTAATGTATAATACATACAAATGTGAATTGTATTGCAATTACAGCAATTCTAAGATTGGAAATTTTCATTTTAGTTCCACCCAATACACACTTGATTTATTGAAATGAACACGTAATCAAATATTAAAACAACAACAAAGGGTGATGGGTTACAAAGAAGAGCCAGCCTTCAACACTTTGAAAATGTTAGTAAAAGGTGACATTACCCCACCATTTATTTATATTTTCTTTTAATTTTTTTCCCTCCCTGCTAGTTGAAGTTCACGACACCAGCTAGAAAGCTTTTGGTTTTAGCTCACCGTCACATTTTTAGTCTACAATCTTCATTCCTTCCTTAAATATATTTAAAAAAAAAAATAAACTATTAAAATAGTCACATTTGTTTCCCTCAGATTACATTTTAGTCACTTATGTTTGAAATGCTATGTTCTAATCACCTACTTTAATGTGTTGTAACATTTTAGTCACTGAACCGTTAATTGTCGTTAATAGTATAACAGTAAGTTGACGTGGCACATTAAATCATAATTAAAACAAAAATTTTAGGTTAAATTATATAACTGATCCCCATATTTTTTCATTTTGAGCAATTTATTTTTTCTTTTATGTTCTTTTAACTTACTTCTCCCTCTATTTTTCCTCTCTTCTCCATCTCTTTTAATATAAAAGAAAAAAATTTTTAAATTGCTCAAAAAGAAAAAAAATAGGGATCAATTGTATAATTTAACCTAAAATTTTCATTCGAAATGATAATTTAACGTGCTATGTCAGCTTACCGTTACACCGTTAACAACAATTAACGCTCAGTGACTAAAATGCTATAATACTATAACGTAAGTTACTAAAGTGTAACATTTTAAACATAAATAATTAAAATGTAACTCGAGAAAAATAAAAGTGACTATTTCAATAATTTATCTTTTAAAAAACTAACAAAAAATAGTGAAATAAATTGGTGAATTTTGTATTAATGAGGGCATTGTATTTCTACACAAACCTTGTTATTATGCAATGAAAGATCGTTAATGCTTTATTTTTTGGTAGACCATTATTTTTCAATGTATTTGAGTTAGCAATAAATTATGGAAATTATTTATTTATTTTGAAGAGTTCTTTTTTATATGTATTTCACATCTAATAATATTGGTTACATGGTCTAAATTCGTATTATTTATTTAAGAGTGCAATATATCTTATCATTACACTTAACATTTATCGATTGAAAAGATCCTTTTGAAGTAGAGTTTTACTCGTATGTTTAGAATTTAAATTTGTATCAATACCTATGTTTAATTAACATACCAAATGACATAAGTGAAATGGAAACATTTAGGGGAGAATTTAGGGATTAGCAGGGGCTCCGGTCCCCTTAAAATGGAACATTTTTCATTTAGGTTCTTTACATTTTTAAAATTTTAAAATTAATAAATATAAAATTATACTTTGACCCCTCTTAAAAATAATAAAATTTTAGTTTAATCCTTCAAAAATTACATATTTACTATTGTAATAAAAATTAAAATTTAATTTTACCCCTAATGAGTTAAAATTTTCAAATGTAGGACACTCCTTTATGATGTTATCTAATTTAGAGTCAAGATGTACCCTTGATTTCATAAAAAATATATATATTTATAAATTATTTATGAAATGTGATTATTGACAAAAAAGAAATCGAATTTTAATTATTAAAATATTAATAAATAGTCAATAAATTAAATCAACCCACCGAATATTTCTAAACCAGTAGTAGAGATGATTGGAATCGATATTTTAGTTTAGACATGCAAACATCAAGTATAAAGGGAAATTATAAGCTTTAGTGTTACATTCAATTAGTGTTGGAGAAAAGGGATAAGATTTAAAACAGCCAAAAGTGAGAGTCACTCATCAGCACCAGACCTACTAAATAATTGTGGGTAGAGACAGAGATTCTCATAATCTATTCTTCGAATGTAATTTGTAAGATTAATCTCTGATTAGACAATGTTGGATTGGAAATTAGAAACGCCTCTCTTAATTATTTTTCACAAAAATTGAAAAGCTTTCGCTATGGAAAATACTTTCCAACTAATTAAGAAAATAAATAAAAAAATCTATTTATTGACAGAAATTAATTTCTTAATTTTAATAATTGTATTTTTATTTCCATAATCTCAATTATTAAAACAAACATTTACATTAATTAACTTAAGGATGATTCAAACTTAATCATAAATGTTTTTTCTTTAGTTAAAAAAGGAAAAACAAATTGTTAACACAAAGACTTTTTTTTGGTAAAATTGAGGATGAGGACAATAATTATATGATCTAAAACCCTATTTTTTTTTTTATAAATAATACGATTTAAATGATGGGTTTGTCCCTCTAAAATGGGGAATTTTTTTATTTGGGCTCTTTAAAATTTTTAAATTTTAATTTTGTAAAGATAAAATTACACATTGACTATTTTAAAAATAATAAAAATTTAATTTAATCCTTTAAAAATGATACTATCGTAAAAATTATAATTTAATTTCGACTGCACTATAAAAATTTTCTGGTTTAGCCTCTGAAATGACTATAATTAAAATATGTTTGAACTTATATCAGAATGAATTTAGATAAGACTCACACGTGATATGATTTAAACTAAAATAAATCTGAATTGAGAATCCATACGTATGTAGATTTACATAGAATAATAAGACGATTTCAAAAATCGCAAAATTATATAAAATTTTAAGTTAAAAATAAAATAAAATAATATTAAATCATGAAATAAAAATAATTCCAAAGAAAGAAAGAACGTAATGGGCATTAAAAAAGACTTTCCAGGAAAAGAAAAAGGAAAATAGTTTAGTGGTTGTATAAATTAGAAAAATGAAAGAAGCATAGTGCAAATGGACAAAAAACACAAAAGAATCCTAAGACAATACATGTCAAAATATGATTGGGCCAAAGTCTTTATCAAAAATGAGCAAAGGCACGTTTGATGACTAATCTTTTTCATGCCATATCCGTTGCCCTTATTAGCTACGTGGCCAAGGCCACTGCCGACACTAATTTTTGGTAGCCAATAGGTTAAAAAAGCAAATCTAAATTATATCATTTAATTTATCATCTACCAATTTAATTCAAACAGCTAAACCGCCCCCCGAGTTTATTTAAATCAATTTTATCTTTCAATTTAGTCCTAAAATTTACTACTTTTCTTTTATTCTAAATTATACCTTTATTTGCTTTTAAAAAAGTTTTTCCTTTTATAATTTAATAATAATGATTTTTTGACAGTATATATATATATATATATTTTTATTAATAAAAGGTTTTAATATTTAGTATATTGATAATATATTTTTTTTATTATATCCTACATCATTTTTCTCGTCACTCAATCATATGGACTTTACTTCATACAATGCTCCAATAATTTTATTTTAATTTTTATTTTTGAATAATATTATTTGTAGTAATAATGTTGAATATTCTGAATTTTTTTAGTTAGATATATAACTTAAAAATATATATATTTGTAATTAATATATGCATGTTGTTTTATGATTTGAAAGGTCGTATGGTGAGAACTAAAAATTGGAAAGGAGAGCGAAATATGAAGCCGACATCCCATGGTAATAAAAATATAAGATAAGGGTGTAATAAGAGATGGATATTGAAAGGATTGTATCAACATTATTTTATATTTTTTTACTAATTATTTAATGTTATTTTAACATTTTTTTATGTTATTGACCTATTATTTTAGTAATTTTTTTATCTTAAACTCGAATCCTAAATCTTAAACTTTATATCCTGAAACTTTAAATCTTAGATTCATGGATCTTAGACCTTAGATCATAGATTTTAAATCCTAAACTTTGAACCCTAAACCATTAACTCTTAGGTAGGGGCAAAATTAGAGGGTTTAATAGGAGCCCAACCCCTAAAATGATTTTTTTATTTAAATTATTTATAATTTTTAATAAAGGTAAAATTATACTTTAACCCCCTAAAAATATAAAATTATAAAAATATAGTTTATTAAAATAATAAAATTATATTTTTACTATTATAAACATTACAATTTAATTTTTGCTCCCTAAATTTGTTTTGATTTTGCCCCTGTCTTTGGGTTTAAGATTTGAATTCTAAATCTAAAATTTAGGGTTTAAAATTTTAAAAAGAATTATTAAAATGATGGATTAATGCTGAAATGGTATTAAATAATTAGGTGTTTGATACCATCCTTTCTCACCAAACATTTTGTGAAGTGTGAAAATACGTTGAAACCAAAACCAAAATCAAAATAAAGTAGCTTTTGGTTTCTCTCTCTGTGATTCTGTCATCAACTCCATATAGAATAGTCACGTGTCGTTCTTCGCTTTGTAAAAATGATGAAGTGACCTCTTCCTTGTATTTAAAACCCCTCACACTTTTCCTTCTTTTTCTTTCGTATGTAGTCTGTATTTATTGATTGGGGATTCATTCTCCTGATATTTAACCCCCATACCTTTCTTCTTCTTCCTTCTGGACCTTGGTAAAAGCTGTATATATAAAGCTTCTTCTTCTTGATAAAAGGTGGAGGTCTGGCAGGGTTCAAAACGATAGCGTTTAGAGTGCTGGGTGGAGGCGGAGGAGGAGGGAAGAGGAAGATCAAAATCAGCAAGAGAAAGATAAGAGTGAAAGAGAAATTCATGGATTTTTGGCATAAGATGATTTTCCCTGTTCGTAGATTTTGGTTTACTGTTTCTTCTCCTCTCAAAGCTCGCAAAAACGGTGCGTTTCATCTACCCCCCTCTTCCCTTTTTCCACAAAACACGGCTTTTCCTTTTGGACCCCTTTTTTTTTTTGGGTATATTATACAAATTATTTATATGTATATGTTTATATAATGCATATTTACTCTTAATTCTTAAACCTATTTCAAATCCCTATGTATTTAGTTCATTAGGAAAGGTATATTACATGTGTGTCAAATCTTCTAAGAATCTATTGGGTCGGATATATACATATATATATATACACCAAAAGCATGTTTTAAGATATTCATTGATGGGTGTCATCAATATGCTTAAAAATCGAAGCTGATAAAGTCCACCATGAAACCCATACTAACCAATGGCTTCATGTTCCATTTGCAATACAAAGGCATAGGATCAACTTCCTTTTTAGTGCAACTTTTTTTTTTTTTTTTGCCAAAGTAAGCAATGGCGTGAAAACAACTTACATCACCCTTTTCTTTAGTGCTCAATTTTGGCCCAATCACTGTCAGGACCACTCATCTAAACACCATCACAATTAATATTAAAACAATTAAAAAGAAGAAGAAAACCCATAGTTTAGTTTGGTTTTTACTGATATAAATGATGGTGATGGGATATGGCAGGTGCAGGGCTATTGAAACTACGTGATGATATACAAACATGTGGGTACCAAGATGTGCAGGTGATGTGGGAGATGCTGAGAAGATCCGAAACTGAGCATCATCATCATCATCCCAAGCGCAAGCAACGACCCTTTTGGCGAGTTTTTGTATGGTCTTCTTCTAACAACACTTCTTCATCCACATCCTTGTCGGCCGATCATGCTTGATTTTGTTGATAGCCATTTGGATTTGGGGTACTTGATGATGATATTATTAGTATACTATATGTAATAAAATTTTGTTCCTACTGTCCCCTGCAATGCTTTTTACATAGGCATCGTTGTTTTAGAACCCCGATGGATGGCCTGCTGGCCGGTATGCGTTGCAGTGGCATGGTACATATAGGTGTTTTGCCAACCTTGTTCAAATGGAAATATTAAGTTGGTGTATCACTATTAAAAGGAAATGCTTTCGAATGAAGACATTTTGTATATATGTGATACTTTTATCAAATCCAAACCTTGTTGAACTCAATGGTGTGCTGAGCTTTAAGCTCAAAGTTTATTCAAATAATGGAAGTATTGTTTGAATCTTTTAGGCTCCATCTCTCTTTATCGAAAGAGCTTTGGTATTGTCCACCATTAAACTAAAATTCCGTAGCCTAATTATTTGTCACAAAAATATAGACGCAATTACGAATTGTCGAGAGTCGCGATTGGTTTGAGTTGTGTTTGGATAAAAGATTTTTAATTTTGATTTGATTTAATTTAAATAAATTATAAAAATATAAAAATTAAAATGTAAAATATTTTTTATAAATATTAAAATAAAAATTATTTTTTATACAATTAATATTGTAATAATTTATATAATTATATTTATGGTAAATTATCGAATGAATTTAATATTTTTATCATATTGTTCTAAAATTTAATTATTTACATAAATAATTAAAAAATTTTAATTTACTCCAAATTTGTCATAGACGATGGAATATAAAATACAATGGTTGGATGGTTAAATTATTGATTATACAAAAAGTTATGGAAGTATATAAACCTACTTGAAATTTATATTAGTGTTTGTAGATTTTTTTTAATATTTTATTAATATGTAAATATTACAATAATTTATTGAGTTAAATCAAATTCAAAATTATTTTTAAAATTAAATTATGATTTGATATGATCTATAAATAGACTCAATTATGAATATCCGTACTCCTTACAATGATGTATCTTATGGAATCTCATGAAGTATGCTTTTTCATCATTTACTCTACTTACCCCGTTCCTAAAGTTGTTAAATGTGGTGATCGGTTGGTTTAATCAGCCAAACTCACCAATTGAATCTAATAACCACATCATTATCCATTTACATCCCACACTTCATAAACTCAAACAACAACTAATTTTATTTACTCAATTTTCAAAAACTCACTTTCCATGACCCTACTAAAGATGTTCCACTTACACCAGATCGAATGACCCATAGATACCATTACAAAAACACATCAACCCCCCAAAGAAATTTTTTTTTTGAAGCAATGAAATTCAAATCAGAATTCCCCACCCACATATGGATCTGCATCATTTTTTATCAACGAAATTTGCATCTACATAGTACTAAATTGTTGTATATTAACATCAAGAAAAAAAAAAGGAATTTATTTTTTCAAATACACGGCTCACAATACTATACATACATACATACATCATCAGGGAAGCAAAGCAAGGGTTACAGTTATTGCAAATAATCTCACGAATAGAAGCAAAGGATTTTATTACCAAACTGACACACTAATAAATCGCTTGGACAATTCTCAGAAAGTTAATACTATAAGAAGAAAATGGAAGGATGAAAAAAAATATATGAAAGAATAAGAATGGAGAGGTAATCAATCAAAACACCCAAAGAAACAGATATGCAAAATTACCATACCCTTCATATGAAAACTTTAGGCACAGGGACAATTTTGTAAATTAAATGCTTGGCTGGTGACTGGCACCAATTGTGGAGGCTGAATCGAGTGTTTTTGCGATTTGAACTGTACAAAGGATGTTGAAGCAAAAGCCAGTGTTTAACAACCAAAGGTTACCCTACGCAGGTCGAGTTGTCCACGCGGGTCGAGTTGTCCGCTGCAGTAACTTGATGGAACAATTGAGATCTCCTGTCTTCCTTTCCACTCTTCACCAGGTTTCAAGGTGATGGGCTTCTCCACACAAGCAGCCTCTACGCAAAGCATATGTTTATACTCCTCATCACCGAAATCAGCCATTGCTTTCGCTTTCTTGTCCCAGGGATTCCACACGACTGAAATAAGGACATAGGAACCAAGCTGTAATCGACAAATCTAACCAATAATTTACATGCTTATCCAATAAAGCATGGGTTGTAAAAGATGTTACGGTTCGTCGAGCTTAAAATGGAACTTTGACTGTCAACTAATTCATATCTCCTACCATGGTGCTCTAAATTAGGATGGAAGCTTATAAAGACAATAAACTCACCAGCATCGGGAAGTCCATCCTTTCGCAACTCAAATGTTCGCTTCCTTTCGTGGTCCAGGATGGCAATTTTTGTTGGTGTACTAAGATATATCTTATCCACCTTTTCATCAACAAGAACGGTAAACATAAAACAATGTATACAAATTAGAATTGAAAAGACAGAAAACATAAGCCTGCTTTAAAAATTTTAGACTAACTTCTGATTCAAATGTTATTGCATCCCCTTGTTCAGTGAACCGCTCTCTGTTCTGTAGGTTATCCAAATAATCCAGTGTCTCTAGTCCTTCTACTCGCACTTCACTAAATAAAAGTAAATACAAATTGAATCGTACAGAACAAAGAATAAGACCAAGCAATATAGCATAACAACAACACCTAGATCCAGAACTTTTTCTTTACTCTTAAAATAATAACAAAAATAAGAACAGAGCATTTTCTTTCCATGTATGATATAAATGTGGTGAAACAAATAAAAATTGCTTCTAATCATAACTTAACTTTAATTCAAGATAAAATAATCATGTGTTGCAAGATGTTTACTTTATCTATGCAAAATAGCAAATTCACTTACCTGGCATGTAGAAGACAAGAAAGCAAGAATATATAAATCAATTGCGTTAAAAAACTACTTATGTTCAGTTACTAAGTACGACTTTGATCTCATATTTATACTCCTGCTTTTGACAGTCTAGGTCCCCTCTTACGTAAGGAATAAGGGCCAAGGCTATAGGGCGATTTAATCAAATATTCACCATATCCTACTGTTTCCACGGCTTAAGAAAACACTAGCATTGTTAACTGAAAAGGGGAAAAAAATACTGCAACTGCTAAAATTAGAGATGCATGATACTGTGTTTAAATGCAGAGATTCTCATTGCTAAAAACCACTAGATTGCTAGATAAATATATTTATACCTGATATCAGTGACGAAAAAATAGGTGTGATATGCAAATGTGAATGTAAACGACTTTCCATCAGTGTTTGTATTTCGAATGCGGGAAGTCAGCATCAAATCACCTGCAGGTCCTAGAGCTACCCTTAACCGAAGCTCATACCTGCACACAATTGCACATCCCTTAGTCCACTTGATAGGACTTTAGTATCCATCTCACTTGCAGATGACAAAAACTGGAATAGAGGATATAAAATCAGGATGCCAATTCAGGGACTGTGTTAAATAAATCAAAATTCATATAGAGCAATGCACCTGTGAGACCAGATCTTCGCCTCTTCTTCAGAATGCCTAAGAATTAAGTCGATGAAAGCCCTGCTATTAGTATGTGATGAACATGGTGGGGGATCAGGATCAACACTCCAAAGTCGATTTCTTGCAAATCCATGTTGCTCAAGAGAGTCGAGATTTCCGAACTGCATGGCTAGAATGATTAAATTTGAATCAAATATATAAAAATTGCAAAAAGGAAAAGATAAAGCTTTGGAGCACATACTTGAGGGAAACAGATTGGTATACCTCCACGAATAGGCTTAGGTGGCTGAAAAAGAGCCTGCAAAAAGAACACACGATTAATTGAAAAGCCAACCACAAATAGTTGGTAGATCCATTCAAATTGCTAGTTCTCTTCCTACATAAAAATCAATATGCATAAATTATTTCATTTAGAAATTCTTTCGTTCTTTAAGAAAAATTAAAAACCTTGTCTATATTTAAAGGTAAGTATACAAATGTTGCGGGCATTTTGACACTCCCCTCAAATAACTCACCCCCCCCCCCCCAAAATAAAAAAACCGCTTTTTAAACCCTAACCTCTTCACAACGTAGCATTAGGTTTTAATCAGACACTTGGGAAATACTATAAGTAGAAGTAATTAATCATCAAACTGCACAATCAATGGTAACTTTTAGTAGCATATATTTGCAAAGCGGTAAATTTTATTTCATGAACCATTGCGTGCGCATTCTAGGACTATCACGAATGGTGAAGTTTAGAACTTTAGATCGTTAGTAGCAGGAGAGGAGGTAACTGAAATTAATTTAAATTCTTAAGCTAAATGGTTTCTAACAAGAATAATTCTAAAACAGATACCTTACTACTAAGGAAGAGCAACTCCTCCCGACGTTCATTCTTCCAAGAAGTGACTTGACCCCCATAGAGATACACCTGTTTAAGAAAAATAGAATCAATACAAGAAATCATAAAGTTTTTCAGGTTAAAAGGAAGGAAAAGAGGAAGCCGGGGGAGCACTACGTAAGAAGCATCCATGACTTCCTAAGGTCAACACTAGTTCTAACAAAATTGTCCATATTCAAACAAAACAAATAATTTTAAGACTTAATGCTATCATTAGAAGGGGGAAAACTTGAAAGGTTTCATTATTTGCGGGATACTAAAGTGGGATTTATCTATACACAGGTGGTAGAGATCAAAATCTCCACAAGCAGGTTTAATTGATCATGACGTGCTAATTTAACTACATAAGAGAACTTAATAATTTGGCGTTGACTTGATTATTTATGATCCAAGAGAAACATGTTTTAACTCCCTTGAGGATGTTTGAAACTCCCTTTTCGGAGCATTAAATAACAGTTTTACTAATATTGTCACTATGACTTTTTGATAAAAGAAATCGCACTTGCACAAGTGCATTCCAGCCAGTATACTGTAACAAGGAAGAACAAAGGAGTTCTAAAGCATCTTATACACATGGCAGAAACTCTTGCAACTTTAAAACATAAAAAAAGTTTTAATGTGCCAAAGAACCGTATTAAGTTATTGTCCTGTAAACATTCTATATTATCTTCGCAAGTAAATAGTTTCTCCCGATGGAAAGTTTTCATAAATTAAAACATGCACAAATAGTAAACCTGTGCTTAATACGGTTTCAAAAAGCATTCCTACTATTTCGTTCATTCGATTCATACGTTCTCGTTTTGGTTCAATGCAAAACACGATCAGCCGGTTTCCCACTATCTACAACAACAGAATGAATCATTCTTGATCTAAATTCAATGCACGAATATATATATAAGTTTTATCAAGCAAAACAATTACAAGATTAAACCATCAGAGTTTATTTCCATTGTACGGACAGCTAAGATAACCGCAGGATCCAAATCTATAAATAGGATAATTAACTAAACAAATCACGTAAATCTCTTCAAAAGAAAAGGTAATTCTTCCAACGCGGTTAACATTTCAACAAAGATTTGAAGACTCCGATCTCAAGTCACTAACGAACCGTTTCTTTCCAAAAAAAAACATAGACAAGAATGATCGGGTAAAAAAATGCAAAGGAATGATCGTAGAAAATGAGAGAAAGAGATAAGGAAAGGGAAAACCTCAGCAGACCAACCGCGAATCTCCCTTAAGATGACCTTATCGAGACCACTGACGCCTTTAACATGCTCGACGTAAATATTCTCTGAAGCTGAAGCCATTTAGCGGTTCTTAAAATTTCTTCTTTTAGATTGATATCGTTCTTTCGAAGAAACAAAAAAGGAAGGGGAAAAGAGAGAGGAAGAGAGCGAGAAGTGGAGTTTTTTGGTGGATTTTCGGAGGCTCTACTAATTTAAGCAACATCAGATCATTAGGACAAATTTTTTTATCTAATTAAAATTAAAATAGACACACATATATTTGATAAAACTTCAAATTTTTATGTCCGTAGAAAATATTATAATAATAATATTACTGTAAGAAGGTGACACATATTTCATTTTAATTAGAATAAAAATAAAATTACAAATGGACAGTGTTTAATATTTGCGTGAATAGTAAAAATATGTCGCTGAAAACAATAGTTATTATTGTTTTTTTTAAAAATAATTTTAAAAATTAATTAATTATGAAAATAATTTGAGAAAAATTATATATAAAAATGACTTGTTTGTTATAGTTATTGTCAGTGCCGTCTCATATACCGACGGTATCAGCCTACTTTTCCTTCGAACATGCTTTAATCATTACAAAAAAAAAATAAAAATAAAAATATTTTTTTAGTAGTACCACTTGGCACATTAGTGGCATCGGACTTAAGTGTGATTATATAAAATGTTTAAGGATCTAATAAAGCAATTGCCTTTTTTAGATTAGCTGAATAAATGTGCCGCGTTACCAAATTAAATACTTTTCAACTTTTGGTCTATTTACCTATTAGGTTTGTCTCATTTCTAGATTGGTTGAAAAGGATTTATTTTTGTTATTCTTAAAAATTTTAAAGGCTTTTTAAATTTAATTTTAAAAGGGGACAGACATAACATGCAAATAGACCAAAAGTTAAAAAATGTCTAGCACCCATTTCTTTAGCTAATCTAGAAAGGGTAATTGCTTCATCAGATCCTTAAATGTTTTATATAATCACACTTCAGTCCAATGTCGTCAATATATCAAGAGGCACCACTTTTTTTCTTTTTCTTTTTTTTTGTAATGATTAAAGCATGATTGAAGGAAAAGTAGGCTAATGACATCAGTGTGCCAAGCGGCACCGATGGTAATTATAACAAACGGGCCATTTTCGTATATGATTTTTTTTCCAAATTATTTCGTAATTAATTAAAATTTTAAATTATTTTTTAAAGAAAAGGCCATTATTATTATATTGATTAGAAAAATTTTAACTCCAATAAAATTCAAATATTATGGTATCTCATTGTCAAAAAATATATCTTTTAATTTTCACTATACTTTATAAAATATATAAATCAAGTAACATTAAAACTTTCCACCAATGTTTGTATAAAAATAACCTTTCCACTGATGTTTAAATAAAGGATAAATTACATTATTAGTCTCCCAATTATGATTTCTTTTTTTTTAATCATTCAACTATGAAAAATTATAAAATATCATTTAATTACTCAATTTTGTCTTTTTTTGTCACTAACTAGCTGGTGTAAAAATGAAAAAACCTAAAATTCTAAGATAATCTGAGTGATAAAAATGACAAAATTAAATAATTGAATAACCATTTTGTGACAAAAAGCCATAATTGGATAATTTCTAACCTAAATTACCCTTAAATAAATAAATAAAAATTATTGAAAAGGGCGTTTATTAAACAGAATAGTTTATTTTATGATAAAAGGATCAAATTTTATATTCAAGTTAATATCAATAAAATATGGGACTTATTTTAAAGGACAGTTTATAACTTCTTCTTTTTTCTTAAATTAAAAATGTTATTATAATCATATATATTTATTAAATTAAGTAAATACATTATCCACTTATTATTTAAAATTAATTAAATATTACTGAATGAGTCTTAATTTGATTAGTATGAATATTATTGTTAATGAAAAAAGATGTGGATTTAAGTGCACTGAAATGCATTATCCTATTTTTAAATTGTGCATGCATGCAAAACATTTTTGAAGCTTATGTTTATTAAACATCTCGTATCATTTGATTTGCTGTTGTGTGGGAACTTATTATTAATCTAACATATTATCAATTATGATTTTTGTCATTGATTTAGATATCTCTTTTTCTCTGACCTGAATTGAGATTTTTTTCTATGAACCGAAGAAAATTAAATTGAGATATGTGGAGTGGAATAATGATGATTACTCGGCATTATTTTTCTTCAGTTGGGACTCAAAGAAATAGGAACAGAAAAGATGGGTCTCAGATCGTAAATCTGAAAGCTTGGAACATTGGATCATGGTATATGAGTCACAATACCAAAAAAGAAGCCAAAATATCCATCAAATCATGGGAAAAAATAACCAAGCCGCAGTCGAAATCATAAGGATGGAGGCAAGATAATTCCCGGAAGCCATAGGTGTAGCAGAACTCTTTTGATCGGGAGCTGGAGCAGGAACATCAGCAGCTGGTGATGGTGATGGTGTACTACTGCTTGGTTTAGGCGGGGATGCAACCGGAGACTCGTCTTCGTCACTAGGAGCCGGTGCGAGGGCCTTCCTTGGTGACAAAGCCTTTGGTGGTGGAGTAGTTGGGTTCTCTTCCGGCGGGGGTCCTGATGATACGGAGTTGGGTTTAGTCTTTGATGCAGCTGGTGCAGTGTTATTTCTTTCTTTAGTGGGGGGTGAAGTTGTTGCATTGCTTGATTTATTGGGGGATGAAGTTGGGGTTGGAGATTTCTTCTCTTGACTGGTCGGAGGTGGTGCTAAGGCTTTCCTCGGAGGGGAAGGAGTGGTGGGAAGCGACGTTGGTGATTGTTGTGGTGGTGGTGGTGGTGGTGGTGGTGGTGGAGTGGAAGGTAGGTCGCCTGATGTTTTTATATAAGGGGAGACTTGCAATACTGCAATGCTACGGGGTTGAAGTTCAACGGTGTGAATAAATGTGGCATCCAATTTAGAACTTGAAGTAGTCGATCTAAACGTGACTTCACCATTGCTCTCGCGGTTCGCGGTCAAGGTAGCCCCTGAGTAAAGTGTGGTGAGGGTTATTCTGGATCGCAAGCTTTTGAGCCTGGTTGGATCATAGTAACCAAATATGACATGGAACCCCAAGATTCTCCTAACATCATCGCCCGGCAAGTGTCTAAATGCGAACAAATCATAATCGGCAACAACAAGGACGGTCACGACTTGTAGGTTGTTGATTTCACTTGCCAATCCTGTTGAACTCAATTGGTAATTGTACAAATTGAAGTCCTTGTAAGGTTTGAGGATTTCTGTGATGTTAAAAGCATATGTTGGTGATAGTAAT
This sequence comes from Gossypium longicalyx, assembly GCA_025698465.1. Lineage (NCBI taxonomy): Eukaryota > Viridiplantae > Streptophyta > Magnoliopsida > Malvales > Malvaceae > Gossypium > Gossypium longicalyx. Next base: position 90,821,963 of record CM047004.1, read on the forward strand.
ACAAAGAAAAGGGGGAACAATAAAGTAATTACTGGTGAAGTCGACATTATTGTTTTTTACTTTTTTTATAATGATATGATGAACTGTTTGTCGTTGGATAACAAGGGCTAAGACAATGGGTTTTTATACTAAAAACGTGTGGACTAAAATTCAATGTCTATTTTTGTAAGGTTGAGTCTAATTCGGCCAAACAAGCGCAGATAGTGGAGGTTTCTTTTCAATTCTAAATCTAGCACCTTATGACAAGACTATGAGATGATTCAATATGGTGACTCAAGCCCTTAAAATTTGGCTCTTCGTTCTACATCATATATATACAATACACACGCATGGTCATGGCTTGCTTCAACTTTTCATTTTTAAGTATACAGACTCTGAATGTGTATAAAATATATTAATATTTAATAATTTTTATTTAATTAATAATCGAAATTTCTAGTATCGTCTCTAGTATCGATTGATCATTTTCCACTTGATCTAAACTCATAGTTCGAACCAGGACGAACCTTTCCCAGTTGAAGATATTGTTAACAATAAACAAATGGGTATGGCATCGTGAGTGTATATTTTTGTGCTATGATGGAATTGTTGCGAGGAAGTGAGTGTATATTTTTGTGTTATGATGGAATTGTTGTAAGGAACTTTAACTCTGTTTATAGGCAAAGTTATAGGCTAAGTTTTACTTCGATAACCTTTGCAAAGTGATTGATAAATGCTTTACCACTATGAAATGAAATTATGAATTTACTAAAAAGTGATATCCACTTGTTAGATGTAATGATAAGATACATTGCATTTTTAAGGGAAAGATTCAGATTCAAACTTTAAAGACAACATTGTAAGTGGAAAACTCAAATTCGAATTTTGAAGACAACATTGTTAGAAGGGATAATCACAAACCCCAAACATGAACCGTAAAGCAGACATGAAAATATAAAATTATTTCATTATTCCAAGTTGATCCATGAAACTTCAATCATGATTATTTTTTTAAGAAATAGAAATTTCAAGCTTAAATTTTTTTATCAACATTTGGAAATTTTACCAAATGGGGAGTACATAAATATCACTAAAGATTAAAACTATGTTTAGTATTTACAACTTATATGCTGATCTAGAGAAGAAAATATAATAGAGTAGTTTACAACAATTTAAGGGCGTATGACACAAACAATAACATCCAGCTCCATATAATTACATCATATATATCTCTTGCTCATATTTGTTTCTAAATCTTTCTCCTTTTAGCTTTCTTTAGAATCATATGGTTGGAGAAAAGGTTCTACTTGCACCGCAGCTCCAATTCGAGATAAAATTACACCTGCAATTCCATGGTTGGAATCGGCAGCTATGGTTTAAGAAAATTGAGAACAAATGAGCTAACTGTTTCAGAAACTAACCTGGGCATTCTCTGTTTTGTATTTTTGCAATTCTTCTTGAGCACAGATGAGCCTGCATATATAGCAAAACCAAGGTTTAGAGACAGTTTTTTTGGTATTTGGATGGTAAAGTAACTGATGGAAAAAGAAATCACACTTCACGACATTGAAATACCTCCACTGTAACTCGGTTATCTCATGAAGTAACTCCTTTTCCCTATCATGAGCTAGTTCCAGCTGCAATTCAAGAAAACTGTTTAATCAATAAAATCCTTTGGTGTAAGATTGGAGTTATGTAGTTTCATAGGTGGCTTAAAAATGGTGTAGGATAAAGTTGAATGTATTCTAGCACAATAACGACGGCAGGCAGCCAACCCATCAACCATGATCGAACGGAAAATGTGAATTAAAGAGAAAAAAATTACCAAAGATTTCTCTGTGACTGCCCCATTAGCCTGTGCACATACTCCCTCAAGTGCACGACTAGCTAAGCAATGGAGAAAAAATAAATTTAAGATAATATAATTTGAATTTATAAAAAAGAGGAATAGAAGGACTATTTTAAGTAGTTGCACCTATAGGTTCACTGGCACAAACGTGCTTCATTAAATTGAGAATATACTCCTGTTGACAAAAACACGCCAAGTAGAACAATATCAGCCAATAGATAAAGTAGAAATGTCAAAAAAACATTTGGCCAACATATACCCTTTGAAGAATGTTTGTCTGCAAAACAGACTGCAACAGTGGAAAAAGATGATTGGCAGCAGGGATTGATAATGAAGAGTCAGATGTTGCTGCTAGTGAAACCATAGGATTTGTATTTAACACCTGCATAACCCATAATTTTGACAATATAAAAATTATAAGCTACAAAATAAGAGTATAGATATGTTCTTGTTTCCAGATAATATGCTTGAATAAGGCACAACAACATATACATCGATTTGATATGGGCCGTAAGCTTTTCTGCTTGTAACTATATATCTTCTTTTACGAATACTTGTTAGAACCAACTATTGTGCTACAAAAGCTTGAAAGGATTGCTAGTTAATTATAAATCAAATCAAAAACCTAATTGCGCATTTACCAGAGAACTATAAAATGGGATTCTAGAATTGGTTCTAATAGGCAATTTGGCACACATGTGCTGACCTCCGAAGTACCAACCTGCATGCTGCGACTCTTTGGCAGTATAGGAGATGGGGCAACCTGAAAAGAGAAGGTTAATTCATCTCCTATATGACAATAGAAGCTACGGTCAAACCACAAAGATATAGATCACCTTTTCCAAATCAACGTTCTCAGATGTAACTTTAAAACGTCCCTTTTGCTGAACGACAGGTGGCTTTGCTTTCTCATCATCACTGTTCACTCCTGCAATGACACTTAATTTATTGGGGGAAGTAAATCAACTTGAAATGGCAAGAGAGAAAATTAACCAATCATCAACCAAATCATAAGACCTGGAGACTCCTTTTGCAGGACAAACAAAGTAAGAGAATGAAAAGTTAACACTTGCCTTGTGATTTAGATGTCTTAGAAGGAAGTTCAGAAATAGTATCTTCTCCTCCTGCAGAAACTGCTGCTCCATTGCCACCAGAAATGTTGTGCTGATGGTTTTGCTTATCACTAAAACCTTGATAAAATGAGTGCTAGAGAAATATAACATGATAAACTCTATACATGGATGAAGATGAAAATATTTAAAAATATTATGATAATTAATGTGTGTAAATATGGTAGGTGATGATAGTTTAATACCAGTTTAGATATATGAATGGAGCTTGTAAAACAAATCCTTGGTAGAGGAAACTTACAAAATGGCAGAAGCAAATTAAGTTGACCTACTAGCGGTGCAACATAGGATTAAGTATTATAACCAAGAAAAAGAATTATGTAAGCAAAGTATCACACCTTTCTCCTTTAATTGGGAGAACACTGGTTTCTGGTATACTGGTGGTCCCTGAAAATGGTGTTGTCCTTTGATGAGAAGGTTTGATCATGTTATCAGAAGATTTTCCATTGGTCTCCAGGACAGGCTTCTCAGCTAGATTACTTTCAACATGATCATTATCAGAAAGTGAAGTCACATTCAGTTCATGAGAGGCACTAGCACTGCTTGAGTCATCATCAGATCTTTCAAATCTAAAATTTGGATAAAAAAAAAAAAAAAGAATGTAATTGGTGTTACTTCCACGAAAATAAGCATGACTACTGACTACTGCTATGTTCTCAATGAACTAGACTTAAACAAAAGTGATTAAAAATGACATAGAGGTAAAAATGTAATATAGCAAGACTGTCAAATACTGTCTCAATAACATACTTGCCAATACTTCTTGTTGGATCAGCTGCTAGAGAAGGAGCTGGTTGATTGTGGACCAGATCATTATCTTCCTGTGAAAGCTAGACCATCAAGAACCACCCAAAAGAAATCTAGGAAAAATAAGAAGAAAAGACGAACCGCGACGTAAAATGATAAAACTAATAAAGCCTATATTCCTACAACAAACCTGCCAAAAATAAAAGAAACAGTATATCTTGAAATACCTTGCCTGTAGCTTGAGAAGAGGTCTGACATTCAGATTGCTTATCTCGTCCATCATGTGAAGGCAAATAATTTGAGCACCCTCCTTGGTTGGTATAATATATAAGGTCGTCATCTTGGATCTGACAAGCATTTACAAATTCTAAAAAGCTTTAAAAACGCCTAAAAAGTTTTTCGCCAAAAGGAACAGGAAAGTAACCATTACTATACCAGGGAAGCTTGAGCTTTCACATCTTCAAGATTGAAATCCCATCCGCTTATCCCACGTTTATATTCATTCTGTTCATGATTACAAAAGCACCAAAAAGTCATGAACTCGGATCTTTCAAATCCCAGCCTACAAGATATTACACTGATGAGCAAAAAAATAGAACACCCTCAATCTAGTAAAATAAATATAGGCAAAATAATAATTCACAGATTAAATATAAACCTTCTCATTGCCAACCACATATGACTAGTACAATATTTTGGTTTAAATGCAACACCCTAGTTTGACTTCATGAATTATGAATCTAAACAAAATTTTGAATTCTAGAATCATGACTTGATGATAGCCACAATAAAAACAAAGATGTCTGCGACTGCACAAGAGCATTGAAACATCCACTTGTTTCAATTAAAATTTTGAAAGTTCTAACCTGTGATAGCTCTTCTTTTTCACCATCCGGCATTTTCTTTTGTGCTAGCATATCTTCTTCCTTTTTCTATTTTTAAAAACGATAAAGTTGTAAGTATAAGATAGTAACAGAAACATAATGTAAGGCTAAACAAATAAGAGCCATATGATTAAAAATAGCATGCTAACCTTCAATGCCTTGATACGATCACCAAGAACAGGCAATCCATCTAGAAGTGTCCTTGCTATATAATCATTTGACCTCGCTTGCTTAAAAAATGAATGTTTTAATAATTTCATGGCTGAAGGTCTCTTTGAAGGATCTTTCACCAAGCAACTAGCAATCATTTGCTTGAAAGACTGAAAAGAGAAGAGAAACAGAAGATGAACGCATAACATTATGTAATTTAATCCAACTATTAAAAATGTTGGATTGGTTACCTACCTTAGAAAACTTCTTATCTCTTTCGTAATCCAGGCCTGGGGGTGCATTTTGCAAGGTCATAAGTAACACCTAAGAACAACAGATATGCTTTAAATAAACATAAATTTGGTTTTAATTGTGCTAAGGGGGGTCACAGAATCTATCTACCTTCATTGGGGGATATTTTGAGAATGGAGCGTGGCCATGAGCAAGCTCTAGTGCAGTTATACCAAACGACCAGATATCTGCCCTGCAGGGATTTTGCCAAATAAACCATCAACATAATGTCACCTAAGGAGCATGAACGAGACACTTTTCTGAGAAAACAATGGACTGACTTGAAATCATAACCATGCAGTTGCTCCATAACCTCGGGTGCCATCCTACAAACAACGAAGAGGAAATTAGATTACGGATGATAAGAAGCACTGAACCTTTGACATTTTTACTCTATGAAAAAGTCCAGTAGGACATTAGTTCAAAATTAAGATGCTATCTGAGTAGGATTTGGTTGATTATTCTATGATCTATATTTCTATGGATTAATAAAGATATAGTTGGCCTGAGTTAACCACAAAAGTATTTGGCTCTCAGGATTCTTATCTAAGGATATAAATGCGGAAGTGTAAGCATACCAGCATGGTGTCCCCACAAATGTATTCCTCATGCGTTGCCTATCACCCGAATCAAAAATGCAAGCCGAGACACCAAAGTCTCCCAGCTTGATTGCACCGCGTGAATCAATGAGAATATTCCCAGCCTATTGGAAAAGACCATTGAGGAGCTAAGAACCATAGTGTTTCATTCACACATGAGAAACAACTGCTTTAGATATTATGAAATTAATGGAGTTCACAATCTGGTAATCATGATAATCAAATGGTTCCCATTGCAATACTAAATAACCGACTCAAATAAATACTGTAGAACTAAGAATTGCCTTTTTGAGCAAAAATAATATATTCACATACTGAGTTTTAGAATGTATGTAACTCTTAACTTGTAAGCTAAAACTGTAACCCAACCATTAAGAGCTTGGTTTTAAAAACCAAGGATTAAGTGTATTGAACTCAAATTATGCGAACGAAGACCAAGTACTTACTTTAACATCCCGATGTATGTGCCCGTGATGGTGAAGATACTCTAAACCTTTCAACACTTCACGAAGTATTGTGGCTATAACTACCTCCTCAAAACCATCAGGATATGCAGCCTTCAGTATATGAAGACAAGATCCCCCAGACATGTATGGCATGACAACCCATAGGTTATGATCATTGACAAAGGAGCAGTGTGATTTAAGAACATTTGGATGATCAACTAAGACCATTGTTTGCGCCTCACGACAAATGTTATTCTGAGAAAGTGTATTAGAGAAAAATGTCAAAGCAACAAGTGTTGATAGATCTCCAATAGAATATATGCAGCATCTACAGAAATCTAGTATCATTCTTCAATAATCACAAAAAAGCAAGGCAAAGGCGTACTTTCTAAGTTCTTGAAAGTAGTTCATCCTAGTGTAGCTAAAGAGATAATGTTTCATCCAATTTGACATAACATATAACCCCAACCAGATAACAAAACGACAACCTTAAACACACACACACCCACAAAAAAAAACAAACTGCAGAATTGGAAAGAAGGGATTACCAGATCACAATTTTCACGTTCAAAATCAAGAATTTTGATTGCAACAACTTCATTAAAGGGTATACAGACAGCACGGTACACGGAAGCACTAACACCTTGCCCCACCTCCTCGTACAATGTATAATGATCCGGCCCAATTGGATACTTCTTCTTCTCCATTATAGTTTACACCTTTCCTAACAATGTCACAAAACCACACATTGAAAAAGGTTTTCAATCTCCTCAAAAGAGCATAAAATCCAATGCAAATCCATAGCAATGATGACGTATTTGCATTGCAGCAGGTTACAAGCTAGCATTAATAATGAAAAACCAATCAATGGAATGGGACTACTGGAATCACATACAAGTTAACCTCATTTCTCTTAAATACTAAGCAAAAGCGCTCAATTATGAAGGAATTAGTCCCAAAAAGAGAGCAATTTCAATAACAAAATATCATAATAGAGACAAAAAAAATACTTTCAACATCAATAAACCAACCCGAAGTGAAGTCTATTGAAACCCTCAAATATGTAGCAGCTGATTTAGAATCCACATCCCACGATTAAAAATAAAATTCCTCTGCATGCAATGAGCAAACAAAGTGGTCACCATGATATGGAAACATAGAAAAAAAAAACCCAAAGCAAAAAAAAAAAAAAGTTTTAAAAAGACAATTACAGGAAGAAAAAAATCGATATTCATGAAACCAAAAGGTTTGAAAGGTATATAATTGACTAATGTGAAAGGTAATTGGCATTCATTGATAGGTGAGAGAAGTGAACAAGAAAATAATGGTGGAAAAGAGAAAGAGACATTATGGACAGAGGGGTTATTGTCGTCTTCGCCATGTCGTGAGAGAGAGAGAGCGAGGGTATCGGGTCGCCGCTCAACCAGAGAAATAAATAACATTTGCATGCAAGAATCCCGCCACTCGTGTTTGGTTCCTCCGTTTCCTTCCCTTTTTTTTCCCTATCTCTCCATTTAAACCTATGTTTTTCGACATCACTACTCATTTTCTCCCAAATAAATTGTATTTACCTGAAATATAACAAATAGATTTATAAAAATAGATTTTAGTATAAAGGTATTTTTATTTTTATATTAAAAATAAAAATAGAATTTATTTTATAAAATAGTGATATTTTAGTTCTTTATCTAACTAAACTAATATGTGTGATTCTAGATATCTATATTTATAAATTAATTATGCGTGAAAATACTGTGTTGTATAATCAGGCCAGATCCGGTCTTAGGATTTATTTGAAAGTGCAGCCGCTTAAGGCCTAGAATTGGAAAGGGTTCAAACAAAATGTTTTTTCAACTTATAATGTTGGGGAAAAATTTTCCAAACTATAATTAATTAATTAAATTTCTATGAGTTTTAATTTTTCATCACAAATGCTTCATTTTTAATCACATGGCCAAGGAGGTCAAGGAGACTCTCGACCCCCGACCCCTTAAAATATAAAATTTTCCATTTAAGTTATTTATAATTAATAAAATTTAAAATTAGTAATAATAAAATTATACTTTAGCCCTCAAAATAATAAAAATTTGATTTAATCCTTTAAAATTTATAAAGATATAGACTATTAAAATGATGAAATTATATTTTTACTATCGTAAAAATATGCAATTTAATTCCAGCCCCTTAAAAAAAATTTCTACTTCCGCAGTTAATATTAAGGCCTTAATTTTTTTTTCAGTTTTTATTATATTACATTATATATATATATATATATATATATTAAAAAGGGTCCAATTTATTGTTTCACCTAGAGTCTCAAAGATGTAAAAAACGGACCTATGTATAATCGCAACAATGATATATAATCAAATAATTATACAATTAAATTTACTTAAAATTACTTCTATGACAATGCATTAAATAATTTAACACACTCGATATGATAAAAGTATTCTACGGGTCTTTATTATATAGTGAAAATTGAATTTCACTCCTTTACACTTTCAAATCAACTAGTTTTTAATGTTACATACAACTAAATTTACGTGTTTAAACTAGTCGCTTTTTATCTATATTATTATATAAATAAAAATTTATATTATAAAAACGAGTAAAATAATTATTTTTTATTAAATGGGTTTAATTAATTTTTAAGATGTTGGTTTAAAATATAATTTGGCATATTTATTCGACTCGATCGTTATAATTTAAATTCATAGAGTTATATTTAACTTAATTCAATTTCATATACTGTTTATAAGTTAAACAATGGATTTAAAAAAAAAATCATATTTGTTTTACAGTATATATTTAGTGTCTGTGACTACCCTTATCAATAATGTTGTCTTTAAAATTTAAATTTGTGTGATCTCAATAAAAATACAATATGTCACTACATCCAACACTTATTAATAAAACGATGAATTATGCGAACATGATATATCACTTAAAAGTATCATGTTGTATTTTAAAGTCTTAACTATAAAATTCATACTTAGATTTTTTTAGAGGAGTTAATTTTTTTTTTGTTTTTTTGAAAATTCAATTTAATTCTTAAATTATCAAATTTGGTTGGTTATATTAAAAAATTATTTGACATCCAATAAAAGTTTATCACATTGTTATAAATTGATAGCATATTTTAAGATAAAATAAAATGAAATTCATAATTTATTTATGGATTTTAACAAAAGAAATTAGATAATTAAGTGAAGAAAACCATATAATTTAAAAACTACTTCTACATTTAAGCATATTTTAAACTAATTGTATATCACTAACTTAAATTTTTCTTTATAAATTTAACATATTTTTTAGTGCTAAAAACTTGTGCTAATTAAAAACTTGTTTTTTTTTTCTCATTACTTATCTTTTGTTTTGTCTAGTGGCGGTGTTAGTCTCCGGTTAGTCATTGCCCGCCTTTTGTTTTTTTCTCCCACCAATCATTTTTATTTTTCTTCTTCTCATTTACTCCACATGTCTTCTCTTTTTTCAATTTGCTGATTTATTTTGTGGGTAGCTTTGTTGTATTCAAAAGTTGTGATGGACATATGATAGCGCCTGTAATTCACTAAAACTCTATTAGCCACCAGTAGTTTTTTCTTGAAAAGTGAGTGGCTTTTCGTCAGCTTCTTAATCTGTTTCTATTTTGAGAGTATTTCAGAATAATAAATAATTTCACGAGTCAATTTGGACTCGTGTTATTTTAAGTTTTATATTTTTTTTTTGTTTTTTTTCCCATTGTTTAATAAGTTTTCAGTTTTATAAGTTTTTTTCTGTTCTTGTAGCACGTTTTTTAGTGTTATCTATGCATGTAACCTAGTTTTACAAGTAGTTTTAGGGATAGTTTTATTGTCGTCCTCTCTAGTTTGGTGAATGCTCAACTCTTTTGTCCATTTTTACTCGCCGCTTTGAACCATCCGAGGTTGATTTTCTTATCGTATTAAGGGCTTGTAATCACTCCAGGTATGTCGTACTTGAGTTATGACAAAGTTAATTGTCAACGTGTCATGATGTTCTATTGATTTTGACATTCGTTGTATTAATAAATTAAATTTTCACCATCTACAACAAATATTTATTATTTTTTCCTGAATTATATAGTTCCATTCGTTAAATGAAATATTGTATTTACTTTAATAAAAAAAAAACAATCAATTTGCTGGATTTCTAACAAAGAAAAATATTTGTGCTGATATCAAAAATAGAATAATTAAAATATACTTTCAATTACATGTGTAGTACTTCTACCTATTTGATTTATGGAATATATATTTATCATAAATAAAAGCAAGATTTTAGTCACGTGCAAAGCACGAGGTAGGGGATTCTCAAAACAGCGAAGGCAAATTCTAGGAGCTACCCCCCTCACTCATTCATTCTCTGCAACAAAAAAAGCTCCCTCATTTTCCTTGGATAATTTAAGTAAATTATAATTTCAAAAAAAGAAATAAGTAAAATTAATCTATTAAAAAATAATTAAGCAAGTATTTTAGAAAAAGGCAGCCTACAACCCTTTATTCTGATTATTTTAGGATCACTATAAAAACCCCGTTCTAGGGCTCCTTCTCTTCCTTTTTGTGATTCAAATCCCCAATTTGAAGCCACCTGCCTGCCCCTTTCTCAATTCGCCGGAATGAAGCTCATCGTCAAAACCCTAAAAGGCAGTCACTTTGAAATTAGGGTTCAGCCCAATGATACCGTAATCCCCCCATCTCTCTACTTCTCACTACATCCTCCCACTTTTGTGTCGCTGTTTAATTATGGTACTATTAGGGTTTAAAATTTTGGCTGAAAGGTTCATTTCTTGTTTATTTGCTACTTTATTAAACCAGGTTATGGCTGTGAAGAAAAACATAGAGGATATACAAGGGAAAGACAATTATCCATGTGGGCAACAGCTGTTGATTCATAATGGGAAGGTTTTGAAAGATGAAACTACTTTAGCTGAAAATAAAGTATCTGAAGATGGTTTTCTGGTTGTCATGCTTAGCAAGGTATATATTAAAAAAAACCTTTTTATTAGTTTTTTTTTTTTTTTTTACTTTTATTCTCTTTTTCCTAGTTTTTTATTTTTATTTACTTTGATAGCTACTTGCATATGTGATATGATCTCCATGATGGGAATTTGATGAAAAGGTGTTTTAAGTAATATAATTTCTGGGTAGCTCAATGAATTCATTATCCTTATGGAGGGTTAATTTTGGCAATTGAATTGATTTTAGCAAGGAGTTTAACTAAAGGAAGACTCAGATTGGATCCTGCGGATACTTGTTAGTTATTTGCCTGCAATTCCTGTTAATAAGCTGCCCTGGTTGTTTGAAAGTGATGTTTATGGTATACTAGAGAGCTTTCATTGGAAGTTTTAGGCTTTATTTTGGAAAAAAACAGTGTGACATATTTCATGATTGCATTTTATTATCTTCTTCTATAGAGTGAAGTAGTTTAATATCTCTGAATAATTTTTTTTTAAATTATTCTGGTTTACCCGGACCTTTTTGTATGCACTTGAAGTTTCTATTATATACTTGTATATTTTCAATTCATTGGTGTTTTTTGGCAGAGCAAGTCTTTGGGTTCAACTGGAGCCTCTTCTGCTCAGGTTTCCGTATTCGTGTTAATCATTCTTATTATTAGGTTGAGCATTATGTTCCAGTTTATGTATATAACCAACCTTTTGATTGTCTTCCCCAACAGCCTGCTTCATCAACTCCATCTACCACTGTTCCTGCTTCTGCACCTTCTTCAAATTCTACACCTGCCACAGGAGCTCCTGCACAAGCATCGTAAGTTCATTCAGATATTTTTGTTCCTAGGTAGTTCCTTGATTTCCATTTGGTTGGTATTTTCAACTTTTCAAGAACTTCATTATGGTCTCATTTAGGGGGCCAAAAAAAAGACTCACATTGCTGGCAATGCAGCTAAGACAGCACTTATTACTTACATTCTCATCCTTTTTGTTTGTTGTTTACCTAACAATTATATGAAGAATCAGTTATTTCATTACTTCTCGACTAGATTAGGAATATTCTTCCCGGAAAGTTGACATATTATTTCTTCCATGTCTCAGTACTGAAGTTGACAATTGCTATTCCCCTTATTGAAACCCGAAAAAGTAAAAGATGTGAAGGTCATATTTTTTTCCTCCTAGGTTGGCTTCGTAAGAGCAGCTTTGATCTTGCATAATTCTGACCTGTTAACTTTTTTTCCTGAACTCAGCAGTACAACTGTTAATTGAAAAATAATGCACTGATTTTTAGTTTGCTTGATACTCTTATTATGAACTTTGTTATTGTAATAGGTATATAGTTGTCTGTTTTATTTTGATTATCTATTGACCAACAATAATAGAAGTATTCTCCATTCTAGAAGTTGTAAGAAACTGCCAGGTGTTATCTGATTGTTTGTCCTTCTTTATTCCTTAAAAGAATGTATATCGAAGCTCCCTCTACCTTTCTACCACATCTCCTTTCTGGTATTTTCTGAAGATTTTTTTAATTGGAAAATCTTGTCTTAACTTGTTGCAGTCAACAAACTGATACCTATAGTCAAGCTGTTTCGAATTTAGTTGCTGGTAATAATCTTGAGCAGACTATCCAACAATTGATGGATATGGGTGGAGGCAATTGGGACAAAGAAACTGTAACTCGTGCACTTCGAGCTGCTTATAATAACCCAGAGCGAGCAGTGGATTATCTATATTCTGTATGTCTAAAAACTTTATGAATGCATCTAATGCTATATTCTAACATTAATTTTTATGTGATTATGGTGCTGTTTTATCTTCAGGGGATTCCTGAATCAGCAGAAGTGGCAGTGCCAGTGGCTCATTTTTCTACAAGTCAGACTACTGAAACTGGTGCTGCCCCTGCCGCTCCTGTTTCAGGGGCTCCAAATTCTTCACCTTTGAATATGTTTCCTCAGGTAAAACGTTATATTGTTGATGTCCTTCAATGACACAGTAAATTTTATTGGTTCTTGGGTGACTTTTGTTGGTTATTATTTTTATTCCTAACTTGCTGAGATAATACTAGGAAACTCTTTCTGGGGCTGCTGCTGGTGGAGATGGATCACTGGATTTCCTCCGGAACAACCAACAGGTTTCTTTTTTTTTTGCTCTCTCCTCAACTGTGAAGACTTTTAACTTATTTTACAAATACTAACTGCATCTTTGCTTGCATTTAGTTCCAAGCATTGCGATCAATGGTGCAATCGAACCCACAAATTCTGCAGGTTCGTATCTCTATGTTTTAACTAGTATTAAGCATTGAACCTAGAACCTATTTGCAATAAGTGGAGGAGCTCAAATTGAATATAAGATCACAGGAAACCAAGTTTAATAGATCTGAGATAATATCATTTAACGCCCACCTTTAGCTCAATAAAGGCATATACATGGACAACTGTATGTGGATTAGTCAAGTACGCAGGGAGAGCAAAATGCAACTAGGCTATATGATACAAGCATCCACCCTAAAACAAATTGATGAAATATAGAAGGTTCAACATGATTATAGAACCATATGGAAGTTTATATTCTGTAGATGCATGATAACACCACTTAATAACAGGCAAAACATCAATGACTTCTATTGTTCTGGATTTGATCTGCTTCTATTTGCAGCCTATGCTACAAGAGCTTGGAAAGCAAAACCCCCAGCTTTTAAGACTAATTCAAGAGCATCATGCAGAATTTCTTCAGCTAATAAATGAGCCTCTTGAAGGTTCTGAAGGGTGAGTACTTACTAGATATCGTCATGCCATCTATGCATCAACTTAGCATTGTTAAAAACTTAAAACTGGTGCTTTCAGGGATATATTTGATCAGGCTGAACAAGAAATGCCTCATGCTATCAATGTTACCCCGGCAGAACAGGAGGCCATTGAACGAGTACGCTAACCAGTTGCTATTCCTTTTTTTTTTTTTTTTTTTTTTTTTTTTTTGTAATCTATTTTATTTGGATCAACTTGAACGTTTAATGATTAGTATTTCATTTTTTGTTTGTAGCTTGAAGCAATGGGATTTGATAGAGCCCTTGTGATTGAAGCCTTTTTGGCTTGTGATCGAAACGAGGAATTGGCAGCAAACTATTTGTTGGAAAATGGTGGAGATTTTGAGGACTGAAAGGTGGAATCTTAACTTGGTTTGATTCATAGTTTTGATCGAAGTAGATGGATATGAGTTAATATAATTTGGCATGTTTGAATGGGCATTAAGCATTGATAAACTAATGAGTGTTTGATCAAAATTGTTTCTAATATATAGGCTTATCAAAAATTCATTTTATTTCGTCAAAACATGTTCTGTAGAGTAACCCATTGTTGTTTCTGATGTTGATCATTCAGGGTTCTTGGAGGGATCAACATAATTATATGAATGAATTTCAGGGGGCAAAATTTAGATTTCTAATTTTTTTTTTATTGTGAGATTTTATTTAATTATGGATTAAAAAGAAATCCACTTAAAGGTAACTTGGGATTGAGTTAAATTTTTGGATTTGGATTTGGTAAATCCAACAGTAAGAACTTGAAATTCCATTTGAAATCAAGATTTTACAAATTAAAGAGTCAAATTTTAACTTGGATAAATATCATATTTGAATATGTCTTATTTGGTTGATTTATAATTTTGTTGTTTGGTAAATTTATTTAAAAATATATCTTATTATATTGATTTAAATAATATACAAACTATTAAAATTTTCAATTAATAAATAGTTAATATTAACTAAACATGATTAATTGAAAATCACATAATATAATTGGAAAAATAAACAAAGCAACAAATGTTATTTGTACTTGTGTTATCCACTAGTCGAGTCTAAATTCAAAGATTATTAAAAAAAATCTATTTTATTTACAAAGTATTTTATATGATTATGATAAAGTTTTTATCTTTTTCATACTTTTATAAATTAATAAAAATTTGTTCATAAATTTGAACCAAATATGACATCATCATGTGTATTTTTTTTTTTTTACTTTTCATTTTGGTGTAAAAATTTCATGATTAAATATTTCTAAAAATAGACTATTGCTACCTGGAAATTTTGATACTTCTCTTAAGGTTCCTATTGAATCTAAATTACATTCTCTAAATGGGTCTTACCTTTAAGTTTCAATATATTGCTTTGCACAATTAATCAATATCTTAATGATTTTCATACAACTCCATAGAATTCCTTTGGAAACGAATAAATTCATGTTTTACCACAAGTGTCATGCTATCAATTCAAAGAGATTGGCCTAAGGGACCTTTAACTCTTGGCACCTATTCCTGATTTCTTAAATTTCGCTCAACTCACTCCAAGAGACTGTCTGAAAAAAAGTGTGATTGACGATCTTTGGGCACCATTCTCAGCCAAATTTCTTTAGCAACCTAACAGTCTCTGAGGACATGCAAAATATCTTCTATATTATGGTGACACACTAAATAATAAATATTTTGGACAATTTCCCTTTGCAAGCGCTCAAAGTTAGTAAATAACCGTTGCGTATAAACATATTTATTATATAATTTTCACTCACTTGTGCCATAAATTTGGTAGTAATTAAAGTGATTATTATATGAGAATTGGTTATAAAAATTTATTTATATATTAAATATAGTTAAATTCTAACTTTGCCTTAATTTTATATCTATTATATAATTTATATCGATAAAGAGATATCAACCAAATTTGTATCTTATGATTAAAGCAAAATATTTAATAAAAAAACTTAAATAGATGAGATAAAAACTTAACTTAATAATACACAAAACTTCTAATTCTGTTAATTTATAAAATTTACTACTTCAACTTTTTTTAAATCAAAACTTGATCTTGGCGACCGCACTAGAATCTAATTTTTAAAAAAATCTTTAAGTTTTTAGTTTTTATCCACTTCATTTTTCTTGAAAATAATGTTGATTTTAGTTTCAATTTACTCTCTCTTATCTAAAAATTATGGTAGTTGTTGCCCACCATGTTTTCCGTATAAGTGGTTGGAAAGGTATTCGTAAAATTAAACTTCAAAATGCTAACGAGAATAGATCATTTAATATTCAGCTTTTTATGCATATGATGTAGCAAGTATTTGAGGCTTTTGACAATAGTTTATTGATTGACCTATGTAAATCTTTTTAATGTTATTATTACTCTATTTGTTTTTTTTACTATTTGGATATTTTTGACAAACAATGATATTTGTGCGTCTAG
Source organism: Gossypium longicalyx (assembly GCA_025698465.1). Taxonomy (NCBI): domain Eukaryota; kingdom Viridiplantae; phylum Streptophyta; class Magnoliopsida; order Malvales; family Malvaceae; genus Gossypium; species Gossypium longicalyx. The sequence goes on from CM047004.1 coordinate 90,838,237, forward strand.
TGATATTTATTTTATGTGTATTCATTGTTTAGGGTTATTTAACTTAAGAAAATAAAACAAAAATCATAAAAACGAGATGAAAACGCCAAATGGGGGAGAAATGTGGACCGCACTTTCCATGCTCCCACACTCCTCGGGTTTTTGTTTGTTATGATTAAACCACCTTTGGACTTTTCCAAAATGTTCAAAACCGTCCTCCGAATTTTGGCCCAATCAAAACCCTTTTCACTTTTTTTTTCCTTTTGTAAAAAAATATAATTTTTATACATTTATAATTTAATCTTTTTATTTTTATTCCTTGCACATTAAATTGGATTATGTATATTTTTTAAATAAAAAATTATTTGTGTAATCAATTAATATTGAACACTTCTATTTCCTTCTCTAAATTTCCATGCATGTAATATTAATTATATAAGCAAAATTTTTTTATTTAAAAAAAGGCATAATAAATTTTTGACCCTCAAATTATATAAAAAAGTCATTTTAATCATTTCCTTTTTCGGCTTCATTTAGTCTTTTTACTTTTAGTTTTTGTCAAATTGTCTAAAATTGATGCTGACATGACATGGCATCCAATAGCATCCAATATTGCAATATTGCAATCCACATGTAAATTTTAAATTAAAAAAATATTAACATTTCAAAAAATATTTTTTTAAATTTATAATTTAAAAAATAATAGGTAAATTTTTTAAATTAGAAAAAAAATTTAAAAATTATAACAATTTAAAAAAAAAAACTCAAAAAATATATATAATAATTTTTAAAATTCAGAAGAAAAAAAAATCAAAAGAAGAAAAATTCAAAAAACATATTTGCCCCTGCTTCTTTATCATCACCATCTTCTTCTACCAAGTAAAAGACTTCAAGCCACGCCCCACAAACCCCTTTCCCCCCTCAATTGCAACTTTTTATGCTAAAAGAAAAATAAAATTTGTTAATTGAATCATCAATCAGGTTTTGTTTCCCATTGTTTTCACCATCGTTGCCAACAACACAACACCCCATTGTCAAACCTCCATACCAGAACTGTAGAACGTAAGTCCCACAGTCACTAAAACCTCCATTTTTTTCTTTCCATCTCTCCTCCCTCATTGATCGCCTAAACCCATCCCTTTAACTAAAGCCTAAATCAGCAAAAAAAACATGGTTTAAGACAAGAAGCAAAACTTTTCAGTAATCTTTTTGAGCAATCAATAATTTTCGCCCAAATCCAATTTATACGCTTCGGGTATTTTTTTTTTAATGGTCTGAGAGGTCAAAGGAAAGTCTTGGTGGAGAGAAGGCTATGTCTAGAATCAAAAGATAATCCGAAGGTGGGTTCAAGAGATCGAACTTCCATTTTTCGAGGCTAGAGAGGAGATGTGGTAAGGTTTCAAGAAAGATTTCAGAAAACCAAAATGAAGAAGCAAAAGAAAAGACGACGAGATTTAGTTTGATGCTAACATTGGATTAAATGGAGGACAATGAGAGATGGTGTTGACTATTTGAGCAGCAGCGGCAATCTTAAGCAAGTTCCAGCAATGGTGCTAAAACGATAAAACGTTTAGAGTTTTCCTTTTTTAGTATTTTTATTTTTTAAAATATAATTAATTAATGATTTGGCTGGTTGCCACATGGATGCCACATCAGCATCAATCATCTATTTTATCAAAGTTAATTGACTGTTAATTTTTCCATCCAATTCTGGATATTTTGACAAAAATAAAAAATTAAAATGATATTAAATCAAAAGAGTAGAAGGAGTAAATTATTAGAATAAAAAGTTATGGATTAAATTTTAAATATGAGAAGAATACAGGGACTGAAAGCATAATTAGACAAAGAAAAAAACTTTAATTCATTTCGTATTTGGTGGAGGTATTTGCCCATAAAGCACCAGTTTTGTTGTTTTGTTCTCGTTTCTATGGTAACGTCCCCCTTCCACTGAGAAATAAAGGAGAAGACAAATGGAGAAGAGGGTTTAAAAAGATCGATTAAATATAAATACTCATTGTTTGCTTCTTCCCTTTGATCTTCCTACCTTGATTTTCTCATCTGTAAGTATTATCTATTCTTTTCTTTTTACTGTTTTACAGATCTGGGATTTGTTTATTTTGTTGATGGTAGAGATGAGTTTTTGTTGACGTTCGTTTGACAGAAATATCCATTGATCATCAAGGTTTTTTTTTTGGTTAATTGTTTGTGGTGAGATTTGTTTTGTTTCCCTTTTTCGGCTTTTAAGGATCTGAGTTTTAACAAGATGATTTCACCATTGGGAATTTGAGATCAAGAAATATAAAGGATCTGTTACGATCTGTCACAATTAGGGACGTTTTAGGGTTCTACGTCCATCTTTTAGAAACAATTGAAGCATACAAGGGTTTTCAGGTGATATCACAATTCAACATTGGCAAACCTAAATTCTTTACATATATGCATACATAAGTATATATATACACACACATACATGTATATATTTGTTTGACAGTTATGGTTTCCTGCCTTTTTGACACATTTGAAGGTTTTATCAGGCTTCAAGCTCGGATTCGAGTTAGACTGGTCTAAATATGTTTCGTAATCTGTTAAAGAGTCTGTTAATCTTTTATATATTCTGATGTATGCCTCAGTAGATATGATAGATTCAAAGAGTGAAAATTGTTTGTGTATGTATATACACACACATAAACACTTGGTTAATGTAAGTTCTTTATAATTGCATCTCTTCTTTACATAGTTTTGTTGGTAGGTTCATGCTTGATCATGAGGATCTTGTGGTCTTTCGAGCCTTTTTCTTTTTAACTCTGGTGTTGCATGATTGCAGATCCCATTGGTTGACGACTTTTAATCGTCTCTCTAAGAAATGGTTCTGGACGGAATTGTATCATCTCCCCTTCGAAGGTCAGCATCAACGAGGAGGCAATCCTCGAGAGATGAATTTGGTAGCTGGTCGACACTTGTTGAGAGGCATAGGTTCCTCTTAACAGCATTGGGACTGTTAGCATTCCTCTGTACTATCTACCTTTATTTTGCTGTTACTTTAGGGGCCACGGATACATGTTCTGGGTTGAAAGGAACAGAGAAAGCAACATGTAATCTGCAGCATGTAAGCTCCACTCTCTCCCATGGGAAACTCAAATTCCTGTGACATTCTTCATGCTATGTATGTTACAAGTTGCTTTTATTAATTAAACTTATAATCTGAGCATCTTAATATATATACTTAAAGCATCGTAAATTGCAGCAGAAAAATCGACCTTTCTTTTTCCATATTATTATACACAAACAATTAAAACCCTAAGCCAAGGAACTAGTGAAAATTGACTTCTCAACTCTTAAATTAAAATTGATTAGTGCATTCTATCATCTAAGAAAATCAAGGCTCAATTCACTAGGAACAAAAAGTTTCTCAAATTTAATATACCAACAAAGTACACCTTAACAAGCTGAAACAACTAGAAGCAAAATTCAGTGAGCATATATTCAATTTGACCTAATATTAATTATTTAAGGCCGAAAGAGATAGAGAAGATACCGTGGCTGAAAACTGATGGCAGAGAAATCGAAGCTCTGCACTGATCTGTTACAGGAAAGAAATTAAGAAACCCTTTCGGAGAAGTTGGGTTTAGGGGTTCTAATTTTCGTAAGTAGAAGTCGTTGTAAGGGTCCGACTCTATCTACTTGGGTCAAGAGGACCGGGCTTTTGCACTTGCAGTTCAAACAACGCTTATGCTTATCTCACGTGTTTAGCGCGCGGTTTTGGAAAATTTTCCAAATCCATAATCACAAACCTTCTACTCCCAGCTTATCCCGCGCCAATAGGCGCCAGATCGCATGGATCAATGCTCTAAGCCGTCCGATCAAAATAACCATCCAACGGCTATAAACCAATGAATCTTGCTGTATAAATAAGCCTGGGTTCCTTTGTTAAAATTCAAATCTAAGTCAATATTTCGCTTTGGGAGAGAGAAGAAAAAGGAGGGAACGAAAATGTCAGGTCTTGGGAAGGAAGGCAAAGGATTGGGAAAGGGAGGTGCGAAGAGACACAGGAAAGTACTAAGAGACAACATTCAAGGGATCACGAAGCCGGCCATTCGGAGGTTGGCTCGAAGAGGTGGAGTGAAGAGGATTAGCGGTCTCATTTACGAGGAAACGCGTGGCGTTCTCAAGATTTTCCTTGAAAATGTGATCCGCGATGCGGTCACTTACACTGAGCACGCTAGGAGGAAGACGGTTACTGCAATGGATGTAGTTTATGCTCTGAAAAGACAGGGCCGGACTCTTTACGGCTTTGGAGGCTAACTTTTCTTTTACAAAAGCAGCTAGATTTAGATCTCGTTGTTCCTTTTTTGAGGGGGGGGGGGATCAAGTAGCATACGTTGATTTTTGATTGAAATCATTGGCGTTTGTATTGTCGGTTTCCTTGTTTGGCTTCTAAGAAAATATAGTAAGATAGTAAATTTGAAAATGGAACTTTTTCTTGCATTAATCGGTCGTTGTTTTCTTATTTCCAAGATTATTTACTAATGAATCTCGATTGACAGAGAGGAAGTGTATGGTTGATTTGTGAATTATTATTTCGCCTGTATGTCTTTGGTTTTTGCTTTTAAGTGCGGTTAGCAAACATTGTAAGAGTGTATAATATACATATAAATCTGAGGTAAGTGGGAGATTACTGAACTTCGAACACATGATAGCTCAGACTACTCTGGTATTAGAAATGGTTACTTCCATCTTCACTTTGCTGAAATCTTTATATTTGAAAAAATAGAAGAGAATTTGTTCATCAAACTGGTTAAAGATGGGCCGAAATGATTACAGGCTACCTGATTTAAGGCCTTGTGAGAAACAAACACCAATGGGCTTCTCAATGTAAAGTTTGGGTTGGGATTGAGGTTGAAGTCCATACCACAAAGAAATTATTGGCTTTCGATCATATTCGTTGTATTGGCCGAGTTTATAAATTTCCTATTCATTTTACAGACTCAGCTAAAATACATTTAATTTAATTCGAAATAAGATGGGTTTAATTGCTTTTAGCTTTTAACTTTTACGTTTGGAAACGATAATTATCAAAATACTTTTATTTATATTAATTATTTAAAAATATATAAAAATTAAATTAAATTATATTTTATGTATTATTATATTAAATTATTTAAATATAATGTATTATTATATTTAATTTTTTAAAATATTTTATGTACCAGTAATTTTATATTTAAAAAGTATTTAAAATTTATGCTTCATGTATCATTATATTAAATTATTTAAATATCATATAACTTTATTAATTTTTAACTTTCCACTATCATGTTTAAAAAAAAATTTTAACCTTTAAATATAATTTTTAATAATAATAAAAAATCCTAAATATTAATAAATCACACTTTTTCACAATATTTTTCTACTACATTTTTCAAAAATATATATTTTTAAAAAGCACATTTTATTGGGACAGCAATGAAAATTAGCCCTTAATTTAATCTATTAGGGTTTGATGCTACCTGTAAAATGGCTAATAATAATGAAAGAAATATTCTGAATTTCAGCTAACCATTTAATACGTAAAAGCACACGTACATGTAGCTTCCGTAATAAGAAATCGCATATTTCCTCCTTTGACCCATGATCTAGCAGCTATTGAAGAACCTAATTCATCTCTTATTGCGGCACCTAATCCTATCTCCCTGCCTTACCTACCCCAAACAGTTTTCATATTCAATTTCATAAAACCAGCCCATTGAACCACAATAATGCTGTATGCTCAAAAAATACAATGATTTTTAAATCATTAATCTATTGATTATGTGCTTGTTGTGACGTGACTTAATCCATTTATTGTTGCGGGTAAAAGCATTATAAATGTCTATGTATTAAGAGTCAGATTGTATTTTATTCAATTTACTCAAAAAATGAGTAAATTAATCCATATGCATTTAATCGAAGAGTAAATTGGTTCTGTTTGTTAAAACTTTTATCCATTTGTACTATTAAAAACTGGTGTAGATAATGAAATAATAAGACAGTGACACATGGCGTGTCACATATACCGCATGCTGATATACAAAGACTAGTTTTTAATAGTAAAAATGCATAAAGTTTTTAATAGAATAATCATTTTAATATAAGATCCTACATAATATTTTTACCATTATTTCGTGAAAACTCTAAATATTTAAACTTACATCCTCAAACGTAAAAAAAAAAGGTGTATTATATTTATATTTGCAGCTTAGATGCCAATTGATGTAAAAAGAAAACAATTATGGATTACATGTTCAGGGTGCAAATCCAGGTAATTAGGCCAAATTTATCCTAAAGTGTTATGACTATTATACATTGATAGTGTTCAAGTGAATTCACGATGTTCAACTTTTTTATTCATAAAATTTCATTGGAAAAAAGTAGAAGCAGATTTTCGTTATTATTTTTTCTGGAGAAAAGAAAATAAATTAAAGACAAAAATTAATTACATAGAGTATTTATGGGCAAAGTTAAGGTAATATGAGTGGTTGCTAACACCTCTTTTGGAATCTCTTCAAATACTGTCAGGTTTTGCTCAGTATCAAAAGTCAATTTATTCATACAAGCTGCAATTTCGTTTATCACCCTAAAAATATGTCTAATATTCGCTAAAAGTTAATAAATTCTTTTAAGGAGGCTAGAGTTTGAAACTGTCAATGAAGAATCCTCAATAGTTTTAACTACCTCCAAGCTATCTGTTTGAATCATTACGTCCTCAAATAGTTTATCTTGAATAAAGGTCAACCTATCAAGAATATCCCACAATTCAATATCAAAGACTCAATATTTATCCAAAAATCTATTACATATTTACATCCCACGATCCAATCCCGATTCCCATACCTTAAGACTCCCCCAACTGCAACAGTACTGGACACAAATTGCACCGCACCAATCAGTGCATAATTGAATCAAGTTGTCCAGCATAGGAATAAAATCAAAGTCCAGAATCGACATGAAATTTCAACTTTAAACTTTTAATAGAAGGTTTGGATAATGAGCAGTCAATGCATGCATTAATTCAATAAAATATTATTACAAAATAATACCATAAACAATCATATTAAAAGCTAACATTTGGTACGAAAATGAAAAGGGTTAAATAATTGAGGACATGAAAGATTATTGATAGAATAGGGCCACAATTCACGTAACCCTAAACGCACGTTACAAAAAAAAAATAAAAATAAAAATCAACAAAGGCCAATCAACTCCACACCTCTCTGATTAGAACATGAGAAACAAAGAGCATAATTAAACTAGTAGGACCAAATTGTAAGGAATTGAAATGTGACGATTCAAGCACGCGCTTTCATTCTAGATGAGTCCAATTGCAGAAAAGGATGGGGGTAGAAAGTGGGACAACATTAACAAATAACATTTTTTGAAAACTTCATTTTACAGTGAAAAACGATTTTCATAAATGGCTGCACTGTGTATACCTACATCCGAAAACGACTGTAGTGGAATGCAATCTCTTACGACTTTTCTATCCAACATTTTAAACATATATAAAAAGTCTCTCGGGTAGGCCACCTATTCTTTCTACGTTATCAGTGGAGGTGGATCGGATCGAATCGAATCAGATCAGATCAGTTGGATGTTGTTAAATTTATTATCGTTTCACCATTAATATATTTGTTTCATATTTATGATAAATGTTATACTAAAAGTCATTATTCCCTTTATAAAGGTGAAGGAAAAAAAAATTCAAGGGTTGGAATTAAGTTTTATATTTTTACGAGAGATTAATATAATTTTATTATTTTTAACAGTTTATATCTTTATAATTTTTTTAAAAAATTAAATTTTCTTTTTATCATTTTAGAAGGCAAAGTACAAATCCTGTCAACCTCCCCTTCAAGCCAGCACATATTTTTGCCTCGCCCCATTCCTATTTAATTTAATTTTTATTAGTTATTTACAATGTTTTTAATTGTTATTTACACATAATTATTAAAAACATATATTTAAACATGAAATATATAAGTTTTTTTAACACAGTTATCAGTATAATAGCTATATATAAAAAAGAAAAAAATAGTAAATTTATATAGTGGATTGAGGTAGGAGGTAAGAGGAACACAATAAAAGTTTTAGCCTCAGCATTAAGAGAATATTAATGACACGTTAACAATTGGCTTTGTCACAACTTAAGCACTTAATACGATAACGAAATCAGCCCCGAATGGTCCAAAGCTGCGAGCAAAATTTATAAAAAAATCACACATTCACCAAACTAGAGAAGACAACAATAAAATCATTCCTAAAATCATTTGTAAAACTAAAATTACATGCATAAATAAGAATAAAAAACGTGCTACAAAATAGACAAAAAATTTTAAAACTGAAGACTTATTAAACAATTGAAAAACAAACAGAAAAAACATATAAAACTTAAGATAACACGAGTCCAAATCGACAAGTGAAATAATTTATTATTCTGAAATTCTCTCAAACCAGAAACAAATTAAGAAGTTGACGAAAACCCACCTACTTTCCAAGAAAAAAACTACTAGAAGCCGGTGGAGTTTTAGCAAACAACAGACACTATCACCTGTCCATCACAACTTGTGGAGATACCCATAAAATTAATCTGTAAATTGAAAAGAGGGAAAATGTGTGTAGTGAATGAGAAGAAGAAAAAAAAAAGAGTTGATGAAAAAGAAAAAAGGCGGACGATAACCAGCTTAGAGATTAACATCGTCGTTAAACAAAACAAAAGATAAGAACCATAAGATTAGGATAAATTTTTTTTAAAGGATTTTTGGTATAATAATTGTTGTGATGACTAAAATATTGTAGTTTGGTTGGGTGAAAGTGCAGCAGCAGGGTTTGCATTTGAAGGGAGAGGGGTTAAATATTATATTTGGAAAGAAAAAAGAATATACATTCATCATCTAATGTAGAAATTCTACTGAATTTTGATTTGATTTGTGAAAACGATTATCATTATCTTTAACTTCTAAACTACCACCACTCTTTCCTCCTATCAACTTCAACATAATCCTTGCCCAGATTTTCGTGAAAAATAATTTACAAGTAATAAAAAATAAATTTATTTTTTGATAAATAACTTACTTATTAAAAAAAATTATATCATTTACTATTTTTTTTATGGGTAAATTTATTTTAATAAAAATATTAACTTAAATCAAGCCTAATATTTTATAATAATTATTTTATTTTTTAAAAAATATTTTAAATATTAATATATTAATATATAATATTATTAAAAATATAAATTTAATCATTTATATTTAATAATATAAAAATTTATGGATTAGTATTTGGTACATATATTTTTTTTATTCCGTAAACAATATTAAAAAATTGTCATGTGATAATTTTTTTTTTTAAATATATTTTTTTAATATTTAACTATACCCCTATACGACACTTATTAATTCCCTAGTCTTGTAGAATCTAAAAACTGCACACTTGCATGTAACAAATATTCTACCTTCTAACTTTACAATTTTATTTTAATAATACATTTTAACAATAATATTTTTAAATTTTATATAATATTATTAATAAATTATTGAAAAATATTTATATTAATATTATAATAATAAATATATTTTAAAATTTATAAATATTTAATATTAAATGTTTTATGGTATAAATTATGAATATTTTAATTATATAACTGGGTTAGTTTTTAGTACATTGGTAGTATTTTTTTTATTTCAAAAGCAGTCTTAAAAATTTATCATGTGTCCTATTTTAAAATATTTTACTATACCCTTATAGGACCTGATGGTTAAGGGTGTTCATCGTCCCAAGTGTAAATTTAACCACTTGTTTTATTAAAATATGTTAAATAAACATAATATTATTCAAGTTCTTAGAAATGGTTATTTTAACTATTTATTAAAGTAAATATATTAATTTTTTTATAATTAAAATACTACAACAATAAAATTGTAAATATATTAACTACTTTGATTATTAAAATATTATAAAAATAAAAAATTTCAAACCATAATAATAGTGTAAAAGAAAATAATAATATTCAAAATTTTCTTCTAAATTTTTATCTAATAAATTGAATGCAAATAATATTTGATGTATATTTCCTTATGTGTTGAATTGTTAACTAAAAATAATTTGTCATTTAGAATTTAATAAAATTAAAATTCATAGGGTTAATTCATAAATATAAAAATTAAGTATTTTTAATTTTTAGTAAATAAAAATAAGAACTAATTTTATCTTATTCACCAATTTTAAGTTTTTTTTTTATTATAGATTTTTTTGTACATTAATCTCGGGGACCAAGTAACGAGTTTGATGAACCCCTCAAAAGGAGTCCTAGTATAGACCCTTCAAGCACACCCCTTCGAAAGCGGTCCTCAGCTTAACATCTGTAAGGGCCCTACTTATAAATTACCACTTCTAGCTTCAACTACCATGTCCTATATAAAATAATTGAAAGCATGTTCAATCGTCACTTTACTTAAGCCTTTAGTGGCGGATCACTTGGCTAGTTGGCTTTAACGCACTAATAGAGACTTGACACATGGCACATTGGGACCACAACTAAGGTTATAAAATCTCATAGATCCAACAAAAATAGATGACTCATTTCCTCTCTCCCTCCCTAAGAAACCATTCTCCCTCTAGTTTCTTTCTCAATCCTAACCTAATCTCTTTTAAGCACTATCTCCAGTGACTCTCCGCCTTACTCTAAGCGAGGTGAACAACTTATACTCATCTCATTCTCTTGTTAATCGGATCCAACATCAATAATTGGAGCAATGAGCATAGTCTCATTCCTACCATGATATCTGTTTGATGGCAAACCTCAAAACAAATATACCCACTAATCAAATTCAAAATGTTAATCAAGCTTAAACAAACCAAAATATCAAAACCTATTATTTTGACCCTTACAATTATTATGCCCCACCATGCTCGTAATAATAGAGGTATTATGAAACGTATCCCAATTACCAAAACCAAACTTATACACCCTAAAACCAAAATGCCAACTCTCAATAGTTGTTGCATCTCGTTAAGCTTAATGACACATTTAACCAGGTCGTCAACATAGACAATCCTTTACGGCCTCTTTACCGTCAACTTTCTTTGACCCTCATCACCCACACTGCTACATGCCCCTCTATCCTGTTTACCTTCCACCATTTTCCTCTAATAATGTATAAATGAAACCCTAAAAAGCTACAACAAATAGTCAAACTTACCAAGAGAAAAACCTAGCAAGTCGCCCTGAACTATGCCACAAAAACAAAATCTTAAGTTGAAGACTAAAAAATAAATATGAAAACTTAGAATTAAAAAAAAAAAACTCAAGTAAGTATGATAAAGTACAACGTTTGAGCACTTTTTACACCACCTGAGTTGTAAGGCTATTCTAAAACACAGTAAGAGTGGTATCCCAAATGGTAGTAAAAACCCAACAACTGAAAATACCAAACGTTCAAAACAAAAGTAATAATTACTATGATTTCTTGAAGATGCACTTTAACGCACCATCATTAAAACTTGTGTAAACGCGCATCTTTTGTAATGATGTAGACCAAACGTGCAACCAACCAACAACAGTCCAACAATTCAAACTTTGGACATTTCTTATTATTCACAATGACTTATCATTTGTTAACACTAATTCAGTAGCGTCTAGAGGAAGGCCAAAGTAAAACCCCCTCTCGATTGGGGGGCAATTATTTACCCTTATCCTTGGGATTGAGCAGTGAGCTCGATTAACCCCTAAGATATACCCCTTAGACGGACGCCACAGGCACACCCCCTAAGAAGCATTCCTCAAGTTAGCACCCATGAAGGCCCCACTTGTTAATCACCACGTCTAACTTCATCTACCATTTCCTATCTAAAATGATTGATAGCATGTCCAATCACTATCTTACCTAGCCTATAATAGTGAATCACTTGGCCACTTGTTTTTTACCTACTAATAGGGACATGACACGTGTAATATCACAACCGTAGCTAAAGGTATAAATGCTCACAACTATAGCAGAAAAGGGATCTCTCTCTACCTCTCGCTCCCCTTTAAGAAACCATTCGCCCTCTACCCTCTATCTCAATCCTAGCCTCATCTCTTTTGAGCATTGTCTCTAGTGGCTCACGACCTTCTTTTGACTTCGTATTCTTTTGTACTTAGACAAACCTTGTATATATATACTTGTTAGTTAATGTTTGGCCAAGAGTTACATTATGTCTTCTTGTATACTTTATTATCAGTAACAACCTGTTTAATTCTATGCTAACGGTTGGTATTGAATAGTTTTTGTAAAAATTGCCATGTACTAACTTGTTAAATAAGTTGATGATAGTCATGTTATTGCACTTTAATATTTGTTTAGATGATTGTCCCAGGGAAGAATTTTAATTCGCACATAATTGTACATCAAGAATTGCATTTTTGGTATCATCCTCGGGACCGGTTAGGTTCGGGAAGTGTTACAACAAAATAGTTTATAAAATGTGAAGGCTTCATAAGTCAATATATGTCTTTGATATATGATGAGTCTCGTAGGATTTTGAGGCCTCAAAAATCAATTTCAATTTTCGATTTGGGTAGGTTAAATTAAGTGAGTGGATTTTGAGGGAGATTGCCCTCAAAGTCAATACATAATGTTATTGATGTTGCGACATAAGCCTCCCAACTTTACGATGTGTCCTGTTTGAAGTCGCGACGTCAACCTACTGCTTTCAAAGTCACAACACGGCGCATCTAAAGTTGCGACGCCAACTCATTAAGCGCATCTAAAGTTGCGACGCCAACTCATTAAGTTTTGAAAACTCTGTATTTTAGTCCTTATTCGTCCTTGAATTATCTAAGAGCTTTCATAAGGTTGTATAAGACTTGAATACAACTGTAAAACAGATTGTGATAGTGTAATGAACTTAATAGCATGTATAGATAGTTTGAATTGAATTGTAATTGGTAGTAGTTACTTCAACAGCAAATATAATATCCCGTAATTCAAATCCAACAGATTAATCAATTATGAACTGATGCAAATAACCTAAAAAACAACTAACAACATAAAAGGAATGAAAGGCTCATCCTCATGTTTGAGTTCCTATGTTAGCTATACCTTGCCTAAATATTTTCCTAAATGTATCATTACCCTTTTATCAAATTTAAACATTAAAAAAAAAAAAAAAAACATTCGGAAGCGCAAACATGGTATCATTACCCTTATAATTTATCTTCTGATTTTGTAGGCCTCTAGTCACCATCAAACCATAACGTAATGGATTTTTAGTTAAACTTGGTATCCCTACCCATAACATTAATTTCTAATTTCAACTATTTTTTTTATAATCAAACTCTAAATGAAAAATATGTTTACGAGTGTTATACAATAATATTTATAACTCGATTAGAGATTCAACTCGAAATTTAATTTAATTATTTGACTTATATAATAAAATTTTAGGGTACGGGATTGAAGGGCGGTTTCGTCTTTCTCTCTGTTTTTGGCTCCTGATCCCTGTTCCAGAAAATTTAACCGCTCAACTCTATTTATTCCACAACTGTTAATCCTTTTGCATCAAATAGTATGGTTTGGTGGACTTAAAAAATGCAATGAATCGTAAATTAAATGAAATGCAATTTGCAAAATAGAAAGAGAAAAGAAATTCAAAAGAGAAAGGGGCAGCCTTTAATGTTTTCAAATTGTTGTGAAGACAAGCTTTTCAATCCCATCAATTTTCTTGACCTCAAACTCAACCCACGCAATAAATACTTCACCAGCACAAAACAAATTTAAATTTAAAAACTATAAAATAAAAAATAAAAAATGAGTTGCTTGCCATCATTGCTTTCTCAATTAATTAATTATTTATTTTCATTTAATTTAATTTTTATTTTTTATTTTTATTTATTTTTGCCCATCAATCAAAGTCTTCCATTAATGAGTTTCGTCGTAAGTAGCAAAATAAAACCAAACTCTTTTATGATTTCGTGCCCAAATGACATTCGCATTAAATGCGAGGGTCAGAAGAAGGCTTGACACGTGGCAAATAATCTAAATGGATACACATGACATGGAGCCTTCCTCAATAACTATCCCGCCACAGTCATATGTAGTATGATGCTGACGTGGGTTTCAACTTTCAAAAACCAACCATTATTTTTTTTGATGTTGAGACTTTTAAATACATGCTCCTTACAATTTTCACCTATTGTGGCTGGTGGGTGATGTTTAATAAATATATATTTTTTTTTCAAAAATAATATTTAAATATAATTATTTTTCTCTCAAATATATATAATTATTAGCATCTCCAATTTTTTTATTATTTTTATGATACATCAAATATTTGATTTAGGAGGAAAAAATATTTAATATTTTGGTTAAAAAATTAGAATATTGATTGTTTTTGCCCTTTAAAACTCCTTAAGGTATAGCAATGTGGAAAATGATGTCAGCTTGTCATATCATTAACTTTCATCAAGTACCAAAATCAACATTTACAAAGTAGAAGTCTCGCACTAAAATTTTGATAAAATATAAGGACTATTTATGCTATTATTCCATTTTTGTATAATATCTTTTAAAACCTTTTTTTATAAATAAATAAATATATATATTTAATAATGTCCATAGATATTATCTCAACTATTACTACTAAAAGATATTATCTCAACTATTACTACTAAAAACTTGTTAGCATTTTCCATTAATAGTTTGTTTATATTACCCTACGTATTTAATAACTAAATTTTCCCCTCTATTTAAAAAGTTTATTTTTGGATCTGCATTTATATCTTTTTTTTTTTTTACCAAAAAAATTGATTTTTTTAAAAAATATTTAAATCTTTATTTTAAAAGAAAAATCTAGCTTTATCCTTGTGTCTGATTTGTAAAATCCAACAAGTACAAAACACATGGAATAATCCAACAAAACCGGACTGGACTAATTTGAAAAGAACTGTGCACATAGTGAAACATAAACTTTACACATTACAATTATAGATGGTGAGACTATATAATATATAATAAATAAACATTCATAACATATTAGGTCGGTTGCCATATATGAAGAGATGCCTTCAATTACTCGACTTTCATTCATTTGCTAAGTAAAATACATTGAAAGTGATACTCAGTAAGGTATGGGTGTTATGTCAAAATCTAAAAATGGATACTAATTTAATGTTATAGAAAAATTCATTATTTAATTATTGCATTAATTAATTATTATTAGGAAATACTAGATCCTCACCTAACCATTATCCTCCATCCAACTAAAATTGACTAGTGTGAATAAACATGATTTTGTGTTCTTCATTTTTTTTCTTCTTTTTGGAAGAAACTTTGTGTTCTTCATCATCATCAAACAGGAAGAAACAATAATGTGAAATATTTGTTAAAAAATAAATAAATATATACATATATAATAAGAACATCAGATTGAAATTTTCTCTGTCTTCCAAAATACAAATGAAATTGAACTGACAAAACATCTATTAATATCATCATTGGATCCCCCCTACACTAAATTAAAGTAAACCCCATATCTGAATTCTGAACCTATGGTTTTTTTTTTTTTTTTCTTTTTCAATTTACATGAATCAAGAATATTTGCAGGACTGAAGAGTTATACAACATTTTTTTTTTTTAAATCTCCTACCAATGTTCACAGGAGAAAGAGAAAAAAGGATTAAAATGATGCATTGAGGTCAATCCTAGGCTTCTTCATAGGCAGGGAAGATGGAACAAAAGAATTGCAGCGAGGGCATCTGGGATTTGTATTTGAAGCTATGACATATAATAAGCAACCAGGGCATGCAGCTGCAAACATTCTTGGTGTTGATGAAGACGACGTTGCAGGCGGCGATGACGGTGGCGGTGGTGGTGACGATGAACGTTTCTTCATGTTTCCTCCTTTTTCTGCTCTTTCCAGGGCGTGTTTAACCTTGTCGAGGGTACAAACACTTTGGTAAGGGCTTGGGGTTGAACAAGATTGGAGCTTTAAATCGAGGGAAGTTGTTGTCATTTCATCAAACAGGTTGATTGGTGGGAAGTTCAAGTCTTGGAGCTTGGAATCTTGTACGAAATTCGACAATGGAGTCTTGAATGATTTCCCATCTGGAGAAGCCGATCCTTTTGCTGATAATGGTGACTTTGGTGATGATGCCGATGCTGATGGTGACGATGATGATGATGAGTTGCACTTGTGTGCCTCTATTCTCCCACCCTGCATGGTTATAAACCCAAATCACAAAAAGAAAAACAAAAAAAAGATGCTTAGATCATGAACTATATACAGGGTAAAAAGATTTCAATATATAAGCAAAAACCCAGAAAAGATGTCAGATGGTTTCATAAATAATAAGGATAAAGTGAAGAACATTAAAAAGCTGTAATAAATACTCTGTTTCTTTTAAATTCAATATAAATGGTGAAGCAAACTAATTGTGAACTGAAAACTACGGTACAGAGAGTTAAATCGACATAAATGAATTCTTGGGATTTGTTGCAGAAACAAAGCTAAAAAGAAAAAAAAAAGAAAAAAAAAGAAGATAAATCTAAAATTTTTCACCTTAAATTCAAGATCTATAGCTTTGGGTGTTGGTGGTTTAGCATTTGACAAATTTCCCAGCAAATCTTTTGTAATCAAGATATCAGAATTCCCAGCATGCTGCTCTTCCATGTGACCACTCAATACCCTTACCAATGAACTGCTCACTTGTGCTGTCATTTTTCTTCAACCCAAGAACAAAAGAGAGAAAGATGAACCCAAAAATTAAAAAAATTAAAAACAGAGGCTAAGGAAAAACGAAAGCAAATGAAGTTTTAAATAGCGTAAATAACAGTCTACTTCAAGGAAATTATGGTTCAACTGATTATCATTAAAAAGGGTTTGGACTTATACTATGAATGTGATTCTATGAGAGATTTTTTTAATATATACATAAAAAGGTCACAATCAAACATTTAAATGTAATTAAAATTTTAAAAAATAACATTGATGAGGGATGACACAGACTTTTCAACAATCATGAATTAATTGGTGTTGTAGATAGAAACCAAAGAATGAAGAAAAAATTGAAGAGAAGGCATTAATGGCGGCATTAAATGCGATTTGTACTGTTTTGTTGAAGAGCTGCCCTTTGGGTGAGGGAAGGCTTTAATATTTTTACAAAGTCTAAGGCAGATTTTATAGTTTAAAGACCGTCACGGGTAGGCGCATAAAGTACGCAATCCCATTAAACGCCATGGATGGGTTGTAGTAGATAAACCCATTTCCTCTTTTCATTTTTTTCAGCATATAATTGGAAGACGCCATTAAATGCTTAGATCCCGTTTGTCAATTTCAAATATGTTGTTAACGAAAATGCCTTGAAATTCTCCTTAATTATTTCTTTTAAGTATATTTTGTGTTTCCTTAACTTTGAATTTTTTTAGTTTACGAATGCCACGTCTCAACCCCCCCTTTTTAGTTGTTGAATGAGGTATGGAATTTTCAAATTAATAATCTCAACCCTAATTAAAAACTATATAATTCATTATGGAACGAGAAACCTTATTGAATAATGACGGTAATTAGATTTTAGGATATAATCGTTATTTGAGTAGGCGTATTTCTTTTGAGGTAAAAATTTTAGAATATACTTGATGAGATTTTCGTTATACTAAAGAAATGATATAAATGGACTATAATTCAGACAGATAATTTTGAGGTGATTAAGCCCTTGACCAATAAGAAGATGGAAGACTCAGGCATCACAGTGCTTTGAAGGGCCAAAGGACTATTCGGTATGTGCCAAAGGGGATAACTTAGTTGTATACTGTTTGGCCAAACTCTGTTTAGCATAAAGGTCAAGCCTATAGATTTTCGACGTGCCTCCGAATGATGTATTGGGGACTATTCAACAAGATACAGGTTGTGATGCTTTTGAATAATTGAGTTGATGTAATTTTGCTTATTTTTCACATACAAAAAAAATCAGATGGAATTTCCCCCAATTTAATAAAGAATTAATTGAGATATCGATTCGAAATAAAAAAAATATTTTTTCTTTCTATTTTTTTAATTTTTAATAATTTATTTAATTAAATTGCATAAATCGATTGAATTGGTTTTAGATAAGGGTGCATTATTTGATGGGCTATTATTTTGTTTAAGATTAGCAAAATAAAAAAGTTACAAATAAAATCAATGTCTTCAAAATCATAACGGTAATCAAATCGGTTAAATTGTTGATTTTTAGTTCTTTTTGTTCAATCAATGTAATTGGTTTGTCCGACTTAATTAAATAAATTATTAAAAAAATCGATTCAATCGGTTCAACCGATTTTAGTCAATTTGAATTAGTTTAGAATGGTTCATGAGTCAATTATCTAACTCTTGTCTAGACTAATACTCTAGTCAATTTTCACTCCAATCGATTTAACTGATTGATCTAATCCAATTTAAATGATATTAAACAAAGTTAAAATTTTATTAGATACAAAAAAAAACTTATAAACATCTTAAATTCACTTATTTGATTTAATTAAATTAAATCCATAGGTGAAAATTATTTTATATGAAATCAAGCTATAATCGAAATTTCAACTGTGAAATTTAAAAAATATTCGTTATATACAATGGCAGAGCTACTAAGAAACCTAAAGGGGCCATGACCCCTAAGGTTGAAGATTTTTCAATTTCCCCTTTATATATATACTATGACCCTCCCAAATATAGAAGTAGGTCCTCTAATATTTTTATAATATTAAAAAAAAATTAAAAAAATAATTTTTGATAAAAACAAAAAAAAAATCTTCTTGAAGAAACTAAATATAAGGAGTAAAAATTAAAATATGAAAAGAACCGTGCCCACTTTTTTAAAATATGCATTCATGTTATCTTTTTTAACTTATATATATTTGAAATATGATGCAGAACATAATTTTTATCTAATTTTTTGTAATATAATTAATAGGAAAAGAATTTACCTCTTACGTCTAATTTTAGTTTAGTCTTGTCAAGGTTAACATCCTGACTCCACCGCCGATTATATATAAAAATATTATTTATATATATATATATATATTAGCTTTATTAAAAGATGCTTTAAATTATGTATTATTGATTAAAGTTCTTGACTTGTATGAATAATAGAAGATGATTTTATTTAATTTTATTTTATTTATATTTCAATATAAACAAAATACAGAGTGTGTGTTGATGCCCAAAGCAATGGCGAAATTAATGGACTGTAATCGCCTCAATCTGTGTTGTCTCTTCAACCTCAGGCGGAGCTTCTTCTATCCAACAGGTAAATCGTCGTCGTCTATATCCTTCCTTCGCTAGCAAATGTGCCACTTTGTTGCCTTGTCTTTTGATATGCTGAACATATGAATCCATCAAAACCTTTTGCTATCTGTTTTGTTTCCCAAATGTAAGCAGTACTCATCACCTGAACTAGCTGCTTTAATGTTTGCATGAAATCCGGCATCAAAATTTACCTTCACAAATGGTTCTAGAGTAGGAACCCAACCCTCATTCATGTTTGATAATTGTTGATGTTGTCTGATATGCACTGTAAATGGGAACTTCGAAATGGGAATAAAAAGTATCCTGCCAGCTTCATCAGCAGTAAAGAAGGTTCGGATCAGCTCTTCATTCCAACACCCCTCTTTGTTAATTAAATCAGCAACCACATTTATATCGCTAACTCTTGGTGATTGAATCTTCTAGGGGCCCTCTCCAGGTAAACAAACATCATCCCGCACCGATACCGTGCTCCCCGAGCCTACTTTCATCCTGGTGCCCAACTCCAGCAGACCATGAGTACTCCAGCATCTCATCTTTGAGCCCAGAAAAAGCAGCCTTCCTATTCCTCCCAACCAGTGTTGGTAGGCCCAGATCCCGTCTGGGATTATTAGAAGAACTTCGAACCCCAAACACATTCTATATCATCTCCCAATTCCCATGATCAACATTGCTGCTGAAAAAAATCAATGATTTGTCGAAATTTATACATTGCCCCGAACAGCTTGCATATATCTGTATAAGAGACTTAATATTCTCCGCCCTATCCACTGTTGCATCACCAAAAAAGAAACTATCATCAGCAAATAATAGGTGTGTAATCGAACGCCTTCCATGTCTAGCTTTCACCCCTGCTACCAAACCTGCATCTCTTGCCTGATTCAACAAATTGTACCCTTGTTCCTATACTTAATTTAGATCACTCTCAGCCAAAACTAATCACCGTTGAAAACTGAACAACAACATTTTACATACAATGAATTTGGATTTGAAGAAGTTCCTAGCTTCAACAGAATAAATGCTCTTTTAGTCTCCTATAAAAATTATCAAAGCCCTTTATTAAATAGACGTTTTAGGCTTGCAAAAATCTAATCAATGTGAATTTCAAATTCCTCTAAAATAGCATTAGAATAAGTCTAAAATATAAGGAATAAATTGACAAAAATTTTCTTAGTAAAAATGTCCTTATAGATGTAATAACTTCTGTTAGTGTAAAAACAGTAATGACGATAAAATTATATAATATAATAATATTTTAATGCGAAATAAAAAATAAACTAAACGCACCGCACTACCGCGTATCCAAACCCATACTACAAGTTCTTAAAACATATTTTCTTGACTTGATTCTTCCACGTTTTATCGTTGAGTAATGAACTTCTAAAATCTTAAAGCCATATAATAAATGCCAGGTCAAAGAAAATTTTAAAAACTAATATTAGAAATGCGAAAATTTCCATAAAAAAAATAATAACGCAAAAATGAGTGGTACAAGTTTTAAAAATTCATAAAATAAAATAAAATACTAAACTTTGTATAAAAAAATATAAACTAAAAAGAAAGTTTCAAAATTTTAAAAATTATGTAATTATTAAACATAGGAAACTTGTCATTTTTTATTTTGAAATCATATAATTTTTAAAAATATAAAAATTCATAAAATTGAAAGAAAAATTGAAAAATTAAGATTTTTTTTTTAAAATTATATAAAAAATTGCAATTAAAACAAGGATAATAAATCTAACTTTTTTCTAGAAAAAATTAAAACATTCAGAAAATTTTAAAAAAATAAGAAATCTGAAAATTTTAAGAAATTACAAGAGCACAAATAGATTGTAAAAGAATTGTTTTAAATTTATAAAATTCTAGAAAAAAAAAACTTATAATTCTGAAAAGTTACAAGGTTTTTTATTAAAATTCTGAAAAAAAAAATCCCTCAAATTAGAATATCGTAAAAATTCATAAAATTCTAAAATAGATTCAAAAAACTAGAAAAGTTTCGGATATTGTTCTTAGAATTCCCTGGATTTTCTGAGATTTTCTTTTTCTATTTGTTTCAGAATTTTATGAATTCTTTTGCACTTTTTTGTTACTATAATTTCAATTTTTTATTGAATTCAGAAAAGTTTATGAATATTTGGATTTTTTTTATTTTCTGATAATTTTATGCTTTTTAATTTGTGTTATTATAATTTTGAAAATTGAATTATTTTTTTTTTCGAAGTTTCAAACTTTTTAGAATTATGAAATTTTTAGATGTTTTGGGAATTATATATACTAAAAAATGCCCAACTTTTTAAAAAATTGTAAAAAAGTCTGATTTGTCAATTTTTTTGAGAATTTATTTTTTAATTTTTTTATTTTAAATAATTTCATATTTTTTTATGAAAATTTCAGAATGTTTTTTTTAAAAAAAAAAACGTTTTAGAATTTTTTTTTTTTGGATTTTTTTACGAGATGATCTGGTTTTTAGGTGGAAATCTGTGAACTTGTCTCACGAATTTATTGGTTATTTATTACCATGTCCTTTTCGTCTTTGCATGAGAAAATGAGTGGGGGATGGATGGGAACGAAAGTTGATGTGTCAAACCGACCAAATTTTCTCAAGTACCAACCTAATAATTTTCTTATTTTACAAGGGTTACTTTACGTATTAAACCTAAAAACTGGGAGGGCGGGTGAGGGCTATACTTTATTATTGAAACTAGTTTTTATTGGGTATGGTCTCTTTATTTTTAGTGATTCCAACATAGATTCTAATTTAGAGAAGTAGATAAAATTTTATAAGCTTTTTATATTCGTCCATTCCCTTTAAGGGTGAGTTTGGATGAACGGTGTGTTTACTTGTGGTTAGTATAAAAATAGCGGTGACGGTGAAATTAAATACTGTAATGTGAGTCAAAAAGAAAACCAAATGCTCCACACTACACCCAACCGCCCATCCAAATCCATCCTAAGTGGAAATATAATTCGAATTTCTAAAGCGACAAAAGCACTAATTAAATTAACTCAGTATATTATAGACAAGTTATGAAGAACCAAGGACTATGTTGTGTGGAGAATTCAACGGTAGGGAGATATGGACCGACAGGTAACAACCCTAATCAACAAAATCAGTAATTAGGGAAGATTTTATATCTCTAAATCTAATAATATGTGGGCACCAATTTTTTGAGCGGGCGGCTCAAGTACCAACTCTTTACTCACATCACTAACTCATCTCTTGTTAGTCGACTCAGTTTTTTGTTCAATGTCAATAGGCTCCCACATCGGGCTTTTTCCTCCTTCCAAACATCGGATCAGAATATAAATTATGTAACACCCTGAAAATTTCTATAGTAAGATATTATCCTTAATATAGTAAAATAAGGAAATAAAGTGACGAGCAGAGGAAAATTGAGTTATGTCAGTAGGAAGTGTATTATGACATATTGATTCAAGAAAGGACTAAATTGTAAAAGTGAGAAAAGTTTTGTGGCCCAAGAGTAAATTCTTAAAATTTAAGGGATTAAAGTGTAAATACAAAAAAGTTGAAGGACTAATAGTAAAAATATTTTAAGGGTGGAATGATCTAGAAACTAAGGAAAAATGATAAATTGGGACCAAATTAAATAGGTGAAGAATTATGAGGGACTAAATTGTAATTTTGCCAAATTAAGTGATGACTCAAGAATGAAATTTTAAAAGATCATGAAGGGCAAAATGGTCAATTGAAAGGAGAGAGAAATCTAGACAGCAATGATGATATTGGAGATATTTTAGTTTAAATAAATAAATAAATATTAGTTTATTAATATTTTAATTTGATTTTTAAATGATATTTTATTATTTTATTATTATTTTATATAGTATATATAAGGAAAGAAAGATGAAGAATCATCATCTTTTTCTCATGCACCCAACGTAGGAAGAGAAAAGAAAGAAAGAAACTTTCTTTCCTTTACAATTTGGTCCTTTCATAAAAAAAAATCTACCATTTTCACTTAGAAATCAAAAGAATATTCATAGCCATCAAGAGAGAAAGATGACAAGAAGACTATGAGAAGCTAGAATATCAAGTTAGATTTAAGAAATAGAAGCTGGAGGAGAGAGAAAATCAAGTTAAAGATTGGAAACAATAAGACAAGGTAAGAACATCAAGATTTCCATGTATTTTTAAGTTTGATACTATTGAAAAAGCATGGAAATGAAGCTAAAGTAGAGTTTTCTTATATATGGTTCTATGTTCTTGATATATTAGTGAAGAGAAATAAGAGAAAGTAGTGGGAAATAATGTAGACAAAGGAAATAAGGGTGTTATAAACTTAATAATTAACCTTTTGCACTAAAATAGTTTTAGACAGCAGCAGTAGGCTAAATTTGAAAAATCACCATAAATTTTGAAAATCGAGTTATAGGATGAACAAAATATGAAATTAAAGATTATTGAGTCTAGTTTCTTATAGAAGAAATGGTGTAAGCAATATAATTGTGAATTGTGAGATATAATAAATTTTGTGAGATAAGGTTAGAATGATTCCGGGTTTCCTTGTTCTAACTTTGGAAAATCATCAAAAATTTGAGAAAAATAATCAGGCTCTTAAAGTTATATTTTTAAAATCCTGAATGAGTCTATTTTCAATATAAACAAACAAGAACATCATCTGAATCCTATACAATGAGATAATTATTTTTTAGTAAAGAAGGGTCGGAACTGTCAGACAACAGAATAAGGGTGACTTTAAAGAATAAACTGTACTTATTGGCTAAACCAAAAATTCTGAAAATTTTATGGTAATAATATATGTAAGTCTAGTTTTATGGAAAATTTGTGGATCTTAATTTCGAGTTCTGTATCTCAGGATATAAATAATTTAGTGACTATGACTCAAATGGACAATTTTGAATATACATATGAGTAAATAGTGAAATTATTGATAATGTTATTTATAGCATGTTATATAAATTAAGGATGTGGAATGGAGAGGAGGAGGAGGAAAATATGTTTGAATATTCAGCTAGCATGCCTAATTTGCATGTTTTAAGCTCAGGGACTAAATTGAAAAAAAGTAAAACTTTATGAGCAATTTTGTAAAAATGTTAGAAATGACCAATTTGCATGAAATGAATTATTTTATTATTTAAAATTACAAAATTGAATGAAATTATTAATTTAGTTCAAGATCGGGGAAAAACATGTTTTAAGGATTAAATTGAAAAGTGTTGAAATTATGGAAAATTTTGATATTTTATAGAATTCATGGGTTGTTATCAATTTGTATGAGAATAACAGCTGGAAATAAGGATTACATTGAAAGAATTTTATTTTTTTAAGCCTACGGATGAAATCGTCATTTATTAAAAGTTTAGGGGTAAAATGGTAACTTTTTAGAGCATTAATTGAATGTATTAAAACATAAAATAAATGGAAACGACAATCAAACTCATTTATAAAGATCCAAAGGACTCGAATACGAGACTTGAACATGGAAAAAAAATCGGATTAATGAAATTATAAACATGAACAAGCAACGAGGTAAGTTAGTGTAACTTGAATTGTATTTAAAAATGCATGAAATATCGATATAATGAATTACTTGATTTATGTTTATGAAGAAATGAGAAGAGAATGATATTTATCATGACATGTAAATATGTGATTATATTTGATACGTTGATACAAGAAAAATTAAGTATATTGAGACGAGTAATAAATTCAAGTATAACTTGTCGAGAAAAATAAGTACGTTTAAGGGACAATATGTTTGATTTTAATTGGTTCTAAATCTGAATGTTAGATGAAATAAAATATCTGATAAATAAATCAGTAACTCCGATAATATTCCGTAACTCTATTCCGGTGATTGATTCGAGTTAAGGGCGTTACAAATTAATTATCTTTAAGGCATTTAATAATTAAATTTACATGCAATTATTTGGAATTATATAAGAAGCTACGTTTGGGTAGTTATTGTACTTGATTGGTCTTACTCGATTGAGTGTGATTAAAGTACTCAATTACACTTTTTAATTCTTAAGGGAAATATGATAATTAGAGTAATTATGCAAGTAATTACATTGACAATGAATTTTCAAATTTATATTTTATATAAGTTTAAGTTATAATTTTCTATATTATTAGTAGGGGTGAGCAAAATTCAATTTGTTTTGAAAAAATTGAAAAGAATTTCGAGTTAATCGAATCGAGTTATTCGAGTTATCTGAATTATTCGAGTCAACTGGAATAACTCAATTCGAGTTTCGAGTTCAAGTCGAGCTAAATTTCACAATTCGAAAACTTGAATAATTCGAATAACAGATTAGTGTAAATACTCTTTTGGTTCATGTTAACTTTGAAAATAAACAAATTGGTCTCTATAAAAAATTACAAAAAAAAAATCAAAATAATTTTTAAAATTCAAAATATTTATAAAAATTTTATATTTTAAAAAATATATAATTTTTTTTAAAAAATCATAAAATATATATAAAAAAAAGTTAAAATTTTAAAAAATTTCTAAAATAATAATTTTGGAACCTAATTAATGATTCAAAATTATAATACTCAAGTATCTTATTTTTGTTATTATTTTTCATTGAAAAGAATTTCAAATATATATGATTTCAAATTTATGTGCTCTAAAATTGAATTGGTCATATTGTACTCGTGAGCTTGACTAACTCGAAATTTTCACTCCACTCGATCGAATGCTCACCCCTAATTATAAGTATGAACATGTATGAATGTTTTGAATAGTTATAGCGAAAGATTTATTATATTATAAATCATAAAAAAATATATTATAAAAATAATTTATTTATATTTTTTAAAGTTATTACAAAAAAATATATTATTTAAATCTTATTTTTTAAAATTATGATAAAAAATTTTATTATAAAAATAATTTACATGCCATAAAAGTTCTATAATATATTTAATTGTAAAATGTTACGATTAATAAATATGGACATAACTTATTTATGTGTTTATGCAATATATTATAAAAATAATGTTTATTCGTAATAAAAAAAGTGTTATAGTTTATAGCTAAAATTTATATTATTTATAAGAAGTGTTATGAAAATTATCGGACACTTTATAAAAATTTTTTATAAATTTTATTTCTTATAAATTTTATATTATTTTCACTTAACTTACATATTATAAAAAGGGTTATAACCTAGAATAATTCTTTCTCCAAATTAAGTTTATAGAAGTTTTTTTTATAATTAAAGCTACATTCTATTTGCATTGTGAATCCAAACATTACATGGTAGATGTTGATTATGTAAAATTGTAAATACAAAATGCTTTCTTGCACCATATCATGGGGTAAAATACCGTTTCAGAAAATGGAGCTAGACACAAGCACTAAAGACGACTCACGAACTCTTTAATTTGGGACATTTAAGGCTTCAAAATGTAGTTGAGGCTTGAGAGGACTTTTGTTTGTTCTAAAAAAATATTTCCAATATTAACAACACCACCTTAATATAGTACAAAAAAAAACAAAGTTGGATTGTTTTAGCACATTGCATACTTCATAGCTTCATTCGTAGGTGGATTTTGAATGATCTATACTTCAAAAAGTATATGGGGAAAAAAAATCTTGATAATCTTAATGGTACAAATCCAGATGATGATGAACTTAGTCAAAAACCAATATTTGATGAAAATGAGCTTCTGTTAAATATTAAAAAGAGAATAACTTAACAAATATAGAACACTAGAACAATTAGGTAAAATTACATTTGGTGTTTGTTTTTCTTGTTATTTTTATTAGCAATTTATATTATCAACTACTTTTTTTGGACTAACATAATACACATGTTGATTTGATTTTAATTTATTACTTGTTTAGAAATTTTTTCATCTTGTTAATAATTTTTAAAAAATATATAAATTATGTGACTGTGTAATTAAAATTTTTACTATCAAATACGACATAGAGAATTACAATATAATTACACTCTTTCAACCAAACATGTCTAGAGAATTACAATTTTTTTTAATTATGAAAAAGTATAGTTACTACACTAGTAATTACATTTTCATTCAATTACTCTATGTTGTCTGAACAGATCCTAAATACTTCATTTAATCAATATTTTCTAATTAAAACTAACTCAAAAAAAAATGTTTGAATCTGAAAAAAAAATATATTTATATTTATTAATAATGTAATTTAATTTTTTATAAAAAAATGTTAAAATATTTATCAAGCGATAAATTCCGAACATAAATAATAAAATTCACATTAAAAATAAAGAAAAATTCTTTTAGGAAATAGGCCCAAAAGTTTTTTTTTAAGTCATAATTTAGGCTGATCCCAGTAATCCACTGGCACCTCTAACATTTCTGAGCCTATATTTTTAAGACTAGCTATCTCCTTCATTAACTTTTTACATTTTGGGCCCGAAAGTCATGATCATTTTTCTGATAAAATGTTAAATTCTAATATTAGTTCTTATACTATACATAAGTTATGGATTTAGCCCTTATTCTTTAATTTGATCATTTTTAGTCCTTGTTCTTAACAAAATTTAATATTTTAGCTAGTCTCGAACAAATGACAATTGTTAAATGCATTAGTTTAAGTTCTAATATTTTCAAAATTTGATGCGTCAAACTTATAATCGTATGTGTAATGCCATGTCAATTTATTATTTCAGATATTACTAAAAACACCAATTAATAAATTTAACAATGGTTGTTTACATTAAAACTAAAATTTCAAAATTCGAGGAATATAGTGGCTAAGAATGATCCAATTGGAGAACATGGATTAAACCTACAACTTTACACATAGTGCATTATTAATGTACATGGACTAAAATTAAATAATTCGAAAAGTACTATAGCAACTAAATTTAATCTGTAACGTCCCCTAACCCTATACTGTCGCTAGAACAGGGTTACGAGACATTACCAGTCAGTACAGTCCAATTCCGGTCATTAATTAAAATAAATATTCATACTCATCCTAGTTTTAAGATGTCGTCCTTTTAATGGGCCCTCGCGGTCCAATATGAATAGTAAATTCAATTCGGAACTAATTTAGAATCACTATAAATTTTTAATAAATTTCAAAATTCATACTATATACCGTTGCCAACCATAATTTACTTATTTCATCAATACTTTTACAACCTAAATGACTCTCATTAAACATCCTAGGTACATGCCATTATCAATACTCAACATACTTTACCTTATTGAATTCGGGATCGGCCTGGGATGCTGATTCAACAGTCTAGCCTAAACTTAACCTGCGCACGGAAACAAACCGTACGCTGAGTATACACTCAGTGGCATTTCTATAATCTGAACACTTAAGCAATTATAAAACTTATTAATTTATATATATCGAACTATTCAAACTCAATGAGTACTCAAACATTCACTTCCCAACCAATGTTTTGGTCCACTTTAAATTTCAAATCATTTATTAATTTCAATAGCAATTAATCATTCAGTAATGTTCATTAACAATCAGAACAATTATTTATTCAGTAACAGTCAGTTATTCGATAACAATCAATTATTCAATAATAACTAGTTATTCAGTATCGATCAATTGATCGGTTATCCAGTAACAGTCAATTATTTAGTAAAATCAGATATTCAGTAACAATTAAGTTATTCAGTAACAGTCATTCATTCAGTGACAATCAGTTATTCAATAATGATCAATTATTTAGAAATATTCAGTTATTCAATAACAGTCTATTATTCGGTAACAGTCAATTATTCAGTAATAATCAGTTATTTTATACCTTTATTTACCCCTATTAACATGACTCGGACTCAGACGGATACACGGATCCAACCAACACACCAGTACGGCACATAGTGCCTCATCGGCCGAAGCCGAAACAATAACAGTAGCAATACGGTACATAGAGTACCTCATCGGAACAAATCCAGAACAGTAACAGTAACATTATTCAACACACAAAGTGCTGAATCGATAACGATAAATAAGATAACGATTTTGACACACAAAGTGCCGAATCGGTAATGATGAATGATAATAATAGCGATATGATGAGTCGGCACATAAGTGCCGATCGAAGCCGGCAAAAACCCGTACTCTTTCATATCCTATGGCATGCCAACTATATCCGACTAGCCCGACTAGTTAATAGGGTATTTAACTCATTTTTCAGTATAATTTCTAACTTAGTTCAATATCAATTATAATTCACTTTCTCGATTCAATAATTCTTTCATTAATGTACCATTTCAATAATTACATATATTCACACATTTTCACAATCTCATACATTTTCATTCAATTCAATATATATATATCTCAATTATTCACATTAATTCATAATTTAATACAATTCAATTCACTTTTCATTTTCATATAATTAAATTCCATAATAAACACATGTTCATAATTATTTCACCACATTTTCAAATCAAACCATTTCAATAAAAACACAATACCAATAATTCATACTTTAATTATTTACCATAATATTCAATTAAAATACAACAATTATTAATTAAATTCACCCTTCAATTTCAATCAATATTCATTTTATTTCAAATAATTTAATCAATGCACCTACCACACATAATAAATAATAAATTCAATAATTAAATATTAAGTTCAGATTATAGAAATACAAACCGTAGTTTCTGAGCTAACTCCCATTGACTTTGTCTTGTCCTTTCTTAGCCGAGATTTCCGGTACCACATTGACTACGAAAGTCATACAATTCATAATCATTAATACATTACTAATTTATATCTTGAGTTACAGAATTCTAAATTAAGATCCGCTAATTTTTCTTGAAACTAGACTCACAAATCTTCTTACCATAAAATTTTCAGAATTTTTGGTTTAGTCATTAAGTACAGTTTATTCTTTAAATTCACCCCTATTCTGCTATTTGATAGTTTCGACCCTTCTTCACTAAAAATTAATTATATCACAGTACAGAACTCGGATAATATTCCCGTTGATTTCTCCTGAAAATATACTCATTAGGGATTCTAAACATATAACTTTAAGCCTCTAATTATTTTTCTCCAATTTTTGGTGATTTTCCAAAGTCAGAACAGGGGAACCCGAATTCATTCTGACCTTGTCTCATAAAATTCATTATATCTCATAATTTACAATTCAATTTCTTATACCGTTTCTTATATAAAAAACTAGACTCAAGAAGCTTTAATTTCATATTTTATTAATTCTCTAATTCAATTTATACAATTTTTGATGATTTTTCAAACTTAGACTACTATTGCTGTCCAAAATAATCTTAGTACAAAATGTTGATTTCTACTTTTAATTTCAATTTAATCCTAACTAAATTCACTTACTTTTCTATCTTAATTCATACTTTATTTCTACTCAATTTTTAACCAAACTTAGACATAATTATCTATTTTTCATCATAAAACCATAATTTCGAAATTCTTTCAATTTAGTCCTTAAAGTATAAAACTTATGAATCACTTTACAATTTAATTCTTATTTCATTTCTAACTTGAATTTCTATCAATTTAGCCCTTAATTCATCTTTTTATTCTAAAAGAACAATATCTAGAAATCAAACAACTTTCAAAATTTTCACTTAAATCAAGTAGTATTCATCTCTAGGATTCCATAAACTCAAAATTTACAAAAAAAGAGATTAAATTGACTTACCAAATTAACTTTGAACCTTGAAACCCCAAATTTTACTTTTACTTTTTCTTTCTTTCTTCCCTGTTTCTTCTCTGTTTCGTTTCAATTTCATTCTGTTTCTTTAGTTTTATATAATATAATATAATATAATTAAAACATAAAATATCTTTATTATATAATAATATAATAATATACTAAACATAAAAAAAATCTTAGATTTTCTTCATGATAAACCGCCTCAATTTATACTTTTTGTATAATTTCCCTTTTAGTCCTTTTTATTTTCTTTTAATCTATAATTCAACTTTCACACTTTACTCAATTTTGTCCTTTTACTTAATTACTCTTAATTAAATTAAATTCACTTAATTAAACTCTAATTAATCACTCATTTTACTTCGTAAATATTTTTAATAAATATTTACGAATCTATTTTTCAGAAACGGAGACCCGAAAATAAACTTTTTCGGTAACAGTAAAATTCGAGTCATTACATAATCAAATTAAAAGGACTAAATCCCCAACTTATGCAGAATACATGGACTAATAGCAAAAGTTGACCATAGAAAAAAATATGATGTTATAAACCAGTTGAGGGGTTTTCTTTCAAGGTTTAACCTTTGACACTATTAATATAAACAATCTTATAAATCAATATGATAGAGATATCAAATTGATTCGAAATTTTACATACATGAATGTATAATTATATTGATAAATTTAACGATTAAATTATTAAATTATCAACAATAATTTTAAATATTATATAAAAAATTTAAATTTATTTTATTATTTTTTATATATAATAAAAAACAGCATAAATATAATAAAAGTTGAACGAGACATGCTTACACTAAAGGATAACAACGTTTATCCAACTTTAAAAATCAAGAAAATAAATATATATATATATATTTTGGTGCAAAGATAAAAGATTAATCCATAGCTTAAAATAATCGGGTTCAAGCCATTCCAAAATAATAATTAGATAACAACAAGAGGATTTTATCCAACAGTTGTACGAAAAAATATCTACCCAACAATATTAAAAACGTTATTAATGCTAACTCACCAACTATCTTATTACTCACTCTAAAGGTACGAGTAACTTTAATCATACATGTAAATTGTTACATATTCTTAATAGCACGTGTCATAGTTGACTAATACTGATCAATTACATTTTTTTGAATGATTTGAATAGTTTCAATACTGTCTAATTCGAAAAATACTCTTATTAATCCAAAATTATTATTTTTTATTTTTTTGAAAGAAAAAAGGTGAAGAGTTACGAAGAAATGGCAGTTACATGATAATTAAAGTGAGTTATATAAGAAGCAATTGGGGGATATGTTGAAACAAATTTCTATAAATCACATGCAATGCAATTGGCAATTGACTACACGGCAACGCACTTAAAATATGCGTCTCCCTTCTTTCCATCTAAAATTTAATTGGATTTAATCATTATTTTATGTTGTACCACGTGTCGACATCAGAATATATTAATACAAAAAGGAATCTACAGTTGCAGATTACGTTACAGGTAACTTTCGGAGGCCTTTTTTTTATTAAGAACCTAATTTGAGGAATTCCGTACAACGACAGTTGTTGTACTCTTAGAATGACGGTACAATTCCGTAATCCCTCCCTTTCGAATTCAAACCCAATCCCCCCTACTCATTCGCCTAATTTTTTGGCATCAATTTTAAACTATACTTTTTTATTAAATAAAATTAATAATTAATTTCCATGTATTTATAAACAATTGATAACTTACGAAAATTAAATTCTAACCAATTAAAATAAGGATAAATTACTAAAATAATTACTTTTGTTTATCTGAAGTTATATTTTTTAGTAATTAAGCGTTAGTTATTGTTAACGATGTAACAGTAAGTTAACGTGGCATGTTAAATCATCGTTTCAAATGAAAATTTTAAGTTAAAAGAGAAAGGAAGAAAATTGAGAGAGAAACAGAAGATAATAGAAAATAAAGAAAGTTAAAAGAATAATTTGTTCAAAACAAAAAAGAAAATATAGGGACCAATTACATAATTTAACTTAAAATTTTTATAATTATGATTTAACATGCCACATCAATTTATCGTTATACCGTTAACTGCAATTAATAACTTAGTGACTAAAATGTTACAATATATTAACATAAATGTCTAAAATGTAATATTTTAAACATAAATGTCTAAAAAGTAAAAGTAAAATTAGTTTAGCCTTAAAATAAAAGAGGTTAACTGCTGAATTTCTCTAAAGTAAATTTTAAAAAGTCTACTTATCTAATCTAAGCTACTAATTATTCAGAGCTTTAGTAATATTAGCTTAAAAGTTAAGTTTAGCAATAATATTAAAATAAGTGTAATTAACAAACTAATTCTAATATATGTGCAAAAAAATCACTTAAATTATCAAAAGAAAAAAAGGAAATAAAATAAATTACTCGCTTCTTTTTTATTTATAATAATCAAAATTCTTAAGGAAAGAAAAGAGTCTTTTAACTTTAATTTTGCTGGTTTTTTCAACTAACTGCTATTTTACAGCAAAGAAACCTACTTTCCCTTCACCACATTATATACAAAGGACAACGAGGAATCTCACCTTATAAGAATTATCGTTTTTTTTTTTTGAAAAAAAGAAAGAAAGAAAGGAAGGAAAAACAACATTCTTTCTTTTTTTTTTTTTTTTTTTATCTTAGTAATTGTGTAAAAAACCTAGATCAATTCATCTAGGCTTGAGGGATCTCGACCTTGCCTGAGAGATTCAAGAACACGTTCAAATACGACGATGTTGATGGGGATCCTCAACACTCCCCTTTGCTCGTAGCCGTACTCTTGAGCCGATCTGTTCAACAACTCAACAAAGATCGGACGCCGCAGCAACTCAGCACTGACGATGAACCTACGTGTCGACGTCTGATCCATCCCGACGTAAACCGGGAAATGCCCTTCCGGTACGTCGGATCTTCGCTTGGTGGGGTCCGCAGGAGGATCGGATGCCTCGGATCGGAGCATTGAGTACTGAGTCGAGTGGTTTACCTTAACTCGTGACAGTCTCCTCACCAGTTTCTTCATTATACCTAGAAAAAGAAAGAACAAAAAAAAAAAAAAAAAAAAGAATGATCAAAGAAGAGGGGAAAAAAAAAAAGCTGAGAGTAAAAAAAAAAAAAGCGTTTTATTTTATAGAGAGGAGTGAAAATGAAAGAGTTTAGGTACAAAAAGGAGTACTTTAAAAGTACATAAAATATGAGAGAGAAGGAATCAAAATATTTTTAGATTACAAGGGTGCGTTAGTTTTTTCTTTTTAAGAGGGAGTAATGGAAGAGCCACATATCCCAACCACATGCATCATTTATCATAAAAAAAATATTTAAAATGTGAAACGAATATACACTTCATAAAAATATGGTTTAATTGCTCATTAATATTTTCAAGGACTTATATAATTGAGAAATTTCTTTTTATTTTCCAAGGAAAAAAAATTTGGGGTACCTAATTAAATTTTTTAAAAATTTATTGAGAATGTTTAAAGTTTTTGGTAGATTTAATTAAAACTTTTAAAAAATTTAAAGACCTAATGGGAATTGATAAAAATTCTGGAAGGATCTAATTAAAATTTAAAAAGAATAAAAAGGTTTAAAGAAAAAATTCAAATTACTTTGGGGACCAAGTCCCCGGGGCCCTCTAATTATACTAGATAATATCCTGTGTTTTACTTATTGCTTTAAATTTTATGGTTTTTAAAAATATTCCTTAAAAGATAAGTACTAACAAGTTTTAAAAAGGCTTAATAATAAATTTGGTCATTAACGTTTGTATGTTTTGTTAAAATGGTCTTAATTATATTTTTGAACTTGTTTTGGCAATCAACCTTTGTTCCTTTTTTCAATTTGCTTTTTCTAACAGTTTTAATGAAAGTACATTAAAAAAGTTAATGGGGATTATGTGAAATTTCATGTGTAGAATATTTTTAATGATATGTAATTTATTACTTAGATAACCTAATAAGATAATTACACGTGAAAAATAATAAAATAAATAAATAATACATTAAATTAAAAAGATAACTCTTAATTCAAAGAAAATAAACGTAATTATCTAAAAAATTAACTCAGAAGAAAAACTTTTTAATAAACAAACACGAGAAAGATTGAAACCTTGAATTTATTCATTAAATCTCATAAATTTATTCATTAAATCTGTTAGAAAATGTAGTTTAAAAAAAAAATCAAAGGTTGATGGCCAAAAAATATTACAAAATACAATTAGGACCATTTTGATAAAATATATAAATGTTAAGTGGTCAAATTTATCATTAAGCGTTTTAAAAACTTTATCATTGATGGGTAAGATAAATTTTATGAATCCAATTTTTTATGGAATTTAAGCAAACTAACAACTCAAATAATTTAGTGTAATATTTAGAGGGGTTAATATATTATTTGGTATCTATATTTAATTTTAAAGTTCAATTTGGTATTTATATGTTCTTTTTTATTTTTATACTTTGAATTTGGTTTTAATATACAATTTGATTTAATTGAACATTAGCTCTAAATATAATTATCAAATGGTATATTAAACCTAATTAAAAAAAATGATGAATTTATTTACACATAAAAGAAAAGAAAGTAAAAGAAAATGAAAAATTATATCAATAATCATTCAGATATTAAAAAATTTCAATTTAGGTGTAAAAAAATTTTACGATTTCAATTTGATCACTCCTGTTAAACTTACACACGAAAACCCAGGAGGAATTTTGTTCCTAACATTCCGATTTTCCACCTATTTTATTTTATTCCTAACATTCCGATTTTCCACCTATTTTATGTAATTTCCAGCACAGCCTAATGCATTAAAAAAGAAAGGTACATTTAAGGTTCCATCTTCAATGGGGTTGAGGCGGTAGTGATGATAAATTGGCAACTTGAGATTCTCATCTTCCCCAAAATTTCAAAGGAACAAATCAACTGTTGCTGGCTACAGTTTCATTCCAATTTTCTATTGTGGTCCAAGGACAAACCTTCCCCATTTTAGCAAAATCTACGTGACAGAGGACCTTAAAATTTGGGGACATTTGCATTATTTTTGCCCCTTTTCTCTGGTACTAGTGATACAGCAGTGAATACAAGAAATTGAGAGGGAAAAATGAAAGAAAGCAAACAGTGTGATGACAACGAAAAAGAAGAAGCATAAAGGATTGTCATCAGAGAATGAAAATCCACCATGGAGAGGTTCATCGAGAACGGCGGAAGAGAAGGTGCCGGAGAGCGTAGTGGTGATGAAGAAATTGGAAGATTCTTATGAAGACTTAAAGAGGTCGATGTTAGAAATGATAACGGAGAATCAAAGTTTCACCTCTAGGCCCTAACCCTGTAATTTTTTCCTCGCTGAAACAATTGACTTAGGGTTAAGCTCCAATGGAGTTTTTTGCCCACTGACATGGAAATGAAATTATTAGCTGAAATCTTTTAAATAATATTTTAATTTAGAAAAAAAATCCACCTATGTTTTCCATATTTTCCATATGCAATTTCGACTAGAATGCCTAAATTTATCAAAACGAAAACTTTGAATAGTTAGGTGACTATTTGTGCAATTTACCTAAAAAACAAACCATCTGTCCGGCTCTACTTTATAAGCCCATATACCATCTAAAACTCAGTGTGCAATGGTGTGGCCCACCATCCATAAAGAAGGCCTGCAACAGGAATGAACTCTACTTCTAAAATCTATTAATCTTGGGTGAAAGTAGTAAAAATATTTTTAAATATATTTAAATAATGAAAAAGAATCATTATTGATAAGATTATTAAGTATCAAGATAGTGGTTTTTTTCATTTTAAAATATAAATTACTTATATAACTTTATTAATATATTGCTTTTATTATATAATTTTAATTTTTTCATCTTTTTTCAATTAAATTAGTGTCCGACTAACACATTATGCAAGAAAATATCGAAAATACAAGTTCCCTTTAGAGAAGGTAAAAATGTGGACGAAGTATTGAAGTGTTAAAGGTGATCGATCATGCTTCTTATTTATATAGGAAAATTATGCAAGAGTTTAATCAAAACAATCAAAGCGGAGAAGTGTTAGCCCTATAAGGACACCCCATGGCCTATGGATTTCTTAGGGGGTTAACAAACCCCATGGCTGACCATGCTTGTTCGAATTATCCTTGCTTGGGTGACAAGTAATTTATATATTTAAACAATTTCTAAAATTCAATTCTAATTTTGTTAAAATTATTTTAATTTTACTATATTAAAAATTATGTGCAAACTTAATTTAATTTAACTATAGATTATTTTAATTTCGAATAATATCATATTTAATTTATTTTAAAGTTTGGATTAAATTATTTATTTTATTCATTCAATTTAATAATTATTTAAAGAAATTAAATTAACTATAGATAATCTCTTGTTATTACGAGAAAATACAATTACTTTAATTAATAAACAATTCATACATAGTTGTAATGAGCTAATTAAAAAATTAATTTAATACATATGATATGAACTACAATAATATATAATTAAATTTCGATTCTTCATTTATTAATTACATAGCTTTATAATATGGTGTTTCGTCTATAAAGATTTTGGAGGGGAGTTGTGCTTCATTTAGACACGCTTGATAAATTTAGTATTAAGTAACAACCAATCTAAAATTAAATGATTGGATGAGGATATGGATCTTATTGATGGTGGCATTGTCATAAATATAGCAGACGATATTCCATCCATTTAATTTTTGGAAGCTGACTAAGAGATTTATGTTGCCACAAATACATTAGACAGCTTTCCATCTATCTAAGTCTCGAAAATAGACTAAGAGACTTATGTTGTCACAAATATAATAGACGACATTTCATCGATCTAATTTTTGGAAACGGGCTAGGAGACTTGCGAGCCATATGCCCGTTTGAGAAAGAGAGTTAGGGGTTGTGGATGGTGGTCGAGAAACGGCCTAGGAGACTTGGGGGAAAGGAAAGCTGGAATTAGGAGATAATTCAGGCGGCATAATTGGGGGATCAAATTTTAGTTTATTGGCTAATATCCAGGAGGAGATTTCGAATGTACATAATGATGGCTTAACTAGTGGGAATACTCATTCAAATACAATAGGATTACCACACTCTACAAATGGGCTCAATTAATAGAAGCAGTGACAATGGATCAGACTAAAGGAAATGGGAGTTGGGACTTTGGGGTTTAAGGCCCTACAAGTTGAAACTAAGCTGGACAAGTAGACAAACCTTATTATGGTTTTTTTCTTTTTTTATTTTTAATAATTTGGGTTGAGTAATTTTTTAATTCATTTTCCAGATTATTTTTTTTAGGTTCGATTGCTACGTCTGGTTCCGACTTAAAAAATGGGCTTAAATTTTTACTCAAATGCGACCTAAATAAAATACTAAAATTTGGCCCCGGCCCGCTGTATTAATTATTTTATATATTTTATATATGATTTTAATATATAATACAACAAAAATACTAAAAACATTAAAATAAATGTTTCCCTACAAATTGAAAATAAACTAAAAAATAATATGTATACTTAAATAACACTAAAATTGGTGCAACTTAACAATAAAATGCCTTTAAAATAGCAACAAAGTCAACAATAAAATAAGAGTTATACAATATCTAAATAATAAAAAAATAGTAGCAACATAATAATAATAATAATAATAATAATAATAATAAAAATAAAATTAGTAACAAAACATTAAAAAAACAACAAGAAAACAGCAAAAGAAAAAAAACAAGAGTTTTTTTTTTGTGCATATTTAGGCTTAAATTAAATGGGACAAAAAAATTTTACACGAGGCTCGTCCGTTTTCTAGACGAATTTTATTTTTTTCTAAACTCATTTTTTGACTTTATATTTTTACTTAAATTCTCTCACTTTTTAAACAAATCTTTAGACCAAACCGAATAGCCCGATGAACAGGTCTATTATACTTCAATTGCAACACAAGCATTTAACAACATCCTTTCATATAAAATACGAAGATTAATTTTTAATTTTTTAGTAAAAATTAAAATATTATCAATTGTGTAAAATTTTTACTTCCATAATATTTTTACGCTTTTACGCTCAAAGCCAATGTGAATGTAGAGTTGACCAGGGCTCAAATTTTGCCTACCCATTTATGGTTGATGTAACATTATGTTTATTGGGTTCATCTTATCACGTCAAAGGCTTGTACGAATCAGTTCATAGTTGGTACTGCGGTTTGCAAGGAAATTTTTTGGGGAAATTTGTAGCTTTATTTCCTTTTTGCCTTCATGAGAGTGTGGCATTTGAGCTAAGGGATTGCTTTCATATGTCGAAGAGCTACGGATTCCTTAGAAAATAAAATTGTTGAATTATACGGATATCTAATAAAAGCATCATAGAGTTTTTTGTATTAAGGGTTTGATTGTATTTTATATTTTTACTAAAAAAATTAGCGAATTATTTCTTGTACATTAGATAAAAGAGTAAATTAGTACTTTTATTAAAAATTTCATCTATTTTTACTTTTAAAAGCTGGTCTCTATACGTCAATATGAGGTACACGTGACATGTCATGTGTCATAGTCTGATTATTTTATCAGCTACGCCAATTTTTAACAATATAAATTGATGCAATTTTTAACAAAAAAGACCAATTTACTCTTTAATCTAATATATATAGATTAATTTGTTAATTTTTTTAAAATAAAGAAAACAAAATACAATTTAATTTTTAGTACAGTGACTTTTATAGTACTTTTACCTAGAATATCATTTATCATAATGGGAAACACATCCTTGATGGTGAAGTCCAAGGTTAGCCACTATAATAAAAGGAAAAGAAAAGTAATTTTGGCTTTTTTTTATAAAAATATAAAAAAAATTTGATTACTTATAAAAATGACCCACTTTAAAAATTATGTGTGAAAATGATCCGTTTTGAATAGTAAACATCAGTGATGCCATTGCTATTGGCATCACCACCTCCAATTATTTAAAAAAATAATATTTTTGGGTGTCGTTGTTGTCATTAGCGTCATCAGACTAAAGTATAATTATATAAAAATTTCAAAGATACGGTGAAGCAATTACCCTTTTTAATTTGATGGAAAAAATGGTGGCCCCATTCCTTTTAAACTTTTGGTTTATTTCCATATTAGGTCTATCATGTTCTGAAATTAAATTTAAATAGTCCTTAAAAAATATAAGAATAAAAAATCAAGCCCTTTTCAATTTTTTTTTTAAAAATAAACATAAAAAAACTATATAAAATTTTTATTTAAATTATCTAAATATATCTCTCAAGAATTTTCCTCAAGTAAACATTCTTATTCAAAAATAAAAATTTTTATTTTTGACTTGAGGAAAATTCTTGAGAGATCTATTTGGGTAATTTAAATAAGATCTTTATATAGTTTTTCAAATTTATTTTAAAAAAATAAAAATTCAAAATGATTTATTTTTGTTATTCTTATATTTTTAAGGGCTATTTAAATTTAATTTTAAAAGGGGACAGACCTAACATGAAAATAGACCAAAAGTTTAAAAGCATTTAATTGGTGCATTAGGAGGAATGACGTCACCATTTCTTCATCCAATTAAAAAGGGTAATTGCTTTATCAGGTCTCTGAAATTTTTATATAATTATACTTCAGTCTAATGATGCTAATGGCAACAACGATACCCAAAAAAATTATTATCTTTTAAATTGGAGGCGGTGACACCAATAAAAATGGTGTCACTAATGTTTACTGTTTAAAATAAGTCATTTGCATATATAATTTTTAAAATGAGTCATTTTAATAAATAATCAAAAGTTTTGAGTGATTTTTATAAAAAAGCCTTCCATTTTCATCACAAAATTCCAGTCATACTTTAAAAGGTAAAGAGAAAATTTGCGAACTCATCTCTACTTTCTTAATTTGATGGGGGGTTTTAAAGTCAGTCAACGTTCGGCTTCCAATTTCCACGTGTTGTTGAATGCAAGGAAAAGGTGTTCAATTAAAGGGATGCTTCAGACTGGACTATAACTATAAAAAAAATTTAAGCATTCAAAATAAAAAAGAAAATTATAATTTAAATATCTTGGTTACATAAAAAAAATAGGGTTAATGGCATGGATGGCCCCTGTATATAGGAGTTTGTTCTAATGTAGCCCTTAAACTCTCACATGTTCAATTACCCTTTCAGAGATATGATGAAGCAATTACCCTTTTGGAAAAAGTGGTGACGCCATTCCTTTTAAACTTTTGGTTTATTTTCATGTTAGGTCTGTCTTCTTTTGAAATTAAATTTAAATAGCTATTAAAAAATATAAGAATAAAAAAATAAGCCCTTTTCAAATTTTTTTAAAAATAAACTTGAAAAGTTATATAAATTTTTCATTTAAATTGCTCAAATAAATCCCTTAAGAATTTTCCTCAAGTCAAAAATTAGTTTTTCAAGTTTATTTTTTTAAAAATAATAAAATTTGAAAATAATTTATTTTTTTATTCTTATATTTTTATGGGATATTTAAATTTAATTTTAAAAGGGAATAGACCTAGTATGAAAATAGACCAAAAATTTAAAAGCATTTAATAGGCACAGTTAGAGGAATGGCGTCACCACTTCTTCATCCAATTAAAAAGGGTAATTGCTTCATCAGGTCTTTGAAACTTTTATATGATTATACTTCAGTCCAATGATACCAATGGCAACAACGATACCCAAAAAAATTATTATCTTTTAAATTGGAGGTGGTGACGCCAATAAAAATGACGCCACCAATGTTTACTGTTTAAAATAAGTCATTTATATACATAATTTTTAAAATGAGTTATTTTTATAAATAATAAAAAATTTTGAGTCATTTTTATAAAAAGGCCTTCCATTTTCATCACAAAATTCCAGTCATACTATAAAAAGTAAAGAGAAAATTTGCGAACTCATCTCTCTACTTTCTTAATTTGGTGGGGGGTTTTGGCTTGCCGGGCGCTTTAAAGTCAGTCAACGTTCGGCTTCCAATTTCCACGTGCTGTTGAATGAAAGGAAAAGGTGTTCAATTAAAGGGATGCTTCAGAGTGGACTTATATAACTGCAGTATTTACTTAACTATGAAAAAATTTAAGCATTCAAAATAATAATAAAAAGTAATAATTTAAATATCTTCGTTACATAAGAAAAATAGGGTTAATGGCATGGATGGCCCCTGTACATAAGATTTTGTTCTAAATGTAGCCCTTAAACTTTCACATGTTCAATTAAACTCCTGTACTTTATTTTCGTTCATTAAAATAGCCCCTGGCCCTAACTGCGGTTTTTTGCTGACATGGCTCTTTTGTCCAATGATATTCCACCACGTGTACAAGTGTTGACTCATTGACTGAGTTCAAGGGCCTCTGAACAATTATACCTTTTTTTATTGTTTCCTTATTTCCTTTTTCTTTATTCTTTTTTTTCAACATTGTTTTCTTTGATTCCTTTTTTTTCCTCAAAATTAATTAAAAACATGATAAAAAAAGTTTAAATTTAAATATTTTATTTCAGAAATACAATAAATCAAATTCCTATTTCATTTATAGTTTTTTTCTTTCGTTTTCCTCTCATTTTCTTTGCCTTCTCTCTTCTTTCTTTCTCAGAAACAATTTCATTGCATAAACCTAGTCAAAAAGTCCTAACCATCTAACAACAAAACCTAAGAATAAAAATTCTCACAGGTAAGTGTGAGCAAAATCCGATTCGATTCGAAAAATTCGATAAAATTTTTAAATTTTGAATTAAATAGTTAAAGTTATTTGAGTTAATCAAGTAATTTGAATTAACTCGAATAAAAAATTAAGTTTTTCAGTTTAACTCGAATATGAATTACACAATTCGAGTTATCCGAAAATTTGAATAAGAAAAGGTAAAACTACGTCATTTTAATAAATGTTTACTTTTTTCTAAAATTAAAAGTCAAAACCATTATGTTAAAAGACAAAACTATGTTGTTTTGATAAATATTTACTTATTAAGTTAAAAGTTAAAACCATTATATTGTTTATTTAATTAAATAATTTTATACTTCGTTTACTAGTTAAATAATCGGTTCATGTAAATGCAACATTAAGTATAAATAATATGATTCGTTAACTCGACTCTACTTGACTCGAATTTTTTTTACTCGATTCGGTCCGATTTGAAAAAAATTCAAATTGAGTTCATTTGCTAAATAGGATTCGTCAACTCAACTTGAGTTCATTTGCTAAATAGGATTCGTCAACTCAACTAACTCAAAATTTTTTAACTTGATTCGACTCGACTCAACTCGATCGAATATTCATCCCTACTCACGCACAAACGGCATTCATCAAATTTGAACCATCCTTTTTTGAAACAGTGACAACAAATGGGACGCTTGCTTTATTATCCCTATCATGGCCTTTACCTTCATCTTATTCATGATGACCATTTTCCATCTTTATGAAGACCATTTTTATTTAAAAGAACTGAAACTAAAAACATGAAACAAAAAAAAAAAAAAAACCTTAAATAAGGTCGCAAAATTTCCATTTTTATGAAATAAAATAAAAACTCATCAAATTCAAAAATTCATATTTTTCGCTTAATTTCCCATAAAAAAAAGGAAAGTAAAAAAAAAAAAAAAACACAAATTACGCAAAGAAAAGGGGGAGAGACTTGCGGCGAGGCTGGGGTCTGGAAAGGACGGAGATCG
The DNA here is from genome assembly GCA_025698465.1 of Gossypium longicalyx. Taxonomy (NCBI): domain Eukaryota; kingdom Viridiplantae; phylum Streptophyta; class Magnoliopsida; order Malvales; family Malvaceae; genus Gossypium; species Gossypium longicalyx. The sequence goes on from CM047004.1 coordinate 90,881,862, forward strand.
GACGGTGCATGGAGGAGATCGAAAGATTGAAGTTCCAAAAGTTGTGAAGAGATTTAGTAGCATTTGTGAGGATTTCTTAAACATATAAAGTGAGATTTAAGAAGGGGATACGAGAAGGAACTGTCCAGTGGCATTATTTAGTTCGAAGGCGACACCGTTGCGGTGGTTCCGGTTGATGGTGGCTGAGAAGATTGAAGAGTACAAAACGACCATCGTGAAAAGAAGAAAGGAAGAAATTACAGAAGTAAGTTTATGTTTTTTAGTTTTAATTTAATTTTGTTAAAAGAAATAAAAATAAAATGGACAATTTGCTTAGATGCCTCTGATCATTTAAGTCAACAATAGGAGCAGGTGTCCTCTTTTAATTGGCTTATGTGCCATATCAGTTAAAAAGTGAACAATCAAGGACCACTTTAATAAGCGAAAATAAAATGCAAAAGACTAATTGGACATTTTGAAACTATGAGGACCACATTCAACAAACCAACGGGGGCCATCCATCCATTCTAATCTAAAACCCTTTTTTTCCCCAAATGGGGTTGTCTTCGTCATGTTGTTTGTTGAAACACCATTTAATTATTAGCTCTATCCTTATCATATCCATCATCACAATCTCACATGTCAGTGGGTGCTTTACATCAATCTTTCAGCTTTGGTGATTACTTAATTTAGGGTTATTACGAATTGATTAAAAATAATGATAACGATGAGATTAATTATGATACTAGTGAGATTAAATATTATAGTAAAGAGATTAGAAATAACGGTAAAATAGATGTTTGAATTTAAACGCAACTGTAATGATAATGTGAGAATAAAAAATGAACATTAAAAATAATAAAAAAATTTATTTTATTTAAAAAAATAACTCAAAAAAGGTTATTTTTGTAAAACAATTCTCTACCGGAATACATTTACTCTTATTGGAGCATAAAGCACTAGGCAAAATTAAGGGGTGTGGTGCAATTCAATTACCCCACCACAGTTCATCACAGGTGTAAAAAAAGAGTTACTTCACCGTTTAAAAGTATAGACACTGTTGATTCCATCTAACTAGTGGTGAAATGGTATCCAAAGGAGTCTTATACTACATCAACTATTCAACTTACCCACTATGATTTTCCTCTTCTCTAATTTTCAACTCAATTCCCTCTGCAAATTGAAATAAGTATGACCAACAAACAAAGAAAATGGAAAAAAAAAATGTTGGAACCTGTTTAGGGTACAGTTGAAGTTTGTATTTTATTAGGTTTAAACTTGAAAATTTAAATATTAGGTGAAATTTTGAACGGAAATAATAAAAATAAAGTAATTATAATTACAATTTTTTTATTATAAATATAAAAAATAAGATTTTTTTAATAATTAAAAACTATCTATAAAAATTATTGAGGTTGGCGTTGACGATAACGAAGACGAAGACGAAGACGATAGCATCCAATAGTCATTGCCCAATAATAAAATAATATTGGGACAGGAAGAATCCCGTCAACTTGCTAGCGCACGGAAAGTTGCTGCCATTTTCGTCGGTGAGTGATGAGCTTAAAATAGTAAAGAAAATTTATAGTGGGCCCAAATTGAGCTAAAAGTCAAGGAAAAAAAAAAGAATGAAAAAGAAAAGTTAAAATAAACTAGTTGTTAATATAAGTGGTGATAACTGATGATGAGAACCATTTGTGAAAGGGAAAAAGAAAAATAAGGAAGATACTCTTAAGGTTGAGGATGAAGCCACGAGTAACATCTTCTTGGAAAGGCTTGCTCTATTACTTCTTCTTCTTGCTGGTGGTGGTTTTGTTTTCATGCAGTCAATCCATTACTGCCCAGACTAACGCCACCACCGATCCTTCGGAAGGTTTTCTTCTCTGTCTCTCTCTCTCTTTATATATTATGATAAACTACACTATTAATCACTAAATTATGAATAATTTTTTATTTTGATCACTTAATTAAAAAAAATTATAATTTAACTATCAACATTTTTGAAATTATTTTTTTGTCACCAGACTATTAAGTGAAATTACAATTTTAGTACTTAATTTTTATATTTTTTGTTTTAAAAATTTGAAATTCTCTTTTTAAAAGTTACAAAATTCTAAAAATAGAATTTAAATAAAAGTAGGTAATAATTTTAAAACCAGATAGAGGGAGAGAAAGTAAGGGAGAATTGCTTTTAAACTCTCCAAAGTTTCTCTTTGTGTTTTCTATATAGAAATATCGAATATTTATTCTCTAAAAAACATAAAAAAAATAAAAATATTGATTTTCTATTTTTTTTACCTTTTATGTATTCTCTAAAAAAATATAAAAAGTAAAAATATTGATTTTCTATTTTTTTTACCTTTTATGTTTCTTGACGTAGTTTTTTTGTCATAAGAAAAGAAAAAAAAATCAGAATATAAATTGTTTTTAAAATTAGGGTTTTGAAAAATAATTTAAAGGAATTGAAAAATTAAATTGAGCTTAAAAAAATTGTGATATATTTTATATTTTTGGCTAAAAAAAAGTATTAAAGTTAATTTCACGAGCCTATGTAATATCAATTCTAGATGTTCTTAAAGGATATGAAGCTCGACTTGAAAATATTATTAATTTGGCTTTGAGAAACATTGAGGAAGCATGTAATAATTTAACTTTTTTTTTTTTAAATTTTGTTCTGTTTTTATTTTTCTAGAGTTTTAATATAGAATTTTTAATTTTAAAATAAATTTGAGTTTTTTTTTATAAGTTTTATATAGAATCAGGGTGAAGTTGATAGAAAATATAATAATTAATAACTAAAATTATTATTATATTAATTAAAAAAGTACCACTTAATAGTCGGATGATAATTTTATTAAAAAAATGGGCAATAAGAAAAATGATTTCATAAAAATTAATATTCAAATTATAACTCTTTTTAGTTAAATGACAAACGAAAATTTAGCCATAATTTAATAATTATATATTATACGCAGCTAAGCTAGCTTAAATAAGCTATTTGGGTTAATTTTCGAAGTACTACTGCAGCTGTTATTTTCTAGTTTCCTCGCACTAGGTGGGGTTTAAAAGAAAATATTAAATAATAATTTTTTTTTTTAAAAGTTCAATAATATTAATATAATTATGAAAATTGAATTATGATTAAGATAAAAGGAAACGAAGTGAAACGTCACCGTATTTTATCCCTTGAAAATAATAATACAAAAGAAAGATAATTATTGGCATAAAATTATTTATAAATTTATAAATTTAAAATTTTTATAACTTTTTGTTATAAATTTTGTTTATAAATTTTCTGATTTTTTTAAAATTTAAAAGGGTTTAATTCAACTTTTTAATTTGTTATTCATTCTTTTTGACCTTTAGTATTATTAGTTTCAAAATTTTTAATTTACTTCCAATAAAAGAGAAAGGGTCAAATTGAATAATTGTGTAAAGGTTGAGGGATAAATTTATTATCATATCTTATGTATAAACACTAAACTTGACAAGAGCTAATTTACCCATTTTTTCAATAAAGAAATTAAAATACAATTCATAATATAATGTAAAGGATTTTGTGATATTTTTACCGACTTGATACATAATAGTATTCTTATAAAAAATACATATTGTTAATATTAATCCTTCACTTATTTTTTTATCTTTGAATAGTATTTTACTTTAATTTAGTTTGAATGTCATGGATTTTTTTTATTAAATACATCTAGTAAATAGATTCCTGAATCTATAACTAAGAAAATTATGTATCTAAGTGAACTCGAACTCACGTCTTCTTCCATTGACAATAATGTGTATACAAATTGAGCTAAGCCTCAATCCAAAATATGAAATTATTATTAATTTAAAGTAAAAAGTTTTCTAATTACAGATGTGATAAAATGATAATCACCTAACATGATGATTATTTTATTTTTACCTTTTTCTTTTCCTCTTCAATTAATTGATTAATGAATTGGGTATAGTAAAGGCATTGAACTCAATCTTCCAACAATGGAATGCACAAGCAGTAGCATCATGGAACACCACTGAAGACCCATGCAGTGGAACTGCTCTTATCCAAAGTCTATCGGAATTTGAGGATCCTTCTAATAACCCAGCTATCACATGTGATTGTTCTTTCAACGATAGCACAGTTTGCCACATTACTCGGCTGTATCCTTCTTGCTCTCACACACTTCTGCAATATCTTTAAGCCATTATAGTATAACAATTGAAAAAGTTGAAATGGGTACTCTTATTGGTAGTCTAATATTTTAATTTATTTCTCAGAAGGGTATTTGGACTAGATAAGCGAGGAGTATTACCAAAGGAACTTTCGGATTTGCCTTATCTGGATTTCTTGTAAGAATAATCTTACTTTTTCCTCTCTATTTTCTCCTTACATTACATCTTCATAAGCTAACACTCATTTTGAAAATTTACCAAATGAATACAAATGGTTACAATGTGTCTTTTAGTTTGACAGCAACTCATTTGTATTGTTGGGTGATACAGGAAGCTGGATAGGAACTTCTTCTCTGGTCCTTTGCCAGCATTCATTGGAAATATGTCTAGATTGGGTTTACTGTGAGTACTTAACTGTGATATGATAAAAAGCATTTCAATTGTTTTATGGTTCAACACCTTCCAATCCACTTTGTTTTTTATATGACAGACTACATGCTAGAATAATAAATCATTCTATTCCTATTTCTTTGAATTATTTATTTAATTATTTTACTTTGTATAGATCACTTGCTCATAATAATTTCTCTGGAAATATTCCAAAGGAGTTTGGAAATCTCAAGAAGCTATATCTGCTGTAAGAATTGAAGAAACACTCAATGAAATTTTTTTATCACCATTATAAAGGATAAAACAATCCATTTTTAAGCAAACACTTGTTAAAAGAAATTTTTTATTTGGATCAATATCATGCAGGTCGTTGGGTAATAATGATATCTTTGGAAAATTGCCTCCAGAACTTGGTAATTTAGCTGAGCTTGGAGAATTGTAAGTTCTAACTTTCTTTAGTTCTTTGTAGGGGATGTACATGATTGTCTTTACAAGTTACCCTTGAAATTCTAACAACAATTGGCTTATGAATTTGGCAGATACATTAACAGTTGTGCATTAAGAGGTGAGATCCCATCAACATTTGCTAAACTTAAAGAACTGCGAACTGTGTAAGAAAGACTTGCCTTTTCTCCCTCACGGTCTTGCCAATTATTGCCTTTTCTCCCTCATGGATTGAGTGGTAAGCTGTGTTGAATTTCAGGTGGGCGTCTGATAATGCTTTCACAGGCAAAATACCAGACTTTTTTGGTAACTTGACAAAGCTTACAGCATTGTAATTCATCAAAACATCTTGGTTAATCTTCATTTAAGTTGTCCCTGAATCAGACATCAAGACTTTGCTTAAAAATTTCATCAATATGACTAGCCTAATGTTTATATAGGAGATTTCAAGGGAACTCTTTTGAAGGTCCAATACCATCCAGTTTAGGAAATCTAACCTTGTTGACTTCTTTGTAAGTAGACATATTTTGCTTTTCTGATAGTAATCCTACCACCGAATGACTGTCTCCCTTTGTTTGCATATTCATGCGTGATATATCTACGCATATAGACATGTTTTTTATACTCGTACATCATGTAGGCGAATTGGCGATATATACAACGGGAGTTCTTCTTCTCTTGATTTCGTAAGAAATTTAAAGAACTTGACCGACTTGTGAGTTAACCACACTCTTTACTTCTTGCATTATTATGTTTTCTTTTCTTTGGAAAAAGATGAAATGTTTTTATCTAAATTTGTGGAATTAATATATTTTTTCATTTTCTTATAGGGTTCTAAGAAATGTGTTGCTCACTGGTAATTTGCCATCTTATATCACGGAATTACAATATTTGCAAAAGCTGTAAGTTCCATTTAAATGTTATCTGCTTCAAAAATCTATGGTATTTGCTTGCTTCATGTTTCAAATTTCTTTCTGTTCCAGGGATTTGAGTTTCAACAACTTAACTGGCCGAATTCCAAGTGTTTTGTTCACTATGAAATCTCTTGAATACTTGTAAGCAACAAAAAAGAAGAAAAAGAAAACCATCCCATCAAGAATTGAAAATATAGCATAAGACTTATGGTTTTCACTTAACATTATTCATCTCTTTCATGCTATTGAAATGGTTAGGTTTCTTGGAAATAATGGTCTGTCAGGTTCTATTCCCGGCCAAAAGAGTGAAACTCTTACGACCATGTAAGTCACTATCTCATCAACTTATTCCATATAATGTTAGTTTTAGATGTCCACCATCTGAACGTTAACCATTGTTAGCTTCTTCCGTTTGGTGAACCATCAAAAAGAAATCACAGTCTGTCAGGTTTCTGACTAATATACTTTTTATGCAGAGATTTATCATACAATTTTCTATCAGGAAACTTGCCTTCTTGGGTAAACTCACGCTTACAGCTGTATGTATCTTAATCCAGGATACTTTACTTACTTACCTTTGCTTTCTAACTTTAACACCACTTTGTAGCTTGTGACCTTTTTAGTGCTCAAATGGACCTTGTTTTCTTATTGTTCATATCGCATTGCAAAATAGGAACCAATTACAAATCAATACCAACAAGATATTGTTTCATGGAATTTTATGTAGGAACCTTGTGGCCAACAACTTTACATTTAACAGTTCAATCAATAGGTGAGTTATCGTCTCGTAGCACTCGATTTTCCCTTGTAAACTTCATTGGAAGAATTCTTTCACCTTTATGAAAATAAAGGCTTGCCTTATCTCTGCTATGCGATCCATTCTTTTCAAGTTCCTAATTAAGAAATTGTTTTGAAATTCCTCAGGCTTTTACCAGGATTAGAATGCCTCCAAAGAAGCTTCCCATGCTTTAGAAATGCTCCACGATGTACTAGCTTAAACTTTTGAACCAGTACCTATTGTCGAAGTCATAATTATAAGATTGAATCAAGACCAATGCTTAATGCTCTGCTAACATATTTCAATGTCGGCATTGGCAGATGCAAATTTTTCGATCAAGTGTGGTGGACCAGCGATGATAGCTGATGGGATATCATTCGATGTCGATAATAGTACACTTGGCCCAGCAACATTTAATATATCCAGTATACGAAAATGGGCGGTTAGCAATGCAGGCTTGTTTGCAGAAAGGCCAATTCAACAGTATGTGCAAAACTTCGCAGGAACAGTGAGTGGTACCAACACTCCGAAGCTGTATGAGACTTCAAGGCTATCCCCCGGATCACTTAGATACTATGGCCTAGGCCTTGAGAACGGGTCTTATACTGTAAGATTGTTCTTTGCAGAGACTGGTTTCCCGGAGCTTGCCTCACAGTCTTGGAAGAGTCTAGGAAGGCGTGTTTTCGACGTTTATATTCAGGTAATATGTCATTTAATATAGAAATTCATACCATTCTAAGCTGTATATATCTATAGATATATATTCATTCCATTTCCTCTATCTGCAGTGTTTTTATGATCACAATCATGTTCCCATAGTTTTACACTTAAAAATACTTAGTGCTATAATATCTTATCAATGCTTCATCAGGGAACCCGACAACTAAGGGATTTTGATATATCAAAGGAGGCTGGGGGTGTTAATAAAGCAATAATTAGGAATTTCACCACAAATGTAACTGGGAACCATCTTGAAATTCACCTGTTTTGGGCTGGTAAAGGGACTACTGGCATACCAACAACCGGTACTTACGGTCCAGCCATTTCAGCTATTAGTGTTGCTCCAAGTAAGACACCTTAAACTTATGAATCCTCATGTTATAAATGTTTCACGTGTCTATCTTTGGTTCTCTATTTCTAATACATCTATTTTGTTCTTGAGATTTCAAACCAAGTGTCAGTGGGTTACCACCGGACAATCCTAAAAAAAAGAAGCACACAGCATTGATTGCTGGTGTTACAATTCCTGTAGTAGCATTGGCTTTGATACTTATACTTTCAATTCTTTATATGAAGAGAGAAAAAGAAGAAGATGATGATGATGATGATGAGGGTAAGAGCATTAGTTTATTATAAAATATTGTATATTCTATGGTTATTCTGAGTCACATGTTGCTAATTGCTTTACTTTACTCTGTAGTGCTTCTTGGAATCAGCCCTAGACCAAACACATTTAGTTATTCCGAGTTAAAAGCTGCCACCGAAGACTTTAATCCTTCAAACAAGTTAGGAGAAGGGGGGTTCGGACCTGTGTACAAGGTAAACAGTGTTTATCATTTTTAGCATGTTGACATGCTTGTCATGTAATGATTAAATTACCAAGAAAGGATGATTTATTACAGTGTTACTAAATCCTAGTATGCTTTAGGGTACACTTTCAGATGGGAAAGTTGTAGCTGTAAAACAACTTTCAGTAGCATCAAACCAGGGGAAAGATCAGTTTGTTACTGAGATAGCTACCATATCAGCAGTTCAACATCGTAATCTTGTCAAACTATACGGGTGCTGCATCGGAGGAAATAGGCGCCTCCTTGTTTACGAGTATCTTGTGAACAAAAGCCTTGATCATGCACTTTGGGGTACAAGAAAAGTCAAACATAAAATTTTGTGCTTTCCATTTTTTTTTGAATAGCTGTACGAGATTCATTGTACTACTAATGCAGGACAAAAGGACTTGCATCTTGATTGGCCAACTCGCTTCAATATTTGCCTTTTAACTGCAAAAGGGCTAGCTTATCTTCACGAGGAGTCTAGGCCAAAGATTGTTCATAGGGATGTCAAGGCAAGCAATATTTTGCTTGATGCAGAGCTGTGCCCCAAAATATCTGATTTTGGATTGGCAAAGCTTTATGACGACAGGAAAACACATATCACCAGTCGCGCTGCTGGAACAGTGTAAGACCTTTCAACCTTAGTAGCATGTAATTTATGTTCCCAAATTGCTAGATTTAGTAGTTTTATTAGCAGAAATTAATCACCAGTGCAATGTAATTATCTTGAAGTGGCTATCTGGCACCAGAGTATGCAATGCGCGGTCATCTTACAGAGAAAGTAGATGTTTTTAGCTTTGGTGTTGTTGCTTTGGAGATTATAACTGGTAGACCAAACTCTGACAATAGATTAGAAGATGGTAGAGTTTATCTTCTTAATTGGGTAATCCAAAAGGATAGCTTTCCCTTTTGCAATACTATTTATTCAAGCACCTATTAAAATTTAAAGGACTTACTCATTATTAATTTGTTCCTACAAATGTCTCTAGGCATGGACCCTGCATGAAAATAACCAACTCTTGAGCCTTCTTGATCCTACGTTAGCGGAGTTCGATGAAAACGAAGCTCTTCGAGTGATAGGGGTAGCATTTTTATGCACTCAGGCATCACCGTCATTGCGACCGTCCATGTCTCGTGTTATTGCTATGCTTGTAGGAGATACTGAAGTGGGCAACGTTACAACAAAACCAAGTTATTTAACTGACTGCGATTTTAAGGATGTAACAGGGGATTATGAGGATAAAACAGACACCTTCATGGATGAAGAATCTCAAAAATCCAATGCATCCGATCATAGTAGCAACGGAATCAAGAGTAAGAACAAAACTCTTTCAGGGCTAAGTGATCAACCAATGCTCTCCCCAGTAAATGTTTCTGGATTCAGGGAGAGCATTGGAGAAGGAAGGTGAGAGTTGTTTGTTCCATGCATGCATGCTATAATGGCATATCAGACTGTCTTAAAAAAACATGGAATAATGAAAAAAAGAAAAAGAGGCTATTGGGCAAATTGTCACCAAACGTGAATAATGAAATTTGCCACCAAGCTTTGTTTTGATTGATATTTGTGATTTTATTTTATAAATTTATAGTTATATTTAGGAATTTTAGAATTTGACCGAATCGATTGGCTGAACTAAAAATTAGCTATCTGATTAGTGATATATAATAAGATATTAGAATAAATAGTTGTGAATCAAAAAAAAAAATCAATTATTCAACTTGTTTAACCGATTATGAAATCTTTTATAATTTTTAACAATTCTTATGAATTTTATTTTTTAATTATTATTAAACTAACGTCTCAATCGAAAATCAATCTGCACGATTTAATCATTAATTTAATTTTAAAATATGGCTTACATCTAACTTTCAATTTTGCCACTAATTTTTTTTAATTAAAATTTACCATTCAATATTGATTAAAAAAAGTATTTCAAATATTTTATGTTAATAATTAAGAATAAATCAATTTATAAAACATTAATAAAATAAATAATTTTTTGTTTAGTAAAAAAAAACTTGAAAATTTTAAAAAATAAAAAAAAAAACTAAATTTAGTGTGTGTAAAGTAAACATTTCGTTAACGAATTTATTATTTTAAATGTTAAAATAAAATAATTAAAATAATTATTTTAATTCAGTCTTGTTTTCAAATTATTTAAAATTGAATCTCAAAAGGAAATTCAAAATAAAAATTTACTAGTAAAATTCAATCAATCATATATAAACGCAAAATTCAATATTGAATTAAAATTTATGATGAGTTTATCTTAGTATATATTAAAATATATTTTTTATTTATCAACTAGATAATCCCTTTACTTTAGATGAGCTAAAAGAAACAGTTTGGTGTTGTGATAGCTTCAAGGCCCCCGGACCAGACGGATTCAACTTGGGGTTCTTCAAGGCAACGTGGGATCTACTTAAAGACGACCTTTGGAAGTTTGCAAGTGATTTCTTCACTAAAGGAAAATTTGAACCTGGCCTTAATTCTTCATTTCTCGTATTGATTACCTCAAAGATTACGGACCCATTAGCTTGGTTAGTTCGTTGTATAAAATTCTGGCTAGTTATGGGAAGTATCATCAGCGACACTCAAACCGCCTGCATAGCTGGACGTCAAATTTTGGACACAGTGCTTATAGCTAATGAGGTAATTCATTCAGTGAAAAGTATGAAGCGAAAAACAGGTTCTCCCATCATCAAACTTGATTTTGAAAATCCTGTTCATTGTGTTAATCTGGTTAGGGGTGATTAAAATTTGATTCGATTAAAAAAATTGAAAAAGATTTCAAATTTTGAGTTAAATGAATCAAGTTATTCGAGCTATTCAAATTATTCAACTCAATTAATTTTTTTTTTCAAATTTCGAGTTCGAATCGAGTTCGGTTTTTTAATTTGAATAACTCGAATAATTTGAATAAACCGAATACCAAACTATAATATTTTACATTTTTATCCCAAATTCCAAACTTTTAATATGCATACAATAGGAAAATCTAGAAGCAGAGCCTCAGGATCATAGTTGAAATTGTGTTTAAATGTGAATAGAATATCATTTTAAAACTAAGCAAATATTCAACACGTTGAAGCTACTTTTGTATATTAAATTAAAGTTACATAATTGAATTAAATTCATGTAGGTGGCGAGGTCAATTAGATAATCGTGTTTGTGTTAGTTAAATTTCGGATATGAAGCATAGCACCTTTACCCGGATCCGACAATTGGGCCGAGGTATGAAGTATTACAAGAACTGTGGATAGCGACTAATATTTCTAAATTACTTGTTAGCCATTGGATTATATAATTAATTAAGTTAAATAATTATAAAATATATAGTATATTGGAAGGAAGCTACTCATTCCTTCTTCGTCATTCGGTTCAACATAGTAAGAGAAGGAAAGAAAAAAAAATTCATGGAAGTTCTTCATTGCCGTGGCTTGCTCATAAAAAAATGGTAAACTTTAGGTCATAGCTAGGTATGAACCCATACATTTGAAGCTTGAATTTTGATAGGAAAATGCTTAATAGTTGAGTACTTAGAAAGCTTAGAGAGTGAGAAAAGAATTTTGACAATAAACATGTTTTTGGGTAGCTTGAAGTCCTTCAATTATAATTCTAAAATTAGAATCAAATACAAAGGGGATAATTACGAGATATGTGAAAATTGAACAATAGGGTTATAAGAAGTTAAGTTGAGGTTATGCTTAGCATGTTTGAATTTAGATGATTTATTGGTTGAGTGTGAATCTAACTTTATATTAAGGTTTGGATTGATTAATGTAGCTATAGTCAAGGCGAAAATGTTGAAAAATAAGGTAAAAGAAAAAAAGAAAGATGCGTGATGACTTTGGTTTGTTTTTGATATAATTTTCTTTCGTTACATGAATTTATTAAGTAATTAGACTTAAGAAACTTTTATGAATGGCTTGACGTTATGAAATATGTTACTATGATTTAATGGTTTGAAAATGACTTTCATGATATGATAATTTGGTAGAGTTATTATGATGAGTAATATAAATGATATGTGATATAGAGTTTTATGCCTTCGGCCTTGCGCTTATGTGTCTTGATGTGTTGGGGGATATGATATGGTGCCATCGAACTCTATACTATATGTACTTTAGTGTATTGGATGATTATACTCTTGTGAGTTCATTAGCGTGATGGATAGTCCTATATATCTAATCATTGAGTTAGCACTCTATTAATAGGGCTAAACATATATAAATAGAATGCGGTTATGATATAATACTGAAATGTGACATGTTTGGCATATGAGATCAAATTATAAATACCTTAAGGGTGTATCAGAATTTTGATATGTGTTTAATAAAATGATGTATTGGTATGATGATTTGTAATATGTATAGTTTAACGAAAACGAGATATGATGTACGTATGAAAGAAAAATGATGTATGTAATTATTATTTAATGATATGGTAATTGGTAATGATATGTTAAAATGCTATTTAGTATGCTTTACCGCTTAATATGGAACTTGGCTTAATGATATGATTTAATGTGATGTTAATATGCTTATTCCGTGACTGAAATGTACTTACTTTTATAACTTCAACATTTGTATACAATGTTAAAATTGAATGTCGACAATGACAATGAATCGTAAAGAAAGAGAGAAAAATAAAACACATAGAATTTGAATAATACAAGAGGAGAGACGATTACTTTTATTTATAGGTTTAAAAATTTTATTTTAATCAAAATCAAATAGAAGTAACGCAGTAAGGTTAAAACACTTTATTCTAATTAACATTAAATAGAGGAAGTAAACTTTTATACGTATTTTACTTGTGCAGCTTATACCGTAGATCTTCCTATCTTGCCACTTGTATTTTATTTTTAATAAAAATTTAGGTCACACAACTTTAAACACACGAGATATTTTGAATTGTTTATATTGACCAAGGAGAAGGCGAGAAGCATCCGAGTCATTGCGTGGTATGCTAATGTGAAAGTATCTAGTTGTAACCCTACTACTAGATTTTAATCTAAGTGGTGGGCGATAGAAGGAAAACATTACATTCGTGAAGTGAAAAGAAAAAAAGATGATAATATTAAGGTTGACGATGGAGCACTAACCAAACATTTTGGTTTATTTCCAAACCATCACCTCATCCTTTATTGGTTCAATTGCAATTATAGGCTCCACCTTTTCCAACTTTAGTGATTATGCTTACCCACATACTTAAACCTTTTCCACTTTATTGGTTCAATTGCATACTTAAACCTTTTACCAATTGGTCTATACTTCTATTAATAAATCCTATTTTACTCTTGATTTATCGTTAATTTTCTGTGTCTATATTAATTGTTTAGTATTATACAATTAAAGGAAAAGAAGGGAGGGAGGGAGGGAGAGGGAAAAAGAAAGGAGAGTAGGAAAGGAATTGGAGAAAAAAATGGTAAAAAAACAATCTCTTTAGTCCCTTTCAATTTTGATATTGAGCAAATTAGTCCTTTTTAGAAAGAAAAGTAAGCAATTTATCCCCTATCAATTTCGAAACTAAGCAACTAATGAGCATTTTTTCCATCAATTTATTTCACTTTTGATTGGTATAATAACAAATTTAACCTTCAATATTTATAAATTATGTTATTTTGGTCTTGATTCTAAAAAATTCAACAAATTTAACCCTTATTGGATATCAACAAATTCAAAATCAAAACCAATTTGATAGAATATATAATTTTTTTTACTTTTTAAGAATTAATTTTAGTTTTTTCCAATAAAAAAACCCTGAGTTTTATAAAAAAAAAAACTTGAATTTTTAATGCTACGACAATAGGTATAGTAAACAAAATCATACGAAAAGAAAAAAGGGTACGAAATAACCATAATGGATGCCTTTGATGGACATCAAGTGGTTGATATTATCTCCCCAAGACAAGAACTTCTTGTTTTAGAGGGTGAATTTATCAAACTCAATCAACCATTAACAATTAATCCTAATGTGGCCGTAGATTTAGTCAGGGGATGCAGAAATAGTACTTCATCAAGACCCATTACACGTCCAAGATCTTTTGTTCTTCTTGGCATCTATTGTTTTCGTACAAATCTTTTTGATTCTTAAAAAGAAACAGTTTGAGAATGTTCAAGTGTCCGAAATGAATTTCTAGATCCGTGAATTAAAAAAAATAAAATTTTCTTTTATTTTTTTTAGAATTATCTTTTAAATTTTATTTTATCTATCAATTTGTTTATTAGCTTTTAGCACATTAGCGTCCCTACTTCCCACCTTCATCGTACATATCACATGGGCAATGTCACAATAGCTTTTGGCATCACTGACTTCCATCTAATAGCAAGTTGGTACTGTGTGTTTCCATCTAATAACTCCCTTGTTCATAAGTTGGTGAGGATGGAATGGCAGGACTTGCAACAGTGTGACAGTGTCTTATGCTATTATTATATATTTCAAATTGACGGCTGACCCTGAACTTATCCACCACCGCGAATATGTTTCACATTATAATTTAAGGACCTATTACATTAATTCATCAGCTTTTTCTTGATTGTCAGTTTGTTGGCCAAAGGGTGACGATAAACCTTTGAACTGTCTTAACCAACCACCTACGATAATGTCAAACTTCCTCCACGTGGTACGAATTTGTCTGCTTCTTTATTCGTAAGGTCTGCAATGCATTTTTGTTTTCCCACTTCAAAACTGTTCTTGAGAATATGAATGAATGAATGCAGTAAATAATTACAGCAGTCCATTAACTCAAATGCCACACTTTCATTTCTGGACTGTTAAAGGCAGGCAGGCCAAAAGCATTACCTTGTAAACTGTAAATTTATGTTTCAATTGTGAAGTGTTTTTATATTTACCAAGACGAATGCAAGTGGCTTCCCATTCAATATTGCCTAAAAGTGTTTCCTATCGAATGGGACACCGCCAACTTACTCGTTGACCAAGCTTTCAGTTTCTGTCCATTCATGTCAGTGGTGGGCCTATACTATAATATATTATCTCCGTACAAATGCCGATTTAATTAATATATACAAGTTATTTTGGATTTTTTTTTATATTGACCAAGACGAAGATTAGAAGCATTGGAGTCATTGCGTGGTATGATGATGAGAAAAAAATCTAGTTACCGTTGAGAAGGGTAGTGACATTGATCCACAAGAAGCTCAGCAAGCTCTTGAAATAGCGGAAGCTAACTTGAGGAAAGCTGAAGGCAAGAGGACGACTAGATACTAATACAAGTGGTGATCGCTGATCACAGATTATGAGAAACATTTCTGAAGTGAAAAAAGAAAAAAAAGAAGATAGATAATCTTAAGATTAATGATGAAGCCACGAGTACCATCTTCTTGGAAAGGCTTGTTCTTATTCTTGGTGGTTGTTTTGTTTTCATGCAACCAATCCATTAATGCCCAGACTAACGTCACTGCCACCACCCATCCTTCCGAAGGTATTCTTCTCTTTCTTTTTCTCCCTTCATGTATCCAAAACCATGCTTCTAAGCTAGCATACAATTCAGCTTGCAGTTGCACATAAGTTTAGGGTTTATTTTTTCAGGTATGTCAACTTTTTATACATTATTCACTTTATGCATATATACTACTAGTCTAGTTTCTAATCCAATCTGAATAATCGTTCCCCTCATACCTATAAACACTTCTTTAATATATATGTTGGTGAAAATACATTCATCTGTACCTTTGGTCTCATATACTTCAATGGTTTATAGCCTTTTCTCTTTATACATCACTTTTTATAACCACATATACATATAAATTTTGTAAATATTTTGTGAGTTTTTAAGTCATATATTCATACACTCCTAGCGATTTCATCATTTCGTCTCTTAATTGCTATCCATTTATTCAATGATTTTAACTTCTCGTATATCAAGTTAATATGTTGAAACTTGTTCAGGGCTTATAATTACGTTTGACAATTATATAATAAATATCATAAGATTTTTTTATCTATTGACAATACTAGAAGAAATTCTCTCTCATTTTTCTCTTTGTCAAACATATATTTTTAAAACATTTGAATTTTTTTCTTTCCAGTGAATATAGTCAAACCATGATGATGTACAATGAGACTTACCAAAATATATTTCCACAGAAATGCGAAATTTGGTGACAATTGCTGTCCGGATTCAATGATTTTAACTTTTTGTCAATATGTTGAAACCTTTTGAAGCCTTCCTATTGTCACATTGACTTTCTTCTTTAATATAATAGGATCACCAAAGCTTAGTTATCTCTCATTCATCTTTTTGTCTAACATTATTAACACTTCTTGAGATATATATATATATATATATATATATTAAAAAGTGAATTTGACAAGTTCCATTTTCATCTTTGAAAAAAAATCTTGAAAGTCTTAATCTTAGTTCCTAAAGGGTTTTGTTGGTATTCATGATTTCTAAACTATTAACCTTATCATTAAACCTACTATTAAATCAAAACCTCACTTTATTCATAAGTTTGAAATCTTAACTAATATTGTTTTAAAATAACTTCTTTAATCTTAGTTTAGGGGTTAGTGGGTAGTGGGTATGGATTTGAAAACTTGATTAACATAGGGTTTATTCATAGGTTTTGTTTAAGTGTAAATTTTAGTTGATTTCGTACGTACTAATCGAAATATAGTGTACTAATCCGTACTAAAAAAATAATTTTAAAATTAAACTTTTAATATTTCTTTTGAATTTGTTGAATTATGAATTGTTACAATAAAATAATCTTATTATTTAATTTAATGGCTATTTGGCATTTCAACAGGAAGTAAATAGGTTAGGATTGTGTAGCTATTTCATTTAATGGCTTAATGGCAGCCGAATAGGTGTTGATGACTGAACTAGAAATCGAAGGTTAAATCAATTTTATTTTCGGTTCGGTTTTTAAAACATTAATCGATATCAGTTTGAGGCAATTTTTAAATAATATTTTGATTTAAAGATAATAACATTATGTAGTGACACATGAGATTTTGAGTTCAATTTCAAATAATTTCATCCTTGTCTCCAATTGTATATAAGCATAAACAGTTTATTAGTTGATAGGAGAATATCAAATCAATAATAAAAAAAATTGAATGGTATTAAAGGGTTAGGGTGAATTATCTCACAAAGTAGATGTATTTATAGATCGGCCAAACCAAGTTCGAATCAAGATCATGCCCAAACTTAAGTCAACTTAAAATATTGATCTCAAATTTTACCCTAATTTATTTATATTTATAAATAAATAATTTGAGTTCATTAGGTCCACCATATTATTTTTTTACTCCTTAAAAATATAATTATTTTTATTTAATATTTCTTATTTATATATATCTTTTACTATTCTTATATATTTTTTTTCTTTTATTGAATTTCTAATTGAGTCCTTATCACAATAAATAAATTAATTAGACCTCTTTGTTAACGTTAACCATATTGGACATTAAATTTTGTTGATGTGTGTCAAACAACATATGATAATGACACGTGACATACCACGTGCACGACAAAGGAATATTAAAAATATATAAAAAATTTAAAAAATTAAAAATTATGAAAAAGTTATAAAAATTAGACAAAATTTATAGAAAAGTATAAAATTCTAAATATATATAAAGTCAAAAATATTTAGAAAAAAACTAGAGAAAAACTATAAACATTATTAAAATTTATTCCTTTTGTTTTTCTCTCACACATTGCGATCTCATCATCCAACAACCTTTTCTAAATCAAAGCCACCGAGCAACATCATTCCCCACCAACCATTCAAGCCCTCACAAATCCCTATTCATAAAACTCACCAACAATTTCAATAATCACATAATTTTACATAATAAATTCTTTTAATTTACTTATATTTAATAATTTAAAAATTCAACTTACAATTTTACAGCCACAGTAGATTTTAAAACTATTTTAAAAAAATAACTTTTTAAGTTTACCAATATCTTCAGAAATTTTGTATTAAGCCCGAATAACTAATGCGACTAATGTGACTCAAACCCAGACCACATCTAGGACAATAAATACCTTTAACCATCAGACCATCACATGAGATTCACAAAAGACGATTTTTTTAACACTTAAATTCCAAAGCTCTGAACATTAAATGATGTGAAATTTAGGATATAAAAAAATCTCATATCTTCAAATTTAGCAAATCAACAAGTGAACATACTTTTGATGTAAAAACAAGAGTTAATTTATCTTACCCCACTAATTAACTTGTGACTAACAACAATGATAATCAGATAACTTCCTACCACACTTCTATATAACATGTACCTAGAGATATGGATAATAGGGCAATAAACAAGTTTAACAAATTGATGAGACAATATGCTTTTGAAGGTAATTTATCCTACGCCACCTCTAATCAATTTGTGACTAGTAACAACGATTATTGGATGGCCCCTTACCACACCCTTAAATAACTTGTACTTAGAAACATGGATAATAGGAAAACAAGGTGAATCTCTTAAATCTCAACCTTGAATGAATAAACAAAATGAAATCTCTCAAGTTCCATTAAAGAGAATTTCTACGGGATAGAACCTCTTCAGGGAATGTGTAACATCCCTGACCCTTATCCGTCATCAGAATAAGGTTACGAAGCATTATCTGACTTTTCAGATAAAAAAAAATCTCATATCATTTAACATGAATAACAGAAACTAATCATAAATCATTCATATTGTCTATTGTACGAACCCTCAAGGCCCAAAATACGCATTAGAAATAAGTCGAGACTAAACTAGAAACTCAAAGAATTTTTCTTAAAATTCCAAAATTTTCCTTTAGGTACAAGGGTCACACGCCGGTGTGGCTAGGCTGTGTGGCTCACACGGCCAAGAGACAAGCCCATGTCTTATGTCGTGTGGGCATTCGATGTGAGGCACACGGCCGTGTCCTAGCCCGTGCCCATGCCCATGTAACTCTTTGACTTGGGTCATACGACCAAGCCATATGCCCGTGTGCTAGGCCGTGGGTTATGAAATTAAGGTGCAGAGGTCACACGGCCAAGCCACACGCCCGTGTGCTAGGTCGTGTGCAAAAACCTAGGCATTCTGTTTCTCAATTTTAAAGATGCAAGAGACACACGGCCAGACCACACACCCATGTGCTAGATACACGGCTGAGACACACATCCGTGTCTCTGCCCTTGTGGACAAAAATAGGTCATTTTATGGCCTCTTTTCTCACCCAATCTTTGTATCAGCCTACGCACAACCATTTGTACATTCACAAATCACAACAAGACTTTCAATTCAAGCTAAAACCAAGTTTTATACCTAACATGTCATCACATATGTTCAAATATCCAATCTTACCAAATTAACCATATACACATATATGCATATTTTACTAAATTCACTAGCTCAAATCATACCTCAATATCCCTATTGAATACCATCATTTAACCATTTCAAACACACATTAGGTATGATTAAACCATACCATTTCAAACACACATTAGGTATGATTAAACCATACTTATATAAGTTGATTGGAAATATAAAAAAAATGTAACTCATAACATTTACACAAACCAACTATACCCAAAACCATTCCAACCCTATACATGCCATATAAACCTTAATACACGTTGCAAAAGATATCGGATTAAGTTGGATAGTGTGGCTTGATGTGTTGATTCGATCTCCCGACCTCACGTTAATCTACAAGAACATTAAATAACACAAGTAAGCTTAATGAAGCATAGTAACTTCGATAGGTTAAACATAAATTTGAACTTAATATAATAAATTAAATAATAAATTAATCATGCACTTTCCCTGTCAAACACAACATAAATCGATGAACACACTTCTTTCAAATCAATATCAATAATAAACAATAAATCTTTCAATTTCAATCACATAAGTCATTTATCAAATCTTACCGGATAGGAGAACGACTTACGGATATGAGTACATCGTTTTCAAAAGCCCGAAGGCTAAACAGAAGCACATAAGTGCTAAATAAAAACCCATAAGGGTTGAACGGAAGCTCATAAGAGCTGAACAAAAACCCGTAAGGGTTAAACAAAAGCTTAAAAGAGCTGAACAGAAACCCATTCGAGTTGAACGGAAACTCATATGAGTTAAACAAAAGCTAGTGAGAGCTAAACAGAAAGTAAACACGAAAGCTCGCAACAAATGCTGAACCTCGGTTTACTTGGGTAATTTTTTGTCAATTCTTCCTTTGTTGATCGTCACACAACGATTGGGTACAATCCCGTGTTCCATTTAAATCAGATATTCACTTCAAATTCATAATTTAACAATATTCTGTTTTTCAACAATGTACTAGATACATAATCTCATACATCAATTCAATATAATTATTAAACTTTAACCATACGAACTTACCTGGGTTAAATTGTAAGATTTGTAGAAGTTCAGGGACTATTCTGCTAATTTCTCTTTTTCACGATTGTCTACTGACTCTTAATCTAAAATATGAAATTATTTATACATTAGCATATATTTCAGTTCCAATTCACTTCACACTTAATACCCCTCAATTTTTTAAATTACACAATTACCCCAACTTTTACAACTTTTGGAATTTAGTCTCTTTACTAATTAGTCTATCAAATGAACTAATTTTTCTCAATTGACAATTTATCTAAATATTCTAGGCTATCATACAGCCCTTAGTAAACATAAATTTAATACCAAACCCTAATACTTAACATTTTCACAATTTGGTCCTAAAATCAATATTTAACAAAATCACTTCATAAAATCATCATATAACAAAATTAAAACTCTAAATTCATGTTTATTCATCTAGTACATACTATATTCATCAATGATAACTTCAAAAATTTCCATTAAAATAAAAAACTAATGAAATAGATAGTTGGACCTAATTGTAAAAATTTTAAAAACATGAAAATTCTAAGAAAAAGACAAGAATTGAACTCACTTGTAGCATAATATGAAAATCAGCTTCTTAAGGGTTCTTCAATGGTGTTTTTAGGCTGAATATTGATGAAGAATTGCCTAGAAACTATTAAATCTCATTTTAGCTATTTTAATTTTTATTTTATTTCCCCTTTTGCCCTTGTTTCACCTAATTTCATGATTTTTTTTCTGCTTATGCCGCCTCAGCCATCCCTTGTGTGTCAATTTTCCCTTTTGGTCCTCCCTTATTTATCATTTGGGCTATTTAATCACTATTTCTTTAATTAGCAAGTTTTGCATCTTTTTCAGTTTAGTCCTTTTTAATTAATTAACTATCAAAACATTAAAATTTTCTAACGGAACTTTAATACTACCTTAATGACTCTCTGTAAATAGTTATAAAAATATTTACGGCTTGGTTTATAAAATCGAGGTCTCTATACCTCGTTTTCTAAACCATTTGACTTAATAAATCCTTATAAAACACAAATCACTAATTCAAAAAAAAATCTTTCTAAAACACATTTGACTCGTAAATACTAAATAATATAATTTATGAGCTTAATCATCAGATTTGGTGGCCTCGAACCACTATTTCCGACACCACTAAAAATCAGGTTGTTACAGAATATAAGGTTTTCATGAGGCTGATCTTGAGCTGCCATCCAAGCATGGATTCCTTCTTTTAAAAGAATATTTTTGGTGTAGAAAGTCTCAAATTCAAGATCTTTTGCTGTACATATTTCCTGGGAAGCGAAGTCATAGGCATGTAGGTTTAGAGCCAGACCGACTACTCCAAGAGCACACATCCATAAATCGATTACTAGTACAAATAACATAAAGAAATGTAATTAACCAACGTTTATTGGAAAAAGCAACCCCAAAGGTTTGGGACCAAAAGCGGTTAGCTGTGACCATTGAATAAGTTTCTTCGGCTTGAGTTAGGTTAAAAACACGGAATGTATTTGCATCATCACCATCTTCAAATAAAATATTCTCTACGGTAGCACCATGAATAGCGCATAGCAGAGCCACGCCCAATACACTGGCAACTCCCATCGAGTTGAATATCCAATTATAAAATCCTTAAAAAAAGAGGATGAATCGAAATCGAAAAGAAAAGCTCATAGCCAAGTTTCGAAGCATTTATAGGCCTTTAATATGCTAAAGTTTAAAGTAAATATTAACTCCTACAAACTAATTAAAATTTGATTTTATAAGTTTATATAACCAAATCTCTAATTAAATCTCCTAAATTAACTTCTCTTAACAAAGAGTTTTATTTACAATATGTTTCTAATAATTAAATATAAAGCTTTTAATAAAAAAAATCCTAAATTAAAATATATCTAAAATCCTACTTAAACTCATATCAACATCGAGTTAAAGTTTATGTATCACATTACTATTAAAACAAAATTCATGTATAATTTTAAAATTTATCTAAATAATTAATTATATGAGAAAAAAAACTATAGCAATTATAGCCATTTTTCATAAAACCAATTAAATCTTTGATTAAATATAAATATATTTTAGTTAACGAGGTCGTAGCATAATAGCATGGCGAAGGTCTTGGCATCTTTTAGCCTCCGTTTGTTTTCTAAAAAATAACTTTTATTTTTATTTTCATTTTTACATTTTTAAATTTAAAAAAATACATTTGATAAATAGAAATAAAAATTTATTTAAATAATAAAAATAGAAAAACATGTTTACTACTTATTTTCTTATAATTGAAACATGAGAATAAAATAAAAAATTAATACATTGAAATGGATTCGAACAAAGTAACATATTTCATATTTAACAAGTGTTGAATGTAGTGGTAAGACATATTATACTCCTAAAG
The DNA here is from genome assembly GCA_025698465.1 of Gossypium longicalyx. NCBI lineage: Eukaryota > Viridiplantae > Streptophyta > Magnoliopsida > Malvales > Malvaceae > Gossypium > Gossypium longicalyx. The sequence goes on from CM047004.1 coordinate 90,904,846, forward strand.
AAGAACACAAGTGCAAACATTGAATACGACATTATTGAGAGGGGTAGTCATAAATCTCTGATAAGATTAGTCTTCATGAACTGTAAAACAAACATGAAGGGTACCTTGGTAGTACCAACAAAATTTATTAAAAAAATAATATTTATGTATTTATAAGGGTTTGAAGTCAATTCATTTAAAGTTTTTTGTTTTCAAATTTTTTAGTTTTACAAAACTTTTGTGAAAAATGTGAAAATCGAATGTTGATAATAATAATGAATCACAAAAAAAAAAAAATAGAACACACAGATTTTACATGGAAACTCATTCGAGAAAAATCACGGGTAGAGAGGAAGAAAAATTCACTAACTGTTGAATTTGAAAAATACAATGGAGAGACAACTATGTCTATTTATAACTTTATTCTAATCAAAATCTAATAGAATAACGTAGTCTGTACCGTATCGCCCCACAAATCACTCTATCTTGCAACTTTTTTTTAACAAGAATTTGGGTCACACAAACCTAAAAAAACAATTTTAAGAGTTTAAACTAACCAAATTTATAGTAAGTGTTATTTAATTTTTTCTGATTATTAATGTTAATAGTAATTACTAATTTTGAAAATTGGTAATCACTTAACATGATTTCCTTTTTCTTTTGCCAATTGTTTAATGAATGGGGAAATAGTAAGGGCATTGAATTCAATCTTCCAACAATGGGATGTACAAGCAGTGGATTCATGGAACACCACTGGAGACCCATGCAGTGGATATGCTCTCAGCCAAGATGATTCTGTGTTTGAGGATACTTCTAATAACCCTGCTATCAGATGTGATTGTTCTTTCAACGCTAGTACTGTTTGCCACATTACTCGGCTGTATGCTTCTTGCACTCTCACTCTTCTGCAATACTTTTAAGCCATTTTTATCATTATAGTATAACAATCCAAAAGCTACCCCATTCATGTTAATTAGTAATAAGTTGAAATGGTTCTTCAATATTGAGGGTAAAGAAAAGTTGAAGCACATGGTTTTTCAACAACATAAATCTTCATTACTAAAGGGCTTTTGTTGGGAAGTTTATAATAATTAATATATCATCTGTATTATATACTTTACATGTTTTTGAACACTTTTATCAGGAGGGTATATGGTCTAGATAAACGAGGAGAATTACCAGAGGAGCTTTTGGATTTGCCTTATCTGACATTCTTGTAAGAATGTTTTCCCACTTTTGATCTTCATAAGCCAATGTTGATTTTCCAAATGAGCACATATTTTATAATGTTTACAGTAACTGATGATAATCATTTATATTGTTTCACAATGCAGGAAGATTGATCTAAACTTCTTCTCTGGTCCTTTGCCAGCATTTATTGGAAACATGTCTAGACTAGGGTTACTGTGAGTGCGCAAACATATTTTGATAAAAGCATTTTATTTTTTGGTGTATATCAAGAACAAGTTTTGAAATAACAATAGCTAATAATTAACAAGAAAATGGTGCAATGATAAGTTATATTGCAACACTGTTAATGTGGAAAACCACGAACCCTTCCTGTATGACAAACAATGGCTTTTCTGACATACTGGAATATAGGAAACCCTTCTTTGTATATTTTTCATTTTTTTTACATTACTTGTTGGCTAATTTCTTTGGTTTATTTATTTGTATAGGTCAGTTGCCCACAACGTTTTCTCTGGATCCATTCCACAGGAGCTTGGAAACCTTAAGGAGTTATATTTACTGTAAGAACTGAAAAGTAGTCCCAATGAAATCTTTTCTGTTTCCATGGCCATGTGAAGGATCGAATAGTGGTGTTCTTGAGAAAATTTTTACTCGTAAAGACTATTATACGTCCTTTAAAGGATTAATAATTGAAAACTTTTGATTGGAAGGGTAATAGTGTTGTTGCATCAATACCATATGAATCTAAACTTCTCTCTATTAAAATTAAGGATATAATTTATGAAGAAATAAAAATGCCTTTTTATTATTTTTATTTTCAAGTTTCTTCAAACGAAATTATATGTGGATCAACGTAATGCAGGTCTTTTGGTAATAACAACTTCTCTGGAACATTGCCTCCAGAACTTGGTAGTTTAGTCAAACTTCAGCAAATGTAAGTTATTTCTTTGTGGGGAATGTGCATGATTAAGTTTCCAGGCTACCATATGAAATTATGACAATGATTACTTTATGAATTTTGACAGATACATTAACAGTTGTGGATTAGGTGGTGAGATTCCCTCAACATTTGCCAACCTTGAAAACCTGGAAATTGTGTAAGAAAGACCCTTTTCTATTTCCTGCTCCTGCAAATTGTCTACCTTATCTAACAGTAAGCTTTGTTGAATTTTAGGTGGGCATCTGATGCTGCATTCACAGGCAAAATACCGGACTTTATTGGCAATAACTGGACGAAGCTTACATCATTGTAATTTATCGAAACATCTTGTTATAATCTTCATATAAGTTCTTTACGAATAAGATAATGATAGCTTTTACCTAAATTTTTTATATGATTGACTGGTTTGTCAAATGTTTATACAGGAGAATTGAAGGGAACTCTTTTCAAGGACCAATACCATCCAGTTTTACGAATTTAACCTCATTGGTTTCTTTGTAAGTAGAGATATCTTACTTTTCTAATAGTATCTCCTCCCTACCACTGGTGGACTCTCTTCCTTTGTCTACATATTCATGCTTGATACGTGCATGTATACACATATGTATACATGTATTGTAATCTTAAGCTCGTACGTCATGTAGGAGAATTGGCGGTATATACAATGGGAGTTCTTCTCTTAACTTTGTAAGAAATCTAAAGAACCTGACTGACTTGTAAGTGCATACGTTTACTTAAATTAATCTATTCTCTTTTTGGCTAATATACTAAATAAGTACTTGAAATTTATCATTTTTTTTTTGAATAAGCCCTTATATCTTTTTTTACACCCAACTAAGTCTTTAGGACTTTAATTGGTATCCATATAAGCCCTTCAGCTTTTAACTTGTATTGTATCCAAATAAGCTCTTAACCTTTAATTTATATACAAATGAAATATTTAATATTAGATGATAACACACTGACAATCTAAACGAAACAAAATATGTATAATTAAATCTTTAAAGTTGAAATGATAAAATTAAAACTTTAAAGTTTCCTCAAGTTTAAATCTATATCATATGTGATTATTCTTATAAATTTATTCTAGGGTTAAACAAATTTTTATTGACATAAAATATAAAAGATAAAAATATCTTCGTAGTTATATTTATTACTTAATAAAAAAAATGTGTTCTTTTATCATTTTTCTATTGAATTGTGTCCAGTTAACTAATGATACCAACTTCATTAAAAGCTTAATTGTAGTATATAACTATAAGTATATACCAACTTCCTTTTTATATAAATTTTAACATAGCATGTTATTTTTTATATTATGTTTTGATTTGTTGAATTCTAAAGCAATTATAATTAAAGATAATTCAATAAAAGTTTTTTTATTTAAATTTAAGAGTTTATTTGAGTACCAATTAAAGTTTAAAGGGGTTATTTGGATGTAAGAAAAGTATAAAGCTTATATATGATAAAGTTTAAAGGCTTATTTAATACATTAGCCATGTATTTATATAAATTTATGAATTAATGTACTTGTTTTTCCTATAGGGTTCTAAGAAATGTGTTGCTTATGGGTACTTTACCATCTTATATCACGGAATTACAATCTTTACAAAAACTGTAAGTTTTATTTAAAAGTTAAGTGCTATATTTGCTTGCTTTATGTTTCTAATTTGTGTCTGTTTCAGAGATTTGAGTTTTAACAACTTAACAGGCGAAATTCCAAGTGCTTTGTTCACAATGAATTCTCTCCAATACTTGTAAGTAAAAAAAAGAAAAGAAAAAGGGCATCCCCATTATTAGTAGAAAATCTCAGGTCTGGCCTTATGGTTTTCACTTTGACATTACTCCCCTCATTCATGCAATTGAAATGTGTCAGGTTTCTTGGAAATAATAGTCTATCAGGTGCCATTCCCAGCAAAAAGAGTGAAACTCTTCAGACTATGTAAGTCATTATATCACGGTCACACATAGTTCATATAATATTCATTTAGTGAACCATCAAATAGAGAAAGCAATTAAATTCTTCTGATTCTGGTAATATATTCATACTTTATACTCACTTTCTGCTAATGTACTTCTCCGTGCAGAGATTTATCATATAATTTTCTATCAGGAAACTTGCCTTCTTGGGTAAATTCAGGCTTACAACTGTATGTATCTTAAACCAGAATACTAAACTTACCTTTGCTTTCAAATTTTAACACCTCTTTGTAGATTATGGCCTTTATGGTGCTCAAATGGAGCATATTATTATTGATATGGAACCAATTGAAAATCAATACCAAATGAGCTTGTTTCATGGAATTTTATGTAGGAACCTTGTAGCCAACAACTTCACTCTTAACAGCACAAACATAAGGTGAGTTATCATTTCCGCAACACCAACCTTAAAAGAGTTCTTTCACCTCTACGAAAACAAATGCTTACTATTTTATCTACTATGCAACGCATTCCTTTAAATTTCCTAATCCAGAAATCGTTTTGAACTCCTCAGGCTTTTACCAGGATTAGAATGCCTTCAAAGGAGCTTCCCATGCAATAGAAATGCTCCACGATGTACTAACTAAAACTTTTGAACCAGTATCTGTTGTCAGGGTCTTAATTATAAGATTTAATCATGACTAATGCTTAATAATTTGTTAACATATTTCGGTGTCGTCATTGGTAGATGCAAACTTCGCGGTCAAGTGTGGTGGACCACAGATGACATCTACTGGGATACTATTTGAGGCTGAGAATCGCACACTCGGCGCAGCAACATTTAATGTAACCAGCACACAGAAATGGGCAGTCAGCAATGCAGGCTTGTTTGCAGATAGAGAGGATCCACAGTTTGTGCAGAACACCTTAGCACAAGTGAAAAGTACCAACACTCCGGAGCTGTATCAGACTTCAAGGCTATCCCCTGGATCACTCAGATACTATGGCCTAGGCCTTCAGAATGGACCCTATACTGTAAGATTGTTCTTTGCGGAAACAGGTTTCCCAGACCGAACCACACAGTCTTGGAAGAGTCTAGCAAGGCGAGTTTTTGATGTTTATATTCAGGTAATATTTTTTTAATGTAGAAATTCATATCATTCTAAGCTGTATATCATTCATTTCATACCCCCTATTTGCAATGCTTTCATGATCATAATGATGTTCACTTAATTTCACACTTAGAAGTCTTTATTGCTATAATGCTTTATCAGGGAACTCGGCGATTGAGGGATTTTGATATATCGAAAGCAGCAGGTGGTGTTGAGAGAGCAATAATTACGAATTTCACTGCTAATGTAACTGAGAACCATCTTGAAATTCACCTGTTTTGGGCTGGTAAGGGGACTTGCTGCACACCAACACAAGGTTATTACGGTCCATCCATTTCGGCTATTAGTGTTGTTCCAAGTAAGACACCTTAACACATGGGAATCTTTATATAACATAAGCTTCATGTGCTTATATTTAGTTTCTCTTTCTAATACATTTATTTTGTTTCTCAGATTTTAAACCATATGTCAGCGGGATACCACCGGGCATTCCTAAAGAGAAGAACCACGTAGCATTGATTGTTGGTGTTATAGTTCCTATTGTGGCATTGGCTTTCATACTTGTATTTGTAATTATTTTTGCGAAGAGACAAAGAGATGATGATGATGAGGAATGTAAGAGCATCATTCTTTATCATATAATATATATCATGTTTGCAATTACAGACTACTAATTGACTTACTTGAGTACTCTGCAGTGCTTCTTGGCATCAACCCTAGACCAAACACATACAGTTATTCAGAGTTAAAAGCTGCCACTGAAAACTTCAGTTCTTCAAATAAGTTAGGAGAAGGGGGGTTCGGACCTGTATACAAGGTAAACAATGTCTTATTATTCTTAGCATGCTTAACTATGATAATAGCTTGTCATACGATAAAGAAATTATCGAGAGAGAGGATGATTTATTACACAGTATTACTAAATCGCATAATGCTTTAGGGTACACTTCTTGATGGGACAGTTGTAGCTGTGAAACGACTTTCTGTAGCATCAAACCAGGAGAAAGAACAATTTGTTACTGAGATAGCTACCATATCAGCGGTGCAACATCGAAATCTTGTCAAACTATTAGGGTGTTGCATTGGGGGAAAACGACGCCTCCTTGTTTACGAGTATCTTGAGAACAAAAGCCTTGATCAGGCACTCTTTGGTAACAGAACATGCTAATAGAATAATACCATGTTTTTATATCTTTGTTTATTAATGAATCAGTTGTTTGATATTCCTTGCACCATAAATGCAGGAAAAATTGACTTGCGTCTTGATTGGCCAACCCGGTTCAATATCTGCTTATCAACTGCAAGAGGACTAGCTTATCTTCACGAGGAGTCTAGGCCAAGGTTTGTTCATAGGGATGTCAAGGCAAGCAATATTTTGCTTGATGCAGAGCTCTGCCCAAAGATATCTGATTTTGGGTTGGCAAAACTTTATGATGACAAGAAAACACATGTCACCACTCGCGCTGCGGGAACAATGTAAGACCTTTCAACCTTTTTGTTCATGAATCCTGCCTAATTAGCAGCATAGAATTTATGTTTTTGAATTGTTAGATTATTCACCAATGCAATGTAATTATCTTGAAGTGGTTACTTGGCACCGGAGTATGCAATGCGCGGGCATCTTACAGAGAAAGCTGATGTTTTCGGCTTTGGGGTTGTTGCTTTGGAGATTTTAAGTGGTAGACCAAACGCTGATAACACCTTAGAAAATGACAAAATTTATCTTCTTGAATGGGTAATCCATAAAGAAATCTTTCCCTTTGCAGTACTATTTGTTGAAGAACCTATTAAATTCTGAAAGACTTGCTCTTGATCATCAATTTGTTTCTACAATGTCTCCAGGCCTGGACCCTGCATGAAAGTAACCAACTCTTGGGCTTGGTTGATCCAACATTACTGGAGTTCAACGAAGACGAAGCTCTCAGAGTGATAGGGGTGGCATTTTTATGCACTCAGGGATCGCCATTAATGCGGCCGCCCATGTCCCGTGTTGTTGGTATGCTCGCAGGAGATTTCGAAGTGAGCAAAGTTACAACAAAACCAAGTTACATAACTGACTGGGCGTATAAGGATATAACACGCAGCTTCATGACGGAAGAATCACAAACATCCAATGCATCGGGTCATAGCAGCAATAACGTCAAGAGTATGAACAAGACTACTGTAGGGACAGATGATCCATTAATATACTCTCCAGTCAATATTACTGAATTCCAGGAGATAATTGGAGAAGGAAGGTGAGAATTGTTCGTTCCATGCCTGCAATAATACCATATCATACTATCTTTAAATAAAACATAGACTTTATGTAGTGTTAGAAACTATCATTTCTATATAAAGCGAGTTGTGTTGTAATATATTTATAACAATATTATGAAAATCAAGACAAACAAAGACTTGTGGTCGTTGGGAATGCTTTCCAAAGCTTTAAAAAATAGCAGATTATGCAGTCTAAAACTAGTGAGACACAGTTTGCTTATAATGTCTATAGTTTCTGTCGTTTTATCTTTATAGAGATGTTGGCAGCTAACAATCAAGTGTTTTGAGAAAGATAAACAAATGTTTTGTTCATTAAAATACTAGGTAACTTGACGTGTGAAATTGCATGCTAAATTTGGATTGGAATGGGAAGCCTTTGTACAAGATTGACTCCATCCCATCCTTGGAAACATTTTTGTCAAACATAAAAAGATAAATATATCATGCATTGAACTGAGATAATTAGGAAGAGTATTTGGCAAGTGGGGGATCTAAGCTAGCCACTCATATCCCACATGGATCAAAAAGAAAAAGTTAAAACCTCTTGCTGTGTTGTTAACATTAATCAGGATTAGTTATGAAAATATAGAAAAAAAATCAGATTAGAATTGAAAAGTCAAAAGTTGACGGGGGAGGGGGTCATGCTTTCGTCAGTATGCCGACTGCAATAAGCCGATGCTTGTATAGGTGTGAACTGAATTGAGACCTTAAACGCATATACCTAACGTTAATTCACCATCCCAACTGCAGAAACGGACAATGGTATACAGCGGGTTTCCACATGTTTGACAATAATGCATTAATCATCGAACAGCTTTGGCCACTTTTTTGTTCTATATTTTGAAAATCCTTATTTTTTGATAATGAATTGTTTTCCAGGGTGGTTTTTGTGGTAGAAAAGGTGGGAAAAATAAATGCGGATACTCGGTGTCAATTAAGTAGGTTATTCAAAAGGAAAAAAAAAAAGGACATTTAAGTAGGGAAATTTTTTTGTCAAAAGAAATGGCGTCACACGTGGAGGAAACGTGTCAAATGTTTAGTTCGACAAATGGTGGTAGGTGGCAGGTTCGTACTTGTAATCCTTTCTATAATTGTTTGATTAATTCCTTCTTTTGGGCTTCCACCTAGGAAAAGAAATAAATGGAATTAAATAATTATCAAATATTTTATTTAAGCATATATGTAAAAAAAAAAAAAACTCTTAAAAATAGAAAAAATTAATGAAGCTCTTCTATTAAATTTGCACTTAATTAAATATTTTTTGTTGACTAAAATAATTAATTAGGTCCCTCCGTTCACAATTTTCATCATGGATTATGTTCACCTTTAAAATAAATTAACGGACCAATCAAATGATGACACAAAAAATTCTAGTTTAATCTAATATTTTTTCCATATAAAATTATTAACAAATCATAAAAATTATAAATTATTAAAAATGATATAAAATTTATTAAAATTATAAATATTGTAAAATATAAAAAATATAATTATTAAAAAATATTAAAACCCATTTAAAATTAAAAAACGTATTAAAAATTTTAAAAATAATAAAAAATATTAAAATTGATATAAACTTATAAAAATTACAAAAAAAAATCATAAAAACTTGAATTTAGCCCAGAATCAGTAAGGGTATTGGTCTAGGGAAAGTCATTACATCGGTTGATTTAGGAACCGGACAGGCGGTTGAACTATTTTTTTAAAATAAATTTATCAAATCGATTTTTATTATCCAATTATTAATATATGTTAGAATGAAATATTCTAACTAATGCTTTCAGAACTAGATTGATGGTTGAACTGATCAGGCCACTAGTATGCCAGTTCGACTGATTAGTCTAGTTCGATTAAATAAAGTATTAAAAATAAAAAAAAATAGTTCAACCATTTGGTTCCTAGATCAACTGGTCTAATGGTTTTTCCCGGATTGATACCCTTGCTGATTTTTGTTTAATTAGTCCGACCAACTAATCCGATCTAGTTCAAGTTCTTACAATTTTTTTATAATTTTTATACTTTTATATCAATTTTAATACTTTTTTACATTATTTTTATGATTTTTATACGTTTTATAAAATTTTAAATATGTTTTATTAATATTATATTTTTTTTAATTTCTTAGATTTTTTATATTTTTTGAAATATTTATAATTTTTTATATTTTTATACGTATATTTTTAATTGTTTCTTTTCTTTTTAATTTTTTATGGAGAAAAATATTATATTAAACCAAAAATTTTCACGTGTTATCATCTGATTGGTTTGTCTATTTATTTTAACGGTCAATATGGTCAATGACAGGAACTATTAATGGAGGGGCTTAATTGATTATTTTAATTAATAGTAGCAGCTTAATTGGGTGCGAATTTAATATAGAAGCTTAATTGTTTTTTTATATTTTCTTAAGTTTTTTTTTACATATAAGCCTTTTATTTATATCTACATATATATATATATACATATATACACGTATCGAATATTAGGTTAAATATCCATAGGTCCCTTACTTTTTACAAATTTAGAATTTAGTCTCTATACTTTTATTTTTTAGGTTTCAAAATTTAGGTCCAATTGTTAATACTGTTTTTTTTTTTTTTTACATTTTATTTGTATGACATTTTGGTAGTAATGTAACTAAAAACTGATGTTGTAATGAAACTAATTTTAGCAAAATAAATTTTAACAGTGTTAATAGTTAAACCTAAATTTTGAAATCCAAAAAGTAAAGGAATTAAATTCAAAATTTACGAAAAATACAAAATCTTATGTCATATTTTAACTTTAATTTATTTTTTATTTTTCATATTCCTTTTACTATTAATGATTGGTGTTCATAATTATCCTTCTCAACAATGCGATATATGTTATAAATAACTTTTCACCAATTCTAATTACAAAATTAATTTCGAAACATTATTTTTATTGGTTTTCATGATATTTATTTATTTTTTAAAATTTAATGCATTCATATTACATATTTTTCTTAGTCTATTCTTAGTATTGTTATTTCTTTATTATAATTAATTTATAAAATTTAAATATTAAAATTTTCTTTCTAAAAATATACATTTAAATAATATAAATTATAATTAATAAATATTTTAAATTAATAAATACATCTTTTTATTCTATTTGACTCTTGGTAAAGTCTAAAAACTTCCTAGCATAATGTGAAACAGATTGATGGGAGCGGTGAGCAAAGTCTAAGATCAGCGGTCAAAATAGAAATTAAATGTTTTAACAATTTTGGAGATTGAGTCTCCTTTCGCCTTCTAATTTTGGTAAATATCCAAAAGGAGTTTAGTTAAAACTAAATATCGAATAATATTATTTTTAATATCTGTTGGACTGCAGGTGGACCATTAATTTATTCCATTTGGTTCAGCAATCATGGCGTCTTCCTCTCTCTCTCTCTCTCTCTCTCTCTTTTTCTTTTTGTTGAGCAGCAATAATGTTTTCAAGTTGACCTGGGCATTAACAGAAAATTGACAATTTGAAGTATGGTGAAATCTCCAAGCAAATAAAGCTCAGATTAATTCATGCCCAGTAATAATTCTTATCGAAGACGAAGTCGAGAGAGCCATTGGCTCATTGCGTGGAGTAGATGTGAGTGGTGACTGATAATAAGAAACACTTGTACGCCCAAATCCCGTATTTATTTTGTGAAGAAAGAAAAAAAAAAAAAAAAAGATGGCTTTAAGGTTGATGATGAAGCCACCACTGTCTTCTTCCAAAGGCTTGCTCTTCTTCTACTTGGTTGTTTTGTTTTCATGCAGCCAATCCATTATTGCCCAGACTAACCAGACTAACGCCACAACCGATCCTTCTGAAGGTTCTCTCTCTCCCTCTCTCTGTATATATGTAAAACAACGAACAAATAATTGATTTTAGGGGGAAAGCTATGGTACCTATAATCGGTTTTGATAAACACAGTACATGTTCGACAAAATGTAAATATATTTATCAGTATTGTTTATTAATATTAAATGCTTCCTCTGTTCTGAGTAATAATTGTTTGGATAAATGGTAATCCTTTGTTGACGAAAACAGTTGGGGCATTGATCTCAATCTTCCAACAATGGGATCTACAAGCGCCGGATACATGGAACATCAGTGGAGAACCATGTAGTGGAACTGCTCTCACCACAAGTTTTTCTGAGTTTGAGGATCCTTCTAATAACCCCGCTATCAGATGTGATTGTTCTTTCAACGCTAGCACTGTTTGCCATATTACTAGTCTGTATGCTTCTTGCTCTGTCACGCTTCTGCAATATTTTTAAGCCATTACTATATATCATTATAGTATAACAGTTTATATAAGGCTAATTTGATCCAAAAGCTACTCCATTCACATTAACTGGTAATGGATCTTCTGGAAAAATTTAAGCATATAGTTTTCCAGATTATACACAGCCAAAAACCTTTCATTATTAATGGCCTTTGTGAGAAGTCTAATAATGATTAATATATCATTTCTACTAACATTTTACATGTTTTAAATTCTTTTATCAGGAGGGTATTTGGACTAGATAAACGAGGAGTGATACCAGAGGAGATTTTGGAGTTGCCTTACCTGGATTTCTTGTAAGAATGTTCCTTTTTATTCCTCTTTATTTTCTCCTTGCTTTTGTTCTTCATAAGCCAACATTGATTTTGAATATTTTCCAAATGAATACAGATTTTGAAATGTTTACAGAATGTTTTTTAGTTAAGGAAATCGGTTGGCTTTACAGTAACTGATTATAATCATTTCTGTTGTTGATGATGCAGGAAAATTGATAAAAATTTCTTCTCCGGTCCTTTGCCAGCATTCATTGGAAATCTGTCTAGATTAGGGTTACTGTGAGTACTGGAAGGGAATCTGATAAAAGCATTTCATATTTGGTTGATATTATTTCTTTGTTGGTTTTCAGGCCTTAAGAACGACCTTCCTAATAACAGTAGTTAGAAAAAAAAATTTTGGACGAAACAGTAGTTAGAATTAACATCATAGGAATGCAGAAAATGTATAGGCTGCTGTTTTATGGTTCAACACTTCCAAGTCTAATTGGTTTTCCATAAACCTCCCAATACCATACATGTAATTGCTACCAATACTTGGACTCAATACAAGAATGGATTCTGATTTGTGATTGACACTTAAATTTTTTTTAAAGTTTTCTTTTTCATATATTTGAAGGATCATATCTCCATACCGTGTCCAAAAAATTAAGAGTTGAAGCAACATATGTAATAGGTTAACAATGAGGTTACCTTGACTATCTTTCAAAATAATGACTAGTGGAATTCAATGGCTGATCTGAAATGAAGTTGAAACAGTAGTGTGTGAAGTCCACTCTGTTTTATAAATGACAGACAATGGCTCTTCTATCATACTAGAATAAGAAATCATTCTGTTCCCTAATTTCTATGTACAATTTTCAGTTTGTTTCATCCTAATTTCTTATATTCAAGAAAACTCCTTTCTTTGGATTATTTATTTATTTATTTTACTTTGTATAGGTCAATTGCCCAAAACAATTTCTCTGGGCCCATTCCAAAGGAGATCGGAAATCTCAAGAAGCTATATCTGCTGTAAGAATTGAAGGAACTCTCAACGAATTCTTTATGTCACCATTATAAAGGATAAAATATTTCTTTTTTAAGCAAGCATTTACTTGTAAAAATGGTTTTTTTTTTCAAAAAGTTTCTCAAAAAATTTATGTGGATCAATGTCATGCAGCTCTTTGGGTAATAACGATCTCTCTGGAACATTGCCTCCTGAGCTTGGTAATTTAGTCGAACTTGGAGAACTGTAAGTTATAACTTTCTTTAGTTCTTTGTAGAGGGACGTACATGATTGTGTTTATAGGTTACGCTTAAAATTATAACAACAATGGGTTTATGAATTTGGCAGATACATTAACAGTTGTGGATTGAGTGGTGAGATTCCCTCATCATTTGCTAACCTTAAAGAAATGCGAATTGCGTAAGAAAGACCCTTCTTTATGCTTATTTCCTTTTCTGTCTCTTGTTCTTACAAATAGCCTTACGTACTTTAAGTCTTTACCTTACCATAATAACAGTAAGCTCTATTGAATCTCAGGTGGGCATCTGACAATGCATTCACAGGCAAAATACCCGACTTTGTTGGTAACTGGACAAAGCTTACACAATTGTAATTCATCAAAACATATTGGTTATATTCTTCATAAAAGTTCAATCAGACATCAAGAATGATAGCTTTGCCTAGATTTTTCATCAGTTTGACTACTCTGTCAAATATTTATACAGGAGATTTGAAGGGAACTCTTTTGAAGGTCCAATTCCATCTAGTTTTTCAAATTTAACATCTTTGAATTCTTTGTAAGTAGAGATATCTTTCTTTCAAGATAGTATACTCCTGACCACCGTAGTACTCTCTCCCATTGTCTACATATTCATGCGTGACACATGTAGGCATGCATGCATGTATGTGTATATATACGTACTTATTTTTTATGCTCGTAATCATGTAGGCGAATTGGTGATATATACAATGGGAGTTCTTCTCTTGAGTTCGTAAGAAATCTAAAGAACTTGACTGACTTGTGAGTTAACCATACTCTTTATTTCTTGTAATCATCGGTTTTCCATTTTGAGAAAAAAAAAAAAAGATGAAGTGTTTTTATCTAAATTTATGTAATTAACATATTTATTTTTCCTTTCTTTTCATTTCCTATAGGGTTCTAAGAAATGTCTTGCTCACTGGTAATTTGCCATCATATGTCACGGAATTACAATCTTTACAAAAGCTGTAAGTTTCATCTAAAAGTTAACTGCTTCAATAATCTATAGTATATGCTTGCTTCGTGTTTCAAATTTCTTTCTGATCCAGGGATTTGAGTTTCAACAACTTAACAGGCCAAATTCCAAGCACTTTGTTCAATATGAATTCTCTCATATACTTGTAAGCAATCAAACAAAAAAAAAAAAAAAAAAGAAAACCATCCCTTTAGTAGTTGAAAATCTCAGCTTAAGACTTATAGTTTTCACTTGACATTATTCACCTCTTTCATGCTATTGATATGGCCAGGTTTCTTGGAAATAACAGTCTATCAGGTTCCGTTCCCAGCCAAAAGAGTGAAACTCTTCAGACCATGTAAGTCATTCTATCTCATCAACTTATTTCATAAAATGTTAGTTTTAAATGTCCACCATCTCCTATTAATCATAGCCCCCCTCCCCCCTTCCGTTTTTAATGTAAAATTGCCTTTTATCGCTCTAAATACTTATCCAATAATATGGTAAATTATGTTTGGCTCCCCAAAAGTATTTTCAATCAATTAAATAGTTTAATTTACATTAATCATGGTATTAATATTTATGTCTACCAACTTTTTTTTTTTTGGTGAAAGTCTACCAACTTATTTAATTCACATTAAATAGTCATTCTAACTCATCAACTTATTCCATAAAATGTTAGTTTTAGCCACCATCTCATATTAACCATAGTCAGCCAGGGGCAGGATTAAGGGGGCTGGCAGCCCCCAAATTTTTGTAAAATTGCCTTTTATCCCTGTAAATACTTATAAAAAAATATGATAAATTATGTTTGGCTCCCCAAAAGTTTTTTAATTTGATTTGTTTTTGAATTTTCAATCAATTAAATAGTTTAACTAGCATTAATCATGGTATTAATATTTATGATTATATATTCATAACAAAAAGAAGAAAATTTTAAGTCAGCATCTTCCATATGGTGAATCTCCAAGTTGAAAAAGCAGGTTACGTTCTCCTGATTCTGGCAATATATTCGTACTCCATACTCACTTTCTGCTAATATATTTCTCCATGCAGAGATTTATCATACAATTTTCTATCAGGAAACTTGCCCTCTTGGGTAAACTCACGCTTACAACTGTATGTATCTTAAACCAGGATGCTTCCTTTACTTACCTTTGCTTTCTAATTTTAACACTACTTTGTAGCTTATGGCCTTTCTGGTGCTCAAATGGAGTTTACTATCTTGTTGTTGATATCTCACTGTAAAAAAGAAATCAATTGCAAAACAATACTAATAAGAGCTTGTTTCATGGAATTTTATGCAGGAACTTTGTGGCCAACAACTTCACACTTAACAGCTCAAACATAAGGTGAGTTATGTCCCGCAGCTTCCGACTTTCCTTTCTCCTAAAATTTCTTGAAAGAATTCTTTTACCTTTATGAAAAGAAATGCTTGCTATTATCTCTACTATGCAATGCATTCTTATGGAAGTTCCTAATCAAGAAATTGTTTTGAAATTCCTCAGGGTTTTACCAGGATTAGAATGCCTACAAAGAAGCTTCCCATGCTTTAGAAATGCTCCACGATGTATTAGCTAAAACTTTGGAACCGATATCAGTTGTTGAGCTCTTAATTATATAATTGATCAAGACCAATTGTTAATGCTTTGCTAACATATTTCAATGTCGGCAATGGCAGATGCAAACTTCTCACTCAATTGTGGTGGACCAGCAATAATAGCTGATGGGATACAGTTTGAGGCTGAGAATAGAACACTCGGCCCAGCAAAATTTAATGTAACCAGTACGCAGAAATGGGCAGTTAGCAATGCTGGCTTGTTTGCAGACAGACAAAATCAACAGTTTGTGGAAAACAACGGAGGACAAGTGAGAAGTACAAACACTCCAGAGCTGTATGAGACTTCGAGGCTATCCCCTGGATCACTCAGATACTATGGCCTAGGCCTTGAGAATGGACCCTATACTGTAAGATTGTTCTTTGCAGAGACAGGTTTCCCAGAGCGAACCTCGGGGTCCTGGAGGAGTCTAGCAAGGCGTGTTTTTGATGTTTATATTCAGGTAATATTTCTTTTGAAGTACAAATTCATACCATTGTAAGCCATATATAAATCATTTCACTGCCCCTATTTGCAGTGTTTCTATGATTACAAGTACGTTCACATAATTTTACACTTAGAAATACTTATTGGTTTGATATCTCATTAATGCTTCATCAGGGAGCCCGGAGACTAAGGGATTTTGATATATCAAAGGAGGCTGGTGGTGTTCAGAGAGCAATAAGTAGGAATTTCACTACTAACGTAACTGAGAACCATCTAGAAATTCACCTGTTCTGGGCTGGTAAGGGGACTTCCGGCACACCAGAAGATGGTTATTACGGTCCATCCATTTCAGCTATTAGTGTTGTTCCAAGTAAGACACCTTAATACTTTTGAATCCTCATGTAATAAATGCTCCATGTGCTTATCTTCTGTTTTATGTTTCTAATACAGCTATTTTGTTCTCCAGATTTCGTACCAACTGTCAGTGGGATACCCCCGAGCAATCCTAAAGAAAAGAACTACACGGCATTGATTGCTGGTGTTACAGTTCCTGTTGTAGCATTGGCTTTGATACTTATATTTGCAATTATTTATGTGAAGAGAAAGAAAGAAGATGATGATGAGGAGGGTAAGAGCATTAGTTTATTGTAAAATATATATTATTGGTTATCCATTGTATATCAGAAAAAGGTGCTTCTTTACATCTCTGTTCAATATCAATGGAATAGTTTATATGAAAAGACCCCATTAACAGAAAAGAGAAAAAATCTTCTGCTTTTAAAATTGGTATGCCCAGCAAAGTTCATTAGTCTTTCAAAGTAATATCTAATCATGGTAATCGGTAATATTAGAGAAGCTTTTTTTTTTTGGCTCCACCTTACAGGTTACTAATTGCCTTGTCTCTGCAGTGCTTCTTGGTATCAGCCCTAGACCAAACACATTTACTTTTTCAGAGTTAAAAGCTGCCACTGAAGACTTCAGTCCTTCAAATAAGTTAGGAGAAGGGGGGTTCGGACCTGTGTACAAGGTAAACAATGTCAAACATTTTTAGCATGCTAACTTGCTTGTCATACAATGATGAAATTATCCAGAGGATGATTTATTACATAGCATTACTAAATCATAGTACACTTTAGGGTACACTTTCTGATGGGAGAGTTGTAGCTGTGAAACAACTTTCAGTAGCATCAAACCAGGGGAAAGATCAATTTGTTGCTGAGATAGCTACTATATCAGCAGTACAACATCGTAATCTTGTCAAACTATTAGGCTGCTGCATTGGAGGAAATAGGCGCCTCCTTGTTTACGAGTATCTTGTGAACAAAAGCCTTGATCAGGCTCTCTGGGGTATGGAAACAATTTATTGTAATAATTTATGCTTTCCATTCTTTTTTTATTAATGAACAACTATATCAGATTTGTTGTACCACATATGCAGGAAAAGAGGACTTGCATCTTGATTGGCCAACACGCTTTAATATTTGCCTATCAACCGCAAGAGGGCTAGCTTATCTTCACGAGGAGTCCATGCCAAGGATTGTTCATAGGGATGTCAAGGCAAGCAATATTTTGCTTGATGCAGAGCTTTGCCCAAAGATATCTGATTTTGGATTGGCAAAGCTTTATGATGACAAGAAAACGCACATCACCACTCGTGCTGCTGGAACAATGTAAGACCTTTCAACCTTTTTGTTCATGAATCCTGCCTTAGTAGCATGTAATTTCTGTTCCCAAATTGCTAGATTTAGTAATTTTATCAGTAAACATTGTTCACCAATGAAATGTAATTATCTTGAAGTGGCTACCTGGCACCGGAGTATGCGATGCGTGGGCATCTTACAGAGAAAGTAGATGTTTTTGGCTTTGGTGTTCTTGCTTTGGAGATTATAAGTGGTAGACCAAACTCATATAATTCCGTAGAAAATGACAGAATTTATCTTCTTGAATGGGTAATCCAAATGGATATCTCCCTTTTGCAGTACTATTTATTCAAGGACCTCTTAAATTCCTAAGGCTTTGCTCATTATTATAAATTTGTTCTTACAATGTCTATAGGCGTGGACCCTGCATGAAAATAACCAACTTTTGAGCCTTCTTGATCCAAAGTTAGCGGAGTTTGATGAAGATGAAGCTCTCCGAATGATAAGAGTAGCACTTCTATGCATTCAGGCATCACCATCAATGAGGCCACCCATGTCCCGTGTCGTTGGTATGCTTGCCGGAGATATTGAAGTGACCAATGTTACAACAAAACCAAGTTATATAACTGACTGGGATTTTAAGGATGTCACAGGCACCTTTATGGATGAATCGCAAACATCCATTCCATCTGATCATAGCGGCAGTGACATCAAGAGTGAGAACAAGATCATTTCAGATGCAGATGATCAACCAGTACCTTCTCCTGTAAATATTTCTGGGTTCAGGGAGAGCTTTGGAGAAGGAAGGTGAGAGTTGTTTGTTCCATGCTTGCTATAATAGCATATGATAGTGCAGTTTCTTCAACTCTGCCTACTTTGTTGTTCTAGAAATTATCATTTCTGTATAGATTGAATTGTCTTGTAATATATGTATCGTAATATTATGAAATTCAGACAAACAAAGACTAGTTGTTGGAATACACTTCTTTTGT
The DNA here is from genome assembly GCA_025698465.1 of Gossypium longicalyx. Classification (NCBI taxonomy): domain Eukaryota; kingdom Viridiplantae; phylum Streptophyta; class Magnoliopsida; order Malvales; family Malvaceae; genus Gossypium; species Gossypium longicalyx. The sequence goes on from CM047004.1 coordinate 90,923,689, forward strand.
TCAATGAAAAATAGCAAATTATGCAGTCCAAAGATTAACCCCCGAAATAACAGTCGTGAGACATCGTTGCAACAGAATAATATTGTTCAGTGTGTAAATCTGGTATATGCTAGGTAGGCCAGCCGACCTGATTTCCTTTTTCAATAGTTCTAAAAAAATGGCTTTTTCTATAATTGAACTTTAGATGCTGAAATGTGCTGAAAATGTCCATAGCAATTAAGTTTTTTGAGAAAGGTAACAAATGTTTTGTTCATTAAAATACTTGGTATTTTGACATGTGAAATTACATGCTAAAATTGGTATATAAATATATATATATGTATTGGACTGACATAATCAGGAACAAAATTTGGCAAGTGGAATGGTGGATAGATTAAAAATGGAAGTTTGGGTCTAAGCTAGCCACCCAAATCTGTTGGCTTGACTGATTTTCATTTCATATATATAAATAAAATTCGCCATATCCAACTTGCAGTAAACGTTCATTTAAAAAAAGTCACTTGAAAGCAATATATACCACTGAATATTTGCCCAAATGATTTAGAAACACTATGAATTTGGATAACTCTCCAAATCAGCTTAGATGTGGACCTTACAAGTTCCCGCTCCGTATTCCATCCCCATTCAATAAGGTACTGCCCACTTCCCTCCCTGCAGTACACGGCAGTTCCATGGGATTGGTTCATATCAGATTGTAAGACCTATGAATTTGTCTCAGTCCTGTGATAAGTTCGACTTTTGGACATTGGGTTCTTTCATGCCTGGTCTTATGCAACTCTCTCAGCCATCGCTGCCCTAACCAATACGGCAAAAAAAATATTTATATTTGTCTATTTTTGACAAGGCAGCTCCTTCCTATAGCTAGTTGTGTTTTTTATATCAGATAAAACAATACAACGCTGGATTAACAACTAAAACTGGCGGCCAAGTCCAACTGCATATATAAATGTTGAGTCACACTAACTATATCGGTGAAAGAAATCAAAAGAAAAATGATATTGAGTGAGGAGCCGCCATCTTGTTTCAAATGCATGGTGGTGTTATTCATTTTCTTTATTGCTTGCACCAAATATTGCAATGGTCAGACTCCGACAGCTACCACCGATCCATCTGAAGGTATTTTCTCTGTCTGTAGCTTTGTGTCCATCTTTGCAAAATCCCAGGTAATCTGCCTTCACCATCTACAATATCTGAAAGATTCAAATATGAAAAATTTTAAATGTTAAGACTTAATTTAAATGTATGAAGATTAAGTGCAAAGATATATTATGATTTCTTGTTCATTTAATTGTTTCAATTGATTTCCTCAAACAAAAAATGATATTGTTTCAATTGATAGCTAAGTTTATGAGATGGAACTGTTGGCATATAATAATACAAGTCTCAACTGACAAATAAATATTTTTTCTTGCAATATTCATGGTAGATGGAGTCCAGTAAATTTAAGATTAGTTATTTGATACGTTAACAATGAAGCAAAGTTAAAAAAAAATAGCAAAGTCGTCTTCTTCTTCTTCTTCTTCTTCTTTTGAAAACAAGTTAAAAGATAGTGTTTTTATCATATAAAAAAGTTTAGGGTAAACTACACTACAAGTCACCCAACTATGGGCCTGTTTCTTTTTCAGTCACTTAACTATGTATTTTTTTAAATTGGTCACCCAACTTTTTGAGATTTTTTTTTGTCAATTTCTGTTAAGTCCTGTTAAAAAATTTGTATAATAACAAATTTAGCCTTCAATTTTTACATATTATATCTATTTAATTATAATTTTAAAAAATTACCCTCAAAATTTACAAATGGTCTCAATTTAATCCTAATTCTAAAAATTCAAAAAAAAGTATAAAAGTACATAAATATTTTCATAAAATATAATAATAAATTTAAAAATATAAGAAAAAAATAAAATTATCGATATCAAATTGACTTGGGTTTAAGGTATGGTCTTCTACTCATTATTTAGTCGAACCGATGAAATGACAAAATCCATAAAAATATTTCAACAGATCCTAGAAGGAATTCTTGAGGGTCCCTATGAGAATTTAGAAATTCATTGTTTTGATCGAGAAAGGGATCCATAATGGAATGATTTTGAATCGGTTCATTAGTAAAAAAACCTTCTCCCACCTTTGAATTACCGAGACAAAAACTTTATGCGAGAATAGAAGCCCCAGTGGGAGAATTAAGAATTTTTCTATAGGGGATCAAAGCGGTTTTCCTTAAAGATGGAAAATTCGCCCGCTAGATTTTATCAATTTGCAAATTCTTCCTCAATTAGTTAAAAAAATGAAATTGACTGATATTATGACGATACTAGGTAGCATAGATATCATTATGGGAGAAGTGGATCATTGAGTCAATGGGTATTGATCCACCAATCGTCGAATCGTCACTTAAATGGAAACTTTCGAATAGTTCGCTGATTAAATTGTAACTTTTTTTAGTTAAATGACCAAAATAAAACATTTCCTATAGTTTAGTGACTAAAACTGTAGTTTACCCAAAAATTATATTTAACTTCAATTAAAATTAGGTATTTAAAATTTATATTTAACTCAATTATATATTAGAACTCACTAAAATATTTTTATGTAAAATTAATTAGTTACCAGAATATTTCAATGAAAAAAGCCCGCATTTCACTGAAAGTAGATTGATTTTCTAGAAAAAAAAACTAAGGGTATGTTTCGTTTTAGAAAATGTTCTTTGTTTTTTATTTTTTTTATTTTCATTTTTAGAAAAAAAATTTGTTTATTTATTGAAAATTGGAAAATATGTTTGGTGAATGGAAATAACAATTTACTTCAATAATGAAAATAGTGAAAACGAATTTGGTATGCATTTTTCAGAATAGAAATAAAAAAAATTAAATTAAAGTATAATTTATTTAAATTGTATTGTAATAGTAAAATAAAATGTAATTAAATAAAAAATTTTAAAGATTAAAAAATAAAAATTTATTTCTAAAAGGATTCAAACCCGAACAATTTTAATATATAAAATAAAGCTTTAAAAAATCCCTTATTTTTAACTCTTTCCATTTAATCAAAATAATTTTATTAAAAAAAATGAAAATATGTTTTTTTTTTGTTTTTTTATTTTCACATATTTTTTTAAATTATTTTTTAAAATTTTTAATCAAACATATTTTCTTCACTATTTTCTATGAAAATTAAAACGAAAATAACCCTTGTTTTCTAAAACCAAACGCACCATAATATTTTCCGGTATTTAAATAATTTTGTATATAATATTTTTTTATTATTTGACAACTTTTTCTGAAATTATTTTCTAAAAGTTATTTTTAGTGAAACAAAATTTGTTACAAAATATTATAATAACATTTCCTTTTGACAATCAAAATTTATATTTTAAGAAGATAATATTTTATAATAATTAATATCTTATATAAACTTAATAATAAAAAATGCCTAATTAAAAATATTACATATATGAGAGTGAATAGTGACACATTAGAGTTAGAAGGGATAAATGAAGCTAAGCATGATTTAAACAAATAATCATATTTATGTAATTAAAATATTCATATTTTATACTATAAAATATTTATAAATTATAATATAGAATATTATTAATATTAATATAAATATTTTTCAATCATAAATTAAGAATATTATTTGAAATTTAAAATTATTGTTGTTAAAATTTATTACTAATATAAAATTGTAATATAAATATTATATTAATAATTTATTATATTTATCAAATATAAATAATTAAAATATTCATGTTTAATAATATTGAATATTATAATATTATAATATTAGATTTTAATATTTTAATATTTTAAAATTTAAAATAAATATTTATTGTTAATGTAATAGTATAGGTATGATTCAAGTTAATTTTTATATAAAAATAAGGGTAAAATTACACTAACAGTTACTCAATTTTGATGCAGCTGACAAAACAGTCACTTTGATTTCAATTCAGTCACTCAACTTTTAAAAAATAACAAATTAGTCACTAACGTTATCAAAAAGTGACAAATCAATCACCCATTAACATTTTCTGTTACAGGCCTAACGGGACAAGTGATGTGACCAGTTAATTTGCCACGTCGAGCGAGGCAAAGTTTCAATTCAATCACTCAACTTTCAAAAATAACAAATCAGTTATTAACGTTATCGATAAATAACAAATCAGTCACCTATTAACATCGTTATTAAAAAGTTACAAATCAGTTACTCATTAACATTTTCTGTTACAAGCCTAATGGGACATGTGACGTGGCTAATAAACTAGCTGATGTGGCCAGTTAACTTGCCACGTTAGATGAGGCAAAGTTGAGTGACTGTTTTTTTCATCCTTCCTTTTCTGTTTTTAATAAATGACCCAATATTTTTACTTTTTGCATAAATGACCCAATATGTTGATACTTATTCTCAATTCCAACAATCTCGTTGTCGCCGTCTCTGCCAAAACCATCATTGGCGTCACCATCGTTGACCTCCAAACCACCATTCTATCTTTTTTTTTTTCTTTTTCAACCCCCCAATAGAGAAGCCACCACGGTTGAGATCCAATTGTCTTTTTCTGCTGCCCAAAGTCATTAGCTCTGAAAAAATCGGATCGAAATGGGATTGGGGACAATTCAAGAACCAAATCGGTGAGGAGAAAATCCTCCAAAGCAACATTCAAGCAATTCAAGAACCAAAACCACTCAGATTTGTCAAGATCTTCATGGGATACGATGATATAAACAAAAGGACCGTCGATTAAGCTAAACAACACTAACTCCATTGCTAACATTATTAAGTTGCATAAAACAAAATCAAAAGCAAAACAAGGAAAACATCTAGACAAACCAAACAATCAATTGAACTTATGATTTTCGAGAACAAAGGAAGCGGTTCCTCCAAAGGGACAACTAAATGGCGACAAGTGAAATTCTAGGTTGGGTCAGTGATTAGCAATATCCCAAAGTAGAAATCAAATTAGGTATTGTAGCAAAAGAGGATGAGAGATGGATCAGAAGAAGAGCACCAGAGATGGTCGGCAATGAAAGTTGTGGTTGAGATGAGGTAAGCCCAGTCCTTGGAAAGGGATGTGAATCGGGTCGTGAACCTAAATGGTAATCTAGAAAGGATATCGAAAAAGGTATTTTGGATTAATGACAATGAAGAAACCTTGGTTTTCAGCTTTCTTCCTAAACAAGAAGAATTAATTAAAGGGTTTTGTCAAAAAAAAATTAAAGGGTTTTGTTTGTTCTTCTTTTTGGGTATCCGGTTTTTTGAAAGTTAGTAGGACTAATTTGTTTTTTTTTAAAAGTTGAGTGACTGAATTAAAAGTTGAGTGATTATTGGTGTAATTTACCCTTATATATATTTTGGGTTCAAAATAAAATAACATACAATGGTTAGTAGGACTAATTTGTTATTTTTTTAAAAGTTGAATAATTGAATTAAAATTAAAATGACTATTTTATCGGCTGTATTAAAATTGAGTGATGGTGTAATTCACCCTAAAAATAAAAACATTAATGAAAGAGTTCTTCTCGGAAAAAAAAAAACTTACAAGAGGGTAATTCAATTTGTAAGAAAAGGGGCTTACTTTTTATTCACCAAACTGTTTTCATGAAGCAGACACAAAATATTATAATCTCTCGTTACTGCTACCCAAAGGTTCCTTTTAAGAGTATATTTAGCAATGGCTTTTCAATTGCCTGTTGTTTGGATGTTTTCTTTTGACCATCTTCACCTCATGAAGTGCAATTTTCAGTTTTTGAATGTCTTTAATCAGGGTCTGATACCTGACAGTGCCCCCGGTCAAAATTTTTTTTTACTCTATTACTACAATTCCACAACGACTAATGCACCCTTCAGTTCTCCCTTCCCCATCACATAGCTCACCACTAAATGGCTGGTATCAACCCTAGTTTCACCATGTAGAAATGAGCCATCTTCCTCCAAACACTCTCGGGGCTGCTCTTCTTTTTTGGGTCATCTTTCTATTCTTGTTCAAACCATTACAGCAATCCTGTATAAGAGCTTTTGCTACCATTATACCACTTACATATATAGTAATCTTTTTCCTTTTTTTTTTTTGTTGACGTGAAGTGAGGGCATTGAATGCAATGTTCCAACAATGGGAAACTCAAGCGCCAGACAGTTGGAACATCAGCGGAGAGCCATGCAGCGGAGTTGCTCTCAGTCAAAGCGATTCAGTGTTTGAAGACTCTGCTAATAATCCATCTATCAGATGTGACTGTTCCTTCGAAAATTCCACCCTCTGCCACATTACTAGACTGTATCTCTATTTCTCTATGCTCTCCTTCATCTCTTCCATATATCGTACTCATCTTCTTATTTAATTTCCATTTATGTTTTGATGATCTCAGGAGGGTATTTTCTCTGGAGAAACGAGGAAGGATACCTGAAGAGCTTTTAGCTTTTAAATATCTCAACTTCTTGTATGAACATTCTCTCTCTCTCTCTCTCTCTCTCTCTCTCTCTCTCTCTCTCTCATGCATGCCATTCATTTGTATAAATAACCCAAGATTTAATACTTTAACTAATTTTAAGACCTTCCAATGAATAAAATTTTTTGTTCTTTTATAGTTGAATACGGAACATATACGTGTGCCTATGTTTGCTTGAAGATTTTTGCTGTTCTAATTATAGTAAGGAAGATTCATTAATATATTTTGGTGATGCAGGAAGATTGATCAAAACTTCTTCACAGGTCCCTTGCCAGCATTTATTGGAAATATGTCTAGACTAGGATTACTGTGAGTGCTCCAATATTATCACTTATATATAATTTTTAAGGTCTTTCTAGTACTATGACCAATGGAATTCATACTATTTGATATAATTAATTACTGTCAAAATTAAGCCAAATAATATACTTATTGTGTTAGTAACAATTTTCATCTGTTTCCTAGGAATTCAAACATTTTATTTTAATGAACTATATATTATTCATACTCATCCCCTTTTTTAACTTTCTGATCAAAATGGTGATTATGAACTCATTTGAATTGCAAAATGCTATTGATTTAACTTATTATTGTTGTTGGTGATTTCTTGTATTGATCCAAGACGTGCTGACTCTTTGGATGACACTTTATCAAAATGACAGGTCAGTTGCCCAGAATTCATTATCTGGACCCATCCCCAAGGAGATTGGAAATCTCAAGGAGCTCTATCTGCTGTAAGACTTGAACAAATTCTCCACACATAAAACATCATGAATGATCTTCATCATACAGCATATATATAATATGTATACTTATATGTTTGTTTTTCTCTTTATAATGCAAATAGAACCTATTATTATTCTGAGTTCTTCACCCAAAACATAAAATATAAATTTTGTGGTTGTACATCATGCAGGTCTCTTGGTATTAATAATTTCTCAGGAACAATCCCACCAGAGTTGGGTAATCTAGTTGAGCTTCAACAACTGTAAGTTGTAACTTGATCTCTACTTTTTTAAGCATGTAATTAATATTGTATTAATATGTTTATCATATGAATAATTAAGATAACTTTGGCTTATGATTGTTGTTGACAGTTACATTAACAGTTGTGGATTGACGGGTAAAATCCCCTCAACATTTGCAAACCTTCAAAATTTGCAAATTGTGTAAGAAATTTCTACGACTATGAATACCTTATTCTTCTATATATATGCTTGTTGGTTTTTGTTCTTCAGTTCTGGAAAGTTGCCTTGGCCTAGCTTAGCTTAATTATAATGGCTTGTTGAATTTCAGGGGGGCATCTGACAACGCTTTCACAGGCAAAATACCTGAATTTATTGGAAGTAACTGGACAAGGCTTGCATCATTGTATGTTTTCCAAATATGAGAAATAACTGTGAATGTAGATATTTCTTGTGCTACTTCCCCGACTAATCTGTCAATCTATAGGAGACTTGAAGGGAACTCTTTTGAAGGGCCTATACCATCTAACATTGGGAACTTAACCTCCCTTACCATTTTGTGAGTAAATTAAATATTTTGTATTCCATGTTATTCCCCCACCCTCCCAATAGTCCCTCCCAAGCCTCTCTTCTCCTCATGCTCACACATCAATGCATGTAATATCTTCTGATATATATGTATTTGTTTGGTCCTTGTGTATAATCATGTATATAGGCGAATTACCGGTATATACAACGGGAGCTCTTCGCTTGATTTCGTTAGAAATTTAAAGAACGTATCAGACTTGTGAGTTAAGCATACCATTTAACATCTTGATCTTATCTCTATCTTTATTTTTTCTTTTTTTCTTTTTTTCCATTTAGTTTCATGGTTTTACCTAAATTTATGGAATAACAAACTTTACCTTTGTTTCTTTTTTCCTGTATTGTAGAGTTCTAAGAAACGTTTTACTCACTGGTAGCATTCCCTCTGACATCTTAGATTTCCAATCTTTACAAAAGCTGTAAGTTCTATTCACAAATTTATTGTTAATACTGTATACTAAATGATAAGTCCATTTCTTAGTATTAATGTCTTTTCTTTCTCATCCAGGGATTTGAGTTTTAACAACTTAACAGGACAAATTCCAAGTAAATTGTTCAATATGAATTCTCTTACATACTTGTAAATTCCAAGAAACTCTCTCTTTCGTTGCTTGAAAATCTCACTTTATGTCTAATTTATCACGTAATTATTTATGTTGTTTCTTCTTTTCATGATGTTGAAACGATCAGGTTTCTTGGAAATAATAGTCTGTCAGGTACCCTTCCTAGCCAAAAGAGCAAAATTCTTAAGAGTATGTAAGTCATCATATCACTGTGATGTATGTCATTGAATTAGTTAACAACTTTTCTTATGATTGATGTTTTGAGTTTAAGAGTTTTCCCTGATGCATCATTTTTTGAATCCCAATCAATTTTTATCCCTTTCTGCACATGAGGAGTTTTTGAAGTTGTAGGCACCCACCATTTATAATATCTGTAGTTGTAAATCTATCATTGTTAACTAATCTACTCTGATGCAGAGATGTGTCTTACAATCAGCTATCAGGAAATTTGCCCCCATGGATAGATTCAAGCTTACAACTGTACATCTCTTAATCCATGACAGTTCCTATCTTTGGTTTCCAATTCAATACATTGCTTTGAGCATGAGGCTTGCTAGTGCTCAAATGGAGCTTTTATCCCCCTTATAATCACCATGAGTTTAGATGTACATATGGACATTAAAAACAATGAATGTACCGATAGGTCCAATATTTGAGGGTCTATACATAATACACATGGGGGATGTGAAAATTAATTCATTAAATATTTTCTGATATGGATTAGGAGTAAGATTTTTTTCTGGAATTCTTTGTAGGAATGTAGTGGCCAACAACTTCTCACTCAATAGCTCTGACATAAGGTGAGATATTGTCCAACCATCCTCTGTTTTCCCTTTTTCTTTCCATCTTTTCCCCATGAGTAAGCAGTTGCGATCATTTCATCCATGCAATGCATTATTTTCAAGTGTCAAATCCAGATGGACTATAAATATTTTTCAAATTACAGACTTTTACCAGGATTGCAGTGCCTTCAAAGAGGCTTCCCATGCAATAGAAATTCTCCACGATGTAAGCTTAGCTAAAACTTTGGCATCAGTCTATGTTGTTGAGGTTTGAATTATATATAAATTCCAACGGGGATTTGACCATTTATTAGTTATTTGCTAAACATGTTTCAATGGTTGCATGGCAGATGCAAACTTTGCAATCAAGTGTGGTGGTCCGCAGATGACTGCTGATGGCATAGTGTTTGAGGCTGAGAATAATTCTTTGGGCGCAGCAACATTTAATGTAACAAATACGCAAAAATGGGCAGTTAGCAATGTAGGATTGTATGAAGACAGGGAGAATCCACTGTATGTGCAAAACACAAATGCACAAGTGAAAGGCACCAACACTCCTGCGCTTTATCTTACTTCAAGGATATCCCCTGTATCCCTCAGATACTATGGCTTAGGTCTTGAGAATGGGCCTTATACAATAAACTTGTTTTTTGCGGAAACAGCTTATCCAGATAGAAGCACTCAGTCCTGGAAAAGTTTAGGAAGACGCGTTTTTGATATTTATATTCAGGTAATGCTTGCTTAATATGAAAAATGAAATCATTCTCAAGTGTAGATTATAAATTTTGTTACTTCTACAGTTTCATTTCGAGTGTTTCTATGAATACAGTTATGTTTATATCTCATCACCACTTTCATAGGGGGGTCTTCAAGTTAAAGATTTCGATATATCAAAGGAGGCAGGTGGGGCTGAGAAAGCAATTACTAGGAGATTCATTTCTAATGTGACAGATAATCATCTTGAAATTCACTTGCTTTGGACTGGTAAGGGGACCTGCTGTGTACCAGAACTAGGTTATTATGGTCCATCCATTTCAGCTATTAGTGTGGTCCCAAGTAAGAATATTAACACACATCAGTCAATCTTTCTTACAAGATCCTTCAAATGTGCTTTTGTTTTCTGATTCTGATACCTCTACTTTGTTGGCTTAGATTTCAAACCAACTGTTAGTGGGTTACCACCAGGCAATTCTAAGAGGAAAACAGCGCTGATTGTTGGTATTGCAGTTCCTGTTGGAGCTGTTTCTTTGATGCTGATATATGTAGTTATTCACTTTAAGAGAAGAAAAGAATACGATGATGAGGAAGGTAAGAGCATCACTACTTTACATACAAAGTGCATCATTGTCATAGTGGTTATATTTCTACAAAAGATGTCTGTTGGTTGAGAACAATGAGGCATGTCACCAATTCAATCCTTTATGTCAATAGTTCATCTAGGTAGTAGGCTGTGGATAATGATTTGTAGATGGTAATTCTCTATGCTCTTGATAGTGGTAGTGAATGACTTAACTTCTGAATAGTAATTCCCTATATATAGAGAGAGAGAGAGCCCTAAATTTAATGAGCAATCCTAGAGCATATCTAGTCTTAAACTAGGTTACCTTAAACTTGGTGAGTGTTGGATAAGGAAATGTACCGATACAAGTATACATTTTTTTTCCAAGTTTTTTCGTATATTTGGAGGATCATACCCCATATTCATATCTAAATATGTGTCAAATATGGTTGTCGAATATGGATTCTTTAGACATGATTTTGTACCTTCACAAACATTGCATATCGAGTACTGAGCATCTACAACTCTAGTACAATTAACAAAGTCAGCATTATAATTAATATTGAAATATTAGATAAAGTTTTTTTTTCTCTTTTTATCACTACAACTGACAGCCTACTACTTGCCTTACTTGACTCTGCAGTGCTTCTTGCAATTGGTCCTAGACCAAACACATTTAGCTATGCTGAGTTGAAAGCTGCAACAGAAGACTTCAGTCCTTCAAACAAGTTAGGAGAAGGGGGTTATGGAGCTGTCTACAAGGTATGCTATGTTTTACATTTTTAGGATGAAAAAAATCATATTGATTGAAACACTTTTGAGAGGATGGCATATATTTCAACATCGCTAAGTTAGATTACCTTGTAGGGTACATTATCAGATGGGAGGGTGGTAGCTGTGAAGCAACTTTCAGTAGCATCTCACCAAGGAAAGAGTCAATTTATTGCTGAAGTAGCCACCATATCAGCAGTGCAACATCGCAATCTTGTCAAACTACATGGATGCTGCATTGAAGGGAAAAGGCATCTTCTTGTTTACGAGTATCTTGAAAATAAAAGCCTTGATAAGGCACTCTTTGGTATGATCACACTCTTATATATGATTAACAAGTGCAAGATTCTTTTCCCTTTTCAGTCTTTTTGCAGGAAATATATGATGATGAACATTTGAATTTACTCCATTGTTGATTACTCATAACTGAACCAGTTGATTAAGTTTTTTGACACTATATCTGCAGGACGCAGTGACTTGCATATCGATTGGCCGACCCGCTACAATATCTGTTTAGCAACTGCAAGAGGGTTAGCTTATCTTCATGAGGAATCTAGGCCAAGGATTGTACATAGAGATGTTAAGGCAAGTAATATTCTCCTTGATGCAGAATTGTGCCCCAAAATATCTGATTTTGGATTGGCGAAGCTATATGATGACAAGAAAACGCACATCAGCACTCGGGTTGCCGGAACCATGTAAGTCTCTTTAGACTTCTGCTCAGGAGTTCTTAATGCCTTTCTTTTTTTGCATTCATATATTCATGAACAAATGTAAACCAAGTAACTAGATAAAGTAGTTTCATTGATAAACACTCACAAAATGGGATTTAATTTATGTTGAAGAGGCTACCTGGCACCGGAGTATGCAATGCGTGGGCATCTCACTGAGAAAGCTGATATTTTTGGATTTGGTATTGTTGCTTTGGAGATTCTTAGTGGTAGACCAAACTCTGATAATAGCTTGGAGGATGATAAAATCTATCTTCTTGAATGGGTATGTATTAGACAATCTTTTTTCATTTCTCGTACTCAATTGTTCTTCATTGCCTTCAAAAGGACATGTAACTCATGATGAATGACATGCATTTTCTACAACATTTCCAGGCATGGGCCCTACATGAAAATAACCAAAGCCTGGATCTAGTTGATCCAAATTTAGTTGAGTTTGACGAAAATGAAGCTCTCCGAATAGTCGGGGTTGCCCTTTTGTGCACTCAGGGATCACCGTCGATGCGGCCACCCATGTCCCGTGTTGTGGCTATGCTTGCCGGGGATATTGAAGTGAGTGGTGTTATAACAAGACCAAGCTATCTTACTGACTGGGATTTTAGGGATTTAACAAGCAGTTTTGTGACTGAAAGTATACAAGCATCGACTGCATCCGAGGATAATGACAACCATAACCAGAATAGGATTAGCTCAGGCCCAGGGGCGGCACCAATTCTATCTCCAGTAAATGTCAGTGACATTCCTGAAGAAAGATGAGAGGATTATGTATTTGCATGTGTCTTATTAAGACAGAAATTTTCTACGTTTTGTAGTTAAAAATAAATCATAGACTTCTACATACATATGGATTATAAAGTGAAAGATGTAAATGGCAAAGTCATTTGGATGCGTTTGCAAGTATAAATGAAATTTGTCAATGGCGCATGCACTTGTTAGATACTACATTGTCAAGCAAGAGCTTTTTACCATGACTTTCACCATGTCAACATTTCTGGAAGAAGAAACCAACCACCATAGTTAATTGTTTGAATAATATTGTTTATGAATTGGAATTTGCTTTGAAGTTCATTGAAATCAAATCAAATTCAATATAGTAAATAATATTCAAATTAAAATTCAACATAACATTACTTCAATTTTTCTTGTATTTTTCACTCCGCCCATTTAAAAAGTCAATAATTTATCACATAATTCAAAACATAAATTGTTAGGCCAATTTTTGGGCCTGTTTACATTATACAAACTCATCTAAATTAACCCACATTAAACCCAATCCCTAAACCCAATACAAATACCCCTCAGCCCAACACCTAACCCACTAAACTAACAGCCCAATACTTATCAGCCCAAACCCCAAATGACCCAACTAGCCAAAGTTAGAGTTTTAGAAAAGCTGAAACCCTAATCACCCACTTGCGCCGCAACCCTCCCCACTTCACCCTCAACCGCCCCTTAACCTTCGGTCACCTACTCTCTGCCAAAAGCCTGCTCCGCCGCTCCACCAGTCACGTCCCCACCGCCCATGTCCCATCAGCAAGTGGCACCTGCAAAGAAAAGGAAGAAAGTGACAAAGCAATTAAAAAAAAAAACAGTTTGTAATATGGCTATAAAAGCCGATTAGAAAACAAGAACGGGGGTTCTTTTTTTCCTCTTTTTTCTTCTCTTCTCTGAAAACATCAAGAGAAATTCGTAGATTTCAACAAACAAATAGTAGTGGTTGTTCAAATAAACAAAGAGTAAACGAAGAGGTTGCATTTTTTTCCTTTATTCCTTTCGATTTTTTTTCTCTGCATACGTACATTCATTTCTTTATTTTTTTACTTATTTAATATAAACATAAAATAAATAAAAAACACAAAAAAAGAGGAGTTTTTTACCTTTTCCAGCCACCGTGTACGGTGGCCGGCGCCGGCGACGGTGGCCGGCGCCGGCGACGGTCCGGCGATCAGACCGGAGCCCTTCCCCTGGCCGGAAATCGCTCCGGGCTCCTCTCTCCCCTCTCCCTTTTTTTTTTTTTCCCTCAGCTGTCTCAAATGATTTTTTTAAAAATTTTTTGGCTTTTATAGGGGTCAAAACGCACCGTTTTGGACCCCCAGTTTTAATGAACAAAACGACGCCGTTTTGAAGGACCGACCCGAGATCCGACCCGAACCCACCTAGGATCCGCGTGTTTTCAACTCAATGGGCTAATTGCGCGCGTAGCCCTTCCGCATTTTCAAGGTTTTACAATTGAGTTTGCCTTTATTTCCAATTGAGCCCCATAATTTTTAGCGCTTTTTAATTTAGTCCCTCGTGCCACGCAGCGTTTTGATGACTGGGAATATTGCGCTTTTGGCCCTCCCTAGTGTTACCCGTGTTCAAATAAATCCTTTTCTTTGTTTTTATTTTTAAAATTGCCCCATAACTTTGATTTTATTTTAAATTTAGTCCTTTCTTCGTATTTAAGTTTATTTTTGTATTGTCCTTATTTTCTTTTTATATGTATTTACTGTTTTTTATTCCTCTTATATTTATTATTAATATATAGCATTATTATAGCTACTACTACACACATATTACGTATATATATATATATATTTTTTTTCTAACGTATTTATGTAATATAATTACTAAGTTGTTTTAAACATTAATAGTATTTGTATTTGTATATTATGTTCTAATACTATGTCATATATACATATGTATTTTTTTTATATTAATATATATATGTGTTTTTAATAGTATATTTTTATTTATGTACATATTTTAATATCATTAGTTATTTATCTTTCATACTATTTTATATACATTTCTAATACCATCATATCTTATAATATCATTATTATTTATATATATATACGTATCCGTATAGCGTACGAATTGTCTTTTATTATCGTTTCTAATATAAATGTATATATATATCATGTAGGTTTTTACATATATCATACAGGTTTTCATTATTTTTATTTAGTTCTATATTATTAAGATTTTATGTATATTTTTACCTTTATTACTATTGTTGTTGATTTTAGTATATGTTTTATATGCGTACGTATATACCTCTAGTATATATAGATATAGGTATATGTCCATGTAGTATTGTAGTAGGTTTTTCATTTTCAATAGGTATATATTATATAAGTATTCTGATGTTATATTATGTATGCGTTTTTATATTAGGTATATATATAGACATATTTTCAACATTATTAGTTATTATTATTATTATTATTCTATGTACATATTTCCATATCACTTTATATATATTCCTAAATACTATTGTATGTATAGGCATATTTTTTATCACCATATTGTGTATATTATTATCACATTTATTTTATCCCTATTATATTTATTATTAATATTAATGTATTTTGTTATATATATGTAAATATATACTTTTATAAATAGTATTATTGTCATACATCCTTGTATTTATTACACTTATTATTTTATTCTAATATTATTATATATTTATTTTAAGATATATGTATATATTTGTGTAGTATTGTTTATGTGAATAATTTTTTATATTATTAGTATTTATCATGCATCTCACGTACGTTCATTTTTATATATTATTAGGTATATATTGCATACGTATTTTTTAGTATTTCTATGTATACACTTTTCCTTCTTATCATTACACATACTTTAATATGTATATACATATAGCACTACTAGTATTTTTAATAGTATGTTTACGTTATTTCATTTGTTATTATTATATATATGCTAACGCATATTCATTTTTTATTTATTTCGTGTTTGATACTATTATTATGTTTAATATTGCATATATCATCGTTGCTTTTAATATTATTGTCATATTCATTATTTGTTTCAAAGTATTTCTAACCTTTTTTATTTTTTCTATTTCCCGTCCGTTTATATCAATTTTGCCTCGCATACTTCGAGAAGTCTTGTTCTCGTTTTCTAATTAGTTTCAATAATCAAGGCAATGTACCGATTTAATATTAAGCCATCGAATTTCATCGCTATGTTGGATGGAATTTGTCGGCTCATGTTAAATCGATATATCATTCTCAAAGATCAAAATCTAAAATTTCTCTTCTTTTCAATCGGATCACGATTAAATCTTATGTTTGAACTCATATTTATGAAAATCAAGACAACACGTGTTTATGAGATACCAATTTTGGGCGTCGCGAGGGTGCTAATACCTTCCTCGCGCGTAACTGACTCCCAAACCCTAACTTTTCTCTGGATTTTAACGTAGACCTAAACTCGGCCTTCTTTTTATTTTAAAAATAAATTTATTAGGTGTCCGATCACACCTACAAAAAAGATCGGTGGCGACTCCCTTTTTAAAATCAAAACTTCGGTTTTCAAGTTTTCACTAAATCGCCACAATTAGCGACCGTAAGCTAAATTTTTACGTCGCTACATAAATAACCTAATTCAAAGAAAGTATCACAAATAAATTAAAAAATACTGCATTTTTCAAGTCCCATCACTAAGGAAAGAGTATATTTATTTCTGTATAAATTATAATTATTAGTTAAATTTATAGTTTTTAAATATAACGTGAGCGAAAGAAAATTATTGCGAATACTGTTAACTATTACATCAGACATATTTTAAACAGAAAATTTATTTATTTGGAATCCGTTTTTTTACAAAAAATACTTTTTGGTAAAAAAAACTTTTTGAATTAATTAGTAAAAGATCTCTCTATTTTGGTGTTAAAGTGAAATAAAAGAAAATAATAAATAAGTAGGGTTACCAAGTAATTAACCCTATTTAAGGTTTGGTGTCAGTCACGCCGCACCTTTAAACCTTTTTTTCAGCCGCCAATCAAAAAGAAAATTTACAAATCAGGCCCCTGAATATTTTAGGCCATCATATTTTAGTCTGATGTCGCCAATGTATTCGGTGACATCGGTGGAACACTATAAAAAATACCTATTTTTGTAATTAATCTATTTCTCATATCATTTTCGTAATTATTTTTTATATATTATTTATGTAAAAAAATCAAGTTGTTATTTTGAATTTTTTGGTGTTTTCATATTAGGTATTTCTCCAATCAAATTTAGTTTATAGATTTAGTTTTTTTAGCTTTTTAGGTGAAATGATCATAAAGAAAAGTAAAATTAAAAAAGAAGGTTAAATTATTCAATATGTAAATGTTGAGAGTTAAAATTTTTAGAATCAAAACTAAATTGACATAATGTATTAATATTTAAAGTTAAAATTAATATTATGTCAATTTTAAAATTAAATAATTAAGTGATAATTTTATAATTTTTCAGATAAAATTAAATTTATTAATAATTAAGTACGAATGCAATTTATATAATGGAAAACAGATTGGTGCTTAGTGCTGGAAAAGTCCAGGGTCAGCCGATCAAAATAAAAAACACCGTTTTTGAGAAATTTGCAGGGACCCATCTCGTTTCGCTTTCCAAATCAGAAAATGTAATTGTTTGATGTGTTTGAACTAGCTTTAAATCTTATTATTATTATTATTATTATTATTATTATTATTATTATTATTATTATTATTATTCAGAAGTTAAGGAGTACTTTTAAATATTCAAAACCTATTCGATTAAAATTAGATTAAGGCATCCTCAGAAATCGAGAAAGAATAAAATTATATAATTAAATATATCTATAAAAACTTGATATAATTAAAAAAATTGATATAAATAAAGGTTTAGTTTGAAATAATAGAAATATTGAAACTTATGTTGTTCAAATATTATTATATTAAAAATATTTTTTAAATAATATAATTTATTTGATAAAATAATAATATTTTTTGGTGAAAATAAAAAAAAATGTTTTTTAATTATTATCCGAATTGTAATTAACTTATAATATTTTAATATATAGTATAAATATTGAATTCAAGGCATTTATAAGGTAGACTTCAAATTCCCTCCAAAAGAAGGTAAACTTAAAGTGGGTATACCCCTGACTTGGACTTTGATTTATCTACTTAGCAAAACTTGGGTGTAAAATTAATGGTTTCGAGTTGACCACTTGACTTAGCATTAAAAGAAAATTGATCATTTAAAGACGAAGATGAGAGAGCCATTGGCTCGTTGCGTGGAGTAGATGTGATGGTGAGAAACTCCCATGACATGAATAAAGGAAAAAGGATGACTTCAAGGCTGACGATGTCTTCTTCCAAACCCTTGCTCTTCTTCTGCTTGGTTGTTTTGTTTTCATGCAGCCAATCCATTAATGCCCAGACTAGCGCCACCTCCCATCCTCCTGAAGGTACTCCCTCTTTTTTATATAACAATGAACAATTATTTATTTATTTATTTATTTTGTTGAAAAAAGCCAATATTTCTCTTCAGATCTACTTTTTATGTATTTTATTCATTCCTTCATTTTAGTGACACATTAGAGTTAGAAGGGATAAATGAAGCTAAGCATGATTTAAACAAATAATCATATTTATGTAATTAAAATATTCATATTTTATACTATAAAATATTTATAAATTATAATATAGAATATTATTAATATTAATATAAATATTTTTCAATCATAGATTAAGAATATTATTTGAAATTTAAAATTATTATTGTTAAAATTTATTACTAATATAAAATTGTAATATAAATATTATATTAATAATTTATTATATTTATCAAATATAAATAATTAAAATATTCATGTTTAATAATATTGAATATTATAATATTATAATATTAGATTTTAATATTTTAATATTTTAAAATTTAAAATAAACATTTATTGTTAATGTAATAGTATAGGTATGATTCAAGTTAATTTTTATATAAAAATAAGGGTAAAATTACACTAACAGTTACTCAATTTTGATGCAGCTGACAAAACAGTCACTTTGATTTCAATTCAGTCACTCAACTTTTAAAAAATAACAAATTAGTCACTAACGTTATCAAAAAGTGACAAATTAATCACCCATTAACATTTTCTGTTACAGGCCTAAGGGGACAAGTGATGTGACCAGTTAATTTGTCACGTCGAGCGAGGCAAAGTTTCAATTCAATCACTCAACTTTCAAAAATAACAAATCAGTTATTAACGTTATCGATAAATAACAAATCAGTCACCTATTAACATCGTTATTAAAAAGTTACAAATCAGTCACCCATTAACATTTTCCGTTACAAGCCTAATGGGACATGTGACGTGGCTAATAAACTAGCTGATGTGGCCAGTTAACTTGCCACATTAGATGAGGCAAAGTTGAGTGATTGTTTTTTTTCATCCTTCCTTTTTTGTTTTTAATAAATGACCCAATATTTTTACTTTTTGCATAAATGACCCAATATTTTTACTTTTTGCATAAATGACCCAATATGTTTATACTTATTCTCAATTCCAACAATCTCGTTGTCGCAGTCTCTGCCACAACCATCATTGGCGTCACCATCGTTGACCTCCAAACCACCATTCTATCTTTTCTTTTCTTTTTCAACCCCCCAATAGAGAAGCCACCACGGTTGAGATCCAACTGTCTTTTTCTGCTGCCCAAAGTCATTAGCTCTGAAAAAATCGGATTGAAATGGGATTGGGGACAATTCAAGAACCAAATCGGTGAGGAGAAAATCCTCCAAAGCAACATTCAAGCAATTCAAGAACCAAAACGACTCAGATTTGTCAAGATCTTCATGGGATACGATGATATAAACAAAAGGACCGTCGATTAAGCTAAACAACACTAACTCCATTGCTAACATTATTAAGTTGCATAAAACAAAATCAGAAGCAAAACAAGGAGAACATCTAGACAAACCAAACAATCAATTGAACTTATGATTTCCGAGAACAAAGGAAGCGGTTCCTCCAAAGGGACAACTAAATGCCAACAAGTGAAATTCTAGGTTGGGTCAGTGATTAGCAATATCCCAAAGTAGAAATCGAATTAGGTATTGTAGCAAAGGAGGATGAGAGATGGATCAGAAGAAGAGCAACGGAGATGGTCGGCAATGAAAGTTGTGGTTGAGATGAGGTAAGCCCAGTCCTTGGAAAGGGATGTGAATCGGGTCGCGAACCTAAATGGTAATCTAGAAAGGATATCGAAAAAGGTATTTTGGGTTAATGACAATGAAGAAACCTTGGTTTTCAGCTTTCTTCCTAAACAAGAAGAATTAATTAAAGGGTTTTGTCAAAAAAAAATTAAAGGGTTTTGTTTGTTCTTCTTCTTGGGTATCTGGTTTTTTGAAAGTTAGTAGGACTAATTTGTTATTTTTTAAAAGTTGAGTGATTATTGGTGTAATTTACCCTTATATATATTTTGGGTTCAAAATAAAATAACATACAATGGTTAGTAGGACTAATTTGTTATTTTTTTAAAAGTTGAATAATTGAATTAAAATTAAAATGACTATTTTATCGGCTGTATTGAGTGATGGTGTAATTTACCCTAAAAATAAAAACATTAATGAAAGAGTTCTTCTCGGAAAAAAAAAAAAAAAACTTACAAGAGGGTAATTCAATTTGTAAGAAAAGGGGCTTACTTTTTATTCACCAAACTGTTTTCATGAAGCAGACACACAAAATATTATAATCTCTCGTTACTGCTACCCAAAGGTTCCTTTAAGAGTATATTTAGCAATGGCTTTTCAATTGCCTGTTGTTTGGATGTCTTCTTTTGACCATCTTCACTTCATGAAGTGCAATTTTCAGTCTTTGAATGTCTTCAATCAGGGTCTGATACCTGACAGTGCCCCCGGTCAAAATTTTTTTTACTCTATTACTACAATTCCACAACGACTAATGCACCCTTCAGTTCTCCCTTCCCCATCACATAGCTCACCACTAAATGGCTGGTATCAACCCTAGTTTCACCATGTAGAAATGAGCCATCTTCCTCCAAACACTCTCGGGGCTGCTCTTCTTTTTTGGGTCATCTTTCTATTCTTGTTCAAACCATTACAGCAATCCTGTATAAGAGCTTTTGCTACCATTATACCACTTACATATATAGTATTCTTTTTTTTTTTTTTTTTTTGTTGACGTGAAGTGAGGGCATTGAATGCAATGTTCCAACAATGGGAAACTCAAGCGCCAGACAGTTGGAACATCAGCGGAGAGCCATGCAGCGGAGTTGCTCTCAGTCAAAGCGATTCAGTGTTTGAAGACTCTGCTAATAATCCATCTATCAGATGTGACTGTTCCTTCGAAAATTCCACCCTCTGCCACATTACTAGACTGTATCTCTATTTCTCTATGCTCTCCTTCATCTCTTCCATATATCGTACTCATCTTCTTATTTAATTTCCATTTATGTTTTGATGATCTCAGGAGGGTATTTTCTCTGGAGAAACGAGGAAGGATACCTGAAGAGCTTTTAGCTTTTAAATATCTCAACTTCTTGTATGAACATTCTCTCTCTCTCTCTCTCTCTCTCTCCCTCTCTCTCTCTCTCATGCATGCCATTCATTTGTATAAATAACCCAAGATTTAATACTTTAACTAATTTTAAGACCTTCCAATGAATAAAATTTTTTGTTCTTTTATAGTTGAATACGGAACATATACGTGTGCCTATGTTTGCTTGAAGATTTTTGCTGTTCTAATTATAGTAAGGAAGATTCATTAATATATTTTGGTGATGCAGGAAGATTGATCAAAACTTCTTCACAGGTCCCTTGCCAGCATTTATTGGAAATATGTCTAGACTAGGATTACTGTGAGTGCTCCAATATTATCACTTATATATAATTTTTAAGGTCTTTCTAGTACTATGACCAATGGAATTCATACTATTTGATATAATTAATTACTGTCAAAATTAAGCCAAATAATATACTTATTGTGTTAGTAACAATTTTCATCTGTTTCCTAGGAATTCAAACATTTTATTTTAATGAACTATATATTATTCATACTCATCCCCTTTTTTAACTTTCTGATCAAAATGGTGATTATGAACTCATTTGAATTGCAAAATGCTATTGATTTAACTTATTATTGTTGTTGGTGATTTCTTGTATTGATCCAAGACGTGCTGACTCTTTGGATGACACTTTATAAAAATGACAGGTCAGTTGCCCAGAATTCATTATCTGGACCCATCCCCAAGGAGATTGGAAATCTCAAGGAGCTCTATCTGCTGTAAGACTTGAACAAATTCTCCACACATAAAACATCATGAATGATCTTCATCATACAGCATATATATAATATGTATACTTATATGTTTGTTTTTCTCTTTATAATACAAATAGAACCTATTATTATTCTGAGTTCTTCACCCAAAACATAAAATATAAATTTTGTGGTTGTACATCATGCAGGTCTCTTGGTATTAATAATTTCTCAGGAACAATCCCACCAGAGTTGGGTAATCTAGTTGAGCTTCAACAACTGTAAGTTGTAACTTGATCTCTACTTTTTTAGGCATGTAATTAATATTGTATTAATATGTTTATCATATGAATAATTAAGATAACTTTGGCTTATGATTGTTGTTGACAGTTACATTAACAGTTGTGGATTGACGGGTAAAATCCCCTCAACATTTGCAAACCTTCAAAATTTGCAAATTGTGTAAGAAATTTCTACGACTATGAATATCTTATTCTTCTATATATATGCTTGTTGGTTTTTGTTCTTCAGTTCCGGAAAGTTGCCTTGGCCTAGCTTAGCTTAATTATAATGGCTTGTTGAATTTCAGGGGGGCATCTGACAACGCTTTCACAGGCAAAATACCTGAATTTATTGGAAGTAACTGGACAAGGCTTGCATCATTGTATGTTTTCCAAATATGAGAAATAACTGTGAATGTAGATTTTTCTTGTGCTACTTCCCCGACTAATCTGTCAATCTATAGGAGACTTGAAGGGAACTCTTTTGAAGGGCCTATACCATCTAACATTGGGAACTTAACCTCCCTTACCATTTTGTGAGTAAATTAAATATTTTGTATTCCATGTTATTCCCCCACCCTCCCAATAGTCCCTCCCAAGCCTCTCTTCTCCTCATGCTCACACATCAATGCATGTAATATCTTCTGATATATATGTATTTGTTTGGTCCTTGTGTATAATCATGTATATAGGCGAATTACCGGTATATACAACGGGAGCTCTTCGCTTGATTTCGTTAGAAATTTAAAGAACATATCAGACTTGTGAGTTAAGCATACCATTTAACATCTTGATCTTATCTCTATCTTTATTTTTTCTTTTTTTCTTTTTTTCTTTTTTCCATTTAGTTTCATGGTTTTACCTAAATTTATGGAATAACAAACTTTACCTTTGTTTCTTTTTTCCTGTATTGTAGAGTTCTAAGAAACGTTTTACTCACTGGTAGCATTCCCTCTGACATCTCAGATTTCCAATCTTTACAAAAGCTGTAAGTTCTATTCACAAATTTATTGTTAATACTGTATACTAAATGAAAAGTCCATTTCTTAGAATTAATGTCTTTTCTTTCTCATCCAGGGATTTGAGTTTTAACAACTTAACAGGACAAATTCCAAGTAAATTGTTCAATATGAATTCTCTTACATACTTGTAAATTCCAAGAAACTCTCTCTTTCGTTGCTTGAAAATCTCACTTTATGTCTAATTTATCGCTAATATCTGCTTCAACCACATTGTTTCCACATAACGTAATTATTTATGTTGTTTCTTCTTTTCATGATGTTGAAACGGTCAGGTTTCTTGGAAATAATAGTCTGTCAGGTACCCTTCCTAGCCAAAAGAGCGAAATTCTTAAGAGTATGTAAGTCATCATATCACTGTGATGTATGTCATTGAATTAGTTAACAACTTTTCTTATGATTGATGTTTTGAGTTTAAGAGTTTTCCCTGATGCATCATTTTTTGAATCCCAATCAATTTTTATCCCTTTCTGCACATGAGGAGTTTTTGAAGTTGTAGGCACCCACCATTTATAATATCTGTAGTTGTAAATCTATCATTGTTAACCAATCTACTCTGATGCAGAGATGTGTCTTACAATCAGCTATCAGGAAATTTGCCCCCATGGATAGATTCAAGCTTACAACTGTACATCTCTTAATCCATGACAGTTCCTATCTTTGGTTTCCAATTCAATACATTGCTTTGAGCATGAGGCTTGCTAGTGCTCAAATGGAGCTTTTATCCCCCTTATAATCACCATGAGTTTAGATGTACATATGGACATTAAAAACAATGAATGTACCGATAGGTCCAATATTTGAGGGTCTATACATAATACACATGGGGGATGTGAAAATTAATTCATTAAATATTTTCTGATATGGATTAGGAGTAAGATTTTTTTCTGGAATTCTTTGTAGGAATGTAGTGGCCAACAACTTCTCACTCAATAGCTCTGACATAAGGTGAGATATTGTCCAACCATCCTCTGTTTTCCCTTTTTCTTTCCATCTTTTCCCCATGAGTAAGCAGTTGCGATCATTTCATCCATGCAATGCATTATTTTCAAGTGTCAAATCCAGATGGACTATAAATATTTTTCAAATTACAGACTTTTACCAGGATTGCAGTGCCTTCAAAGAGGCTTCCCATGCAATAGAAATTCTCCACTATGTAAGCTTAGCTAAAACTTTGGCATCAGTCTATGTTGTTGAGGTTTGAATTATATATAAATTCCAACGGGGATTTGACCATTTATTAGTTATTTGCTAAACATGTTTCAATGGTTGCATGGCAGATGCAAACTTTGCAATCAAGTGTGGTGGTCCGCAGATGACTGCTGATGGCATAGTGTTTGAGGCTGAGAATAATTCTTTGGGCGCAGCAACATTTAATGTAACAAATACGCAAAAATGGGCAGTTAGCAATGTAGGATTGTATGAAGACAGGGAGAATCCACTGTATGTGCAAAACACAAATGCACAAGTGAAAGGCACCAACACTCCTGCGCTTTATCTTACTTCAAGGATATCCCCTGTATCCCTCAGATACTATGGCTTAGGTCTTGAGAATGGGCCTTATACAATAAACTTGTTTTTTGCGGAAACAGCTTATCCAGATAGAAGCACTCAGTCCTGGAAAAGTTTAGGAAGACGCGTTTTTGATATTTATATTCAGGTAATGCTTGCTTAATATGAAAAATGAAATCATTCTCAAGTGTAGATTATAAATTTTGTTACTTCTACAGTTTCATTTCGAGTGTTTCTATGAATACAGTTATGTTTATATCTCATCACCACTTTCATAGGGGGGTCTTCAAGTTAAAGATTTCGATATATCAAAGGAGGCAGGTGGGGCTGAGAAAGCAATTACTAGGAGATTCATTTCTAATGTGACAGATAATCATCTTGAAATTCACTTGCTTTGGACTGGTAAGGGGACCTGCTGTGTACCAGAACTAGGTTATTATGGTCCATCCATTTCAGCTATTAGTGTGGTCCCAAGTAAGAATATTAACACACATCAGTCAATCTTTCTTACAAGATCCTTCAAATGTGCTTTTGTTTTCTGATTCTGATACCTCTACTTTGTTGGCTTAGATTTCAAACCAACTGTTAGTGGGTTACCACCAGGCAATTCTAAGAGGAAAACAGCGCTGATTGTTGGTATTGCAGTTCCTGTTGGAGCTGTTTCTTTGATGCAGATATATGTAGTTATTCACTTTAAGAGAAGAAAAGAATACGATGATGAGGAAGGTAAGAGCATCACTACTTTACATACAAAGTGCATCATTGTCATAGTGGTTATATTTCTACAAAAGATGTCTGTTGGTTGAGAACAATGAGGCATGTCACCAATTCAATCCTTTATGTCAATAGTTCATCTAGGTAGTAGGCTGTGGATAATGATTTGTAGATGGTAATTCTCTATGCTCTTGATAGTGGTAGTGAATGACTTAACTTCTGAATAGTAATTCCCTATATATATAGAGAGAGAGAGCCCTAAATTTAATGAGCAATCCTAGAGCATATCTAGTCTTAAACTAAGTTACCTTAAACTTGGTGAGTGTTGGATAAGGATATGTACCGATACAAGTATACATTTTTTTCCAAGTTTTTTCGTATATTTGGAGGATCATACCCCATATTCATATCTAAATATGTGTCAAATATGGTTGTCGAATATGGATTCTTTAGACATGATTTTGTACCTTCACAAACATTGCATATCGAGTACCGAGCATCTACAACTCTAGTACAATTAACAAAGTCAGCATTATAATTAATATTGAAATATTAGATAAAGTTTTTTTTTTCTCTTTTTATCACTACAAGTGACAGCCTACTACTTGCCTTACTTGACTCTGCAGTGCTTCTTGCAATTGGTCCTAGACCAAACACATTTAGCTATGCTGAGTTGAAAGCTGCAACAGAAGACTTCAGTCCTTCAAACAAGTTAGGAGAAGGGGGTTATGGAGCTGTCTACAAGGTATGCTATGTTTTACATTTTTAGGATGAAAAAATCATATTGATTGAAACACTTTTGAGAGGATGGCATATATTTCAACATCGCTAAGTTAGATTACCTTGTAGGGTACATTATCAGATGGGAGGGTGGTAGCTGTGAAGCAACTTTCAGTAGCATCTCACCAAGGAAAGAGTCAATTTATTGCTGAAGTAGCCACCATATCAGCAGTGCAACATCGCAATCTTGTCAAACTACATGGATGCTGCATTGAAGGGAAAAGGCATCTTCTTGTTTACGAGTATCTTGAAAATAAAAGCCTTGATAAGGTACTCTTTGGTATGATCACACTGTAATATATGATTAACAAGTGCAAGATTCTTTTCCCTTTTCAGTCTTTTTGCAGGAAATATATGATGATGAACATTTGAATTTACTCCATTGTTGATTACTCATAACTGAACCAGTTGATTAAGTTTTTTGACACTATATCTGCAGGACGCAGTGACTTGCATATCGACTGGCCGACCCGCTACAATATCTGTTTAGCAACTGCAAGAGGGTTAGCTTATCTTCATGAGGAATCTAGGCCAAGGATTGTACATAGAGATGTTAAGGCAAGTAATATTCTCCTTGATGCAGAATTGTGCCCCAAAATATCTGATTTTGGATTGGCAAAGCTATATGATGACAAAAAAACGCACATCAGCACTCGGGTTGCCGGAACCATGTAAGTCTCTTTAGACTTCTGCTCAGGAGTTCTTAATGCCTTTCTTTTTTTGCATTCATATATTCATGAACAAATGTAAACCAAGTAACTAGATAAAGTAGTTTCATTGATAAACACTCACAAAATGGGATTTAATTTATGTTGAAGAGGCTACCTGGCACCGGAGTATGCAATGCGTGGGCATCTCACTGAGAAAGCTGATATTTTTGGATTTGGTATTGTTGCTTTGGAGATTCTTAGTGGTAGACCAAACTCTGATAATAGCTTGGAGGATGATAAAATCTATCTTCTTGAATGGGTATGTATTAGACAATCTTTTTTCATTTCTCGTACTCAATTGTTCTTCATTGCCTTCAAAAGGACATGTAACTCATGATGAATGACATGCATTTTCTACAACGTTTCCAGGCATGGGCCCTACATGAAAATAACCAAAGCCTGGATCTAGTTGATCCAAATTTAGTTGAGTTTGACGAAAATGAAGCTCTCCGAATAGTCGGGGTTGCCCTTTTGTGCACTCAGGGATCACCGTCGATCGCGCCACCCATGTCCCGTGTTGTGGCTATGCTTGCCGGGGATATTGAAGTGAGTGGTGTTATAACAAGACCAAGCTATCTTACTGACTGGGATTTTAGGGATTTAACAAGCAGTTTTGACTGAAAGTATACAAGCATCGACTGCATCCGAGGATAATGACAACCATAACCAGAATAGGATTAGCTCAGGCCCAGGGGCGGCACCAATTCTATCTCCAGTAAATGTCAGTGACATTCCTGAAGAAAGATGAGAGGATTATGTATTTGCATGTGTCTTATTAAGACAGAAATTTTCTACGTTTTGTAGTTAAAAATAAATCATAGACTTCTACATACATATGGATTATAAAGTGAAAGATGTAAATGGCAAAGTCATTTGGATGCGTTTGCAAGTATAAATGAAATTTGTCAATGGCGCATGCACTTGTTAGATACTACATTGTCAAGCAAGAGCTTTTTACCACGACTTTCACCATGTCAACATTTCTGGAAGAAAAAACCAACCACATAGTTAATTGTTTGAATAATATTGTTTATGAATTGGAATTTGCTTTGAAGTTCATTGAAATCAAATCAAATTCAATATAGTAAATAATATTCAAATTAAAATTACTTCAATTTTTTTTATATTTTTCACTCCGCCCATTTAAAAAGTCAATAATTTATCACATAATTCAAAACATAAATAACCTAATTCAAAGAAAGTATCACAAATAAATTAAAAAATACTGCATTTTTCAAGTCCCATCACTAAGGAAAGAGTATATTTATTTCTGTATAAATTATAATTATTAGTTAAATTTATAGTTTTTAAATATAACGTGAGCGAAAGAAAATTATTGCGAATACTGTTAACTATTACATCAGACATATTTTAAACAGAAAATTTATTTATTTGGAATCCGTTTTTTTACAAAAAAACACTTTTTGGTAAAAAAAACTTTTTGAATTAATTAGTAAAAGATCTCTCTATTTTTGGTGTTAAAGTGAAATAAAAGAAAATAATAAATAAGTAGGGTTACCAAGTAATTAACCCTATTTAAGGTTTGGTGTTAGTCACGCCGCACCCTTAAACCTTTTTTTCAGCCACCAATCAAAAAGGAAATTTACAAATCAGGCCCCCGAATATTTTAGGCCATCATATTTTAGTCTGATGTCACCAATGTATTCGGTGACATCGGTGGAACACTATAAAAAATACCTATTTTTGTAATTAATCTATTTCTCATATCATTTTCGTAATTATTTTTTATATATTATTTATGTAAAAAAATCAAGTTGTTATTTTGAATTTTTTGGTGTTTTCATATTAGGTATTTCTCCAATTAAATTTAGTTTATAGATTTAGTTTTTTTAGCTTTTTAGGTGAAATGATCATAAAGAAAAGCAAAATTAAAAAAGAAGATTAAATTATTCAATATGTAAATGTTGAGAGTTAAAATTTTTAGAATCAAAACTAAATTGACATAATGTATAAATATTTAAAGTTAAAATTAATATTATGTCAATTTTAAAATCAAATAATTAAGTGATAATTTTATAATTTTTCTGATAAAATTAAATTTATTAATAATTAAGTACGGATGCAATTTATATAATGGAAAACAGATTGGTGCTTAGTGCTGGAAAAGTCCAGGGTCAGCCGATCAAAATAGAAAACACCGTTTTTGAGAAATTTGCAGGGACCCATCTCGTTTCGCTTTCCAAATCAGAAAATGTAATTGTTTGATGTGATTGAACTAGCTTTAAATCTTATTATTATTATTATTATTATTATTATTATTATTATTATTATTATTATTATTCAGAAGTTAAGGAGTACTTTTAAATATTCAAAACCTATTCGATTAAAATTAGATTAAGTCATCCTCAGAAATCGAGAAAGAATAAAATTATATAATTAAATATATCTATAAAAACTTGATATAATTAAAAAAATTGATATAAATAAAGGTTTAGTTTGAAATAATAGAAATATTGAAACTTATGTTGTTCAAATATTATTATATTAAAAATATTTTTTAAATAATATAATTTATTTGATAAAATAATAATATTTTTTGGTGAAAATAAAAAAAATATTTTTTAATTATTATCCGAATTGTAATTAACTTATAATATTTTAATATATAGTATAAATATTAAATTCAAGGCATTTATAAGGTAGACTTCAAATTCCCTCCAAAAGAAGGTAAACTTAAAGTGGGTATACCCCTGACTTGGACTTTGATTTATCTACTTAGCAAAACTTGGGTGTAAAATTAATGGTTTCGAGTTGACCACTTGACTTAGCATTAAAAGAAAATTGATCATTTAAAGACGAAGATGAGAGAGCCATTGGCTCGTTGCGTGGAGTAGATGTGATGGTGAGAAACTCCCATGACATAAATAAAGGAAAAAGGATGACTTCAAGGCTAACGATGTCTTCTTCCAAACCCTTGCTCTTCTTCTGCTTGGTTGTTTTGTTTTCATGCAGCCAATCCATTAATGCCCAGACTAGCGCCACCTCCCATCCTCCTAAAGGTACTCCCTCTTTTTTATATAACAATGAACAATTATTTATTTATTTATTTTGTTGAAAAAAGCCAATATTTCTCTCCAGATCTACTTTTTATGTATTTTATTCATTCCTTCATTTCTAATTATAATATAATAAAAAATTAATCACATATTAAAATACTATAAAATTTAATATATTTTATCTTTTCATTTTAATCATTAAATTATGTTTGTTTAAATTACATTTTGGTCATTAAAATTTTATTTTTTTATATGATTACTAGCATTATTGTTTTGTTAGGTTGTAATCTATTAATTACATTAATAATGTGATGACTGATGTAACGCTTTAATATCAACATTTTGAACGAAAATTTAAGTTAATTTATATAATTAATCCTTATAAACATTTATCGAGTAATTTAATTTTTGTTTCTTTTATTTTCTGTTAACCATTCCTTCCCTTTTCTTTTTTTTTTCTTTTCTCTCTTTCTTTAATGGCAGTTTGTCACAAAATACACATAATATATCCCTTGGTAAACAAAAATCTGCACTTTCTTGCATAATACGTGGACGGTTCATGAAAATTTTCCAACCAAGCACTGTGGAGCAACAACTAAATTCTCATAAGTCACCAACAGTTCTAGAAAACATGCTTGGAAGTAGGAAAATTTCAGTAAGAGCCTGAAGTTCTTGATGAAAATTTTCCAAATTCAAACACCAAATTCCTGCGACTACTCTTTATAGAATCACTAAGCATGTAAAATAACTCAGTAAACCAAGAATTAGGAACAACTGTTGGAGTTTAGAGAAGTTGAGAGAACAAATACAGAGAAAAACAAAGAAAAATATTTAGCAGAATTTTTTACTCCTATCAAAATCTCTCATCATCATTCATTTTGAAAGTATTATAATATATATGGGTGTAGTGGTTACAGATGATTCAACTAATCCCACTAAAATTGTAACACCCCTAATCCACCTCCATCGTCAAATTAGGGTCACGGGCATTACAAATCAATCAAAACATTTAATTACAATATAAGTCAAGGTGTAAGTTGACTATCTACATCACATCATTAATTTAATATTTCCATATGAAATAAACTTAAACAACTTAGAGATAAGATATGCTAAGCAATGCTAAATTTGGTCTTCTACTATCTATACTCGTATTACTATTTAACCCCTCTTGAAAGCTAGAAGTTGGATACATAACAAGGCTATTTCAATTATTAGCATTAGAGTATTGGTCTATACCCTACCTATCTACTTTTGATGATATTAGTAGAATGACCTACTTCACCTAATTTAGGTTTGTTATTTCATTCCAAATCAAAGTAAAAATACTCTTACAATCCTTAATACAAGTTTACAAGACCCTAAAATAGTCTAAAAACAAACAGGGACTAATTTGAGACAATTTGGAAAGTTTTAAGGCAATCTCAAAAATATCTAAAAATAGGAGTCACACGGCCATGTGGCCAGGCCATGTGAAACACCCCAGACCGTGTGACTTTCGAAGTTGGGACACACGTCCGTGTCCCAGCCCGTGTAACTCACTGACTTGGGTCACATGGCCAAGTCGCAGGCCGTGACCTGCGTGGGAACCGCACCTATATTGTTTTACAACATGTTCAGGGCACACGCCCGTGTGTGTTGCTCATGTACGTCACACAGTCGTGTGACATATCATGTCTCAAGCCGTGTGTACTTAAATATACCTTAAAACTCAAGTTTACCTAATTGTGTTTACATGGACAATAAGCAACCAATTCACCAGTCATTTAACCTATTCAAATCACAATTAAACATGCTCAAAACAAGCTAAAATAACCATACTAAGTGCCTAACCAATGTACCATCATTGATACCACATTTTATATCTTCAACATGTTAACAAAGTATCAACCATTCAGAACTTTCATTCATACCAAATTTACCAAAATTGAACTAATATTTAACTACTTAGACTATCAAGCTTTAAGCTAAAACATATACCAACACATTAAGCTAGGCTATCATATCAAAACATAGCCTCAACCACAACCATATATACAAATAACCATTCATTTTACTTGAAAACCAAAATATCATCACATTATCAACCACATCAACCAAAAAACCTCCTAGGTACATGCCATTACAAATTAGAACACCACCACACTTGAGTCCAGGATTCGTTATTGGATGTTAAGTCGACGATAAGCTAAAAGTATCTAACCTGCGCATAGAAAACAAAACTATACACTAAATATAACTCAGTGATATTTCTATAATCCAAACAATTAAAACTTGATTTAAATAAATAAAATGTAAGATGCAATTAAAAACTGATATATAGAATATCAAGTTTATCATACTAATTTATTCATTCTTGTTCACATCCAATAAATATTACACATTTTAATATATGGCAATAGCATTTCATAAGGCATCTAATAAATCATCTCATACAAAGGCATTATTCATTTTTATTTCCAATTCACGAGTTCATTTCTCATAATCCATCAATATTCACAACAAAATCCACCATTTCATATTTCATTTCACATCTCATTTCTCTTTCTCAACCTTTGCCATTTCAAATTTCAAGCACATCGATTTTTATTATTTATTCTCCCCTATTAATACGACTTGGACACGGACGGGTACGCGGATCCAACCAACACACCAGTTTGGCACCCAGTACCTCTTTAGATAAATCCGAAGTAATAACTACTGTAACACCCCTAACCCGTATCTGTCACCGAAATAAGGTTACGAGGCATTACCAGACTTATACACTAGCATTTGTACAAATTCGAGTCATAAATTTACATTCCAAATCAAAACTTTTCAAATTTAACTATAAAGACCTAAATGGGCCTACGGGGCCCAATACATGCTTTAGAAGTGATTTGAAACTAAACCGATAACTTTGGAAAACGTTAAAAAAAAATTCTTGAAGTTAGGGGCACATGCCCGTGTGGCCAGCCCGTGGGCTCTTCTGACTTGTAATTTCTTAAGCATCAAAGGGGCACACGGTATGGGCACACGCCCATGTGGCTAGGCCGTGTGGTAAACTGATTTTTCACCATTTTTAAGTCATTTTCACACGATTTTGATACACGACCATGCTAGAAACCCGTGTCATTCACATGACCAAGACACACGGTCGTGTCTTTTACCTGTGTACTATCCTGACTTCACATTTAAGGATGCATGAGACACACGGTCATATCACACGACCGTGGGCTTACCATGTGTCACACACGGTCTAATCACACGCCCGTGTGCCAGGCCTTGTGGACTCAAAATGAGTCTTTTGTCTCAAGTTTACCAACCCTGCATAACTTAAGCTTCAAGCTAATAATTTCCTTAACTTTTAACTCAACCAAAACTCGATTAAACACACTTAATACATGTCCAATTAAACAATAAATCATCCAACCAATGTACCCTTATTGGTACCCTACTTCATATTGAAATTATACTACATTATCATACTGATCAAATTCATGTAAATTTAACTTCCAAAATATGTATATTTCGTATCATACTTCAACATCTTTCATGTTCATTCACTATCATTTACAAAATAACATCTTAACAACTTAGGTACATGCCATTTTACCAAAAGAAAAGTATTTCACCACTTGAGTCTGGGATTGGCTTGGATGCTGAGTCCCTAGCTTTCTTTCGTACCTAGTCCTGCGCACGGTAAACAAACCTTACGCTGAGTATGCACTCAGTGGTATTTCTGTAAACTAACATTTAAATAAATATTAACATCAAAATGCATTTAAGTTACTTATTTCAAATCTATTGGCACTAGTTATATTTAAAGTTCTTTTTCAATGAAACGTTCAGTTCAATGATATCAATAAAAAACAATCGATTTTCAGTATAATGGCACAATCATTCAATAGTTTAGTACATTAAATTACCCCTATTAACATAACTCGGACATGAACGGATACACGGATCCAACCCACACACCGGGATAGTATACAGTGTTTCATCGGTCGAAGCCGGAATACACCGTAACAGTAATAGTACAGTAATAGTAACAGTAATAGTAGCAGTACACAGAATACCTCATCGAAACGAATCCGGAACAGTAACAGTAGTTGACACTTAAAGTGCCTCATCGACATAAAGTCGAAATATCCTTGAACACTTCCAATCCTATGGCATGCCAACTATATCTGACTAGCCTGACATTGTTAATAGGGTTTTCATTTCACTTTCAAATTTTAGTATGACAATTATTACATTTCAAATTTAAAAATTCTCACCTTTAATTTACTTATCATACATAATAAAGGAATACATACAACATTTAATTTTAAGGATCAGTTTATAGAAATACAAACCGTAGTTCTCGAGTTTATTCGTTATCTTCGTTCACTTTCTCTTTTCCCTTCTTTGCCGATGTCTTCGATACTACGTTAGCTACGAAAATTAAACAATTTATACTATTAATACATAAACAATTTACAATAATTAATTGAATTTCTATTCAATTCAATTCTCAATTTCAATTTGATTCAAACTAATTCATTGATTTTTTTTACTACTCAATTCATACTCCATATCTACTAAATTTTCCTATCACATTCACCTCATCCATTAACGTTCATAGTAAAACCCTACTTTCATATTTCTTTCAGTTTAGTCCCTCAAATATAAAACTTATAGCTTCTTTTACGATTTGATCCTTTAATCATCTCTAAATTGAAATTTCAATTAAATCCTTAATTCAACAATTTGTTCAACATGAATCATGCCTTAAAACTTATGAACTTTCAAAATATCAACTTAAATCAAACAATATTTGTCTCTAGTATTTTAAGAACATCAAAATTATAAGAAAATTTACTAAATTGACTTACCAATTAAGTTTCAAACTTCAAAACCCCAATTTTCTTTTTTTTCTTTCCCTTTCTTTCTTTCCTATTTCGTTTCTTCTCTGTTCTCTTTTTCAATGGTTTTTCTTTATTTTATTTCTTTTATTTCTTTTATGTTTAGTTAATTAATAATTAATATAATAATATATTATTTATATAAAATATCTTATACTTAAAATATAAGTAAATACCTATGTTTATTACATTTGTATAAATACATTCACTACACATGTATAAATTTTATACCACACATTTGTCCTCAATTGATTTAATTGCTAATTTAATCCTTTGACTTTTTTTTTATTCTACAATTTAACTTTTACCCTTTATTCAATCTAGTCCTTTCACTAAATTAGCCTTAATTCAAACTAATTCACTTAACCAGAATCTAATTAATCACACTACTAACTTCGTAAATATTTCTAATAAATATTTACGAATTCATTTTGCGGAAATAATGACCCAAAAATTTAATTTTTCAATACCCGTAAATTTTGAGTCGTTACAACTGCGCTTAGCGCTATATAAGTTGACACCTAGTGTCTCATCAGTTAAATTGAAACAATTTGGTACCCAGTGCCTCATCAACTCGAGGTCGAAGAAATCGCTGAACTCTTCCTATCCTATGGCATGTCGTCTATATTCAACTTAGCCCGAAACAGTTAATAGGATTTTATTTTACTTTTCAATACAACCAATGTCTTAATTTCATTAATGTATATTATCACATATAAGCATATATTCAATTTGATAATAACGACATTTTCTCAATAATACATATATTCAATTCAATAGTCATAAAAATACCACATTTCTCAATATTCATAATCGAGTCATTCTGATCATCATTTGATTCAATTCAGCCCAAATGTACAAGAGCTCTCACCTTAATTACTTACCATACACAAACAACTCAATATGTAATAATTCACAATTTAGTTCGGATTATAGAAACACAAATCGTATATTCTGAGCTACTCGACGTTGACCTTATCTTTCCCTTTCTTACTCGAGGATTCCAAGATGACGTTCGCTACGGAATAAAATAATTACAATAGATTAATAATACACAACTCAATTTTCATTAAATTTCAAATGTTACACTACATTTTGCTTAATCCTCAATTTAGTCCCTAAATCGAGAAAAAATTTTAATATCCATATTTAACATCAAATTTTTATACTAATTTCACTCTAAGCTAAATTTAGCTCCCTATTTTCAATTATACCCATTAATTTAATATTTTTCACAATTTAGTCCCTATTACTGAAAATTAACAATTAATTTCACAATTTAGTCCTTTTCCACTTCTAACTTAAAAATCTATCAATTTAACCCCTAGTACTTAAACTATTCAACAATGACAACATCTAAAATCGTAAACAATACTAAAAGTTATAACAAGGGTCGGGTAGCTCTAAGTACTGAGATTCTAAAAATGTACAAAGTACAAGAAAAAAGACTAAATTAACTAACCAATTGAAGTTTAAATGTTGTAAGCCCTTAGTGCCGTCCAAGCTTCTTTTCTTCTTCCCCCTAGTTTCTAATTTGCAAGTAAAAGAGAATGAAACATTCTCTTTCATTCCACTTCTTTCATATTTCTTTAATTTTATTTATTATTTTATATATTGAAGTTAAGTATATATAATATATATAATATACATAACATTAATAACCTTAACTCATGACCCGCCACACAACATTTATTTAATGGTATAATTGTTATTTTAGTCTCTTTAATTAATTTTAATCTATAATTCAATTTTTAATCCTTACGCAATTTAGTCCCTCTACCTTAACAACTTCTAATTTCACAAAAAATTTTTAACCAAAATCTTATTCACTACTAAACTAATCTCGTAAATATTTTTAATGGAGTCTTAAATTTCACTTTTCGTCACCCTTAACTATCGAGTCGTTACAAGAACACCTTGAAAAACAAAGATAAAACTTATACATAAACTGATTAAGTTAAAAATTAGTACCTAAAAAAAAGTCAAATCAATACTAATTCTGCTTGCTTTAACAAGTAATCTCAACAAACAGGCTAAATACAAAACACCAACAATAGAATATGAAAACCCTTCTTATAATACATTTGGAGAATTCGCCAACAACACATAACAGCTCGCATTTGATTTAGCAAGCAACTTGAGTTGAGCTCGCATCTCTTAATGAGCTTATATTTTGGTTGAGCTCACAGCTTTAGGTGAGCTCGTAAATGTAGAGCTCGTAGACTTGTTTAAACTTACAACTTCATAAAAAGAGTTTGCCACTGCATGAATGACCACTTCGCAACAAGAATTAACGATCAAAACCCAATTTAATTGGGTTTTATGTAACATAAATTACAGAACAGAGAGAAAAACATTAGAAGTATTCATCTGCTTCTTTCTCTAAACCTTTTGGATCAAAAACAACAAGGCGTGGCTACATTAAAACATAAATTACTGAACCCTAAACTCATAAGACCAGACCACCCACTAACCTTTCAGCCCCAATAGATTTAGCTAATTCTCCAATTGTAGAGACAGCTATATGCTTAAAAACAAAAGGAATAATGGGATATTTGATCCTTACACTTTATCAAATCTTTTAATGTGATACATTTACTTTCAAAATGTCTAATTTAGTTTGATTCTGTTTACCAATTTGGTACTAACTTTAACTGTGTCAAAACTGTTGCAGACATGGCAGAAGGACCTATTAATGCAAAGATATATCAATCTTTTGATTGCAAAAAGTTTTTTTTTTTTTTTTACTATTACATAAATTAAGAGGTCGATTAAGTGTGTTTAAATACTTTTTAAAAGTTGGGCACGGGTTATAGGTAGAACTGGTTATATTCAATCATCCTAAGATACAATATATATTGTTATTGATATTTTTATTTTTTGGTTGATGTGAAGTGAGGGCGTTGAATGCAATATTCCAACAATGGGAAATTCAAGCGGCAGACGGTTGGAACACGAGCGGAGACCCATGCAGCGGAGTTGCCCTCAGTCAAAGCGATTCAACGTTTGAAGATCCCTCAAATAACCCATCTATCAGATGCGACTGTTCTTTCGAAAATGCCACCCTCTGCCACATTACTAGACTGTATCTCTATTTCTCTATGCTCTCCTTCCTTCATTCCTTCCATATATCATACTCATCTTCTTATTTAATTTCCGTTTATGTTTTGATGATCTCAGGAGGGTATTTTCTCTGGAGAAACGAGGAACGATACCTAGAGAGCTTTTAGCTTTCAGATATCTCAACTACTTGTATGAACATTCTCTCTCTCTCTTCTGCTCATGCATGCCATTCATTTATATAAATAACCCAACATTTAATATTTTTTTTCTAATTTTAAGACATTTCAAATAAATAAAGAAACTTCTAGTAATCTGGGAGATATATGTGTGTATTTGTCTGCTTGAAGTTTTAGCTCTAATTTTAAGGAAGATTCATTTATATGTTTTGATGATGCAGGAAGATTGATCAAAACTTCTTCACAGGTCCCTTGCCAACATTTATTGGAAATTTGTCTAGACTAGGATTACTGTGAGTTACTCCAAGATTATCACTTTATAAATAATTTTCAGTCTTTCAAGTAATATGACCAATGGAATTCATACTATTTAATAGAATTAATTACTGCCAAAAGTTTCAGTTTATGTTTCCTATGATTTCAAGCATTTTATTGTAATGAACTATATATAATTCAAACTCATCCCCTTTTTTAACTTTCTGATAAGAGTGGTAATTATGAACTCATTTGAATTGCAAAATGCTATTGATTTAACTTATTATTGTTGGTGATTTCTTGTATTGATCCAAGAAGAAGCGCTGATTCTTTGGGTAACACTTCATAAAAATGACAGGTCAGTTGCCCATAATTCATTATCTGGACCCATTCCAAAGGAGATTGGAAATCTCAAGAGGCTCTATCTGCTGTAAGACTGGAACAAATTCTCCATACATAAAACATCATGGATAATCTTCATCATGCAGCATATATATGATATGTATACTTATATGTTTGTTTCTCTCCATATAATACAAATAGAACCCAATATTTTTCTGATTTCTTCACCCAAAAAATAAATGAGTTATGTGGTTTTATGTCATGCAGGTCTCTTGGTGTTAATAACTTCTCAGGAACAATCCCACCAGAGTTGGGTAATCTAGTTGAACTTCAACAACTGTAAGTTGTAACTTGATCCCTACTTCTTTTTTAGGCATGTAATTAAGTATTGCATTAATATGTTTATCATATGAATAATTAAGATAAATTTGGCTTATGGTTGTTGTTGACAGTTACATTAACAGTTGTGGATTGACCGGTGAAATCCCCTCAACATTTGCAAACCTTCAGAATTTGCAAATTGTGTAAGAAATTTCTAGGACTAAGAATATCTTATTCTTCTATATCTATGCTTATTGGATTTTGTTCTTCAGCACGGGAAGTTGCCTTGGCCTAGCTTAGCTTAATTATAATGACTTGTTGAATTTCAGGGCAGCATCAGACACCGCTTTCACAGGCAAAATACCTGAATTTATTGGAAGTAACTGGACTAGGCTTGAATCATTGTATGTTTTCTAAATAAGAGAATTGAATATGAGAAATAACCTTGAATATAGATTTTTCTTGTTCTACTTTCCTGACTAATCTGTCAATCTATAGGAGACTTGAAGGAAACTCTTTTGAAGGTCCTATACCATCCAATATTGGGAAATTATCTTCTCTGACCATTTTGTGAGTAAATTAAATATTTTGTATTCCATGTTATTCTCCCATCCTCCCAATAAGCCCCCCAAGCCTCCCTTCTCGACATGCTTACACATCAATGCGCGTAAATGTCTTCTGATACATATGTATTGGTTTGGTCCTTGTGTATAATCATATATATAGGCGAATTACAGGTATATACAATGGGAGCTCTTCGCTTGATGTCATTAGGAATTTAAAGAACATATCAGACTTGTTAGTTAAGCATACCATTTAACATCTTGATCTTATATATTTCTTTTTCCTTTCTTTTTCCATTTAGTTTCATCATGGTTTTACCTAAATTTACGGAATAACAAACTTTACTTTTGTTTCTTTTTTCCTGTATTGTAGAGTTCTAAGAAACGTTTTACTCACTGGTAGCATTCCCTCTGACATCTCAGACTTCCAATCTTTACAAAAGCTGTAAGTTTTATTCACAAATTTATTGCTAATACTGTATACTAAATGAAAAGTCCATTTCTTAGTATTAATGTCTTTTCTTTCTCATCCAGGGATTTGAGTTTTAACAACTTAACAGGACAAATTCCAAGTAAATTGTTCAATATGAATTCTCTTACATACTTGTAAATTCCAAGAAACTCTCTCTTTTGTTGCTTGAAAATCTCACTTTATGTCTAGTTTATCGCTAATATCTGCTTCAACCACATTGTTTCCACATAACGTAATTATTTTTGTTGTTTCTTCTTTTCATGATGTTGAAATGATCAGGTTTCTTGGAAATAATAGTCTGTCAGGTACCCTTCCTAGCCAAAAGAGCAAAATTCTTAAGAGTATGTAAGTCATCATATCACTGTAATGTATGTCATTGAATTAGTTAACAGCTTTGCATATAATGAGTGATGTTCTGAGTTTTAAGATTTTCCACTGACGAATCATTTTTTAAATCGCAATCAGTGTTTATCCCTCTCTGCACATGGGAATGGTTTGTAAAGTTGTAGGAGAGGGATGATGAATGATGTTACTTGTGGACACCCAACATTTATAATATCTATAGTTGTAAAGCTATCATTTTTAACTAATGTACTCTGACGCAGAGATGTGTCTTACAATCAGCTATCGGGAAATTTGCCCTCATGGATAGATTCAAGCTTGCAACTGTACATCTCTTAACCCATGAAACTTCCTATATTTGATTTCAAGTTCAATATATTGCTTTGAGCATCAGTCTTGCTGGTGCTCAAATGGAGCCTTTTTTCCGCTTATAATCACTATGGATATAGATGTACATACGGATATTAAGAACAACGAATGCGCCAATACGTCCAATATTTGAGGGTCTACACATAATACACATGGGGGATGAGGAAATTAATTAATTAAATATTTTCCAACATGGATTAGGAGACTAAGATTTTTTCATGAAATTCTATGTAGGAATGTAGTGGCCAACAACTTCACACTAAACAGCTCAGACATAAGGTGAAATATTACCCAACTATCCTCAGTTTTCCCTTTTCCTTTCCATCTTTACCCTATGAGTAAATAGTTGTAATCATTTCAGCCATGCAATGCATTATTTTCAAGTAAATATTTTTCAAATTACAGACTTTTACCAGGATTGCAGTGCCTTCAAAGAGGCTTCCCATGCAATAGAAATGCTCCACGATGTAAGCTTAGCTAAAACTTTGGCATCAGTCTATGTTGTTGAGGATTGAATTATGTATAAATTCCTAAGGGGATAATGACCATTTCTTAGTTATTTGTTAAACATCTTTCAATGGCTGCATGGCAGATGCAAACTTTGCGATCAAATGTGGTGGTCTGCAGATGACTGCTGATGGCATAGTGTTTGAGGCAGAGAACAATTCTCTGGGCACAGCAACATTTAATGTAACAAGTACGCAAAAATGGGCAGTTAGCAGTGTAGGATTGTACGAAGACAGGGAGAAGCCAATGTATGTGCAAAACACATTTGCACAAGTGAAAAGCACCAACACTCCTGGGCTTTTTCTTACT
This sequence comes from Gossypium longicalyx, assembly GCA_025698465.1. Lineage (NCBI taxonomy): Eukaryota > Viridiplantae > Streptophyta > Magnoliopsida > Malvales > Malvaceae > Gossypium > Gossypium longicalyx. The sequence continues at coordinate 90,965,484 of CM047004.1, forward strand.
TCAAGGACATCCCCTGTGTCACTCAGATACTATGGCCTGGGTCTTGAGAATGGGCCTTACACTATAAACTTGTTCTTTGCGGAAACAGCTTATCCAGATAGAATCACTCGGTCTTGGAAAAGTTTAGGAAGACGTGTTTTCGATATTTATATTCAGGTAATGCTTACTTAACAAAAAAAATGAAATCATTCTCAAGTGAGATCATAAATTTTGTTACTGCCATAGTTCTATTTCCAGTGTTTCTATGAATACAGTTATGTTATATCTCATCACCACTTTCACAGGGAGGTCTTCAAGTTAAGGATTTCGATATATCAAAGGAGGCAGGTGGGGCTGAAAGAGCAATTACTAGGAGATTCGCTACTAATGTGACAGATAACCATCTTGAAATTCACTTGCTTTGGGCTGGTAAGGGGACCTGCTGTGTACCAGAATTAGGTTATTATGGTCCATCTATTTCAGCTATTAGTGTGGTCCCAGGTAAGAAAATTAATACATATCAGTCTTTCTGACAAGATCCTTAAAATGTGCTTTTGTTTTCTGCTTCTGATGCCTCTACTTTGTTGGCTTAGATTTTAAACCAACTGTTAGTGGGTTACCACCAGGCACTTCTAAGAGGAAAACAGCACTGCTTGCTGGTATTGTAGTTGCTGTTGGAGCTGTTGCTTTGGTGCTAATATATTTAACTATTCACTTTATGAGAAGAAAAGAATATGATGATGAGGAAGGTAAGAGCATAATCAGTACTTTACATACAAAGTACTTCATCATCATAGTGGTTATATATCTACAAAAGATGTTTGTTGGTTGAGAACAATGAGACATGTTGCTAGTTCAGTTTTGTATGTCAATAGTACAGCTAGGAAGTAGGTCGTGGATAATGAGTTATTGATGGTAATTCTCGATGCCCTTGATAGTGGTAGTGAATGACATAATTTGTGGATAGTAATTCCCTTTGCATATATATATAGAGAGAGAGAGGACCCAAAATTGAATGAGCAATCCTAAAGCATATCTAGTCTTAAGCTAGATTACCTTAAGTGTTGGTAAGGATTTGTATCTATACATGTATAAATAATATTTCAATATTTTTTTCATATATTTGGAGGATCATATATGTCAAACATGGTTGTTGAATATGGATATTTTCAACATGATTTTGTACCTTCACAAACATTGCATATCTAATACAGAGCAGCTTCAACTCTAGTACCATTAACAAAGTCAGCATTATAATTAATATGGAAATATTACATAAAGGTTTTTTTCTTCTCATTTCATCACTAGAACTTACAGCCCACTACTTGCCTTGACTCTGCAGTGCTTCTTGCAATTGGTCCTAGACCAAACACATTTAGCTATGCTGAGTTGAGAGCTGCCACAGACGACTTCAGTCCTTCAAACAAGTTAGGGGAAGGGGGTTATGGAGCTGTCTACAAGGTATGCTCTGTTTTACATTTTTAGGATGCAATAATCTTAATGATTGAAACACTTTTGAGAGGATGGCATATAGTTCAACATCGCTAAGTTAGATTACCTTGCAGGGTACATTATCAGATGAGAGGGTGGTAGCTGTGAAGCAACTTTCAGTAGCATCTCAGCAAGGAAAGAGCCAATTTATTGCTGAAGTAGCCACCATATCAGCAGTGCAACATCGCAATCTTGTCAAACTACATGGTTGCTGCATCGAAGGGAAAAGGCATCTTCTTGTTTATGAGTATCTGGAAAATAAAAGCCTTGATCAGGCACTCTTTGGTATGATCACACTGTAATAATTCTTTAATGCTTTAGCTATTCAGGCTCTGGAACCATTAAACAGGGGAAGAATGGATTTGAAGCATAGGATTAACTAGTGCAGAATGCTTTCCATTTCTGTCCTTTTGCAGAAAATATATGATGATGAGCATATGAATTTACTCCATTGTTGATTACTCATTTCTGAACAACTTGATAAGTTTTTTGACACTATATATGCAGGACGTAGTGACTTGCATCTTGATTGGCCTACCCGCTACAATATCTGTTTAGCAACTGCAAGAGGGTTAGCTTATCTTCATGAGGAGTCTAGGCCAAGGATTGTACATAGAGATGTTAAGGCAAGTAATATTCTCCTTGATGCAGAACTGCTCCCCAAAATATCTGATTTTGGATTGGCAAAGCTTTATGATGATGAAAAAACGCACATCAGCACTCGGGTTGCCGGAACCATGTAAATCTCTTTAGACTTCTTTTCAAGAGTTCTTAATGCCTTTTTTCTTTCTTTCTTTCTTTCTCTTTCCTTTTTTTTTTTTTTTTTTTTTTTTTTTTTTCATTCATATATAGTTCAAGAGCCATGTAAACCAAGTAACTAGATAAAGTAATTGCATGGATAAACACTCACAAAATGAGATTTATTTTACGTTGAAGAGGCTACCTAGCACCGGAGTATGCAATGCGTGGGCATCTCACTGAAAAGGCTGATATTTTTGGCTTTGGTATTGTTGCTTTGGAGATTCTCAGTGGTAGACCAAACTCAGATAATAGCTTGGAAGATGATAAAATCTATCTTCTCGAATGGGTAAGTATTAGGCAATCCTTATTCATTTCTCGTACTCAATTGTTTTTCATTGCCTTCAAAAAGGACGTGAATTCATGATGAATGAAATACATTTTCTACGATGTTTCTAGTCATGGGCTCTGCACGAAAATAACCAAATCCTGGATCTGGTTGATCCAAATTTAGTTGAGTTTGACGAAAATGAAGCGCTTCGAGTGGTCAGGATTGCCCTTTTGTGCACTCAGGGATCACCGTCAATGCGGCCACCTATGTCCCGTGTAGTGGCTATGCTTGCTGGAGATATTGAAGCGAGCGGTGTTATAACAAAACCAAGCTATCTTACTGACTGGGATTTTAGGGATTTAACTAGGAGCTTAGTGACCAAAGATGCACAAACATCAACTTCATCTGAGAATAAAGACAACCATAACCAGAACAGGATTAGCTTAGGCCCAGGGGTAGCACCAAGTCTATGTCCTGTAAATGTCAGTGATTTCAGTGAAATTATTGAAAGAAGGTGAGAGGCTTACGTCCTTGCATATGTCTTACAATACAGAAATTTGTTTTGGATGCATTTGTCTGTATAAAGGAATTTGTGAATGGTGCATGGCACTGTTAGTACTACATTAGTGGCGAATCAAGGAACAGCTTTGACAATGGCTTTGACCTTGTTAACATTACTGGAAGAAGAAACCATTGTAGTGAATTCTTTGAATAATATTGTTTCTGAATTGGCATTTGCTATGAAGGTCAGTGAAAAATCATCATGATTATTTCTTCCTGGTATACTTGGCTGCAAAAGCAAACAGAATGAGATCAAAAGAAATTAAGTCAAGAACGAAGAAAACCTAGCCTTGATCGTTTGATTAATTCCACCCTTTGGCCTAGAAAATCAAAATAAAGAGAGAAGTTGTTTCAATTGAAATAAAGGGATCATTAAGGTTAAAATATGCAATTAGTCTATTTATTTATTTTCTGTAATTTTAGAATTTAATTTCTCTATTTATCAAATTTTAAAATTCAAGTACAATTATTATTACTATCAATTTTATTTTGTTAAATTCAGGTTTATTAGGTCAATTTTTTTTGTTACATGACTATCAAATGAGTAATTTTTTTAAATGTCCCGCCAACAAATTTAATCAAAAAATTAATAATATTCAATTGAATTTGAATTTTATAAAATTCATAAACTAAATAAACTAAATTTTTTACAATAAAAATTAGTAATATTAACAAAAAAAAAAAGATTGAGAAGATGATAGATGTATGTATATCAACATTACTAGATTAGATTACCTTATAGGGTGGAGAGTGGTAGCTGTGAAGCAGCTTTCAATAGCATCTAACTAGGGAAAGAGTAAATTTATTTCTGAGGTAGCCACCATATCAGCAGTGCGACATCGCAATCTTTTCAAACTACAAGGATACTACATCTTAGGGAAAAGGCATCTTCTTGTTCACGAGTATCTTGAAAACAACAGCCTTGATCAGGCACTCTTTGGTATGATCACACTCTAATATGCTTTCATGCTTTAACAGTTTGGGATTTGGAACCATACTTAGGAAGAATTGATTTGAATCATATGACTAACAAGTACTTTACAGGAAAACCTGATGATAAGCATTTCAATTTACTCCATTGTTGTTTACTTTTACTGAACAACTTCCGATAATGTAACAATGAGTATAAGAAATGAAAAAGAAAATCAAGGCCAAGTTATCTTACTGACTGGGATTTTAAGGATTTAACAGGTAGATTCCCTGCATCTGAGAATAACGACAACCATAATCGGAACAGGATTAGCTCAAGCCCAGACGCAGCTCCAATTCTATCTCCAGTAAATGTTAGTGATTTCAGTGACATTACTGAAGGAAGGTGAGAGGTTTATGTTGTCTCATTAAGACATAACTTTGCTATCTTTTGTAGTTGAAAGAAAATCACTGACATGTATATGTTAGAAAATTTGTTTTGGATGTCTTTGTATAAATGAAGTTTATGCATGCCCCTATTATGTGCTACATTATTGGCAACATTCGAGGAAGAAGAAACCATTGTAGTTAGTTTTTGAGTTAGTTTGCTAGGAGGTTAAAAGTGAAAAATAACTGTAAATACTTGTTTTTGGTTATTAATGTTTCTGTCAATAGTAGTATGAGGAAATATTGTTCATTTCAACTTCATGTTAAGAAGGTTGTGGAGCTAAATTTTAGAGATGTTTTGAAAAGTATAGTTTGGAAGCTCAAATATGGACATTATTAAGAATTTTACTTCTTAAACTTTTCTCTCGAGTACAAGTGTTTTTTGTCTTTCTCTTTTCTCATTGATCAAATTGCTTGCATTTAAGTTTGCAAATAGCATTCTCTTTGTTAAAATAAGTTACTTTCACCAAACTACTATTATATCCATAATTTTCATAATTTCTCTCCTATTACCCACTACAAGTAACTTGAATGTGATTTTATGACCCAATAATACATAACACGTTCTTGTGAAGTAACCCACATCACTCTTATGTTTCATAAAATATATCACTTGTTTCATAATAGTTCTTTAAGATAATTTCCTTTCCAAGGCTTATAAATAGAGGCTTGAACGTTTCATTTGGAAACTTTTTGAATTGTTTATCAAACTTAGCACTCTAAAATTCTCTTTCCAACTTGTTTTCCATAATCAAAACGATTATTGTAACTCTAATCTTTCTCAACCCTTTATTGTGTTCTCGATGATCGCCTGCTCAAGCACTTGGCTGCATTAGTATATAGATTGTGATTAAGAATGAACAAGTCTGAACCCTAATTTCTTTTATTTATTTATTTTGGTGTAGAACATGAATTAATTAAAAATTAAATATTTTTAAACAAGTTATTTGGACGGATGAGAAAAGTAGGTCAAAATATGCTAAGAAGAGACCTTAGATAGAAAAATACCTTTGCTCCAAAAAAGAAAGCTAAGGCAGCTCAAAGGGAATTTATCATTATCCTATATGAAATTTGTCATCCTTTGGATGCCATGTAATGACAAGGAACAAAGAGAAACAAGAACAATGGCTGCTCAAGCACTAGGCCATTATCCTCAGTCATAAAGATAATGGTTGCAGTTGCAGCCACAGGCAACAGCAAAGCAATAAAAAGAAATATCATTCGTGAACGGCAGGATTCGAACCTGCGCGGGCAGAGCCCACATGATTTCTAGTCATGCCCGATAACCACTCCGGCACGTCCACCACTTTGTGCTTTTCCTTTACAATTTTAATACCTTAACTATTAATTCACTTTTCTGCTGGAAACACTGCCAGCCAAGCCACCAAAAATTAGCCGTTGCAGGATTAAACGTTTAGCTGTGCAGACGACCGTTGGCAAAAGACCATTATTAAGTCCCTACCCACTCTGCCTTTGGCCCTCCTTTTTATTTAAGAAGCAAAAAACCTCTATAAGTATTGTCTCCCAAAATCCTCTTTCAGACAAAGACAACAAACAAAGAATTTTTGCAGACAGAAATTTGGGAAGAGTTTTGAAGTGAAGATGGGTATGGTTGTAGTCATCTCTCTGCCTCTAATCATCTTCTGCATATTACTTGGTACCGGATGTTTCTTCTTTGGAAGAGCCAAAGGTAGACAAGATTTCCGCACCAACCCTCAGGTTTATGGTGTCCCAGCTCCGCCGCCCGGTGCACCAACCACCTCTTTCCCATCTCCTCCACATACCAAGCCCCTGCCGCCGGTGGCAGTAACCACCTCTTTCCCATCTCCTCCACACACCAAGCCCGACAACTTAGCCAATGTTTAATCAAGTCATTTCAGAATTTAAGTTACACACACCCAAGTTCCAAGATTGGATTTCATATCTGGGTTTTTTTTGAAAAATTTGATTCTTTTTGTTTTCTTTGTTTGTATACCTGTGTGAATTTTTTTAAGACATGTCGTGTTGGTTGGTTTATATTGGTTGATATGTAAAATCAATAAGATTTACAGAAGCTATAAATAAATCTATACTAGTTCAAGTTGCTTATGTTACAAACGAAAAGATGGTACTTTAAAGATGGGCCGAGCAAGATCGCTTTCCTTTTTCCAACTCATTAACTAAGTACAATCACAGTTAGAATTACATGTTTGTGTATTCATTCCTAAGAGGCTAAATCTATTTTTTTTTTTAAACTGTTAAGAAATTCTAGAATTACATGCCTTAATTACAAACAGTGTTAAATCTCAGGCAGTTAGCTTGAATGAGTTATTTGCAGCTTGCATTTGTGCCCAGCAGATCCTTTCTCAATGAATTATCAACCTCTTTAGAAACCATATAGCCTTCTTTAAAATTGCGTTGCGATTTACACTCGATAAACCATTCCAACTTCAATCAGAGAGGTGTGTGGAACCCCAAGGGCTATTGCAGGGTGCCTACAGTTCTGTCTCAAGAACCCGTAAACGATGTTTATGGCAAACTTCTTCAAATACGAAGATGTATCGCATGCCAAAACACAAGTACTACCCATCATATATGCCAGACCGGATTCCCTGGCCTCTCTCAGATCTTCCAATTCCTTGCTACATCCCACACCACGAAATCTCACTGTTTTCTTACTTGATTCACTACTAACTACATTCTCAAAACTTGAAGCAGTAACATCATCTGACGGACTTGATTGCTGCTGATTTGTGGTTTCCCATCTGAAGGCTTCACCATCATTGTTGCCATTCCGTAAAAACTCTGCTACAGTTTCAATCAGATGATTCTCAAAATCATGAGTATCATTCCTTTGATCCTTGTAGCCGTATCTAACAACACATTGAAAGAGACGGAACTCTGATGGGCCAATGCGACTGACAACAAACCGCTGGTTGGCAGGAACTTTTGGAACTGTAAGAGATTGCACCGTAACAAATACAAGGATACGATGAAAGGCAGGAAAGTTGGTGACAAAATGGGCAAACATTGGGGGGACTCCTGTGGCCACATTTGAGTAGATTAACCCTATTCCAGGAACTCGATTTATCCCCAGGTTTGTGCCCATGCTTAGAAGCATGTCCAAGCAGACCCTGTTGTTCAACTCATAAGCTTGTTTCTTTAGAGTACCGTAGTGCCATATGCACATCGTAGACAGTAATATTAGTGACAAAACCAGAGGGAACCAACCCCCTTTATGAACTTTTGCAAGGCACGCAGAGAAGTAAAACAACTCCACAGATCCGAAAACTATGACAAATGCTAGAGCTCCTAAAATATTCCTCTTCCACACCATAACAATAACCAGAAACATCAAGCAGGTGGTAACCAACATTACAGTGATAACCGCAAGACCTAAACAAGAATAACGAGTCAAAATTGAATGTGAGTAAGCTGCAGGGAGAAGAGAGGTATAAGAGATAGAGCCCCCAAGATTGTACCATATGCATTGCCTATCGTGTCCGTATCCCTATACCCAATCAGAACAGCGAGGCATAAAACCATCAAGATCCAGTTCACCTCCGGTATGTAGATCTGCCCATGCATGTGGTTTGATGTGTGTACCACCTTGACACGTGGGAAGCACTTCAAAGCCCTACACTGGCTGATTACTGAGAAAGTACCAGAAATAATTGCTTGACTCCCAACCGTCGTTGCAAGTGTTGCAATGATAAAAACTGGCCAGAATACAACCTCTGCAAAGTGAAGGGAGGAAATTTGATATGAGATTATGCTCCAAACCCCATGTACTATGTGATAATAATAGAAAAAGTACCTCTTATTTTCAGCCTTATGGGTAGCATTAACATTCATCTATTCCAGCAAAATAAATAACAAGCAATAGCATCATTAAGAAAATTGTGTAATTTGATTGAAGCACATATTTAAAAATTTAAGTAGTCCCAACTTTTTTTTTTCCGCTCGGAAGTAGGCCAGCCTAGAACAGGTATCATTAATATATAAGGTTTACATGTGACTTGCGACCAAACAAAGCAGAGAAATAGCATGAAGCACTCTCGAATGAAATATTACAAGACTTCTTAATTGGATTTACCAGGGATTGCTTTATAGAAGCTTTTCTGAAGGTCCTCTTTGTGCTTGGAGAGATAGGCAGCCTCACCCATGTATGCCAAAACCAAGCAAGGGTATACAATAACAGTAAATGCAATCTGTTCATTAGAAACATATGTTAATACAAATAAAAAAGGCATATAATTAATGGTCATGCTTTGAAGTAAGAAATAGGCAAACAGTCTATACAAACCACCCAACAAACAAAGATAGGAAACAGAGAGATAAAAGAATATTCACAAAGACTTTTACAATATTGAGACAAGCAAAGTAGATAGGATTGATGTTTCTCATTCCTTTCCAATTTATTCAAATACAAGCACAAGTAAGAACTTACCCGGATTGAAAGTTGGGAAAAATGACCAAGATCAGCAAACATGGCCTCAGCACCTGATATAAGTTGAAACAAGGAAATTCATCATTATAACCAATATTTAACTTAAAGAAACATGTTTAGCAAGAGGGGTAACTGACAAACCTGTGATGCAAAGAACTATGCCTCCAAGAGAACTCCATCCATCTTTTCCAGCCTTTTTGAAAAAATTATATACATAATATGGTGACAGAGCACTTACTACATGTGGGTTCCAGTATATTGTGTTGTAAACTCCAATAACACTAATGCAAAAGAGCCATGCTAACAAAATCGGAGCAAAAAGAAATCCAACACTACGAGTCCCAAAATGCTGAAGTGCGAACAGCCCCACCAAAATCACACCAGCAATAAACACAGTATAGTCTACATGAGAGAAGCTAAATTAAGGATATGCATAAACAACATTTTATCAAAAATTAAATTAACTAAATTATCTCTCCATTTAAAAGGGATTTATGGAAACCCTTGTTCGAATGTAATTCGTAAATAAGCTTTCCTGCAAATTTCCAACTAGTAACTGCAAAAAGGCTGGCAGGCTTAGCTTGTAGATACGAGCGTGTGTGGATGTGCAATTAGGAACAACTTGAGTGACTCTGAATCAAAAGTAAAGGAATTGTACACTATAAGGAGACAGAAAATACTAATTTGACTTACTCTCATGAAGAGAAGGAGCTTTAATTCTGATGCCATTAACTGCAGAAAGAACTGTATAAGAAATGCATATCATTAGTAAATGCAAGAGTAGATCAAAAAGGATTAGACAGTAGTTAGCAGATAAAGCAACAAATGCAACTTTTTGTTATAAGTACATTGATCAGCATGTAACATTCATATAAAATTTCACACAATTTATTTGCAAAAAAAAATCAAATGCACTATAAAATATATCTAACTCCCAGATTCATCCTCCTGTAAAAAAATAAAGGAAATTTAGTTCAAGTCATCCAAATAGAGATAATACCAGACATTGATGGGGTTAGGATGCCATCACCAATAACCATGCTAGTCCCCAGCAGCACAAGTAGAAGCAACACAATCCGAGAACTATGATACTTATCAAAGAACTCCTTTAAAATAGAACTAGCTACAGTCTCCTTCCTGGGTAGTCCAGAGTTATAAGCAGATATGTCATCGTCAGATGCATCAGAAGCACTCAAAAGACCCAACTTTGCACGCCGGCAAAGCAATGAATATAAAGCAAAAGTTCCACCTGCAGGAATGAGGCCGCCTTCAGGAAATCCTTAAAAAAAGTGCAGATAAACTTTTCTCAATAAACAAGGTAATAAAATATGCAGGTCTTTGAAAGCACCTTCACCATTATCATCTGCCCCTAACACAAATATAATGTACTTGCATAGAGGGATTAGAGTCAAAGTCCAGAAAACCAAAGACAGTACCCCAAGAATTTCATCATCTTCCTCATGAAGCCTTAACCTCCCCGAAAACGTGCTTTTGTAAACATAGAGTGGTGAAGAGCTCAGATCACCATATACAACACCAAAACTCTGATAAGCAAGACATAAAGTAGCCTTGTAAAATTTCTGCATGTAAAACAAGCATCAAACGTGTTAGCGTTTCCTCATTCATTATCATTTCTTGAACATAATAAAATACGCCTTCATGCTATATTATGATTCTAAAAATCCCCAGAAAATGGAACATCAGGAGAAAAAAAAAGCATGTCAACAAGTTAAGTACAGGAAGCAAAATACAATTTTACTGCTACAAAAACTCCAAATTTTCAAAGAAATGTAATATTTATTCAAAACACAACGACAAACTAGCAGGAAAAGAGAGCAAATTGACAAGAAAAACCAAATTCAATAATATTTGAACAACAAAGCAAAAAAAAAAAAAAAACTATAGTGAAATGTAAATGAAATTTAAAAATTCAAAACGGAACGTAAACTCAGCCTACTAATAACATGTAGTTCACTTTTGATAACCTATAAAAAAAATGTCAACATTAACAAAATCAGAACTCCCGTCTTTTCTTTCATATTTTCTCAGCAAACAAACGAACATTTAAAAAACTACAACAACCAAAAGAACCCAATTAAAGACAAGCACCCAGATTTAAAAAAAAAAACGGAAAATTAAAAATACAAACATCAAAATCCCAAAAAAATGGAAAACTTGAAAGGTAAAAAAAAAAAAAAAGTACCAGCCGAGACTCCCGGGTCACAGACCCGGCTTCCGGATCCATAAAGCAGTGTGTCCTTTTTTATTTTTTATATCTTTCCTAAGAAAGAACGGTTCCAAAATGGGTATTCAAAGGGAAAATGAATGGGAACCCTAAACTCCAAAAAAATCGAAGAAAAGGGCATAAAGATATGGAAGAAAGAAGTTGTAAATGAGAAGAGAAGACAAAGGGAGTTGTAAAATGGAGTGTTTTTTTTGTTGTTTTAAAAATTTTTGTTCTAGAGAGAGGAGAAAGAATGAGTTGGATTTGGAGAGAGGCAGCAGATAAAAATATAATAAAAGAAAAGGTGTCAAGTAAGGAACAGTCACCTTTTCCATTATTTATTTGTTTATTTACTTTTTTATAATTTTTTAAGGACGCCAATTTAAAAACATACTTATTATCTGTTTGTTTCCCAAGAAAAATATTTTTAGAATGTTGAAATTATATTATTCATTTGAGTTAAAATATAATTTATTATTGCATTAATTTATAATTTTATATTTTTTCGCTCCTAAAATATATAATTATTTTCCTAAAAATTATTTTCGAAAAAAACATGGTATAAATTATATTAGACATGGGATATGTAAAAGAATTTTCGTTTGACAATTGAAATTTAATTATAATAAGATAATATTTTATAATAATTATATCTTATATAAATTTAATAATAATCAATGTATCTAATATTTAAGAGTGCATAATAACACAATAAAATTGAAAAAGTTAAATGAACTAAAATTTAAACAAATACTAATACTTATTTTTTATACTATAAATTATTTATTAATAAATTTTATAAATTATAATCATATATATTCATTTCTAAAATATGAATATAAAATATATTTAATAAAATATTAAGAATAGTATTTAAAATTTAAATCTATTATTAATATTAAATTTTATTCTTGAAATAAAATTATAATATTAAATAATTTTTATATAAAAATCATCTTACATGACTTTTTCAAAAAAATAGTTATGCTTTTTAAAAATAAATTATTTTTCATTAATCAAAATATTTTTTTAATCAATATATTTTTTTAAAAAAAAATTTCGTAAATAAATATTTTTTAATATTATAAAAAAGTTAAAGAAATTTAATTCAATTCAATTAACACATGTACTCATAGCAAGTTAGCAACTCAACATTATAGATTATATTTATCCCACTTTCTTTAAATAAAAGTTAAAAGGATAAAAAAAATTTATTAAAATAATGCAATTTTAATCAAACATGAAATAAAATTAGGAACTCTATTAATTTTGATTATCTAACTTTGCCTAACATGTTTTATTGACTTTCTCTTATGGAACAAACCTAATGCCTATACTTTATTGATTTAATTGTTATTTTATTCTTATTTTAAGTTGCAGAAAAGAAACACTATTATTCATTTCCAACATTGACGGTAAATTCTACTATTTCGATTGAATTGATGAAAATTTTTTCTATTGATATTCAAGTCTTTAATGAAACTCCTTCAATAATATGTTTTTTTATTGTCTAATTATGATCTCACTGTTATTTTGTAATTAGTAATTATTTTTATTTTGTTATAAAAAATATTTAATTTAAAAAACTACTAATTTGGAATTTAAATAATTCAAAGTCTTTGCGTCATTTTCTATTTGACTTCGTGACAACATCTATGACTATGTTATTCATTTTTAGAAATTGAAAAACAGAAGGCCAAAAAGCATTAGAATTGTTTGATCTACAGTATAGCATTTATTTTTTTAATATTTTACCAATTAATATCTTCAACAATTTTAAACTTAATGGTATATATTTATATATGAAAGGATAATTATATATAAAGAATTTGATTAAATTAGCGTAAAAAATATTATTTTTAAAAAATAAAAAAATAATTTTTGAGAATATTTCTATTTTTTATGTTTTATATAAAATATAATTATACGATAGAAATTGAACTCAAAATACCATAACATACCATTCACTCATCAAATTTCTCATTTCGATCAAAGACATATTTAATTAAAATATAAATTGAATGTTGAAAATACCAAATTTGGTCTAATACCTAATTTCATTGGTGGAAAAATTAAATAACTTACTTTTATTTATATATTTATATATAATTAAATTTATTAATAAAATAATTATTCAGATAATAACTCGTTTAGTGGCGACATGAAAACACAATGGTGAGGGCCACAAATTGTACTTAGAATAAACAAGGAATCTTGAATTAGATAATTCAATGAGTTCAGAAGAAAATGAAAAAAAAAAAAAGTAAGCACTTTCCTTTTAAGTGCTTTTCCTTTTCTTTTCTGTTTTTTTTTTTCATCAGATTTTATTTTCTAAGTTTGAACTGAAACTTAGGATTCCATAAGTGAGAAAACATAATACTTTAATATTATTGGATGCTAAAATCTACGCTAGAAAATTGGAAAGCTTTTAAATACCACAAATTAAAAATCAGAGTACTAATAAAAGTCGGGTTGTTGTTGATGTACAAATAATATGTCGACCAATCAATGACGGTGGCAAACGGCAACCTCATTTCACATGCTTTGTTTTTTATTCGGGTTAACTCTGTATTTGTCACTTGTATTATTCTATTTTTTAAAATTTAACACGTAAAGATTAATTTTTTTCAATTAAGCACCTAAATTTTGTTGCAACTTTGCCCTTTTGGTTGTTACATGAAAAATTATTTGATACAATGATTTTTTTTAAATAATCTGAATAATTATAAACGAATTGTTTTAGTAGCCACCAAATAGAATCAAACTTTCATACATAATGAGATTTAGAGACTTACGCCTATAATTGTGGATGGTGAGTCTCGAACTTGGATACTCTGAACCAATGACCTCTACCTTTACAATGATATTTTTAGACTTTGCAAATAAGATTTAGAGAATAATACTTATCCCATTTAAAGTGTAGAAATACAAATAAATATTATACAACATATAGTAAAGTATAAGTATCATAAAAGCCTTTATATTATGAGTCAAATTGTATTTTGCCCCATTTACTCAAAAGATGAATAAATTAGCCCATGTACATTAGATAAAAAAGTAAATTGGTCATTTTTATTAAAATTTTCATCCGTTTTTACTATTAAAAATTGACGTGGCTGACGAAATAACAAAATTATTACACATGACGTGCCACGTTACCTTTATGATGATGTACATAAACTAGTTTTTAATAGTAAAAATAGATAAAATTTTTAACAGAATGACCAACTTGCTATTTGATATGATGTATATGAATTTATCTGTCTATTTTTTTTCGTAATGAGGACAAAATATAATTTAATTTTTAATAAAAAACCTCCATAATACTTTTACCGATATAATAACCCATGTATTATCCTAAAATAGAAAAACACATGTATGTTGATTTAATATAGAAAGTAGATTATTGTAAATTGAGAGATAAATAAAGAGCTTCGAGAATATATTTGTAATATTTTAGTTTTAGGGTTAATTTTTAAATATTGTGCGATGTTGATGCGGGCAAAGGTCATGCAAACAAACTTATATTATATGTTTGAAAGGACCTAACTTTTTGACACAATTAATTGCGTGAAATAATCAGTAATTAAAATCTAAATAATCGTCATCCTCTACCTTAACTGTTTAGATTTTGGTTTTGAACTGTGGTACGAAATCTTTGAATGTCATTATCACCTATTTTTCTTATACATGAGATAAGCAATGCGGACAGCAATAAAACACTTGTAACCTTTTATATGGTTAATAGAGATTAGCAGACAAAAGCAGATCAAACCTACTTTTTTACTTGATTAGGAAAATTACATTAAAATTTTGATTTCTTTCTTTTACTTCATTTTATAAATTCTTGATACCGTTGAGTTGTTTTACTTTAAAATTGAAATTTATTTTTTTAAGTTTTAAATCGAAAAAAAAAAACGTGTTTAAACGAAATTGAAATTGATTTGTTCATTAGACGGGTAGAATTCGTTTTCTAGGCTCGGTTGAATCTAAAAAAAAATGTGTTTAAAATTTGGTTCGAGCCCAATTTAGATAGAAAAAAATATTAAATTCGAGCTTGAATCAATCTGTTTGTATTAAATTTTTTATATAAAAAATAAAATTAAAAAATATAATATATAAAATACACTAAAAATATTAAAATAAATATTTTTCAGTAAATTAAAATATATTAAAAAATATTAATACTTAAATAAAACTAAAATTGTTATAACTAGCAAGTAAATGCCTTTAAAATAATAGTAAAATTAACAATAAAACAAGAATTATACAATATCCAAATAATAACAACAAAGGAAAAAAAATTACAGGAATATTCGACTGAGTCCAAGTAAAAAAATATTACTTGAGGCATGTTTTGTTTAGAAAGCGAGTCTTGTTTTTTTGTTAAAACTCATTTTTTGGATTTATATTTTTTCTGAAATCTTCTTAATTTTTTGACGAACTTTCAAACCTAAACGAACGAACCGATACATATTTAAGTCTAAATTCAACTCACGTCTTCATTATTAACCATATCAATCAACTTTTATTATCTTCGTTTTCAAATAATTTGACTTTATTTTAGAAACAAAAAATACATGTCACTTTCTAAAGACTTTGTTGGTAGAATTGTAACCTCAATTAGCATTGTATTGGATCTGTTCTCTACGACCATGCATTTATTCAATAATTTCTAAATAATTAAATTTGAAAAAATATAAATTATCAGATGGAGACGTGTTAATAATCTAGTTTTGTTAATTTTAATATTAATAATCTAGTTTGTTTATAAATGAAACTATTTAAGATATTGTTGTGTTTTTTTTTATTCATTTTACACATATTTTAATCTAGGGAAATGATTGCCACCACGTTCATTGGTGGAGCAAGGGATAAGCAGGGCTTTAATTCCTTTAAAATGAAAAATTTTCTTTTTATATTTTTTTATAATTTATAAAAATTTAAATTAATAATAGTAAAATTAGACTTTAACCCTCTCAAAATAATAAAATTTAATTTAATTTTTTAAAAATTATAAAGATATAGTCTATTAAAATAGTGAAATTATATTTTTACTATCGTAAAAATATATAATTTAATTCCAGCCCAAAAATTTTTTTTTTTGTTCCGCCACTAACCACGTCATTTGTATTCCTTTTTTAGAGTTAATGCTACATTAGTCTTTTCATCTTTAAAAAAAATCAAGTCCAAATGAAAATATTGTTGATGTAAGATTAAACTATTGAAAAAGTATGATCTCTATTTTATACCATCTTTTCTCTTTTAATATAATCTCGTCTTATGAAATTAATTAAAAATAATACTTATTTTTTATTTTAACTATTATGAAAAAAGTTATTAAGATATTTAAACACGAATATGTTTCTAGAAAATCTTGTGGCCTGAAAATGTTAATTCATAATTCATAATAAAAAGAAAAACAACTTACCAAACCATGATTATTGATTGCATTTCTTTGCTTCCACATATAAAAAGAGTTATGTATATAAAAATATTTAAGTAAAGTTGATCACGGAACCCACCTAATATTTAGCTATTTGAATGGGTATTTTAATAGAGCTTGATTAATTTTCAAGCCCACAAGTTTTTGGAAGTTAGTGGAATTATGGAAATAAGAGTTTTTTTTTTTTTTAAGAAACTAATTGATTAAAATTTAACTTAATTGGTAATATAGGAATACGTGAGTTCGATTGTGTTCGATTGTGCTGAAGTGTATTATTATTCTATATATGAGTTGAGGTGAGATTATAGGTAATTCTAGGTATTATGTTAAAAAAAATATAATCAAAACTTATAATAAGATTGTTAAAAAAACGTTATTAATAAAGAGAATAATAACATATTTTTAAATATAAATTATAAAATAAACGTAATGAATGTAAAAAAATAATTTCTATGAACAATTAAAAAAAAAAAGAAAACAAATTAATCTAAACTTAGAAATCCAATTCTTGTATGTGTTAATGTCCCTACTGTTTGCAAATTGAAAACTTGAACAACAATAACATTCCAATGGAAGATCTTGAGTATAGAACGTGGGTTTAATTGAACTATTTTGATATAAATTTGGATAATTTCCTTTTTTTTATCCATTTCTAAATCTATCGTCTATTATCATAAAACATTAAAATGAAACATTGATCAAATTTGTTCGATTTTAAGGATAGCTACGAAAGTAGAAGAAAAGAAGAATAAGCTGAAATTATGACCCTCTATTACTCAAACAAAGGAACAGTGAGAAATTTTAGGGTGAGCTACTACTACCAACATATATGAAGTAATTTATTTTATTCAGCAATTCTATAAATGTTTATATATATATATATATATTAAAGAGATATTATACCGAAAATTTGAAGAGCATATTCTTGAATATTTTGATATATATTAAAATTTTTAAAGAATATTTTTATGAAAAATAGTTGAAAATTTTAGTATACCAAAATCTCATTTCACAAGCCTATATTAAAAAATTCTAATCAAATATCAAAATTCCTAATAACATTTTCTTAGATATTTTAATATATATATATAATTCTAAGGAAATATAGTAAGAAATTTTTATATAAGTTTCTCAAGCTATACCAAATTTTCTAATGAAAATCCAAAATTTTGACTTTTTAAACATTTTTTTCTTAAATTAGTTAATTTCTATATTTTAAAATACATTTGAATTAATAATAAATTGAAAAAAAAATTATGTTTTGATTAATAAATGGTATCAAGATAACCGGTAATGTAATTAAAAAAATTAAATTATGATATAAAAATTGGTACGAGTCATTTAAAAAATACTAAAAATTTTAAGGGGATATTGTTAGTAGAGGTGTGCATGGGCCGGGCCCATAAAAAATTTTAGCCCGTTTCAAGGCCCGGGCCCTACCGGCCCGAAATATGGGCATAGAATTTTGTCCAATCCCGGCCCGAGAAAAAGATGATAGGCCCGAGCCCGGCCCGACCATATTAAAATTTTTTTTATTTTTTTATTAAATAAAAAAAATTAAAATATAATAAATCAAATGCATTTAAAACATAAAAACAAATATTAAAAAAAGTGGGACTAAAATAATTCTTAAAATAATACATAAATTAAAAATATAATAAAAAGTAATTATATTAAAATTAAAAAATTGAAACAAATTAGAACTAAATTAAGAACTAAATTATATTAATAACAAAAATTTTACAATATCAAAATAACATTAAAAACAACAAAAAAAAGTAAAGTAAAAAAAAAACTAAAGTTACTTAAAATTTAAAATAAAAAAAATTTTAAAAAAATTTAATATTAAAATCGGGTCAGGCCGGGCCCAGGCCAAAAAATTTTGCCTGAGGCCCGGCCTATTTTTTAAACGGGCCTCGTTTTTTGCCCAAGCCCATTTTTCGGGCCTATATTTTTACCCAAACCCTCCCATTTTCGGGGCGAGCCTTCGACCCATGCACACCTCTAATTGTTAGATACTGTGTATATATTAAATTATAGTTATGTCAATGTGGTTGATAACCACGTAAATATTATAACGATTAAAGACGGAAAACATTGGTCAGATAATTTAATTAATACAATTTAAGAATTTAAAAACTTAATTGAATATATATTTTTTTAAAAATTAATTAATTTTTTCACGAGAGTTCAAATTCCTGCATCAAAATGATTATTCAATGATAAACAGCTCAAATATTATATATATGTATTGTGTGTGTGTGTGGCCAATAAGATAGGTCAAAGGTTACTAAATGGCGGATGCCGTGGTCAGATGGTCACACCAAAATATTTGGAGAAAACATTTCGTGCGACGGCTCTTCATCAAGAAAAAACAAAGCCATCAAAATTTAAAATCAGTTAATATCATTTCATTTTTCTTTTTCTTTTTCTTTTTCGTTTAATTTTTTAAGTTGATTATCAAATGAAAGTTGAATTGGTAAATTATCTTAGTAGATGTCTGAATTTATATTAATTAATATATTAATGTATGATTCATGGAGTACTATAATTTTTAATATATGAATTTAAAATTAAAATTAAATTAGACACATTAAGAATGAATTTAAATATGACGTGGCATGACGATAAGAAAAATAACATAAACACGATATGAGTACATAAATATATCGAAATTTATAAAATAAAATAAAATATTAACATGTATAAAATTATATAAATTTATAGTACTTTGAACATGTACAAAATAACACAAATTTTAACAAGTTAAGGTATTTGATAATGTGATTCCTTATCTCTTTATTTCTCTATTCTCTATATTGAATGTCTTAATTTCTTAATTCAACCAGCTAAAGATCGTGAGGATTTGTATGGGATTCAGGTTTGTCGAGATAACTTGAGTGTTTCACGTTTTTTTTTGTTGATGATAATTCTTTCTTCTTTTGAGCTATAAATTTAGAGTGTAAAGTGGTTTGAAACATCCTTTCAATTTATGAAACTATGTCTGGTCAATCTATTAATTTCCAGAAATCTGAAATTATGATTAGCTCTAATACAAGTTTAATCTCTAGACAAATAACTTATTCAATTTTTGGGGTTTGATAAACCTTCATTTTTATCCATTATTCTTTATCAATATAAGATTGTGAATATTATCTAAGAATTAGAGGGAGATAGGATTCGATGTAATGGATAAGCCAATTGGCTTCGCCATTAGTTTCTCTCCTTTGATTTTTGGCAAAATGACTTATTTGGTCCTCAAATTTTATAAAAAAATTATTTTATTCCTCTATTTAATATTTATTTTCTTTTTACCCTTAAGCTTACATTATTTTTCAGATCACTCCAAAATGGATAAAAAATTAACTTTTATAAACTTTCTTGACGTGGAAATCCATATAGATGACATGTTATCAATTAATTAACTTTTAAAATTAAAAAAAGAATTATAAAATTTATTTTAAAAAATAAAAACTATTAAAATTATAAAAAAATATTTTTAAATATATTTTTTAAAATTTTTAAAAAATAATTAAATGTTAACAAGGCATACACATGGATTGTCATGTGGATGCCATGTCAAAAAAGTTAACATCTTATATTTATTGTTAGGTAATTTGACAAATAATGTAAGTTTAATGACTAAAAAAAATTAAATGAAATGTTAAAATAACTTTTTTATAAAAAGTTAAAGGATCAAATAAATTATTATACCTTTATTTTTTTTGTGAACTTTATTTTCTTATTTATGAGTTACTTTCGCCTTAAAAAAATCACATAATTTTTTTATTTAAATTGAATAAAATTTTTTTATTTAAATTGAATAAACTTGACAAATATACCAACATCGTTACGACAGACATGAAAAATTAAAATTAAATTAAATTCGACTGATAAACTATTGAAAATATGAAAAGTACTTTTCAAAAAGATTGAGACAATACAATGCAGAAAATAAAATGAATAGTGATAGATATATACACACACATATATATATATGTCAACTTGTTAGGATAAAATATAAAAATAGTCACTTTTGTTTACCTCAGATTATATTTTAGTAATTTATGTTTGAGATGTTACATTTTAGTCACTTACGTTATCGTTTTGTTACGAAGTGGTCACTCTACCGTTAAATTCCATTGCCTCTCTAACGACAGTCCTACATGGCAGTCCAAATGGGTTTTAAATGCCAACTTGGATATCCAGTTGCTGGGGTGAAAATAGGTTTTTAATTAAATAAATTTAATTTGGACTGCCATATAGGATATCTAAGTTGGTATTTAAAATCTATTTGGACTATCACGTAGGACTGCTATTATTAGATAGGTAACGGAGCTTAATGGTAGAGTGACAACTTCATAACAAAACGATAACGTAAGTGACCAAAACGTAACAGTTCAAATATAAGTGACTAAAATGTAATTTGAGACAAATAAAAGTGACTATTTTTATAGTTTACCCAACTTGTTATTATGATATAAGAAAACATATATTTATAAAGCTTTAAACATATTAAAAAGTAAATATTAACCAAAGCACAAATATTTGTCTCTCTCTTTTTTTTCTTCCCTCTCGACAAAGACTAAATTAACCCTCCACAACAAACATTTTATTCTATGCTTGTCCATCAAGGGTTCACTTCAAAATTTTAATTAAAGCATATTAAGCAACTGGAGACATTTTTATATGTTAAAATATCTGAAAGGTCCTTATATTATAGTAAATAGATCAAATTAGTTCATCTATTATTAAATAGATCAATTTAGTCTTTATGTTATTAAAAATAATCTAATAAATCCAAATTGTAATATAGGTAACATTTATTGTATAAAAAATATCTTAAAAATTTTTCTTTTCAATTGTAGTTCACTTCCAAATAAAAGATTTAAAAACTTTGGCTCCGTTTGTTTCACTGAAAATGACTTCCGGAAAATGATTTATGGAAAATGATTTATTTTTCTGGAAAAGCTAATATTTTCTGGTGTTTGGATGAATCTGTGTAAAATATTTTCTGTTGTTTGATAGATTTCTTAAAAATATTTTATAAAAGTTGTTTTCAATTAAACAAACATACATTTGAGATTTTCTTATTTTTTTCATTGTTTAATTGAATTTATTTTTATCTATAATTTTATATTTTACATTGTTTTTGCATATATTAAAATTTTTATGTTAAATTCAGATTCATTACAATGTCATTTTTTTTAATTACATGACTACTAAGTGAGTATTTTTTATTTAAAAATGTTACATCAACAAAATTGACAAAAAAAAATTAACGATGTCAACAATTGAACTTGATTTTCAAATTTGAAAAGTAAAGGGACTAAATTCTTGAAAATAAAAGTATAAAGACTAAATTACAAATCTGTGAAGTGTACATATACTTATGACATATTTTAACCTTTATACTATAAAATATTTATTATTAATATATTTATAATTGTAATAAATAGTTATTATTAAAATATTAATATTGAATATTTTCAATAATATGTTTATAATTTTTTTAAAATTATTATTTTTAAATTTTATTATTAAAATAAAATTAAAATATTAAATTTTTAATAAATTATATTTATTATATTAATAATTTAATATATGACTAAATATAAATAATTAAATATGTATGTTTAATAATATTAAAAAATATAATATTTTAAATATTTTTAAAAATAAAAAATTATTATCAATATAATAATATTAAGCTTGATTTAAGTTAATTTTTATATAAAAATAAAATTATCTATAGATGAGTTATTTTCCGGAAAACGACTTATGCTTTTCAAAAGGATAAGTCATTTTACAGGAAAAAAAGCCTATTTTACTTTGACCTATAAGTTATTTTTCGTTGACCAAACTATTTTCTGTGAAACAAATACAGGAAAATACATAAAACATTTTCCGTAAAATCTTTTACATGTAAACAAACAGACCTTTTAAAAAATATTAATTCTCTTCAATAGTAAAAATTAACTTTATTCTAATTTCACCTTATTTGATATTTTTAATAATATAAAGATTAACTTAATTCATTTAATAATAGAATAACTAAATTAATTTAGTCCCTATAATTTAATTGTTAATGTATTTAGGTGAATATTTATGTAGGCGAGACCCTAATTGTAACACCCCTAACCCGTATCCGTTGCCAGAACAGGGTTTCGGAGCATTACTACCATTTGCAGATTACTTAAAAAAAAAAATTTAAATGCTTACCGATTCAATGCATCATGTAAATAAATATATTACCATTCAATCAATGATTAGTACTTGTATAAGCATCAAACAAGAAACATTGTTAGTGTACTTGCACATATCTCATATAAATTCAACATTGATATAATTATTTGCTCGACATATCGTACTTGAGTTCAATAATAGTCTCAACTTACATAATTTTCTTGTATCAACATATCAAAGATAATCATATATGTACATGTCATGAAACATATCATGCTCTTACCGCTTTCTTCATAAGCATATATGATTCATTTCATTATATTAATATTTCATGCTCCATCATTTCCATATATTTTATGTATATTTATTCCGATAATAATAGCTTATATCAAACCTAACATAAATTATATTCCACGTACTCATACTTATTTCGTTTATCTATCTTCATAATTATTTCATACAACTATTTTGTACATATATATTTCCATATGACCAGTTCTTGTAAACATTACACACAACCATTTCATATAACCATTCGTCATCCGATACATATTACCCGGATATCAATTGTTCAACGGATGTCATAGCATCTCCCATCCACGGTCTTATTTATCTTTGACATGATGCCATAGTATCTTTCAACTATGGTCTTACTCATTTTCTCATGTTGCCATGATATCTTTCAACCATGGTCTTGTTCATTTCATATCACGCTGCCATGGTATCTTTCAACCATGGCCTTACACATTTCATATCAGTTGCCATGGTATCTTTCAACCATGGTCTTACACATTTCATATCAGTTGCCATGGCATCTTTCAACCATGGTCTTACACATTTCATATCAAAGTTGCCATGGTATCTTTCAACCATGGTCTTACACGCTTCATATCGAGAGCACACTCCCGCGAACCTCATCCTTACAAAGGGATTACCACCGAAGCTAAATCCCTATAATATAAACTCATAGAGTATTGTCGGGATTACCACCCAAAGCTAAATCCCCTCGCAACGACAATTACTCTAATGAGCTTGGATCTCGAATTACGATCCCAGCTAAATTGAGACTCCGATTCGGATTACCCGTCCGGGCTAAATCCATTTTACACATATTCTTCGGGAGGGCTATATCGAGATAGGATCACCCGTCCGGCTAGATCCTTTTACCACAATTCCTTTCGTAGATCCATCGAATTTTTCCTTTCCATTCAACCGAGATTTATTTTCAATTTATTTCGAGTATTATCAATATTTCATCAAATATCATGAATTGAATATTCAAATCATATTTTCATCACATAACCACATATTTCAAATATTTAAAATACAATTCAAGTTACACAAACTTACCTCATTGCTTGTTTGTGTTTATAATTTCATTAATTCGATATCTTTTCTTTTTCACGATCGAGTCTCATATTTGAGTCGTTCGGATCTTTATAAATAAATTTGATCATCATTTTCATTCATTTCATATACTAATGCATTTAATTAATGCTTTAGGCAAAATTTACCATTTTGCCCCTAAACTCTTAATTAATGACGATTTCATCCTTAGGGTCAGGAAAATAAAATTCTTGCAATTTAATCCTTATTTCCAGATATTATTCTCATATATATTGATAATAGTCCATGAATTCTATAAAATATCAGAATTTTCCATAATTTCAACACTTTTCAATTTATTCTTTCAACACTTTTCAATTTAATCCCTAAAACATGTTTTCCCTCGATCTTGAACTAAATTAATAATTTCATTCAATTTTGTAATTTAAATAATAAAATAATCCATTTCATGCAATTTGATCATTTCTGACATTTTTACAAAATTGCCCATAAAATTTTACTTTTATTCAATTTAGTCCTTGAGCCTAGAATATGCAAATTAGCCATGCTAGATGAATATTCATACATATTTTTTCCTCCTCCTCCTCTTCATTCCACATCCTTAATGTAGATAATACACTTGTAAGTAACATTATCCATAATTTTTATTATTTACTTTTATGAATATTCAAGCTGTCTATCTGCATCATGGTCACTAAATTATTTATATCTGGAGCTATAGAACTCAAAATTAAGATCCGATAATTTTCCCTGAAACTAGACTTATATATCTTCTTACCATAAAATTTTCAGAATTTTTAGTTTATCCAATAAGTACAGTTTATTCTTTAAAATTACCCCTGTTCTGCTGTCTAACAGTTCTGACCCTTCTTCACTAAAAATTAATTATCTCCTTGTACAGAATTCAAATGATGTTTCTGTTTGTTTATATTGAAAATAGACTCATTCAGGATTATAAAAATATAAATTTAAACCCCTAATTATTTTTATCCAATTTTTTATGATTTTACAAAGTCAGAACAGGGGAACCCGAAATCATTCTGACCTTGTCTCAAAAAATTCATCATATCTCATGATTTACAATTCCATTGCTTACATAATTTCTTCTATAAGAAACTAGACTTAATAAGATTTAATTTCATATTTTATTCATCCTATAATTAGATTTCTAAAATTTTTTATGATTTTTCAAAGTTAGACCACTGCTGCTGTCCAAAACTGTTTTAGTACAAAATATTAATTACCATGTTATAACACCCTTATTTTCTTTTTCTACACCATTTCTCATCACTTTCTCTTATTTTCTCTTCACTAACATATCATGAACATAGGACCTTATGTAAGAAAACTCTACTATAACATTATTTCCATGCTTTGTCAATAATAACAAACTTAAAAACATATTGAAATCTTGATATACTTACCTTGTTCTATTGATACTAATCTTTAACTTGATTTTCTCTCTCCTCCAGCTTCTATTTCTTGAATCCAACTTGATATTCTAACTCCCCATGGTCTCCTTAACATTTTTCTCTCTTGGTAGCTATGGAAATTCATTTGATTTTTGGGTGAAAAATGGTGAATTTTTGGTAAAAGGACTAAAATTGTAAAGAAAGCAAAACTTTCTTTCTTCCTCTCTTTCTCTCACGTTAGTGCATGGGAAATATGGATGAGAATTTCTCATCTTTCTTTCTTTATATACTAATAAAATAATAATAAAATAATAATAAAATATCTTATTAAAATATTAATAAAATAATATTTATCTAATTAAATAATTATAAAATATCAAAATATCTCTAGCATCATTATTACTTTCTAGATTTCTCTCTCTTCCAATTGACCATTTTGCCCTTCATTATCTTTTAAAATTCCATCATTAAGTCATCATTTAATTTGGTAAAATTACAATTTAGTCCCTCATAGTTTCTTCATCTATTCAATTTGGTCCTAATTCATCCATTTTCCTTAGTTTCTAGACTATTCCACTCTTAAAATATTTACACTATTGGTCCTTCAAATTTTTCATATTTACACTTTAACCCCTCAAATTTTGAGTATTTACTCTTGTGCAACAAAGCTTTTCTCACTTTTACAATTTAGTCCTTTCTTGAATTAATATATCATAATATACTTCTCAATATTGACATATCTCAATATTTCCTTTTTTTTTTCACTTTATTTCCTTATTTTACTATATCAAGGATAATATCTTACTGTAAATATTTTCAGGGTATTACACTAATAGTTGGTCACTATTTGTAACATTAAAATCTACAAATAAATGGATTATAATATTAGAATTGTTGCAATAAATTTATATCTCGAGATTATTAATATTTGATTTAATATATTTGTTGTATATTTGAATTCAAAATAGGTTAATATCAAGTATATAACATATGGATTCGTTTGTTTTCATGTGCAAGTTTTATTTAAGTTTCTGGAGTAATTTAGGATCTGTCAATATTTAAGTTTTCGAATCTCACCTTAACAAATTTTCGTAATAATGTTGTTTTGTTTTGTAATATATATATATATATATATATATTATATGATGTGTGCTTCAATCTTTTGGAATATTTTGGAGTTCTTATAATGTTTTGAGTTATGAATATTATAATGGTGTTTGTGTTGGTAATGTGGTGAACCTTAAATTGCTTGAGGTGGGTTTGGATGGGAGATATGTTTAGCTGTGGTTAGTGTAAAAATAGTGGTGGTGATGGTAAAATT
This sequence comes from Gossypium longicalyx, assembly GCA_025698465.1. NCBI lineage: Eukaryota > Viridiplantae > Streptophyta > Magnoliopsida > Malvales > Malvaceae > Gossypium > Gossypium longicalyx. The sequence goes on from CM047004.1 coordinate 90,992,305, forward strand.
AGATACTGTAGCGTGAGACAAAAAGTAAGCTAAATATATCACACCGTACCCAATTGCTCATCTAAACTCACCAGTCACCATTAACTTGATTGGTTTAAACTATTTTTTAGTCACTTTACTATTTAACTATATTTAAGATAAGTTGATGCTTACAATGTCATGAATTTAGGTTATTAGAATGTGGTTTTATATGCTAAGTATTTATGTATTAGGTCGGCATTATATGAGCATATTTTAGGTGACAATTATGTATCATTCTTATGCTTGAAATATTACATTTTTTGACCATTTGGTATGTTGGTCTCGAGACATAATAGTCATGTCTCGAGATATTATGAATATATACAAATGACCAATTTAAGCATTTCTAGGTAAAAGTCTCGAGATATGTTGAACATGTCCCGAGACCTAAAACTTATGGTCTCGAGACAAGTAAACATCAAATCTAAATAAGTTTTACCGTGTTTCAGGTTTCAAGATAAGAACCCCTTTGTCTCGAGGCATCCAAATTTCGAAGTTAAAATAGCGAAATAGGGGAGGCCTGTCTGAAGACTCAGTCACGTGACTTGAGAGCTATGCCTCGAGACATGTCAACATCGAAGCAAATTTTTTAAAAATAAATTGTATTTTGTCTTGAGACATGAAGACCCCTGTCTCGAGGCATCATGCTAAAATTTTATGAATATAGTTTTTATTTGAATCTTAACTCAATTTTTGATCAAACGCAAACCTCTAACCCTATTTATAGAATCATATAACATCGAATCATCATGTCTATGTTGATAATTGTGATTGTATGTGATTATTATGAATTATTGTTAAATTGTTTGGTTAAATTATTTCAAATAGTTTGGGTTGCTTCGGCAACGTTATATGACATCATACATTCGGATTCGACGACCGGATCAAATGTGGGGTGTCACATGTCCACATTAACTAGGGGTCTTAGAGCTTATAATATATATATATATATATATATATATATATATATATATAATATGAAATTTATCAAAAACAATTTACATCCAAAATAAATTTAAAAAAAATCCACACATAAAACATCAAACTATTCAAATTAATTTTATCATTTTAATTAAAATTTTATTATTGTTATTTATGTAATTATAGATGTATACAATATTAATTTCAGGATTTGAGCTTAATTCGATTAAATAGAAAAAAGATGTCCAATTCCAATTTTTCGAAATAATCAAAATTTTATTATTGGTTTACAAAATTTTCACACATAAAATTTGTTTTTAACAGCGAATGTATAATAATATAATTTAATTATTGACTTGATTAATTTAATTAGCGACTTGGTTATCGAATTCCAAGATTTATAATTCAATTAATAGATTTTATTCGAAATTGTGTTTTAAATTTAGTTTTAAATAAATATAGAAGAATCATCTTTTTTTTTTTTCATTTTAAAATTTGATTTATTTCAATTCATTGATTGATTTTATCAAGTGAAGTTATAGTTACCCTTTAATTCATTCATACAATTACAGTGCAACCAATTAGTATAATGTATAAGTTAGATTCTGTATTGACATATGGCTCATAATTTTCATATGTCAAAGCCTAATAAGATTTCAACTTAAATATTTAAAAGTGTAATTTCTTTTGGTAATAATTGTAATGAAAATTTTTAAAATGAAAAATTTTAAAATTAAAATGATTTTAGTAATTAAATTAAAATAAATAATTTTAATTTTTAAAATTTGTATTTATCTTATATTAATAAGATAAGATAAATATAAATATTAATAATTATAACAATTTATTTTAATAATATATTATTTTAAAAATAAAATGCAGTAATTGAGATAAACTTGCATTTATACCTTTTAGAAATAGTTTGATAAGTTTTATTTTTTAACAATTTTATTATAGGTTTCGATAATATTTATTCACGTTTTAATGCACTTAAATTTATGTCCTCCTACATTAATAACAATGTTTATGCCAATTAAGTCAAGCCTCAAATAACTTTGATAAATTAAATTTAAGACAATTATATTGATATTTTCTCTTTAAATAGTTAGAGAAAAATTATTCTAATATTAGATTACACTAATGGATAGTTTTTTGATAATTAAAAAAAATTATATTAAGGAATTATTTAAAAAATATTTTATATAATTTTAATAAATTATATGAAGAAATAAATCTAAATTATAGAAAAAATAAATCTCTATTTAGACGGGGTGCCCTTAAGTTCAATAATGTAAAAAGAATCCCGTAAATAACTTCCCGTAAATAGTTTCTGCTATTTTGTCGGTTTTCTCTTCCTCGTTGATAATAATATATATTCACAATTGCCGCCGCCGCCGCCACCACCGCCACCGACAATGTCATTCTCCTAATTCCAATTCCGAATAACAGTTTCCTTCAAAATCACCCTTTTATTTTCTCCTTTTTTTCCCCTTCTTTACAGTCACCGATATGGCGAGTGCATGGAGGAAGTTGAAGAAATCGTTGATAATGAAGATCTCTACCCACCGTGATGACGACCGCCGCCGCTCCTCCTCGTCCTCCAGTTCGTCAGCCAACGGCATTGTCTCTTCTCCTTCGCCGTCCTCCGTCTCTCGCTCTTCCTCTCGCCTCTCGTACAGTTTCAGCTTCCGGTCTTCTAAGGTCGGTTTTTCCTTGCACTTCCTTCATCACTTCGAGTTTTTTGGGGTTTTTTTTGGGGCGGCCATTTTTTTTTGGTCCGGAGGAGGGGGGAATTTCGTTTGCCGCGAAAAAATCGGCTGTTCTGTTTTTCTAACTGATTTGAGTCTTTTAATGATGATTGACTGATTTGCCCCAGTGTGATATTGTGTTTTTCTTTGTTTAGTTTTTTAAGTGAGGTCACAAGGGTAAATTAATATATGAAGAGTTTCAGTTTTGCCACGTTTTGTTTAATTTAGAGATTAAACGTGGCAGTAAATAACGGATTATGCCACGCTTCTTTATAACTACTGTGGAGGTAAGTAGGGAATCTGATTATCAAGTACGAAACAATGGATGCAATAAATATGACCTTCACATTATTGTAATTTACGGATTTTTGCCATGCTTGTTTAACAGTTCAGGAAAACCGTGTATTTCATGTTTTGATTCAATGCCTTTAGGTGCATATTAGACTGGAATAGAAATAGAAATAAAAATAAATGGGTCTGAATCCTCTAATTTCGAGTTGATCTTCCATGGGAAAAAAAGGGTTGGGATATGGAATTGGAAGAAAAAGCTTTTGTTTTTAGCAATTTCTCGGTCCATCATTTTCATGGAAGAATTTCTTTACCTGCTTGTTTTGTAGATGAAAAACTTTGAATTTTCCTCCTTTTTTTTTTGCTAGTGAAAATATTTGGTATTCCAGTTGTGTATGCATACATTACGTATTGAATTTTTTCGATTTATTTTATTTTCCACGAGCAGGATACTCGTCTAAACTTGGTAGTAACTAATAATGAAGTAGTGTATTGTTTGGAGTTCAACTAAATGCTAGCTTGCTACCAAAGTTGTTGAGATTATCTCTGTTATTCTCCGTTAATTTTGGGGGTGATCAACTTGTTAAAGATGAAAGTGTTAGTAGTGTTTTATGTGGCCGGTATATATGTTGGTGGTATTAACGGTAGTTTTGCACTAATTGATCCCAATCCAGCGCTTAATTTTTATTGTTCTTAAATTTATCGGTTAAATCACTAATGTTAAAAATTGAATGATATAAGATGAGTATTGAAATAGAAGAAGTGTAGTTTTATATAGATTTTACTTGTGTTGTCCGTACACTGTCTATTTTTTTTAACTAAGATTTGGGTTACACAATTTTAATACTTTCTATATATAAATTATTTTTCCACCTTAGATTTTATTTTGTTTTTCCTAATCATATGCTTTCTTGCCCACTTTTTTGCATGTTGCAATCAAACAAACACATTCAATTCATTATAGCTTAAGTTGGATTAAATAGTTTTTATTTTTAGTAGTTTAGGCGTTTTCTTCTTTAAACGAAGTTGTGGAAACTTCATATGAAGTTACGTACTAGTCATTCTCATGCATGTTGTAGATATTGTTAGCCATATGATAAAACAATATTATCGTGCTTTATATACTTAATTAATCCATTACACACAATTTCTCTCTTTATTGGCAGAAGACTTGCGCAATTTGCTTGGGAAGCTTGAAAAAGGGAGAAGGCCAGGCCATCTTCACAGCTGAGTGCTCTCATCATTTCCACTTCAATTGTATTGCAACCAACGTGCAGCATGGGAATCGCATTTGCCCCATTTGCCGCTCTGAATGGAAAGACATCCCTTTCCAAGCACCTGGAAGTGCTAATGATTTCCGGAATAATAACAGCACCATCCTTGGCTTCCGCTATAATTGGCATCCACCATCCTTGCCTGTATTGGAGACTGATCAATTTTCCCTCGAAGAACCACTCTCAGCCACCCATGTAGCCCCTGCACCATCCACTCGCTCGCAACCCATAACCATTAAGGCATTGCCAGAGTTTCCTGCTGTCTTAGCTTCAGATGCCGTTTCGAAGTTTCCTGTTCTTGTTGGCGTCAGTGCTCCACCTTTTCATGTTGATGTTCGACATTTTAATCGTGCACCCATTGACCTAGTTGCTGTACTCGATGTAAGTGGCAGCATGGCTGGCAAGCTTTCCCTTCTTAAGCGTGCTGTTTGCTTTATCATACAAAACTTGGGCCCTTTGGATCGGGTGTCCATAGTTACTTTCTCATCATCAGCTCGAAGAATATTTCCTTTGCGGAGGATGCGTGGCAGTGGTCAAGACGATGCTATCTCTGCCGTCAATGCTCTTTCCTCTGGAGGTGGGACAAACATTGCGGAAGGTCTTAAGAAAGGGGTTAGGGTTCTTGAAGAGCGACGCGAGCAGAATCCAATTGCTAGCATTATGCTATTATCTGATGGCCATGATACCTTAAATCACGACACTCGCAGCTTATACCGCAATGTACAGAATCTCACCTCAAATCCCAATTACAGTTTGCAGTATCTTTACCTTTTGCCTGCTTCAATTTGTTCCAGGAATACTGCATCTGGTAATGAGGCCCGGCGGCTAAGTATCCCAGTCCACACATTTGGGTTTGGCTCAGAACATGATTCCAATGCAATGCACGCCATATCTGATTTATCAGGTGGGACATATTCCTTTATTGAGACGGTTGACAACTTACAGGACGCATTTGCTAGATGCATTGGAGGTCTTCTCAGTGTTGTAGCTCAAGATGTCCGACTGACAATACGGTCACTTTCTCGTGGAGTGCAAATTGGTTCAATTCACTCTGGTAGATATAAGAATGAAATCTTTAATCTAGGGCAGAAGGCTACCATTGATGTTGGAAGTTTATATGCAGATGAAGAGAAGGAATTCCTGGTATACGTCTCAATTCCAGCATCATCACGTGGTGAAGGTGAGGCAAAATTGGACCACATGTCATTGTTGGAGGTATTGTGCTCGAATAAGGATTCAACATCATCAGAGACTGTCGAGTCAAGACGCGAGAGAGTGGTGATTCGCCGACCCAAGGTTTTGTCTCCTACAGACAAGATGGTGTGCTTAGAGGTTGATAGACAGAAGAACCGTCTTGCAGTGGCTGATGCTATTGCAACCGCTCAACGGATGGCCGAACTAGGAATTCTAGACCATGCGCAGGCCGTGCTGTCCGAACAAAAAACAACTTTGTTATCTTCAGTATCCGCCCAAGCTGGGGACGACCTTTGCAAGTGGCTTGAGAAGGAACTGACCGAAACCGCACAGAGAATGGCAACTCTGCAGTTATATGAACAGAGTGGGCGGGCATATGTTCTCTCAGGGTTAAGCTCACACTCGTGGCAGAGGGCCACAACCAGGGGCCACTCTACAACAATCTTACCTGGTGAAGGTGCTAACGGAATCAATAGCTATGAAACTCCTTCTATGATCAGTATGGTGTCGAAATCGCAGTGTCTTAATGGTGGACCTTCTCAACAACCTCAAATGGTTACCAAGTCATGTAGCCTGACTCCTCGACATAAATGAGGTTGGCATAGCAATTTTTTCACGACCATTAGGGCACTGAGGTTGATATACGGAACTTCAACACTGATTTGTCGCAATGGTTAGATTTTTATTCTGTTTACGCTGTTTTAAAGTTTAGACGGTCTTTAATGTTTTCTTTCTTTTCATTTTAGAGACTAGATTACGTTAAGGTGGCTTTTAAATTGCTGTAATAGATTTGAGTTTGAGCTTGATTGTTTCGTTTATATCGTTAATGCTCAATTTTGTTATTTTTTTTGGAAAGAAATTATACGAAAGTAAATAGGCTAATTTCTCTAAAAGAGAATTTTCAAGAACTAATATAAGTATTTTAGTCGTATTTATTTTGGTACGAAAATATTTAAGAAAATAATGTCAAAATATTTCTTCCGAAAATTAAAAAAATAAAAATAGAAAACTCATTAAAAGGCAAGAGTCTCGTTTTTTCTTTTTTATTAAGACTTTCTTATTTCTTTTAATTATTGTAATACCGATTATTTTATAAAGGTAATAGAGTGGTGCTACATTAAATTGCCTTTTTTAACAATTATTTAATAAAATATTATTAAACATGTATAATAAAAAAGTTAAATCTTGTTATTAGTCCCTGTATTTTATGAATATTGTAGATTTAATCTTTTAATTTTATCATTTTTAGTCTTTGTATTTTTTGAATTTAAAATTTCAGTCCTCACTAAATAATAACTATTGATTTTATTAAATTAAGTTCAGTTATTTCTAAAATTCTGAGGTGGAAAATTTATTATATATGTGTAATTTCATGTTAGCTTATTATTTTTACATATAATTTACTAAAAATGTAGTTAAGAGTATGAATTAAATTGACGGTTCAAAAGGTACAGGAACTTAATATTGATCAAATTAAAATATAAGGACCTAATATATAACTTTAGAAACATACAGGGACTAATAGAAAAATTTAACCATTAAAAAACCGTCGTCCTAGAAAGTCTAAATCCTCGAGAAAGAGAAAGATAAAATATTCAGTTAGGCCAGCCCAAGTCCAATCCAATAATAAGACATCATCATCTTCTTTGTTCAGTTTTTTCCTATCTTCTGCCGTAATTACCCTTTTTCAATCTCCAATCTCCTCCTTCATTCCAGACCCTTACCTTTGCTTCCCATGGAGTTTGAGGTGAGACACGTGGCTGGAATAGAAGACTGTTTCGTATCTCTTCCCCTTTTACTCATCCAAACCCTTCAGTCCACGCGCTCTTCTCTCCTCCCTCCCCTTCTCACTCTCGAGCTTCGCCTCCCACGCGCCTCCGACGATCCTTGGATTGTCGCTTGGTCCGGCGCTACTTCTTCTTCCACCGCTATCGAGGTAAGTTAACTCTTCAGCTACTCCTTTAAGTTGTATTTGAGACTTTGTATTTCAGGAAATGAAGTTCAATTTCAAAAAAGAAAAAAATGTGAATTGTAGAATCAAATACATGTAAATATAATATTGATGATTATTTTTAAAATTCATGAATTATTTAAGTGGCGAATTTGAAACATTTTAGATATCTGTGAAATTCAAATAAATTTTTGTGTACCTTTCAAATGATCATGTTAAATATTAACTAATATATACATAATATGTGAATTTCATTCTCAAATTCGTGTTTCCAAGCGTAGCATTATATTTTAGACTACGATTTGACTCGGATTTTTTTTTTCTAATTTCCGTAAATTTTCTTTTTTGGCCATGAAGGTTTCACACCAGTTTGCTGAATGTATATCGTTGCCGAATCACACCACAGTTCAAGTACGAGCAGCTTCTAATTTGGCAAAGGCTACGTTAGTCACAATGGAACCTGATACCGAGGATGATTGGGAAATTTTAGAGCTTAACTCTGAGCATGCTGAAGCTGCAATATTAAAGCAGGTAATCAACTTTAGTTATAATCATAATGGAGCAAATGAATTATTTATGAATTTGATTGAAACCAAATTGAAAACATTTTACTCAACTTCTAACGTATTTTAAATATGTTGTGCTATTAATTTCAATTGACACAGGTCAGGATTGTCTATGAAGGAATGCGGTTTCCTCTATGGTTACATGGTCGAACAATCATAACCTTCCATGTCATTTCAACCTTTCCCAAGAAAGCGGTGGGTAAGATGATATTGATGCGACTTTCTTAATTTTACTGAAAAAGTCTACTTAGTTTTCCAAATGTTTGTGTAAGCATCAGTTCAATTTAGAACTACTTTTATCCGCCTACTCATTTACAAGTTGCATTCATAGCGCATAATATTAGAGTGTGGAAATTGTTCAGAAATTATGTGTGCTGAATTATGTCTTCTGACGACTTTCATTGATTCACATATCAATATTAACAAATTATTGTCATATAGCTGTTAAATCATGTCAACTGACAAATCTAATCTTGGCTTGTTGGAATTTTCCTGATTCATGATATTCTTTATCAGTTCAACTTGTACCTGGAACTGAAGTTGCTGTTGCTCCAAAGAGACGTAAGAAAAATTTAAACAACATAGAATCGTCTACTGGAGAATCTCATGGTGCAAAAGCACTGCTTCGCTTGCAAGATTCAGATAGAAGATTGTTTCATAAAAGTAATGTCAAAGGTGTTGAGCTAGGGGTAGCACTTACGTCTGTTGCCTTTATTCATCAAGAAACAGCTAAAAGGCTTTCATTGGAGTCTCTTCAGTTGGTTGTTATTGTGCCAAGGTTATCAGCTAAAGAGAGCGTTAAGAATCTGGAAAATGATGCCTTTAGAATGAAAGGAAGTTTAACTTCGAAGGAAGTAAATAGTGGGATTTCAATCGATAATAAGGAATTCCGACAAGTGGTTGTTCGCCTTTTAATTTCAGATTCGGTCACTAAAGGACATTTAATGGTTACGCAGTCTCTCCGACTTTATTTGAGAGCAGGACTACATTCATGTATGTAAACTCTTTTCAGGAACCAGTTACTTATCTTTCCCTATTTATCTAACTTGAAAGGTTTTTCTCATTTTTTTGGTTCTTCTTATATAACTGAACAAGTGGTTAAGATGCTTTTCTGAATGGAAGTATTCAGATTAAACAAGGATTTTTTATTTTATTTTTATAAAATCAACCCTGAAGAAAATTTGAATAGTCTGCCAAGTTGTTTCTATACATGCACCAATTACGTCCTGCCTACTATATTGTTAAGACTCAAACTTCACTCTTTGCTCCATTCCAGTATTAAGGGGAAAGAAACTTTGTAAAATTTATTGATTTTATAATATATGTTTCTTTTGATTGAATGAATATAGCATTTAGGTTTCTTTTAGTAGATGCAAACTGTAGATGCAAATTTGTTGTTGCTAAATACTTTGATGGGTGCTTCTTTCTCCAACTTAAGGATTCACCTTCTGTTCAATTTGTTTCTTCTCATTGCTTTACTTTATTCAATGTCTATTGGTGTTAGTTTTATAAGGAGAGGAGAAAAAACTGACATTACTATTGTCACTTTCATTTATGGAAAACGTTTTTGAAAGAATGTTCCCATGTATGCAGGGGTTTATTTAAAGGGGTATAATGCTGCTTTGAAGAAGGAAATTCCTGTACTTTCACTTTCTCCTTGCCACTTCAAATTGGTTGCAAATGATAAGGCTATTGGGAATGGGCTTGAAATGCTTGATGGTCATAAAACTCATAGGTCACAAAACTCACTCCCAATTTCTGGTTCAGGAACCTCTTTAGGAGTAGTAAATTGGTCAACTCATGAGAATGTTGTTGCTGCACTTTCTTCTGAATTTCCTTGCCAAGAAGCTGAAGACTGCAATCATCAAGACAATAAAAAGGGCTTAGAATGTCTTCTTCAGGCATGGTTTCTTGCTCAACTTGATGCTATAGCTTCAAATGCAGGGATGGAAGTTAACACGTTGATTTTGGGGAGTGAAAGTCTACTTCACTTTCAGGTGACCATATATGATTCTGGAACTTATGGACTTGTCTCATCTAATGGTTTTTCAGAGAAGAGAAATAAGACAAAGGATTTGCCAATTGAAATTTCATACATATTGACCATCTCAGAGGAAACACTTCACAGTGGACAAGTCAATGTATATGAACTTTCACTTGATGATAGAAACAAGAGGGTTGATGTCCAGGGAGGTGTAGAGTTGTTTGGAAAGCTAACTTTGGGTAACCCTGTGTCCTTATGTTCTGTTAAAGACAGAACATCTGTCAAGGGGTTTAGCACAGATGTATCTTCGTTAAGCTGGATGGGTGCGACTGCTTCTGATGTTATCAACAGTAGGTATTTTTCTCTTTGAAAATTTCAGCTAATATTAATATTATGTATGAATTGGCACTAACTTTTCTCTTGTTTTAACATATAAGTGTACTTTATTGTTGCAATTGGTTTTATCTGGTCATGTTCACCTGACAAATACTGCACGCAGGATTGATGGTGTTGTTGGCTCCTTCTTCTGGAATTTGGTTTAGTACTTATAATCTTCCTTTCCCAGGACATGTTCTAATATATGGTCCAGCGGTGAGTTGCTACAATTTTTGCTTCTTTTGCTATTGGTTTTGATCAAGTGTTAAAGGTTAAAACATGTTTTTCTCTAAATTTTACTTCTGGGGAGAAAGCAAAATGTCATCAAGCATTGTTATTGCACTTTTTTTCCTGGACAAAAGTAAAATTCTCAAGTTTATCTTGTAGAGAGTTTTGTGGTGTTGCAAGTAGAAATCACTTTATACTGACTTTTTCTTTGGCAATCTTAAATTCTCAACCTTGTTGGCTCTTTATGTTTTGTGATAAAGAGGTTGGTGCATAATTTCTTTTACCTATCTTTAAGGATGACTCTTTGAAACTATGTTCTCTTTGAACCTGCTTCTGTTGTTTTTAGGACGGCTTTATTGTATTTATTTGGCATATACTTAAATAAAAATTGGAATATTCTTTTCTATTAGGGTTCTGGGAAGACATTATTGGCAAGAGCTGTTGCAAAATCGCTTGAAGAACATGAAGACCTGTTAGCACATGTGTAAGAAATTATTTGAAAATACATATTTATCCTTCTCGATGTTGACATTTGGAAATGCTATAATTATGGCTGACTTGTCTGGAAAAAAGATCTCCAATTTTTTATGGTTTTCTAGTTTTTATTGGTGGTTTCTAAGAGTGAAAACTGATTTTGATATTGGCCTGTACTTGCAGAATCTTTGTAAGCTGCTCTGGACTTTCTTTAGAGAAGGCTCCAACCATTCGTCAAGCACTTTCAAGTTTCATATCCGAAGCTCTAGATCATGCTCCTTCAGTTGTCGTATTTGATGATCTTGATAGCATCATGCAATCTTCTTCTGACTCAGAAGGATCTCAACCCTCAACCTCAGTTGTTGCACTTACTAAATTTCTCACCGACATCATGGATGAATTTGGGGTAAATATCTGTGTTTTCTACTTGTCCCTCATTTCCTTGTATGGTAGTACCGATGCCTAACAGATGTTTGATTCAATTCAGTTAAACTAGTGCTCTTGATCCAAATGATTTTCTTTTTGTATTGTAGATGTATTCTCTTTTTGGTTATTTATAGTCAGCTAATAGATTGTCTTGTAACATTGAGCAGGAAAAGAGGAAGAGCTCTTGTGGTATTGGTCCAGTAGCTTTTATAGCTTCTGTGCAATCTCTGGAGAGTATCCCCCAGTCTTTGAGCTCATCAGGTTTGTCTTCATCTTTACCTTATTCGTTCAAGGATCACAACTTCCTTTACTTGTATTGGAATTGTAACAAACCTCCACTTTAGAATTTTCTCATCTCTTTTCCTCATAGTAGTGCATCTTGAATTTGGTTATTATCAGGAAGGTTTGATTTCCATGTAAAACTGCCTGCACCTGCTGCCTCTGAACGTGGGGCCATACTGAAGCATGAAATTCAGAGGCGTTCCCTACAGTGTCATGATGATATCATAATGGATGTAGCTTCCAAATGTGATGGATATGATGCATATGATCTGGTATTTTTGTTTCTTGTGTGTGCATGTACTTCTGTCTTGTATCTTTTTTTAAAGAGGCATTAATGTTCTTTTTCTCCTCTGGATAAATTTGTTACTTCTATAAATTACTGACATCTTTATCCTTCTTGTTACTAATTTTCACGACATTTTTAATCTGCATGCAGTTTAAATTGGATATAATGAGTTGCATTCTGTGTTATTTTGGGAATGAGATTGCATACTCTTCCCATTGCTTATCCTAAAATTTTGGGTAAAAGTTGATACTAATTAATTTTATTATTTCAGGAAATATTGGTTGATAGAGCTGTTCATGCTGCTGTTGGCCGGTTTTTGCCTTCTGATTCTGGTTCTGAAGAACACATGAACCCCATGCTAGTTAGGGATGATTTCTCTCATGCTATGCATGAGTTCCTTCCAGTTGCCATGCGTGACATAACTAAATCAGCTCCTGATGTTGGTCGCTCTGGTTGGGACGATGTTGGTGGTCTCAATGACATTCGGGATGCTATCAAAGAGGTGCAAGTTTCCTTCTGGCTTCTAAATTTCCTATGATTATTTTTAATCAATATTTGGATTAGCTTCTAATGTAATCCAGAATGTGAACTTATTTGCATCTATTGTCCCCAGCATGCTTATCTTTTTTATTCATGTGAAGAGAATATGATAAATAAACCTGTACCTTTTGTACTGTTAATATTTTATTCCAAAGGCATTGTAATACTTTCTTTTGATGGATTTAGTCTGGTTTGTACAAAGATGTATGACAGTTTAGGTTGCCAGGTAGAATCTTGGTACGAGCTGATTTGAATGTTGTTATGCTTTCTCACCCTGCAGTCGATATCGTTAAAAAAATTGGCTTTTAAGACTATCAACAAAATAGTAGTTTTTCTTTATCAGTTCAATTATCGGTGCTATGTCCAACATTCGTCGTCAAATAGCTTTTTCAAGCACTCAGTTGTTTTATTCCAATCTGAAAGCATCTTATTCTCTATCTGTTGCTAATAATTCTATTTCAATGTCAGATGATAGAACTTCCTTCAAAGTTCCCAAATATATTTGCCAAAGCGCCTTTAAGGTTGCGATCTAATGTTCTGTTGTATGGTCCTCCTGGTTGTGGCAAGACTCACATTGTTGGTGCTGCTGCTGCTGCTTGTTCACTAAGATTTATATCAGTGAAAGGGCCTGAACTACTGAACAAATACATTGGTGCTTCTGAGCAAGCTGTAAGAGAGTCTAATCAAGCATTTTCTCTTTTACCATCTTTTATGGACACGTTCCCCATTGATTTTTGCTTTTTGATATGCCAGTAATATTTATTATAATTCATTATAATTCAAACCCTGTATGTAGAAAATAACAGATATAAACAATAATTTCTAGTGAGCCGTGTAAATGCATAATGTGCATGTATTATTAGTAATTACCTTGCCTAAAATGAAATTTAGTAGCAAGTTTGTGTTACATGCATTTTAAGTATTGTATTGAAGGGTATAGGACTGCTGTAATATATTACTGTCAATGTAAACTTTGCAATTTTGTAGATTTATTAACTTATTCTAGCGTCCAAGGGACTAGGATGCTGAGGCATGCATTTCTTATTGACTATTAAGTTCAGCTCATCATATGCTGTGGAAATATGCTGTGTTTCTACTGTGGAAATATAACTCATGGTTCATGCTCAATATTGTTTCAGGTTCGAGATATTTTCTCTAAGGCAGCTGCTGCTGCACCTTGCCTCCTCTTTTTTGATGAATTTGATTCCATTGCCCCTAAAAGAGGACATGACAACACTGGAGTAACTGATCGAGTTGTCAATCAAGTTAGTATCTTTTTGCTTGCTGCATTTTATTATTTTGCCTTAACTTTTGATATCTTTCTCATTGTTATTTTGCTTTCAAACAGTTCCTAACTGAATTAGATGGTGTTGAAGTTTTGACTGGTGTATTTGTGTTTGCTGCAACAAGGTTAGTTCTCATGGAATCCTATTGTATTATTTTGATAGTATCTATTCTTAATCTTCGGTTAATCCCCACAATGTTGAGTATGGTTCATTATTATCTTCACGTGATCGATTTTGACATGAGATGCATACCCAAATAAGATAGGTTTTCAAGCAGCACAAAAATTTTAAAAGATAATACGTTTCTTGATTTCAAGGTTTTCCATAAATATATGAATTTCTTATTTCATGGTTTTCCTTATGAGTTGCATGGCTTTAATAAAACTTGACTTGAATTCTTCTCATAAGCAGTAGACCAGATCTGCTTGATGCTGCATTGCTGAGACCAGGTAGGCTTGATCGCCTACTTTTCTGTGATTTTCCATCTCCGCGGGAAAGGTTGGATATTCTGACCGTTCTTTCAAGAAAGGTTAGTGATACTATTTTTATGCCCCATTTTCTACGCTCTCTTTTATTTTTTTGTTTCATCATAGAAATCGAAGGTATAAAACTCTTCTTCAAGTCTTGCTTCCTAGAATTACATGATTTTAACCACATTTATCAGCTTTGTTACCAGGATTAAGTGGTCAGTGTTGGATTTTGATGTACATCTGTCACTGATTTACTCAAAAAATTAAAAATTTTCGTATATTTGGAGGAACAACTTGATAATTCGTGTCCAAATATGTGTAGAACATAAATGAACAGTCCAAGCAGCATAGTATAGCGTAATGCGATGTGCTATATATATCGAAATGTTTTGGTGTTACTTTCCTTTGTAATACTTTGTTTTTGCACATATAATGTAGTTGCCATTGGCCAGTGATGTCGATTTAGACGCCATAGCATATATGACAGAAGGATTTAGCGGAGCTGATCTCCAAGCTCTTCTCTCAGATGCACAGCTTGCTGCGGTTCATGAACATTTGAGCAGCGCGAATAGCAATGAGCCTGGCAAAATGCCGATCATAACTGATACGGTTCTGAAGTCTATTGCTTCCAAGGCAAGACCGTCAGTTTCAGAAGCCGAAAAACAGAGACTGTATGGAATCTACAGTCAGTTTCTGGATTCAAAGCGAGCTGCCGCCGCACAGGTATTTGTCCCTTGCATACTAAATCCCCTTATATTTGCAGCTTCTCACGTTAGTCACTCGCTGAACTGAATAAAATTGAAAATTTTCGAGCAGTCGAGGGATGCAAAAGGCAAGAGGGCAACTCTGGCATGACCTGAAAATAGTCACGGCTTCGTGGAGCGGAAATAGCTAGGGAAGCATTTTTCTTAGCTTCTTTAGATCTCCATTTTATTCTTATTTCCAAGTTATTTTACATAAATACAATAATTACATTACTTGAAAGAATAATGGATGGGTTTTCCAGTTTATATCTTAAATTAAATAGAAAGTTAAATAAAAAAGATAAAATGATTAGAGTAAATATATGATTTGTTCGAATATGTTATTCGTTTTTTTATTTTTAAATGGATTATTATTAATTATTTCGGCATTTTGATTGCAAGTAAATTCTTATTATTAAGCAAGTATCCTATCCAAAAAAGAGAATGGAATATTTTGCTAATACGATGTTATTCGTCTTCATTTTGTTTAAATTTTCTATCTTCCATTTTTTTTCATGTTTGTTGAAGTATATATATATTTTTCATTTTCTACCAATAGAGTTTTAGCATAAAAAATAATATAATTAATTTTCCTAAATTTTATAAAAATAAAGTATAGAAATAAAATAATTGTTTAAGTAACGAATAAATAACTTTTAAGTAAGATAAAACAGGCTCGGCCGTTCAGCGGATCCAATGTATAATTTACGTACTATTTTTTTTCTTAAATATAAAGAAAATGAAATTCTTTTTATTTTGGGGATAACGAAAAATATGAAATTCCAGAAAAATAAACACTAGTTAAAAAGAACAATCAAGCTTAACATATAAGCAAAAGTTGACCAGAACGCGCCCGGGGGGTTTACTGTTTACTGGTAGGTATCTGAAGGCGGTTTTACTCTTCACTCTTACCTCGATTTCTGAACTTTCACAACACAAATTCAATGCTGATCTCTTTCCATTTCGCCTGAAATCTCCTCCGCCGGAACCGTCACCGCCACCGCCGTCGCCATGGCCAAGCTCAAGTCTCGCATCGCCGTCGAGCCCTTCGCTCACTTCGACCTCCCGACCCACCACCTTTCTATCAGCACCCTCTCTCTATCCCAATCCACCCTCTACGTCGGCACACGAAACGGTTCCCTCCTTTTACTCTCCCTAAACCCCACCCCTACTCCAACTCCAAATCCACCTCCAATTGAATCCGTTTCTTTCGCTTCCCTTTCCCGGAACGTTTCTCTTCTCCGCACTGTTTCCGTTTCCGGCTCTCCTGTGGAATCAATATTCGTGCTCTCCGAGATCGGTGTCGTTTTAGTATTATCAGATGGGTTCTTGTTTATAACGGATTCGCTCTTGATTCATCCGGTTAAAAAATTAGGTGGTTTAAAAGGAGTTAGCGTTATTGCTCGTAGGTTCCGAGGAACCCATTCACAAAGCACCGATTTAACCGATAATGCTTCGAATTCATCAAAAGGGCAACGGATTTTGGATAAATTCGGAGGTGTTAGGACGAATGGTGTGAAATCAAAGGATTTAGAGCAAAACCGAGAAGGTAATTACGTTTTTGCCCTTGTTATTGGTAAGAAATTGATGTTAATAGAGCTTGTTTTAAGCAGCGATTTAGCAAATGCTTCTTTTGTGATCCTAAGAGAAATGCAATGCTTTGATGGAGTGAAGTCTATGGTATGGCTTGATGATTCCATAATTGTCGGTACAATTAATGGGTATAGTTTGTTTTCGTGTGTTACCGGGCAAAGTGGGGTGATTTTTTCATTACCTGATTTATCTAGGCCGCCACTGTTGAAGCTGTTAGGGAGAAATTGGGAGGTATTGTTGTTAGTGGACAATGTAGGCGTGATTGTTGATGCTCTTGGGCAGCCAGTTGGTGGGAGCTTGCTGTTTCGTAAGGGTGGCCCCGATTCAATTGGGGACTTGTCATCGTATGTAGTGGTTGTAAGGGATGGAAAGATGGATCTGTACCATAAGAAATCGGGTAATTGCATTCAAACATTAACTTTTGGTGTTGAAGGAGTTGGGCAGTGTATTGTTGTTGATGAGGAAAACAGGAGTGGGGAATTTGCTGCTGTTGCTACTCCTACAAAGGTATCTGACTCATTTTAGTTAAATTAATATATAAATATTATGGCATTGCTTGAAATGTACATATGGTAATCATACATATGCACTTTCCATTATATGTGATGTGTTGATCTTGGTACTGATGGCAAGATGTTAATGTATTTGGGTGCATATTTACGTGTACTTTAGGAAATTTTAAACGTAATGATTGAAAAAAAGACTTTTTCAGCTTGGTTACTGATGGTTTGCATTTAAAGGTTCAAGAAATATTATAGATGTATTAATATCATCTTTGACTAGGTGCATCAACTTTACTTTGCTGCCTAAGCTATCAGTTCTTAGAGATTTGTTTTCTTTGACCTTAGCTGGTTGTTGACTGAATTTGTGATTCTGTTTGTGGCTTATGCTGCTATTCCAAGCTAAGTTTTATGATCTCAGTTGCAACCCATAACCACTGCTATGCTTCTTGGTATAATCGAACTTGTGATGCATCTTCTTGCTTTGTGCTAAACATTGCCAGGTTATTTGCTACCGGAAAGTTCCTTCAGAAGAACAAATAAAAGATCTGTTGAGAAAAAAGAATTTCAATGAAGCTATCTCCTTGGTGGAAGAGCTTGAGTGTGAAGGTGAATTGTCTAAGGAAGTGCTTTCCCTTTTTCATGCTCAAGTGGGTTTCCTGTTGCTTTTTGATTTGCACTTTAAGGAAGCAGTGGATCACTTTTTGCAGTCAGAAACCATGCAGCCTTCTGAAGTGTTTCCATTTATAATGCGAGACCCAAACCGTTGGTCGCTCCTGGTATGTGTTTTATAAATGCATGCGTTCTTACAGTTTGATTTGTCCATTCTGCAGTAGTGCATGTGTTTTTAGGGGATAATGTGTTAAGGAATCAACATATTAATCTATCTACGAGCTAGGCACTGTCCTACTTAAACTAATTATTGAGAATAATTATAATGCTGGTCAGTCGAGAAGTAAACGAAGAGTTGCATGTTTTGGATATGATTTGAATTGCTGAATGACATTTGCTTGCATAGAACATGCTGAAACTCCTTTGCAAGTTTGTGAAGGTTTGTTATCATGGAGTTGAATTAACCTTTTCAGGTTCCTAGAAACCGGTATTGGGGTTTACATCCTCCTCCTGTACCTCTCGAAGATGTTGTGGATGATGGATTGTTGGCTATTCAAAGGGCTATCTTCCTTAGAAAAGCAGGTGTAGAAACTGTGGTTGATGAACGTTTTCTATCAAATCCACCAACCAGGGCTGAATTGCTGGAGTCTGCAATTAAGAACATTATCAGGTGCTGTTCAAGATAGTCTGCCTTTATGCCTTTGTTTTTCCAGCTCTGTTCTTGTATGTTTGTTTTTCTCTTTACCAAGATGAAATGATGGCAGTTACAAAAAGATTTGAGTTTCAATTTTGGTTGAAATTTAATAAATCCATTTATGGATGGCATGTCTGGCAATATCCTGAACATTGTTTTAATCTAGTGTTACCTGCTTCAGGTATCTAGAGGTGTCTCGTCAGAAAGATTTGACTTTGGCAGTGAAGGAGGGGGTTGATACACTTCTAATGTACTTATATAGAGCTCTAAATTACGTTGATGATATGGAGAAGCTGGCATCTTCTGAGAATTATTGTATTGTGGTATGTGCTTTGTTTTGGCTTATCTCATTTGGTAATCATGCATTAATTTTAGATTCATATCCTCGCTACATTAAATTAGTAGTTTGCTGGATTGGTTATGCAAAGCCTCTGATAATGCATGCATGAGTAAAATGTTAAACAATGATTTGCTTTTAAGAACAGATAATTTCATGTTGAAAGAAGATGATCTTGGAGGTCAGAAATTCTTAAGTAAATAATGATGCAGTATATTAATTTCTCAACACTTGGTATCATAGAGCATGATTAAGCTTACCCTTTTATTCCACATGTATGGGGAAAAGATGTAAAATACAGGACTAAGGATTTTATTAGTGATATTTGAATATATAAGTAAAATGAGAGAGATTGTTGCGTATAACTTGGATCTTGGGCTGTAAGGTAAGAATTTTAATGTTACAAAAAATTTTCCTTGTTGAAACAAAAAATAGTTGATTTTATGCACAAATAAATGGAAAACTTGCTCTCAAATTGAAAAAAAAAAAGAAGTGGAATTTTTGCACAAATAATTGGAAAACTTGCTCTCAAGTTGAAAAAAGGTGGATTCTTTGCTCAAATAAATGAATATCATGCTCTCAAGTTGAAAATATTGTATCCCTTTGTTTAACATATTTTTATTCTAAACAAACAAAACTACAAGCAAGTATTTCCTTTTAACATGAATATAACATGTATTCTTGTGCTGAGTGGGAACAATAACTAGTATGGCAACCAGGTCTTTCAGTTTGGATACATATTTTCTTGGTTAGGTCTAGTCAAGCTCAAATTATGGTTATAGGCCTAAAATAATTCCCTATGAACAAAGAATGTTGGTAAAACGTGGAATCTTAGTATTCCAATGCATTGGAAAACAGAGAGACCGTTGTCAGGAGGTTGCTTGAAGGATGACTGTACAACTTGCATGGGCGGTGCAGGAGGAATTAGAAACTTTATTAGATGGCTCTGGGCATTTGCGGGCACTTGCCTTCCTATATGCTAGTAAAGGGATGAGCTCAAAGGCTCTTGCTATTTGGCGCATCTTGGCCAGAAATTATTCCTCTGGACTCTGGAAGGACCCTGCTGTGGAAAATGGCATGCATGATGGTGCATGTGTAACATCCGGTAGAGAGACTGCTGCAACTGAGGCATCAAATATTCTTGAGGATTCATCTGACCAGGATTTGGTTCTGCAGCATCTTGCGTGGGTATGTAGTTATTTCTCATGAAAGATTCTGTTTTTTTTTTTTTTTAATTGGTGTTGAGCTCCTTGAACTTAATAGTTAATTATTGACCTTGGAAATTGCTTATCAGATTGCAGATTTAAACCCAGCACTTGCTGTACGCATTTTGACATCAGAGAAAAGAACAAATCAGCTTTCACCAGGTGAATCTCATTTTAAAGTTAATAGTTTGTCTACATATGCATGGGCAATTGCAATTTGATATTGCGGTGCATAGTGTTTCAGCTTTAAATTTTATTTCTTGATGATGCACTATTTATTAGTTAGTATCTTGTCGCAGATGAAGTGATTGCAGCAATTGATCCAAAGAAGGTTGAGATTCTCCAATGGTATGTTCTTATTTCATTTTGTGGAGTTTATTAGTCTTTGCAGTTTTGGCTTCTAGGATCTCCGCTAGACATAGGTTATCCTTTGGCAAATCAGCTTGTGTTGAAATATTTCTAGTTTTATTATGATTTGACTCTTTATCCTACATTCACACGCAATTCCTTTGTTTGTCATGTATTCACCTTGTTCGTGTCAGCTCTTAATTTTTTAACATAAAAGTTCTCTTTCTTTTTAGTATTAGATATGTCCGTCACTGCATCAATTTTGTTTTGAGCTTCCTTATCCATGCAGCTATCTCCAGTGGTTAATCGAAGAGCAAGACTCTGATGACACTCGGCTCCATACTCTCTATGCTCTTTCTCTTGCCAAGTCGGCTATTGAATCCTTTAATTCAGAAAGCAGCTCCCAGAGCCCTGATACTGGAAGGCAAGAGCATTTGAAAACCCCTGATATTCAAAGAGAATCAATCATTCAAAGTCCTGTGCGGGACCGATTGCAGATATTTTTACAGTCTTCAGATTTGTATGATCCAGAAGAGGTCCTTGATTTGATACAAGACTCAGAGTTATGGTTAGAAAAGGTCTGTTAGAGCTTTGTTTATTGTCCTGAACTGTTCAGTTGACTATGCAAGCTGAATTTTTAGTACTATACTCAAGCAGGATTCCTGAATTGACTGCATTAACTGCTTGTTCTTTAATAAATTGCTTTTCTTTTTTCTTTAATGTTTCTATGAATAGTTGTTGCATTTAACATTTGCTAATTTAATATTATGCTTTGATTGTTAGGCTATTCTATACAGAAAATTGGGACAAGAGTCATTGGTCCTCCAAATCTTAGCCCTGTAAGATTCAAATAATTTCCAGAATATTAATTATGATGCAGCTGCATTAGGCAGTATATAAATATAAACTTTATTCATGAAGATAGCTGACGAAAAAAGAGAGAATTATTGTATTCCTATTATTTACATTTTTCCTCCTGTCAGGAAACTGGAGGATAGTGAAGCAGCAGAACAGTATTGTGCTGAGATTGGCCGACCAGATGCTTATATGCAGTTAGTTATTTTATTCTTTCTTTTCCCCCATAATTTCTTTCCTTTCCCTCTCTAGTACTTATGCCTGCGATCTTTTTCTTTTAATCTGTTTGTGACTGTCATATTCAGGCTACTTGATATGTATTTGGATCCACAAGATGGTAAAGAGCCTATGTTTAAGGCTGCTGTTCGCCTTCTCCACAATCGTGGAGAGTCACTGGACCCTCTGCAAGTATTAGAGGTAAAATCCTCTCTTCTCCTGCATCTGTCAGGGAACTGGAACTTAGCCATGCCAGCAGGTGCCAAACATGCTCTTATATTATTATGTGCTAGACCTAACTAGTTAGTCATGTGGGGATCATCGAGTACGTTTCTTTGCTACATGCCTTGTTAATTTGGGTAATCTGAGTGTTGATTTTGCAGACACTGTCCCCTGACATGCCTCTCCAGCTTGCATCAGAGACAATATTGAGGATGTTGAGAGCTCGACTTCATCATCACCGTCAAGGACAAGTAAGATAACTTTTGCACTTCTACTGCTTTGCAATTTGAGCTGAATCATGACCTTTTCTTTTTCCCAGATTGTGCATTATCTATCACGTGCTGTACACATAGACGCAAGGCTTGCAAGATTGGAAGAGAGATCACGGCTTGTGCAGATTAATGATGAGAGCCTTTGCGATTCTTGTCATGCTCGCCTTGGAACCAAGCTTTTTGCCATGTATCCAGATGATACAGTTGTCTGTTACAAGGTTAGTGATGCCTAACCATTATATATACTCTTCATCTTTCCATTAGTTTGGATAGGAAATAGGGTTGTTTTCCGAATATGAAGAACTTAGCATTTACATTGGAACCTACTTGTGCTTTCAATCATTGTATTCTTTGTCTAAAACTGGCATCTTCTTTCATCTGCAGTGTTTCCGTCGTCAAGGCGAGTCAACGTCTGTAACTGGTCGTGATTTTAAGCAAGATGTCTTATTCAAACCCGGTTGGCTGGTTACTCGCTAAGCCACTAGAAGTTAATGTCATGTCGAAGAGCTGGGCGAAGAAGCTATGGGTCTCCCTTTATTTCTTTTGCTTCAGTCATGTATAAAACTTCATTGCTAGCTTTTTGACAGATTTCTGTGCACCTTAAAACCACAAGGGTGACACTCGTTTTTTTTTAAGGCCCTTTTATGACATTCCCTTTTTTTCTCTATTATCACATCTCTCCTCTCGCATTATACAGCAAAAACATATGATTATTATCTCATAGATTGGACTCCATAATTGAGATCATATGACGGTTTTTTTAAACTTTGTATCTGTAATTAAAAATTTTCACAAGTACATCAAATAATATTTTGAAAAAAAATTAATTATCCATATATTATGAAAAAGAAAATTCATATTTAAAGGTGTACAAAAATATGGACTAGAATATAACTAATAGAATGGTGAGTGTCTCAAATTGTTCGAAATAATGTTTGGAGTGAAACAACGATAAAATGATTTTCTAACGTGGAGTAGATATGTTTTGTATTTTTACTTATTTTATTCGTTAAAAATTAAAATTTATTAAATAATTAGTTAATACATTTTTTACGGACAAAAGATAGAAGAATTTCACATTATCAATGCAATTATTCTTTTAATACCTTAATCATCAATTTAATTTTTGAAAAGATCTTACCTTGGAAAATATATTTTTATGATTCTAGTGATAAAATATATTAAGTTTAGAAAAAAAGTACTTTTATTAATAAATGTTGAGTGCAAGTGATTAAATATATTAAAATTAAGTGTAATGATAAAACAAATTAAATGATTTAAGGAAAAAATTCGAAAATCGGATCCTCCAAAAAGAATTTCGGAAAGGAAACCGGATCCTCCAAAAAAGGAGTTATTTATTACATCGCTAATGGGAGGAGTAAATTGCAACAGACCAGTTATTCCGGGGGTATTCTTTGTATTCCAAAAGAAAAGAGGGTTATTATGTAAATTCATAAGCCCTGGATATATAATCCCCAAATTTTTAGTGTACATTGGCTTCAAAATCTTTTTTTTTTTTTATTCACACGCTGAGAAAAACAAAAATAAAGAGAAGGAAGAGGAAGAACGAAGAAGCGAGCTATAAGAGAGCAGCAAAGAGCCTGCTTCGGCCTACGCCTCCGCCAGGTAATTTTCTTTCTCAAGTTTATTAGGTCTTAAGTATTCGTTTCTTCTATTTCTTCTTGTCATTATCTTAGAGATGGAAAAAACCTAGAGAACGAAAAAAATTACGTAGATTTTATATTTATTCTTGAGTGAAAAGGGTTTCGGATCTAAGTTTGGAGGAATTTTAAGCTCCAAGCTTTTGATATGCGAATATTAAGAATTCTATAATCGCAATCCTCGATTTTGATTCTGCTTCGAGTGGGTTCTTCGTGACCTAGGTTTTTAGACGACTGCTTTTTTTTTCCTTTTCTCTTTCTATTTTTTCTTTATTGAAGCTTCACCCTAAATAACAAGTATCATGTTTTAAGTAAAATTTTAGATCAATCGTAGATTTTCCCTTTATTTTGCTATTAAAAACCCCTTCTTCTTTTTTTGTGGCTTGGGCAATTTTTTTCTCTGTTTTGTATATTCAATGATGTTTTTCTCTTTTTTATATTTCTTCATAGAAATTTAACATGCTACTTTTTATATGATTAGTCTTGACAAAATATATGCTTATGATATTCCGAACTACTGAGTATACAGATAGGTTTAAGATAATCAATATTTAAATGTGAAAATATTGACTTCTTTATATTTTCACTTCCAATCTATAGTTCTATGTACTGCTAATGAGACGTTTCTCATGTTCTTTATTGTTGGTAGTACTTAATATTATAAGTTCCTTTTGTGGAGTGTGAAAAGGGAAAATATTTATGAATCGAGGTATTTTACTGAGTGCTTTTTTAATTAACTTCGTTGTACTACTGTTGAAGAATGAGGATTAATGTCATAGAAATGTGGGGATGCCATTAGAAGGGAGATGGAATTATTAAAAATTCTACTCCAATATGTTGCAATTTGGCCTTAACAACGTCTTTAACTTCTATAGGAGATTTAGTCACTGGGCTCCATGACATGAATCTAACCTAGGATATGTTCCCTATTGATGTTCATCCCGTCACAGGAACCCTTACCAATTTATAGCAAATAAATGGGTCGATTTCTTTGCAATTGGATTTTTTTATTTATAATAATCAGGTTGAAAAGGTTCCAAAGAAGAGGTGGGGCGTGCAATTGGGCAATGCTGAACACCCTTCCCCCCCCCCCCCCCCCAACAAAGAACATTGCTTCCTTTTTGGTCATGATGTTCTTGCTATTTTGTTGACAAGTTTCTATGGTTTACTTCATTAAACTGGAATGAGTTGAATTTTTTCTTTTAGATGTATCATACATTGGCCAGTTTTGGTTCTGCATGTTAACATTAACACTGACGATGTTTTATCACTGATCAGAATAATACTACTGGTTGGTTATGAAGAAATAAAGTCTTGCTCCTATTAGGAGTTGTCTTTTGTCTGCGGTATTATAGTGTTTGGAGATACTTATAAATGGCGGGGATGTTACCTGGGGATTCCTCACATCATTCAACATCTGATACTGGACCTTCTAGAAATTCTCAAGAAAAGCAAGAGGAAGTAGGCCGTTGGTATTTTTCAAGAAAAGAAATAGAAGAAAATTCCCCGTCTAGAAGGGATGGTATTGACTTGAAGAAAGAGACATACTTACGCAAGTCATACTGTACATTTTTGCAGGATTTGGGCATGAGGCTAAAAGTGTAAGTTCATGGATTACATTCACGTGCAGTATTCTTGTGGTTAGATTCTGCAAATGCCGGATTTGTCTTTTGAACTTGAAGTTGGGTTTCATTAGTAGTGTTTCCTATCATGAAGCATCATTTAAAAGGCCTAGTCTATGTGTAGATGCATGCCGCTTAGTTCCAACGGTGGCCGGTTTCTGTATTCAATTCTCTGTAAAGTTTATAGCATGAAAAATGGTTAAATGGCAATGTCTAAATGTTGAGATTTTATTTGTTGCAAATCTCTAATTGTTTCACTGTTGTTATCTGTATGGAACGTACAACTTGAAATCAACTAATTATAATTTTATAGCAGAAAGTCATGATCTAAAGGTTAGCATTATACTTTTAAAAATATAATGTATCTTTTATTTTCCTGTCAGTACTATCAGTCACTGCTGCTATCACCTATCATTTTAGGCAGCATTTCCTGGTTTTATAATGCCTTTTAGTGAGCTTTCCTGAGTCTCTATGGCCTGATATACTGAAAGAAGATAGTTGTTTGTGAGCAGACTGATGCTGTAGATGGTCTTGTGTTTGCACATCGTGACTCTTGTTTGTCTGTGTGTTTGTCAGTCTGTCATTATTTCCCCTTTTTTGTTACACTTGTTTTATCTCTAGTGAAATATACTGCACTTATTATGGGAAAAAGTGTTCTGCATCAAGCCATCAACATAAAAAGGGCGTCTGTTAAGCAGTGCTTTTCATATGTGAGTGCATGATCTATGAATAGTTGATCAAGCCCTGAAAGCATGCGATGTAATTATCATTGTTTCTTTTACTCTCTACAACCTTATGGGTGAAAGGAGTTGTTCTGACCACCTGTTGTCTGATTGAACAAAGATCTGCAGTTCTAACATTATGTGTATTCATAAGCATGTGGATATTTATTGGCTCAGACTGAATGAATTTGACTAAATTTCTTACCTGATATATAGGCCTCAGGTAACAATAGCTACGGCAATTATCTTTTGTCATCGGTTTTTTATTCGACAATCACATGCAAAGAATGATAGAAGGGTGAGTTATCATTATCATTGTCTGGTTAATCTTGTTAAAACTTCTTTATTTTCTAGATAGCATGTGTTTCCTTTTAGAAATCTAAGCTGTCTTTGTCTTTCGATTCTATTTCATTATGAATTTTTATTCACTTAGCAATTCTTTTGGATGACATAATGTTGATTGGTATATTAGAATGGTTGAGGGGTGGAAATTGTTATAATATTAGCTTGTAACATAATTCCTTTTGTCAACTTAACCAATCATTCTATTTCTAATATAGATTTTTAATAAGAAAGAGAGCACTGAGTCCTAACATTTTTTATCATATCCTGCCTAACTTCATTTCCATGCTTGACAGACCATTGCTACTGTGTGCATGTTCCTTGCTGGGAAGGTTGAAGAGACACCTCGGCCATTAAAGGATGTTATTCTTGTTTCCTATGAAATAATACACAAAAAGGATCCTGCTGCTGCCCAGAGGATCAAACAGAAGGTATTCTTCAAATTAGTGGTGCTTTTACCAGTCTATTTGTGTGCTTCTTTCTGATGCTCAAGTTGCCTCTTGTACGTTGTGTCTGTTGCTACATGACTTGTGCAACTGTTCTCTAACGTGCTTTCCCTTGCCATTCCATTTGTATAATCTTTCTCATTCATTTTTCGTGCTTTTTAGTTATCTATTCCACTCGGTTTCTTATTCCTCAGGCTTGTAAGACCGACCCTTCTAGTTTTTTAACCTTTTTATAAATCTAACGAGCCCAAATTCCCATGCACAGTTCTGTACTCAGTTTGAGAACTTCACCTTTGTGATGTTAGTCTCATGTAAAATTTGTCCAATCTGTTGTTATGGGGTTATATGTTGCCAATGTGTTTAAATACTTGGCTGAGATCTCTTCCCTTTCCTTCTGTTCCTCTTGAACTCAAAAGTAAATTCTTGCTCTGATTCTACATTTTCCCTCAAACAACTGTGTTCTTGGGCAAAGCATCTCCTTGCTACCTAACTTTTTTAAGTTAATTTGAAATGTGGCATATCTTACTCCTAGTTATTTAAAAAAAAAAAAAAAAACTCTTCTGTTTGCACAGTTGTAGTTATATGAGGGACTCATTAACCTTGATATTTATTGCAGGAAGTGTATGAGCAACAAAAGGAACTAATCTTACTTGGGGAGAGGGTTGTACTTGCAACTTTGGGTTTTGACCTCAATGTCCATCACCCATATAAACCTCTAGTTGAGGCTATAAAGAAATTCAAGGTTGCCCAGAATGCTCTTGCTCAAGTTGCATGGAATTTTGTTAATGATGGGTATGTTTAACTGGTGTTTCTTCAAGTGTTTAAAATGATCTCTTCC
The DNA here is from genome assembly GCA_025698465.1 of Gossypium longicalyx. NCBI lineage: Eukaryota > Viridiplantae > Streptophyta > Magnoliopsida > Malvales > Malvaceae > Gossypium > Gossypium longicalyx. The sequence continues at coordinate 91,019,847 of CM047004.1, forward strand.
TAGTGCTCAATTTTGACACACTGCAAAGCGGCATGCAGGCTGAGGACGTCGCTCTGCCTGCAATTTAAGCCCCATCACATTGCGGCCGGTGCCATTTTCCTTGCTGCCAAGTTCCTCAAAGTGAAGCTTCCGTCAGATGGTGAGAAGGTCTGGTGGCAAGAATTTGATGTCACCCCACGCCAATTAGAGGGTTGGTTTCCTCTCCATTACTTTGTAATGAAGATCTTGCAAATAAAATTCGACAGTTATTAAATGGTCCCATGGAACTGGTATTGTTTATGGTTGCTTCTCTTAAAATTCATCCAACCACTGGTTACAGCTATCTGTTTCATGTCTTTCCTTTGGTTTTGGTAGGCAGTCTGCTTATTCCCATGCTTTGTGAAAGGCCATGGATATTGCAGTAATAGCTTAGCTGTCTTGCGTCTTTTTCCATGTGGCTTTTGTAGGATATTCTACTTAGTCATTGTGGTTATCTTGCAGAGGTTAGTAATCAAATGCTGGAACTTTATGAGCAAAATAGAGTACCCCCATCTCAAGGTAGTGAAGTAGAAGGAAGTGCTGGTGGTGGCGCATCTCATCGAGCCCCCGCAAAACATCCTTCTGGAAGTGAGGAAAAGCAAGCATCTTCAAGGTCAGCAGCTGACCATTCATCTGCAGACAACCATGGGATGCCTTCAAGAACTGCACAAAATCAAAGTAATGATAATGGCAGCGGAGAGATGGGCAGTGTTATCACCGATCACAAGATGGATATGGAAACTAAGGATAATCAACATCCTGAGCAATTGCCCCATAAAGAGAACACAAGGGAAGTTTCAAATAAGTCTAGGGCTGCAAATGAGCGAACTGGGGAAGACGACCAGGAAAGAACTGGTGGAAGAAATGACATTCAAGAAACAGGCGAATGGAGAGATGAGGGAGCATCACGTAGGGCTAGCAGTGTGATTGGACGAAACTTGGACACTAGAGGAGGGCCCATCAGCCAATCTCCCAAAGAAGCTATTAAAATCGACAAAGATAAGGTGAAGGCTGCGCTTGAGAAAAGGAGGAAGTCTCGTGGGGAAACAATGAAGAAAAAAGATGTCATGGATGAAGATGATCTTATTGAGAGGGAGCTGGAAGATGGGGTTGAGTTGGCTGTGGAAGACGAGAAAATCAAGAGAGAACATCGACAGAGCTGGTCTAGGAATGAGAATCAAGATCATGTCAAGGACCATGGGGAAATGGGAGAGGGGAATACCTTTGTTACGGAGGGGCAGTCTTCTAGAGGATTTGAAACAGAGGGTGCTGAAGAAGGTGAAATGCTGGATGATGCTTCTCCAATGGTGAACAGCCGAAAGAGAAAACTCGGAAGTCCACCTGACAGACAATTGGAAGGGAAGAAGCGCCATGAGTACATGTCAAGTTACAATCATGATGCCACGGAAGATGGGCAAAAATCTGGCCGGAGTAGTTATGCAGATAAAGAACATAGAAGGCATGCACATGAGAATCATTAGAATCGTTGGTGAGGCGGTAAAAGAATGGTAGTACTTTTACTGAAATGAGCGTGTATGATTGGATACTGATTTCTGACCATTGTTATTGATATTTTTGAACTTATCCATAAATGGTCAGAGTGATCTGGCAGAGATGTAGCTAAATGTAGTACGTTTTGGATTTGCCTACAATGGCGCATATCTTGGCTGTAACAGGATGTACCAACGAGGATATTTCTGTCACTATATTGGCAGGGGGCTTCATGACAAAGTAAAGAGGCAGTTAATTATTTAGTACATATATATGGAAAAAAAAAAGAGAGAGAGAGAGAGAAAGAGAGGAAAAACATTTCCTTCAAATTATATAACTCTTTTGGGATGCATGATGGGTTACTTGGTTGCAATGGATCTGTCTAAGGTGGTCATGTTAATTTTACTGGTATGTTTTCATAAACTTGGGTTTGATTTTTTGAGTTCTTGTGTTTTTTTACCGATTTGACATCTAGTCTCCAGACTCCCAACTCTTGTTTGAATGCTGATAGTTCTCTGTAATATGTACTGATGAGGGATGATCATCGGACTTAGTTCATCAACAACCGCAATTATCTAAGAATGTTTCAACAACCACAATTATCTAAGAATGTTTGAACTGGACCAGATCAGCAGGTCAAGGTATCAGTTTAGTAAATGATTTTGAATTGATTAGATCGAGAATTAGTATAGATTGATTAAATCAGTTTAAAAATTGGTTGAAGTGGCGGTTGAATCAATCGCACCAGTAAACTGATAGTGTTGATCAATTTGATTATTGATTTGGTTAAAAAAAACATTGGCAATTATGCTGTTTGGTTGAATTGTGGAACTACTTTCTTGTTCGTATTTGATATTTGTATAATTGCATCTGATAAAGATTTTAACGGTATAATAATCATTCAGGTATATATTATATAAAATAATATATCAGCACATGTACTTTGAATCTGGGTAACTTATATCGGAGGAAATAATAGATAAGGTTTTCATCGGTCCATTATACAGAAGACTCGCTATAATGGAGAAATCCATGTACCAGCTTCAGTACATTATATAAATTACTCGCTATATAAGGGTATTTTTTTGGGTGGGGAAACATACATAAGGTTAAAATTGTATATGTACATAATATATAGTTAATGACCATGACCTTTGCAAAACTATAATAAGCTAAATGACCTTGACGCCGCCACAGCGCCACCGCTGCTGCCACCACCTCCCTTTTTTTTTCCATTCAAATTGCTGTATATAAAGGATTGAGGTATTATACCGTAAGGGAAATTAAGCATAGGGTGACAAAAATGTAGCCTATATAGAGTAATAATATATAATAATTAAGCTAGCATGACCACATGGGTTCTCCCAAGCTAGCCTGGTCCATTACCACGTCCATGTCAAAAATGGGCTTGACTTGTGAACCGTGGTTGGAAGAGGGTGACCCGCTATTAGTTGGGCTTGTAGGGGCGAATCCATGATGTGAATAGGATGCAGTCTGCCTCACCCGGAGGTGCACCACCTCTGCCTGGGCCAGTGCCAATTGGGTTTGAAGGGTGTCTATCTGCTGCTGCAGAGATGATATGGCTCCCACGCAACCGTATACGGGGTCACGTACCCGGGCGTTGGCCTCATACACCATGCTACTCACCGCGTCTCCCCGTTGGTGCACCGGCAGTTCCTGCAAGTTTAAATCCATCAGCTTGCTGGCCCATGAGCTCATAGTGACATCATGTTAATTTATTAATTGAAGTCACAGCAGTTTGAGCAAAGCTTAAGGGGCATGGGAATGAAGAAGAAAGGGGTGCCATCCCAAATAAAAGAAAACCTGAAGCATCTTGTTGACATTGCTAGCACCGAAGACCTTGTGGACATTAGCAAACTTGTGGGGCTCATCAGCTGGGAAATAAGGAGCAAAAACACAGTCATGGGCACACCTTCTCCTTAGAAGTTTGCATGCTGCACATGGCGACGCTGCTCCCTGCTTCCTTCCTCCACTCTCCTTCATTCTTATCCAGTACCACCACTACTACTCCCTCTCTCTCTCTCTCTCTCTCTCTCTCTCTGTATATTGTAGGATTACCTTTACAAGTCTTAAAACTTTACTGTCAATAAGAAAAAGCTCAAACCCTAGTTTAATTGCAGGTTGTTTTCCCTACAGGAAGATGATATATAATATTAGAGTAGGTAGCAGAAACTCAAGGACCAACACATACTAGCTGAAGAAGATGAAGAATAGGTAAAGAGAGAAATAATGAGAGCGGAATTAGGGTTGAGGTGTTATTAAATAAGCAAAAGGTCTGAGGTGCGGGCCCATTTCTTTAGATTTTGGTTGGACAAAAGACATATCACCACCATTCTGACACGACACATTTAGCTTCACTTTTTTAATTCTACTTTATTATTATTATTATTATTATTATTATTATTATTCAATGACTTCTATTTTAATTTTAATTTGCATGCTACTATTGTTTAGAATTTTTTAATGTATTTATATTAGATATTTTTTATGTTTATTTTATAACTTATGAATATTAAATATTTCAAAATTTATAATATTCTCTTTCAATAATATCATTTTTAAAATTATTAATAAATTTTATCTCTAAAAATATAATGATATTAGCTAGATTTTTTAAATATAATTAAACAAGTCTGTTCCATAATTTCATTAATTCTAAATTTAAATAAAACAATTAATCTCTTAAAAGTACTTTGAAAATGATTTTGGATAATAAAAAGAAAGTAGGGTGAGTGCAGCATGCGTAGGTAGGAAAATAACATGTTAATTTGAATTATATTTTCAACATTAATCATTACATATAAGGACCCAACTCCAATGCCCACGTATTCAGAATTAAATTTATATTTTTTATAATAGTACTATTTTAATAGTTTATATTTTTTTATAATTTTTAAAGAATTAAATTATTTTTTATTATTTTAAGAAGATTAAACTAATTAAAATTTTATAAATTATAAATGATATAGAAAAAAATTATTTTAAAAGGCCAGGCCAATCCCTTTGCTCCGCCACAGCACATATAAATAAATAAAGGTTCAACTTTTTTGAAATTTAGATATGCATGTTCGGCCATTTATGATGCTTGAATTTTCTGGTCAATTAATTAAAACATATTTGCATGCTGCACTAACCCATAAAATAATGAATACCAATGGTTACATACTTATATTAAAAAGAGAGAGAGAGAGAAAGAGGCTTGAATAATTATGATAGATTGTGGAGGCAGAAGAACATGAATTGTCAAATTGTCCAACTTTGGGTGCATGCCAAAATCATTCATTTGTGCCTCCATTTCCAAAAGAGAAAGGTGGTGAAGGATAATACAATAAATGACATGGAATTTAAATTTATTTTTGTAAAAAAAAAAGAAAAAGAAAATCAATAAGGCAAGGCAAATGGGGCCAGTGACAAGGCCAAAGTTCATGATGAGGTGCTCAATGCCAAAATCTTTGAGTTAATGGATCCAATAATTAATCATATTTTTGGTCAACTCGAGTCTCCAACCATTTGGGTCAATGATCTAGGGTTTCACTACCCTACAAAAACATTCCTCATTAAGAATTAATTCTTCTTAACACTGTTATTTAAGGTATATATATATATATATATGCACTATGTGATTTTTAGTTGGTTAAAATACGTTTTAAGTAGTCGTATTTTTCTTATATTTGAAATTAATTTTTTTTATTTTTATTTTATGGAGTTTAGTTTTTTTACTTTTTAAATCTAAAAAATATAAGTTCAATTGCTAATCCTATTGAAATTCTTCCGTTAAATTTAAATTCATTACAGCATTATTTTTTTTTTATTTCAAAATATCACACACCAACAAATTTAACAAAAAAAATTTAATGATGTTAACAATTGAACTATATTTCAAATGTATAGAGAGTATAATGATTTGGAGCAGATTTTGACCTTTTTAATTTAAAGGTTAAATATATTTATAAACTATGCTTTCTCACATCAGAGGTGATACCGGTTCAATTCAGTAGGGCTTTTTCGAATGGTGCATCATAATCTGGTTTAGTTCGTTCGGTTTTCAATTTTTCATACTAATTTTTTGTTTTGATTTTGAGGCTTATTTTGAAAAAATGAGTTTTGTTTTATGGATTTCGAATGTTACTTGGCAAAATTTCAAAGTTTTTCTTGTAAATTTTTCTTAAAAATATTTTTCAAGTAAATAAAAAAATAATCAATAACTTTTTCCAAAGAATATTTTTTATATAAATCTTTTGAAGTCATTTTCACTCTTTTAAATATAAAATATTTATTTTTATATCATAAAAAATAAATTTAATTATAAATTAGATGAAAATAGAAATAAGTTTAATTTCGAGCAACACGATTTTCTAACTTGTATTTCATAAACCATCCAAATACCTTAATTTAAATTGATTTTTCGATTTTTATTGCTCACTCGTAGCTCCCATCACATATCGATTATTTATTCACTCAAAAAAAATATACATTTAATATGTTTTTATTTAATTTTCTTCATCAAAATAATATAAATATCAATATATTATAAATAGTGAATTTGGCAACATATAGATGTGGGCAAATTGCAATGTGATGGAAAAAATAGGTAGCCATAATATAGATTATGAGAACAGTGGAGGGTGGGTAAAGTGAAGAACAACAACAATAATAATGAAAGAGAAAAATGGAAATGCTTCAATGCAAATGCAACAACTGCACACTTTGCTGGTTTTGAAGGAACAAATACACAACCCATTTGGTCAGTTAGTTAGGTGAGCAATCATTTCATATTTTTGTTTAGAAAAAATTAGTCAAGCAATTTTAGTCAAACAAATGGAAATTAATCTTTTTTTCTTCATCAAAATTTTATTATAATCATTTTCATCATCATGTTTGTCAAACTTCGAATTAAGTGTTATTCAATAATTTTCTTTTAGAAATTTTAAAATATATTTATATATTGTTATATAATTATAATAATCTGATCTAAAATTCAGATAATTCAAATAACCTCAGATACTCCATTTTGGAAAGGGATTTCTACTTTATTTTTTGAACAAGAAAACTATCTCCTTCCATCTTCACCTCCGAGCTTGACCTCTGTTAATATCGGAAGAAAAAGGGTCCCACAGTTGTGGAAAATGGTGAATTTGAATACTGATTTGGTAGTCCAATTCATGTGAAAAACAAGACATATAATTAGGTTGTGTTAGTGATGGCAACATGCAAATACTAGGCAGGGAAGGGAATATCCAGACTACAAATGTTGTCTGTTGGCGGAAAATGGAAGTCTATTTTGCCAAAATTCTTACATTATTAAAGGGGAAAAAAAGGGTATTAATGATTATAAAATTCTAAGTCTTTGGTGTTGAACTCGTGACATGCTTGCTTGTTTCTTATGGAATATGATGATGCTGTGCGGAAAAAGTACAGCCATTAGAATTTACAACATCTGAAAAATCATGTGAAAATTATAAATAAATAAAAAATCTTCAAAAATAAAATGAAATATTGAAATTTCTTGTATATTCAAAGAATATGTTTTTAATCTTTCTCCACATGGGATTAATGATTAGATTTGCTTTTTAATATTATATTTTCTTTAATCTTCATCACACGTTTTTTTTGCAACTTTACTTTAAAGATTTAACGTGAAGTTAAAATTGATCCGCCTTACTTATTCTATCACGAACTTTTTTATTATTATTTTTTACAACTTCACCTTAAGGATTCAACACAGAACCACGTTTAGTCCACCTTGATTACTTCACTTGTTGGGGGTGTTCAACGAGAAATCAAATAATCAAAAGTTACTCTAATACCATTAAATGATTCTCTTCCCAAAAGATATATAATATAATTTATTGTACAGTCGCCTATATGCTCAAAAATCTTTACTTTTTAATGCGAGATTAATACATCTTACTTACTTATTTAAAGTTATTGTTGTTACAAAATTATTCTTCTTAACTCAAATGTGGAGTTTAGTGTCCAAATTTCAAATAACATTCTTAATTAACCATAAAATTTTATGTTATAGAGGTCACTTCTTAATAATAAATCAATCAATCAATTGAATTAAACACTAAATTTAATTCACATTTATTTTTCTTTTTTTTCATTTGACTTTTGTATAGGATTCTCTTTTAATTTATCACACATATTGACCAAATTAAAACTTGAGAAACAATGGCCACTTTTGAAGAATTTGGGATTGAGAAATTGGGGTCAGTAATCAAATTTTCTCACCTAAACTTTATGCCAATATTGTCAATTTAAGTAAATCCATGAAACTCCTCTATTTGATATTTGCAGCCACCCTATTTCCCCCTTTTATAGAAATTTATTCTCTTTTCATATCTTGAATTCACATATGTCAATCTGAGTTGGATGGGGTGATTTGATGAGGCCAAAATCATAGATTCCAAATATAAGTTTAAACATTGAGTATTATAGCTAACAAAAAGGAAGAAAAAAAAAATCAAATTATGAATAGATTTGATGTTACATCTATCAAATCCATGAGAAATCTAAATGTTCATTGAATTCATTCATTTTCATTAAATCTTTCTTTTAAAAAAAAAAAAAAAGAATTACATTCTCATGAACTGTAGCTTTGAATGATATAATAGAATACCTAACATCCACCATTTTCAAACTTCAAATTATGCATATATTCAAAGCAAGCAAATGTATTTCAAGTAATACCAATACAAGTTTAGTCAATTAGTGAAGAGAATATGCAAGGAATATTCACATGGGGAAAATTTTTATTTTCAAAGAGTGGAATTATTTAATAATACATTTGATGAACGTCTTTATTCGTCATATTTTGAGGTCGCAAAATACAATAGCTGATCATATGGGTAAGTGTATGACGACTAATTCCACAGAAATTCATTAGTTTGAAGAACTAACACAACCAGCTAGAAGTTTAATTGAGACGGATTATATTCTTACTTTGAATCATTAGTGTAATTTTTTGAGTTTTTCGCTTTAAACTATCTTTTTTCTACCAAAAAAATATTATTATCATATAATGCGAAAGTGAGACTTTATTTGCAATTAAGCTTTAATATTGTTAGGGCAAAGCTGAAGTCTTGCATATTGATTACTCATATTTAAGTCTCACAATGTGCATGTAGGGTTCTCTAATCCCATCATGTGCATATACAATCATCTATTTATGTATTAAAATGGTTTGATTTCATAATTTTTCAAATATTTACTTATAATATTTTTTATAAAAAAAAAAGAAAGGTGAGGGTCAACACCTTTCCACTTCAATTATTGATTTAATTTTGGTTGAAAAAATTATTTTTGATTAATTTGTTAGAAATAACAAAATTAATTTATATTTAATATATTAATAATACATAAATCATTAAATTAACTAAACCACCATATATAACTCCGAAAAGAACTTATAGAGGAAAAATTTTCAAAGCATTTTGCTTGTGAAAATATCATTATTAGATACAATAAATAAATTTAGAGAAGAAAATACTAGTATTATAATGAAATATTGTCAGCAAAGATTTTCTGATTACAATGGTAAGATCCTGCCTAGACCTTGACGTGAACAAATTAAATACTAGTAATTTTTGGTGACATTGACCTTTGAAAGGATATATATATATAACAAACTTAACCCAAAAGGCATAACAAGCTCATACATCGGGTATAATAATTAAGATTTCTTATCAAAGTTGAAAGTTTCTTTGTTTTATTTAATTAGATCCATATCCCAATTCCAATATACTGTTTGATGATCTCATATTGGATAGGGAATAATTTTTATTAAGAGTTGCTTGAGGTTGAAGCAAAATCTTTTTAGGTCCAGTGTCCATTTAATTAATCCAATAATCAATGTTTTTAACCGACAACATATGTTTGTAATAATCTTAAACCAAAATTATGATACGATAAGATTCCTTTGCATTCTTTGTATATGACTACTTTTTGTAGCTCATTGTCGACCATATAATATATGGAGTACAGTATTTATAATATAATATGACCCAATATGTCAAATCTCATCATCATCATGTGTCTATCTTGTCTTGTAAGTGTGTACTTTTGGGTTTTTGTTGTTACATGATCATTTTGTCTTGTCTTTTGTTCGTATTAGAGAGTTTCAAAGGTATATATGAGCAAAGAAATGGGATGAATTTATGTAGAGTTGGTCTGTTTTTTCTTTTCTTTTGGAGAGGCGAGGGGACAAAGGGGAATTATATTTAATCATTTCTTCACAAGCCCTAATTAGACTAATTAGTCTCTCTGAACTATAACTTTAATGTTCATATTATTATTATGCTCTTTTTTTCTCTTTTGACATTTCAATCCAAAGCAAAGCATGGAAGGATGTGAAGACTTGAATTTTCCTTCTTTTTCCTTTTCTTACAAAAATGTGGCAGTTTGAAAATACTAAAAATGTTGCGGATATTAATATCCAATGGTAATTTTATTGAATGATATTTTTGAAAAACTATGAATTTTTTATATTAATCCATAATTATGGACTAAAATTCATCTATTGGTTTAATAAATTATGTTTAAGTTAGTTTCTATGTTTTTTTTTTAATTTCTAAAGGTATTTATCGAATGAACTTAGTAACTAATCTTTCGTATTCTATAGACCCATTATAAATATTGATAATAAGTTTTAAAGTTGCTCTATACCCAAAGCAATGATCAAACCCTCGACCACTGATTAAGAGTTTTATTTTGATCAATTTTAATTCTTTGTACATTTTGAATTTGTCAAATTTTGTCTTTATATATATATATATATATATATATATATATTAAATATGTTGGCTAAATTCTGTTATTAGTTTTATACTATGGGTAAAATTATAAATTTAGTCAAAGTTTTCCAATTTAATCTTTTTTAGTCCCTATACTTTTCAAATTTAGAATTTTCAGTCTTGACACAAATCACAACCATTTGTCTATAAACTTTCTTATGAGTAATATGTAAAAATAACAAACTGACATAGCATTACACATGTCATACTATGTTTGTCAGATAAAATTTTGAAAATAACTTAACTTAACCTAATGAAATTAATAACAACCGTTTAGCCAAGACTAAGATTTTAAAATTCAAAATATACATGAATTAAAAAGGATCAAATTAAAATTCAGAATTAAATTCACAATTTACACATAATACAAACACTAATAACATAATTTAACCTTAAAAAAACACCCACGTTCATAAGAGTTTTCCAGCACCGTTTAGTGCATCATCCTTTTTAACTTTATTCTGTTGGTTACAAGACAAATTGGATTTAAAAATAATTTTTAAAAAAATAGTGGTACGTACGAAATGGTCAAGGACCATAATTCCATCAAAGTTGTATACTTTACTAGGAAATTTGATTAAGCAATATCTATTAGAAGATACTTTATTGTAAAAAAGACTAAGAACATGAAGGGCCTCCTCAATCTTTCTTGCCTTGCTCTGACTGATGCAAAAGGAATCCCATGATCATATTCACCCCCACATATTTGGATTTTCATTGTATATGTACTAACATTTTTGTACAATTTTCATGATCTAACATAATACCATAGGAAGTGGATTCTCCCAAAACCAATCCCTTTTTACTATTAAAAATAACTTTACCAACATGATTTGTTTTTGCAAAAATAAAATAAAATCGTAGAACAATAAAAGGTCGAGCTGCTATCATTTCAACTCAAAGATTTAGTTCTATAAACACTTCACATCATATTGAAGTTTTTTTCAAAATGGGATAGAACTACAATAGTCTATGAATGAAGATGGTGACATTTACATGCTACTGTTTCAATATTGTTCTTGTTTCACACACTGACAGCAGCAACCAACAAGAAATTATGGTCATCTATTAATGATTAATCTCATCAGTAATGACATGTATTGTTTCTTCAACATTAACAAGATTGGAATTCAATGAAATAAAAACTGACCATAAGACTTAATCCCACTAGATTTCTAAATGAAGGAAATGTGAGACTAACTCCTACATTCATGATATTGAAAATTTTCGGTATTGAAAACAACCAAGTCCCAGGAGTGAGCTAAAATAAGAATCTAATTCCTAGTCTAGAATAGCTTTCCACAAATTGTTTTATTTTCTTTTTTCTTTTTCTGTTTGTTGAAGGCAAATACTAACCTACCAAAGTGAACACAATGATGATTGTTGGTACGAGAATCATGGATGCATTCTTAACTAGGAAATCTATATATAAATCCAAACTGATAGTTTCAAACATAGCTTCTGTAAAATTCCTTTCTTGCTTTAAATGCAATGTGATTCTTTAGCTCTTCAATGCTCATCACAGGCTCGAGCTTACATTTTAATAAATCAGATAATCAAGAAATGCAGCAGAATTTACCAAGCTGGGAATAAGGGAAAGGTCCTTAACCTTTTCTTTGAGACATTCCATCAAAAAAAAGCCTATAAAAAGGTCACAAGACACTGGTTATCCCATATATAGAATTTAACAACCAAGATCAACTATACATACAAGGGAATAACAAGCAAAAACTGAAGTCTAGATTGAACCGAGTCATAACAAAGAACATGAGAAACTGAAATATCGTGAGAACCAAACAGAGACCTAAGGAGAAACAGAAAATATACAAGGTTCTAGAATGAAACCTCCCATGTTCTCGGCAATTCGCACCAAAAGCCTTAGCATATGTATTTTCAAAAATCATGTACCAAATAAAGCAAAGGGTTCCAAAAAGTATTTCCAAATGTTGGTTCAACAATAAATCCCCTATGTCAAGTTTGAATACAATGTAAGAGTGATGTTCTATGTTCAGTATCTTTCTTACTCTATAGGTGACAAGGCAAGCCTAAGCTATTTCTAGTTTATGAACATTATGCAAGTAACTGAACAGAACTTAGGCCACATAGGGCTTCTAGAATCCCAACTACTCTTTGATTGCACTTATGTTGTGCAACTCCCAAGCAAGTCAAACACAAGGCCATAAGAGACACTTCTCAGCCAGAGATACCAAGCAAAGCAAAAACTAATGGATACAATGAACCAAGCAACTAGACAAATGAATATTCACCTATAACAGTAGCAAGAATAAAACATAGAGCTGAATGCATCATCTTTCTATTTTTTTCCCATGAGGGGTTCCATAAATTAACTTTGGTTAGACCTTCATAACAAAAGGATAAGGTATAAAAATGGAAACAAAAGAAAGGAAGAATTATAAGACCCACATCACCATCACGAACATTCTTGGTCCGGAATGACTTCTTAAGAGGCAGGTCAAAAGGCATACTGAGTATGTCATTACAGAATCACCTAGTTAGCTACTGCAGTTTCCTTTAGAATTAGAACATCAAAACACTCACTCACACGCACACAGAGAAAAAGATAACTAAATAATGTCACCGAAATCAAATGCAATATGCATGACTTGCAAAGGTGGTCAAATATTTCTCAAAGTATTTACGTTAGTGGTTATTAGTATTTCAACACACTTCAAGAAACTACGAAGACAGTACAAGGAATGAGTCAAAGCCACAATCTTTTACAAGTAAGCTTGCATTACATAAGCACAGAAGCAGCCCAGGGATGGCATACTAATTCAAAATCCAAACTACCCAAAACAGCATTGAAAGAACCAAAAATGCAAGGGCAACCCATCAAAGCAAACTATCAAATTAACAAGTAAAAACAAATGTAATGGGAAAAATACCAGGGGCTTGAAGCACCTTCAAATCAAATTTATTGGGTAGTTGAACATGTCCAATTGCAATAGCACGTTTCACGGCAAGCTTCTCTAAGCTAATCAGAAAATCCTGCAAATTGGGTTCGAATTTTAGTTCAATTAAATGCTTAACTTCTTTACCGATTTTCATTTAGACAGAGAAAAAAAAAAAAAGATAACTTACAAGCTCGGATTCAGAAAGGGAACAAAGCCAACTGATATCTTCAAGGCTATTATTTCCTAAAATTTCTTCTTCTTACTCATATAAATGGAACGGTTTTTTTAACAAATATTTCATGTATTTTTGCAAAAGCTCGGCAATGGCTTTTGCTTTTGTAGAACTTCAAAACCTCTGCAGAGTCTAAACGAGAATTGAAGACGACGGTTTAAGGTTTTTTTGGTTTTAATTATTGATGCTAACAAAAAGGGTATTCTGTGTGTTTGGGCTTTTGGCTCTTCAAAAAATTTTAATTTTATTTCGACTCTTAGCACAAAATTCTAACTTTCACCCATGCTCTTGTACACATATTCAAAGATGCATTGAGTACAAGTAGAATAGTTTGAATAACATAAGCAATTTCCTAATGTACAATATCTGAATGAAATTAAAGAATGAGGGAAAAGGAGAGTATTAGGAAAAGGGACTGGTAGTTATTGATCTATATATGGGGCTATTTGTCACACTTCTATAAATTGACAGTTTCTTTTGTTGCAACTGTTGGTTGACTGACAAAATTTTTGCATCAACTCTTGCTGAAAACCCAATGCGAGTAGACCTCTGGGAGTTCCTTTGTTCTCTTACCCACATTTCATTATCTCTCACATTATATTTCTTGTAGCACTGCTCCATTTCTTGGATGATATGATCATCCATGGGAAAATATGATCTTTGGATCACAATGTGTATGAAGTATGGTAGCAGAGACACGACGACCACGAGCACCGTGATCATCCAGTACAAGGGTGCCGGTCCGATGCCTTCGACCAACACTTGGAATGCATTTCCTGAGAAATTTGGAGGCAATGCACCATAGACTAGCAAGAAAATGTACCATAACAGGATGCTTCCCCATATAGAGAGATGTTGGATCCAAGTGAAATGGCTGGTGATTAGGGCAATTTGGCAATTGACAGTCCATATTATGCAGGTGTATGTTATAGCACCTAGAGAATCGATATCCGCTACGAATCCATTTTCTCGCATTGCTGTTGGGGAGAGTATGTAAATGTTTGCCAGGAAGATGACTAGAGAACTAACCACGCCATTTAATATCCACCCGATAATGCGGCTCCAGCTGAAGTGTACGTTCCTTGGCCCTTGTTGATAAAGTGCTGGAAACTGCTTCATTTCATAAGAACCAGAGAAAATTTGTGTAAATGTTTCGAAGATGGAAGCTTTATGTGTTCGTATTTAGTTAAACATCACCTGCAAGCATATGTCCGATGAAACATCTTGCTCGAGGACTCCTAATGCTATGACAGGCAAGGATGTCAACATCACATTGAACATTGTCATATACCAATCATCATACAAGACTTCTCCAGAGAAACTTGTGTATAATTCATAGTAGAATAGAGTGAGGCCAAAAGCAACATTCTTGTAGACAAAATACAGAACCTACAACCATTTCACCAGTAATTAAGGTCTTGAATGTTTGTATGTATATATGCATGTATATACATGAAATTTTTTTAAATATAAATTAAAGATGTACCATCTTTGATATTCTCTGATAACACCAATGGCCATGAACTATAAGCAATCTCTCCAAGAATCGGAATTGTGGTAGCGAAAAGTCACTGGCCATGACTGCCTGCAAGTGATCATCCATGAAAAAACTACTTTTAGCTTTATGTACGACAAGTATATAGAACTAAGAGTCAATGCAGAAGCCTAAAGATCCCTTGCCACCATTGATCTAAATGAAAATAATGAAAAATTACCTGCATTCCTTCCATACCACTTATCCCGACTCCAATATCAGCTTCTTGAATCATACCAACATCATTTGCCCCATCCCCAATTGCAAGAGTTGTTTTGCCAGTATATTGCTTCACTAATCTAGTGATCTGTAATTGCCACACAAATCAATATCATATGATGTTGAAAATTGAATTTGCTCAGCTTCCATGTATCATTGAAGAAGTGACAGGAAACAAAGACAAAATGCTATACCAGAGCTTTCTGTTTTGGGGACACTCGACAGCATATGACAGAAGCACAGTTAACAGCCAATTGCAAGAACTCATCCTTTACGTCCCCTCTCAAAGCAATTTCAAGAGCTTTTCCATCTATAACTAGACCAAATGGAGCCTCTTTGTTTCTTTCTTCACAGACCATTTTGTATGAACTTTCAATTTGTTGCAAAATGTCTTCTTTCATATCCTGAAAAGCTAGAAAAAGGAGTCACTGTTATTACCAAGCATATGACAAACATAATGCCCTTTTCAAGTTAACTTTTACCTTTACTTGGTTATTAGACTCAGCATCTCTGCTCAAACTCAAATGGAATTGCTTCATATCTTGACGGAGTAAGCTACAAGCAAATCTGCCAAATGGTGTAATACAATAGCAATTATATATGGAACTGTGATATAAACACACACACAAAGATATGGAACTGTGATGCCTCACCCTATATTTAGGGCAGTCTCCCTCTTGTCACCAGTGAGCAGCCATATTTTCAACCCTGCTTGGGCAAGTTTATCTATGCACTCTGGAACCTGTTATGTACATAAATAGAATAAGCAGTTGATTGCAGGAAACTAATGTTGGAATCATATGCTTGTTAGATCAAGTAGCAAGGCTGCTTTTTTTGAAAACTTTTGACATTTGCTTGAACATGTCTGAATATGTATCGTTGCTATTGAAAAAAACCAGAGAAAACACATAGAAAGTGACAAAAGAGGGAGATAACTGACTGACCCCTTTTTGTAACTTGTCTTCAACAGCTACAACACCTAATAAGATTAAGTCCTTTTCTATCATTTCGGATGCTTGCTCTAGTAGTTCTTCTCTTTCAGGACCAATGGTAGCTTTGGCTTGTGTAAATATTGTGTTCCAACTTTCGTACTCAGCTGCCTCAATCGTCCTGTAGGCGAAAGCTAGGGTGCGAAGACCATCTTCTGCGTAACTTGAAAGATGCATAGTGGTTGCTTGCTCATATGCCTTTCCGTTATCAGCTAGTCTATCGAAGATTATGCTGAAAATTAAGACCAATGGAAACACATGACATAAGTGATAAGGTGGTTTCAATGGACGAGTCCCAAGTTATAAATAATGGATTACATTTCAATTCTTGTTATATGAAATTGAATCAATCGGCATTTGAAGTAATCCAAGGTGTTAGATATACCTGTCTGCACCTTTGCAAAGTAGAAAAATTTGGCCATCTTCATTGCTGACTATAACCGACATCCTCTTACGCGAACTGCTGAATTCCAACAGATTTAGCAGCTTGTATTCCCTGAAGATGACTATATCATATTTAGGCATTAAATTGAAAGGACACTATTAGAAACAAAGTAAATTTTGTGAAAAACAACAGGTTACCTCTCAACTTCCTTCATAGAGGAAGGATCAAACTCCTTAAGAACCATCAATGATTGAGTTCTTCTACAAAATTGGAAACCGAACTCTTGTGAGGCGATAAGGAAAGATACTTCTTCTGGTGATTCTGCTTCATAACTTAGCTTATCCGTCTTATGATTATCATCTTCGAGAGGTATGCCTGTATGACACAAAGCCATGACTCTAAAGAACATTGTAATGTCGAATAAGTTGGATCCATGGATCCAATTATTGTTTGTAAGCCTGTCATCTCTAAAGTTGAAACCCTTGATAACAGGTCCCTCAGTTTTTGTAAGTCTCGCATTCCCATTTTGAGCACTAAAACTTGATACCGAGAACTCAAACGGTTCAAAGCTTCGGGTTGCTCCATCGGTCTCATCAATACTGAACTCGAATGGTTCAAAATCAGTATTCATTCTCATTGATGCAGCAAGGTCAACCTCAGTTATATCACCCCCATATGACACTCCAGCAATTGAGCATTTCCTGAACTCCATCTGATTACATGTCAGAGTCCCAGTTTTATCTGAGAGTATCATTTCTACCTGGCCAAGTTCTTCGTTTAAATTCGAAGTCCGAGCTTGAACTGACTTGCATGTTACATCATCATACAGTTCTATGTCTTTATTGATAAGCATTGTTTGTAAAACTTTAACAACTTCAATGGAGACGTATAAAGAAATGGGGATTAAGTAGCCATACAATATAAGGGCCCGGATGAACTGTAAACCAGCTGATTGTACCGGCTTTGATGGATTGAAGAAGCGATCATCATATTTTTCAGAGTTCGAATCATCAAGGTCATTGACTTTATTATCATCTGGCAATTGAAGGTACCACCAATCAACCATGTCCTGCCTCAAGTACAATAAAGATCCAAAGGAGGAAACCAAGGAAACCAAAACAAGCATTGAGAAAAGAATGTAGATAATATGATCCATTTTCCTCTCTATCCGGCTACGTTTAGATGGCGACCTTGTCGAGTTCCGTACTGCTTTTGTATCATGTCCACTGAAGATCACTACTCCATAAATGTAATCAGTGTTTCTGAGTTTCGAATCTCGTAAAAGCAATTGAGAAGGGCTCAAAGGATACGATTCCTTCTCGAACTCTATGTTCCCAACAAAGGTGTAAAGGTTCGGATTCGGATCCTCACAGTGAACAGTGGCCTTAAATTTACTGAATTCTTCCTCCTCATTCAAACAAAGACTGGCTTCCAAGCATCTTTTGATCTTCAGATTCGTTTCTCCATCAAGGTTCATGGTTTCCACATAACAAACACCATCTTCATAGCTGGAAGACAGCAAAAGAAGATCACTCGGAAAGTATTCGCCTTTGTTAACCTTTACAACATCCCCTACACGAAGTTCTTTCCACAACTTATCTACAAACACCCCATTGCTTATATGAGTCTTTACAGTTCGATTGTTTACATCCAAATCCTGCAAAAAAGAAAAACAGCTTTATCTAATAAGTCAATGGTACAAAATATAGATGAACAAGTGATGCTTAGTTACAAGTTACCTGCAAAAACCTATGCCAATCTTCAACAGCCTCTTTAAGCATGCTGATTCCAACCACAAACACCAAAGGAGCAATCAAGCTAGCTCGTGAGAAAGGAGCTAAAGAAAATAGTGAGAAAATTGCTGCCAATAAAAAATAGAAATTGGCTACTCTTCTAAACTGCTCAAAAAGTGCTCTTGGAAGGAAAGTCAGAACGTTGTATTTGGTTGTGGATATATAGTTGTAAGGGTATTTGTAAGGCTTTCTCTTGTGTAGGTGAGGCTCGTTGCAAAACACCACCCGAGAAAACCCTGGCTGACCGATGAGCTCACGAGCCGCCGGCCGTTCTTCGGATGTCAAGGGTCGAAAGCATGCAGCAAAAGAATATAGTTTGCTCCATCTAATCTTCCCCTTCCTTTTCCTTGATGATGCAGCCGCCATCTTTAACAAAGTTCACAAACTTCAAGCTCCTTCTTCAACTATATATCATATGAAGCAGATAAGTCAAAAGAGTACGAAAATGCCTATGGAAAATCACATAGGTCCCTGGCGTTCAGAAAACCATAGATTCCGGCCATTGTAATCATGGATGTATACACAAGTAGTGTAAATACAAAAACAAAGGAACAAAGTTCATTGATTTTTGTAATGTTAAACATATTCTATCATTGTAGTTTCTGAAATAGAAGGACTTTCCAATGCTAGAAGTTGGACTTTCCTAGATCTAGCAGGCCTTCATTAAGCCGCATTTCACGGATAAAAATATATATACATTTTCATCCCTCGTCCTCAAAAACACTTCACCCATTTCTTTCTTTGAGTTAAAATATTATATGATTATATGCAAATAGACCTTGCCTTGCTGTTTACTTCAAAATACTCAAAAAGGTCTTCAAAGACTTGGTTTTTGCTTAACCAATCAGAATTGCCTCTAGATTCGAGAATTGAATCTTGGGAAGGTGATTTTTTTTCCAAACCAAATATATATATAGTCAATTTTATGAAGGTGACAATGGGCATCTTAAAGATTACAAGAGAAAAGCAATTAATATTATTGTTCAAAACACGAAAAGAAGAACAACATAAAAAATTACTTATTGTGTTCATCTGCCTCTAGATTTGAGCTTCCGAATATATAAAAGGATACTATTTCATGTGTTATTTTATTCTGTTTCTACAATGTCAACCAACCCTTTTTTTATATATCTTCAAAGACTAAACTAATTCCATAGAATCATTCATGTATTGTTATTTATCTTCAAGAACATGGATTATTATTACCCTGAGCAGCCCTCCAAAGCTCTTAAATTATTCGTTATTAGTTAGGTGACGTATAAACACAATTAATGGCGTGATAATCTGTGGGTAATGAAATTTACACGTTAGTTTGAGAACTTGAAATGCGTTAATTCATGGGTATTTATTTTCATTATTATCCTTTCATCAAGGAACTTTGGCGTAGGAGCCCAGGCAAAAATGATTAAAAAACAAAGACCAATTGCATAGGCTTGCCGAACTGAAAAATAAATGAACAATTAATAAGCTTGCCAGGTGAATAGAGCCTTTGACTTTGAATATAATGGTTCATATTAAACTGATATCAAGTACCAATGCAACTAAAACCTCCATGGGGAAACAACAAGGTTATATACAAGGCAGAAAGTTGGCTTGTGGTCAGACCAATGATCCCAATATAAAAATGTATAAGATTAATTCACAGATTTATTCTGACTTCCTTGCGTTGATAGCTATAAACAAAGGACATTAAAATCGAGCAATGCACAACTAGATAAGGGCCGGCTAAGAAATTTGTAGCTAATCATGGTTGTTGGCACTTGGCAGGCGGCACTTTGTAAACATATCTTGTCTTTTGCTGCAAATATTGGGAATTTGATAGTGTAAACCCACAAATAGTATGTTATTCTAGCTCCCCAAAATCTGATTTGACATTGAAGGAAGGTACTTTATCCATAAGTTTCCATGAGATGAGCCTGGAATGGTATCATTTCCAAATTCAGAGCAAACAATCTTGGGGCCATCATAATGAGTGATCATGCTCTTTTCAATGGTGTCTACTGATGCTGGTTCCTTCACCAACCAGGAATTTGAAAGCTTTAGATATCTGTTATAGAGGGCTAATCCTATTGCAGGGTTCCTTTTATCACTCCTGCATATATATATACACGCAAACGAATGTAGAAGTAATCATTCTCTGGTTATGAGATGAATATAAAGAAGTAATATTATCATCTTTATGAAGAATATTATGGCGGAAGAGCAAAAACAAGAAACCTGTCACTCCAATTCAGAACTTTACTCCACCATAAGACAGCCTCCAAAAACTCCTCTAGTTTCTTTCCATTAATCAAAAGCAAACTTAAGTCAGGCATACATGCATCCTTCACATATGGTGTCACGGATATCCATGGTTTTGAGGCCGATCTTTGAATAGCATCCAAAACATCCAAGCTGACATAGCTGTTTAGCCTATTAGAGCAGTCCTCAGCAGCTGCAGCGGCATGAGCGCTTAAGTCAATTCCGCTTAGCTCTTCTATTCTTCCCTGCAATGAAAACCAAGTCTAGAAATTTTACAACAAGAAATGCCATCCCAAATAAGAAAATAGCCTAATGTTCAAATACATTCATTAATTGACTACCAAATCCTCTAAGCCTGTAACTTCCCATCAGGGGTAAGGCAAGCACTGAACAACTAAATATATGGAGGCAACATAGAATCCAGTTCTTCTATTTGCATCAGAGAATGCATGCAATCATGTTTTAAAGTGTTCCAACTTCCAATGTCTTGAACATATATTAGGAATTTAATCTGTTAGCTACTATAAATTACATAGTAAAGAAGAAACCAACCATTAAAATTAGATTGGGAGAAACATATATGAATTTTGTTAGAGACTGATGAACACTCGGTATAATGAAAGGTGCTATTTCCTCAAGATTGAGACTGTCATATTCTGCTTCAGAAGAAGCCCTCTTAATTATTTCTTTCACTTTCTCTTGCCTACATATTTTGACAACAACATCAACAAGAATCAAGACATGAACCTTGTAAGTATGTAATAATAAGAAGAAGAAAAAACAATATATTACCCATGAAGTTCAAGGTTTGAATGTGGAAATAAAACTTTCAACTTATAAAAGGAAACTTTGTCTTTGTCCCCTTGAGGTGTAAAGAAATGAAAGTGAAGCAAATCTGCATATCTGAATATTTAGAAAAACACAGAAAAAAATGAGTAAGAAAAGCAGAAAAGGCGACAAATTATTTAGCATTTGGAATCTTGAAGTCAACTCTTCAAATTTGCTCTTAGGATCATTAATGGCCGATAAGACTTGCACCCAAAAAAGGTCCCTGAAAACAGAGCAAGTTCGAGAAATTAAACCGATACCTTGAACTTGAAAGAGTTGAGTTGGCAAGGACTGCCAGCACTTTAAGGTCCAAACATTGCATCCATGAAACAATGTGTATCAAACCGTCATCTTCATCAACGGCGAGTTTCACGGTGGGAGAAGGAGAGGAGTGGGAGTTAAAAGGGACCCAGTTTCTGTGAGGGTCGGAGGGGTGACGGAAATGGGAAGCCGGTAAGAATTGGAGGAGTCCGAGAAAGATGATGAGGGCAAAGGCGAGAAAGTGAATGACGGGTTTTGGAGTCGGATCCTGGTTTAGGTCCGGATAGATAGTTCCACGATTCTTGGAAGTGTTAGTGGGTTGAGTTGGTCTCCTGTTCGTGGCCGACGATCTCCACGACATGTACGAAGAAGACATTGACTTTGCCTTCACAACTTTCTATTTGTTGGGACAAGGAAATCCCCGAATTAACTCATCTTCGTTGTATATTTCTGTGTAACGAGCCCGGCATTCCTTTTCTTTTTCTTTTTCTTTTTCTTTTTCTTTTTTTAATCTCCGCCGGCTATGTATAATATATTAATTATTTCGTAAGTAAAAATGTATAGAAAATTAACAAGATCAATAAAATAATATATAATTATTTTTTAATATATAATTATTTTTTTAAATAGAATATATGTTATAAAATTAAATTATTATTATTTTACAAAAATTACTTTTAAATTTTAAATTATGTAGGAGTATATCTGTAAATTGATAAAGTAATTGGATTAGAACGTAATATTTTGTAAGTAGTTATTCAAATTCTTACTCTTCATTAAAAATTGCATAGTGTAATTGGGTGCTACAATTAGGATTGTAAATGAACCGAGCTTGAATGAACAACCTTTGTTCATGTTCACTTGTTTATTTTTAAGTTTGTTCGTGTTCAGTTTATGTTCATTAAAAATTTCAAATTTTTGTTCATATTCGTTTATTTAAAATTATTTGTGTTTATGTTCATTTGTTTAATATTCATGAACAATGTTAATAAATAATAAATAAATACACACACATATTGTTTAGTTATAAAATAGTCAAATATAAATATTAATAATTATATTATAAATGAAAAAATACAAACCAAGATAATTTTATTAATATATACTAATAGAACAATAAACGAGTTTGTTTGTGAACATAAACGAACAGAACACACCTCTGTTCGTGTTCATTCGTTTATTAAAGGAACATAAAATTTTTGTTCATACTCTTTTATTTAACTTAATAAATAAACATAAACAAACGATTCATGAACAGTTCATCGAACGTTCTGTTAATTTACACCCTAACTGCAATTACATTTTAATGGAGCTTACTAATTAAGTGGTTACCAAACATATTACAAATTTTTAATTATAAATAATTACATTAAAATTTAATTATTTAAATATGTAAATAAATTAAATACTACAATAAAGGTAATATTTGGATTGAGATATGCAAGCTAGAATTGAATGGCCCATACTAATGAACCAAGAAATGGTCCAAACCATTCTAAAAAGCAGGCCAAATTAGTGGGCTTTGTTTTGACCCGTAATAGACCCGGTTCAAACTTCAAATTCAGAAGCCCTTCTTTCTTTCTATTCAAAGGCAACTTTCAACGACTGAGCGAACCCTTACTCTACCTGAACTTCGGCCTTTAGAAACTAGAACAGAAAAAAAAAATTCCCTCGACAAGCGGCGCCCTGACTTAGCTCAATTCGAGAGAAATTATGTAAGAACTTTGTTTTCTTTTCCAGTTCTCTGCTGAATCACTATAGTGTATTCACAATTTGACGATTTTGTTTTTTTTTTCTCTTTTGTAATTTTTTGGTTTGTGAAGGTCTAGAATATGTGTGAAAAATCTGCCAAAACATGTGGCGGAAGATCGTTTAAGAGACTTCTTTTCTCAGAAAGGAGAAGTGACAGATGCCAAGCTTATGCGCACCAAGTAACTATTAACTTCTTTCTTTTGTTTTGTTTTAAAAATTTTAGTTAATTGTTTCTTAATGAATTTATATTTTTAATCAGAGATGGAAAGAGTAGACAATTTGCATTTATTGGGTACCGTACGGAACAAGAAGCTGAGGCAGCTATCAAGTACTTTAACAAGTCTTATCTTGACACTTCTAGAATCATATGCGAGGTTTGCCCCTGCTTTTTTTTTCTTGTGGAACTTCAAAGGGCTTCCCATAATTGATGTTTTCGTATGTAGCTAAAGAAAGAAAGATGGTATACTTATTGGGAGCTGAATTGATTTTGAAATGTATTAGAAGAAACAAAGCTTATGTTGCTCTCTTCCAGATTGCTCGTAAAGTTGGGGACCCGAACACGCCTCGTCCGTGGAGTCGGTATTCTGCAAAGAAACAGGATAATCTGACTGAAGCTACGGAAAACACAGTTGGGATTAGAGGTTCTGCCTTAACTGATTTTAAAGGTGGGAAAAAAGATATTGAAAATGGTGAGAATGATGATGACCCACAGCTTCAAGAGTTCCTTCAGCTTATGCAGCCGAGGGTTAAGTCTAAAATGTGGGCAAATGACATTGTACTTGACACCCCGGTAAATCAGAGTAGCAAAGCTACTGAGAAAAAAGGTGTAGCTGAGAAGGAAGGCAGACAGACATCGGCTCCGGTGGAGTCCGACTCAGATGAAACCAGCATTGCATCGGATGAAGATGAAACCAAAGCATCAGACAATGTTGCTCGTGATGAGGTAATTTCGGATATGGATTATTTCAAGAGTAGGGTGAAGAAAAATTGGTCAGATTCAGAAAGTGATGACGATGAGGAAAATGATGATAATGATGGCCAAAAGGGAAAACAGAAGTCACTCTCTGAGAATGTTATCCAGGATGAGACTCAAGAGGATTCATCTAAAGATCTTGATGGTGAAATCCTTGATCCAGGCAACCCATCTTTAGGCGTGAAAGATGACAGAGATGAAGTCCTTGAGAGTGGTCGACTTTTTGTTCGTAACCTGCCATATACAGCAAAGTATATTTCTGTACACAACTTGCTGGTTTTATTATTATTTTAATTGTTATTAAGGGCATTTCATGGCAATATATTCAATTTTGTTCTATATTTTTTTTATTCCCATT
Source organism: Gossypium longicalyx (assembly GCA_025698465.1). NCBI lineage: Eukaryota > Viridiplantae > Streptophyta > Magnoliopsida > Malvales > Malvaceae > Gossypium > Gossypium longicalyx. Next base: position 91,044,652 of record CM047004.1, read on the forward strand.
TTCATCAACAGTGAAGATGAGTTGACGGAACTATTTGGCAAATTTGGTGATATCTCAGAAGTCCATCTTGTTATTGATAAAGACACTAAGCGTTCCAAGGGAATTGCATATGTTCTTTACAAGGTTCCAGAATGTGCAGTCAGGTATTATTTGTTAATTTGTTTTAGTGGTGGTTTTGATACTTCAAAATTTGTCAAAGCTTAATTTGAAGGTTTGTTAATACATACATGCCGAGAGCTCATAATTGAACATAGAAGGAATAAATTTTCTAGGGCATTTGCTAGGTGCTATAAATTTCTGGTTGCCCTCTTGAATTCAAGGTTTGCATAAGGGTAATGCTTGTTTTTTGGGGCACAGCAATTCTAAGGCTTACCATACATACCTAGTAGAACTTTTAAAAATCCTATTTTTCTACTAATATGTTATTCATATATTATAAGATTCATTTCTTTTTCTTCATCTGCAAAAGATTAAATGCAGGCTGATCCCTTTGGGAGTTTTAATTCTTAACCTCTTGTTCTCTGATTTCACTAATAGTAAAGCAGAGCTGATCATTCAGCTTTCTGTGTTCCTTACATATTTTAGGGATATATCTGTGCTTCGAATCGTTTTATGATATCCTATATGAGCTTATGGATCTTATTGCCTGATTAAATTTTGCAGGGCTTTAGAAGAAGTGGACAAATCGATTTTTCAGGGTAGATTATTGCATGTTATGCCCGCAAAACTAAAAAAACCTGCAGACAAACAAGAGTAAGCAGATGCACTTACAATCTGCTCTTTACCCTTCAGGTTTCAATGATAATTGCTTCCCAGATATTATAGTCATTAATCCAATGTTCCTATCTCTTAGGATCAATGTTTCAACTAGCCAAGGTTCAAAAAGCTTCAAGCAAAAGAGGGAGGAAGAAAGGAAGGCATCTGAAGCTGGCGGGGACACAAAAGCATGGAATAGTCTTTTCATGCGCCCTGATACAGTATGTTTTATTGAATATATCACAGCATTTTTTTTCCTCTTTTTTAACGAAATTAATCCTAGGCAGTTTCTGTATATTATCTGAATTTAAAGGATGTTCTAGTTTTTGCCATTGACCATGAAATGCTTTGTCATTTGCAAAGGACATTTACTGATCTTGAACTGCATTTCACATGCCCTTTTGTTATTAACTTGACCATGCTGATTACCCATGGATATGAAATTATTTTATTGAACTAACAATCTCTCTGTCCTGTCATGTTTTTGGCACTGATAATAGTAGTCTTACATCTTTGGCTATGCTTTACTGAAGTGCTCTTATATGTTAATTATGTTGCTATTGTATCATTGACCTCTCTTTTCATTTTTTTTGCATATTAATAGGTTGTTGAAAACATTGCTAGGAAATATGGTGTGAGCAAGAGTGAGTTACTTGATCGAGAAGCAGATGATCTAGCTGTGCGTATTGCTTTGGGGGAAACTCAAGTGATTTCAGAGACCAAACAAGCCCTTACAAATGCTGGAGTAAACATCTCTTCTTTGGAGGAAATAGCTGCTGGTAAAATGGACGGGAAAAAAAGGAGTAACCATGTTCTGTTAGTCAAGAACTTGCCATACGGTTCATCGGAGGGTGAACTAGCTAAGATGTTTGGAAAATTTGGGAGTTTAGACAAGATTATTCTCCCTCCAACAAAAACATTGGCCCTGGTATGCATTTATGTTCTAATTATAACTTCTAAATAGATTTTTGGTTTAGGGCTATGCATTTGGAGGGGGGTGGGGTGGGGTAGGGTAGGGGAGGACTTTTCTTTTTTCTCCTTTTAAAATTGATGATGGGGAAACACGTAAATGTGAAGAACTGGCAAATTTGATTTCAGGTTATGTGACTGTCATATGGTGCATGACTGTTTTATCCTTTATTGAGGATTTTGGTGTATGGCATTTCAGGTTGTTTTCCTAGAACCAGCTGAAGCTCGTGCGGCATTTAAGGGTTTAGCATACAAACGTTTCAAGTGAGATTTTCCCCTCTTTTAGACATTAGTTTAATACCTTTACAGCAATTCAGAATAATTAACTTACTAGTATATTTTCTTATTGGAGGAATATTAATTAAAGTTTCAAATTATCTCCAGATGAATGCTAATTTTTATTTTATTTTAGTCGTTCTTGCTTAAACTTGGCGGTTGTTAACCTGAACGGTTTCATTCTGGATATCTTCATATATATTTGTTAGGCACTGTGGTGGATCCTATATTTTAGAATCTTTCAAGTGTGCTGGATTAGTATTCATGGAACCTGAATTTGGTTTTCTTCCATTAATACAGGGATGCTCCTTTATACTTGGAGTGGGCTCCTGACAATGTTCTGAATAAGAGTTTAGCCTTTGAGGGTGACAAAAAGAATACTGTAGCTGTTGGTGAACATGATGTTAAAAGGGCAATTCTGGAACAACATGTAGAAGGAATATCAGATGCAGATATCGATCCTGATAGAATTGAGGTTCGGCATATGATATGAGTTTTCCTTTTTCCTCTTCTCTTTCTTTGGTGCAATAAAGCTTTTTCTTTGATTACTTATCATTGCTTTTCTATCTCAGTCACGATCTCTATTTGTTAAGAACATCAATTTCAAGACTACCGAAGAGAGCTTGAAGAATCATTTCACTGAACTTGTGAAGGAAGGAAGAGTAAAGAGCATCAGGGTAATTATTTGGGTATTCAGAACCTTTTTTAAATCACTATCAATCTTGTCCTTCTGATACTTATGGGTTTGTCATTCTTTTTGGCAGGTAAAAAAGCACTTGAAGAATGGCAAGCAAGTCTCGATGGGTTATGGTTTTATCGAGTTTGATTCAGTAGAGACAGCAACAAACATTTGTAGAGACTTGCAGGTAATTACAATTAAGATCAACTAGCTTAAAAAATATAGTTTCAACAATTTGAGGTGCAGCGTTTTGATGCCTTTCTCTCTTTTAGGGAACTATTTTGGATGGGCATGCACTTATCTTACAACTTTGTCATGCCAAGAAAGAACAAGCAGTGAAAAATGTTGAGAAGGATAAAAGTTCAACAAAGTTGCTTGTAAGAAATGTAGCTTTCGAAGCAACAGAAAAGGATCTAAGACAGTTATTTAGCCCATTTGGCCAGGTATTTTTTATTTTGTAAACTTATAAACTTCATAAATGATTGACTACATATTCCCCCATTACATAACTAACTCTAGTCGTCATCGTTATACTATTCTATATTGCTCATGAGAATCATTGTAGTGAATGATGGAATCTTGCATGATAAAGAACCTAAAGGGAAAAAAATATTGAAACTTGATTAATTTGAACCTAATTTATGAATTTCTAATCCAAGCTTGGCACTAATATTTTGTCTGCTAGACACCAAAATGCTCTATGTTTCTCTGGTTGACCCTAGTTTTATTTTTTTCTGGCTGTCCAGATCAAGAGCTTGAGGCTACCAATGAAATTTGGAAACCATAGAGGGTTCGCATTTGTGGAGTTTGTTACGAAGCAAGAGGCTCAAAATGCACTTCAAGCACTTTCGAGCACCCATCTTTACGGTCGTCATCTGGTAAGTCGTCTCCAAGATTTAACAATTTTACATGTCCCTTTTCAACACCAACGATGTAAATGCTGTCTATGATTTTCAGGTGCTAGAAAGAGCAAAAGAAGGTGAGACTTTAGAAGAGTTGCGGGCCCGAACAGCTGCACAATTCACCAATGAAGAAAATGGGTTTCAAAATCCAACTAGATTATCAAAGAAGAGGAAGAACTTGGATAGCTTGGACGATGGCAGAAAGAAGTTAGAAAAATTCTCAGATTAGCACTTGAAATGGAACATAGTGAATGCAGTGGGGTAAGCAGGAGTTGCTTTTCTTCAATTTCTGCTACCTCCTATTTGTATGTTGTACTCGCTTTCATTTTTTTTCCTTGTTAGAAGCTACAAGCTAGCATCAATTTTGTAGGCCTCTTTTGCTTTTGCTTTTTCTTATTTAATTTGTATGAGGATGGCAAAGTGTAAAATATAATTTATAGATACTTGTTTAGATCAAATATTTTTGGTCTTCTCTGAAATGTTTTTGATCCTTTACAAATTGACACAGTAATCTACTACAGATTCCCAGGTCTGAAAAGAAAAACCAAATCCCTAAGCTCCCCTCTTGGCATTATTTTGTGTTTATTCTGTCATCTTCTTATACTTAACATGAGCAGCCCACTTAATGTTGCGTTTATATATAAAGGGTTATTATGAGTTATTCAGTAGATGAGAAAAGGAAAAGGTCATTGGCTATTTGGCATTGATTTGCTTGCTTTCCGAATCCAACTAAGGTGGTGATAGTAGGTAGAAGCTACTGCCTTTTCCTTGTTGATTTCCAACGTATTTTAGTAGGATGAGTTTGGAAGGTAATCAGGTAGTCAGTTTTGGATGTAAAATTTGTGTACAAGCTCGTCGTCGGTATGAAGCATTCACCATAAACTTATGATAAGCATTTGTGTTTGATAAATAGTTAAAAAATTTTGTTCTAATTAAAATAAATTTTTTAATATTTAATTCTATTAATGTGTTTGACAATTTTATTAATTTTTTAATTAATCCAAACTTTCAGCAAAAAAAAGTGTTGAATAAGTAAGTAGATAGATTGTTATGGTAGAAATGTTAAATTGATTTTATTCTAAAAATAAATTCTTTTTTTAAAAATCTAAATATTATATTTAATTTTTATGACAAAGCCATACAAATAAAATAATATATTAATATTGATCTGATTAAATTTAAGAAATAAATCATTTTAGAAAACAAAATTAATTTTATAAAATAATATAATTATATTTAGAGAAAATATTTGGTACACTAACCCCACAAGTAGGATTAAGGGATTGACAAGTGTTCTATAAGATTATAGTACAATATTAGAACAATAATTTTTTTTAAAAACAAAAAAAGAGACACATATCAATTTTGTAAAATTACTTGTGGAATAAAAAATACATTGTCAGTGTATTAAATACTAACACTTACATTTAATACTTAACTTTATTAAGGTCAGTGTTTAGTATACTAACGCATATTTTTTTAATTCCACAAATAAAAAATTGAAATATTTACCTTTTTAATATATTACTATATTTTTATAGCGCACTTGTCAACTCTTTGACCCTGGTGAAAAAATTTCATTGATAATCTACTAAATATTTTCTCATTTTACTAATATACGAAAGCGCATTTCTTTTTTTTTTTCGTGCAATGCATGAGCTATATATAAAACTATTTAAAATATAATAATGTTTTGAATACAAAAAAAATGCTATATTATCAAAATTGCAAAACATAAATAATTTTTATAAAAACATGTTTATTTTAAAATTATTGTACAACTTATGTTTAAAAAACAATTATAAAATATTTTTAAACTTAATTAAAATATAATATTTATTTATTCATGAAAGCATTTTCTTTTTTATTATGGTTTATTTTATGTATAAATATTGGCAAAACTAGTAAGTTAAAATTGATTATGGTTTATTTTAATATAATATAACAAATTCGATTAATTTATAACAAACTATTAACCTCTAACTCTTGCATAATGAAGTTTCACGGGTCGGGTGAAAAAAGAAGAAGGGAAGGGTGTAATGGTAAATTAAATCGAGAAACCGAACATTGATGAGAGAAAAGACCGACCAACAAAATCAGTAAGCCAGAAACGAGTTCTTTGGCAGCCAGTCAGCCACTATCTCTCTCTTTGAAAAATCTTAGCAAAATAATATCCCGACATGGAAACCGCTTCTTGTTCAATCCTTCACACTCTCGCCTTCTCCAATAACACCGCTACTGCAACTATTAACAATAACCACCATCTTTTTCTGCCTCCTAAAACCAATCCTTCATTTACCTCTACTTTCCCGAGGAACATCAACTTCCATGGAAAACCCCTGCAATTCAATGGCTTCGCTGCTTTCAGCTCACCTTCTACTGCCCAGAGCCAAAACCCACCTCAGGAACTAGCTGTTTTTCTCGAAGTTGATGGGTAATTCTTTATAAGGCTAACCTTTTGGTGTTAATATGGTTTTCCCTTTCTTTTCCTCATTTTGGTTACATTTCCTGCTCTGGGATTTGCCCCTTTTACTTTCTTTTTTTTTTCAATTCAGTTGTTCAATAGAGCAAATAGGTATTATTTATTTTATTTTGTTTAATATATGCTGTAGATTTTGATGACTATGCTTGAGAAATAATGTTTCAGTTCCTAATTGGATGCTTCTTTTATATATTATTCTTAATTGTCTCAGGGTCATTATGGATGCATATCGTTTGGGTAATCGCCAAGCCTTCAATTTAGGTGCGGCCAAATGAAGTGATCATATGTCTATTCCGCAAAAGGATCTAAGTTAATACTTCAATGATTAAGCTTCATGATCATTTGCTAATCATATGTTTATTACTTCATTTACTGTTTATTGTTCTAACATTTCCAGCATTTCAAAAGCTCGGGCTTGACTGCGCAAACTGGACTGAACCCGTATATTCGGATCTTGTAAGGTGAAATCTTGGCTAAGGTCGTCTTTCCATATATATATATATATGATTGAAACTATGAATCGTGTTGAAATGCATTTTGTGATTACTTTCCAGGAGAAGTGCTGGTAATGAAGAAAAGATGCTGGTTCTATATTTTAATCGAGTACATTTCTCTTCGTTGAAAGCATTAAATCGCTTTAGAGGTTTGCATTGTATGTTTGCATGATATTATATCAATCTTGTGGCTTAAAGTCTGGTATACTTTGGCAGATTGGTTGGCCTACTTCATTGCCTACAAGTGAGAAGGAGCCATTTGTGAAAAGTGTACTGCGAGAGAAGGTAACCTGAATCTACATTACTCGTACTTAGGTGTAAATGTTAGATACTTGTATGTGTCCTACGCGGATATGTTGGAAATTTTTAACTGTATTTGGAGGATCCTTGAAGAGTCGGAACAACACACAGTTGAATTGTGATAAAGAAATGATATTAACTTTTTCATGGATGTAGTGTTCTCCTTATCCTTTCCTTGAAAACTTTTGAGTTCTTTCTTCATCGTACAGTCATGTAATTATGTAAGATTTGCATGCCATCATGTTTGCTTGTGGTTATAATGTAAAACATGTTAAGCCATCATCATATTATTGGCAGAAAAATGCACTGGAGGAACTGATGCTGAAAAGTTTACCTTTACGACCAGGAGTTGAGGAGTAAGTTGTCGTTCTTCATGTTTTATTCATTTCTGAAACCTACTTGTCCTCAGCACCAGTCCTTCAAATCTGGTTTTACTGTGGTCTTTATGCAGTTTTATTGATGATGCATGTAACAAAGGAATACCCGTTATCATCTTAACAGCCTACAGTAGAAGTGGAGAAAAAACTGCTCGGTATGTCCTAGTGATATCCAATATTATGCTATGCATCATTTCTGGGCTATAAGAGACGTAATTCCGCTATGATTCGAGTATGCTGCTAGCTTTTCTCCCCCTCTTTTCCATCTATGTTTTTTTGTATAAGCATGTTCCGTACAGCACCTTGTAAAAGCAAATCTCAATGACATAGTTCATCTGTACTATAGAGTCCTTTTGAGACATCCTTCTTAATACCTCAGAAATATTGACGGCTTAAGCTAATGTATTTAACTTAGAACACTTACCAGATTGCTAGAGTTCAAGATGCTTTGTTGACTGCTTGCAAGCTTGCTAATGTTCTCCCTTTGCTGTCAAAAAAAAAAAAAAAAAAAAGTTCTATAGTTGAGAAACTCGGTGATGAACGACTCTCGAAAATAAAAGTTGTTGGGAATGAGGAAGTAGAAAAGAGTTTATATGGTCAACTTGTGTTCGGCAAAGGAATGTCTTCTTCTTTGGATGAACAACTAGCTAAGGAAGCTAGAAAAGCAGGTATATATTATCGGTCCTTGTATTTGGTGAGAAAATGGTATGCATTCTTTCGGTTCGGTCTGTTGGTATTAAAAGGTTTTGCTCTTGCTTCGTTGCCAGCTTCTGCTGAGAAACAAAGAATAGCGGAGGAGGTTGCGTCCTTGCTGAAAGTGAGTGTTAACATTGATGTCAGCTTATCTGAAAGGTCAGACCTCTACTTCCTCTTTTTGTTCTTTAGATTTCCATTTTCTAACTGAGGCTGACAAAGAAAGGAAATTAGTAACTTGAAATTCATGTAACCTTTTGCTTTACCTGAAGGAAATTAGTAACTTGAAATTCATGTAACCTTTTTCTTTACCTGTCTGGAAAGCTGTTAATTCTGTGCTCCACATGGATCCTTGATTATAGCTTAACTTCTGGTTTATTTCTTAGTTATCGTTTTTTTTTCCTGGAATGCTCCCACTGTAAGATAATGATTCAACGGGAGATATTATGACTTCAAAACCGGAATTGCAATACTTAAGATGACTAGCATTGCAGCACCACCGTTTTCAAACATCTTTAGCAATTGTCAGTAGTATTTCTAGTCAATGCTGATTGTTGAGAAGTATATAAATATATACTAAAATTTCCATGATTTTTCGAGATAGGGAAGATAGAAATGAAAATGCATGGACTTGTGTATTATATTCTGTTTATACGTGATGTGCCGAGTCACTCATTTGGCTGTAGCATTACCAACTTCCATCTGATGTTGTGAATGCTATCTAGGTTGGAGAAGATTGTAGCCTCACTACGTGCGGGGGCAGAGATTGCTGAGGTTCCTGTCTACAATTGCATCCTCGTGGCAGGAAGCAAATATGGACTTGCTGCAGCTGAGCAGATAGGCATGCCCCGTGTCGCGCTGCGGAGCAGGTAAAAAGGCTTACTCCTCAACATTGTCAAACATGTAATGCTATTCAATCCTTGTTTCGTATGATGTGAATCATTGCTTGTCTACTCTTTTGTAGTTTCACATCAAGAGCAGAGTTCCCTACAGCCAATGCGATAATGGATGGGTTTGGAGGTGCAGATCTAACAATCTCTAAACTATGCCAAAAGCGATGGTCTTGACCCTTGAAATGTTCTTAATCAAGGTGCCTGAGCTGATTGCTCGCCATTTCATGCAATCCATCCGGAAACTTTAATGTTCATTGGTCAAGCAGATACAGGCTTAAAACTTGTAATATGATTTTTGTTCTAGATTGTCTTACCTTCTTCACAGCAACATTAGGTCTTGCTTTTTCATGGATTTCAACACACATTTAGCTTGCAACTTTTCAAGTTGAAATTCCTGTTGGCCTGGAGCTCCGACATCATATCCACTGAAATCAGAAAAAGGAGTACTAATTAATGCTGCAATTGAAGTTCAATGGGAAAAAAAAAAGTGTAGGACAGTTACATTTATCCACTAACCTGAGAGACTAAAGAAAGCACCGAGGAATGAACTTCATGTTAACCGTACAATGCACAGGCGGAGAAATCGATATTATCCTTTAGCTCCAAGGAGAGGAACACGGGAATGGAAGAAGCAAAGGCAAGTACGCAAAATTAAACCAACTTGTAGCATCAAATGATATTTTGGGCTAGAATATCCCCGACTGTCACTTTGAGGATAAAAAGGAAGATATCATTAATTAAATTTATTCAAAAGTGCGTATAAAACAAATCTCCCTGGTAACTTTGGCAAACTCATTTAACATATAGAGCACAACCAAATCCTGCACCCTTTGTTACATATGTAAAACTCTCTCTCCATATATTATATATCCCCATTTTTCATCCCAAAGAAGATTTTAAGTTGCATGAGGTAGTACTTGAACTAACTTGGTATACATTCTACACCGGAAGACTAGCTTTTATTGAGAAAGCTCTACTTCTTGAACTTTTGCACTTCTTCTCTGCATTAAGTTAGGGCTGGAGTACTCGACACTACTATCAGACACGGAAAAGTTGGATGATACAGATGACTTTGCAATCGAGCTTGTTGGATTTAGCTGACTTTGATTCCTGAAGCTCTGAAAAGCTACTGATGATTGCTGTTGCCTGGGGGACTCTGGGTTTCGATGGCCTTGGGCCTCTTCAGCAAGCCGCTTTAGAAGATTCATGACAGTAGGAAGAAACCTTGATGAAATTGAGATTAGCCCAGCTAGCTGGAAAGAAATTGAATCAGTTGGTAACATTTCAAAGAACAAAAGAAAACATAAGGACATAAATCCACAGTAAAACGTTTCAGCAACAAAAGCAGAAATTTGAAGGAACATATACTATGGGCAACTTCATGTGAAACAGTAAATCACTGGCCACAACTACCAAGAAGAATTAACAAAAATAGAGTGCATTGTCTTTCATACTCACAGTGCCATGTTGAAACTGCCCTGGGACATCCATCTGTACCCACATGGCTTTTGAGAGTAAAAATGCAACAAATAGAAACATGAGATAGAGAGGATTCCTGTTACATCAGCAAAGAATTATTATGAGCACAATAGCTATCAAGGTAGAATGTAAACAAGGAAGATCCATACTAGTATTATGAACTGAGATAAGAATCAGTCTTTATATCAATATTCATGCTAAAGAGCACTGCACAGGAACAAAACAAATAAAAAGAAGAGATGAATAACTGCACGATACAAGTTAGATTAGATGAAATTTACCTTAGAAGAAGCATAAATTCATTAAATCCAAGGACAACCATTGCCACAATTGCCCATGGAGGAGGTAACCAGTTGTTACTTCGCTTGTATGCCTCCTAAAATAAGAAATGAAATCATTAGAAAGATAGCCTAAACTATTTCCTCATTGATATGCCATCCCCCACAAGTAGCAAGAGTAGCAACCAACTGGAGCATTAGATGACATACCTGTGCTGAAATAGCTTGAGTAACTGTATATTCAGTCTCTGATTTGAACTGTCTCCATAGTGACTTACATTGTACTGGTGTAATCAGGGTATTCTCAGGAGGAACCTAATACATGTGGGACTTTTAGATAAGAAACTTTAGTTTGAAAAAGTACGATGTACATTTCAAAACTAACCAACCCATATTACCTCCTCCCATGTGCTAGAGGCAAGAGGGTCTGGAGAAGTCACGGTTCCTTCCATTAGGGAAGAAAGTAGTATGTTTTCAATTTTATCCGGTTTCTCGTCCAACCGAATGGCAGCCATAACAGCTAACAGCCTCAGAGACTGCAAACAGAACAATATTTAGAAGTTTTGCAGATTACTTAAGCACACACTTGAAATATCCAAAAAGATTACCGCAGTTCGAGCATCCTTAGTAATTGTCTTAATGTCTTCTTTTCCAGTCCAAACTCTTGGCATTAATTCGTTGTCATGACTGAAGACAGTTGAGAACCTGGTACAGTAAATCAAGCATTAAAGACACAGACTATTCAAATCAAACAGCAATAATAATACTTAAAAATTAAGGTTCTCTACCTATCCTTCATGAGGATCAGAACTTTTCCGGCTTCCTCTCTTGCTTTCTTCACCACCAAATTTCTTGCATAATCCCTCAAACCTTGCAGCATGCTCTCAATTGTAGGTTGGTCTAACTCAAAACTAGAAATGGCAGTTGAAAACTCTAACGCAGCAGTCTCAGTCTCACGTCTAAGAAGTTTTCTTATTGAAGCCCAGGTGTCTCTTCCAGTAGCATCAAATAGAGACTCCACTGGTTCACATAATAACTGTCTAAGTTTTTCCTGAGTAAAACTAAAATGTCAACACTTTGGCCGATTGATAAAACAATGGTGAAATGTTTTAATAAATATCTATAGATATAACAGTCCTACAATGTTGAATTAATAAATAAAATTACCTCATATCTGGCAACCAATTCTGACAATTTCGCATCACGAACAGATAATATGTGAGCATCAATATCGCGTCGCAGTTTTTCCCTAACTTTAGAAGCATCCCAATTAGCCTGTTTGATAGCAGCATCTGGAAGAGAAGAAAATAGACCAATGAAGCAGATATAACAAGTTGAACATGCTAAACTCAGTACTTCTAAGATCATATTATTATTATGATAATTTAGGATTGCTTGGCATAGTTCATTACAGCACAAGCACAAGATGAGAAGTTATTACATTACCTGCACATCCTTGGTCAAACTCATGCATACAAGACTCAGTACATGCATGAGCAGAAGCTGCAAATCCTTCTCCTTCCTTCAGCATCTGTTCTAGTCTAGACTTAAAATTTTCAAGTGCTTTAAAGCGTAAATGTCCCAACAGGTTGAGATAAGCAGGATGCACAAGCTGCTCAATTCAAGAGAATACCTCAATCAGAGGAAGTTTTTTGCGCAATATCAAAATTTTCAACAAGCTTACTCATTACGACACATACTGTGAACCATTTGAAAACCATACCAGCCTCACTGACTCTTGAACAGTATGCACATGCAAACAATACTAGAGCTAATTAAGAACAATCTGAAAATCCACTCACATGGCTTTTAACAGATTACATATTAAGTGTAATAGTTGAATACATCAGTTGTGTAGCTGCCAGGTTATTTAATTTACCATCAAGGGAGTCAGAAATTCTCTCTACAACAAAAAAAATATCATAGAAAGTTCTAAACGAAGCCACAAGCAGAATTAATAGAACTAAAGAGAAGGGACAAATAAAATTGATAGATATTAATCAAATCACACCACCATGTACACTGGTTACAGAAGATGGAGATTATTACACCACCACCAAATACTGTCACTTCATCATTCATGACAAAAGATATTAGGAAATCTAGCTGCAGTTGCATGTATGAAGATAATTTCAAGCAGACGATAAAAAAATCCTTGGTAAATGCTACAAACCTCTTAGAATTAAACACAGAAAGCTTGACTGTTAACTAGACAAACAATCTACCTTATGAAATAAAATAAGTAACATAGTGGTAGAGGCAAATGGAACTTACATCCAAAGCTTTTGACTCAAGATGTTTCCTTTTTGCATTTCTTACATCTTCATCGAAGTAGGTTGCCTCCGAGTCATATCTATAGCAAAAGAAATTTGAAATGTACAAACAGGATTATGGTGTGCAGGGAAAAGAACAGTGATTCAACATGAATAATAAATTTATCGAATCATTTACACAATAAACAATTCAGAACAACCCATGAAAGTTGAGTGAAGAAAACTTTTAACTCACAAAGGCAGGTAACATAATGCATAGCTTAGAGTCTTCACTACAGATATTTTTTTTTAAATTAGCGGACCATTCTTCTACATAAATCTAAAATTGAAATAGTGCATCAAACAATAATACGTTACTTAACATGCTAACCATAGAGATAAACTTACTCTGAAAAGTAGGTTTCTAGGATAGAGCTCAGCCTTCTCCCAAAACCAGATACTGACCCAGATTGAACAGCTTCTTCCAATGCTAACCAATCCTACATGACATTTACTATTTCTGTTACTAAAACAAAGTATTCGATTAGTCAAAGCAACAACTAAGTGGAAGATAACTGCAAAAAGTACCTCATCAGATGATAAGCGACAGAACTTCTCGTTTGCAATCTCTTCACAACGAACTGTGGCAACCATTACCTATGAACATGATGATAAATCATTTGCTTAAATGGGAAACAAAGAAACGCCACTTAGGATAGGAACATTGGATGAAGAGAAACCTTGTGAGCAGGAAGATCCAGATCCTTGTTCTCTTTGATAACTCTCCATATCTGTTGTGCGCTAAAAGAGAATCCAGAGGCAGGGACAACACCCCGTCTGTCACCAGCAAGTCCTCCTGGAGAAATAGAATTGAAAAAACGCTGCCTTAGTTGAGCAACCTGCATAAGATATCAGATAAGGAAGTAAGGCTCTGAAGCCGTGCTCTTTTTTTCTTAACACAAATTAAAATTGTTAGTTTAGCTTCAAGCTTCAGGTTTATACTCATTAAAAAAAAATCCATACACTTCAAGCCCTCTCTCATGTATCAAAAAAAACAAAGGATAATTATAACCAAAGTACAATTATTAGGTTAAACAAATAACATGGAAAGGCTTAACAACAGTCACTAAAAGTTAGTTATAGCAAGTACTTTTAAAATATGATGAACCTTGACAACTAGAAAGTGAGAGGCTACCTGCTCTTTGAATAACTCCTCTTTTTCTTCATAGCTTGATAAAGCAGTGACCTCCACCTTCATGCCAAAGTTGAACGGTGAAACAATGCTTATAACCATGTAGTAATATGTAGTAAATGCACACAAGTGATCAGCAAAAATAACATTCTTAATCTTCTTACATTAAAGAATTCACTGAGGGGTGTATCTTTATGGGCCGCAGGTTTACTAACTACATTCCATATCTGCAGTGAATTTAACCAATTAAAATGATAGGGAAAAAAAATAGAGAGGGAGACGGAGAGTAGAAATAGAGAATTCACAACATTACCTTTTGAATATCTTCCCTTAGTATAGGCTCCAAATATTCAAGGGGGGTCTACAAAAACCAATCACAAAAAAGAGTAGGAAAAAAGGTTTATGTTTTAAAGGTTTCAGCTCAAAGCCAGAAAATGTCAAAATAAGTTCAGAAGAAAATAAAAAGAATTAATCCAGACCTTTGTTTTATCACGTATAACAAATAGAAGTGTTGTTTTCCGGGGGCTGAATAATCGCATCATAACCTTGATTAAAATTAGAAACAAGACTCTTACACACAATAAATAAAGCAGATATACAAAGGAGAAAAGGATTGGGTACACACGGAGTACCTGAAAAACTGTTTTCAGAAGCGGTTTGTTGGCAGCCTGCTCCCGACCAATATCATGACACCACCTATATCAATATCAACTGTCTGATTAAAGCCTAAATTTATTTCTAGCATCCTATTTGAAATTATAGGCTGAAATATAAGAACAACATCAAACTCCATAAAAGCCAAACACACACATCACCGATAAAGCACCATGACAATATAAACAAGAAACCGACAAAAGATAACTTAAAAAACAATGATGAGAAATGGCACGATGATTTATTTCGATGGATCAAAATTAAGATTTATATTTATATTCAAGATTGGCCTAAAGCTGCATAACTTATTATAACATTACTCATTTCTAATTAAGGATATTTCAGTGAACAAGGAGAAAGAACAGCAGCACAAGAGCCATGAGTAAGCAATGGAGGTTCCACACAGACAGGCCTTCATCCACTGCTAGCCTTTGGAAAAGGCGGTGAGTCTATCAATTGAAGTTTGAATACATGTAAGGGAGGCTCTTGGTTGAAATTTTTGTAAATGTGATCATGATGGTCATCTGGTATAGGCCATATAAATGTCCATATATCCAAATTTAAATGCAAAGCAATGATATAATGCTAGGGATTTATAGTGATTTAAGAGATCCTAGCAGTAATGATGACAATGTTGCTTTCAAGAAAAGAAACCTTTAATATTTTTACCCTGTCACTCTCTAAAAGTCCAGCGCCTGTTATTTGCCAAATTTTCTACAGATCATACAGCATGAGCCCTGTAAGCTCCAACCTACTGCAATAACCATCAAATCTATACATCAAAAGCATGTATTTAGATACGTACATGTTTATGAGCACAATATCAGCAATTGCCAGAGCAAAGAGGGCACTTTGTTTCTCAAATGTAGTGTCATCCTGAAGATAAGAAAATAAGAAAAAACCAATGTAATGTAGCGACAAAGAAATGCAACTAACCAAACAAATGAAAATGACTGGAATAATCAATCAATACACATTTTATATCTAGCAATATAAACATTGAGGTGCCCACTACAAAATCAGAAGCCTTATATGCCTCCATGTTGGTCTCTTTGTGTTTGTTGATGAGGATGGACAGTCGACACCAAAAGGAAGCCCAGTAAATAGGATGTGATATATATATATATATGCATCCTGTTAATGTCCCAACCGAGTAAATATCTCTATGACCATATCTTGCCAAAATAAAACAAAATCGAGGAAATTGTAGTATTCCACCCCATCCATTTAATCTGAAAAGCCTCTTACTGAATAAAAACCCTTCCTCTCCAAATGAACCAACTTATAACTTGCTTTGTCGATGCAAATGCTTTTATCTATAACATCAAATATTTTTATAAAAAGCTAGTTACCTCGCCTCTTTCTCTTCCATCAGTACCTTCCAAATCCATAGCAATTGTGAAAGGCTCTATACCAACACAATGTGCAATCCAAATACCCTTGGTAGTTTGACTCCTGCAATGAAATTAGATTAGTTTAGAAATCTATCATATAATAGAGAAATAAAAGCAGAAAGAGTATATTACACAGTAATAAGATAAGGGCGAATATTTATTCCTTCTGAAACAATAGAATCTGAGAATTGCAAGAACTAACCTTCCTCTATATGCATCCATCTCCCTGAAATTTGTTTGGAAAAGATGATTTAACAGGGTGCTCTTCCCTATCAACAGGATAGGAAACCTTTTAGTTCACAAGGCAAACACCATTACAAGCAATACATTATAAAAGCTAAAGATAAGTGCAGCCATCCCTATAAACCATCAGATTGACACAGAAAATATTACAACAGTCGTAATCAACCTAACGAGATTTACCAACAAACTAAATTCGGAGAAAAAATTTAAATGATCCAATAGTTATGTGTAAAAAAAAGTATAATAGAAAGAAAAACGGTAATTATTGTATTAGCATGCAAGCATCAACTTTCAAAACAAATTTTCTGATAAAAACAATAGGACATAAATTCTCTTCCAAAATCCAATAAACTTTGCAGACAAGTTCAGTATTTACATTAGACATTTAGAGAAAAAAGAATTTCGAATGCAAATATTCACTTTCAGAGACAATTATACACAAAAGCCAAATTCAACTAAACACAACCAATCAACTTCACTCGAGATTCAATCTCATTTAGTATTAACAAAAGCAATACATTAAAGAAACTAGATTTGCTCGAAGAAATAAAGTAATATAGTCGATCAAAATTGAAGTAAGTTTTGAAACAAAAAAAAAAAAAATCAGATTTTTACAAAAATTCAACAATATCTAATCCAAGAAACTTCAACGAGCCAAAAGTAAACATGCAGACGACAAACAAACAAAAAACGAAGTGATAGAAAAAGGAAGCAAAGCTCGAAACGAATCAAAACGCAACGCAACGCACCGCTACTTTGAGGGCCCATGATGGCGACGACAGCATAAGAGAGGCCACAGTTAGAGAATTTAGTAGTCCGCATGAAGTTGTCAAGTCCGACCACATTGAACTCTCCATCTCCATCGATCAATTGTGTCGAGCAACAATGGTCTGTGTCCGCCATCTCCACAAAACCGGATCAAGGATTGGAAAAATATATATATCTGAGGAATCAAAGGTGGATCTGTAAACACCGAATAAGCAGTATGGAATTAGGTTTTGGTTGTTCTTGGTTCTGGTGAAGAATCAGGTACTGTAGACAGATACTTTATTTTAAATTTTTCTTCTAGTTTTCTTGATGGTTAAGGCTTGTTTGGATTTTGGGTTGAGGTATAAGAAGGAAAGCGAGAGAAAATGCGAAGAGTAGAGAAGAAGGATCCAATTAGCAGGAAGCAGTCTTTTGGCTTACGACCAGAGTTTCGGGATAGCTTGTCTCTCGGGGTTGCCAGAATTTTCTTCTTTTTTCTTTAATTCTTTTTTGGCAATGATGAAAATCAAATTGACGTGGTAAATGATAATGGTAATGATGAAATTTACTTGGCACGTGTACTTGTTAATGAATATTTTAACTCATCAGGTATGGTTAATTAGGTTTTACTTAGGTTAATTATTAATTATTTTTAATGAATATAAATATTAATTATTAATTGTTAATGAATATAAATATGAAATTAACTGTTCTTTTTTATCCTATCACGTTTTACTTAGGTTAATTATTAATTATTTTTAAATAAATTATAGAGTAATTATTAAAATATATTTTCAAATTTTTTATACTTTTTTTACTTTTAACTTTAAATATTTAGTCTCTCTATTTATATAATTTAAAACTTAAAATCTAATTGTTAACATAATATTATTAATTTTTTTGTTAAATCCATTAGTATAACATTTTAAAATTAAAAAATACTCATTTATTAATCATGTAATAAAAAAATAACATTACAGTTGACTTAAATTTAATAAATAATTTTAATAGTGCAACAACTCTAAAAAATTACATCATTTTTTTATTAAAATAAAATATTTGAATTAATTAATAACATTGTAAAAAAAAACTGAAAGTATAAAGATTGAATCTTAAATTCAAGTATAGAATAAGGATCAAAACTGAAATTTTACCATTATTAAATACTCTTAAATTTGATTGAAGCATAACAACTAAAATTGAAATTTGACTAAAAAAAGAGAGAGGGGTTAATACACATGTCAACTTGGAATAAAAGATTTATTAATTAAAAAGATGATTTAAAATAAAAAATTGAAATTAATATATTTATTAATTAAAAATAGAAAAACTTAGTAACAGCTGGGTATTATTATTAAAAAACCAAGTCGCAGAACAGCCCAACAAAGAAAGAAATAGGCCCAAATATATGACCCAACCCAGCGAAAAGACAGGAGATGCTCCTGAAAAACCAAAACAATTAATTTTAGCACGTCTCCTGAAAAAACAAAACAGAAACAGCTTCCAACTTTTGCTTCTTTTTCCAAAGCTCAAAAACTGTTCATCTGCTTCCTCCTTCGCTCCAGATCCCTCATCTCTCCGATTTGCATGACAAAATACTCGCCCATCAGACAGGCAAGTTACGCAATCGGTCCCTCTCGACTTCCTCTTCTGCGAATACAGGTACTAATCCACTCATATTCCACTGTTCTCTTTGCCTCTTATTCCAGTATTGGAAACGCAAATCTATCGTACTTCTCTTCTAAACAGAAAAAAGTAAAAATTACTGGTAAAGCATTGGAGCTCGGTTAAGAACGGAAAATTTGAACCTTGAGTTAGCGATGTCCCAGCAAATACCAATTTCATCCCCTTGTTTTAGTTCTCTCCTCTTCACAAACTGTGTTTTCCAATTCTTGATAAGCACGTTTGCCCCGTTTTTCCATCTTTTGAACTTCATCTCATGTTCGGTGTGGGTATCGCAATCCCAAAATAATACGGGTAAACCTTCTTCAATTTGGGCTAGCTGATCTGTGTTCCAGTGCGATAAAATATGAGACTCCACCAACTCCGATGGCAATATCAGCCTTGACATGTTTCCGAGATCACTTGTGTAAAGCTTCTTTTTGATGCACCATGGATCATCATGATGCCTCACTTCAGTCGGTATTTCAACTTTATTTCTTTTATTTCTATTCATCAGCTTCCCCATTGTTTGTCTTTTCTTCGATGTAAACTTATCACTCGTAGTTGCTAAAGTAAGGGCTTCATCGATCTTCAGTTTATGATGATTGTTACGTTCACCTTCACCAACTTCAACCCCTGGGGGTTTATTCATTGAAAGAGACCATTCTAACGAGCTATCGGCATTGGATGTAAAATTATCACTCGTAGTTGCCAAAGTAAGGGCTTCATTGATATTCAGTTTATAATGATTGTTACGTTCACCGACTTCAACCCTTGGGGTTTATTCAGTGAAAGAGACAATTCTAACGAGATATCAGCATCGGTAGCGTCTAATTTTCTTGTATATTGATCATTGCTTTCTTTGTAGCAAATCGCTTGTTTTCTCTCATCAGTTTTGGTGGACATATTATCAACGGACATAGACAGCTCTAACGAAATTTTGGAAGTGGTATAGCTCGGTTCCGACCGAAAAACTCCACTGCTCTTCTCTATCCTACTTTGTAATTTATTGTAATGAATTTCTTGTTTTCCCAATGTTACCGACGAGCACGACGAAAGAGACAACTCCAATGAAACATTGCTCTCTTCACAATCGGGGACATCCATGGAATTCAAAAGAATACCAGGCTTGTCATCTACCATGGTTGAAGCACAGACTCGTTTGTTTTTGTTTCTGGTTACCGCTAAAAGCCTTGTTGAATGGAAATTTATTTCTTGCAGGTGAATCTCAACTCCAACTTTCTTGAAAATATATTTGAGTTTATATAAAGATCTCCAAATAATTTTGAAATCCTCTTGCCCAAGTAATTCTTTATTTACCGCCTTTGTTTGACTTCTAATTTCAAAAGAAAAGGGTTTTCCTTTTGGTGAATTTAACGTATATAATTTTTTTAAAAACTAAACCAAACATTTAGTACCTGAGTATTATTTTGGCATAATGCGCATGCGAAATAATTTGGATAAATTAATTGAATTATTATAATAAAATTAAAATTAAACTATTTTAATAAAGTATACAAAATATAAGATGAACTAAGATACAATACAAATATTGAAAAAATAATTAAACCATTAAACAACATCATGAGTATGAGTATATGAATACACAAATGTCACAAAATTTGTATAAAATAAATTATTAATGTGTAAAAATTTTATATGAATTTATATTAAAAAGATGCGAAGGTTTTTTTTATTAAATAATTTTTTAAAAATATGATGACTGGATTACTGACACAAACACAATTTTTTTCTCAACAAAATTAATATTATTATTATTATTAATAAAAGTAGAGAATAACGATGGAAAAAAAATCACCATCCAAATCCAAGCCATAACATTACAGGGAAACAACAAATAAATCTTTCCTGCGGACACCAAATTTATTACTAAATGGTTACAGGGATTAATTTATCGCCAAAGCTAATCCCATATATTTGTAAAATGTTTATTGCAGATTGTTAATGCAACCTTGGATTGGCATGAATTTGGGATTGTATCTGAAGTACTCGAAATTTCTCATTTAAGTTATTGAATTATTCAAAAGTTTTTATTTCAGTCATTAGGTTGTTAAGTTTTTTTTAAAGTCCAGCTAGTGAGCTCCAAGCAACGATTCAACAATCGATACAGTAAATCCGTACCCATTGACGAATAGAATAACATACCTTAAATCCAAGTTGATTTGACAGTCAGTATCGGAGATCGAAGAAGAGAGTTGTTTGAATTTTGATACATATATTTGTGACGTTCAAAACCATTTCATGAAAATAAAATTAAATTATAGAAGAGAAATGGAAGAAAAGCTTTTAATTTGTGCAAGTGGTGTTGGTGGAGAAGGTTATACAATAAAAATTTTAATAACCTAGTTATTTAAATAAAAAATTTTGAATAATTTAGTGACTAAATTATAACTTTTTTAAAATCGAATGAACAAAATATAAACTTATTAAAAATTTAATCACTTTGAGTAATAGTCACCCACTAATCACCAATGAATCCATGACTAATTCATAGGTTGAAAACTCGAGCATTAAGAAAAAAAAAAAAAAAAAAAGCAAATCTTCTTGACAACCTCTTTAATCACTACTTTGCTTCTTGCCTCCAAAAGTAGCACTTGTTCTTCCCGTTTGAATATAGGATAAAATGTCAATTTTTATGCAACAAGTGTAATTGATTGCCTCTAACGTGAACTTGGGCCCAATCGGATCTAATTCAAGTATTTTCTGCAATAAGCTAAAGTAAATTTGGGAATGCAGTAATGAAAATACATTATTAAGGAAGGTAAAAGCATTAAGGAATTCCCTATATTTAGGAGTGAAGTATATTATAATTTTTTTATTAAAAAATTTGATAAATTAGTTCTTATATATTTTAAAATGTATAGATTAGTCACTCGGTTAAATTTTTCTGTTAAATGATTACCTGAAATGTTAAATTTATGCTAAAATTTACTTTTTACGAGTAAACTATAAAAATGGTCTTAAATTATGCCTTTCATTCTATTTTGGTCACCTAAGTATTAATTTTTTTATTTAATCACTAAACTTTTTCGAAATTAAATCTTTTAGCCACTCTGAGCTGAAGTGGGCTTCTTTTTATTGGTCTAGCAACAAAATTGGCCCTCTAATATTTATATATTTTGTCAATTTAATCCTAAATATAAAAAATTCAACAAATTTAGCCTGCAATATTTACAAAATTTTTCATTTTAGTTATAATTCTAAAAAATTCAATAAAATCGCCTCTTGACATTTAAAAAAGTTTAAAAATTTAGTCCTAACTATAAAAATCAAAAATTATTTTAAAAAAATCATTTTTAGTCTTTTATAACTCATCGACTAACCCATGTGAGATATTAAAATAAGAAAAAGGGTATCCTCTTTCACATCACTTGCAACAATTTATTTTACTATAATTTAAGCTTCACACTGAACCAAACCAAATCACTTGGAATCTATATGGAATAATAGGTTGCATTACTACCCAAACAGATAACGTTTTAAATGTCTTTATTATCTTTTGGATCTGATTTTTTTTTTTTTTTGCGTGTGTTTTATTCAACTTTTTAGAATTCTTTTACAAGAGACTTGAAAATCTCAAATGGGTTAGCTAATGGGTTATAAATGGCTAAAAATATTTTTTTTTAATTTTTAGAATTATGACTAAATTGACAAGTTTTGTAAATGTTGAGGGCCAAATTTATTGAATTTTTATAATTAGAACTAAAACGACAAATTTTGTAAACATTGAGGGCTAATTTTTTTGATTTTTTTTATATTTAGGATTAAATTAATAAAATGTGTAAACATTAGAGGGTTAATTTTATTAATATACCAATAAAAAAAGCCAACATAAGCTCTGAGAGACTAAAATATTTCATTTCAAAAAATTTAGTGACTAAATCAAAAAATTTAATAATTTAATTAATAAAATAGAATGAAATGCATAGTTAGTTGATCATTTTTATAGTTTACTCATAAAAAATAATTTTTAATATGGATTTAACATTTCACGTCATCATTTAACAAAAAAATTAACGAAAAGACTAATTTACATATTTCAAAATGTATAAAATTTAATTTACTTATTTTTTCAATAAACAGGTCAAAAGACAATCTACCCCTAAATATTGGAACTTCCCTTATAGTTTTATCGTTTAAACATCTGTTTATAATATTTAAAGTTTATACATAAATTTAAAACCAATACAATAACTTAAGAATATACAAATTATTCCTTTTTCACTAGCCACCCATGGGGATATGTAACAATCTTTTAAGTGATTGTATGGAGATTACTTATGGGAGGAATGTTTGAGCTCAAAACCTTGTGGATTGTACCTTAAAACCCACTTTCATTTAACAAAAACTTTATTTTTAAAACATTAATTTCATTATAAATTCTTATCATATAAGTTATTTTTGATATTATACTTAGAACTATCCATAGCCCATTTCTAACCCTTAAAATAAGAAGACAATGTGCTTCAGTACATTCGAACCCATGTCCTCCTAAACTTTATTTTTATATGAAATGGTATGCACGAATTTTGAATTTATATAATTTTATACATAAATTTTATTTTGATTTAAATTTCACAAATTAATAGTGGTATTATCTAATCTAACGCCATTTTACGTTTATATATTATATACACAAATAATTATTTTAGTCTAATATGAAAATCACTTATTATATTTATTTTTTAAAGGTATACAATTGAATTAAAATCAAAATTGATTTATACATATAAATCATAATCAAAGTTTCATATTATAATTAAAATACTAGATCATAATTTATTTTATCAAATATTACATATTAAACCAAAGTTGATATATGCTTATTTTTTATATTAAGTGTGATCGGATTATGTGTTCATTTCCATTTCGAATGTTCCATGTATCTTACTCTCTCTCTTCTTCTTTTTTTTTTTTTTTTTTAACTCTTAAATCTTTATCCATCCGTATGCTTTAAGTTTCTAAACTTTTCTCCTATTTGAAATTTAAGTTTCATATTTTTATTTTACTTTAAAAAAATTACATAGATAGTTTAATCAGAATAAAGTATTTGAAATAACTAATGATATTATAAAAATTGAGGTGTCAAATTATATAAAAAAATTAAAACATAAAAAATAAATATTAAATTTGAGCGTAATATAAGGATTAAAATAAAAATTTGACAATTATTATATAATATTGAAAAGAAAACCAAAGGCAATGACATATGTGATCCAAGTGAAGACTATAGCATCCCTTTTTCCTATAATTTGATATATTCAATATTATAGTTTTTAACTCACGCTACTTTGTGTTGAGGTTAATTAATTTTGGACCAAAATAGTTAAATTTTAAATGTTACAATATGTTTCGAATTTTTTACTTTTTTTATATTTAGAATTTAGTCTCTTAATTTTTTTGAATTTTAAAATTCAAGTTTAACTATTAACATTATTAAAATACATCTATTAAATTTTGTTGATATGATATTTTAAAAATTAAAAAAAAAATGTACTCACTTGATAATCATGTCATAAAAAATAACATTATAATAGACTCGAATTTAACAAAAAATTCGATGATGTTAACAATTCTTTAAATTTATACCGGTAGTTTAATTAGAATAAAATATTTAGATTAACTAATGACGTTATAAATGTTGAGGTGTTGAATTATGTCAAAAATTAAAGTATAAAGATTAAATCTCAAAAGCATAGCATACATAGGGACTGAAATTAAAATTTGACCATTTTTATATAGTTAAACATAGAGGGACTAGAATTGAAAATTAACCAATTTTGTTAATAATGTGAGAAAAACGATGACGTGACAATGGAGGAAGGCCCTTCCTTTTATAATTAGAAAGTAGGTGCACCATAATTGAAATTAAACCATTTTTTTCTAATAATGTAAAAAAAAAAAAAGAAAAGAAAAAAAAAAAATAACAACGACATGTGTCGACGCTGGAAGCTCTTAGAGCCTTCCTTTTATATATGGTAGTATAGATATGAGTTTTTATAAAAGAAAATTATATATAAGTATTTATAATACTTTTTATTAAAATTATGAATAAGCAATATACTTATTATTATTATTATTATTTTAAAGAGCAATTATATGGTAACAATAAAAACACAGAAAAAAGGACATTAGGGATAATTATGTTAGGTATAGATTATTTTTAGTTGGTTCTCATGTTTTTATTATGTTTAAATTTGAGATGTAGTTTTTCTACTTTTATTTGATATAAATTGTGTTAGGTGTGGATTATCTTTGGTCATATTATAGTTTTGATCCCTTTATTATGTTTAAATTTGAGATTTAATTTTTAAATTTTTTTATGGTAAATTTTGATCTCTATGATATTATAATGACATTAGTTAATCTAAATAATTAACACCTTTAACTATTTCGATTAAAATATTAATTTAAAATTTTTTTTAAATTCGCATCAACATTTTGATAAAAACAGTTAACAATATTAATTATTCAGATTAACTAACAATATTATGAAAATAAAGAAATTAAATTATATAAAAATTTAAAATATAAAAACTAAATTTTAAATTCAGATATAAATTTAAATAATGTAAAAAAAAGGCAAAAACTCGAAGGCCTTAAATGTTTTTTTTTTTAATTTTATTTTATTAATAAACAAACAACTCAACCATACAAAGGGGAAACTCGACGGTTGAAGTCATTTGTATGTACTTCTTCAATGTTGATTCAAATTCAAATCACCGACTTTAACAATTATATAAGTATTTCCCCTCTTTCACAAATTAACCAATCTCTGTCGCCACCATTTTACTGTCTCTCAAGACAGTGCCTCAACATTTTATTTTAATATTTAAGTAAAATCCTTCTAATAATAATAATTTTAAATTTTAAATTAAATTTAAATCTTAACAAAAAGTTTGCTTTATAATTTCAATTAGGCTTAATAATTTATTTCGCCTTTCAATTTTATATATAAAAAAAAGTTATTTTAAGTTTTCTATTTAATTTTTCATTTTTTTAGTCATTAAATTTATTTTTTTATTAAATCACCCCAAAATAGATGAAAAAGTTAATGTCTTTTTTAACTTTATTGATGCGGCGTATACGTAAATTGCCACGTGGGTGACATATCAAAATTTAATTGATTTTTTAAAAAATTTTAAATTTTTTTAAAAAATTAAAAATATTTTTAAAAATTAAAAATTATTTAAAAAGTGTAATTGCAGGGGTGTAAATGAACAGAAAGTTCATATAACGTTCGTTTACTAAGCTAAACAAATAAGTATGGGCAAAATTTTTATATTCATTTAATAAACAAACAAGCACGAACAAAGGTGTGTTCGGTTCATTTATGTTCACGAATAAGCTCGTTTAAAAACTTGTTTATTGATTCATTTATTACTTGTTTATTTATTAATGAGTTTTTTTATAAAAAATATTAAAATAATATTTGTTTGTATGTATTTGTTTATTATTCATTAACATTGTTCGTGAACATGTTCAATTATATGTTCATGAACATGTTCGTTTAATGTTTGTGAATATGTTCGATTAAGTTAAATGAACATGTTCGTAAACATTAAACAAACGTACATGAAAACACATAATTTTAAATAAACAAATATGAAAAAATTTTGAAACTCTTAATAAACACAAATTGAACACGAACAAGCTTAAAAATAAACAAACGAACATGAACAAATATTTATTTGTTCAAGCTCGGTTCATTTACAGTCCTATGTAAATGTATAAAAATATTTTTAAATACTTTTTAAATTTTTAAATTTTAATTAAATATTGTCATATCATCCACTCGACAATACGATTAATTTTTTTTTTTAAAGTGATTTAATAAAAAATATATAAATTTAATAACTAAAAATAATGATAAATTAAATAAATAACTAAAATAATTTTTATAAAATTAAAAGACCGATTATCCGGACTCGTGGCTCCGTATTCCTATATTTTACACGTAATAATTGCTGTTTTCTTTTGTTGTTGCTGTTAATTATTATGATTTTTCAGCACTTTTCCCAAATCCCACAACAACTTTAATGGCCTAAGCCCAACTTCCTTATTATTCAACACATATTGTTCTCGTGGTTGCTTTTCTTTCTACTAAAAATTTATTTAATTTTCTATTACATCACTACCATCAGATTTATTTTATGTTTTACTATAAGCATTTGTGTTATCCCGTAACGAATCTATAAATACTGACTTAAAAGGGATAACATAATTTTTTTTAGGTCGGAATTAAATTATATATTTTTATGATGGTAAAAATATAATTTAGTTATTTTAATAGTTTATATATTTATAATTTTTAAAAAATTAAATTAAATTTTTATGATTTTTATAATGTCAAATTATAGTTTTATTATTACTAATTTAAAATTTTATAAATTATAAAAGGTCTAACTATTAAATTTTCATTTTAAGGGAATCGAAACTTTTGCCAGTTCTCTTAAATCCGCCCCTAGTGTTATCTACAAATTCACAATGTATTTGTTCTTATCTGATTTTTAATATAAACAAGTATTATATATTTAAACATACTTTAATAATTTACATCATATTATTTTTTGTGTTGCATGATTTATGCATGGACAATAATTTCGAAACAAAAACGATGGTTTATTTTTTTTTTCATTTTTTATGATTTATATTTGAAATACGTGATTATTCACTTTAATAACATTATTTTTAAGGTTGAAATCGATATTTCCTTTTTAAAAATATAATTCTTATTTAAAAACTAAAAGAGTACTTCAAAAAACTATTTATGGTAAGCCAAAAGATATTTTAGGTTTTTTATTTAAATAACTCAAACAATTTAATTAATTATCAAAATGACTTTTTTTTAATTAAACAACAAAATGACCTGAAATCTACAGTAAAAGTTGGTGGAGCCAAATGATTTTGCGTCACCAACATGTCACGTCAGCTTCCATGAAAAAAATTAATTTTTTGGTGGAGTCATGTAAAATGGCACCACCTGTATAAATACCAGGAAAATATTACAATTTCTGAAAATATAGGGAACTTTAAAAAAAATTTACCATTTTCTGGTGGAGCCAATTAATTTGGCGCCACCAGCCTGACAGCCACTGTTACTTTTTTATTTTTTTATTTTTTTACTTTTTTTACTTTTGTCATTTTTTTACTTTTTTTTTAAATTCTGCCTTTATCTTTATTTATTTTGTTATTAATTTTAAAAAACTTGAAATGTATATTTGAAATGTTTTATAATATATATATTTAAATTTTAAATATATATTTTTAAAATTATTTTTCTAAATTTTAAATATTATTTATAAATTATTGTTTTAAATTTTAAATATTATTTTTTAAATATTAAATATTATTTTTAATAATATAAAACATTTAAATATTTTAAAGATATGACCTTTCAAATTTATTATTAGTTTTATAATATTTTTAATGCATATTTTAATTTGTTTTATAATTTTTTAATTATGATTTTTAAATTATTTTTAAAGATATTGAAACCTTTTTTAAATTCTAATTAAAAGTTAAAAATAATATTTTATTTAAAAAGTGAATTTTGAATTAATTAGAAAAAATAAAAAAGATTTATTTTAAAAAATTATTTAAAATACAATTTTTAAGTAACTTACCATTTAAAAAAAATATTTGTAACTTTTTTAAAAAATAAATCTTTTTTAACAAATATTTTTATTTTTAATTAATTCAAATTTCACTTTTTAAATAAAATAATATTTTTAACTTTTAATTAGAATTTAAAAAAGTTTCAATATCTTTAAAATAATTTAAAAATCATAATTAAAAAATTATAAAACAAATTAAAATATACATTTAAAATATTATAAAACTAATAATCAATTTGAAAGGTCATATCTTTAAAATATTTAAATATTTTATATTATTAAAAAATATATTTAATAAAAAAATATTTAAAATTTTAAAAAATAATTTAAAAATAATATTTAAAATTTTGAAAAATAAATTCAAAAATATATATTTAAAATTTAAAATATATATGATAAAATTTTTTAAAATTAATAAATAAATAAAGATAAAGACAAAAATTAAAAAAAAGTAAAAAAAAATAACAGTGACTGTACTGGTGGCGCCAAATTAATTGGCTCCACCGGTAAATTTTTTTTAAAGTTTTCATTTTTTTAGAAATTATAATATTTTCCTAATATTTATACAGGTGACACCATTCTACATAACTCTACCAAAAAATTAATTTTTCTTCACAGAAGCTGACGTGGCATGTTGGTGGCACCAAATCATTTGGCTCCATCAACTTTTACTGTAGATTTTAAGTTATTTTAGTGTTTAATTAAAAAAATAGATATTTTGATAATTAATTAAATTTTTTAGATTATTTAAATAAAAAAGCGAATATTTTGAGCATTGTTGTTTGTCTCTTGCTTCATTTCTTACCGCATGGTTGCATTGTATAAAATGAATAAACAACTATCCGGGAAAGGTATTTATATAGTAATGGATCGTAAAATGTATATAAAAAGTAATTTAATTTTATTAAAAATAGGTTAATTCATGTATATCTAAATTTTTCAAAGTGTTTTAAATTTTAAAATGTTCTTAATTTCTCAAACTATCATATCAATTAAGTAACATATTCTGTTGAAGTGTATTAAACTGTAAATATATATGTATTTACCGTATCTATAATTTGAATATAATATATTAAGAAAAATAGTGATAATAAAAACAAACATATATAAATATATATTTTTGCATAGAGAATGTAAAAGTATTAAGGAAGTCTTTATATTTAAAGGGTGGATTGTATTTTGACCATTCAATTAAAAAAATAGATAAATTAATTTTTATATGTTTCGAAACCTGTAAATTAGTCTATTCTTTAAATGTTGACATGGAATGTGAATTTAAATGGCTAATTATTAATTTACTTTAAAATATCATTTTGGTTTTTTAATATTTTTATCAGTAATTCTAAAAAAATAAAACTTTAAAATAAATATGGGCTTCCTTTGTTCCTCATCTTCATCCATTGAGAGCGTGAGCTTCCTTTTCATGGCGGAAGCTTCAGTTCCAAACTTTCTCAGATTGTTCAGAATTCGATTGATAGTATCTCTGGGAGTCATATTATGAAGAAGATCATCACCCACTAATTGCCTTCGGCAAACAGAGGTAGCCATTGAAACAATGCAATCTCTCATGCATTTTTCACAGAAACTAGCGAAACAATAACTCGTCAAAACAACATATTTCACCTATGGAATTACAGCTACTTGAAGTTGTTGAAGTCGAGGTATACGAAATCTTAAAGCTTTTAAAACTCAAATCTGATGAGTTGGAGACCCTTTATAGTCAAACTGAGGGTTATTAGTAGGGCAACGGTGAATATAATGTCCACCCAAATTGCACCGATGGTAGACATAACCCCAAGACGGAATTCGCCACCACTTCCCCAATGTTTTAACATGTGAAGCTTTAAACCCCTCTTTGATTTTGGTTTCTTTACAATGGTTAATCCCTGGTTTCCCAGTTGAGCTGTTGGAAATAGAATTAAAATCAAGTCCAAAATCATGGAAATGGAAGCCTCATCCTTGAAGCTCGTCTTTCAGAACAGATGATGAATCAATTACAATCTTGGGTTTTTCTTCTTTGCC
The DNA here is from genome assembly GCA_025698465.1 of Gossypium longicalyx. Classification (NCBI taxonomy): domain Eukaryota; kingdom Viridiplantae; phylum Streptophyta; class Magnoliopsida; order Malvales; family Malvaceae; genus Gossypium; species Gossypium longicalyx. The sequence continues at coordinate 91,075,034 of CM047004.1, forward strand.
GATAACGATGGATAATCCAGGCGGTCGAGGAACGCGACAAATCAAAATAATTTAATTTTTTTTTTTTTGTAAAATTTTAGTCTTTTATATTTATTTTAGAGATTTTTTTTAAAATTATTGTTAAAGAAAAATGTTAAGAAATATTAAAATGATATTTTAAGTATAAGTCAAAAGATCAAATTAGTAATATCAGATAAAATTTAAGAGACGGGCTAATTTGCACGTTTTAAAATATATAAAAATTAATATATTCATTCTTTTCATAGAGAAATTGAAATATAATCTGTATAGGGACTTCCCAATAATTTTACCCATGAAGAATTAACAAAAAACTTGATTGATCTAAATGTATAATTGTAAAAGTTGAAAAAAAATTTGTTACAGCTAAAATGAAAAATCAAAGTCCAGGCTAGAGTCCAAAAACTTAGAACGAAAGAGACTAGTCAAGGGGGCTTCGAAGACCCTATGGGCCAGGGCTCGTCGTCTCTATGGTCAAAACCCTAGTCAATGTGAGACCACTACTGGCAACCATTTTTGGTACCCTAACCCTGGTCCCTGGTTGGCAGGTAGATAAAAGCTAAGGAAAATTTTTTGATGACGTGGCACTGAAGGGCTTTAAATGTCTTTCCCAAAAGACGAAATTCACACCTGTGTTTTTCCACCCCAAAGGACAAAGCTGTCCTCTTCCTCCCATTATGTCCAAACCAACTCCTTGAGTTCGGTCCTTTTTGTAATTATCCTCAACTTTACCCTTCATAATTATATATTTTAGGTTAAAATTTATGCTAAGTCCCTCTACTCTTCATAAATTTATAATTTAGTTTTTTAAATTTTTAGATTTAAAAAAATAAGTCTAATTGTTAACATAGTTAAAAATTTTCTATTAAATTTCATTTTATTATAACATTTTTTTTACATTTTTAAAATATCACACCAATAAATTTAAGAGAAAATTTTAATCACGTTAACAATTGAATTTAAAATTTAAAATCTAAACATAAACGACTAAATTCTAAATATATGAAAAGTATAAAGATTTAAAGTAAAATTTAACCTACATATTATCATCTTTTCATACACCAAAACAAAACTCATCTTTAAAATATATTAAGATTTAAGGTGAGTTTGGATAGACGGTACATTTATTTGCGATTAGTGTAAAAATAATAATGGCGATGAAATTAAATACTATAACGTGAGACAAAAAATAAACTAAACACACCACACTCCAACTAACCATCATTCAAACCCACCCTTAATGAATGATGTTACTTACCACTATGAGTATTAATTAGCATTGCAAGCTATTGGCATAATAAAATTTGTTTAGTATTTGATTAAATTAGAAACTTTTTTTAAATGGACTACTTTAAAAAGTCAAATAGTTGTAGAAAAAAAACATAAAGTGAGTTAATTTTACTTTATTAAGGAAGTTAATGTTATACAGTTGTGAAAGTGTGTTTTTTTTCTTTATTATTCTATAGTACGAAGCAACTATAGATGTTTAATTTATTTATTTTTCACAACTATAAAATGTAGTTGAAAAGAGGAGTGAGGATGATAACATTGGTGGCTTAGCCAAGATCTTGCTAGATCATGCTGAACAGGATTAAAAAAGTTAATAAAATATACTATATAATATAAATATTATAAAGTAAAAAAAAAAAAACAGTTTCACTTTCTTTTCTCTCACCATTCTCATTGAAAATTTTTGGGGTTTGTTGAAATGTCAGTTTGAATGGATTTGGTTGGCATTTTTCTTATAATGGTACACTTGAGAACACTTCCTCTCTCCCACTCTTTTTCTCTTTGTCTCTCTCATAGTTTGCTAAGCTTTCCCTCACTTTGTGGGGAGAGAGACACCACTGGTTTCAATAAGTAGTTTGAGATTTAAACTTTTTAACCTCTCAAGATTTTCTTTTATGATTTTAAGGGGTTAGTGCAAACCAAGAACACAATCACACTGAAAAATAGCATGATCAAGTTCTATTAAGTGCAGCAAAAACATTATCATGCATATAATAAAACATATAGTATTCCCATTGCCACATTTAGAAATCTTTGTGATATTTGACTACTTTGTTACCTAGACATCAAATCAGGTCCCTCCACTTTCATTGCTCTTCCTCCTGTAAAAAAGGCTTCATTTTGCTTCTTCTTTTTTGGTTGAGCCATTTTAGCTTATGTTGTTTTAGGGTGTAGTCGCACGCACTTGATGATGGATGACCAAGGCGGTAACGATGCTGTAACTAGGGAATACAGGAAAGGGAACTGGACTGTTAACGAAACAATGGTGTTGATTGAGGCAAAAGAGATGGATTATGAGAGAAGGATGAAGAGAAGTGGGGATCACAGTGAAGGGAGGAACAAACCGACAGAGTTGAGATGGAAATGGGTGGAAGATTATTGTTGGGGAAAAGGGTGTTTGAGGAGCCAAAACCAGTGCAATGACAAGTGGGATAATCTCATGAGGGACTACAAGAAAGTGAGGGAGTACCAAAGGAAAGTAGCTGAGAGAGAAGGGAATGATAGTAAGGAAAGATCATATTGGGAGATGGAGAAGAATGAAAGAAAAGAAAAGAACTTGCCTAGTAACATGTTACGCCAGATATATGACCGTTTGGAGGAGGTGGTGGAGAAGAAAGGAGCTCAAACAGTGGCCGCTACGGCTGGTGGTGTTGGAGGGTCAGATCCCAATATTCCCAACATATCTTATGTTATGGATAGACCAATTGTTAGTACTTTTCAACCTTCATTACCTCCTCTTTTACAACATCAACTTTCAGCTCCTATATCTGCTGCAATTCCATTACCTCTACCGCAAGCATCACCACAGCTGCTGCCGCCACCAGCACCAATAATACAACCGCCACCTCTTTCATTTGCTCAGCCACTGCCCACCATAGGTAGGTACTCTCTCTTTCCCTTGCCTTGCTCCCATAGATTTAATGTGCCTTTTAATAGCATTCATTTTTTTTTGTGTGTGTACGTGTGCTTGAAAGGGTTGGCAGGATTTCCATCACTAATAATTGATAATTTCCGTGTGTCATAAAATCTTCAGTTAGTATTGATTAATTTCATTGGTTCCATATTTTTATGTTGTGGAGATGTGTGATGATAGCTCAGATTCTGATACAAGTGAGCATTCAGACTCACCAGCAAAGAGAAGGAGAAGAGGTGGTGGCAATGGTGAAGGCACCAGTGGGACTGCTAACAACACAAATGAAGTAAGCACTGCAATCTCCAGAAGTGCTTCCATTATAGCAGAAGCCATCCAAGCTAGTGAAGAAAGAGAAGAGAGACGACATAGAGATCTCTTAAGCTTCCATGAAAGAAGACTAAAAATTGAAGAATCTAAGACTGAGATCAATAAAAAAGGAATGGATGGCCTGGTTGATGCCATTAACAAGCTTGCTAATTCCATCTTTGCTTTAGCTTCCCACAAGAACCAGTCATCAGCTCCCAAGTGATTCTCTTTTAATATTAATTAAATCACATTGGCAGTTGTATATAGTAATTGGGTAATCCTCTATGCTTCATGTTTGTACTCTACTCACTTCCATTGATCATTCTAATGTTTAATATTTTATCTCTAGTGTTTAAACTCATATTTTGTGTTTAAACACAAACTAAGGCTTGGTTGTAATGCTTTCAAAAGTGAAGTATAAGCAAATTGTTGTGTATCTCCTTCAATTGATTGAATCACATGGATTAAAAGTGGTAGGTCAGGCCATAAGTGCTTTGTTTAAAGATTGTCATACAAAGTCTTCAACTTTTTTCTATTTAAGTTTGCCTTAATATGTTACAGACTTGGCAGTATAACCCTACTACTCTCCTTTGTTTAAAGAACCCCAAAACAACCCTTTCAAAGCAGTGTTCATAATACATGGTTGGTCCTTTGGAGTGTGAACCACACATGCCATGGTAGGGGAAGTGGAAATGTGAGGGGCTCATCTTATCATTTATGAGGTAGAAATGTGAGAGAAAATATTGTTGCAGCCTACTGAACATGCAGTGACCAGTACTTCTCTGGTACTGGTCAAAAGGCGACCAGTCAATGCATATCTGAACCCTGAGGCCCCGAGGGATGTCTGGTTCCATAAATTTACAGAAATGCCATTCTGAGTTATATTATTGGAGGAGGTAGTAGTTTTCTTTTCTTCTTCTTGTATTGTAGTCTCTGTTTGCCTGTGACAAAAGTTGGGCCTTTTTTTCTCTTTAGTTTCCACTGTGAATTCAGATTGAGAAAGAGGAAAAAAAAAAAAAAAAAAGGAAGAGGAGGCAATTATTGGCTAATTTGGTAGCTTTGGGTTGTAATTTTCTGACAAAAGGGTTTATATATATGCAGCTTTTATAGAGTGTTATTATTATGTTAGAGAGGCTGGATATAATTGCCATTTTCAGCTTTTCTCTCCCCCCACCTTTTCTCACCAGTTACTATCTACCTCCCCCCCTATTTTGGCCATTTGCTACTCAATTTATAGTACCATTAAGTTTACTTGCTGACTTAGCTAAACCCCATCAAGCTGGATTACATTAGACATTGTTTGTAGTTAAATCTTCAAAATGTTACAAACATATAATTAAAGGGTTTTTTGTACTTGAAAATTTAAATGCAACTGATTGGCAGGACAAGGAGGAGGGCCACCAATTGGTTCCCAACATGAACTTGAAATGGAGGAACATGACCTTTCAAAGATGCCCTTATCATCAATAAAAAAACCCCATAAATACAAAGAAACTCAAGGTAAAAAATGGGAAAATCTGCTTTTGCTTCTTGCTTGCTTCTAAAAATGCTTTTGTTATGATCTGACAGAGCATCAGCATATACTAAGAAAAAAAGAAGACTAAGAATCCTCGAGAACACGCAAAATTGTAGCCATGGTGTGTGTGTGCCTACCATAGCTCTCATTAGCTGTACAGTATCTGCAGATTAGAGAATGTTTGATATAGAGAAAGAATTTTTAGACCACAGAGTCTAGAGATTAGACATACTAGCAGTAGGTTAAACAGTGTTTGCATTCTATTCCAAAGCAGCTTAATATGGGATATAAAGGTTTATACTTTTTTAAAGTGCAAAATGGACGTGAATTGAGAAGCTTTGTTGCTTAACTTCGGAACACTTAAAGATCAATTTTATAAAAAAATAAAATCATCAGGACCTCTCCTCCATTTTTGGAGCTCAAAACTTTGATTTCTTCTGTATATATATATGTATATATATAAACTCTGTAGTGGGAAGTTTTGCACACAGTTTCCTGTTAAGATTTGTTGTATTATTGGGGAAACATGTTTGGGAAATTCATTAAAGGTTGAGTTCGGAGCTCGATTTTTCTGTACATTTTATTATAAAGGCCATTCTTTTAAAGCAAATTGAGGTCCCATTGCCATACCATGCCATGGACTGTCTTATTTATTCATGTAATCGCCTGGTTTATATGAAAACGTTGAGAAATCTTCTTGTTTTTTTGTTTGGTTAAATTTTGCTATTAGTCCTTGCACTTTATGAAGTTGTAGATCTAGTCCTAGTACTTTAATTTGGTTTTTTAGTCCTTTTATTTTTCAAATTTTAAAATTTCTATTCTCACCAAACTATGACGGTTAACTTCATTAAATCAAATTTTGAATCAAGTTTTACTATTTTCAAAATTTGATGTGTCAAAGCATATAATCATATGTGCAATGTCATGCTAACTTGTTATTTCTACATATTACTCACTAAAATTTTAATTAATGGATTAACAATTGTTTTTTACGTTAATATTGGAACTTTAAATTTCAAAAAGTATAAGGACTTAGAATGATTCGATTGGAGATTATGAACTAAATCTACTTTTTATATTTCAAAATTCAATTTCAACTATTAACACGTTTAAAATTATTTTGTTAGATTAAGGTTCATTACAATGTTATTTTTAGTTATATTGCTATAAAGTGAGTTTTTTTTTTTTAATTTCAAAATGTAAAAAGTGTTAACAATGGGACTTGAATTTTGAAATCTAAAAAGTAAAGAGATTAAATTTCAAATTTAAACATATTTTAACCAATTGAATTTAGACAAACAAATTTAACTCTTACTATTTGAGTCAAAACTAAAATTTTAAATTTCAAAAAGCACAAGACCAAAATTGATCCATTTGAAAAGTAGATGGACTAAAATTGATTAAATTAAATTATAAGGACTAAATACAAAACATTTGTAAAGTACATAAACTAATTTTAGAATTTAACCTATTTGTTTTATATTTTTAAGTTTTTTACACTTTGGTTTTTTTCTTGGTTTGAAGTAAAATTATGAGCTTTAAGGCTTAATTTAGTGTCTTAGCTAATTAGGTTAAGTTGTAGAATTAATTTAGATGTAGGGTTAATTTTAGTGTTAAATAATTTGTTCAATGAAATTGCCGACGCTTTGATTTTGATTTGTAGGTAAAATAATTTGAGAATACAGGAAGATTTGACAATGTCGAAGTCAATGACGCCACGTGGCTGTTTTTTTTACTATTATAGCAGCAAACTTCGAATGCAATGGTGAGACGTCCACGTCTCACCGCCGCAATGATGGAGCAAAGAAGGAAGCGGGGTAAGCCATTATAACATCAAAAACTTAAAATTTAATATCATTTTTAATATATATTTTTAAAAATATATATTCATATTAAATATTTTTTATATGATTTATTTTTAATATATTTATTTTTAAATTTGTAAAATTTTAAAAACTCAAATTTTCCAAATTCAATTATTTGTCCAAATAAAATAATTACAAATACTAATGTTATGAATTGATCACTTCTAAAATACTAATATTTTACGAACCTCAAATTTTTAAAATTCTTCATTCTCATAACTTAATTTTTTTTTTTTATAATTGCACTTTGAACTCTTGCATTTTAGTTCTTGTAATTTCTAAATAAATTTTAGTTAGCTGTTATCTTGAACTTAAAGCGAAGTCTGGATTGAATTGGGTTTTACATGAATCAAAGATATCGGGAGAAGTATTAGTTAGATAAATTTGTATCGAAATTGTTTTTGAACATTAATCTCATTATAAGTTCTTATCATATCTGCTCTTTCTAATACAATACTTAGAACCATCCATAACCTCTCTCTAACCCTTAAAATATGAGCATAATGCTCTTCAATATACTCAAACCCATATCCTTCTGCACTGACAATAATGTCGATATCAATCAAGCTAAGATCCAACCGACAATTAATACTCAAACTTAAATAAAAAAAAAGGATGATTAATTTTGATCGTATATGATTTGGTTTAATCTTACCAAAATTGTTAAGTTAAGAGACACATTATTAGTTAACTCAAGGAGGGAGACATAAGAGTTAATGATAAATTCAACGTGTATTAAGCTTAAAATTAGTAATGACATAATCAATTCAATTAGAACTCTGTTCATTCATTATAAGTTCATAAATTTCTACTCAACTTTGCTCTTCTCTAGGGAGACGATCTCTGGGAATACTTCATAGAAGATTCACATTATATTTTTATACTATAATTTGACGGTTCTGTGACTGCAACATTAAAAATCTATAAAAATAATAGATTTTGGTTTCGGATTAAAACTAATCATGGACAGGATCGAATTGACGTTAAATTTTAGATCGGTTCAAATAAAAAATTTTAAATTCGAGTTTGATCCGACCTGCTGGTATTAAAATTTTTATAATATTTTTATATATAAAAATAAATTTAAAAAATTAATACATCAAATACACTAAAAATATTAAAATAAATATTTTCCAACAAATTAAAAATACATTAAAAAAATCTGTATACTTAAATAAAATTAAAATAGTTGCAACTTACTAAGTAAATGCATCTAAAATAGTAATAAAATTAATAATAAAACAAGAGTTATATAATATCTAAACAATAACATCAAAATAGTAGCAATATCTATTTTTCGAACTTATATTTTTATCTAAATCCTCACTTTTTAAACGAATTTTCAGAGTTGAACAGGTAAGCTAACCCATGATCAGATCTAATAAAGTGGGTGTTGTTAGTAGTAGGGATAGTCTTAGGGGCTTAAAATTCAAACGCCCCATCCCCCATTCCATGGCTTATTTAAGGTCCTTCAAATTACCACACATTATAAAGCAAAGAGGCCAAAATCTAAAAATTGGATTTACCAAGTCCAAACATTATATGACAGTATAAGACCACTTTCAAGAACATTATTAGGTATATTTAGGTTTACAACTCCTAAAATCTACTTTCCAGATAAGTTTAGCTTGTTTTCAGATGCTAAAACTTAAAAGCAATGCATCTGCAGGACAGCAAATGCAAAAAGCTTGAAATTTTTTAATAACATTGCCAGTCTCTTTACTGCCTACATTTGTTTTAGATTTCCTATTATTCAACGTTAATGGGATTCTTACAACAAAGTAATGAATGAAAAAGAGCTTTAAAACCATACTTTTTTTTATTGTCTTTAGGTTGTTGTGCTGATCCTGTCAGATTATGTCGATATGGATTACTGCTGTTCCATGGAGATTATTGCTGATAAAGTTTATATTATCCAGATATAAAGTGTCAAATATGGATATATGCTCGATATGAGCATGCTTAATTTTTCAAAAAAAGTGTTTTTTTTTTATTGTAAAAATTATACTATCGTGTTCATGTTTGAAGTTATTGAACACAGTTGTTTTAAAGAAAATGAAGAGTCAGAATAACATATCAAGTTTGCCAATTCAGAACCATGTGGTCGTGCCAATAAGAAAATCTTCAATATGCTAATTAGGTAATGTAATGTAATGTAAGTAGGCAAAGAATTCCATGTTCAAATAATCAAGAAATGTTCAAATATAACAATCTTTGTTTCAAATTTTGAGAGTAAAATGTGCTCATGAAAGAAGTAAATGAAAGATATGGTGTAGGTATACACATCAGTACAAGAGAAATGATTACCAAAAATATATATTAGATCGGAACGATTTACAACGACGATTCTATCTCCATCAACTGGAAAAACCGGATCAGACTCGATTTTCTTTTTCTTTAGTACTTGGATTTTGACTTTTTTTCTCTATGATTTTTTACATGGCAGCAGTAGTAGAAAAATGTACAAGTCTCGGGGCAGAACGATACCTGAAGACTTATTAGGCATTCACTGGCGATATTTCATCACTGCCTCTTTGCTAAAGTCTTCAGCACTCCTTTAATAATCTTCCCAAACCACATCAAGTTCATGGTGGCTAATACTGCAGGCACACCGAAAACCAAGATATAGCCGAAGATATGCATCTTGATCACCTATTGAATCAATCAAGTCAGTCAGAACAGAATTTTAGCAGATAATTATAGCAAAACGAATCAATGATACCAGGATTGTTCAAATGGTTTACAGTTTGGGCATGGAAATTGTGAAGAGATGGTTATTGGTGGGCGTACAAACTTCAGACAATGTGTTCGGAGGAGGGTGAATATCGGGATGAAACAGAGATTGACCATGCCTTAAAATACAAAGATCATGGAGGTGAAATTACCTGTGTATAATGCAAGTACACATGGTAGAACATGTAGCCGAATAACAGAACTCTTGCAACCTGCAATTTATAATTTACCTCAGTTCATCTGACATGCTCAAAGACAAGGGCAAAGGAACTTTAAATAAAGGAATTTCGGCTACCCAATACAAACAAAAGCTTGTTTTGACGGCCACCCGGATCTAATTACTTGTTCAACTTTTCCCTTCTTTTTCCTATTTTTTTCTGTGATATAACTACTCATGTCGGTTTTACGATGAATATAGAACAGTTTAGCTCACCAGCCAAGCCAAAAAGATGACAATTCCATTAATGAGATATGCAGTGGACCTCTTCATACCAGCTGTATCAAGATACCTTCATCACAGAAACAGGAGATGGTTTAATTTATATCAGAATTTCAATAAATAAAATCTCACTAGTTAGAACCTACCATCTTATGTTAATCTCCGGAGTTGTCACCTCAGATATAAGAACCATGTATGTATAAAGCTGTGCTTCGCCAGTAAACATTGAATATGCCACTGCAATTCCTGAAAGACTGTGATGGATAACCTGCAATCAGATGCTACTATCTCATTAGTCATCCCTTAGCATCGATATACTACATGAACATAAGCAGTTCAGGCATGAGACACTTGATAATTTGTTGCCTGCTTTGTTTTAAACCATTACGGTTGTATAAATACTCAACTCTATTCAATTAATGAGTCGAATGGGTTTGTCTTAAGTTGAAAGGTGTGAGGAAAACAGCTGAGTTTTTATGGAAACTTCGACTATGGTGACAGAATGGATGCCATCATTCTTTACAGCAGTAACACAACAAACAAATAGTAAAAATGAAAGCCAGAGTGCTATCCACATAGAGTATACACTTACATATTCTATTCCACCTAAAGAGGGATATAGCCATAAAATCATTGCAAGATCCGAAACGAAGTATCCAACAGAAACCTGAAAAATATTGTAAGTAATAAGTATTTTAAAAAGGCCTAGGAATTGTACCAAAAGTTGGCACTTGAATTTTATCCAGGAAAGTGATCTTAGAAGCAGCATTTATATGAGACATAGTGATGCCATGTTTAATAAACGTTTAGGATGGATACCCGGTTGAACATCTTAAAGATCACATAAGAAGGTTAAAACTTACCCCTAATCCAAAAGTAGAAAGTGGTGAGCTTCGGAAGACAAGAAGACCAGCAAGTTCATCAGAAAAGAGATTCGACCAGAAAACCAAGTACAACGACAAAGCAGAAATGAAAATGGCATGAACAGTAGAGATACCACTGCCAAAATACGTTAACGAGCAGTTAGGGAATGAACATGATAACAGAAGAAGAAAAATAAGGAGATACTAGATCATGCACGATACTAACCGATTGTTCCACTCTACTCGTTGAATTTTAGTAAGACCAGGGTACGTCTTGCTGTAAAAATTGCTGATTAACTGGGTAAGATCATATGCCTGAGTGATGAAGAGAAACATGTAAAATGAACATCATTAAAGGAAAAATCCATTCATCCAAGTTTCATGATAAAACGGTACGAGGGAACATCCTGCCTTAAGATTCAATGATCCTGAATTCAAAAGTTGAAACATATTTAGCATAGGAAAAACACCATTTACCACTTTGCAAGCAAGAATGCCACCAAGGATGGAAGTGTATGGAATGAAGGGATCTGCAAATAAGTAGTTCTTAACCAACAACTGAGCCTGGTTTTGGTAAGACTTTATAGCCATCACTGTCTGTTTAGGCACTTCTCTCATATTGGAATCTCAAGATCACCTTAGCAACATGGGTGTCTCCTCTTAGTCTCCTCCCTCCTTCATTCATCAATGCCATAAACAAAAACAAATTGGTATCAGAGAAAAGAAAGAAAGCATTCAATCATGCACGTTTTAGAATAATGGTTCTAAAGAAGAAAATTAAGGAGGTTTCTACATTGGATACTACCACAAACCATATAGTCTACAAGCAAAGGCTTGAAGGAGATAAATAATCAAAACAGATACCAAAAATTTCCATCCTATTCCAAGATATAAGATCTCCTCCATTTAACGATAACTTCAATTCAGTCAAGTTAAAGCACACACGAAACAACTAAAATTCTTAAAGTTTAATCAAAATGAAGAAAGCAAATACTAATGGTAAGATTCAGATCAAGCAAGTATTCCCATTTCAGGTAAGCAAATGCAAATGCAAATATGCAATGAAAAAACATTGAAATTTGAAGTAATCTATTTGAAGAACACTTAGATGGCATTGGATCAAGCAATCAAAAGTTATAAAGATAGACGCAAAACAGCTAACAAATCCGATAAATCGACTTACCATAAGCATCTATTACAAGCTTGAAGAAACAACCATGAAATGTAAGCAAAATGCAAGTTGGTATTTAAAGGAGGAAAGGGAAAAAAATCAAATCTTTGAAAGAGAAACCTTAAACCAGAGACCAGAAAAAAAAGGGGTTTTTTTTTCCAAGGCTAATCAATGCCTGAAACCCAGAAAAAAACAAACCTTTAAAGACCCATAACTAAAGAGTACAAATGGCAAAAATAGCAATGCAAAAATGAACAACAACCCATGAAAGAAGAAGAAGACTCAAAACCAAAACATAAGGTACACGAAACTAGAAAGAAGTGAAATCAAATCCTACTTTATCATTTGGGTACCAAAAAGAAAATGAGAGAGTGGCACCAACCGTAAGGTTTAATCAGTGTGGGAAGAGTATTTTGGAATCTTCAACCAACTCAATAATAACCAAAATAATTGAAAGGTATAAAAAAAGTCAAGCAAAAGGAGCAGCAGCAGAAGAAGGAAAGAAGCAGTAGTGTGGATTGGTGAATATAGGTGTTGGGGGTGAATGGTGATGGGTCATGTAATGAGATTGGCTAATGAGAGACGTTTGGGGTGTTCAGCTTATTTGGTTGGTTTGGGGCACTTTACAGAGTGGAGAGTGTGGAGTTTAGCCCATTGCAATCTTATCCTTGCAAGATTGAGAGGAAGATAATAATAAGACCAAAAATGAGAAATGTGTGACACTTGTTTTATGGGTTATGTTATGTTTTATATGTAGAAATTTTGGATTTTACTTTCATTTTTTTCTGTTTGCTTGAATCAATTCCAAAGCTCAAAGTGATTTAAAACTCTTGAAATGGGAAACATGTGACTTGTTTGTTATCTAGTAACTCTTTTTTTTTTGTCCTAAGAAGATTTATTTACATGGTTAAATATTTTTATATGTATTTCAAATAATATAAATTTAGATTTTTTTTAAATAATTTCATTATAAATTATAATTATATCTGTTTAAATTATGTTGTCTTTTACCATTCTTATTAATCTTTATTGAATCCTAAATTTTTTCATTGCTTGGTGTGAGAGTAAGTGTATACAATATATATATATAGACACGTGTGCGTAAGTTGTTTAAGAAGCATTGAATTTGAAGTAAAGTCTTTTGAGTATGGGGTTGTACAGTGAGAACGGGTTCCATCATCCCTGAGTCCAAGCCTGGCCTTGGGGATTATTTAGAGGTGCGGTTGTTCAATGCTGAAAGGGGTTCAAAATATTGTTTTTCAGTTTTTAAGGGACTCAAAAAAATTTAACTTTTAAAAGCTAAAAAAAAAATTACCAACTTTTAAGGACCAAAATTTTTTTTTACCAACTTCTAAGAGACCTAAAGAAATTTTCTATAACTTTTAAGAAACTTAAAACCCCATTTTATTGTTTCAGCTAAGTGCCCAAAATATCAAAAATGGCCTACCTGTGTTAACGACAATCCTTATTAGCACTAGAAGTTCCATCATCCCACTTAATGACAATCCTTATTAGCACTAGAGTTTAACCATGAATTTTTTTTTTGTTAGAAATCAAAATAAAACGAAATTATGATATAATTATAATGTAGTTCACAATTTTATATAATAAATTTATATAAAATTGATATAAAAATATTAAATTTTATAATATTTTGAATTCAAATATATATCTTTTTGAATTTTATATAAAAAATAAAAATATTTATAAAATAATAATTTTCAATAATTTTACAATTAAATTAAAATCCATCCTTAAATAAAAGTATTGATGAAAGGTTTTAAAAAGTCCAAAGACATTAATTTGGCTATCTGGCACTGGCCTTCCCCTTATCCGCCCTATTAGCATTCCCTTAGCCTTGGCTTTCATTGTGCTTTTGGCATGAATGAACGTCGTTTTATATTTTAGCAATTCTTTCCTCGAAAATGCAAGGATTTATTTATATTTAATATTATGTTATAATATATTAAAAAAAATTTATGCGAAAATTATGTAATTTGTTAAAATTAAATCAGTGTAGATTTTTTTTTAGATAAAACTACACCTCGTTAAATTATCAGTAAATTTATGTTTTAGTCACTTAAAAAATTTACAAAATAGTCACCGAACTATTCAAAAAAATTTATTTGAGTCATTAAATTGTTAAATTTTTTCCTTTTTAAAGTCTGGTTAGTAAACTCTAAACGACGATTTGACGAATGGTACAGTGGATTACTACTCATCGACGAATATAAGAATATACCTTAAATTAAAGTCGATTTGACGGTCGGTGTTCGAGATCAAATAAGAAAGTTATTTAAATTTTTGTTCATAGATTCACGACACAAAGATGTTTCATGAAAAAAATTAAACTATAGAAGAAAAGGAGAATAAGAGCTTCCGATTAGTACAACCGGTGTAAACAGAGAAGATCATACAGCATCGCTTTTTAACAGCCTAATAATTTAAATGAAAACTTTTGAATAGTTAACTGACCATTTTGTAATATTTTAAAGTTGAATGATCAAAATATAAAGTTCTTAATAGTTTAGTGACATTAAGAGTAGAAATTTTTCTTTTTTATATTTCATATATATTTTTACGGAAGTAGATTATTACGACACACACTACAAGCAAATAATCTCTATTACTTGAACTCATAAATTAAATTATGAGATAAATATTCATGACCAATAAACTAAACATCGAGTTTCAACTACAATTAACTTTTGATGTTAACTCGATTAAAAATTTAATAATATAAATAAATGTGCAATAAAATAATAAGTGAATATGATCTGCTTTTAATAAAATAGTGTTATGTGATTCGATAAATTTTAATAATAAATTAAAACAAGAGGTGCATGAAATTCCAACCAACACCCACATGTTCTTTATTATTATTATTATTATTATTTTTACTTTTTTAAACAACTACCTGTTTTAATTAGCTTATTTCAATCCAATCCTTTTTATGCTTTCAAGGATTATATAATTACAAAAAGAAACTATGATAACCAAATTTCACCTAATTAAAATTTGGGTAAACCATACAAAAGGTCACCCAATTATGTCGTGTTTCTGTTTTGGTCACTCAACTTTAAAATTTTTCAATTTAAGTACTGATGTTTGAATCTGTTTCTGTTCTGGTCACTTGCCGTTAATTTGACAACGGGAAGCCATTTTCTAAATATAATGACATATTTAGTCCTCAATACTTACATATCTTGATTCTAAATAATTCAATAAATTTAACCCTTCATATTTTCAAATTCTATCAATTTGATCACCAAACCTCCTAACCAAAGTTTTCAGCTTTTAAAACAGAGGCATCCCACATCAATTGAACTATTAGGGAGTTTTAAAAGCCGAAAGCTTTGATTTGGAAATTTGATGATCAAATAGATAGAATTTGTAAATGTGAATAGTCAGATTTATTGAGTTATTTAGAATTAGGATCAAATTAATAGAATAAGTAAGTATTGATGACTAAATGTGTTATTATACTAATTAGAAAAAAGCTTTCGTTATCAGTTTAACCGTAGGTGACCAAAACATAAACGAATTCAAATATTAATGCTTAAATTAAAAAAAAATTTAAAGTTGAGTTGCTAAAACAGGAACGCGAGAATAATTAAGTGACTATTTGTATAATTTACCCTTAAATTTTTATAATTAATTAATAATTAAATTTAACTATTAATTCCTATATTTAGTAAAAATTATGAATTAAATCCTTACACTTCAATAAAATATCAAAATAACGTGATAGCAATTGATTTGAGTAAATGAGATGCATGGGTTTGGTGGGTTCTAGACTTCTAGTGTTGTGTATGCTTGATAAAGATAATTAATAAATATGTTAATCAAAGAATTAAATAAAATTAAATTAAGTCGTTGTATTCAACTACTCTTTTCCATTTTCTAGTTAATTCGATGGAAAATATTTAATTATTATTGGTTTACACAACTAAAAATGTTAACAGTAGGGAAAAAAATCTGAATCTCGGTTCAGTTGGCATCAACATTGTTGTTAGTGTAAGTGAACATAGTTTGAGTGAGCTGAAATACATTATTATCTTATTTAAGGGTTAGGGAGAGATTATTGGTACTTCTAAGTATTATATAAAAAAAAACTAAAAATCATGATGCTATACTCGTATAAAAAAGAAGTAAATAAAAAGAAAATTTCCTTAACAAAGTTATCATTTAGTTATTTGATTTGATTTTGTAGTGCAAAATTTAAGATTAAAACATATTCTAAAATGCTGTTTAAAATTTTAATTTATCTGCTTTTTTTTTCAGATTTAAAAAATATAGATTTAATTTAACATTATGAGAATTTTTTTGTAAAATCTATAGAATAATTATTTGAGATCAAACTCAAACTCTCGTACCTAAAACATAATATTCTTGTCATTAGACAAAGAGATTATTGACTACAACATAATTCTTTTTATTACGTAACCATCAAGTAATTATTTTTATTTTATTGTCATGTTTGCGGTTCGTAACTGCCTCTTACAATAATGTTGTCTCCAAGGTTCAAACCTAATGGTTAGAATATTCACCACCCCAGATGTGGCTTAAGTTCAAATCGCGCTAATCAAGTTGCTACTAGAACTTTGTCCTCCTCCTATAATTAAAAAAAAAATTGAACCATAATATAGATTATGGACTTGGGAACATTAAAATTTTAGAAGAGTTCATCTCAAAGCTTGAGATGAGTAGAAATACAATCATATCAATAGATAATAACAAGTGTATTACATTTGAATTCAGAAATTAGGCATAATTTACTTAGATCAAAATTATCCACATAATCTTTTACATAGAATGAGATTCCACCTTAACCTTTGTCAACAGTGTTAAAATTTTATTAGCGAAATAATTAACTTTGGGTTAGTTAAAAAAATACCTGGTTGGGGCTTAGGTTGAAACTTGACTACTTAAGCATAGACATTTAATCAAGGATTTGTGACAGTTTGGTCTGTGGACTGACAACTAACATAAACGTAGGCCCAAGCTTGCTACCAAATATCTGCTAAAGTAGTAGCAGCATTGTACCAAAAATTCCCAAGATCAAAAGGATTGCTCAAAAGCCTGACTGAAGGGGCTTGGAGATTGCCAGATTGGTACTTGTAGATATGATGGGATTTTCTATAAATTAAAAATATCGAGATGTTTGAACGGGTTATACAATGTATGTTAAAGAATCTTAATTACTTGAAATTGAATCGAATTCTATTTTTATTTAATTTATAATTAATTTTAATTATATATATAAATCATATTTTATATAAAAAATAGTGAAAATAACTTATAATTTTTTTGAAATTTTGTTGATTAGAAATATTTATGAGAAAAACTCTAAAAGTTTGTCAAACTTTATTATATTTTTATTCTTTCAAACTTAAAATAGCGAAACTGGTGAATACCAGAATTGTTCTATATTCATCTTTAAAAAAAAATGCCACTGAGAGGATGAATGGGATGACCTTATGATGTTAATGGTAAAAGTTGGCCATAATCAAAGTGAAGAATAAAGGCACCCCCATTACATAGTGAACGGCTAAATTTACTACCTAAAATGTGGATTCCCTCTTTGCTTCGCCTGCTATGCGAAGCTAAGAATTCTTCCTTTAAAGCCACATGACGTTTCTTCTTTGAAACATTTTCTACTTCTTTTACGGGTATCTGATACCTTCAACCAAAGACATAACTTCCACATTTTCTTTCTTCTTTTTATGGTATCCATTCCAAGTTCTGGAACCGTATATTTGCAGTATGATTAATGCTATAAAAACACATGAAAGTACGATGCCAAGAATTTTCATTAAAGTTTGATGGTTTCGGCCGTTGGTTTTTGGTTAGAATGATAAGATAGTCAAAAAAGGTTTTCCACCGTGCATATTGCTCCACTTGTTCAGAAAATAAACAAAGGTTAAAAGAGATGAATCAGTTGAAAATTTCTATTATCATAGTTCTCTAAGTCACTAAAGAACATAAACTTCCTATAGATCTTTAATGGTGTATGTATAAGATTGGTTACCTTTATCACCAGAGGATAGGTTATCAAACAAGTTATCCCTGGCGAAAGGTAGTAGACAGAAGCAGAGAAGAGTTATAAGTTTTACTCGCAAGAAATCCTTACCGATATAATCACAATTTCCTATACTTGTAGGGGCCACCATCTCTCAAAGAAGATGACGATGATGATGAAGACAAACCGTTGCGGTTAAACTCGGCCTTGTCCTTCTTAAATGCCCTTTGAACATCCTCCTTAAGCTCCCTGAAGCGTGATCTCTCTATCTTTTGCTCTTCCGGGGTGCCTGTCTCAAGGTAAGACAAATCAGGAAGGTCATCCTCCATGAACTTATCGAGCACTTCTGAGCAATGAGGGAAATAGCGCCGACCCATCTCCACTGTGAAACAAACCAACATAATAGATTTAAGAAGTTGTGAGCAGATTTTGTTTGTATCAATTTCCAACAGAGAATAACCACTAAAAAGTACTTGCTTGAACAGGACATAGACAAAAAATGAATCTCCTAATGCAAAAATAGAAAGGATGACATGAAACAGATGAATGGACCTGAATATAAAGGTATTTAAAGCACAATCCCTCACCTGTTTTCATAAGGGCTTGCATCCTAGCAAGAAGTCTTTGCTTCTGCATAATGGGTGTCTCATTCAAATCAACCTGCCTTAAGGTTCCATTTGAACCTTTTGGTGGAAAGCCAGTAACTAACTCGGAGGTTGTTTCGGCATGTGCTATGTCAATGGCAAGTTTTGCTTCACTAGGGAAAAGTAACCTTGCCAATGCCACTGCAATAGACAACATCACTAATAATTAATCTTCTACAGAATACAAACTCGTAATAGGAGCACTTGCAGAATGAATGCAATTTTAAGTGCAAGTAGTTAAATCCAAAGGAACAAAACCACATCTTAAACCAGATTATAAAGAGAAAATTTACATGCTTGACTCTATCTAAAAGTCGACTGAAAGAAGCCTACCGAGTATTTGATCACATTCATACTTTTCTGATTGAAACATAGCCTTTTATTGGGGCATCGTAAATGGATGACCAAAGTACAAGACCTAAGACTTATATCTCAGCTAGTTCTACGGCATAAATGAAATGCTGGAAAATGCAATACGACAAACCAATTAGAGAGAGCCACATAAAATCCCCGAATAAAGTAATACCTCGATTCTCTAGGTACAGAAGTCTCATATGCAGATCATCAGACAATGCATGGGAAGCAACAGAAACATCTCCAGCCATTGGATTTCTCCTCATTTCCCTCTCTAAAATATCAATGCATATCCGGTCTTTATTGGTTTCCTTCCCTTGCTCCGTCTTGGCATGATAATCCTTTGGTCTTGTCAACCTCCGGCAGATGTTAACAGCACTTTGTCCATCCAATGTCAGTGTTGAAGCAGATGCCCCTTTTGCTAGAAGTGCCATTATCACTGATGGTTCTTTTCGCATTGCAGCTATGTGAAGAACTGTGTAACCACGAGAATTCCGCAGATTGACATCAGCCAGACGCAGGCCAAGAACCTCAGAGACAACTTTGGGGTCACAATATGCTGCAGCATAATGGAGTGCAGTAGCATCATCCAAAGTTATGTCAGACTCAGTTAAAAGCAATTTAACAAGTTCGACATCATCAGAATCCAATGCTTTATGTATTCTCCGAATTCTTTTCTCTCGCAAAGGATCAACCACTGCCTCATTGCCTTCCCCATCAGAGGGAGACTTGCGGCGAAGCAACCAAATACTCTCCGTAACTTCATAAGGAAGCTCTTTCTCGATACAGATACTATCAAGATCCGACCTTGCTACTCTATCAACACATTGAGAAACTAGTTGACTGCATTGACAGTGGAAAGCAACCACGAGGATTGGGATGATATCCTCTAGGAGAGCCTTCTCAACGAAGTTAAGAAGCCGCCGCTGCAAATATATACAAAAATGAAATCAGTAGGCATTCTCTTGTTCTAGTCAAGCCAACAATGTTGTTTAATTACCATATCAATATAATGGTTTCTATTACATATCAAAGGTATTCATGTAAGCTTACACTGAGTACACATTCAATGCATTTATATATATATATATAAACTATTACTATGATAATCACAGGTCAACACTTAAAATTGATGCCCTTGACAAGTAAACAAAGCTGCTAAAAAATCAATTCAGCATGTTTACCTGAAAAAGTGGAACAAGCTCCGGTATTTGAAATATGGATGATGCATACATCAACTCCACGGCGAAACTTATGGCGGGTTGACAAGCATCATGAGCACAAACATTATCAACACAAGTTGAAACCTCCATAGGAGAAGGCTTGAGCTTTCCAGTATACAAATAACTCAAGAACACCTGAAAAGCTTCAAGGCCAATCTTGCCATAAGGCAACAACTCAGACATGTTATAACTTGGCTTTCCATCTTTCTCAGAAGACCCAGATCCTTCCTTAAAAACCTCATTGAAAAACTTACTCCTAACAGCTAAAATACATCTATGAACACCAACAGCAACACCTTCAACAACTATATCAGCATCACTAAAAACAGGACAATTGTCAACAATTAGTTGCTCCAAACTAGAGCTGAGCTTGGTCAAACTTAAAGCTTCAAGGTTAGCCCCAGTTTCAGGAACAGAAAAAGGGGGTATATTGTGAGTGATTGAGCCATTTGATAGATGAGAAGATGAACTGAAACTCAAAGAAGATGATGGCTCAGACAAATAAGCCATTAAAATCTTGAACAAAAGCTTATTTCATGAACAAGAAAGATCCAAACTCTGGTCCCAAAAATCCAACCTCTTATTGCTATTGAGCCAACAGAAAAAAACATAAAGGAAAACTAAATCTCGAAGCTAAATGTAAAAGAAAACTGCGAACAAATCCGAAATAGTATTGTTAAACAAAAGTATCAAAACTAGCAATTGTTCCTATATAGTTTTGGTTTTTTTTTTTTTTCCTTTTCAGAAAATAAGTATTCAGACAAATAATACTCAAAGCCGAATCATTTGAAGAGAAAAAAAAATCTAGATTGATATCATCACAATAATTTTATGCAACAAAGAGATGAAACAGAAAATCCCAAATTGAATTTTTTTTAGAGAGTTAATTTTACTAAAATACATGGCGGAAAACAATTATAATGAAAGCATAAAAATACAAACTTGCTTGAATTTCCAAACCTTTCAGTTGACATGATAAGTGGGAAAAATAAAAGAAATCAAAAAAGAAAAAAAAACCAGAAGAAAGGAAAAGTTTTTAAAAGAAGATCAGGAATCAGATCCTAAAAGAAAGAAAACCCATACATATTCACCTACTTAGCTCTATAAAAGATGCAGAAAAAAAAATGAACTTGTCAAAAAGATCAAAGCTTAATTGATTCTCCCATTTTTTTGATGAAGAAAATAAAAAACTTGAAAGAGAAGGGTAAAAAAAATAATATAGAAAAATGCAGAAAATAATAATAATAATAATAATAATAATAATAATAATAATAAAAAGAAAAATAGTCCCCACGTCCGTCCGGAAAATGACGATTATTAGGAAATTTCATATTTTTTGGCTTCTCATTGTGGAATTGAGAGGGTGAAATGAAGTCGTTTAGATGACGCTAAAAGTGACGTGGTAAATTGTGGCTAGGTTCCAATGACGTCATCCATGACATTAGTTTTGTGGGCTCCTTATTGGCTGTTACTTGCCAACTGTCAACTGGCGGACTGGACAACCCGGTTCATACGATTCGAGTCTTGGATTTTTTTTTTAATCATAATGTAGGCCATAACTTAGAATTAAATTAAATAAATAAATAAACAATTTTTAAATTTAAAAAGTAAATAAGTTTATAAATGATATTTTGAGTGTAATCTAAGTTAATTTTTTTTTCTAAACCTACCCATATTTGTAAAAGATTAATCTAAGTTCATTTTAGACTTCCATATTATTTTTTAATTTTTTTTTAAAAATATTTATATTATATTATTTTAATATTTAATAATTTTATACATTCTTTATTTATTGAAATTTTTTATACAGTCATCTTAACATTATTTTAATGATCATATTAGAGTAGTATTATATATTTAGTATAAGTTTATTTTTTTGAATGTGTTCTAAATTATATAATATAAAGTATTATAAACTTAAAACAGGTTTGGTTCGAGCATTGAATTTTCAAACACTCTCAAACCCATTTCTGGGCTTCATATTTTTATCCAAACTCTCTCAAATTTTAGATGGACCTTCAAATCTAGACAAATAACCTAATCCATGGACAAGTATAATTAAAATACATGCGAGAATGCACACGTATGTATATATTTACGATGCAAGACGAATGAATCAACTTTAGAAAAACCATACCACATGAAATAATTGGTGTTGTTTTCTAATGATTTATAAATTTTGAAGAGAAACAATAGGATAAAAAAATTTGCATAATAAATTATTTAAATGTATATAACTAATTTAATTATGCGATATTAAAAATAATAATACAAATTATGAAAACTTATACAAATTTAAAATTACTTTAAATGAAAGATAGTTTTACATCTATGCTTACATACAATCCAAAGAGGTTGCATCTTCACAAAAATTAAAAACCAAAAATGGATCCATCAATCACCATATTATGCACTTTGCAAGTGGAAACTTCCAACAAAATGAATTGTAATATAAACTCAATAGGCATGAAGATTTCTTAGATGTAACTATCAATAAATAAAAATTTTCTAACCTATGTTGATTGAGTCTTAGCTTAATTAGTATGAACATTGTTATTAATGCAAAAGAACGTGAGTTCGATTGCATTGAAACCCATTATTCTCCTATTTATGACTATGAGTAGTTCTAAGCGTCGTCTTACAAAAAGCAGATGTGATTCAAACCTATAATGAGATTGTTGAAAAAAATTATAATTTTTACATTTAAGTTGTTTAATTATAAGGTGAAGAAAACAATTCGAAGTTATTTTTTATTCTTAATCATAAAAAAAAATGGTTGTGTGGAAAAAAGTTATAAGAGATATTAAATATAAATTATCTAAATTTAGATAAATTATGGTTTAAAATTGTAAAAAGCCTTTAAACTTTTTCAAAAAAAAAGTAAATAAGTCTTACTTTTTTTTCTTTTCACTCAATTGGGTATTTGAACTTTCAAAATACATAAAAAAAAGTTGTTAAACTTTTTCAAAAAAAACAATTAAGCCCTTGCCTTTTTTTTTCACTCAATTGAGTACTCAAACTTTCCAAATGTATTAAAAAGGCCCTCCAATTTTTTTTTTTCAAAAAAAGTAATTAAGTCCCTAATTTTTCTTTTCACTCAATTAGGTACCTGAACTGTAAAATGTATCAAAAATGCTATTTGACTATTAACTTTAATAGTTGACCATTAAAGTTAACTGCCTCTAATTTTTTTCAATTAAAGCCACCATGTGTCATAACCACGGCGTGACATGTGGCAAAAAAATAAAAAATAAAAAACAAAAAATTTATAGAAATTATTAAATTTTAATAAAAAAGATAAAAAAAATTAAAATTTTATTAAAAATTAGAAGAAAAAATTATAAAATATTGTAAAATTTTATAAAAATACATAAAAATTATAAAATACATAAAAAAATCCTTTAACAATTAACTTTAATTGCTGACCATTAAAATTAACAATCCCTATTTTTTTTTTCAGTTAAAGCCATCATGTGTTACAATATAGTGTGACAAGTGGCGAAAAATGATAAAAATAAAAATCAATAAAAAAATATAGAAAAAATACAAAATGCTTTTTTTAGTACGATTAATTTTATAATTTTTATATTTTTTTATAATTTTCTTATGACTTTATAAAATTTTTTATATATTTTTTTCTATATTTCTATATATTTTATAATTTTTTATGATTCTTCTAAAAGTTTACGATTTTTTAGGATTTTTATAAATTTTTTTTCTAATTTTTAATTTTTTTATTAAAATTTAATCATTTTTATAATTTTTATTGATTTTTATTTTTTATTATTTTTTGTCACATGTCACGTTATGATTGTGACATGTGGTGACTTTAATTGAAAAAAATTAAGGGTGGTTCAAGTACCTAATTGAGAGCAAAAAAATTACAGAAGCTTAATTTTTTTTTTTTTTGAAAATTTTGAAGACTTTTTTTTATGCATTTTGAAAATTTATATACTTAATTGAGTATAAAAAAAAAACAAGGGCTTAATTTTATTTTTTTTTTTGAACTTTTAGGAACAAATTTTATACCTTACATAGATAGAAAATAGATTAAAATAATAAATAAATAATAAAATTAAGAAAACATAATTAACTATATTTTTATTTTGCCCAAACTTCCTATATTTAATCTCAATAAAAGTTATTGGAAAAAAAATTCTCAATAAAAAGTATTTATTGAATTGAAAATCTAATAAAAGTATTGATTAAATTACCTATATTTAATCTCAATAAAAGCATTTCTTAAATTAAAAATCTAATTTTTTTTTTCAAAACACCTAAATTTCTCCTATTAACATTTTAAAATAACCAAATTACTCCTATTAATTTCAATGACTCCCAAATAAAGCTGGTTTTATATTATATACAAATTATTAAAGTTTTCTAAAATAAATAAATATTTTTCATTTAACGTTTTAATTTTTAATATTAGTTAATATTTTAAATATTTTACAATATTTAGATTTGAATTATCATGTAATATATAATACCATAATACTTTTTGTTATATTAAATTTTTATACAATTTAGTCTTTATTTTAATTTATTAATTACTAATTAAATAATTTTTTATGCAAACATATATTAAATAATTAAAACTAATTTATTCATTGCATGGATAATTTAACGATCAGTCGTCACATTTTAAAAATGTGTACTACTAATAAAATAGACAAAAATGGCATAACCCTTTGTTTTTCTAAAAGGCATATAAATTATTTGTAAAAATGTACCAACGTATTTTAATAAGTTATTAATAAACGTGAATAATGTGCATGCAATTGGTCAGTCGGCAGAAAGAGAAAGAATCAAAATATATTTACTTAGTTTCCAAGAATCCAATCAATTTGTTGAATTTGCATTCACATTTGAGATATGACATGTAAGGATTGGATGAGGTGGAATTGGTTCCACCTTTACCTTTTCATTTATGAATTTATAAAAATTCAAAGGAAAATAAATCAAATCAAAACATGATATGATATGAGTCGATTTAGTCGTAGTTTAATTAGTATGAGTATTATTATTAATACAAGAAAATGTAAGTTCGAATGTGCTGAAACGTATTTATGGGTTGAAGATGGACTATAGACAGTTCTAATTATTGTGTAAAAAAAAAATAAATATGATCAAAACTTATAATAAAATTATTCAAAAAAATAAAAAACTTGAGATGATAAAAATAACAACATTATATATATATATATATATATATATATATATATATATATATATACCTTTCTATTCAATGTTAGGTAAAATTTTGTTTTTAGTAACTTTATTCTATGTTAATTTTCATTTTTATATTTTTTTGAAATATAAAATTTTAGTATTGATCCAAACAGTACTAATTAAATCCATTTGGTTGGATAAATCATCCACCATCTTCATTGGTGTTTATTTTGAACAAAAATGGCTTACCAACTCTGCCTGTTGCATACTTTTGGATTCGGACCCATTTTGGTAGAGTTAATTTTAATTGGTTATACACTAAATTTTTTGAAAATATTTTATTTCCTTTGTTTAACTAAAATGACACATTTGAAATTCTTTAGTCATTTTTTTTATTATAATTTTTTTAACTTTAATTCTTTTAAATATTTTAATCAATTACATTTTATAAAAAATATTTTTTAAAATTATTTCATTTATAATTTTAGGCACAACCGCGGGAACAATTTGACATCCTATGGCTTGACAATACAGTTCTATAAATACTTTGTCAAAAAAATTTGACCTTATGTCTATCATATTTAATGAGTTGATACAATCTACAAAAGATATATTAGAAAGTAGTTATTATAATACGAATGACTCCATAACATCCTACAAACCTTTAATCTAATCCCTTCAACTTGATCCCAATGATACCCAAAGTTGACACATGAATGGGACTCACCCTTGACAACTTCTTTAATTGAATGAAGGAGCTGTAGTTTTCACAAAATATAGTTAAAATTTGGTTTTTCTTTCTCTTGGCAATAATATTAAGGCCTGAAGTATTGACTTTTGTAGTGTATGGGCCAATATTCAAAGGGCTTCCTGGTCCACTATATATATATGTATATAGACATGGGCCTAGCATATTCCAAATAAAATGGAAAGAAAAATGGAGGCTGAAGTAGGGGTGATAAATTTTAGAGTTCATAACTACAAATATAATATAATTATCAATATATATTTAAGTTAGGATTAAATCAATATAAAGTATAAACAACATTCACATATAAAATTATGTATGGTGGAACCAGAAATCCTTTAATATACCATTATAAGACCATTATAAGGTAGAATTAAACTAATACAAAAAATAATCGAATGAATAAATAAAATATATTTTGACAAAATCGATAAAAGATGATTGCAAGACTTGAATTTAGATAGTGAAAGACTCAGGTTGTCAACATTTGCCAACAATATACTTCGTTAGGAATAGAGTTGAAGTTTTTTTTTTTTTTTTTTTTTTTTTATATTTGGGTTCAAAATTTTAGATTTTAAAAGTATTAATATTTGGTATACTGAAAATATGTTTTTTTTATTCCACAACAAGTCTTAAAAGAATTGTTATGTGTCTCTTATATAGCACTTGTTAATCCTTTAACCTCCTCTGTGGAGTCAAAAAACTCCATTGACAGTTCTCTCATGTTTAAGGGAAAATATTTGATACACTATCAGTGAAGTTTTTAAACTTCACAAATAAGATTAGGGTTGGCAAATGTCCTATAAGAATATAATAAAATACTTAATAAATATTTAAAATTTTTTTGATCACATCTGTTTTTTTTCCCACCCCAATCCATAAATAGGAGGATAATGCACTTCAGCGCACTTGAACTCATATTGTCCTGCATTACTAACAATGTCCATACTAATCGAGTTAAGACTCAATCAACAAAACCTTTTAATTTATTAAATACAAGTAGTTACACTCAAATCTAATTTTAAAAAAGATATTTTTATATAAGTTATAAAAGTTATATTATAAGTATGAATATATATATATATATATATAAGTATTTGAGATGATTATGATAAAAAAATTATTATATTATAAACCCTAAAAATTATATTATAAAAAATAATTTGTGTATCTTATAAAATTATAACAAAAAAATTATTTAAATCTAAAAAAATTTCTAAAGTTATGAAAAAAAAATCATACTTATTTATAAAAAAATTGTTATAGTTTGTCTTTTTAACAATAAATTGTTTAGAAAAAAATTTTCTAAAGTTATGGAAAAAATATTATCTATAACAAGTGTTATACAAGTTTTGGGTAATTTATAAAATCCTTTATTTTTTTTATAAAAGTTATATATAATAAATTTTATATTATTTTTTACTTAGGGTGGGTTTGGATAGGCAGTGTGTTTACTTGTAGTTAATGTAAAAACAGTGGTGGTAATGAGATTAGATAATATAACATGAGACAAAAATTGTCCAACCAAACCTGCCCTTAATTTACATATTAAAAAAGGTGTTATATCTTAGCATAAGGCTTTCTCTAAATTAAGTTTTTATAATTAAAACTATAGACTATTTAGGCTATGAACCCAAATATGATGTTTATGCTAATTAATCAAATAAAAATGGTTTCTTGCACCATATTTTTAGGCATGATACCATTTGAGGAAATAGTGCTAGACACAAGCACAATAGACAACTTGTGAACTATTTAATTTGATACATTCAAGGCTTCGAAATGTGGTTGAAAAAATATTTATTGTTCTAAAAAATATTTGCTATATTAACAATATTATCTCAGTATAGCATAAAAAAAAAGTTGAATCATACTAGCATGTTGCATATTTCATAATTTCCATGATAGGTGGAATTGAGATGATCTATACTTCGAAGAGCAGATGAAAGAAAGAGATATTGATAATCTTAATTATGCAAATTTAAATTTAGATGATGATAAATTCGGTCAAATCCCAATAGATGATGATAATGAATATGTTAAATATTAAAAAGGAAATAACCCAACAAATATGCATTAGGAGAATTAGATAAAAATTGCATATGATGTTTAGTCTAACACGATACATATGGTGATTTGATTTTAATTTTTTTACTTGTTTAAAAATTTATTTTTATCATACTAATAATTTTTTATAGTACTCAATATTTTTTTTAAATTATAAATTATATAACTTTATAATTATAATGTATACTACCATAAGTAATTACAAGAGAATGTAACTACTACTCTAATAATTATATTTGCATTCAATCACTTTGTACTGCCCAAACATACCCGAAAAATATAACATGTGAAATTATAATTATTATTCTTTAAAAATATATAATTCATTAGAGGAAATTAATTATTATCTATCTATCTATGGAAGCCATGGACAGATTCCATGTATTGATCAAAATGGAGATGAAATTACTTATTTTAGCTCTTTTATTCCCTCTTTGGAAATGTGGGGTTGCAATCATATGATTTCATGATTTACCAAAAAATGAAAAAGGAAAAAGAAAACCTTAATTGAAATAAACCCTTTTAATGTGTTAGATTCTTCCGTCTCAATCTTGTTTTACATTTTCCTTAAAAAATGAATAAGAAAGAAAAACTGGACATTACTGGGTTAGCATTTAGCAATCATAGCTACCCAAAATTCAAAAGAAAACAGATGATAAAATGAAGGGGAAGTCAGAAAAGTTGTTTAGGGGTCTAAATTAAATTGTAATTTTTATTATAGTAAAAATATAATTTTTAAAGGATTAAATTAAAATTTTATCATTTTAGGGGGTTAAAGTGTAATTTTACTTTTATTAATTTAAAATTTTAAAAATTTTAAATAGCCAAAGTAAAAAAAAAAAATTCATTTTAAGAGGGTCGGGCCTGCTAGCCCTCTAGATTCGCCCCTGGACAAAATTCAAGAAATTGAGGCATTTTTAATAATTTACATATATTCGGGTTAAAATATGTTATTCATCCTTGTACTCTTCATAAATTTGAAAATTAGTCTGTACTTTTGTTTTTAGAAATTTAGCCTCTCAACTTTTTAAATTTCAAAATTCAAGTTCAATTGTTAATATTGTTAATTTTTTTAGTTAAAATTTTTGACGTGACATTTTGAAAAAAAAAATTACTTGGTAACAATGTAAGTAAAAAATTGATATTATAATAAACTTTAATTTAACAAAGTAATATTACCAGTGTTAATAATTGAATTTGAATTTAGAAATCTGAAAAATAAAAAGGATGAATTTCTAAAAAGTAAAAATATAAAGATTAAATTCTAAATTTATAAAAAATACATAAGCGTATTACGTATTTTAACTTAAATTAAGTTATTGAAATCTAATAAATAAATTTAAAATTTATATTTACGTATAAATATAGTTATATAAATGTAATTAAAATATATTTTATATATAAAATTATAAATATATATGTAAAAATTATTAAAAATATTAATAAATCTAAAACATATTAATACGAGTAAATAGCAATAACGATATCCCCACCAAAAATACAGCCTATCTTGATTGTAATTGCATTTGCAAACGAACAAACATGAAAATTATTGTGAATGATAAGGCCAATGCTGCCCCGATGAAATATGTAAATTTGCAGCTAAGGACTAAATTCTA
The DNA here is from genome assembly GCA_025698465.1 of Gossypium longicalyx. NCBI lineage: Eukaryota > Viridiplantae > Streptophyta > Magnoliopsida > Malvales > Malvaceae > Gossypium > Gossypium longicalyx. The sequence continues at coordinate 91,104,717 of CM047004.1, forward strand.
GCTGGCATTTTGTTTAATATATAGTACTCAAAGTAGCAAAATAATTCCAAAAACTTTGTACCACGTACAATTATTTTTTTATTAGATTTCTTCATTTTAATTTGTTACATTTTTTTTAGAACAATGCATAAATGGGGCAAAATTTCACCAAAAACCACAAAATTGTCAACGTAGATATAACACTCGTAATATTTCTTATTGTTGAAATTCAGATAAATTACTAAAATAGTCACTTTTTATTTTTTTTGGATTACATTTTAGTAATTTATGTTTGAAATGTTACATTCTAGCCATTTATGTTAACGTGCTGTGACATTTTAGTTATTGAGCTATTAGTTACCGTTAATGGTAAATTGACGTGTCACGTTAAATCATCATTTTAAACAAAAAATTTAGGTTAAATTATACAATTGGTCCCAATATTTTTTTTTATTTTGAGCAATTTATCTTTTTTTCTTTTATGTTCTTTTCACTTTTTTTTTCCTTTCTCTTCTGCTTCTCCATCTATTTTCCTCTCTTATCCATCTCTTTTAATGTAAAAGAAAAAAATTGCTCAAAACGAAAAAATATGGGGATCATTTGTATAATTTAACCTAAAATTTTTATTTGAAATGATGATTTAACATGTCACGTCAGCTTACCGTTAACGACAATTAATGCTCAATGACTAAAACGTAACATTTCAATCATGAGTGATTAAAATGTAATTCAAGAAAAATAAAAGTGACTATTTTAATAGCTTACCCGTTGAAATTGTTGTAACAATAAGTTTGTCCTAAACACACTTAATAAATATATTGTGATTATAATTAAGTGAAGATATATAATACCAAATTTAGATAAAAAGAAAAGAAGAAAGTAAAAATGAGGGAGAAAGAAAGACCACAAAACGTTAGAGAAGATTCTTCGAAATTATCTTATTTCATTTGACGGTCCAAATTATGTTATTAATTATTGTTTTTAAAATTTAAAATAATTTACAATATAGTTAAAAAAAAGTTGCATAGGACAGCATATGATGCTTTGTAAACAAGAGTAAGACAAACTAATCCTTGAAAATACCCGTTGTCTCGTGAATCATAAAGTTGATAGGTCACCATCTTACGTTCCTAGTTTTACTTTTTTCTTACTATTTTCCCCACATTAGGTTTGGACTATGAGTTGGTTTTCCTACCTCATAAATCACAATCAGGGAAAAAAAAGGTAAATCTTTTCAATGTGCTCCATTGGTCCTTCCCACTATCAAACCAACTTGCCCACCAATTTTAACCATTTATATGTTACAACATAATTTCTATTTTTAAATTTAAATTTACAGAGACCTGGGCATATTTTTGATATAATTAAGATATTCTTTATGCTTTTTTTACGGTTTATGAAATTTAATATGTTTTAAAATTCGTGATTGTTTGTTTTGACAATGTTATTTTCAATGTTTGAATTTAATAGTACATGACTTGAAGATAGAATTAAAACAACAAAATAAATTTTCTTTAAAGACTACATGTGCTTTGTCATATTTTTAACTCATTTGTTTGGTCTGATTTTAATGGTCTATGTCCTATTTAGACGGTTTTCAATTAAGGGTGAGTTTGGATGGGTGGTGGGGTACGTAACGGTACGTTTAACTTATTTTTTGTCTCACGGTTATAGTATCTAATATTATCATCACTGTTGTTTTTTACACTAATCGTAGGTAAATGCACCGCCCATTTAAACCTATCCTAAATTTGTAAATGTATTAAGGTATAATGACTTATTTGACCCTTCAACTTTATAAAAAAGGTCATTTTATCATTCCATTTAACTTTTCTGTCTCTTTTAATTATTAAACTTATATTATTTGTCAAATCACTTTAAAATAGATGGAAAAATTATCGCCTGTTAACTTTGTTGCGCGTTAGCAATTGATTAAATTTAAAAATTATTATTTTTTATATTTAAAAAAATAATTAATTATTTAATATTTAATTGGAAGGTCAAATAAATCATTATATATTCAACATAGTTTTCATAATTTTTTAAAATCACAAGTATCATGGTACCTAAAAAATTATCCAACTGAGGATGAAAAAACAAAAAGAAGAAATACTATATTTGATCATATAATCCTTAAATTTAATTAGCAATATATTAATGAATTTATGTATTTATAGAGGTAAAATTAAGTGTTCTTATTTTTTATTTAAAAAATTAGTTTAATTATCAATATTGTTAGTATTTTACGTTAAAATTTATTAATACATTGATTACGTTGTTGGTATATGATTGAGGTAAAAAAACATGCTAAATTAATTGCAGGATTTTTAAATTGAAAAAATAAGGGTATTTAATTTTTAAAATTTAGAGTTGCAAGAGGACTACATCTCTACGTCGGGAAATGTACAAGGACTAATAGATAATTTGACGATCCCTCAAAATCCCGGTTCACAAATATGAACCCCCTTTGACGGGGAAGTTAACTGCTTTTAACTGGATTAAACCGGTTGGTCGAGGTCTAGCCATAATTAAAAAAAAAAAGTACTTTTGTTAACGGCCGAAAAGGGACAAACAAAACCACCGCCCACAAAGGCTTGTTGTCCTAGTTTCCTTTTGTTTTGCCTACAACCCCATTTTTTAAACTCTCTTTCCTTCCATAGCTGTCGTTTCGTTATCTTCTAGTTTTTGTGGGTTTCTCGGAAGAATGTCAGTGAAGCTTTATAGACTCTTCTCCATTCCTCTTTCCTTCTTCAACCCCAATAATGGCTTCTTCTTTACATCAATTGCTCAAGGAAGAAGGGTTCGAAAAAGGCAAGTTATTGAAGAACCAACCAGATGACTCCACTGCATTACCTATTTACATCTGCCATGGCCGAAAAAGCTCGGAGATAACCGAGCACAAGGATGAAAAAACTGTTATCCGAAATGGGTCCTCAGTGTTTTCATCATTTAAACCAAAATCAGATGAGCCTGTAATCGATGAAGCCGCCATTAAAGCTGTGATATCTATACTCGGTGGATACACTGGTAGGTACCTTAAAGATGAGAGTTACCGTGCAATGGTGAAAGATAAGTGCACCTCTTGCTTATTATCGCGGCGAAAAGCTGGTTCGGATGGTGGGATTTTTATGAACATGGAACTTGGTATTGAGAGCATTGACAAGTTAGTGGAAGATCGAGGGAACAAAAAGGAATTGAAGATGAAATTGTTAAGGAATTCGATTCGGCTTTTGAGTATTGTTGCTTCATTGAATTGTGAAAAATCGAGGAATGGTTCAACTTGTGGAGTACCCCATTCTCATCTTTCAGCTTGTGCTCAGCTATACTTATCTATAGTTTACAAGCTGGAGAAGAATCATAGGTTATCAGCTAGGCATTTGCTTCAAGTTTTTTGTGATTCGGCTTTTCTAGCCAGAACCCATTTGCTTCCTGATTTATGGGACCATTTTTTCCTTCCCCATTTGCTTCATCTTAAGGTTTGGTACCACAAAGAACTTGAACATCTCTCCAACTTGGGCAATGCTTTTAAAGAGACCAAAATGAAAGCTTTAAGTAAGCTCTATAATGACCAAATGGATATGGGAACAGCTATGTTCGCTATGTACTATAAAGAGTGGCTTAAAATTGGGGCTAAAGTCCCACCAGTTCCTACAGTGCCTGTGCCATCAAGTTCCAGTTATGGATCATCAAGAAGGAGATCATCTGAGTCTCATGCTTCAGTTTCTTCTATTAATAGAAACTTGTAAGTTAATAATTTAGATAAGTTTTAAGTCATTTTGTGTTAAGCATTCAAGAAGTTTTGACTTGTTTTTCTCGATTGTCTTGAATGTTTCTAAAGGTATCAAACTGTGTTTGGTGCCACAACCGAATGGCAATCCGTGGAGCTTGATCGCCGAATCAGGACATCGATCGATATATGTCGCCTCGAGGCAGAAGAAAATGAGTTCAAATATAAAAACTACAACCAGGTAATTCTATCAGGCTGCGATTAGTTTATCATACTGTTATATTGGAGAATATATCATTCATGGTTCTGAAACTTGGCAGAACAAGAAGACGACACATAGGAGGTCATCATCAAGCCATATTTATAGCACTCCGAGAACCGAATTATTGCCCGAGACACAAAAATCAGGCCATTTCCGGTTTTTTAGCTGCCAAAGTAAGCCAAAAGGATGCTTGGTAAACGGGAAAATTGATGTCAGAAATAATTCGATGAGAAAGTTGGAACATCTTGATCTTCCTTTGAGTGATTTAAGTAAAGCCATAGCTACTATTTGCTCCTCAGATGTTCTAAGTGACTGTGAAATCGCAATCCGGGTAATGACCAAAGCATGGTTGGACTCACATGGTGATTCTACCGTTGAAGCTGCTTTAACAAAGGCGCCTATTATCGAAGGAGTCCTTGAGGTTTTGTTTGCTTCCAACGACGATGAAGTTATGGAATTAGCAATATTGATTTTAGCAGAATTTATAACTAGGAGTAAAGTGAATAGGCAGATAATACTCAACTCAGATCCACAGCTTGAGATCTTCTTGAAACTGTTGAAAAATAGTAGTCTATTTTTAAAAGCTGCAGTGCTGCTTTACTTGTCGAGGCCAAAGGCAAATCAAATGATATCAACTGAGTGGATACCCCTAAGCCTTAGAGTTTTAGAATTTGGAGAGCATTTGCAGACTCTTTATACAATAAGATGTAGTCCTCAAGTGGCAGCATTATACTTCCTAGACCAACTTTTAACTGGTTTTAATGAAGATAGAAACTTAGAGAATGCTTGCCAAGTGGTTTCTCTTGGGGGATTGAACCTTCTGATGAGAAATGTGGAGTTCGGTGGTGTTCTCGAGCGGAATAAGGCTGCCTTGATCATATCCTGCTGCATTCGAGCTGATGGAAGTTGTCGACACTATGTAGCTGATAAATTGAACAAGGCAGCTCTGATTGAACTTATGGTTGGGAACTGTAAGGATTCTAATGGATCTGTTATTGCTTTACTAACTGAGCTACTCTGCCTAAACAGGTACCAATCCGTTTACGATTTACCGTGATTTTCTGATTTGTTCTCGAACTTCAAATGCATATCCTTATTACCAAGTGAATGTTAACAGAAGAACACAGATTATGAAATTCTTAAATGAACTGCTGAGAGGATGGGGAGGCTTGAATACCATGCACATCTTATTAGCATGCTTGCACAAAGCTCTACCCGAAGAACGCCCCCTGGTTGCAGCCCTCTTGTTACAGCTTGATCTTCTGGTAATTAATTTCATTGCCATTCACAGCATTATATACCACCAATTCTGCAATATTTCGATTCAGAAATCATGGATTGCAGTCATTTTACAGGGAGATCCTTTTAGATGCAGTGTCTACAGAGAAGAAGCAGTTGAGGTAATTATAGAAACTTTAGATTGTGAAAAATGTAATGAGAAGATTCAACAACAATCCGCCAAAGCTCTTACGATGTTGGGAGGTCGGTTTTCTTACATGGGAGAGGCAACAACTGAAAGTTGGCTTTTGAAACAAGCAGGCTTTCATGAAAACTTACAGGGTTCATTTCAAAAGAAGGAAATAGGTGATAATTTCTTGGTAAGCTACAAATATGATTTGTCTATGTATGGTTGTTAATTATAGTTGCAAGATTTCAAGCTACATTTATTGCTGAAACTGCTGCAGATACCTATTCTTTTCTAATGTCTGTTGGTTTTTTTATTTTTTGCTAGGATGAAGGGGAGGAAGAAATAGAAAATTGGCAAAAGAAAGCAGCAATTGCATTGCTAAATAGTGGTAACAAGAGATTCTTGGCTGCTCTTTCAAATTCCATGGCAAAGGACATTCCTAGTTTAGCACGAGCGAGCCTGGTAACCATTGCCTGGATGAGCTGTTTTCTGCATTTGGCTGGAGATAAAGATTTCCAGGCCATGGCAAGCTCAATACTCACGCCCCGGTTACTAGAATCCTCGAATCCCAATCGAGTACTTGAAGAAAGGGTGCTTGCTACTTTCTCATTGCAGCAAGTCAGAAAAAGCTCAGGTGACATTTTCAAAGCTAGCCTTGGCCATTCAATCATTTCTTTTCTTTAGTATATGAAATTTCAATACTTCTCCTATATGTTGCTATCTTTTGCTCCATCCTTGACAGATCAATATGTTCATCTTTGCTAGAATACATAGCCTGATGAGCTTATTCAACCGTCTCACAATCACTGCGAGGCACCGGTAGCCTGAGCTTGAGGCCTGGACGGTCTGGCTTGTTAAAGAAATGCAAGAAATCATCCAAGTCTTGGATTTCAAAAAAGTGATTATCCAATCACCCTGGCCTAATTCATTAGAGAGGATGATAGATAAGTTGCTACTTCTTCCAAATTCTTTACATCTTTTGAGAGTGTAGGTAAATATGAATGTATATATACACATGATTTCCCCAAATAAAGAATGGAATGCAAAATCTGTTTTCTTCCTGGAAAACATGATGATGACCAATAACATACAGATTTAAAATGACAAGAACAACTTAAAACTACTATAACATGCAAGAGCTTGATGGCTAATGTTTTCTCTTTTTTTTTTTTTTTTACAGTGTTTGGTTTGGTTATTTTCACCTTGTATTCATACATGTATTTGTATCTAATACTCACCCTGAATCTTGATAACGTAAGTTATCATCCTATCTCCATGGATATCACTGTTTTGTCAGATTCGCTAGAATGACAAATGATTTCAATGACCAATCTGTTTTTATCTCAAAAATCTTATTTATAAAAAATCTCTTCCTCAGTCATGGCTCATGGCACATGGCACATGGCTACCGGGCAGTGAATGTTTGGATTCAATTGATATCTCAAAAATCCAACAAAAAAAGAGTTTGTGGTGGATATATTCTATAGTGGAAAAAAACATAAGGGGCAACTCTTTCCACTGAATAATACAAAAACAGAAGCAATTAAAAAGGAAATCTGTCTCATTCCAATTTCTAGTTCTGAAATAACCTATTTCATGTTTTCAGCTACCCTGTCTGGCTTTCGAATTGCCCCACCTTCACATGCCTGGCTCCACTTAACAGTACTTTGCTGTATTAGTTTTCTTGGATCCTTCTATGAAAGTTTTTAAACTCTTATTATTGCTCTTGAATTGTGCTGGTTAGCTATGGTTGGCACCTCAAAGGTTAAACTTTTTAAGGATGTTTTAGATAAGGGTGTTTTACTCCAGTAATCTTCAATATTTTGAATTCCTTTCTTGTCTGATATTATTGAAAAAGCTTCACTTATGAAAACGGCTGCCAATACAAGTTGCTGTTGTATAAAGTGATCAAACTGATACATCAAACCACATTTATTAATATAGAATAGAGTATCATCATATTCTTACAAGACACCTTAACTCAATCCCCAGGCCAATGCTAAGCTAACTGGAGAATAGGAACACGGCAATTCATACTTGCATGAGACTTCAAACAAACAACTAGGTTCAGACACACTTTTGTAGATTAAACAGACATAAAATCGCATTATAACAACAGTGGCAATCCTCTAAACTCCATGGGCTTCATAAACCACATCAGCTTGGAGGATACGCTAAACGTGAAGTGCAATTAGATTCACCCATGAACTCCTTTACTAGGCTGATATAAACGGGACTATCGTTCCGACGTTCTAAGTGGGCCTTTTCAGATGAAAAACATTGAATGTTGCAGGTGAGAATGGACCCTATAAGAGCTCTTGTCAAATGCAACAGCTGATGGTTGTGATGGCGGTGCCGAAGAAGAAGAAGAGGATCTTGACGATGCTTGAGACTGTCGGTTCAATACCTGCTGCTAAAGCCGACCTCTATGTTCCATATATATATATATATATACTGTTCCAATAATTACAAATGATAATCTAAAAATAATGTCACTTAATTATTAAGTAAGAGTTGTCATTATTCATAGTGATCAATTATGTCTCTTGTCACCAAAAGTTATGCTATTTAATTGATAACAAAGGGTCATAATTATTCAAGTAGATACCTATTGAATAATTATTTTTATGTTTAAAGATATAATTATCCATTTAGATAGTCATGAGACATGAAACCTCCTAAAGGAGAGGAATTTCATTTGTAGGATATACTAATAAGTTCTAAAATTCTATCTTTCCTCTATCTTCTACTATTATTAGATTGTTTTATAAAGAGTTACTGTAAATTTTTTTTATAGAAATTGATTTTATTTTATAAAATTATCCTTATAATAATTTTTTTATCTAAAATGTGTTAGAAAAACCATTCAATAATTAAATTTAGATATAATTATATGCAATTACACATATGATTCATTAGGTAACAATTATAGAAAATAGATCTAGCTGAATTTTGTGTAAATGATTCTTCAATTCTTAAGAGAGAGGTTAATTGGACATTTCCGCAAATAATTATCTAGAAGACTTTTAAATTTCTTTTATTAGTTATTAATTGAGAAAGAAAAAAGAATACCGAAAATGACATAGTAAATTAACATGTAAATAGTAAAATGCGTATAAAAAATTAGGATTTTTGTATTGACAAGAGATTGTAATAGGTATCATAATAACAACAATATTTTAGAACCCAAATATTTGCTCGATTGATAAAAATGTTCGCCTTTATACTTAGGTTATGAAGCGGGTTACTACTTTAAAAAATCAATTTCTTCATGATGAACATGAAATTTTCCCTTTATGGGTCGAAAATTTAAAATGTTGATAGATAGTAGATTATATATCTAATCTAAAGGAGTCTTCAAAATTTCTTAAGCTACCCATGTTCTGATAGCAATATTAATTTTTTTTATGAATGTTTTAGAAGAAGTAAACAGTTAATCATAACATATATTCCATTCTTATAAATTAAGATTGAACTTTCGACATAATGCCCCCACCAAATTTCATGATTATCTAACAAAGTTTTTTAACTCTTTTAAAGTTCACCATTCCAATTTCCAACTCAAAAACTCACGAGGAATTTAAACAGAAGCACCTACCCTGCCCTGCCTCCAACTGTCGACCCATGACACTATACATTGTAAGTGAAATGCGAATGTCTCTCTCAACATTACATTAGCTTTTGCATTTACGTTTACTTTCCTTTGGATTATCTCTTGGTTTCCTTTGTTCAATTTGCTAGCCCCATAAACAGATAACCTTTACTGGCTTGTTCTTTTATCTTATTTGCACTCTTATTGTATTACACTTGAAATCAACCTGGTTTATACCTATGTTACTTTCCTATGCTTAAAATGATTTCTCATGATAAATAATTTAGTTATTTTCAATTTATTGTTAATTTTTAGAGATCTATTGATTATAAAATTTTTAGTTGGTTATTTTTAGTGATTGATTGTTGAATTTTTTTCCTTAAATAAGCATTATTTTTTCGATTTAATAAGCATACACTTTCCTTAAAAAAATATTTCTAATTTATTCTTGTTTTTGTTTTTTTTTACAGCAAGTTTTCTCACAGTCTCCCATGTTCTTTCTTCAACGAGGTTGATTAAGTGTGTGAACTTCAAATGGATTTGTCATCTGACTGTAAGCTTTCGAGGTTATTCGCCTGCAATTTGACTTCCATAATATGCAAATGTCTAGCTTTGGTCACCATTGCTCTGTTCTTCAGAGCTATTTTGTACCATTTATCATCTGGAGATGTTGTCCTTGAACGGGACGACCTCGACTTAATTCTAGGCCGCTCTATGTTGTAGCAATCCGATGAAGGGATTCGTAGACATAAGTTTTTGGAAGTCCCTCAACTAGTTTGGGGACTAAATAATCAAAAGATAGCATTTGTAAGAGCTTGTTTAACTGCTAGAATGCTGAACCGAACTCTTTTGATGCCAAGCTTTAAGTGCTTCACTTTTCTATAAGGAAATCAACCGCTTGCAGCCGATTTCGTTTTATAAAGTCTTCAAATTCGAAAGGTTTAATACCCTTTGTGAAGGGTTTGTCTAGTTAGTTAGTTACTCGGATCTTAAGAATCGAACCGGAGTATACGATCTCCGAAAGGGAAGTGGAAGAAAATGGACTGTTGAGAGAGACCTTGAGCAGTTGAAGCAAAGCATCATCAATGGTCCTATTGATATGCATGAAGTGATTAGAATGGTTGGAAAGAATCCATTTCTTTGCCATGATCATTGGCCTGTCAAGGACTATGCAAGGGTCTTTGAGTGCTTAGTGTTGGTTGATGACATATCAAAAGAAGCAGATAAACTTGTTTCCAAGAATAGGCAGATAGGAAGGAAGCTTAGAAGCGAACCCGACATGGGTTCTTCGTTGCGACCGGCTCCTTATGTAGCCGTCCATATGAGGGTCGAAATCGATTGGATGATTCATTGTAAGAAGTTAGAACAAAGATCAGGTGTTAGCCAAATATGTAGCAGCAAGCAAGAAATTATAGAAAGAGGGGGGAAAATCATCAACCTTGAAGCTCCCATTGTTGTTTATCTTGCTGTTGCTGATAACCTCCTCAATGATTCTTCATTATTGAGTGGTTGGAACAAAGGGTTGGTTCCTTATGAAAAGAAGAACTCAGGGGTTGATGGAATTTACAAGAAACATTCATATATGATTCAGTCTGCAATTGATTATGAGGTATGCTCGAAGGCTGATTTATTCGTAGGCAACAGTTTTTCGACTTTTTCAAGCCTCATAGTTTTTGAGAGAACACAAAAGATGATGAGAATGGGGATTACAAGCTCATGCAAGAACGAGAACGAGGTCGATGTTCAGTGGCCGTCTTATGCATATAATATAGCAGCAGGGGAATCAAATGGTCCTCAGAAATGGATGATTAATATGTCTGATTCAAGTCTCAAAGTAATTATTTATGGCTCTAATGCCATTTTGTTCAAAGGTGGCAACTACAGCAGCAACATGCATGCTACCATGCAATCATGCACGAGCATGCAAGTGACCAAGTAGTCCAGCTGAGGCATTGAAATGTCCATGGTGTAATCCGGTTGAAGAACCACTTTTGTAATAGTTGACTTTTATTAATTTGTTTGTTATCCTTTTATGTAATGTTCAGCTAAGATTAATCATGACTCTTAGCTGATTTAGCAGTTTTTTAGAGGTCATTATGTTGATTTTACACCTTAGATACCTGCACAAGCAAGCTTTGTTTTCTTTCTATGTAACTCATCTACTTATGTATTTTTTTTTATGAATGAAGTAACAAGCATAGCCAACTTGTTCTCTCATCTTTGTTCATCCGTTTTTGCTTCTGTTTTGAGCTTTCAAACACAAGATTTCTTTGTTTTGTTCTTGATCATTTGATCGAAACTTAACACATACTTTACCCAGGTATAATACTTTGTTGCTCCAGTTTCAACAAGTTGTTTATACTTTACCCGGGTACAATAGATTTGTTATTCCTCCTGTGTGAAAAACTTAACACATTTCTTGTTTAAGTTTGAACCCAATTCATCCTCCTGGTTGAATGGCCTAAAGTATATCTGTATATGTAGAGACATACTGAAATCAGAATGGTTTCCTTGGATTGGTGATTGTTAGAGTGAAATAGGTCAACTTACAAAAAACATGTTTTCAACAACACATGGTAAACATAGATATATAATTATTTTACGTTTCTTTTCCTCCCAATATTATTACATATCAAAGTACTCCCCAACTAGATTTTAGTTTTGAAGATGATCAAGCCCATTTGGCCATGACGGACATGCCACCAGCACCGAGAAGAACTGCAACATAAGACTTAATTTGGAGCTTAACGCTAGCCTGCAATTTTGATCCCATGAAATCTGCTGCAAGAAGATCAACCAAAGCCATATAAATCAAAAGCCCAGCCGAAGATGCATTTAGCAGTCCGACAGTGATCAAGGCTGTTGGGCTGTTCTCTTTGTATGTGTTGGCTAAAGCAATTCCCAGTGCTATCCCAAATGGGGTCGTTACAGAGAAGAAGAACACCAGGATAAACTTCTTCATTGTTTTGTACTCGGCCTATAATTTTCATTTGAGTTAGATGCCTTTGGATGAGTGCTTAAACATGAAGAATAAAAATATAAGTGGATGATGTACCTGAAGAATGCAACCGCCAAGACCCATCCCTTCAAACATTTGATGGAAGCAAAGGGCTGCCACTAGACCTTTAATGGAGCAAGTATTATTTGAGGCTCCTAGTGAAAGCCCTATCACCACTGAATGAACTACAATCCCCAGTTCTAACACCTGCATACAACATGTCAAGCCAAATGAGGTGATGCAATTGAATATGTTAGTATATCCTCGTTAACATTAAAATTTCTTACCATGGCAACCACACGGTATCGCAACAACTGTTGATCTACAGCTCCTGGTGCAGGCTTTAAGCCATGATGGTGACCGTGAAATTGTCCAACATTCACTACAACCATTTCCTGTTGTCCTCCCCCAACAGGTGATGCAACTTCCGGGATAACCCCGTTGTTGCATTTCTTGGTGTATATTGATGTAGCCATGGAATCCACCATTAAGGTCACTATTGCGGATAACATGGCGACGAACCCCGTGAAGGGAAACTTATGCCATGGATTCTCTTTCAAGCACCTAGACGATAACATGTTAAAAGAGTCCGGCAACACGTGCATGAAACCGGTCGCCAGAATAATCCCGGCTGCAAAGCACTTAACGATCACAAATAAATTTCTGTCGGGGTTAAGAGCCGGGATCGAACGTGTAAATAAAGGTGAACATACCCCGATAACACTAGCGATTAATATGGAGAAAATGGCTATGACCTTAAGGGGTAAGGCCTTTTCTTTGTTGGTGCAGCCATCAGTTTTGGTTTGACATTCCTCTGGTACTACTGAAAGTGCTTGTGGTGGGAAGATGCAGATGATAAGCAAGAAGATAGAAAAAAGTCTGACATATAACGAAGCCATTGACATGTAAAGATAGAAAGTGTTTTTTTGGGGCCTTTCAGTTATGGGGATGATGAATAAGTGTGGTTCTATACATAGAGACGAAGTGATATCCTGTTATTTAACTAGTATAAATATAAATATATATTGCTAAGTCAACATCTTATTGATAAAAGATTAAAATAAATTGGTTTAATTCTTAACTTACATACATTTTTATAAAAATTTGGTAGCTAAATTTACTTTTTTTTTTTTTATAACTTTTTAGTATTTAATTTAGGTATTAGAGTTAGTTTAACGAAAATTATTTGTTAATATTATGTTTAAATTTTTCAGAATAAATTTAGTCGCAAATATAAATTTGATTAATTTTGTATTTAACTTGTCAAATATAGCATGGTGGATGTGATTTAATTAAAGTTCTAGGATCAAATTAATTGTTAATAGTTTTAGTTAATTATAAATTTTCATCGCATCAACTCTAAAACCTAAATTAAACACTAAAAAATTAACACTGCCAGCCCGAGGTGCCAAAATATATGACTTTTATTAAATAAATACATTACGCTAGATTTAAAACAAAAAATACAAAGACCACATTAGAAAACAAATGTCAAACTCAAATACCGTAATCTTAAACAAATTACAAAACATATATAAATACATACAATTATTTAAGTTTGTTTCTAATTTAATTACTTAAAATATTATCTTACTAATTATTTAATATAATTAAAATGGTAATTTTGTATAATTAATTATTATAATCGTAGCAGAGTACAAATTCTCTTTTTATTAATAGAAGATAACAATAATAGAATGCCCTTTACCCTAAAATCAATACGTTGAAAAGAAGAAGAAGAAATCACTTTATACAACACAAACATGGACGAGATCATTCTTTTTGATGTTACACAGATTCATTTCTTCTTCTTTTTCAGTGTATTGACACATACAGCCTATATATGGCCATATCTCTAGCATTCGTGACATTGAATGTCTTTCTTCTTGTCTTTTGGCTTTGTTTATTGATAATAGCCTTTCACTTGTCTTGTTGAAGCTCGACCTCCTTCGTTGGCAACTATTTCTCCAAGTTCTCATCAGTAATTTCTTCATCAATTGCAACCAAAAAAGTAATTTGCAGAGAAATATTTTTTTTATTTTATTTTATTGATCAGTCCCTTCTAACTTTTTCAAGATTTATCTTTGAAGAAACCCAATCAAACTTATCTATCCTTATTGTGTAATTTATAAACAAAAATTCTTTCTATTCCTCCTCCATCTTTTATCATACTTACATTATTCTATAAATAATTACCGCATAAAATATTTATAGAAAATGATATTCTTGTTATAGTTTATACAATGCTCAGTAAACATTAAATTTCATTGTATCTTTGAATTTCATTCGCTTATAACTCTTTTCCCGAAAATAAGAAAAAGAAAAAGAAAGATTGTGGCTTGATATTAAAGTCTTATTGATTAGTTTTCTATTTAAGTATTTGTTTGTATTCCATTTACATATTCACGACTTCACTTAGGTGTAGTTTAGGAATGTTTCTCAAAAGTGTTTCTCTTAAGTCAAATTTAGCTTTTCTCCAAAAATTATTTTCCCAAAAATATTTTTGAGAAACATTTCTAAACTAGACTTAACAATTTAAATATTAAAAAAAAAACAGAAATAAGAGAGAATTGAATAATAAAATACTATTTTTTTTTTTGACTTTTGTTTAAATTTACAAAAATCTCAAATTAAATATTACAACAACAGAAAAAAAGGAGGAGGAGAATTGATTGCTTTTCTACCTTAATAAAATACTATTTTTGTTCTTTGACTTTTATAAAATGTGAAAGGATAACAATATGATGATATTCTTTTTTAATCATTTGAATGATGGAATCCATTTCTGAGGAACAATGAGTAATTAATTAAGTACGGATTAGATTTTATTTAATCTTGATTAATTAAATGTCAAGTTGATATGTCATGCTGTACACAAGTTCAAAATATAATTATCTTAAACTTAAACTATAATGTATAATTTGGTGGTTATTCATCTCATCCCTTAATCACGAGATTAGATATTCAATCATCGTCCATAAAAATAGAGCACATTTCATGAACTAAAATTAATTCCTGTTACTTTCATTTAAAAGAAAAGAATTCCTTAATACTGCCAGTTTAGATTTAAATATGAAACTGCAGTTGTTATAAGTAATAAGTAATTAGCCACACAATGTTACCTTATTAAAAATTCATTCAATTTATTAAAAAAAATTACAAATAAAATATGGTTTATTTTACGATTTGACTCATAAAGTATTTTCATTTTCTCATTTTGGCATCTAAACCTTTTTAATTCAGTACTTGGTACTTAAAGTACACCTTTTTTCTCCATTTAGTACTTAAAGTATGCATCCATTAAATTTTTTAGTTCATATTTTAACATACTGATAAAAAAATTGGTGGCCAATCAAATAGTGCCACGAGGGGTTTTTTTTAAATAAAAATTTAGAAAAGTATATATAAATTAAAAAAATATAAAAAAAATAATTCATGCATATTTTTCTGAATTTATAAATATTTATTTTTATTTTTGTAATATTTTAAAGTTTATATATTTTATAAAAGGATGCCAAGTGGCGCTTTTTTATTAACCAAAACATGTCAAGTGAAGCTTTTTTTTATTCGCCAAAGCTGTCAAACGTTTTCTTAAACATTGTTATAAATGGATTAAAAATATAACAAATGCATACTTTAGGTATTAAATTAGGCCAAAACAAAATTTAAAGATTAAAGTGAAAAAATAAATATACTTTTAGGCCCGAGTCGTGAATTAAGCCATAAAATATAAACAATTAAACCTACAACAAATGTCATTACACAATTAACTGTTAATGAATTATATTTTGATGGTATATTGAATATATATTTAAAAGGGCTAATTTTTCTTTTGGTACTTGAATTTTTAGAAACTATCTTTGGTGAATCCAATTTTACTAAAAAGAGCATGAGTTTTGCCAATGTTGAAAGGATACAAAATTTGACATAATGATTTATAAAGGTTTAGTATCAATTGCCTACATTCTTTACCTTAGTTCCACTTCCGAAAGATTTTCTCGATACATTAATTTTGAATTGTTGTCTTTCAAGGACAAATTTATGATCCCAATACTTTATTTTGGCTAAGATAAAAACATCTTTCTCCTAGTTTTCAAGGTTAAACTAGAACATCTCCTTTTACAAAGGAATGAAAGGAGTAAACAAAGAAAACATAATTGTTTACAAGGTTTAAACTCACTAAAACAAAAGGTTAAACTCTTATAAGGATTTGTAATAAAGCTCTCTAAAAGATAGAATAGAACATGTACAAAGATAAACAATAAAACGGTAATGTCTATGTACAAGAAATAATATAAAGAATTAAAGCTCTTGATAAGTACTCATAGTTCATATATTTTAGGCCTTTATTCCGGTTAGAGTTTGTTATCATAAATATCATAAGAGGGCTCAGTTTCGAAAATTTTCAAAATTACAGTTGTAAATGTAAAACCGTTTTCTTAACTGATTTTTCCAACATTTAAAAGTTAAGTTCTTAGGGGGAGAATTTAGTGATGAAAAGTCTAATATTTGAGTACAAAAGTGACAAATCTTCACTGGGGTGTGTTAGAACTCGGTTCACTGGTTGTATTTGTTTCAAAGATAGTGAATTCTTCTCATTGAGTTAGGCTCCGCAGACATAAAAAAAATCAAAACTGCATAAACAATTTTGCTGTCCCCTATTTGTATTGTGGTTGTCCCAGTTTGATCAGAAGTATTCACTTCTGCTGTCACTTCTGCTCATACTCTGTTCTTACAGTTTAGCCACTAATTTAAATTAACGGTGAGAATGTAAAAAAAGAAGAAACCATTAATAGGTTAAGGGATAAGCTTATGGATATTGATTTAGGGGGATCGAACTTGTACTTAAAAACACCTGGAAATCATTGAATTTGTTCAAGACTTTTGAAACATATTAAATCTTTTTATTAAAGTGGTTTGAGTATTTTAAATTCTTAAAATGTCTACAAAATAGATTAAGACTAAATACGTAAAATTTATCATAAATATTATGTAAAAAATCTGATAAATCAAAGCTAACCATTCAAATAATGTAATCATCTTAACCCAATCATCTTCATAATACAAGAATCAATCTTCGATATTTTCTTACTTTTTAATGTTATGATATGTGAAAGGATAACATATGACGATGCTTTTTTCTTTTCAAGGAAAAAAAAACATATCATTTGAATGAGGGGGTTCCATTTCCAAGGACAATGACTACGTTTTTTTTTATTAAAAAAGACCATGAGTACTTAATTAAGTACGGATTAAATGCCAAGTCATGCTGATCACATTCAAGATATGATTGCCTCAGCACTGCAAGTTCAGGTTTAAATATCATTTTATGAAACTACAATTGCTTTTTTTTTTTTTCTAAATTATCATGACTCCATTTTTGGGATTTTTTTATTTATTTTTATCGTTCAAAATAAGATTTTTGTATTTTTATCATTAATATTTAAAATATTTTTATTTTAATCACTTAAATATTAAATTTTTAATGGTGATTCACCGTATACATCACTTTCATTTTGTATAATAGTAATGGTGAAGAATACAGTATAATAACAACACCGTTGACGGTGAAGATTTGTTCGGCCGGCTTTTCCTTTCTATTATTAGCATTTAAATCCTCAACTTTTAACTTCAACGCACAACCATTCTATTATGTTTATTATTGGTATAGTGACAATAATGATTAATTTCTTCGCACATTAATAATTAATTTTTTTTATTGTAAGGTAAACGGTTCATCATGGAATGTATCTTTTTTTTTTATGAGCGAAGATCGAATCTTAACTATATGATTAAGGGACAAAGTGAGCACACAACACTTCGTGATTAGTATGTTTATTATTAACTAAAATAAACTACACCACAGTTACTCCGCTAACATTCAGGATATCCTCCCTTACTCAAGATTTGACCAAAAATAATGGTTCTCAATATCCACAAGCTTATCAATTTCGTGGGTTTTCACATCCCAGAGATTTTGTTCAACAAGGCGTTGAAATCAATTCATCTACCAAGGAGCTTCACCACCACAGTATTCTCCATGCTTTTCTCAACAAAGGAACAAACTCTTTCGGAAAGGACTACCAATAGCAAGACATCAACAACACTGATTTCCACATCATCATTCCGTAACTTTGTCTTCTTCAATAAAATCTTCTTGGTCTGTAGAAGTACCACTAGGAACGTTACCCGACAGTGTTTCCTTAAACGACAAGCGAGTCTCACGGCTAGCATCTTTTCCCTAATAAAGGCTGTAACAGGCCCATTTTGCCCGGCCCGAGCCCAAACCAATAAAAACAAAATAAGTAAAAGGTCCAAAAATTTATTAGCAGTCCATTTACACACTAAAGGGGCCCAAATTAAAACAAAATCTGAAAAACTCAAATATAAGCCTAAATCCTACTCAATTGGCTCGATAAGCCCAGTACCTAAACCAGCCTCAGCTAGTAGGAAACCCTAGTTTCCCCTAGGGCTGCATAGCCCACGTGCTTCGTCGGCACGTCCAACGCTCGAGGCTAGGCTCCCCTTGTCTCGTTGCACCAAAACGAAAGCCCCTCTCGTTGACCTTCCTCCCAACCTGCAAACAGACCAAAATAGGGAACAGAAACAATGCAACACGCAAGGGCAACAGAGAGCAAAAAATGTATTCGGCTATATAGCCAAGAGAAAAAATGTAACCTTTTTTTTATGGATACTACAAACAAGGAATACAAACAGTAATTGAAAAAAGATCAAAAAAGGTTTTCTTCATTTTGTTATCTTTCTATTTTCTTTCTTTCGCAAGTTATTTCAAAATACAATACACACATACACATTCAAAAAAGGGAAGGAATATCGTTACCTTTCTGGAGGTCGGAGCCGAACGGTTCTCATGGCTTTATCTGACTTTCTAGGAGGCTTTTGCTTGTTTGGAACTTGAATCTGGAGTGAGGGGAACAAAAGGATCGAAATAAGACTATTTTCGCGGCTCCAGTCACCGTGCACGGCAGACGCCGGCGACAAACGTGCAGCAATCCGGTGGCCGAAAATCGCCCAGGCCAGAGGAACTCCTCTCTCTTCTTTTTTTTTTTAAAGCATTGATGAAATGATAATTTTTCAAAAAAAATTTGGTTTTATAGACCTATGGAACAACATCGTTTTAAGTTAAGTCCAATAACCCAAAAAACGACGCCGTTTTATACCATGCCCGTGCGACCCGACCCGAACCATCAGGGTCCGCTTGTTTCTGCGGTGAATGGGCTATTTACGCCCATAGTCCTTCCGCATTTTTGGTTTATTTTAATTTAGTCCCTTTGTTTACTATTTTATTTTATAAATTTGACCCTATAATTTTGTTGAGCCTTCCAATCGAATCCTTGACCTATCAGCGCGTTGAAACACGTACACGTGTCCAGATATTGGTCTTTTTGCCTGCTTGGTCGTCAAACCTGGCGTGCATTTTCATTTTTAACCCCGTATTTTTATTTTGTTTTAGTTTTTATCTTTAATTTTATTTTTATTCCAATTTAGCCTGTAATAAGTTGATTTTAATCCTTTTATTATTTATTTATTTATTCATTTTTCACATACATTATTTTTTTCTTTTTTTTGGTTTTCTTTTATATATATTGTTTTTCTTTTTTTTTTAAAAAAAAAAAATTGTCTAATGAACTATGTATTTAAATTTGTTTTTACCAATTTTATATTAAACTCATTTATTTTATCTATTTTATATTTCCATATATTGATTAATAACTTTCATATGTTATCTATCTTAGATATTATTATATAAATCATTTGTTTTAAAACTATTTTACATACTATCTATTTTAAATTTTTTTAAACTATTTTATATGTTAATCATTTTAATTTTTATAGTATTCATTTTAAACTGTTTTAATACATATTACTTTGAATTATTTTATATATTACTTTACCTTGCTTTATTTATTTATTTTAGCCCCTTTTTATATATCATTTTTAAATTGTTTATTATTACGAATTTATATATTGTTTATTCTTAAACTATTTTTATATGGATTATTTATTTTCAAATTTTGATATATTGTGTATTTTAAACTTTCTATACGTTATTTATTTTTTTTATACATTAAAATATCTTTATTTTGTGTATCTTATAATTCGTTCGTTCGTATTTTCATATTATTGTCACCCATTTGCATAGTATTTCATCCATGTATATGGTTCCATGTTTATTCATTCGCAATTGTCGCATTGTAGTTTTCAACTTATTAATCCAAAATCAATGATTCCACTTTATTTCAAGCCAAATTAATGTATTTTGAGTCGACTTTATAAAACCAAGGCGATGTTTGGTGTTTAGAAATTCGAGGGATCATGCCCTAATGTGTTAGGTTTCAATCTTTCGTTTGTTTAAATAATCAAATTTCCCTTTAAAATTTCGTCTACGTTTTCTAAACTTTAAAACAAAAGCGATGATTGATGTTTCAGAATTCAGGAAATCGTGCTCTAATGTGTTGGGTTTCGATTTCTTGTTTATCCAAATAATCAAATATCCCTTTAAAATTCCGTCCATATTTTTCTTTAAAAAAAAACAATATTTCGTGTTTGGACATTCGAGGAAATCGTGCCCTAACGTGTTGAGTTTCAATTTATCATTTGACCGAATAGCTGAATATCCTTCTAAAATTTTAATGCATGAGTCCCAGAAATCGTGAGATGATCTTGGTACTGAGGCTTTGGAATGTCGTATCCTAATGTGTTGGACACGGTATTTTATTTCTTCGGGACAAGAGAATCTTAATATCTATTCTGACTTATCTGAACATTCATAATAAAGGATCATATTTTAAAATTCATTTTAAAATCTTTCCAACTTTCAACATTAAGACAATAATTAATCTATTTGGTACCAACTTTAGGCGTGATGAGGGTGCTCATCCTTCCTCGCACGTAACCGACTCCCGAATCTGTTTTCTCAAACTTCGTAGACCAAAATCGTTGTGTTAATAAATCAAAATATTTTATTAAAATGACCAAATTTCTAGGCGATCCAATCACACCTAAACAAAAAATATTGGTGGCGACTCTATTTTTATTTTTTTAACAAGTCGATCCCCTTTATGCAAAAAAAGTGGTTTCGACAAAGGCAATTCCTCCCTCATTCGATGGCTCTTCCTCAGGTCGTTTGATCTTCTTTGGAGCTTGAAAACCTCCTTGAGACATTGTGAACAACAATATCCTATTCTTTTTTAATTCATAATTTATATTGCTCATAAACAAAAAAATATGTGGGCAATAATTTTCTCACTATAAAAATGAATATCTTTATTGTAATAATCGTTTTTACAAATTACAAATTGCTTATCAGTGGTAAATACTAAAAAAATAATTTAATAATTTAATATAACACATTTTATTAAATACACAAGATCAATTTGTGCATTAATATATATCTATAATATATATAAGTACAAGTTTGAAAAAAAATTGAACTAATAAGAATACCCTTTTTTGAGTAATTTTGTATCGTATCTTGTCAACAGGAGCCTCCAGGTATTTCTATTGTTGTAGCTCGCAATCTGACCCTACTGTTTTATCTTGACTCCATCATTTTTAGGACTGATATTCCGTGCGAGCTTCAGGCCTGCTGGACACATGTTTCTCCCTGGGTTGCCTGCAGTGTACGCAGTCCTCTTTGTTCCTAGGACTAACATTCTGAGCGGGCTTTAGGTCCACTGGACACGTGTTTCATTCCAGGTCGCCTGTAGAACACGTGATCTCTCTTCTGTGAGTACCTTGGACCTTTAGCGAACACCTTGAGTATATGCGAACTTGGGCCGCAATCCACACTTGGTTTGTGCGAGCTAGATCAGCGAACTCCCTTGCTGTCCTTTCATAGTTCACCTCGCACTCGATCGTTCGGTGGGACTTGTCCGGGTTGTGGGTAGCAGACCTGGGTCTTATCTAGGGCTCGGATTGGCTATTGCTGATGTATAACACCCTTTATTTTTCATTATATTACTAAATTCACATTTAAAAATAATTATAATTTAATAGAAATTGTGATAATAACACATTTAAAAATAATTAGAATTTAATTTATGGTTGTGTTAATTTAAAAATAAAATTATTACTTAAACAAAAGTTATACTAATTTTATTAATTAAATATTAAATTCGTAAAATCAATCTAATATTGGAAGCTAATTTATTGAAAAAATGTGAGTTAAGTTGTGACTGAGAGCTTAACTTGGTTGCAGAGGACTGCATGATAGCGAGATTAACTCTTAACATTATAGTTTGTTCAAACTCCACTATTATGTTTACGTATTGATGCTGGAAACAAAAGGTTAGCATTGGCAATCCATTCTAGTTTCCGACTTAGAACCCACAAGGAATGTACACAATAACAGCTGCCCTCCCCCGCCTCCAACAGTCAATCCATGACACTGTGCAGATTGTGAGTGAAAATGAAAAATTCAAAGCGAGGTAACATCTTTAGCCAATTTCATCGTCTTCTGTCTCTCTCGACATTACCTTGGTTTTTGCAATTTGCATTAAGTTTATTTTCCTTTGGATTATCTCTTGGTTTCTTACAATTGAATTGAGCCTGGTTTACACCTATGTTACTTTCCTATGCTTAAAATGATTTCTCATGATAGTTTCTTTTCTGAACTTTGCAGATTCTGATATCAAAGCTACATTTTGTTGGTGTTTGTTTCCTATGTTCTTTCTTCAACGAGGTTGATTAAGTGTGTGAATTTCAAATGGATTTGTCGTCCAACTGTGAGCTTTCGAGGTCATTCGCCTGCAATTTGACTTCCATAACATGCAAATGTCTAGCTTTGGTCACCATTGCTCTGTTCTTCAGAGCTATTTTGCACCATTTATCATCTGGAGATGTTGTGCTTGAATGGGACGACCTGGACATGATTCTAGGCCGCTTTATGTTGTTGCAATCCGATGAAGGGATTCATGGAGATAAGTTTTTGGAAGTCCGTCAACTTGTTTGGGGACTAAATAATCAAAAGATAGCATTTGCAAGAGCTTATGTAACTGCTAGAATGCTGAACCGAACTCTTTTGATGCCAAGCTTAAGTGCTTCACTTTTCTACAAGGAAACCGACAGTTTGCAGCCAGTTTCATTCAATAATGTCTTCCGGTTCGAAAGGTTTAATTCACTTCGTGAAGGGTTCATTCGGTTAGCTCGTTACTCTGATCTTAAGAATCGAACCAGAGTATACAATCTCCGTAAGGGAAGTAGAAGAAAATGGACTGTTGAGAGAGACCTTGAGCAGTTGAAGCAAAGCATCCTATTGAAATGCATGATGTGATTCGAATGGTTGGAAAGAATCCATTTCTTTGGCATGATCATTGGCCTGTTATGGACTATGCAAGGGTCTTTGAGTGCTTGGTGTTGGTTGATGAGATATTAAAAGAAGCTGATAAAGTTGTTTCCAAGATTAGGCGGATAGGAAGGAAGCTTAGAAGCGAACCCGGTGAGGGTTCTTCGTTGCAACTAGCTCGTTATGTAACAGTCCATATAAGGGTCGAAATCGACTGGATGATTCGTTGTAACAAGTTAGAGCAAATATCAGGTATTAGCCAAATATGTAGCAGAAAGCAAGAAATTATGGAAAGAAGGGGGAAAATCATCAACTTTGAAGCTCCCATTGTTGTTGATCTTGCTGTTGCTGATAACCTCCTTAATGATTCTTCAATATTGAGTGGTTGGAACAAAGAGTTGGTTCCTTATGAAAAGAAGAACTTAGGGGTTGATGGAATTTACAACAAACATCCATATCTGATTCAGTCTGCAATTGGTTACGAGGTATGCTCAAAGGCTGATATATTGGTCAGCAACAATTTTTCGACTTTTTCAAGCCTTATAGTTCTTGAGAGAACACAAAAGATGATGAGACTCGGATTACAAGCTCGTACGAGAACGAGAACGAGATCAATATCCAGTGGCCATGTTAGGCATACAATATAGCAGCAGGGGAAACAAATGATCCTTAGAAATGGATGACTAATATGTCTGATTCAAGTCTCAAAGCAATCAGTTATGAATCTAATGCCATTTCTTGATTAGTAAAGCAAAAAGGAGAGGATAACAATGGAACAGTTGAATACTGAAAAACTGAAATGATTTTTATTGGATTGGTGATTGTAGCAATGTAATGGTCAACATACAAAAACATGTTTTCAACAAAACATATGGTAAACATAGATAATTATTTTGCACTTGTTTTTCTTTTTGTCTCCTAATATTATTACATCAAATTCACTCGCCTTATAGTTTTGAAAATGATCAAGCCCATTTGGCCATGAGGGACATAAAACCAGCACCCAGAAGAACTGCAGCATAGCACTTTATTTGGAGCTTAATACTACCCTGCAACTTTTGTCCCATGAACTCTGCTGAAAGAAGATCAACCAAAGCCATGTAAATCAAAAGCCCGGCCGACGATGCATTTAGCAACCCTTCTGTGATCAAGGCTGTTGGGCTGTTGTCTTTGTATATATTGGATAAAGCAATTCCCAGTGCTGTTCCGAATGGGGTCGTTACGGAGAAGAAGAACGCCATGGTAAACTTCTTCATAGCTTTGTACTCGGCCTATAATTTTTCAATGTGTTAGATGCATTTCGATCAATGATCTGACCCTGAAGAACAAAAAGGATAAGTATAAGAAATACCTGAAGAATGCAACCTCCAAGACCCATCCCTTCAAACATTTGATGGAAGCAAAGGGCTGCCACTAGACCTTTAATGGTGCAAGTATTGTTTGAAGCTCCTAGTGATAGCCCTATCACCACTGAGTGAACTACAATCCCCAATTCTAACACCTGCATACAACATGTCAAGCCAAATGAGGTGATGTAATTAAACATGTCTACTTTCAGATAATATTTAAAGCTGAAAATTTCTAACCATGGCGATCACTCGGTTCCGCAACAATTGTTGATCTACAGCTCCTTGTGCGGGCTTTAAACCATGATGATGACCATGAAAGTGTCCAACATTCACCACAGCCATGTCCTGTTGTCTACCCCCAACAGGTAATGCAACATCTGGGATAACCTCATTGTTGCTTTTCTTGCTGTATATCGATGTAGCCATGGAATCCACTATTAAAGTCACGATTGCGGATAACATGGCGACGAACCCTGTGAAGGGAAACTTGTGCCATGGATTCTCTTTCAAGCACTTAGATGTTAACATGTCAAAAGAGTCCGGCAAAACGTGCATGAAACCAGTAGCCAGAATAATCCCTGATGCGAAGCACTTGACGATCACAAATAAACTTCTTTCGGGATTAAGAGCTGGGACCGAACGTGTGAATAAAGGCGAACATACACCGATAATACTAGCGATCAATATGGAGAAAATGGCTATGATCTTAAGGGGTAAGGCCTTTTCCTTGTTGGTGCAGCCATCGGTTTCGGTTTTACATTCCTCTGGTACTACGGAAAGTGCTTGTGGTGTGAAGATGCAGATGATGATCAAGAAGATAGAAAAAATCTTGACAAGTAAAGAAGCCATTGACACCTTTCTTGGTCACCTCACCAGAAAGATTAATTGATGTTTAGGACTTTGAGTTATGGGGGTGGTGCATAACTGTGGTTCTATATATAGAGATGATGTGACATCATGTGGTTATATATATATTTTCTTCGATTGCTATAAAGTAGAATGAAAATTAAAAGTTTCCGAAGAGCAATAGGACAAACTCATTCTTTCTGGTTTAGTTTATTTATTCACTTGATTGAAACTTGTAACAGATTTTAATTTCCTTTCTTGCACACAGAAAAGTTTGTAAATGAATAATTTCGAGCTTTAATTTTACCTATTGAATTATCATGTTAAATTCTGGGTTTGTATTTTAATGGTTTAATATATCATTCCGTACTTTTCTGGTAAAAAAAATATAAGTACTTAATTTGGATAAAAAAATTTCGAGTACTAAATTGAACATTAAAATCAAATTTAAGTACTTGTATGGAATAAAGAAAAACTCAAGTACCAATTTAAAAAAATTCATACACTAAACTGAACATTAAAACTAAACTCAAATATCAGATTAATCATTAAGGTCAAATATAGATACTAAATAGTATATTAAACCTATTGGAATTCTATTGCAAATCACAATTGAATCTTCTCTATAATGAAAACAAAGCATGTGATTCTTTAATTCCGAGGCTTGAAGCATGCCATTAAGAGAGAAAACTGAAAATTGGTAGGCATCAAATTTCATGCCATTCTCAATAATTGTGGGCGTAAGCATAGAGAAAGGAAACTACAGCCAAAATAAATTGATTAATTTTCTAACATATTACAATACTAATTCATTGACTTTTGTTTAAATATATAGAAGTCTCAGAATTATAATAATCTCAGGTTGCTTGCCACACAATAAGCATGACCGGCTCGTGGTTGCTCTGTGTTCGGCATATGCCGACAATTATGATAAATGGAATGAAAATCCAGTGTGTAATACGAGTACGTATTTGTAAGTGTTGGTGCCGTATATTAACCGGACACGATATAAAATGAAAACTATACAGCTATATATATTATATTTACTTTGGCGACGAAAAATTAAATTATCACTATTAATATATATTAATTGAAATTAAATTTATGTGTTGAAGTGATATTGTTCGATACTGGTTAAATTTTAGATTTTTTGAACTATTAACACGATAAAAATGATATAGTGTGAGAGAGTGAATGTGTTTCAGTTGTTCTGGATGGTTTTGAAATGAGAGAATCTGGACCTCATTTTTTTACCTCCTTAAAATAATTTCCTAACCTCGCCCCAAAGAAGGTGGAGAAAATAATTAGTTTTTACCCTAAAGTGGATATGTCTCAGTCTTTTATATGGGGATTGTTAAGGACATTTTGATCGTGTGATCTGCCATATCTCTTGTTCATGGCATTTATCATCTTCTATTTCTGGAGTTAATCTCTTATTTTATGGGTTTTGTTGACTTATATTATATGATATAACAACATATTCCCTAAGTTTGAGGCCAATTATAAAGTGATGGGTTTAGGGTCTAAAATATGGTTGATTTAATTGTAAGTGGTAAGTTATTAAATTAAAGTTGAAATTGATGTATTTAGAGGTTTAGCATACCAACACTAATGTCTAATAACATTAACTAAACAATTTGAATTACAGTACCTATCTAGTGGATCAAAGTACATAGGATGTCCTATACTTTTACTATACTAAAAAGGTGTAATTAAATTAATTAGGCAATTTTATGCCTACTCAAAACTTGTGAACTAACATTACCGACCAACAACATTTATTTAAAATATTCATAAATACCTAATAAATGTTAAATCTATCACATCAAACTTATTGAAAAAAAAAATTATCATGAACTCGAAAAAATCGAATTATCGTGAACCCAGAAATTAATTTTTATATTTTTCGATTCAAAGCAAATAAAACACAACGATTGAACGCATTAATTACACTGATATGGCATGAAAATTGCCACAACTTGTAATTATTGATTACATGATAATCATAGGGGGAAATTTAATATTTTTATATAAATATGATGATCATTTGAAAGGATAACAGTATGAATGATGGTGTTGTGTTTACTAATCTTGATTAATTTGAATGAGGGCATGTACAAGTACATAATTAAGTACGGATTAACTTTGATCCCTCCAGTACATGCTGTACATAAATTCCGACAATGATTGTGAGCTGTAAGTTTAGGTTTATGGATCATTTTACAATAGTTATAAAATATATAAAAGGGTTTTATGTTTAATATATTATTAATTAATAAATTATACTTTAAAAATAATCGTCGGTCAACGTATTAAAAATAATATCCAAAATAAGATGTGAAAATTCTTAATTTATATAGAAAAAAAGAGAGTTAATTATACTTTTGGTACTTCAATTTTGGGAAATGATTCAACTTGATGCCTGAAAAGGAAATGTACAATTTATACCTAACCACTCAAATAATGTAGCATCTTAGTCCAATTTCTATATTGTCGATTCTGACGAATATAATTGTGGCATATGCATAATATTTATTAAATAAAAACCGTTAAATGGATTATAAATTTTAAAAGTTATATATTTTAAAAAATAAAATCTGTTTAAAATTCAAAAAATTTAAAAATATAAAATTTCTAAAATTCAATGCTATCTAAACCAGATTGATTTGATCAGGAACTGACTAGGGTATCAGTCAGGTGAGAGATGATAAACTGTTCAATCAATTTCAAATTGGTCTGACCAATTGGTTCTTATAGCACGACTAATTCGATTGGTTCAAAGTAAATAAATTATAAAAATTGATTCAACTATCAATTCAACTAGTTTTTTAGCTCAGTTAAACCAGCCTTTACTGGTTTTTACCTGAAGTGATACCCCAGTCGGTTTTTGATCCAACTAGTTCCGCTCGATTTAGATAATATTAAATTTATAATCTCTTTATATTTTAAAAAATATTTTTTAAATTTTAAAGAGTTTATTTTTTAAAAATATAATTTTCTTAAAAATTATGTTTTTGTTTAAAATATGAAAAAAATAACATTTAAATTTTTATGTAATTTTAAAGGGTAAAGTCTAAATTGATAAAAGAAAAACTATAAATATTGAGGGCTAAAAAAATTGTATTACCTTTGAAATCATTAACTTTAACGCAAAATTAAACGGAGAGAGTGAAATTTTTAAATGCAAAAAAGTATTGAGTTAAATTTTAAATTTTAAAATATTACAAAGACTTTTGACATATTTAAACTTTAAACTAAAGAGATGTATTGTCATGTTAATGCTAAAAGTTCAAGACTCGTTTGAGATCGAGAATATATATAAATATATATATATATATATATATATATCTCAAGATATTTCCTTTTTTTTTTTTTTGAATGAAAATTTTATTAAGCTTATTTCACTTACTTTTTCTCCATGATCAAACACATTAATTTAACCATGGAAGCATAAGCTCCAACACATCTTGCAAAAACCCTAAAGCATCTGAGGATTGAGGCCATTTTGTCTTCCCGGAAAAACATTTCCAAATCTAATCTATAATCGAAAATGTGTAGACAAATTTAAAAAAAAGATTTAGAGTGAGTTTGGCTGTGCGGTATGATGCGT
The DNA here is from genome assembly GCA_025698465.1 of Gossypium longicalyx. Classification (NCBI taxonomy): domain Eukaryota; kingdom Viridiplantae; phylum Streptophyta; class Magnoliopsida; order Malvales; family Malvaceae; genus Gossypium; species Gossypium longicalyx. The sequence continues at coordinate 91,133,796 of CM047004.1, forward strand.
TTAGCTTATTTTTTATTTTACGCTACAGTATCGTTACAAATATCTAATCTCACCATTACCGCTATTTTTACACTAATCGCAGGAATACGCACCATCCATCCAAACCAATCATTAAAAAAAGAAAAAATGAGTGATTATGATTAGCAAGAAAAGTGGAATTTTAGTAGAAATGGAAGGGTATATTTAAATACATTGAAATTGAAATTGAACCATACTTCAACTAGAAATTTGACATATTAAGCAAAAGAAGAGGAATATGCAGTTTGTACACTATTTTCCTAAGAAATCAATGGTTGTTATTGTTAGTTCCACATCTTTTTCCTTTAACAAACCTTGCTCACTAAAAATGTAAAAGAAAGGAGAGATTGACATTTTTTTTTTTTATGTTTCATTTAAAGTAAAATTCAGATTTAAAATTTATGGGATGAAGAATAAAGTTGAAAGAGTTTTATTTTTCATTTAAAAATTTAACTCGACTCGATTTTAAATTTAATTAAAGTTTAAATGGGTATTGAAATATATATATTTATTATTTCTTTTATATTTCGCTAATGTTTTTATATTTTAATAAAAAAATAAAAATAAGGATTCACGACACAAAAATCAATTAAACTAAACTTTAAACGGTCTAACAAGCATCGTTAAAATTGTATTTAATCTTATTTAGTATCGGAATGATAAATTCGATTATTAATTAAACCAAACTATCAGTAATTGAGCTAATCAAAATTTCAAAATACTTAATTGTTAACCAAATTAAAGTTTTAATGAAAATAATTAATTGAATTCAACTAATTTTGATTAATTTAGTCAAATTTCAATGATAGTGTTAAGGTTTTTCAGCTTTGAATTTTATTTTGTTAATTATTAGATATTTTATGTATTATATTTCAAAAATTAATATTTTTTTTCTTTGATGTATTATTATATATAATTTGGATTCAAGCTTATTGGTTGCATTAGGCTTATATATAATATGTATTATTATTAATTTGTTTAAGTGGTTGTTTTCGAATTAAACTAATTGAAATTTTATAAAAAAATTAATTGATTTTCGAATGAATTAATTTTAAATAACAGGTTGATGAACCTTATTAATTCAATTTTAATTTACTTTTACATATGTTATTTATAATTAAATTGTGGCAAGTGAAGTTTCTCTTAATAACATGGTTCATGGAACAACATTTGCAGTTGAGATGTAATGCCTAGAATTACTCGTTACTCTTCTCTGATCCTTAAATAAGGGAATAAATACATCTTAGCGCGTTCAAACTATATCTTCATACATTGAAAATAATGTCATTACTAATTAAATTAAGACTGAATCGATCGGTTATATCCCATTAATATTTAAAGCATAGATGAAGCTGTGAAAATGATTATTTGAGAAGTTTAATGAACTCAATGTGTGCAGCTTAGTAATTTTGATATACACATTGAGTTTGGGCCAAGTTCAACCAACTCAATTGACTTGGACTCCCGATTCCCATCTCCTGCTGCATCCCATCTTATTCAAGGCTTTGAGAGCCCAAAGTGAGCCATGGAGATGTGCATCTGCAAACATTTGGGTTATAATTCCTATATAAAGACACAATATTCAATCATTTTTTGTTTGGGCCAATGCACCCACTGAAAACCGTTCAATACACAAATTAAGAATCGAGCAGTTCTATGTATAGTCTGCAAAACATACCTCTGAATTGGACGGTTGGATTTGATCTCCGATTAAGTCAATTTAGAAGGAATTAAGTTGGGTTGTAAAGATTTTGGGTGATTTCAGTTTTGAATCTATCTCAAATTTTGGGTTTGGGTTGTTTTTTATTTAAGTTATTCAAATTTAAGGTTAGGATTTTTCGGAAGTACAAGTCTTTTTGAATGACTTGTTCAAGTTCAGATTATTTTATGTTTGGGTCGGTTTTAAATTAAAATTAATTTAGTTTTAAGTCAATTTAGATTTAGATTCAATAGATGAAATCAAATTTAAGGATTAAAATTGAAAAGCAAGTGCAAAAAATAAACCTTACCCAGCACCCTATAGACTTGTTATGACCACTTCTCTATTCTTTCATTTCTCTTGATAAACAAAAGCTAAGGTCATTAATCAGTACCAAAAAGACTAGTAAACCTTGAGACAGTTAGCTATAGCTCACAGTTGAATTTGTCTATGAACGCATGCAAGCTACTTCCCTTCCCACTTGCATGAACTATAACATGTTTTTTTTTTTTTCATATTGGATTTTACTACACCTACATGCATGCTTATCCCAAAGGACAATGTATTTAATAAACACCTTTATTTCTGACATCATCAAAGGTTTTGGACTTAACAGCACACAAGCTTGACCTCACATTGAGATTCGAGTTTGAGACCAGTTCATTGTGGTCCATCCAACCAACCACATTTTCCTTTGGAACTAGTCACCCCCACTCGATAACACCCAATTGTCATAATGATGGGCCACACATGATTTCCTCTTTCTCTCTCTCTCCATGTGGCAAATGCATTATCATTGTGACTTCAAAGAATCTTTGAAAGTTGATGGATTAGTTTCATAGTTTGAAGCCATTGGATCCAAAAAAGCAAGTCAATACCAATGGTCAACTTTTTTTTTCTCATCTCACCAATATACCAACAACAATAATGCATTCATCAAATGGAAGAAAGGTGAAACTTCAACTAGGAAAAAAAGAAAAAAAAAAGTGCACATATAGTTGCCTTTGCCTAGTAATCTTGATACTTTACCTATATATATATCCTAAGTTTCAAATTATTATATCTCCACATGAAAAAGCCATCCACTATAAAACAATGAAGGTTGGGTAGTTGAGTTTTGGTCACTACTCACTAGGACCTCCTTTTTTTTTTTTTTTTAAGGTTTTCAAAAAAACTAGAAAAAGGAAGTACATAATCATTCTATACCCAATATGTGTGTTGGGTTGCTTTGCACTCATGAACGGCTTTGAGATGCTGCAAAATCTTCAAATACCCCTCCCCCCATTAATTGAATTGAAAAGGACTTAAAAAGGTTAATGTGTAGGCTTAGCACAAAGGTAAAAAAGCTAAAAATATCATAGAGGTCCTCATATTAAGAGTCAGATTGTATTTTACTATTCTCTATACATCAACATGCGGTATACATGTCATATCACGTGTCACTATCTTATTTTTTCATCAATCATGTTAGTTTTTAATAATACAAAAGGATGAAATTTTTAATAGAAAAGACTGATTTGCTCTTTGATCTAATGCACAGGGACTATATCAATTTTTTAAATAGAGTGGACAAAATATAATCTAATTCCTAATATTAAAACTGCCATGATACTTTTACCATTACTATATATATATATATATATTCTCAGTGGGAGAGAATGTGAAGTGTTCACTCCGTATTCTTTCATTACACACCCTAAAAAAAAAGAATTCTTATTTTTTTCATTGCTTTTCCATTTTTTATTGATTCATCCTTATTGGGTTTTTTTATTGATTCAACCATGGAATAATGATGATATCTTAGCTTTATTTCTACAACATTACCAAAGCCATACATAATATGCCTTAAAAGTGAACACATGGCAAGCTTTAAAAATCCTAAATAAAGGGATATGCATTGTGGAAGGGAACCTTTCTTTTTTTATCAATGTATCTAATTTTCCTTCTCTTTTCAGCTTGCTTTGTGAGTGGGATGTCATAAAGAGGAAATGTGTTGTGGAGGGAACAAAAGAAGCAAACATCACTTTTAATGTGATGGAGTGTACCCCCTATTCCACAATTAACCCAAACAATAAATAAAATGTAAATTTAATGTTAAGGTTCACATCTAGGGTCTCTATGTAGCTCTTAATTGGGGTCCATATTTCATGTTCGTTTTTTGCACTCCATCCCCTTCAAAATCCCCCACCCAACCCTATGGAATGTTATGACACCCTTTTCCATCTCTTTTTACCCAAATGTAACTTATTCTCCTTATATTTTTTTTATGATTATTATTTTTTAAGAAAAAATATTTAATGTGGTCCATTTTCGATAATCTATGCTCTCCAATAAAAAATCACTATAAACATAGAAATTTCAAAAAGTTCAAAAAAAACCCAACGATAAGACATTAAATTTGAGCTTTATTATTATTATTATTATATATTTTCAATGTTTAACATGTGTCGTCAAACTCTTTACAATCCTAAAAAACCTATCTCTTGTATAAAGACCCTATAACGATTACATCTCTTTCATAATTTTAGATCTTAAAAGTTAAAAGGTTATTCTATAGTTAGAGATCATCAAAAATATCTCTTTTAAAAAAATTTAAACACCCAATATTATTCAACCAATAAAATTATATTAGAGTTATATATTATCTCAAATTTTAATTAATAATTAGATAGTATAATTACCATTAAAAAAATTTATTGAGTAACCTTAAGGTTAAAGAGTTGACAAAAAAAACCAAAATTTTCATTGTCATGGACAGTGCTCCTAATCAAAGATGAAAAGATTAGGGACAAAGACATGCATGGGTCTAGCTAGTTGATGAGATCCTCTATTCTAAGTTGTGTCAGATATTGTGTCCCAAACACTTTAAAAAACACCACCAAAATTAATAAATAAACAAACACACAGGGTGGGATTAATGTCAATTTCATTACTTGTTTGGTGACATGAGAGTTGGCAAAACATGTGGGATGAAGTAATAGCTAGGTTGTCTTGATAGCATCTTATATAATTTCTTTCTTCTTCAAATACTATTGCCCACGTTATTGTCCAAAAGGAAAAGGAAAAGGAAAAGCATAAGCCTCCTCCTCTTTGTGACAAAGATCTCAAAGCAATGCCTCTACCAGCTTTTCTGAAAGTAACAATACATACATACATGTCTTAGCCCTCCATTTACCTCCAAAAACACTGTAATTAAAGATTAAAGCACAACAACTGATTGAGTATTATCTCAATTGGTATTGATATTATTATCAATACAGGCGGACATGGGTTCAAGTTCGTTGACGTGCATTATCTTCCTATTTAAGGGTTCAATAAGGGGCTATAGATAATTTTAGATAATATTGTATAAAAAAGATTAAGTAGAGAAAAAGAAACTGACAAAATCTTTTCCTATGTGCTTGCAAATTGGAGAACATGGAAATTGTCCACAACTCGTAACACCAACAGTGAAATTTAACAAAACGGATTAAACTGTTATGGTTTGATTCAAGATTGAAATTTAAAAACTGAAAAAGAATATTGATTAAAATTGATTAATTTGAAAAATACAAAAGCTTAAACGTGACTAAATTAAATTACAATGATTAAATTTACAACTTAAATGTACATGTATAGTACAACTTACTATTACCCATAACTTTTTTCAACCCTTTAAATCGAAAACCTAATTATTTCAATGAAAGATAATATATATATATATCAGAAAACAAGCAAAACAGTCCATTGAGAAGCACGCAATTATTTTAAAAATTGCTGAAACACCCTTTTCAAAAAAGCCCCTGATAATTTTTCGTCATATTGACAAAACTTTGCATACACAATGACAGGAGAAATAAATATTAGTTTGGGGGGGGGGGGTGGGGGTGTGTGAATATATATTATAACATAAAAGAAATTGTCAAGAAAAGATATGGATGATAGATCATGCAGGGGGACTCGTCATGGGCGGCAAGTTGGTGCACCATATAACTAACCAATTAATACCTCATTAAAGTATATTTAATTTGATGATAATTACTTTTTGATGCATTAACTTAACACCCTCATTAACAATAATTAATTAATCAATAGGGACACTTATATATTGTAGTCAATGTTGGGAAACTATAGCTATTTCGGCTTATCCCTAAAACCAACAACTAGGATAATTAAATTAGCTTCTATTCATTATTCATAAAGGTATAATGTTAAATTTAGTCCTCCATGTTTACATTTTTATTAATTTAGATTTTGTTTTTTTTTTTAGTTAATTGATCCTCAACTTTTCGAAAAGAGTCAAATTATTTTTATTTTTTTGCAGGAATGCTTACTAAAACATTAAATTTTAAAAGATGGCAATCCACATGTATTCCATGCTAATTTTTTTGAACTTTGCTGATGTGACATATAAGGTAAATAGTTTCATGTTAGTATATCACGCGGTTGCCACGTTATCATCATTAAAAAAATTAATGTTTTAGACGGTAATTTAATTAAAAATAATAATTTGATTCTTTTTGAAAAGTTAATGACCAAATTAAGCTCAAAAAAGAATAATGACCAAATTAACAAAATATATAAACGTTGAGATCCAAATTTGACATTGTACCTATTAAAAACTATATTATAAGGAGGCCAAAATATTGTACAAGAATATTTTTAAAAAAATACAAAATGAGTATAAAATGAGCCTTTTTTTTCCTATAAGATGCAATGTCATCATATATATACATATATATATTGGTAAATTACAATAACAGGGTAAAGTTTGAACAAAAAACACAACTAGCGCGACTCAAACCTAGATAACATCTGGGACGGTGAACACCCTGACCATCAGGTCATCACATGAGGTTCAATGTCATCATATTAATTACTACAAAATAATTTTAATATATTTTTTCTCCCAAAAACACCCTCAAGCTTTGTTTCTAGTATATTAATTACTATTACCAAGCATATGCAATATCGAACTCTGTGGAGAAAATTGCAAAAAAATAAAATAAATTGTATGTACTAATTATAAAAGAAATTGAATAAGTCGTCATAAAAAATTAGGTCAACTAGATCTCTTTAATTAATGATTCCTAATATATTTTTGATAACTTAAATTAAACCATAATTTACGTGTAGAGCATGTAATCTTTTTTGGTAAATTAAAAATTGGGTGAGGGACCTATACGATATAACCCACTTTCTATGAAAATTTAATAAATGAAATTTGTGGGCACTTGTTCTTTTTAGGTTGTTAAGAGTAATCAAATATTTATTATTTCCATTCCAGGGAAAGAATTACTACTTTTAATTATTTAATTAACAAAAGCATATAAATTAAATATTATTGATCACTATCAAAGTGATCGTTAATGGAGGGAACAAATCATTATAAAAATCTTAAACGTGATTTAAGCTATAATATTATCAGTAATTAATTCAATCTCCATATGTATAGGGGTAGATTTAGCGGGGCTGGTAGGGTCCCGACCCTTCAAATTAAAAATTTTTATTTAGTTCTTTTAAAATAGTAAAATTATACTTTGATCCCCAAAAATAATAAAAATTTTAAAGATATAGGCTATTAAAATGGCGAAATTATATTTTTACTATTATAATAATATATAATTTAATTCCGACCCCAAAAAAATTCTAATTTAATTTCTACCCTTTAAATCGTATTTCTGAATTCGCCAATATATATATTCACCCAAAGTATGTACTAATTTGTTAATTGGATAAGTTAATTTTTTTAATTTCTTATCTTTATCAAAAAGTGATGCTCTCACTGATGAATTCATTAATTATTTTATATAAGTATTATTATTGACACTAATGATTCTACATGATATAATAAAATAGATAGGCCAAGAGCATAAAATAAGATATCTATAGATATCATAGGAAGTGGTTAAGTCCTCTATTGCCACCCCTAAGAATCAAAGTCCAAATCTTACTATTATTATTATTATTATTATTATTATTATTATTATTATTATTATTATTATCCCCTTTTTATGTTGTATATTTTCAAATGTTTCATGTATTGAACTTGTTAAATCGATATTAAAAAATCAGAAAAAGATTAAATCGACATAAAATCATTAAACTAGTAAAAAACTGATTGAATTGGATAAAACCTAAATAAACTTAATAATTTTTAAAAAAAATATTTTTACCAAACAATATAATTTTATTTAATATTTAATATTTTTAATTTATCTTGTAGATTAAGGTTATATAAACATTTTAACCCCAAAAAGCCATAAAGTAACAAAAGTTACACAAAAATAATGACTAATTTTACTTTTAAATTTAGAGATTAACTAATAATTATATGTATAATCATAAATAATACATGCCCGATTAGAATGAAAATTATTTTAATATAAATCACAATGATTTAAAAATAAGAATATACCCAAACTTCAACCTTAGCCAACATCATTTTTTATTGAAAAATAATTAATAAAATTGAACATGATTTTTCAATATGTATCTAATCTTAGATGTGCATAGTATTGAAAACTACACATATGACCAAAACTAAATAATTATAACAAAGTTATGGTTGCACTAAACTTTTCCTACTTGAGTGAACCTACATTTTATATGCATAAAAGGATGAAGAATGTATAGATATGATGATTAATACAATGATCTCTCTTTGTGGGTTAGATGAAAAATAGTGATGCTTTTGCTTTGTTTTATATGATAATCATCCATTTGGGGTATCTCAAACTTTTTGTCCCTTTAGACAGAGTGGTTTACTTCATACATATTACATCAAATAAACCCAAAATTTTCTAAAGGGTAATCAATTGAATTGGCAAAGCAAGTTGTTAATATGGGGCATGGTCAGCAATGTGTATAGGGTGGTTATCACTTATGTCATCAACCTAATAAAGTCTAGATCTTTTACATATCTATACTATATTCAAGATTTTAACCGAGTTGACGTCAGTTATTAATTGGAGTCCAATTTTGAAAGTAATTTTATCTTTTCATATAAAATTTTAAAAAATTATTCATATATCGTGAGTGTGTCGTAATATGGTATATATTTATAGGAAAATTTTAAATCTTAATCAAGTAACTTTGACGAGTATTTGATTTGTAATATGTTTTTTCCTACTTTTATAATAACGTACAAAACATACCTAACTTTGAAACTTAAATCCAGTCAAAATAGTGTTTATCTGTTTCCCTTTCATACATGTTAGGAATTTTTTTTCTAGTCATAGCAAATCAATTGAAAGTTCATCTAAACTTAGCTAAGCATGGCATTGCGATAGTGACCCACAATTATTGGATTAATGCTTTGACAATTGTTTTTAAAACAGTTGTGGTTTACCTTATATCACATGTACATTTTTACAACTTGTATGAAGATGAATATCCTTGATTAATGAGATTATAATGAAAGATATGAAATAATAATAAGATGAGAGCGTAAATAGGTGATTTATTTGGGTTAACTTGTATATTGTAACTTTGCTTTTGTTTTTGGATGTATTCCATATATTGGTTACCCAAGGGAACTTTAACTACTAACACTAGAAAAGCAATTCTACTCAAATAAGTAACCAAGCTGAGAACTGATAAAAACAAAAGAGGGGGGGTGTGGGTCCAAAAAAACATGACATAACATTAACATATTGAAGAAACAATGAACATGGATGGCAAAGATTGTACGTGTCAGAAACCCAGAGTAAGAGAGACATGAAAGGGAAAAGAACTAAAGCAAAAGTAGCAAAGTCATTTCACGTGGATCCCTCCCTTCCCATGAAAGTTGTTTTGTCATTATTCAAACCACAAAGAGAGGGGACACTTGAAATTGAACTCACACACACACAAAAGTGCCAAAATTAGCAGGTTTATGGGTATTCTTTTTCATTATTATTTTATGGGTCTTTTGTTTTCGTGCGTTAGCATTACACAACGCACACATACAAGCACCGTCTCTCTCAATCTTTCTCTGATTTTTGTCGGCTTTGCACCCTCCAAGATTAGCATCAAACCTCTCTGCCAAAAAAACCCAACACATAAAAAGAAAAAATTTTGAGTGCTGCATTGCATTGATTATTATAACCCCATTATCATATATTATTATGACCATCACTGCACTGCAGGTCTGGTGCAGCAGCAGAAAGAAAGGGAAAAAAAACGTACGCCAATGTTTGGACCCCATCATCTTCGATCACGCTCACTCACTCACAGTTCACGGCAAAACTCCCCCTTGCCCCCACACCTTTTGCTGCACTTCCTCGGCGTGTTTCTAGGGTTCTTTTCTTTTCTTTTCTTTTCTTTTCTGACCTGCCCTTTGGACAGTGCCCTTATTCCATGTCTCACCACACGTTGTCCTATGAACACGACATATGTGCCAAATATGCCAATTGATATTGACTCATCCATCCATATACAATCTTATATAATAATTAATAGCTGGAAAACGATACTGTGGATGAGATTGATCACTCATCTAGGTTTTTAGGTATCGGAAAACATTTACAAATACAAACAAAAGCAAGTGGATGAATATAAGACAGAGAAAAGAACATAACATTGGAAGTGAATGATGCTAATTTTGAGGTAATGTGGAAAGGAAAAAGAGATATCACCTGCATCACGCATATTATAAGTAATAAAGAAAATAAAAAAAGATCTCTTTGTGGGGTTAAATGATACATCTGCTGACACTGAGAGAAAGAGACTATGACACACATATTTATAATAATCAACAACCAATTAAACAAATCTTTTAGACATTTTATTACTTATGAGACGTTTAGGGTTTCATTGTATTACAGTCCAACTCCTTACTATTCGAACCCATATCATATTTAATTGCTTTGATTGTTTCTGCCTTGTATTTTACGCTGCAATAACTTACTATGGTACTTGACATAGCCATTTGCCATGCAGACTTCCCCACCCCACATCACATATGGCAATTATTAATGCTGTACACTCTTGTTGTTTTTTGAATCTGTATAAATTTATTTACACAGGAGGGGCCTGACGTGTCAGCTTGTCCTTTAATGCACTACTCCCACATTAGAATTAACAATACAAAATACTTAGAATCTTATCTTATTAGTTAAAAAAACATATTTTAGAAAATGAATTTTTTTATCTGTAATTTGTCAAACAATGACAAGGATAGCAAAGCTAATCAACCAAACCTGGCTTAGATAGTTGGATAGATATATTAATATAAATCCCACAAATAAGTCTAAGTAAAGTACCTAGGCAAAACTAAGGCAACCTTAGCTAGCTAGTGGGTTTATATATATATATATATATATATATATGTGGCATTAAATACCATTCATTCAAAGGAAAGGGATGAACTGAGACAGTTTTATATATCAAATTTGATCATTTCAAAAGGCAATTTAGATTCAATTTAATAATTATTTTAATTGAAATAATGTGAGTAAGTGCAATTTGTTGGTATTTTGAAGGTCTAATTATGCTGCTTTTGGTCATTAAACTCTTTCCATTAGATTGGATAACTAGGCATTTCTAATTTTAAAATTGGGGTTTTAGGGTTCTTTAATACTAGTTCACATAATACAGTTTAACGAAAGTATTTAACCTTTTTTTTTATCAATTGGACTTAAAAGGAAAGAGATTCAATTTCAAGGACTGGGAGCAGAATTTGACCTTGAAAAATTCTTATCATTATGATAAGATTACATCAAAGTAATCTCAGTGTGGTGGGAGATGAAAATAGTAATTGACATGACAATTGACAAGGGGAAAACAAACATATATCTTTCACATTCAAATATATCTGCGTTTCCCTGTTTATAAAACAAAGAAATTTGGACTAAAAAAACAAAAGTCATCATAAAAGGTGAAAAAAAAGAGAGGATGAAATTGAAAAAAGAAAAAAAAGGTGTACTAACTCATATCATCCATTCTTTTCATCTAATTTTCAAAGCCAAATTCAATTGAGGAGTAAGTACAAACTAAAAATCATAGCCTTTTAAAAAGAATACCACTTTATATGAGAAATGTGAAAATGATTGAAAATTTTGGCCAACAAGAACACCACCTCTTCAAAATGACCCAACACATACAGCTAGATTTCAGATTTAACCCAAAACTCTTTATGACTTTTTATAATTTTTTGCCATTTACTAAATGAAAAATAATAGCTTTAAATATTTACTTTACAGTTTGGTCATCAAGATTCGCTACCCCCACACAGTCCATCACAGTGGTCACAAGACCATATCTTTTTCACCGCGTGGGTTCTAATTTATCAAAAAAACCTTTCTTTTTACCCTAATACATGAACATTCCACCCTTTTTCTCTCTGCCAAATTCAATAAAAAACAAAACCCAATGGTGAAAGATAAACATTCACATTTGGAAAAAAATAAAGAAATTTTCTATGATCCATTTCTTAAAAACATATTTGCATTTGCTTTTCTTTTTTTCTTTTTTGCTGTTCTGTTTTCACTAAAATATCTAAAAAAGAAAAAAAAAATGTTTCAAGACATGTTAACATGAACACTGGCATTGGTGACAGAGTCACAAACAGGGCAAGTGCCTACCAGAGTGGACCCACACATTGTACAGAGACAGAGATGCCTGCATGGCAGCAACAGCACACTTGACTCTTTCTCCCCACACTTTCTACACTTCCTTCCATTATTATTACCGTTCCCAACCACCGCTGCCGTCGTGTCCTGTGGCTGAGTAGGCGGCACCACCACCTTGCGCCAACCTTCATCGCTGCTTCCACAGCTAGATTCCGCGTCGTCGGCCAACGCGGCCGCTCCTCCGCCGCTGGCGTGGCGTTCCTCGCCGACGTGGGCAAGGACTTGTTCTAGATTGGTGCGTAAGGAATTGGCGGTGGCTTCGTTCGTTTGCGCCAAGTCCCTCCACAGTTGGTTCTCTAAATACAGGCTTTTCACTCTTTCTTGAAGAACCCAGTTCAGTTTCCCCATTCTTTGTATCTCTTCATCTTTTTCCTTCAGTTTCTTCATAACCCCTTCTTGGATCGCTGTAATCAACATCCTCGATTGCCTCTTCCTCCTTTCTTCAACCTCCAACCTCACTTTTTCTGTCTGCAATTAATGCACCAACAAAAAAATCATCAACATCAATAAATTACAATCTTAACCGACCATTAAGGCATTAACAAAAAAGAAAAGAAGGGTTTTTTTTTTCTTTGGCTTACATGTTGAGCAATGAAACGGTCGATTTCTTGTTGTTGTTGTTGTTGGATCTGGGAAAAGACATCATCGTCAAGAACAGAAGAAACCCCACAAAATTCGTTCTTTCGAGCAACTGTGTACGAATATGAATCCCTAGGCCTTTTCCTTGGGGCCGAAACTGGGATATTCATATTATAAGTAACCCCACTATCAGCTTTGGCTGAAATCGGATCACGTACAAGCGACTGATAAACTGCAGGAAAAACCTGTGAAACTTCTTGCTGCATCTGGGTATTGTGTATATTTCCACTCCCTTGATTACCTTTCATAAAATCTCTGCAAAAAAAAAAAACCCCATGTAAAAAAACAAATCAAAACCCATTATCAATACAGTGATGGAGATGGATATTTTGAACTATACTCACCCATTAGGGATTAACTGAGGAGGGAAAAGATTCATATTACGAGCTTCGACTGCCATTGATTCTTTTGCTTTTAAGCTCTCTTTGATGTTTTTAGAGTTTGCGAGAGAAAAAGGGTAGAGAGATATAAGGAGAGTTCTTTGGCTTTGAAGAAGGAGAGAACAAGCAAAAAGAGATCAACAATAAAACAACAGATTTATCAGGCCTTTGCTTTGGGTTTTAATAGAGAGAAAGTCAAAAAAGACTTTCCATTTTATTTTTTATTTTTTATAATTTAAAAAAGAAAAAAGAAAAAGAAAAAAAAACATGGGTGGCAGGCAGTGGCAGATTTTGTCCTTTTAAGAGTTTTGATTCGATTAGATTAGATTTGGTTTATTATTATAATATTGTATAAAATAAATAAATTGTTTCTCTTTTTTTTTTTAATTAATAAACTCGGTTTTTTTCTTGCCCCCGTGTTTGTCTCGGTAAAAGGGAAGTTATAAGGGCATTAAAGGAATTTAAACCTTAACTTTTCGGTTCTGGCAAACGTGGGATTTAGTGTTTTTAGCCAAAAACTGATACGGGGCTGTCATATTTTTTTTAATCCTAGTAACTGACATGCGGCATATCCGCCACGTGTTATCAAGAACAGTCTTTTCCACGTAAGCCGGTAACTACGGTCCAAGAATATCAAAAAAAAAAAAAGGGTCCGTTGTCAAAACGTGACCCTACAATGGACCCCACTACCTTTCCGCATGTGTGAAGCGTGGGATCTTTCTTGTTTTAGTAATAAATAAATATAAATATTTCAAAATATATATATTTAAGAAGAAAAAAAAGAGGGGATAGTCCTCTGGTCTACGTTTGTGGGGCCAAGCTGAAGTTGCGGTTTCCCGTTTCGCTACCTTTTGTCTTTGTATGTGTCTCTTTTCTTTATTAATTATTTAAGACGGTGTCTGTGTACGGACAACTAGGCATAATAATAGTGGTTGTAGTGAGTGAATCATCTCTTGTGGGACCCTTTCAATTTTTATTTCTTTTATTTTACAATAAAAATTCCTATTTTAGATAATTAAGAGATTTATGGATAATTTAAATTTTTATAAAAATGAATATTTATTTTTTTTTTAAAAATATATAAAAGTAGACAATTTTGTGTGACAGGTTAGGAGTTCAACTGGTTTGGCATGATATAGTTAGAAACGTAAGAGATTTTATGTGACATTTTTTAATTGCTCAGCATTTTATTTTATTTTTCGTTTAATTTCAGTTCCAAACGCATGATGTCTATTAATAAATTAATAAATAAATGACGAAAACTAATAATAATAACAAAAACGTTACCGTTCCAATTATAAGAGTTTGCTCTACTAAAATAAATTTTATTTATTTCATATAATTAATTTCTGACGAAATTTTTAAAAAAAAAATCTAATGTTAATATTTATTTATATTATATTTAATAAATGTTCAATCGAATTAGTGTTATAAATTAATTGAACATTAATTAGATTGAAAAATAGTTAAAAATCTCTCCTTTTAGTAAGTAATAAATATTATTTTGAGAGTGTATTTATCATTTTATTTTTATATAAAATCTATAAAAATTAATTTAAAATAATATACGATGCTTAATTTTATAAATTTTTAATATAAAATTTTATTATTATATTTATTATATAATTACCTAAATTTTAATTTATTATTTTCCAATAAGGTAATTTTTTCTCCATTTTTTCCTATTATTAAATACGAATTTAATTACTATAAGTTTAACTTATATAATTCAAAAAAAAAAACTTATATAATTGATGAATGAGTAATACAAACGTGAATGAAGATATTCGTGTATTTAAAATTAGTGGATAAAGGAATTTAAGTTGTACTAATCGCGTTATAGTTAGGGTTTTATTTTTTTCTTATAAATTTTTTTAACAGATATAAGATTTTTTTAATTTAAAAAGTAATGGATAATCTTTCAAAAAAATGGATAAAAAAGATCATCCACGGGATCTTGACCTTTTGGGTAGGTTTTTTCTTTTCTTTTTGAGCATACCTTTTAGATAGTTTGAAGTATACTACAATTAGAAATATATATGTATGAGAAAATATAAAGTAAAATCGAATCAAATTAATTTAAATTATAATTAAATAAAGACTTAAATTTTAGATTAATTAAAAAAATTATATAATAATCGCACGTGTTAAGATTAAAGATAATATTTAAAGGGGTAAAGTTTCAACATTTGCCAACAATGCTAAAACTTATAACTTAACATTATATAATTTTCAAAAATTCATCAATGTGGGATTAATTTAATTGTAAAGTAGAGGTAATAAAAATTGTAATATTCTAAATTTAAATCTCATGTCATAATTTTATTTTTTTTGGTGTAAAAAGAAATTAAACAAATTAGTTACCAAAAATTAAACTGTCCCCTCCAATAGGGAGACCTCAAATAAGTTTAAACCATTTCGTACGTTTTGTATCAATTTGACCAAACTATCAACATCCTGGTTATTTTCTCTGGATATGTGGCATATACTTTAATGTTCAAATTGCATCAAAAAGTTGATGAATTTTTCTTATCAAAGTAGAATTGGAACTCTTAGAAGAATTCTCCTAAATGGCTTTGTTCGTCTTAAGATTATTAATTTGAATAAGACATTATTATAACTCCAATCGTTTAGGAGAATTAATTCATCTAAGATGTCCTATAATTCAGCATCGAAAATAGAATAATTCCTCAAATACCTATTAAAGCCAAGAATCAATTTTTTTTTAAGTGTGAGAATTGATAAGGGTTGTGGATTGAGATAAGGAATCAAATGAAGGCTATAATTATGATGAATTTCATAATGAAGATGACTCTACATATACAAATGTTTCCCACTTGTTTTTAATTTTCATTCCCTTTTTTCGTGTTTTGCGATGCCTTTTAGAAGCTGAATTCACGTAATAAAAGCATGGATAATGTCCTTTTTCTTTTCCTGCTTTCCAAACAGCCCCAAGTTTGTCGGTGCCATATCAGGCCTTATAATTCCCCATCAAGGTTAAACGTTAAAACATGTCCATGAAGTTACTGTGTCAAAAACATATGGAAAGAAGGTCAAGACGACACATGCAATTCATTGTATTGGGATTGATGAAATAAAATATAATAATAAATGAAAGTTATGGCAGTGAAGAAATCAATGAAAGTTGATTTAAATAGGTGACAGACAAGTCAAGATGATGCATTAAATCCAAAATTCTCCCAGTCCCAGCAGCGACCAAACTTTAGGGTCCCCCCACATTAATAAAGTGGGAAAAAATGATGGGAAAATAATCTTATACAAACCATAATCACCATGGGAGCCTGTTGACCAAATGTATGCACTTCAATGTGTAAATATGCATGGGAATGGGATATAGATAAGTAGAATAGTCATAGTCACCCCCACAATGCCACCACTCTATGTATCTAATTGAATTCCCTCTCACACACGCACTTTCAAAAGAAGAGTAAAAATTGATGCATCAAAAAGAAAATATTGGGACTTAATTGTCACCCACCGCCAACAAAGATAGATATATAGAGAGAGATAAAGCTTGATGGGTTCCCCACATCCCACTACCACCGTCCCTCTTTCTCATCTTTCATTATTTGTTTTTTTCTTTTTTGGTCGTTTGTTGTATTATTGCATTTGCTTCCATCATGTCTGGTTTGGGATTTTTCACTTTTAACCCTCTCCTCTAAAAGATGACATAAAAAAATTAACCATCCACCCAGAAGAGATGTACACCAAAAATAAAATAACACAAATGTAGAATGAAAGATGAAATGATGGGCTATATTCATGATTGGTCCCATCAAATGCTTATTTTACGCTTGGTTATTTCTAAAAAAGTGTAATGGAGTTATTTCGATAAAAATTCTACTTATTTTTATTGTTAAAAATCGGTGTGATTAATGAAATAATCAAAATTGGTGTGGTTGATAAAATAATCAAACAGTTAAATATGACGTGCTGCTTGTACCTCAAGTTAGCATATATAGATAAGTTTTTAACAGAAGCTCCTAGTAGAAAGGCTTCCATGTTACTTTTTCCAACATTATATATCTATATGATGCGATTACAATTATGCTCTTAGTTATTGTACTCTTCATACAATTCAAATTTAATCATTTACTGTTAAAGGAACTTTTTTAGAGTAGATTATATGACATTAAAAAAGATCGATCACGTAACTAATGTTACACATGTGAAAAATCATATAAACAGATAAAAAAGTTAAAAGTCTAGGGTTGTAAGGTTTTTCAACATCATCTCATTTTAAGCATAATGAAAGTTGATACTTCTTTTTGTTTACATAATTTCTATTAGTCACGTGATTAAATCTTTGTATTTTAAAAATGTCACCTAACTTAATGAAATTCTTTTTATGGTGTTATGATTAAACTGGATTATAAATCAATTAAATTGTTTTATTTTGGAAAAGCGTATAGATTATATAATATATGGTATGAACCCAGAAGTTTCAAGGGGGATTCCTAGAAAACCCAAAGGTTTTTTTTCAGCTTTAAAAGTACACGCATGTGGGGTTTACAGCAACAAAAGCCACAATAGCTAAGCTAGGCTGCCCACTTTATTCTTCATTGTATTATATCTTGGAAGATAGGTTTTATATGCAATATTATATGTCAACCACTGGGATATCCCATGAATCATCATATGATTCAAAAAGCTCTCAAGATATGTGTGTGTGGAGCCATCAGTTTTTTATGGAAGAAAATAATAAGAAGAATAATGAAGGTCTACTCTCTCATCTCATCCACCCATTTTGGTTGAATTATATTGGGTTTTTTTTAATTATTATTATTATTCTCTTTAGGTCTTTATGCTCCTTATTTTCTAATTCAAATGTAATCTTTGAGACATGAAAATGGAAACAGATCATCCCTTTAGCACAAGTGTGTGGGAAGAGCCTTTCAAAGTGGGTGACTAAATGATAGTAAATTGGAAGAAAAAGAAAATTCATTGATAAAGTGTTTATGCTTTTTCAGTAAGATGGAAAATGAACTAAAAATGGGTCCTCCAAAAAAACCCATAATTTTTGGATATGTGCAATTGACCTGTGATTATTCACATAATTGAAAGGAAAAAAAGTTTTCAAGTAATCATATTCTTTAAGGGTAAATTATAAAAAATTGTCACTTTTTGTTTGCCTTAAATTACATTTTAATCACTTATGTTTGAAATGTTACATTTTAGTCACTTATGTTATCGTTTTGCTATAAAGTGGTCACTCTACCGTTAAACTCCGTTACCTCCCTAATAGCAGTCCTACGTGACAATCCAAATAGGTTTTAAATGCTAATTTAGATGTCTAGTTGTTGGGATAAAAATGAGTTTTTAATTAAATAAATTTAATTTGGACTACTATGTAGGAATGTCGTTAGGGAGGTAACGGAGCTTAACAGTAGAGTGACCACTTCGTAACAAAACGATAATGTAAGTGACTAAAACTTAACAGTTTAAACATAAATAACTAAAATGTAATCTGAGGTAAATAAAAATAATTATTTTTATAATTTACCCCATTCTTTAAAGTAAACCCAAAGTGATTTTGATAATGCAGAATTTACCCTAAATAAGTTCCAACCAGTGGCCCCTTGGTTTCACTTTTAACTTTGTTGATTAGTTCAAAAACTGACCCTAAATTAATGAAATTTGGTCAGTAAGTACCCCAAAGAGATACGCACCACCTACTGATGTAATTGATTTTGGCATGTTTTATTTTAATTATTTTGGTCTGTCACACACCAACCTTTTGATAAAATTAATGTGAGGAGATAGATATTTAAAGTTTTGGTTTCCAAGAAACAACGGAAACCAATATGTGGGGACAAAGTTCATTGGATGTTGCTGCAATTTTCTGACAAATGAATATTGCTTCTATATGGTTTAATTTGAATAAATAATAATTAAAGGGGGTTAAAAATTAAAAGTAACCAATGGAACCCCATTGTTGCATTTCCTTTAAAGTCATTTATTATTATAATAAAAGAAATCCATTAATTTTGCAGGCGGTCCACTACTTTTTCATCTTTTTTAACATTTCCTTTCAGTAGTCCTTTTCAGATTCTCCCTTCTAAGAAACTGCCAAATTTTAAGGTATTTATTATTCAACCACATCTATAGTAAATTATTTGAATTATTAAACCCATGCTTCGAGTCGAATCTGAATTATTTGAATTTTTAAATACGAACTACACGTTATATGCATTGCGTACCGTCCTATCTTCTCAATAAAATTTGTCCATTTATATATATACACGTATATGTATTTATGTACATTGGAGTTGATCTTAATGTGTTGATTTCCGACCATGAAAAAGGGACAAACAACTTTGAAACTTTGCCGTAACCCTAACGATGGTGATGGGATCGATATCAAGTCCTTTTCTTGATAGAATATTTTTCATTTTAAGGCTGCTGAAAGTTTGTTCTTCTTTTATTTGAGTGTGTTGTCATTAGCCACGTTCTTCACCAAAATTAACGTTAACACCATTTTGGACCAATCTTTTAATGATGTGGATTGATAATAATAATATACTCTAAATATGTCTTTGTCTTTTTCCAAAAAAAATAAAAAAATAAAAAGTTGGGTTAAAGGCAGTTACTTACTTTGGCTTTACTTGCAATTCAATATATGTAAAAGAAATATATTTGTCGATTGAGTTTTATAGCTCGATTAATATGAGTATTGTTATTAATGTAGAAAGATATCGGTTTGAGTGTGTTAAAATAAATTGTCCTCCTATTTATGGATCGAGGAAGGACTATGAATAATTCTAAATATTGTATAAAAAAATTAGATACGATCATAACATATAAATTTTTCAATAGGATGATGAAAACCCTTTCAACTACATGTAATGAACATATGTAGTCGGTTTTCATTTTAATCACAATTATTACCTAAATTAAAGGGGAGGCCATTTTCTTTGACCAATTTTAAGCTCTCTAAGATGCACAATATATATATATATAAATGCAGTTGCTTTTGCACACACAGGATCCGCCCAACACGTCTATTTATATTACTAATCTTACTATCCTACCCTAGTTACACATGAATGACTCGTAATTTACTTAATTAATCCCATATTTTTTTAAAAACAACAACTAATAATTAGTCCCACGAAATAGATTTTGGTTTATTGGTAAAATTGAGGTTCGAGAAACTTTGTTACCTTAAATTTGAGCTTTATTTGTATAAATTACGGTAAAAGTATTATGAAAGTCCTTATATTAGAAGTTAAGATTGTATTTTGCTCTCTCTACTAAAAAATGGACAAATTAGTTCTTGTACGTTAAATCAAATAGCAAATTAAATTGGTCATTTCCATTAAAAATTTCATTCATTTGTGTTGTAAAAAATTGAAGTAGCTAACAGAATAACCAAACAATAATACGTGGCATATCTTACCTATATTTAACAATGGAAATGGAAGAAATTTTCACAAAAGGACCAATTTGCTCTTTAACCTAACGTAAAAAATTAATTTACTCATATTTGATTAAAGTGGTAAAATGTAATTCGACTTCTAATACTGAGCCTCCAAGATACTTGCATGGTGAGTTATCTATTCTGTCCGTATTTAAAATTATTGATGTGATTAAAATTTAGTTTTATTAGAATAAGTTGTTAAGAAGCTAATGATGCAAAGGTCGGCAGTTTTGAATGTTCTTTCTTGAAGGTGACCAAATGAATATCTTTTGGAAGCAATATGTACACGTAATTCACTTGTCTTTTTGGGCACCATGATCAGGATATGTATGTACTATTAAAATTAGCCGTCCTTGTTGAAACACGCTATTGAATTTGATGGTCTAGAATTTAACAAAATTAAATTTTAAATCGTAAAGAAAAATTATTTAAAGTTGACCCAAATGAGCTTTCATGCATGCAATAATAGTATACATCATTTCAAAAATTTTAATTTATTTATTTTTAACATTAATTTCATTATAGATTCTTATCATATCTGTTATTTTTTATACAATGTATAGAACTATTCATAGCCCTTCCACAACCCTTAAATAGGAGGATAATGAGCTTCAACACACTCGAATCCACGTCTTCTTGCATTAATAACAATGTCAATGCTAATCGAATTAAGACTCAATCAACTGTAATTTATCTTTTTGAACAAGTACCAATCAATTTCAATCATAGCACATTGGTGTCACTAGACAAAATTTATATAGGCTTCAAATTGATTGACAAGAAGTTCGAGGTTTGATTTTTATGTTTATAAAACTATTTCTTTATCGTAATGTAATTATTTGCTTGTATTGGAAACAAAAATTCAATCACAGCTGCCAGGGGCATGGCTCCACTAAAATGAAAAATTACACGTCTGGCCTTTTAGGTTTTATAAAATTATAAGTTGGTAATGGTAAAATTGCACTCTGGCCCTTAAAATGATAAACTTTAATATAACCCCTTAAAAATTATAAAACTATAAGCTAATAAAATGAAGTTAAGTAAAAGTACCATGGAGGCCCCCTATACTAGGAATCAAATTGGATTTTGCCCCCTCAACTCAAAAAAGGGCAAATTAGTCTTTGTCGTTTTATCAAAGAACAAATTGGTCCTTTCTATTAAAAAATTTATCCAATTGTTCTATTAAAAACTGGCGTGATTGACAAAATAATCGAATAGTAACATATGACGTGAGACGTTTATTTCATGCTGATGTACAGATACTCATTTTTAACAGTAGAAATGGATGAAATTTTTAACAGAAGGATCAATGTGCTTTTTAATTTAATGTATAAGGATTAATTTATCCATTTTTTTTAGTGGAGAGGCAATAGACAATCTAATACGTCTCTATAATACTTTTACTCATGAAATTATATTTTAACTCGAAAACAAAAATATAACTCAATTTAAAAAAAAAAAAACAATTCTACCTTTACTGGTGATAGCAACTTTGAAAGTCTTTAAATTTATTCCCAGTTTTCTTCATTCCATAGTTGACATAAAACATGAAAATATTGAAGAATTATGTCATCATCACCATGCCAACAAAATAGGACATGTACCTTTCTTTGGCTTTAAACAAAAAATTGTGGTGCAATTCTGGCTTTAATCCCTCTACTATGCTAAACTTTTGGATTCAATTCTACTTTAATTTGATATTTAATTTTATAATGTTATTAGCTGATCCAAATTGATAACACCATTGATTGTTGTTGTTAAAATGTTATTCAGTTGCTGGCTGTGTAAATTTTCAATAAATAATGTTGGGATAATGGTAGAGATTACCCTTACTAGCATAATTTGACACGTTACTCAATAATAGGTTGCTACATGGCACTATGTTAGAAAAATTCAACTTTCAAAGTCGAAAGGTTTATTTTCTCTTTCGACTTTTCTCCGCCTGAGTAATTAATTTCCTTTTCTTTTCTTCCACTATCAACCAAAGTTGTTGCCTCTGTCGGTGATTGACATCCTTTTCGGCCAGAAAATTGCACCGAAGTGTAGCTCTCCATTCACTCTTTCAATTGTTCAAATTAGATTTCTTAAAAAGCTTTTAAAAAGTCATGAAAATGTTTCTCTAACCCCGATCTAAAGAACCGTCCGTCGTGTAACTTTAAAAATAACTTCTCCTCAATATAATAAATCACTTCATCATTCAAATCTCCCAAATGATTCCCAAAAATCTCCACATGGATTTTTATTTTTATTTTTGCTTTTAATTTTCTCTTTTTCTTTTTCTTTCTATTTCCTAGGATAATACAACGATCAATACCTATTAAAAAATTCCACAACGAACACGTTTTAGAGTTCCTTTACCATTTCAGTCCCAACTACAACAAATGGCCCAGAAAATAATAAACAGTCCACTCCTTTTTCGCCTCACAACACCCACCACATCAGCTTCGTCCTCCTTAGCTACACCTGCCGCGATAGAGGTAGAAGAACCAATTTATGTCAAATTAAAATAGAAATATTAAATCTTAGATTTCCGCATACTAAAGGGACTGAAATTAAAATTAAACCAAATGAATTATAAATTGGTAGATTAATATTTGCTTTTATTTACCACATTTTATTACAGAGCATAAAGCATGGTTATTTGGAAAATTAGGTCATTAAAAGCCCCACATTAGCATCATCATCCACCATAAGCTTATGGTATAAAATAAAGAAGTTATAAAATAGTTGTCTGAAAAAGTTCGTCAACTAAAAATTTTTTTAATCCTAATTCTGAAATTGCAATAATGGGTTTAATCATCTACAGATGCCCTTTACTTTTACTTTTTTTTTTTTTAATTGTTAATGATATTTTATAAATAATGGGGCTTCCATTTCTTACAAGTTTAGACAACAATCAATCGAAGCATACAAGTTAAAATAAAATTAAATACAAGTTAGGTAGCTTATCTAAATCACGAGATAAGTCGATTACTGTACCTGAAATTGAAATTTTATGACAATATTCAGACAAGAAAAACAAAGCAGTGTTTGGTGAAACGAAAACCTCGTTGCGATGTTACCTGTATAACACGACAATATTCAGACAATAATGTTTACAAAATAAACTAACACAAGTATATGTCCACACATCTAACAAATTCATTCTCAATTTAATATGTTTTATATTTATATTGATAATGCAAATATAGTATTTTTTTTAAAAAAATATTGTTGAAAAATCGATACATATTTGAGTTTTTATATTCAATTTTAAAAGAAATTTTAAGGACGCGTTTTAAATTATTGTTGTTGATAGTTTGCAAAATTGAAAAATCCCACATTGCTAAAAAATGTGTAAAGTAAAAGGTTTATATATGATGTTCTTATAATCTTATATGGTGTAGTTGGTTCTCTATGATTAACTCTTATATCTTTAAGGTTTTAAGGGAATTGTTTCATGCCTCTAAGTTATATTTTTCAATCCATAATGTTAAGATAATACGCAAAACTTTTGAGACACTAAAAAAAACAATACTTTTACTTTTGTGTTATTACTACATATACTCTTAACTTAGCACATTTTGAGATTTTGAAAAGAGTTGCTCTTTGAAGAGCACAGTACGATGAAAGTTGTAAGTTGTGTTCGAGGGAGAGTTATTGTCTATCATTGGCCTCTACGGTAGAATCAGTCATGGGCTTGAGAGGCAGTGGTTTACCCTGTGATGGATGTCAGTGGTTCGAGTCCGCTTATCTCCAACTCGTGAATTTAGCCGAAACAAAGTTATATGATACTACCCAATTTTTTCGATTTAGCAGTTAGCTCGATCTATGATTTATCATTCATGGACGTTGGTAAGATCCTTCCATTTCATTTAGCAACACCTTAGGATGGCATAGCCTTAAATTAAGTCAAGTAAAGTTAAGAGCTAGGTTCAAACGAGTAAAGGCTTGCGGTGGATACTTAGGTACCCAAAGACGAGGAAGGGCATAGTAAGAGACGAAATGCTTTGAGGAGTTGAAAATAAGCATAGATCCTAATATTCCCGAATAGGTCAACTTTTCGAACTGCTGCTAAATCCGTGGTTAGACAAGAGACAACTTTGCAAATTGAAACATCTTAGTAGTCGAAGGAAAAGAAAGCAAAAGTGATTCTCGTAGTAGCGGCGAGCGAAATGGAAGCTACCTAAACTGTGAAAATGGGGTTGTGGGAGAGCAATAAAAGCGTTGTGCTGCTAAGCGAAGCGATGAAGTGCCAAACCCTTGATGGCGATAGTCTAGTAGCTGAAAGCATTAGCATGGGGCACATGGAATCTCGTGTGAATCAGCAAGGGCCACCTTGCAGGGCTAAATACTCCTGGGTGACCGATAGCGAAGTAGTACTATAAGGGAAGGGCGAAAAGAACCTTTGTCAGGGAGTGAAATAGAACATGAAATCCTAAGCTCCCAAGCAGTGGGAGGAGCCCAGGGCTCTGACTGCGTGCCTATTGAAGAATGAGCCGACGACTCATAGGCAGTGTGTAATAGCCCGTTTTTAGTGAAATCGGAACAGTGGTTTCAGGACCACAAATCTGAGGTAAAAAAATTTATTTTAATCTTATTTTATGATCTACAATATGATAGCATTATCATATAAAAATTTTGTTAAGAAATTTTATCGTTTATGTGTTCAATTTGTGAAAAAAGACTAAATCACGTAAAGTGCGAAAGTTGTGTTCTATTAGCTAAAGGTATTAAATAGCTATAGAAATTTAAAGTGGAGGTCCTTATATGGTAATTAGACCATTAAATGAGTTAGTGGATGTGCATGGCTTGGTAATTGTGAAATTTTTAAAGTTAAGTAAGAGAATTTGGTAAAAAGGCAATTAAAGATAAAATAATCAAAAAAATTAAAGTTATCATCTTTCATTCTCTTCTCCAACCGATTCTTACAGCAAAGAATAGCCATGGAAGCTTGAAATTTTTGCCTAGGAAAATCCCTTGCATGTAAGTGATATCTTGTCCTGTTTTTGTTGATTTTTATATTTTCGGGATCGTTGTAGCTTAACCTAGCTAATTAGGGGACTAATTTGCAAAATGATTGAAATTTTAGGGTTTTACCATGAGAGAATTTTAGTTTTTTGTGAATTTTAATGGAAGAAAATGAATCTTTGTCGAGAAATAAATAACTTTTGTTAAGTGATTTTTAATGAAATTGCCAATTAGAGGTTAAATTGAGAAATGTGTAAATTGTGTGGTAAATGTGTGAAATTATGAAATGTATGGGTTGCTATAAGTATATGTTAAATTCAACTAGGCTTGGTTATGAGGGAAATTGCATGAATTTTATTTTACGAGCCTAAGGACTAAATTGTAAAGAAATCAAAAGTATAGGGGCAAAATAGTAATTTTTCCAAAACACAATTTTTGGATTGAATTAAATAGAATGAGGTTTAAATTAGTTAAATTTGATTATATAAATCAAGAAAATCAGCGTACGGATTTAGATCGAGGAAAGGACAAAGTTTTGGATTAAATGATCGTTTTTCTCCGCACGAGTTTGAGTTAAGTTCGTGTAATTAAATTATGTTTTTATATGTTTTAAATTGAAATATATGCATATGGATTGTGTAATTACTAGGTATAATTATCGAGCGCATAACTGATGACGTACGAAGAATACTGAGCCCCGTTTGAACATTAGGAATTCGTAGGATACAAATGACATGTCATTAGGGTTACCAATTCCAACTCTTATCAGCTTACCGATACTCCACTCGTATGAGCTTACCGTTATTTAGCTCATAGGAACTTACCGATACTCAACTCGTATGAGCTTATCGTTATTCAGCTCAAAGGAGCTTACTGTTTATAGCTCATATGAGCATACTTGTACAATAATTGACGGATTACAGTTCAGTACACCTTGTGTGTACTACCCACGTATCTAACAATATTCTAAGTGGTTTAATAGGCACAATTCTGTTACGAGTTTATATGAGTTTGATACGAACTAGTACAAGTATTTATGTGAATTATATGGAAATGGTTTATATATATAATATATATGGATACATGGTATAAATGTTACATGTATATGGAATTTAAATAGTTGTTGAACTCATACATAATTCTCAGTTTTTATATGAATTACATGACTAACTTGGTTAGTGATCATGTGTTTGGCTTTAGCCAAATTGAATTGTGTTATGCTTTAAGTTATTTACCTGAATTGTGGTTAAATGGTAAGTTAAATTCTGTGTTATACGAACTTACTAAGCTTAATTGCTTACTCTATTTATTTTTCTGTGTTTTATAGTGTTTCGGAAGCTCATTCGGATTGGAAGTTGTCGGAGATCTCATCACACTATCAAACGTTATTTTGGTACTTTTGACTTTATATTTTGGTTAAATGGCATGTATAGGTCATTTTGGCTAATGGTAGCCTATATATTTTGTTGTGTTTTAGCCATTTCAATTGGCTTGTATTGTGGACTTACTTTATGTTATGTAAATATGTAAATAGCCTTATTGTATGTGGTGCAATGGTTGCCATGGGAATGCCTTGTTTATGAATTGGTATTTTGGGTACCAAATAATTGAGATTGATGAGTGACATACATGCTAAGTATTAGGCAGAAAGAGGCATATATGTGTATAATCATCTGGGTAGATTTTGGAGACATATTTGGCATGTTATAAATGGCCTATTGAGGTGTCTATAAGTATCATGGTTGTATGTGATGTTATAACATGTGGTAAGCTTCATATTGCTTGGCTTTGAATGCCTATTTATGTAATGGTTATGTGCAAATTTTTGTGGTTAGGTTAGTACCAATTTCGGGTGAGAAATATGACTTGGAAATTGACTAATTTTGTCTACACGGGCAGAGACACAAGCATGTGTCTCAACCGTGTGAGACACACGGCTAGGTGACATGGCCATATGTCTCAGCCATGTGTCCCCTATAATTTCTAAAGGAAGCAAATCAGTAGCTTCACATGGCCTAGCACACAGGCGTGCGGTTTGACTGTGTGGCACAAGTCTATACCCTCCAGTTTTCACATGGCCTAGCACAAAGCCTAGCACATGGGCGTGTGAGACCGTTTCGAAGGGTACACGGCCTGGCACATGGGCGTGTCGTCTGGCTGTGTGAACCAAGTCAGTGAGTTACATGGGTATGGACACGAGCTGGGACAAAATCGTGTGTCCCTATTTCAAAGGCCCATACAATCGGAGATACGGGCGTGTCTTTTGGCCATGTGAGATACACAGCTTGGCCACACGAGCATGTGTCCCCTACACTTTGAAAAATTTCAATGTTTTCCTAAAAATTCCTTAAGTACTCGGTTTAGTCTCGAACCATTTTTAATGTTTAATTTGGGCCCTAAGGGCTCGTATTAGGGACTATATGATTGAATATGAATGGTTTTTGATTTGAATGGGAAATGAACAGGAAATGTTTGATTGTTTGATTTGTAAGTCCGGTAATGCTCCATAACCCTGTTCCGGCATTGGATACAAGTTAGGGGTGTTACACAGTGGCTTGGTTAAGAGAACCCACTAGAGGCATAGAGAAAACAAGTCTTCATTGGGCAATTTTCATTGCTTATGGACCTGAACCTAGGTGATCTATCCATAACCAATATGAAGCTTGTGTGAAACTAAGTGGAAGTCCGAACCGACTGATGTTGAAGAATTAGCGGATGAGTTGTGGTTAAGGGTGAAATGCCATTTGAACCCAGAGCTAATTTGTTCTCCCCGAAATGCATTGAGGCGCAACATTTGACCGGACATCTAGGGGTAAAGCACTGTTTCGGTGTGGGCTGCGAGAGCGATACCAAATCGAGGCAAACTCTGAATACTAGATGTGACCTCAAAATAACAGGGTCGAGGTTGACCAGTGAGATGATGGGGGATAAGCTTCATCGTTGAGAGGGAAACAACCCGAATCACCAACTAAGGCCCATAAATGATTGCTTAGTGATAAAGGAGGTAGGGGTGTAGAAACAACCAAGAGGTTTGCCCAGAAAGCAGCCACCATTGAAAGAGTGCGTAATAGCTCACTGATCGAGCACTTTTATGCTGAAAATTACAGGGCTAAACGATTTGCCGAAGCTGTGAGATGTAAAAATGCATCGGTAAGGGAGCGTTTTGCCTTAGTGGGAAGCACCCACGTGAGGGGGAATAGACGAAGTGGAAGCGAATGTATGTTGATTGGTATTAATCAATTTACCTGTTCTTTTTTCCATCATTTTAAAATCTGGGTAGTGACTAAAATTGAAGACAATAGTAATTTTCTTTAATTTTCAAAGGATTTGAGCATTTATAAACAGTTAAATATAATAATTGTGTTGGAATATTTGTGAGATATACTAAAACGAATAAAAATAAATAAATTAAAATTTAATGTGTAAACTAATTGAAATAAAATTTAGTATTGTGGGGAAATCTTAAATACAGAAAATCGATTAAAATTATGAAATAGTTTATTGGAGATACTGTCCTTGCAGGTGAATCGAATTTCATGAATTTAAAATTATCGTATGCTATTAAATATCTTCACCCAACATATTTATATACCTATATTCTTTCATGTGAAAGTAGTTAAGAAAAAAAAAAAAAGCTAAATATAATATAATATATATATATATATATATCTATATATATATATATATATATGATAAATGTAGGTAAATGTAAATTAATCTTTGTACATTAGATTAAAAAATGAACAGATATTTTCTGTTAAAAATTTATATAACTAATAGAATAATTAAATATTTACTTATAATATATATCTCATATTAAAGTATATAAAAACCAATTTTTACAGTAAAAATAAATAAACTAATTTACTCTATAAAAATTATTTTATTTATTTTTTAATAGAGAGATAAAATATAATAATATAAATTCTTCAATAATACTTTTATAAATATACGACAATCAACTCATCTCACATGCAGCAGAGATGCAGTGTTTGAAGAAGAGAGATGTTTATATAAATATTCCAAGTTATTTGATTGCTGTTTGACCCAGTATCTGAGCTTTTGCAGGACAGGAAAAATAGCAGAAGCAGCAGTTGATTTTTTTGCAGAATTTAATGAAGTGGACAGAGAGGCAAAGCACATGCATTATCACTTTATTCTATTTTTATAAAGAAGTTTTTTGAGGGGCAAAATTATTAATAGCAATGACACCAAGATTCCTTAGATTTTGTAATTGTGTTGAATAAGGCAAATGGGAGCAGGAAGCTACTCAAAGATTGATTTGGGTTTTTTTGGTTTTATTGTTGGTTTCAATGACAATTTCTTTTTTCCTGAATGGGTCCCTTGATAGGGAAAGAATGTTGTGAGAGGATTTTGATGCCTAAAATTATAAAAGAAAAAAAGGAATGGAGTGGAAGACAAGTTTGAGAGAGAGATTTGTGTTAATGAGTGACCAAATAGAGATGGTGCAAGAAATGAAGAGGGCAATAATGGGGACAAAAGCTAACATCTGTGGCCCATAAGACTTTAATATGATTCAGCCATGGCCACTTTTACATGGTTGTGAATTAATGAGAGATTTGAGGTCAAGTCAAGGCAGTGGATCCAAGAAAAATCCCAGGTCAAGTCATTAATCCCCCCTTTGGTTGGTGGGTGGATACCTTGTTAATGCAAACGTAATTTCCTTTCATTTGGTAAACCCTTTCTTCGTTGTGGGTTGGTGGGTGGGCGTATTCATCTTTCTTATATTGCTTGGTCTGGTCTTACAAGTTGGGAGATACCCTTTTTGTCAAAAGTCATAAGCAACCATTGAAATTTGCATTTTTGTTTGTGGATTATTCAATCCTCATTGACCATGGTAAAGTTAATGCTAGTAAAAACAAGTTGTCTACCATGTTTGATTGTGTTATTTTCATTCAAATAAACAGAAGTAGTCTTCTCCTTTTTATTCAAAGATGAAGAAAACTGGTTGGGACAGTGTATAAATTGACTTATCTTGTTACTTGGAAGACTTGTAAATAAGTGTTCTCATAGACCCTTTTTCACGTTATTAATGATGTAAAGCGAAACCAATTTGTGAATGGTTTGAATTTACTATGTTAGGGTTGAGCAGTTATGGACAAAAAATTAAATTTTGAGTTAATTGAATCGAGTTATTTGAGTTAATTTAAATAAGTAATTTAAGTTTCGAGTTGAATTTTATAATCCAGATAACATATTTGTTTAAATACTCCTTTAGTCCCTATCAATTTTGAAAATGAGTAAATTAGTCTCTCAACAAAAAATTCAAAATAATTTTCAAAAATTTAAATTTTTATAAAAATTTCAAAATTATATTTTTAAAAAATTAAAAAAAGTTAAATATATATACGAAGAAAGTTAAAATTTTAAAAATTTTCTAGAATAATAATTTTAGGAACCTAAATAAGTTAACTAATGATTAAAGTTTTTTTTTTTTTTTTTGCTTTGAAAAAAAGTTTTCAAATATATATGGTTTAAAATTTATGTGCTATAACATAAAATTAGTTATATTGCAACAATATTTTAATTTGACATGTTTAATTTTTTAATTTAACTCAAACAATTTCACTTGATTTAAATCGAAAATTTTAAATCAAGTTAAGATGATAAAATATGACTCCTCAAATCGATTAGTACAAAATTCTTTTACTCGATTCGATTTAATTCAATTCGATCAAACGCTCACCTTAGTATTATTATTATTGTGTAGTAGTACAACTTTAAGAACAAATTAATTAGCAATGGCATTGATTAGATAAATAATGAAGCCATAAGAAAAGGGTAAACTAAAGCCCAAACTCATTTGGACAACCAAATTCAAAGACAGAATGCAAGCCAGGTCATGTTCAGAAACAGGGCCTGAAAGGCTTTGAAGGTAGCTTTAAAAAAAAATCATAAGAACAATTAGCAGCCTAGCAGGCTCATAATGTGGGTCACACTGTAGTGATTGATGTTGCACACGGTTAGTTGTAGAGGTGTGCATAGTTGGCCTGGCCCGAAAGCCCGTTCCAAATGTAGTAGGGTTTGGACAAAAATATAGTCTCGAAAAATGAGTTTGGATAAAAAATAGGGCCATTTAAAAAAAGGGTCGGGCCTCAGGTAAGGTATTTTTTGTCCAGGCCCGGCTCGGCCCGAATTCACTAAATTACAAAAAAAAAATCTGTTTTTTTAAAATATTATTTTCTTATTATTTTCTCCCTATTTTGCTACTATTTTACTATTATGTTGCTACTATTTTGTTGTTATTGTTTGAATATTGTATAAAACTTATTTTATTGTTAATTTTTTTATTATTTTAAAGACATTTGTTAATTTTGTTATTATTTTAGAGGTATTTGCTTGTTAAGTTACATCTATTTTAGTGTTATTTAAGTATACATTTTTTTTAAAATTTATTTTCAATTTGTTGAGAAATATTTATTTTGATATTTTTAGTGTTTTTGATGGTTTATATATTTTTTAAAATTATATAAAAATTAATATGGGCGGACTGATTCGGACCCGGGTTTTAACATTTTTATTCGGGCAGGACTTGGACAAAATTTTAGGCCCATTTTTCAGGTCGGGCCGGGCTCGAGCCTAGCAAACGGGCCTAAATTTTTAGTTGGGTCCGGCCCATGCACACCTCTAGTTAGTTGGAGGGGTTAAGTTTTAATTTTTTTTTTAAATTTTGATTTATTTTAATTAGGGTCAATTTTAGGCTTAATTATTTTGAGTTTATATTGTTATAAGTTTGAGGTTCTTATAGATTCATATATTTGGGGTTTTAAGGGGATTAAAATTTGATTTGATTTGAAAATATTGATTTTTTTTTTAAAAATTGAGTTAATTGAATTGAGTTATTTAGTTTTTTAAGTTCGAATCGAATTAAATTCTACAATTTAAATAACTTGAATAATAAATTAATACAAAACACATTGGACTCCTGACAGTTTTGTAAATGTGCAATGTAGTCCCTCTTAAAAATTACAAAAAAAATAAAATAATCTTCAAAATATTTATAAAAATATTTTTTCAAAAATTTTATAAATATATATCTAAAAAATTAAAAAAATTCTATAACAGTTATTAAAAAAATATACAATTGTTGAATTGTATATTTTTTAAAAATCCCAAAATGAAAAATGGAATTATATATATATATATATATTAAATTCCAAGAATGAATTATATATTCTTTATTACCAAACTCCCTCTTTGTTTTAAACATCAAAGAGTGTCTCAAAATATAAACCTCGATATCCCATAATATACCTTCGTCTTGTAAAAACTCGATAGCACTTAAATCCATCTCCAAACCCATGTTGAAACAAGTGCATCTTTGAAATAAAACATCTGCCAATACAATTAGTTTATTTGAATAATTATTTTAATATGGTTACATTTTTGTTAATTAAAATTATAATTGTACGTATAATTAACATACATTAGAATTAATCATTATATTTAACAAAAAAATTTTATTATAATCGACGAGTAATTTTTATTTATTTTTTACTTTTAGAATATCACGTCAACAAATTTAACTAAAAAAAATTAACAATGTTGACAGTTGAATTTTAAAATTCGAAAAGTAAAAAGGCTAAGGGCAGGGGCGAAGCTAGAAAATTTTATTAAGGGGTCAAAATGAAATTTTAATTTTTAATAGTTTATATCTTTATAATTTTTAAAGAATTAAATTAAATTTTCATAATTTTAAAGGGGGCTAAAGTGAATTTTAGCTTTACTAATTTAAAATTTTAAAATTTTTTAAAAGGCCAAAACAATAATTTTCTATTTTAGGGAGGGTCAAGTCCTGCCAACCTTCCTAGATTCTAAGAGCCCTTTTGGATTAACAGTGTGTTTACCTACGTTTAATGTAAAAATAACGATGATGGTGAGATTAGATACAGTAAAGTGTGACAAAAAAAAACTAAACACACCACACTGAAAGTAAACGCCCGTCGAAACTTAAATTGTTGAAAAATAAATTCCTAATTTTGATGACAATTTTTTTTTTTATGAAAATTGGTTGGATTCCATAGGGATGGCCTAATTGATTTGCTGTTAACCTGGGTTCAAAACCGAACAGAAGCAAAACTAAATAAATAAATATTTATAGCAAGAATTACTGTCATGCCCTACAAAGCAAATTTAAAACGAAAAAAAGAATATATTTAGGGTTTTTGCAGATAATTCCATATTTCCCTCCTCTCTCTAAGATCAATCGAGTCACCCCACCCACCCAAAATATGAGAAAATCAAGATCAAAGCGAAAATCAAATATCCACCTGCAACAACCAACAACAAATCCAAGGGATTTCCAATTCATGATCACCAAAGTAGCAGTGTCTCAAATCTGCAAATCAGTTGGGTTTAGGCGCAGCCGTGTTTCAGCCCTTGAAACCCTTACCTTGGTAGCCACCAAGTACCTGGAAACCCTGGTCAAGTCCGCTGCATCATTCTCCAATGCTACCAGCCGTACCCAATCCAACATCCTCGACCTTACCAATGCCCTCCACGACATGTCCTTACAGCTGGGTTTCATGGGTGCATCCACTCTCTATGACCACAACAACTGTTTGTTGAAGTCCAGTGTGTTGGAAAGCTTGTCGGATTTTGTCAGCTCCACCAATGAAATACCTTTTGCCAAGCCCATTGAAAGAGCAAAAGGAAGGGAAAGTGAAGAGGTGAATGCTGTTCCAGGGAGTTTTCAAGAAAGAGGTGGTCATATCCCAGAATGGTTACCAAGGTTTCCTGATGTAGGTGATACTAACGAGAACTGTGATAAAAGGGTTAATGGGGAACAATTGTGGGAGAATTCCAGCTCGGTTTTGGGGTGTCAAATTGATGGTTTTGAAGAGAAAAGATGTGGGAGTAACAATGTTGGTAAATTACCAAAAGGGAGATCAAGGATTAAGTTCAGGGTTAATAATGGTGGAGGGACAAGGGTGGGTTTGAATGGTATTAGTTGCAATAATGTGTTTGGTCAAAGTAAAGATGAAGAAGAGGCAGAACCAGTAGCAGTGTGTGAGAAATCTGTTAAGTCTGAAGAGAAGCAGATTCTTGTGTATAAGAGAAGGAAGAAGCGTTGTTAGTTTCTTTAGATTTTGAGCATTTGGGATGTTGCCAGAAAGTTCAGTTTTTTATTGGCACTGGCAGGAAATTTCCAAGCTCTTTAATAGGAAAAAGCCTGGGTTTATATATTATGGCAATATTTTTGGTTGGCCCCTCAATTGTTGAACCCAGGAACTCGTATGATTTTAAATGACTAAAACGTTGAAAAAAAGGAAGGCTGTGCTTCTACTAGGCTACAACAAAATTATTTATTGAACTATGATGTTTAGAAATTATTTATTGAAGTTTATATGATTCTACTACATGCAATCTGTTTTCCTTGTTTAGAATTGTGCATTAGCTGGTGTTGATTGGTGCAAAACTTTGTGGGACTAAAAGAAGCATTTCAACATGTTTTGGGATCTTCAAACAGGCAATCAATGGCCAACAAGTTTGAGTTAAAAGATAGAAGAACATCATACAAAACTTTGCCTACTGACTGAAGCTTCAATGGTTGCAAGCAGCATATTCATTTAACCAAATAAAAAATCATAGGGTTTTGTTCACAATAAAAAATAACTTGCACCAGTCACCTGGTGATTGCTAAATGTTAAGTCTTTTATGACATATAAAGTATATATAATATATATGTATGTATTTTAAACTTTCCCTCGCAATATTATATCACAAAAGCTGTGGTGAAAGCTAATACAGCCTTCTAAGAATAGCATTTATTTTTTGCCACAGTTGAAACCATGGCAAACAGAGAGGACAATGATAAGGATCAAGGCAATAAGTATTCCTAGAACAATCAGCTTGATCTTCATGTTTTGTAGCCACATTTTTCTTCGGATTTTTGTCCCTGTACTTCGAAAGTCTTGAGCCTGCAATGAAACAGTGAAAACAAGTTAAAATTATGTCTCCTTGCATGATGTTTTATCAATCAACTTCTGCAGCTCTCTAGCATACTCAACTAACATCTAAGGCACTACTCAACTCTCGCACGACATCAATACAAACAATATAAAGTCGTTTAAGTTAAGACGTGTCTATATTTTTATGTATACCCAGATCTATGCATGAAAGAGGCGACAGAGATAGTCACTGACCTGATTATGAAGATTCTCAGTCTTATCCACTAGCAGCTCTATCTTTTCCCCTCTATCTAACACCTGCAGGTAGGAAATTCAGTAACAACTACCAAAAGCATGTTTCTGATATGATGGTTAGGTACTGACATCATATCATAGTTTAATGTTGGAGAATTCAATTTGCCTCAAGTATTGCAGGATGGCAACATCAGCCCTAAAGCTACCGGAAAATGTGATATTTAAGAAGCTAAGCCAGATAGTTCCATGGAGGTATAGGACATGTTTGGAAAAACCCGTCAAGCAATTAGAACTACTTGAAAAATTCAATCCCAGACAAATTCACAAAGACCCTTTAAGATTTAAACAAGGAACTTCAATAGAAAATAAAGAATATCACCCTAACAGCAAATGACAGGTAAAAATTGCTGACATAGCAACAGGAGCATAACAAAGTTGAAGCTAACAAAGCACATATACTACCTTTTCGATGTTCTCCATCATAACACCTTTGACTTCAGAAACCTGAGCTTTGACCTTAGCTAGCTTGCTTATTTCTTCAGGATGCTCCATACAGTATTGCATATGTTCTTTCAGTTTTGGCCTGCAATTTAATAGCATGTTATATTTGCTCTGGTAATACGAAAAGATCTCCCCTGTTAAGTATTTTCAGGATTTTAAAGAGATAGATACCCAAATTCCTTGTTCAGGCTGTTGGCAGGAGCTGTAGCAGCCTTCCCGTTATCATATTTCGACACGAAATCATCCTTGATACGCTCCAAAAAAGCAATCGGCACTTGCCTTCCAGCTGACTCATCTGCAACAACGCAATAAGCTGCAACATCCAAGAGTCAGCCAATCTACCAACATATATAGATAAACAAAAGAGCTGACAATGAGAATGCAAATAATAACACAGTAATAAGGTTCTTTCAACAAGTAGTTCAATTAGAATTCATTGAAACAATATGTTCCAATCATCTTTCAGACTAACCACATTTGCACATGGCCTTCAACAACCTGCATATTACACGAACTCAATACACTATATACAGGCAAAATTTTTTAAGTTAAAAAAAGGGATCTCATCATAAATCTCCATTTACTAAGCAGTCAATTTGTGTAGTTTCAAATACTATAATGCATATTAAACACAGAGATAAACTATTAATATGAAGAAACGGCAGCATAAAGCACAAAGTTAAGCAATTTTCTCATAAATAATCGTATGGGAGAAACCAAAATCCAAACTTTCCCTCTAGATCCCAAATCCCATTTCTGTTCAAGAGATCAGATTATATCTGAAAGGAATAAAAAAAGAACTCCAAAATTCTCTTCTATTTCATTTTGATTTTCCACTCACTTCCCAAAAAACACAAACTTCTAAAATCAAGGAACCAACAATTTAAAATCATGAAAATTAAAAGTACAAAAAAAAAAAAAAACTTAACTGTATCCATTGTCAACAAGATAATTGAAGGTATGGCCATCACAGTTGTAAGTAAACTTGTTGTTTGAAGAAGGGAGCTTTTGGAGGCATTGAAGAGCTATGGAATTGAAATTCCCACTGTATTCAGTATACTCAGCTAATATAACTCCTCCACGAGATACAAATGCATAGATCAATGATTTGGGCACCATTTTCTCAGAATCTTTTCTTATATGGGAAAATTTGGGTTTCAAAGAGAAAACAAAGAGAGATCTGGGATTTGAAGCTTGCTTGCTCTTTTCTATTGCTTTTTTTCCCCTTGGTTTCTCTTCACAATTACTCTTTTGTTGGACTTTTTTTGATATATCTAGAAACAAGAAGTAAAAAAGGAAAGTGAAAACGGGATAATAAGGTTTAAAATTTGGAACTTGAAAGGTTTTTTGGGTAAATAATTGTTTTTTTTTCGAAAAAAAATGATTATTTCTGATTTGCATTAAGTAAATTTCTGCCCTTTCAGATTTAAAGTTGGGACTTTTAAATTCTTAAACAGAGAACTTTAAAGTTTCAGAAATAATTAAAAGATAAAATATTTTTAAATAATTCAAGGATTAAATACGTTTACGTTACATTTTTCCTCTTTCTTTTCTAAATTATGTCTCATATTGTTCTTTAATGCTCAAATTTCTATTTTACAATATTTATCCTTAAATTATTATCTTGAAAATTAATAATCCAACAATTTATAAATAATTATAATTTAACTTTTTTTAATACTTATTTCTTTAACACTAAAAATCATATCAATTTTGTAAAATTTAATTTTAGTAAAAAAGAGAGAGAACGCATTAATCCCATTATAGGTTTTTATTATACAAAAATTGAAGTTATTCATAATCTCTTCCCAAACTTTAGATAAGAAGATAATGTGTTTTAACATGCTCAAACTCACGCTCTCCTACACAGATAATAATATCAATACCGATAGAATTAAAACTTAATTGACATTAATTATCATATATTAAAAGTGTTATGTAAATGATTTCAACATTTCACCTATTTTTAAAAATTAGGTAAACTAAAACCTTTTTCTTTTTTTCTTTTTTTTTTTGCTTTTAAATTTAAATTATTTAGCAAAAAAAAAAAGCTGATAAACACTAAGACACTCTTCATGATGAAGATTCTTTTAAATTTTAATATATTAAAATTGGAAATGAAAAGCAATATTTAGGAAAGGTGAATAGAATATAGTCCAAGAACAAGAATTTTGAACTTAGAAAATCCAATTGATATTTTGATAACTTTGATGATTTTCTTTGAAAAAGCTGAAGGTGAAGGGTCCCAATGGCATTGGGATTGTCCCTATTGTGTGGATCAAATTGCACAAATATTTGATTTTATATATATAAATAAATAAATAAATAAATATATCTGTGTTTGGTTGAAAACAAAGAAAATAATATGCACTTGTGCTTATCTGTAATTATTTAGATTTTGGAGCAATTAGAATAATATTTTAATCCTTTTAGAATAATTATTCTATAATTTGTTTGGCAGGTATAATTAGGAGTTAATACATTGAAAAACTTGTAGACTTGGACTTATTGAATTAAGATGTAACACATTATGGATGTCATGCATACATACATGCATGTAGCTAGTCATGTAAATTCAAGTTAACTAATCAAGCAGATGAACCTATATATACTTTTTTTTTTGGAATATATATATTTTTATGGGTTAATATTTATTATAATAGAGTGTGTACTTTTATTCCATAAGTAGCCTTCATTTTTGTTTTCTATCTTATTTTTTTAATATTTTATTATATTGTCGAATTCTTATTAGCCTTTTAATCTTACTTATAAAATAAATTCGTTAAATATTATTTATTTTTTAATTAATGCTTAATATTTATGTTAATTTTTTTCTCCTAAAAATCAGCCATAAATGAATTTAAACCCCCTTAAAAAAATAAATCTTATAAATATTCCTCGAATCTAGATTAAGATTTCTATCTCTTCAATTTTAATTTTTTGCTTTCATATGGTATATTTTTTAGATTGA
This sequence comes from Gossypium longicalyx, assembly GCA_025698465.1. NCBI lineage: Eukaryota > Viridiplantae > Streptophyta > Magnoliopsida > Malvales > Malvaceae > Gossypium > Gossypium longicalyx. The sequence continues at coordinate 91,173,153 of CM047004.1, forward strand.
TGAGATTTTGAGATGAATTTGAGTATTTTCAGATATTTGTAAATTGATTAAGGCTTAATTTTTTATAACAAATTTATCTTTGTTTTAATTACGAAAGATAGAGTGAATAAATCCAATATAACCATAACCTGAACTAATTCCCACGATGATGCTAACATTCTTAGATTAAAATTCAATCTAACCTTTAATAAAGAAATTATTGGTTAAGGTGGATGAAAGTAGACGACATTTTCAGGTCATAATAATGAATGAATGATGATGAAAGTGCCACCCTGCCCTTCCCTACTAGTGTATGCATTTAACCAAGACTCTCCTTTTTATGAAGTGGTAATATTCAGATATAAACTAAATTCTGTAGCAGTTAAGTTGAGGGTAGATGGCTCCGGATTAATGATGCACAGTTCTCCCTCTTCTCTTCGGTAAGCAAAAATGTAAAATAGAAACAACAAAACTCAACGCCATCTGTGCGAATCGAACCCACCACCACGTGGTTAAAAGCCACGCGCTCTACCGGCTGGTGATGCACAGTAGCATAGCGGTGGATCATCGGACTCTTCATCTTCTCTTCGGTAAACAAAAATGTAAAAATAGAGGTTACCAAAATCGACGCCGTCTGTGGGAATCGAACCCACGACCACGTGGTTAAAAGCCACGCGCTCTACCGGCTGAGCTAAGACGGCTACTGCTAGACAGTAACATAGTGGTAGATCATCGGTGTTCTCCCTCTTCTCCGGTGAACAAAAATGTAAAACAGAAATTACAAAACACAACGCCGTCTGTGGGAATCGAACCCACGACCACGTGGTTAAAAGCCACGCGCTCTACCGACTGAGCTAAGACGGCTACTAATATACAGTAACATAGTGGTGGATCATCGCTATTCTCCCTCTTCTCTTCGGTAAACAAAAGTGTTTTAAAAACAGAAATTACAAAACAAAACGCCGTCTGTGGGAATCGAACCCACGACCACGTGGTTAAAAGCCACGCGCTCTACCGGCTGAGCTAAGACGGCTACGAATGACAAATCATCCTCGTTAAGGCTATTGTAGAAGTTATCACAATTCACAAACTAAATCTTGTGCTTCGTTCGAGCTGGAATATTATGTAATTATGAAAACAAAGGGTGACTTCACAAAACAATTATATATCAACTTTAATTTTGTGTAATTTTATATATAAAATTTTAATTTGATCTAATTCTTATAAATTATTAACATAATTATTGATATAATATTATTTTATGTTTATATATTGCATACATAATTAATTATATTTATTTAATATAAAAATAAATTAATATATTTATTTATTTTTAAATATGTATGATTAAATTAAAATTAAAATTTTAAATATACATTTAAACTACAATTAAAATTTTACGTATATAATTACACTAAATTAAAATTAATATATACAATTACGTATTAAATCAAACTTTATATATAATTTTAAAATTTATACCTAATTCTTTTGATGTAAGCTTCTAATCATTGAACAGAAGAAGGGAGATTCAATTTTCATTTTACCTACTGGGTTCCTTATTATATATCAATGACCCAATTTAGTCCTCACCAGAAGCCCAAAACCTTTTCTTGAACCTTCAATAAAATAAAAATCAAAGGGCAAATATGTAATTTCGAAGGTTAACCCTAAACTCCACCCTCCGTCTCATGTATATGAAAACCCAACACTCCTAAAAATTTTCCCATTTTCTGAAACCCTTGCGGCGTCAAGATGCAGATCTTCGTCAAAACCCTAACGGGGAAAACCATAACCCTTGAGGTCGAGTCTTCCGACACCATCGACAATGTCAAAGCCAAGATCCAAGACAAGGAAGGCATCCCTCCCGATCAACAACGCCTTATCTTCGCCGGGAAGCAGCTTGAAGACGGCCGCACTTTAGCCGACTACAATATCCAGAAGGAATCCACTCTTCACCTCGTCCTCCGCCTCCGCGGTGGTGCCAAGAAGAGGAAGAAGAAGACCTACACCAAGCCCAAGAAGATCAAGCACAAGAAGAAGAAGGTCAAGCTCGCCGTGCTCCAGTTTTACAAGGTGGACGAGTCGGGTAAGGTTCAGAGGCTGAGAAAAGAGTGTCCCAATGCCGAGTGTGGTGCTGGAACCTTCATGGCTAACCATTTTGATAGGCATTATTGCGGTAAGTGTGGGCTCACTTATGTTTACCAGAAGGCTGGTGGGGATTGAGTGGGATAAGATGGAGTTTTACTTGTTTTCAAATAATCGTATTGTCATGTTCTGATTTTTGTTTGTTTTAGTATGTTATAATTTTTGGGTTTATATTTTGGAATTTTGGTTGCTAATTTAAATGTTTGAATCAAATCTTATGAAGTTCTCTTCTTCTTTATGATGATTTGCTCTGATTTCTAATTTGATCATGAAAATCAACAATTCAAACTTGTTGAATTCAGAACCGAAATTGAAATGAATCGAAATGGACACTCAAGATCAATTTGATCTGTCCATGTCATTGCAAGACTATTTCGAACATCATTGACACCAAACTTCAATAATATACATCAGCTTTATTATTTCATTACTATGTGCAAATGCAATATATACTTTAGTTCCCATTGTCTGAGTTCGAAGCCATGAGCTTTTAATATACAGACAGCTTTATACACACGAGTGCTTTACTAGGTTTCATTGAGTTTATAAACAATTCAACTCCGAGCATCAATGGATACACTTATGGCATTTAGCTCGACATGTTGTTTACCCTCGTTTTGTGGATGAACAATGACAGTTGCATGAGCTTCAGACCTTGAGGATTGCTTACTTGGCCCTTGTGAAACAGATACGGAGCTAACAAGTGAGTTTTTATTAGCGTCTTGATTGCCTTGATCTTCTGTAATGATTTCCCATTCCTCTTTGAGTGATGTAACTTGTATGCCTTTCTCATGGAGGCTTTCCATTTCGAATGCCGTTGGTAATATTACGTAATCATTTATTGGGTTGTAGAAAGGATCTGGATTGCCTGCCTTCAACCAATGCTTGAGAATTCGATATAAATGAGGTTCACAAAGAATTCCTCGGTGCTCACCGGGGATTCCAACCCTTGCTTCTGCATTGAGCCCATCAGCCTGAAAGCAACCGGAATTAGAACAAGTTCGAAATCACAATATGCCTATAAAATCATGGAAGGTTGTAAGAATAGAGGTCAGCTAACCTTAGCTGATTCTACTGGAACTGTTCCATCACCATCAACACATACATACGTGGGCTGATATGTAGAAGAAAGTCAGCATTAGTAACCAAATCTATGAAACGTATGAAACATACCAAAAGAATTTTCTGGCAGATGTATCATAGATCCTATACTAGGAGTCAGATGACACTTTCTCACTCCTATTCAAAAAATGAGCTATATTCATTAGAACGAAACAAATTGATCTCTTTTATTAAAAATTTTATCAATTTGTAATTTTAAATGTTGACAGAATAATCAAATAGTGATATGTAACGTGTCACATTTATATTATATTTATGTATAAATATTAATTTTTAACAGTAGAAATAAAAAGAATTTTAGTTTGCTTTTTGATCTAATGTATAATAATTAATTTGTTTATTTTTTTAGTAGAGGGGTAAAATGCAACCAGATTCTTAGTATAAGGGCCTTCAATGATACTTCTACCGAATTTTCTTGAAGTGGCCCTAGAGCTACAGCAAGAAAATAAGAGCAGCCTACAACAAAAATTACCTCAGAAAACCGCAAGTCTCGGATATCTGTGATAGGTGTCTCCTCACTTCCGTAGCTGCAAAATTGTGAAAAATAGTCATATATATATATATATATATATTATGATATGTTTGTAAGTGAATCAGTACTTTCAACGAAACAACCAAAAGAGGTATTACCAGACGCTATGTGGTGTCTCAAGATTGATCCCATATATATTGTAGAATTTAACTCCAGATGGAACCTTAGCTTCAGACAACACCTTGTGTGTCTCTTTAGCCCATTTCAAGATCTCCAAATTGAATGGAAGTGGAATATTCTCTCCACTATAGTCGATCTGAATATAAAATGCATAAAATCGAAATGCAGTTGAAAACAAATATCTTAAACCATTTATAAAACTACTAACTAAACTGCTCGGAACCATTAATTAAAGATAAACTCCTTATGTTAACATCTGGTACTTAATACTGAAGCTTTCTATTTTCTACGTATTTGTTTTCAGCCATTGACTCAACCTAAGATCAAGTACTTCCTTATATAAGCAAAGTTCATAGCTTACCGAGTTGCCTGAAAGAGACTCCTTAAGAATATCAATGCTTTCTCCAGGACGATAGGACTCTAGAATAGTCTGAGGAATTCCATTACAACCTTCTTTCTCCCTCCAGATCTCAAGAAGTGGCATATGTTGCCAATGGAAATATGGACAAGCCATTAACTCATAGATTGATGGGCACTCAATGAGCTGAATGATGCAGCACAGAAATAAATACCTCAAAAATAACAATAAAGAAACAAGAGGCAAAACAAAAGCCAAGTAAACATTGCAACAAGATTGCAAGATGCATCTACTGACTATGAACCATAAGACAAACATAACCTTCCATCTATTGATTTCCAACATTGAACTACATATCAAACTTAATTAGAAGTTATTCATGAACAACAAACTGGAAAAGAAGCACTCTCATAAGTCTTTAGACTTAAGTAATTAAAGGTTTGGCCAAAAAGTAACCACTCTTAGATTCAAGTTCAGATCTAGTCAGAAGCCGCTAACTGCTAGAAGCAGATTTCCGCTACTGGAGTCGAAAATAAAATTAAATAAGCACATAAACACAACGAGGAATTAAGGTTGCAGAATGAAGTGAAAGCGCGACATTTTAACAGACTCCAAAAGAAGAAAAAAGTTCAACGAGAAATTGATTTTTCAAAAACATTCATAAATAATGGACATGTCAACAGACTATCCATGCCCTCGTTGGCATCTAAGTAGAAATGCTGAAAATGAAAAAAGTAATTAGAACATAATCACGTACTAATTGATGCATGCTCCACTTTGAAATGAAAAAGTTCTGTTCCCACCCTTCAACAAATGACACTCCATTTAGGAAGGTAGAAGCAATATATCCAGGTGCACCTGTTGAAACATTTCAATCACAACTCAATAAAACCAGCTATTGAGCATATGAAGTTCTTTTGAAGTGATTCAACTGACAGTTCCAGCATATTATTAATTGGAGAAATATATTTCAAAACCTGCTTATAAGAAATCATCTTGGAACATATATAAGGAAAAAGATGAACATCAAGGGAACTGCATGCCCTTGTTTGATAGAACTGCATTGTCCTAGACTTTTCGTGACTAATCTTAAGATAGCTTCTAATGAAACATATCAGAGATAATCCTCACTTGGACATGCCTGCGGATGCTTGAACAATTATATATTTTGTAATTTTTGTTAAAAAAAGAAAAAAGCTCATCCTAGGATTCATTACTCTATATTCTGTACAGTAATTTCTCCTATAAATCCAATATTTTGACCAATTTTCAGATTTTAGTAGATCAAGAAATGCAATGGAAAAAATTCAACATCGTATGGTTCGAAGAAAATATTCTAATACATCTTATGTGACCTTTAAAATAGAATTTGTTTAATTCAGGTATTGTTGTATCATTTTGCAGCTTCCTTTTGGGCAACAAATGATCTGAAACTATCATCTTGCATGATACTCAAGTTATAAAGACCATTTACCTCGAAAAGGTGCAGCAATCGCAATCCAGTTCTTCACATATTTCTCGAAAACCTGTACAAGAAAGGAAGCATTGCATCACAAAGAGATAGAACACGAAACTATAACTCGTGTGGGAAAAAACGAGGATAAAGAGCACAGTAAAGCAGAAAAAGGAGGAGATAGGAGATGCAATAGATAGCTTACATCACTGTGAAGACCCATGAAACATTTTACCAGAAGACCCCCCATAGAATGACTTATGATATTTATCTTTTTCCCCCCTGATGCTTTATACACTGACTCTAGTTTTGCTGCCAGGCGATCCAATGTGTCTTGCAACCTAAAAGAAAGCTAGAATCAACCACTAGAAAAAAATCTATAAATTGCAAGGAACGACAGGCCACCACCCTTAATTAGAAGGAAAATAATCAAAAAATAATCAATAATATGATTATACCTGTTACTTTGGCGAAAATCATAACCGAAACCAAAAAGTGTTTTCCCTTCTTGAAAACCCCACTTTATCATTTCAACAATCATATCATGGAAATAGTAAACGCTTTCCTGTCCGATGATCTGAAAGAAAACATAAGAGTTTCACCAAAACCAATCATTAGTTCATACTCTTAAGCTTAAGGAGAGACTTAGATATTGGTTCTCTTAGCATTTCAGTATCTATAAGCCTCACTTTTACCAACTAGGTACTTCAAACAAAATAGTCTAATCTAACTTTTGGTTAAGGTAATATCCAAAAAACCTTCCTTAATCAATCATTAAATAGTAAGAAACACAAAGAAGCATACCAAGTCAGGATCCAAGACATCAATGGCGTACAATCCATATCTTTCTTCGGGAACAGTAATACTTGTGCTTGTATCTAAGGACACAGTTTTACCTGTTCCACAACCAATGAACCAACAATATCATAATCACTCCACAAAATTTCAAACACACAAAAAAAAAGAAGCAAAATTCACTATAATAAAGAAAAATCTCTTTTGAACTGTTTACACCTAAGTCAAGTGAGCTCATTCTTTCATCAAATTCTACCAAATATTAGTCACAGATTAAAACGGCTTAGTTGATTTTAATGACTAATGAATATCAAATTTCTTAAATTCTCCATAATACTATAGTTCCACTAAATTTCTTTCGGACGAATACCAAAAAAAAAAAAAAATTACCAGTGGAAGGATCAAAGCGAGACCAGAGCTTGGAACAGAACTTAGAATCGGCCTCGAGAATCCGAACCCAAACCCGCTCTTCATTCCCATTCTGATGGTCTACAGCTTTCAAAATCGAGCCGGCAATACCCGGAACTAGTAAAACCGGGTCGAGATCCGGGTCAACGTAGGGTTGTGGTTTCCTCATCAACTTCAACAACATCTCCACAGATTGAACAATGTCTCCCAACATCGCCATATCCAATCAAAACTATTTATCCAACATAAAAAGGTAATTGATGCAATTTCTCTCTCTTTTTTCTTTTTACACTATTTAAAGTGTGAAATTAGGATGGGAATTGGGAAATTAAACTTTTTTTTTTTTTTCCTTTTTGTTTTAGGGATTGGGAAATTTGGGGAAACTACTGTCTACCACTGCAAAAAAGGACATGTGTGCTCATTGACGAACAAAATAATTACAAAAATACGATTTTATAATAGTTGTTATTATTGGTCTGACTTTTCACACAACTTCCTTTCCTAATCAAAATTCAAAAACTGACAAATAAAATATAAAATATATGTCAATTAACTTATAAATATTGTTGTTAATATAGAACGACATAAGTTTAAATATTTGGTAAAAAAATAGATATGACAAGAAAAATTATTAAAAAATATATAAAACAATCTTTTAGAATTTAAGATTAATATTTAAAATTTATGATTTAAGATTTATTATTTAAAATTTAAATTTTTAAGGTTTAAGGTTTTATGTGTTAACTGTGTTGAAACAAATTAATTATTATATATAAATAATTAATCACACCCACATAAATTTTATATTTTAAAAAATAATAGCATAGATAGGTTTTTTTAATAATTAGAAGTTATTTAACTAAGTATTTTAATTCAGTTATTTTATAAAAAAAATTTAATTATGTTGCTGCTAACGATAAATTAAAATTAAGTGTTAGAACTTTTTTCATCAACTTTACATTAAAAATTATTTGATAAATTCATAATAATTAAATATTGAATATGTAGATATTGATTTTTTTAAATGATTTATTCTTAATTTTAATTTTTATATTATTTTAGTTAATTTTAAATAAAATTAAATATACTAATTTAAATATCACTTTTAAAAAAATTTATTTCAAATATATTTTTAATGGAATATATATTTATATTTATAATTTATTTAATTCAAAACTTTGATCCTTTTGTTGAATCAAAGTAAGAAAAAAATTTAAAATCTGAAATCAATTCATTTACTTAAAGTTTTCGGCAAGCAACTTAGTCATGTGTCGTATTATATAATTTTATTGGGTTTTTTTTTTCAATTGAAAACGGCAGGTCAGAGATCTTGTACAAGATTTTTAGTATTTTTTTATTCGTTTAATCAAATAAGAAAATAATTATGATTGAATAAATTAAAATTTGATGTTTTTGCAAAACTTAATCTTAATCCGCATTGCAACTTAATCTTTGTTGACATACGGTATCAATAGAAATAAAAGAGGAGGGAGAGAGTGAAGAAACAGAGCCAAAAATAAATCGAAAAATAGGTCTGAATTCCCCATAAATAAAACATTTTGGGTTATTTAAATCATGGGTTAATCATGAATTTTCAAGTCAGGTCATTAGTTATTTTATTATAATTTTTTGATAATTCTAAAATATTTATTTTAAGTTGAATATTTATAGATTATTCTTTCATTTTATACATCTTGAGTACGTTGAAGATATTAGAAATAATTAATAAAATATAGAACAATGTGTGACAATTATGTTTCCATCCAATATTCATAAATGTGACAATAATACTCAAAATTTAATATGCGCGATTGAATGGTATAGGATAGAATAAAATTTATTAAGAGTGGAGCACTGGTAAATTTAGCAATATTTTTTGTCTCACTTAATTATTGATTTTTTTTTACAATGCTTAAAATTAACGCGCTCAAAATCACTTTTTCTTATTTTAACAACAATGATGATGTCGGTTAAGTTAAAACACTCAATCGACACATTATTATTTATTTTTAAATTTATACTAGTTAATTTAAAATTCTCACAAATTTCTCATTAAATTAGTGATACGATTGGCCAACAACACACATTAAAATGCAAATACTCTTATATTATTTTATTTATACACCCACACAGGTGGAGGTGTTTTTTTTTTTTTTTAGCATTTAAAAGGAACCCAAAATCACAAGTAATCATATTAATTCACTTGTCTCTTTGGTTAATGCATCTTAATCATCCTCTTAATTATGTGGTATCGAATTAATTAAACATGTTTGCCATGCCCATGCATATTTAGACCATCATTACCTTTCAATGATGGCATTAACTATATATATATATATATAGGAAACATGGAAACATAATCACATTTTGGATGGACCCCTTGGTCCTTAAACATTGTTTAAATGAAAGAAAAATTTAATTGTGAATCGATTGCCTAGCATGAAATTCTAGTTTATAAATTTTGATGTACTATTGATTGAGGTGGTGGGAATTCTTCAATAAAATAAAGTTTATGGTGCTTTTAAATAATTAATTTAATGTAATTTTGTTTTATTTATTTAAAAAAAAAACTAATCAATTTCCATATACATGCTAAAGTTTATTAAAACTTCATTCATAATTTATTTTTCAACAAATCACCGTTAATTTTGCTTAACTTAATCAATTTATATAAATAAAATTTAAAATTTAAAGCAATAAGTCATCCCAAGATAAGCCAACTTTTAGCTCTCTTTCAACTCTTAACATATGTGACTGGTCGATATTGACATGCACAAACTGCATAGTCATGTCAATCTTACTAGCTATGGGCAAAAGGATTAGCCAATCCTCTTTCACTGACAGACCTAGGACAACCTCTAGGGTATCCTCAAACCTAGGTAGCATCTCTATCTTGACCATCTTTCATGTTTTTTTATCGCTATTCTTCATTATTACTTGAAGTTCTTCAAAATCGAAAACCATCTTAAAACTCAAACTTCAGTGAGTCCATAGCGTATCTCCCCATGTAAAGAATTTAATAGCTCTAGCTCAAACATCTAGTACCAAAGAAAAGACATAAACATTGCGGTGAAAGTATGTATAGCATATCCCTCTATTATATAGATCAAATCCTATTAATCTCTTTACTATTAAACGAATTAATTTAATCATTATATTATTAAATAAATTTAAATTTTAATAAAATTAACAGTTATTATTTAAAAAACTATCAATTTTATTTAACAGAATTAATTTTTCAAAAGCTTTTATAAGTTTGCAAATGAATTAATTTTATTCAAAATTGAACTCTAAAAGAAATCATGTAATTTTTCTAAACAACAAATAATAACTTTAGTATAATTTAAATTTATTCAATTTTTTTAATATTACAAGGAATAAATTAATTTACTAATATAAAGACTAATTTAATAATTATAGGGACTTGGCTAAATAATGCCTATACATCTAGGTAGTTGTGGATGCAGCAGGCTAATAGCCTAAGCATGGATAATGGGGGTGGGGGATTTGGCAGAAATAGTAACTGTATTTGAAACTTTAATCCCAATGCGCCATGGAATACTTCAAAAACTTGGAATTTTAGGTGTTATGATCACTAAATCCTATAAAAGATAAAAAAATAGATTGTATGAAATTATGATTTCACGTTATTTTTATCTCATTTTCAATGGGAGAGTGACAAATTAGATTTTTTTCTTAATTTTCAGCTTTTCTTCTTGAAAAAATATAAATCCAACTAAAATTGCTAAAAATCAGGAGAAAAAATCTCATTTGTCATATAATCTTTATGATTCCACATCATTCTTATCCCTTTTCAATAGGAGAATAACAAATCAAATTTTTCCTCCTAACAAAAAATCAAATTCAACTAAAAATCTAAAAATTAGGAAGAAAAATTTGATTTGTCATTTTATTATTGAAAAAGAATAATAATGACGTAAAATCACAATTTTATATAATCATTTGTACGGAATTCTATAAGAATACTTCCATGCCCTCGTGAAATGTGAAAACACTTGAAAATACATATTCAGAGAAGCATAATAATCTATATTATCAACGCAAGTGAGACCAAAAAATTAATGAAAAAAACCCCAAGAAAACCCTAATTAAATTTAAGTCTTGTAAATGAAACAACCACATCACCACCCTACCTTAATCAAAATAGATTCAAACTCCTTGAGGCTAAATTACAAACCAAAAACCATGTGACCCTATCCATAATAATAAACTATATTAAAAAAAAGGGTGTGGGGTCCTTAATTTACTCCTTTCATTACAGCTTTCTCACTATGTCCATGGAAATCCCCCTCCAAAGTACCCACCCAAAGCTAAAGACAAAAAGGCCATAACCCCTTCCCTCTACATTACACGACCTTCACATAAAATAATTAATGATTATTTGTTTATTTGGAAGGCAGCAAATGGTCACTATCCACATGCCAAACATCCATATACAAACTGCTGTTTGGCTAGGTCTATGACGTTTTACAAGTCGTGAAAACAAAGCATATATATTCAATTATGCATGCCTTTTTTATTTGTTTTTTAACCCAAAAGCATATGCATGCTTAATTTGCTTCTGTCATCCCTTCTGACTTTAAGTTCTTGCCACAAGTTTTAAGAGATTTTAATAGATTTGCATTTGGTTTTAATCCCTCTATTAAGTTGGAAATTAAGGTTTAAGGGATGTAATTTTATTTGGTTATCTATTTTTAGAATGTTATTAGTAAATTTAAATCGAAAATATCATTAATTATTTTTGTTAATTAAAGTGGTATCGTGAAATATTTTAAAAATAATTTTAAACATTCGATTGTCGTATAAATTTATTATTAATTAAATATAATTTATTAAATTTTTATGTGGTTTTAATTGTGTGCTTGAATATATAAATAAAAAAACCCTCGTCATTGTTTTAACAGTAGCAATTAATAGTATTATTAACTTGGACATAAATAGAAACTAAGTTATGCCATGTTAAGATGGACTAAATCTCAACATTCGATATACTAGAATGATTAAAATGAAAATTAGATAATTTTCATTCACAACATTCAATGAAAAAAGAACATGATGAGGCAAATCTAGGGGCAATCTGGAGCCATATCCTCGAAATAAAAAAAAATAAAATTATGTTGGAATCTTTTAAAATAATGAAATTATAAATTAATATATAATAAATTTTTATTTAAATTTTTAAAAAAAAATTATAATTTAATTTCAACATACTAATTTATATATATTTTTTGTCTTCACTCGGGATCCTGTGGTCCTATACGTTAGTCATGTTAAGCGTTAACTCTAAAGAGAGAGGAGGAAGAGACAAGAAGTTAAAGTCTCAATAGCTGTAAGGGAGGGACCAAAAACCTCCATTAAATAGTAGCTAAAAACATGCATGACTATCTCTAGTGTATCAAAAAAAAAAAAAAGCTTAAGCTCTTTTCCTTTCCTATATATAAGCTTAAAAGTTTTCCAGCAAAGGCAAAAAAAAAGAACCCTAATTCAATATTTCGGTTCATCTCTTGTTATTGTCTTTCTGGTTTATATATGTTGGTTTGAGAGGTTGAAGCTGCCAGCATGATCTGGTGATTAACCTAGCTATCACTTTTTCTTTTTTCCTCCCTTTTTAAGTATTTTTTTTCTGCCTCCTTAGTGGTATATATGCAGATTGAAAGACCAGTTTTGGATTAAATTTCTTGAGTTATTTTCAGGGTTTAGTTAGATATGTCTTAATGGGGGAAACCCTGCTTGAACTTTATAGCTTCATAGGTATGGTTTCAACATCAGATCATCTTGCAGCTTCAATCACTCACTCACCAACAAAAGACAACTCTTTTTTATCTAGCTATTTATGGATACATTTGTGATTTTGGCTCCACCTTCATTCCAGGTATAAATTCTTCTATTCTTTACTCAAAATTTTCCCTACAACTTAATGAACTTTTTCCTTGATTGATCTGGTGAGAAATTGCAGTACTTTGTGAATGTGTTCATACACACATGAAAGCCACATGCATAAATCTGTCCTGTCAGAATCAAATCAATATCATAAAACAATTTCAGCTTTATTATCCTTATGCATGCTAGACACCTCTTATTTAGTATTGTCATGTTGCCTCAGTTGCTTTGCTTGTGTTGTTTTGCATGCCTATATGCCTATATGTGTTTTACTTTCCCTAGTGGTATTATCCACAACCAACAAGTAAAACAAAATCCCATTACACAAGACCCACATGATTGCTAATCAGACAATGCCAGTTTTATAATATTGGGATAGTGGTGTATCAGCACAAATAAAAATTTGCAGCTATACATGTTAGGGGACCAGTTTCATATTTCATCACCCACCAATTTAATACACTTCGTTTCAATATATATAGTAAAAACCATTTCATAGGAACGTGATAGCTGATTTAAGTGTTACTCTTAAATATTAATTGGAATTACTGTGGCTTCTGTGATGGGTTTTTTTTTTGTGTGTGTGTGTTCATATTCTTCACATGAACATTAGCACATGATTTTGGGACAAAAGTAGGTAACATTTTAATTTGTATGGATCAGACAAAAAACATTTATGGACATCTACTATATGTCCCTAAAGTTATTAGGCAGGTTTTGTTATATTCTAGTCTGTTCCATGAAATTGAACCACTCAAAAAACTACTTACATGCTAATAAGTATTGTAATAGTTTCTCTTTTTTGTACCTTTGTCTTTTTTTCTATTTGGGTGGGTCAAGTTCTCACTTTTAGGGTTTTATTGTCTCAAGGTTTGTAATTTACAAGTAAGGATCCCTACATGGCTACTATATATATATGTATATATGAAAGGTAATTGTAATAGTTTGTTCCATGAAATTGAACCACTCAAAAAACTACTTACATGCTAATAAGTATTGTAATAGTTTCTCTTTTTTGTACCTTTGTCTTTTTTTCTATTTGGGTGGGTCAAGTTCTCACTTTTAGGGTTTTATTGTCTCAAGTTTTGTAATTTACAGGTAAGGATCCCTACATGGCTACTATATGAAAGGTAATTGATGAATAATCATTTTAATTATCCCAACCCCATTTTTTTAGTTGTTTTAACTTCTTCTTTATGTACTTCAATGGAAAAATCCATATTCACTAATCCCACCTTAATCAATCTGACAGCTACTTGGATGGCCTGCTTGCTATAGCTGATCATATCATTCAATATATCAATATGCATTCTCAATTTTTTTTTTTTTGGGGGGGGGGATGGTCTAGCTGCTACATAAAGTTGAGGTTATGCCCAAGATTTATTATATAGAGAACATTTATGGAAATATATATTATTTGAGAGAAGATATCAAAGGGAGTATCTTAAACCTTCACTATCATAAATATTACAAAGATCTATGACATATATTATATAATGTATGACACACCATTTTTGGACAGGTGTATGTGATAATAATTGATGAGGTCTTATTATAATTAGTACAATGTTGTTGTTGGGGTGGAACAGGAAGTCATAAATAGAGGGTAAGCAAAGCTAATTAATACTTGAAAAGAACCAAAAAAGAACGACTAATGGTAGTACATCTAAGGAAATGACTGATGGCTTGAGCTCTTAATTTGTAATTTTGGTTAGAAATTAACATCCATGTTTGGTTTTCACTACTCACTCAATACTGTGAAATTTTGCTTATTAATTACCTTTGTTTTGCTTGCAACTACAAATACAAATAGGGTGAGCAAAATTCGATTTGATTCGAAACAATCGAAAACTTTTTTGAATTTCGAATTAATTGAATCGAGTTATTACTCGAATAACTAATTAGAGTTTCGAGTCAAGTTAAATTTTACAATTCAAATAACAGATTGATGTAAATATCCTTTTAGTATTTGACAATTTTCAAAATGAACAAACTGATCTATCTCTCAACAAAAATTATAAAATAATTTTTAAAATTCAAAATATTTATAAAAATTTATTAATTTATATTTTTTTTAAAATAAAAAAATTCTAAAGAATATATAAAGAAATTTAAAATTTTTAAAAAGTTCTAAAATAATAATTCTGGGACCTAAATAAGTTAATTAATGATTCAAGTTTATTATACTAAAGTATTATTTTTTTTTAAATTACTTTGAAAAAATTTTCAAATATATATGATTTCAAATTGATGTGCTCTAATATGGAATTAGTTATATTGTAATAAAATTTTAATTTGACATGTTTAATTTTTTAATTTAATTCGAACAATTTCACTTGGTCCTACTTGACTCAATTTGAAAATTTTTTAAATCTAATCAAAAAGATAAAATAAAACTCGTTAACTCAATTAATTTAAAAAAAAATCACTCAATTTAATTAAACATTCACCGTTGACTGCAAGGGATACTAATGGGCTTTAATTTAATTTTTTTTTTTATTTTATCACCCTGCTCTGTTTCACCGTTACTTTTAATCTCATAATTATAATATTCAATGTTAGTGCCATAATAATTAATTTCATTATCTAACACTATTTTCAATCCAACTCACCTACCATCAAATTGAACCCCTTAGACTAACCCTCACAATTATAGTGCTGACTGGAAACTATCTCCTCACATTGGCTCAAAGCTTCGTGTAACCAACAACTCCAACACTACATTGAAGATAATAGGCCCATAAAAATACATCACTGTAACTTAGAAGGCTCTTGCTTTACATTTGCAGAGCCCATCAATGGTTTATTTCCATACCTATCATCAGTTTGGGGTGCAGGATTAAAGCTCCAAAGCAGGTTCCTTTGCTATGCCTTTCAATTCAATGATAAGTCTTATATTTGTGTCGAACGAGTTTTAATTCAATTGGTATGAATATTATTGTCAATATAAGAGGATATGAGTTTAAGCATAGTGTAATGCATTATCCTCCTATTTATGGGTTAAGAAAGGGCTATGTGTAATTTTAGTCGATAATTAAATTTAGAATTAATAATATATTAGAATAACAAAACTTAATAAGACTTGCAAGTCATTTGAACCTAGTATTGCTAGTATTCATATCTCATTTATGAAGTTGCAGAGCATGTGAAATTGATGTCAGAAACAAAAGGCAACCTGACATAAAGTTGACACTCCACCTTTCTATACCTTTACTTTTGTTTCATTGGATTGCTCCTTCATCATCGCCAATCTCACAGACAAAAAAATATCAAGAGATAAAAAAAAAATCCAAAAATGGCACAAGAATTTTGTTGAATGAATCAATTAGTCTGAATTCATAATTAGTGTTGACCACTTTAAAACCCCCCCTTTTTTTTAATGATTAGGTGGGGGCTATGGAGTTTCCCTTGTTTAGAAATCAATCATCCCCCTATAATCAAGGCCATGGGAAGTTGAAGATTGCTTTCACATGCATCTCCTAACTTTTGCATGATTGCAGCTTTTTTTCTTCTTAAAATTAACTGTTAATTAATCTACCATAACCAAGTGTCACATGGTTCTTCTTTGATCTCTATGGTTATCTAACCCCACATATTAAATGTAATTAATTAACTCATCCCAAAGCAATTTAGTCACTCCATTTCTGTTTAATCTACTGGAGTATGCTACCTAATTCCTTACTTCTGTCCCAAAAGTATTTAAACTTTCTTCGAGGACATTCATATGGGTTATATATATATATATTTCTCTTTTTTTTTGGGGAATTTATAACTATACAATCACGGAAAGAAATAGCATCAAAGTTGTGAAATTTGTTTGTGGAAAGGATGATACCGTGGAGAAGTAGGGTCTGTGTGGAGATTCGAGTTGGTGGTGGATTGGTTCGGCTAAATGATTCAATCAATCTAACCGTTTCACAAGTCAATAGATTCAACCCTTATTTTAGAGCAATACCTTAATTGGTTTACAATCTAATTAGTCTTATCGACCAATCAATCTAATTTTAAAAACAGCATTTGTAAGTGTCCCAAGTATGAACATGTGCCAATGAGTTTTATATTGACATATATGTCCCCTAAGAGAAATAAAGAGCCTTCTCCTTAAGTTGACAATATAACTTATGTGAAGGAGATGTAGAGTATGTGAGTAATAAATGATAGATATCTTATCAGACAAATCTTATTAGTGAACGAAACGAATTAATTTAGTGAACCTTATTTTTAAGTAAAATCTTGTGTATATATAACAGAACAATCAGTTAACCGAACATGTAAAAACTTTAAATTACCAGGCATATGAATTAATCTTTGTGTATTTTGAATAGTATTTATATGTCTGAAAAAAAAAAAAAAGTTGTTCCCAAAATATACAGTGAGTCAAAATTACTGAAGGAAAAGAGGTGTTAAAAGGGCAGAAAGATCATGCTTGCTTTTTACTCTCTGGTTTTGACTCCCCCAAACCATTTTCTTTAATTTAATACTACCCAAATACATGCTAATCTCAACTTAGTCAAGGGCATCTTTTCAATATATCTATCAATCTAGAGAGAGAGAGGAAATCAAATACTATATAGTATTTATTTATGAAAACTTAAACTATCTGTTTATAATTAAACAAATAATATGAAAAATATCATCCAAGAAATCAAGGTTTAACCAGTGCCAGAAATATATGAAGTCATAATTAAGAAACAAGAATCAAAAGTTAAAGATGCAAACAACTGTTATATGTACCAATATATATATTTAGTTTTCTTGTTGATACCTTTTAACCGTTGGATTAACAAGTGGAAATAAGTGGTAAACCCATGGGTGAAGGTGAGGAAGGAGGTTTTCTTATAGGAGAGTTTGGGTTTGAAGGAGAGGAAATGTATACGTGAGAGTGGATAAGTTATTTGTATGAATTTTTTATAGTGGGAAATAAATTTAGTCTATTGATTTGGAAGTATAATTTTATACTTTTGACACTAACGATGATGCTACGTCTTAGGACAACTGATATTTAAAGACTATGTTTTCATGTGGACCTCGTATAGTTTTAATGGAGTCTTCAAAGTTCGTAGGTTAAGGTTCACAAATTAATTTAAAGTTTGTCGATTGATAAGTTAGCGATACATAATCTATTAGGACGTTAATTTCGCCTTTTAAGGCACCTGTCGGGCTCTATTGAGATCAGCCATGTGAGGTATAACAATCCCAATATTCTGCGATTATTGACTTTAAGCATTAAAAAAATGGTTTTTTTTGTTGATCCCAGTATTCTCGAATTACTTGATTGAGGGAAGCAAAATTATATATAATTTAAGATTAAACAAAAGGAGGGAACAACATTGTTATCATTAAAAAGTAAACCATGATGGAGAATTGAAACAATGTAGTGTTCATCACAAAGGAAAGTACTAAAGAAATAGGACTCTCTCAACCACCCTCCATTATATATTTTACATCCTCTACTTCACTTACCATTGAAAGAAAAAAAGATGCAGAAGTTTACTTGTTATGTTGTCTTGCTATTGTTCTTGCTTTGTTTCTTTCAAGCTTTTTCATGGAGTCAATTCAACCAAGGTGAGAATTATGAGGGTTCTTCAGACCTTATTAACCTTGAATACCACATGGGACCAGTCCTTGCATCAGCTATAAATATGTATATAATCTGGTATGGTCAATGGAATCCAACACATCAAGCTACTATAAGGGACTTCCTGGATTCCTTATCTTCTTCTTCTTCTTCAGTTCCTTACCCTTCCGTTGCTGATTGGTGGGACACTGTGAGGCTCTACACTGACCAAACAGGATCAAACATTACAGCTACCATTTCCATTTCGGGTGAGTTCTATGATTCTGGGTACTCCCATGGTGTTTACTTAAGTCGTTTATCGATGCAATCGATCATCAAAGCTGCGGTTACATCTCATTCGAGGCCATTGCCTCTCAATCCTCACAATGGACTTTATTTGGTGCTAACTTCACAAGAAGTTCAGGTTGAGGATTTCTGCAGAGCAGTGTGTGGGTTTCATTACTTCACTTTCCCTATCCTTGTTGGTGTAACGGTTCCTTATGCTTGGGTTGGTTATAGTGGAACTCAATGTCCAGGTATGTGTGCTTATCCATTTGCTTGGCCTAAGTACTCGGGGAAGCCACCCCCGAATGGAGGTAATGACATAACACATGCGCCGAATGGGGATGCAGGGGTCGATGGGATGATCAGTGTTATCGCTCATGAGTTAGCGGAAGTGTCGAGTAATCCATTGATTAATGCATGGTATGCCGGAGAAGATCCAACCGCACCAACCGAAATTGCGGACTTGTGTTTAGGTTTATATGGCTCAGGTGGTGGCGGTGGGTACATGGGTAAAGTTTACAAAGATGCTTGGGGAAATGGCTACAATGTACATGGAGTTAAAGGAAGACGATTTTTGGTTCAATGGGTGTGGAATCCTGTGAAAAGAAGATGCTTTGGGCCAAATGCCATGGACTAGAATGTGTACCATGTATTAAGCTTTAACACAGTTTCTTGCAATCTAAGTTAGTATTAACGCCTATCGAAACGGGGTTATTAGCCTTTTCGATAAATATTGTATATTTTATAAACTTATGATCCTTTGCTTCTTTAATCTCATTTTTCGTATAGAGATGCAAGAAAACAAGTGTCTAGTGATTAACTAGGCCAGTCCAACTAAATAAAATCATTGAATCAGATTTTAATAAACTATTTCAAACCACCATTGAACCAGAAACTAAAACTAATTGAACCAATAAAACAACCCCAAAATAAGATTTAATCCAAATAACATTTTTTTATTAATTGAATGTTGTTTACTTCAATTGAATTTAAAATATTTAATTTATGTTTCAACCTCGCCCTTAATTTTACTTTACTTTTAAGGCTATATCATCTTAGTGCTAAATGATATGGAAAGATCTTATCAACATCCATAAATGATAAATCATACATCGAATTAACTGTCGAATCAAAAATATTGGATACTATCATATAACTTTGTTTCGGCTAAGTGGACTCGAACCACGCAGGGTAGACCATATATCATTATTGTTATTTATTTTCATAATTTTTTCTAAATTTTTTTTTCCAATTTTCTGATTTCTTTTTAAATTTTGAACTGTTGTACTGATTAACCCAACAATAGTCTGACCCGAACACCAATCCGATTTAAGATCTTGAAATCATTAGGCAATGTATTCAAATTTGCAGCATCCTTATCATTGTGATATCACATACATCAATGATGTAAGCTATGATTATAGTCAAATAATGAAACACATGGATTGTTCATTAACCATCCTATGTACTGATAATGGAGATGCAAGTAAACAAAGACACAATATAATAGCAATCGGTCCTATGGAATAGACATGTTCCTATAAAAAAACGAAATGAAAACATGTCATGGTTGCCACCAATGTTCTCTTACAAAACAAACTACTTCCACCAAACAAAAGGAGAGAACTTTCCCAAGTAATAGTCAGCATTGTCTTTAAACAAAAATTCACAATCTTTGTTAGCATGTTCGATCAAAATCCCAAGATTAAAAAGAGTAACTAAATGGCATGAACTGTAAAGCTTTGTTTGTTTCTCATGATTCTCACAGATGGAAGCACATACTCATGATATATGACTTCAGAGTTTTGTTACCTGATGATGATCATGTTATGGCTGCTATGAAGAAACTTGCCGCTACGTTTCTGCAGCTTTCACCCTTCAATGATTGTAGAAAGTACTTCCACATTTAACATTTTATCATGCATTTCATGCCATGACTCTTGCATGTTGAAGCAGTTGGTGGCTTCCAAAAGCTTGACACGTTCTCTATTACCAAAAATCCAAAAGATGGCTTCTTACTTTATGTCAGGAGAGTCCCATTTCTGCAAAGATATGTACATTAATACGAGCCTCCACAGGAGGGCCTTTCTCATTTGGCGCTCGGGTCATGCCTTTAGTTCAGAGTGCTGATGGATATCTCACCACCAACAGGAGTCAAGTCATTCATCTGTTCAATACTGTAAACAAACTCGCTCTTTGCAGCTCCATCACCATCATTGTGTTCACAGATTTTTGGAGAAGACTCAAAAGTAGAATGGCTTGCATCATTACGGTCTTGAGAAAATCCATCTATCCCTATAGCAGTCATAGCTTGCTTAATATCAACATGCATGTTCCCACAAGAGATTGAAGTCATACTTGAAGTGCAATGATTTTTCAATAATTCTTTTCCACCTTCAACAGCACTTCCTGAAGCAAGAAAGCTTTCTGCATTGAACTGCTCTGAGTTAGAGCTACTTCCCTCCTTGTCACTATTGTTGCCTTTAATAGCAGTCTGGCGGACAGCATTTGGCAATTTAAAATTTAGCAATAAATCCTTTTCATTTACATCGACAACAGAAATCCTAATACTTTCAGCATTTTTGTTGACAGAACATTCTGCTGAAGCCACTATTACAAGTTCGGGAGCATCAACTGATACGCCCAGATCAGATGACATATTCTCACGGAAGTCTGGCCTAATCAGTTTTCTCTTTTTACATTGGGCGGCCGGTGCACTCTTTTCCTTAAGAGTTTCACAATAGGTCTTAATCTTACCATCTTCAAGGTTCTTTCTCACTGCACTACGACGTTTAAAATCGACAAAAGTTGACTCTCCAGGTCTTTGGCTGCTATTCCCCTTGCTGAATGATGTAGACTTCACATTTATCTCCTTTGAGTTCATAGCTGAGCCCTCTTTCCTGGTGACCTGTTTTTGGCTGCTATTCCCCTTGCTGGATGATGTAGACTTCACATTTGTCTCCTTTGAGATCACAGCTGAGCCCTCTTTCCTGGTGACCTGTTTTTGGTTGCCATTCTCCTTGCTGAATGATGTAGACTTCACATTCATCTCCTTTGACATCATAGCTGAGCCCTCTTTCCTGGTGACCTGTTTTTTATCCCTAAAGTTGTCAGCATCATCATTGTGCTTAAGTAACTGCTTACAACTTGTCTTCACCCAATATTTACGGCTTCGATGCAGAATGTCCATGACTTCATTAACTGAAGAATGCCTATCAATGTCAGCAGTCCTAAGAGAGGTGTTACTTTCTGGTTCACGTCTCTTACGAGGCAAAGCCAAGCGAGAGAACACGCTCCTTTTCTTCCGGCGATCAGAATTCTGATATGGAGAAGGACTCAATAAAGTAACTTCATGGTAGTCCACATTTACTGGTTCATGAATATGCTGCTGGCCCTCTTTGTTCTCATTTTCTACCTTCTTGTATATTGCAAATCTTCCATCCTCAATGGTTCTGTTATCATTATAAAAAGATTCACCGTGGGGCTGGCACTCTTTAAACATAAAACCATCATTACCAAATTCAATATCACTTTCACGCTCTGGCACTTGAAAATCATATCTGTCTTGTATTGATGTAGGATACCTGTCAGAAAAGGTAAGAGATGGAAACTTGCTAGGACTGGTTCTATAAGATGATGAATGCTCACTGATCCTGACATTATTTCTAATTTCAGAAGTAACATGTGCTAAAGAGGGCTTCAGAAGGGAGAGATCTCCACAGCATTCTTTTTTAGAGTATTCAGCTGCTAGGTCATCTAAATAGTCATGCCCGTGCAGGCTAGTCCTGCTGGAGCATTCATATGAATTAGAATAAGGCAATGGAATAAAGTCCC
The DNA here is from genome assembly GCA_025698465.1 of Gossypium longicalyx. Lineage (NCBI taxonomy): Eukaryota > Viridiplantae > Streptophyta > Magnoliopsida > Malvales > Malvaceae > Gossypium > Gossypium longicalyx. The sequence goes on from CM047004.1 coordinate 91,195,645, forward strand.
CAGAACCAGAGTTGACATCAGAGGTTATGACTGTCCTCCTAGTCTCTAACAATGAAGGAATCGATTGATTTTTAGAAGTACCAATGACATGACCAACACAACTATCATGACTAGCATATTCTTGCAATGAAGCATGCTCCTGACTGAACCCCGAATATGAGGAGCCCCAATGATTCATAGAAGGGACATCAGGTTCATGAGGAAGACTATTAGTAACAATTGAATCTTCAAAATTCATTGGATAACTAACATTAGAGTTTTGCATCTCCATTGAGGGAAGGAATGCTGAGGATGGCCTAATTGGATCATCAATAAATGAACCTGTTTCTAGAACATGTTTGCTAGAATACACCAGTGGATTAACTTTAGATTGAAAAGAAGTCGGATAAGCGGTTGAGATGGTTGGTGCAAAACCATCATCCTTGTAACATTTTGTTTCAGTTCTATCACTCTTTGCAAACCTAACATCTTTGGAAGTGCTTCTGAAATTACCTGAAGAATACCCAGCTGAAACTGCTGGTTGTAGCTCCATACCAGTTTTCCATTCAGTGTCCACCCTGTCACTTCTGGCATATTCACCAGAAACTATGTTCCCTTCAACTTTACCCATAAGATCCCGAAAACACTCATTTAAGAAGGCGCTTGCTTTATGCTCATATTCAACATCCGTGTATGTTCCAAATCTGCCATCGTCTGTTTGTCTGTCATCATTATAGAAAGAGTCCCCTTGGTGCATGGTGGAAATATCTAGTCCATGATGGTTGTCCACACCACATTCACGTGGCATCTGATTATTCATTGGAGAGTTATCAACTAGTCTTCTAGTTTTACTTGTAGAGTACCCACTTGGCCATGCAACTTTACTTCCAGTCAACCACCTCTGAGGTGCCTGATCTTTCATCCTCTTCAAATTGAACAATGATAGAAGCCTTCGGACCTGCGCATTTTAAACAAAGAGACAAACATTATAATGTTTCTAAAAGGTGGCATTTCAATTTATCAATCTGGATTATGATAGCAAAAGGGAAGACCTGATCTTCGGACAGTCCAAATTTAAACTTGTGTTTGGAGAAATAGTTTTCTCTGATAGCATCACGGAATTCATTTTCAGAAAGCGGATGGCAGTTCCACATAAAGATGAATTTTACCTGGAAAAAATTGTAAAGATTAACACCAACTCCAAAAATTCATTCTTCCCATCCTTCTCTGAGAGGGGGAAGGAGAATAAAACACATAAATATACCCATACCTGTGCAGGGTATTGCTTCCCTGATGAATTGAATGCATGAGGCAGAATATTCATTTCACCATCAGAGCATGCTTGAAACACACCATGCAGTTCTCTCCTCTCAAATTCAAACAGGAAAAGAATCATCCCGGCTTTAACCTGTTTCACAAAGTGGTACTGCGAATATGGGAGGGCAAAAACTTTTCTTCTAAAACATTCTCTTTTCGTTGCATTGTTCGACATGAAGATTGCGCCAAACTCAGGACAACCTCCAGGAAAACTATTCTTCATTGCATCACCCATTTTGCTCACAAAGACGCACTGTCATTCAATAATAATAATGACAATAACAGCAACCAAATGAAGGTGTATATGTCTAGCTTAATTGCTTAAAGAGTGAATTAAAAACAGAGTCGTTGCTTCGATGAAGCTGAACCTATATATTGTAGCCAAGTTCTTTAAGCATCTTCAACCAACAACATACCCCTTCCCCTTACTTTCCCCCTACCTCTTGTTTTCCCTAAGCAAGAAAGAAACTTCTTTACTGGAAAAATAACTCATAACCGAAGTACATGAATTAAAATTACTATAGTAAGCAAAGAGAGCAGGCAGAAGCAACCAAGTATTATATATTTCAATCCAATCACCAGCAAGTTATAATTGTCTGATTTACCAATTCCCTGACTCAAAAACAGATAGCTGAATTTCACTGATTATTACAAGGAAACACTCAAAAGGGATGAATAATTAGAATTAAAGTTAAATAAGTTCTACTAATTACCAAAGCCAACAAAGCAATCCAATGAGAATTAACAACACAATAAATAAAATATACATAAATCACAATTATTTCAACAATCAAAACCTACTTATCTTAATCTGTAATCTAAGCAATATAATAACAATATAAAGACTAAAATCTTAAAAGTGAAATGAACGGGAAACCACCACATGCACCACCAAAAATACATAAATCAACAAAGCTTATCAATTTCTCATAATTATTTTCCGGAGAAAATCGATCAACAAAAAATAAACTCAGCAAGGAGAAGATTACAACAGAAAAAAATAAACAAAATAAAATCAATAATAGAAAAATAAAATGAGATCAAAACCTGAAATAAAGCGAAAGACTGAAGAGTTGGTAATCGGCTATTTCAGAATCTCGAAAATGAAAGATCAAAACCACGCCGCATTGATATTAAGCCTTAGGAAAATTAAAATTTCATTACAGTTTTTTTAAAAATAAAAATAAAAATAGAAGATTTGCATATTAAAAAAAAAAGAAAAAAAAGAGGAAGTTACCTAGACGGGAAAAAAGGAGTTTGGTAGAGTAGATAAAGGGCCGGAAAATGGCGTTGTTTTAAAGTTTAAACGGAAGTTTCGAAAACAAAGACGTCGCTATGTTGCGGAGAGAGAGCGAAGAAAATAAAAATCTTTCTTCGCGCTGGGGTGGGTATGGTATTTATATATGTGCTTGAGTAGAGGTGGCGGTTTTGAGCTTTTCTTTTGCTACCCTTAAATTAAATAAAAATGGTAAAACTTTGGTTTTGGTCCCTCATTTATGCTTCAAATTTGAGATTTAGTCTCTATTTCTTTGGATTAAATCACTATTCGAGGCCTAAACTTGGAAATAACTCCCACATTGGCGCTTGAACTTTTTTTTTGGTTAAGTTAATCCCTGAACTTGGTAATTATTCCCATATTGAAGCCTGGACTAGACAATTGTTCCCACGTTGGGGCTTGAACTTTTTTCCAAATTAGTCCATAAACTTGACGATTGTTCCCATATTGGAACCTGAATTTTAGGATTTTCAAAGAAATATTAGGCACTATCTTGGACCAAAAAATTTAGGTACCAATATGAGAATAATTATCAAATTTTTAGAGATTAATTTAAACTAAAAAAAATTAAATCCCAATAGGAGAGTAGCTAGTAAGTTGAAGCCTCAAAAAATTGTTTAATCTTTTTCTTACAATGTTTAGTTTTACCCTTAAATCAAAGGAAAATATAAGTTTATATACATTCAAATTCATATATTCTTAAATATTGCAATAATAATGATTAAAATTTAATATTTATATTTTAATTCAAGATAAAAGATTTTTTCTATTTTGTAATGCCATTTGGAATAGTTAACTATTTCAGTACTGTGTATTTTTTTGGTATATTGCTTTCTTCTCTCTCTAAACATCAATCGCTAAAAACGAGAAAGCCTTTGCTTTGTGAGTGGCGACCACCGCCCTTGTTCCCTTTCATGGTGGGGGCATTCTCTTTCTTCCTCCCTCCCTTTATTTCTTTCATTTGGTGCTGGGAATCCACCACCGGCAGCAAGCAATCGGTGTCTGTCCATGCCCTCCTTTGTTCATTTTCGGTAGCCAAAACTATACACCAATAAAAAAATTTCTTTTAATATTTTCTTTATACATTGTGATCATATTTATTATTTTTAATATAATATTTAGAATTATTTATAATCTTTTCACAATTCATAAATAAAAAAATAATATATTTCAAAGTACTTAAACTTATATCTTCTAATATTGATAATATTATCTATATTAATTGAGTAAAAAGATTGAATCTGCTAAAGCAATCAAAATTATAATGTGATTTATATAATAATAAAATAAATAATTTAACACATTGTTTGTTGCGCCTTTTTGCTTTTCTCCCTGTGAGGTAGTAGGGAATTCCATTTGTGGCGAGTATTTTTTTATTTTTTTTTGGTTAATTAACATTGAAAACAATTGAAAACTATTTAATGGTTTGTTTTTTTTACCAAAATTAATATTTTTTTTATACGTAGAAAGTATTTAATGCTACTCATTGAATTTTATTTTTATTTTTTTATCTTTTCGTAACCTTACCATTTCACAAGGTGTAAAAGAAACATTTTAAATTATTTGTTTTTATTCACGATAGGGTAAAACTATATTGTTGGTAATTGAATTATAAGTAGGTTTTTTATTTTAAAATTAAATTATAAAAAGTTATAATTTTTTATTTAATTATTTGTATTATTTTATTACTTAACTGTTAAATGGTTGATAAAAGGATTATGTGATTTTTTTTAAATTCACATAATAATTGTTTTATCATGAATTTGTCTATCTTATCCTGGAAATGTGTAAGGGTGTGCATACTTTAAATTTTTGCAAATATTTTATGAATATAGTAATCAATACAAGTCAGATATTGTTAGTCTTCATGAGTCAAGAGTCAGTGTGGCCAAAGCTGATGTTATCATTGCTAATTTGGGGTTTGAAAAATCACATCGGATGGAAGCAGTTGGCTTTTCTAGTGGTATCTGGTTAGGTTGGAAAAATCTTATTGATCTTGAGGTCTTGAGGTGGTTGGTAATCACCCTTAATTTATTCTGGAGTGTATCCGCTCCATTCTTCATCCCCAGCCGGTTTTCTTTACTTTTGGTTATGGTAGTCTAGATAAACAGAAAAGTAAGCACTTGTGGAGAGATTTTAGTTTATCAATTTCGTCTAGTCACTCCTTGATTGGCCATTAGTGATTTTAATGTCATCATCTCCTTGGAAGATAAAAAGGGAGGTCATGTGAAAGGACGTAGATGCCTTTTTTTGTGTGTGACTTCATGGATAAGACTCAACTCTATGATTTGGGCTTTTAGGGTCCACCTTTTACTTGGCATCGGAGATTTCTCTCTGAGAGACTGGATAAGGCCTTGGGTAATGAAGCATGGATGGAGTCTTTCCCAAATTGTTTGGTAACTCATCTTCCAAGAATTAATTTGGATCATAGGCCACTCTTATTGCATTTAAGAGTAGAATCCAATCCCTCAATGGCCTAGCCTTTTCGTTTCTTAGTTGGATGGTTGAAACACCTGAACTTCTCAGAATTTGTAAAAGATAATTGGAGCTTTGATGGAGATATGTCTAGAACGGTTTACAGTTTCACTGACAATTTTAAGGAGTGGAATAAATGCGTTTATGGATACAGTGGTCAACGGAAAAGACATTTAATTCATAAGCTCTCTAGCATTCAACGTGTCATGGACAACTCTGGATCCCAATCTTTGGTTCAATGTGAATTGAAGGTCAGGGAAGAGATTGAAAATATTCTGCATCACGAGAAAATGCTATGGAGACAGAAATTGGGATGCGAGTGGCTAAATTTGGGGGATCGCAATACTAAATTTTTTCACAAACGCACTATCCAAAGACGAAACCTCAATAGGATAATTGCTCTGCATAATTCAAGCAATGAGTGATTTTTTAGCCTGAGATTCTTAAATTCAAAGCAGTTAAGTTCTTTTAGAATCTGTATAGGGAGGTTCTAGAGTTGTTGGGAAATTTACCTCCTAATGGCTTTCCACTACTTGATTCTGAAGATATTGATTTCTTTGGGAGAGCTGTTTCAAATAAAGAAATCAAGACTACTCTTTTTAACATGGCTTCACTGAAAGCCCCAAGTAGCGTCAGTTTTCACACTTTGTTCTTTCAGGATCAGCCGGATAATTTAGGAGAAATTATTTGCGAATGAGTTAGGAAGATATTTAAAAGTGGGACTGTCGAAACCATTTTTAATTTGAAAAACGCGAGGATCGACTTTAAAACGAGGTATGGAGTCGCCACTGATCTTTTTTGAGGTGTGATCGGATCACCTTGATCATTTTCATAAAACATTCTAATTTATTAAAACAATGATTTTGGGTCTACGAAAATTGAAAAAAAGGGGTTCGAGGGTCGATTACGTACGAGGAAGGATTAGCACCCTCGTAACACCCAAAATTGGTAACTAATTGATTAATTTATGTCCTAATATCGAAAACTTTGAAGAGAAATATTTAAAATACGATCCCTTAAAAAATGTGTGAACAACTCGAGTTGGATTTTAAGATTCACTCATTCCAAAGGAAAAAATTACCACATCCAGCACGTTAGGACATGATATTTTAAGCCTCCAAAAACTGAGATCACCTCAAGATTTCCAAAACGCGCTACGAAATCTTAAAAGGATATTCCGTTATTTGGCCAAACGAAAAATCGAAACCCAGTACGTTAGGACACGATTTCTTGAATTTCTAAACACGAAACATTGTCATGTTCTGAAGAGTTTCCAAATAAGCAATTACGAAACCGGCTCAAAAAATATTCGTTTGGTTTACTTTAGAGTCAAAACAATTGATGTTGGGCGAAAAGTTGGAATTTTAAAATCATGATGCAATAACGAGCATACAAGCTTAGTATTGAGCATAAAAATCTGGGGCAACAATATTACATGAATAAATGATGAGAAAACACAAAGGAATAAGTTAGGGTACATGCAATGGTAACATATTATATGCTATACAAATACAAATGTTAATAATCGAAGGCTATTGAATTAGAAAGCCATTTAAAAGAAGTTCCAAACAAATTATACAAATGAAATATAACAAGCTTTAATATAAAATAAAATGAATAATAGGTAAGAGAGAAAATTTAGAAACATTATTATACAAACTATACAAAAAAAAATTTTAAACGGTTAACGAATATAAGAACTTAAAAATAAATAAAAATAATAAAAAAATAAAAATATATACATATTATAGTAATATACAAATGAATTTTAAAATATATTATAAAGTAAAAAATATACAAGATAATACGTATCAATCTACAAAACAATAAAAAACAAAATAACTTAATATAAATAATTGGTATATAAAAATATAAATAATAGAGGTATTTGAGATAATAACAAACAATAAAATAGGGTTTTTATAAGAAATAAATTATACAAATAGATTTTAAAAGAAAATATACATTATAAAATTTATATAGGATAATATAACATTAATAATATTGAAATATAAGAAAGAAAACAGAAAAAACATATTAAAATGAAAGAAACACTCATTTGAAATAAAATCAAACTTAAAGGGATAGTTAATAAATAAAATATAACATTGAAATTAAAGCCAATGACCAAAATGCAATGCGCGCGGATTCGCAAGGACGAAAAAAGAAAATAAACCATGACCCAAAACGAATCGTTTCAGCGCGGACTGAATTGCAACGGCGCACAAATTCCAGAGACAATTTAAAAGAATTTTAAAACTTAAACATGGCCCGATTGAACGCTGGCGCGAATGAGGGGGACTGACCGCGCAAATTCTCCATTTAAGGGGAAAATGTGCGTGGACCAAGTCAAACATGCACTGACTCTACCCCCTCCCCAAATGCTATTTTATTTTATTAATTAAATTTAAAGCCTATTTTAAAATCTTTTTTTTTGCTTAAAAAAAAAAACATTTTAACTTTGTTTTTTAAAAAAGGCCAAAATTTTGAGATGCTTTCTCAGCCCTCTCACTCTCCCTTCTGCTTATTCAGCTGGCGCTGATTTCGTCGAAGATTTGTCGCGCCATGGCTGCTAATGATGGCCCAATACCGACAATGGGCACACGACAACAGGTACTTTCTTTCCCTTATTTCTTTAATTTTGTATATAAAAATAATAATAATAATAAAAGGAAAAAAAGAAATTCGAAAGAAAAAAAAAAGATAGAAAAACCAAGTGAAAATCACCTTCAAAAGATCTTGTTTGAATCGATTTTGTTTGTGTGCCTTTTTCGTATTCAATCCGTCCAAAAAAATACATATTCGTGGCTTTTTATAGCTCAAAAGTACAACAGTTTCTTGTTATTCCCTTGCTCACGTCGCAGGTCGTGAAGACGTGGAGGAGAAACGGGCGTGGGATGTGCTACACGCGAGCGTAGGAGTTGCAGTGTGGGGGTTGCAGCGTAGGTGGAGAACGTGGGCACAAGGTGGCTGAAGGGAGGCAGAAAACCTAGGGTTTTTCTTTGTTTTTTTTATTTGGGCCATTGTTGGGTTGTATTTGGGCCTAGGTTGTTGGGTCATTTGTAACTTGATTTGTATTTTGGGCCATGGGTACTGGGCCTGTTTTATTTTTTGCTTTATGTTTTGTATGTGCATGAGCCCGAGCAAAATTCGGATCTTACATGGACCATAGACTCAGAGTTAAAAATACTCATATTGTCCTAATTCCTAAGATTTCCAATCCTGAAAACTTGTCGCGATTCAAACCTATTAGCCTCTACTCTGTGTTATATAAGCTGGTCATGAAGGTCATTGCTAACAGGTTTAAAAGTATTTTCCCAAAGATTATAGGTTAAGAGCAAGTGGGATTCATTGCAGGAAGGAGCATCATTGATAACATTGTTACTGCACAAGAAGTCTTACACTCTATGAGAACAAGGAAGAACCTCCAATGGATGGCAGTTAAGATCAACTTAGAGAAAACCTATGACAGAGTGTGGTGGGATCTCGTAGAAGTATCACTTAAAGCAGCATGTATTCCCTCTTATTTAATTCAAGTTATTATGAATGTTAGTTCGATGTCTACCATGCATGTATTGTGGAATGGAGTTCCAACTTCGAAATTCAAGCCTACAAGGGGAACCCGACAAGGATGTCCATTGTCCCTTTACCTTTTTATCCTTTGCATGGAGTGGTTGGGCCATTGTTTCCAATCGACTATTTTTTTCATTAGAATGGAGCCCTATTCGTTTGTTGCATACAAGACCAAATCTCTCTCACTTATTTTTTACAAATGATTAGTGATTTTCAGTAAAACTTATTTGAATCACAGTGGTATCCTCAAGAATTTCATCAGTAATTTCTGTAAGATCTCAGGTCAAAAGGTTAATATTAGAAATACCAATGTTTTCTTCTCTACTGGTGTTAAGGAAGATTTAAAGACACGTATCAACAACATCATTGGCTTTCAAAAAGTTAATAATCTGGGACAATATCTAGGTGATCTTCTTTTTCACAAACGAGTGATTAAAAACACTCTAGATTTTCTGGTAGAAAGAGTCCGTAGTCGTTTATCTGGCTAGGATACCAAAAAATTTTCTTTGGCAGGAAGAGTCACTTTAGCTCAAACTGTCTTGCTAACTATCCCGAATTATCTTATGCAGTCTATCCTGGTTCCAAAAGGTATTTGTGATTCAATCAAAAAAATTGCAATACAGTTCATCTTGGGTGCTTCTGATTGAAGAAGGAAAATGGCTCTAGTTGGTTGCGATACTATTTTTCAACCTAGATCATGTAGAGGTCTCAAGTTTCTTTATTTGAGTGATCAAAATAAAGCTTTTATAATGAAGATTGGCTATAGTCTTATCACTAAAACTGAAGCCTTTTGGGTTAGAATTCTCATAGCAAAGTATGGAGTTGGTGAAGGTTTGCCGGACTATATTATGAAGAGTATATGCTCGTTTATGTGGAATTTTTTTGACAATTTTTGGCCTTTATTGCGGAATAATATGATTTGGTTAGTGGGTAATGGGCGTACCGTTCAATGTTGGGAGGATTGTTGGGTTCCTAATGTGGGACCCTTGCTTAACCATGTTTCTGGACATGTGAATATCTATACTGGTTGTAAAGTTCATAAAATGGTGTTGGAGACTGGTGCTTGGAACCTAGATCTATTTTGGGTTTGGTTACTAGAAGAAATCGTCCAGTGTATCATGATCGTTCCTCCTTTCATGGAATCGGTAGGTCCGACACTCTTTCTTGGTCCAGGATGACGACAGGTACCTTCTCAGTTAAAATCACTCATTGGATGCTCAAGGAGGAGTTCTGGAATCCGAATAATGCTAATTGGAATATCGTTTGGAAACTACCTGGCCCTCAAAGAGTTAGATAATTCATTTGGTTAATTTTGAAACAGAGATTATTAATTAACTCTGAAAGGGCTCGAAGGGGAATTGTACAAGATGAATCATGTCAACTTTGTAGGCATAACATTGAGGATGCTTTGCATATGCTTAGGGATTGCCATTGGGCAAGGGATATTTGGACTCAATTCATCCATTCTAATCAAATTAGACGGTTCTTTAAGGAAAATAATTCGGAGTGGTTACTTTCAAATCTACAAGATCATTCAGATAATAACATAAATGATTCAACTTGGGCTTATTTATTTGGTCTAATTCTGTGACACATTTGGAAGAACCGCAACTTATTCATCTTCCAAGAGAAATTAATGAGACCGGAGGAAATTATTAAGGCCTCTTATTGTTAGACAAAACAATATTCTTCTATCTATAGTGAAACTTTGATAATGAGAAAGCAACAAACGTCTGGAAGTGCAAAATCAGGTATTTGTTTTTCCCTTAATACTGATGGTGCTATTAATTCTAGTTCTGGTTTTTCTGTTGTAGGAGGAGTTATATGTGATAGGAAAGGAAATTGGGTATTGAGCTGTAACCGCTTCTTGAGAAAGTATTCAGTCATTGTTGATGGGTTTTGGAGTATATTGGACGGACAACTTATACTGCAAAAATAAGGATATAATAAAGTCGTCATCCAATTTGATAACCTAGAGATCGTTATAGCCATAAGCGATAGAAAACTTAAAGGCTCGACCTCTAAATTAATCAAAAGGATTCAACAGATCCTAGCTAAGAAAGAGAAGTGGTTGCTGAGATATGTCCCTAAGGAAGATAACAAGTTTGTTGATGCATTAGCAAAAATGGCACTCTCCAATGATGAAGAATTGCTCATGTTTGATGAAACCCTTATAGAGATCCAAGGAATTTTATAAGAAGGAAACACTAGAGATAATCTAGCTATGAATATATCCATGTAACCTATGGTTTTTCTTTTACCAAAAAAAAAATTGTTTATGCAAGGTTTAGTTGGTAGCGAAATTGATCGATTCAGCTTGTTTAGGATAGGTTGAAAAACTAATGATTTGAGTTGTCAGATCATAGAGAAATTGTGTTCTCTCATAGAGAAGATAGGAGAAAGATGCACATGAGAATAAAAAGTTGAAAAACCCCCTTCCTCTTTTTTATTATTATCTATTCATATAGGTCTCTAATAATGATTACGTAATTGTTTAGGAGACATACGATATGGGGATGTAATCAACGAGCCTCCTAATTAGATTTTGGGGTATCGAGCTCAACATTGCCTTTTTATGCTCAATACTGCCTTTTTTGGCTTGACATCACCTCTCAAGCTCGCTAAGTTAATAGTAGAAAATTTCTAACCTCTTAAGGCACTTAGCTATGTTTTACAAAGTTATAAAAAAGACATTCCAAAGTGAAAATTGCTTGTTACGTTAATAGTAGAAAAATTGTTAACCTCTTGAGGTACTTAGCTAAAATTTACAAAGTTATAAAGTAAACACCTCAAAGTGAAAATTGTTTGCTAAGTCCATAGCTAAACATTACTAGCCTTTTAAGGCACTTAGCTAAAATTTACAAAGTTATAAAACAAACACTCTAAAGTAGAAACTATTCGTCAAGTCAATAGCAGAAAAACTACTAGCGTCTTAAGGCACTCAGTTAAATTTTATAATGTTATAAAGTAGACACCCCAAAGTGGATATTACTTAATAAGTTAATAGCAAAATCGTTGCTAGACTCTTAAGGAATGTGCATTAATTTTTTCTAAAAAAATTAGAATACAACACATAGGCTTCTTCCCTTATACTTTTCTTGGATAAAGTCACTTTATAATCTTTTCTTCGACTAGGGATAATTGTTATACATATATAAATATAAAAATTTCTCATTAGAGGTTCCATCGATCTTATCCCCCATAACCTACTTTCTTCATGATCTAGCAACCAAAATCATTAGTTGTTTGTCCTATCCTAAACGGGGTGAATCAATCAACTCCATATCAACAACAATAAATTTAGTTAATAACATTTATACATTATGTCAATTTAGTCCTAACTCTAATAAGTTTAGGCATGATGATAAATTTAGTCCTTAACATTTACCTATTTTGTCATTTTGGCCCTCAACTTTTAAATTCTAGTTAAATTACTTTTTTTAATGAAAAAGTTGATTGAACTGTTAAAATTTTAACAGTACTAATGTGGCAACTCAGTGGTAGTCCACATGTACTTCATAAAAATAAAAATAAAAAATTTTAAAATTTTAAAAAAGTTCATAAAAAGTTTTTTTTTTAATTATCAATGTCAATAATGAAGTATATGTGAACTGTCATGCATACTATCATGTATATGCCATTAAAATTTTAACAATTCAATTAACTTTTTTCCGTAAAAAAACAAATTGACTAAAATTTGAAGGCTAAAGACCAAAGTAATCCCTTGATGGCAAAAAAGGTAAATGTTATAAGCTAAATTTGTCATTATATAGAAAAAGAACTTAGCTCTTTACATTTACACATCGTATTAATTTGATTTTGGTTCTAATTTTTTTAAAGAAATTTAAACAATTTTTATGTACTTTTAAATAGTGAAAACCAAATTAACAATAATTATAAACATTGAAGGCTAAAAAAATTAATTTACCTTTTTTAATAATTGCCACGGGAATGGATCAAAATTTTTAAATAAAGAATATAAAAATTAATTATCTCAAGATTAAAAAAAAAACTAATTTCAAATTTCCAAAAACTATAAAGATGTCTCATATATTTAAATATTCAAAATAAATCTGTTAATTAACCTAATAAACTATACTGACCAATGTTAGGTTGGTTTGAATAGGTAACTTTGTACTTTAAAAGTTGACAGAACTAATTATTTTAAATTATGATAGATTAAATTGAAAAAAAAAAAAAAACCAGCCAAAACATGGAAAAACAATCGTTTGCTCGTGACACCCTCGAGTAAATTAATGAAATATGTTGAATTTTTTTAATATTTAAGTAAATAGGTTTTTTTTATATTTATCGGGATATATTATTTTTAGAGAGAGAATTGAAGACGGGTTTTTACTTTGTTAAAAATTATTATTATTATTTTGTGGTTGGAAATTAGAACTTTATATATTTATTTTTTGTTTATGTTTGAGATAGACATGATTAATGTATGTTTGAATTTACGGTGATGTCATGGAGCGCGGTGACCTATAAATTTTATCTGCCACCTAAGGACTATCACCCGAGAAGTTGGGATTGTATTGCAACTTAATGTTCCAGTTGGCTGATTATACGGTCACGGGTTGAAGTGTATCTAGGGCTTTAAGTTTACGAAGGTTATGCTGTCAAGGGATGGAGTATAACCAGAGGCCCTAGTTGGTAGTGATTACGCGACAACGAGTTTCACCTCATCAAAGGAGGATGCTTTATAAAACTCATACAAAAGTTTAAGATAATAGTCATAGCAAAAAACACAAGAGCATTCCAGTATAATCAAGTAATTCATTTTATTTGTCTCCACCGAAGACAATGAGCTCGTTACTATAACCTGTGTAGAGTTGGGAGCAACAAGATTTCCAGCGGGGAGGAGTTGTTGTGCGATGCAGAAAAGATGAAACACGAATTGGCCGATACAGGTTGTCAACAAATGATCGATAAGTGGGGAAAGATAGAATGTGTGTGTCTTTGGTCTCCATCTTTCCACCAAAACACTAATAAGTAAAGGATTCAATTTAGTCCCCTGAGCAGCGAGTTACATATAAGAATCTCGCATCTCGCAAGTGTTCATGAATGACAACTGATGCACCCACACTTAAACTGTGTATGTACATCTTCAAAATCTAATATTCGACCTGAGTATATAAATATAAAAAATTAATAATGTTAACAACATAAAAATTAACTAATTAAAATTAAATAATTTAATAATATTTTCTTATTATTTGTAATTGAATGTCGGAGATGTGCTTGTCATCCAAATAAATAAACTGCTTTACCATTTTACAAATGATAAGGAATAAAATAAAATCGAAGAGAATAGGATTCAGAGAAAGATTTAAAACGAAATTATCGAGAGAATTGAGAATTGAGATAATAGAAATAAGTTTGAATTGAAAAGAATGAAGTTTGGAGCGGTTTATATAGGAAAAAAATATGGCTATTGGAGTGTAGCCATTGAAATTGTGATCGGTGGGAGAAAATTACCGTTGTCTTAAAAACTATATGGCGTGTTTTTATTTCTCTCTTAAAAAATAACATATCCTGATAAATATATATATATAAAAATCTATTTACTTAAATATTAAAAAACTTCAGCATATTTCATTAATTTACTCAACACTCTATGTGTAAAAAAAAATAGCATGTAGGTTTTTTTTTGAGTAAATTATTTAGTTAGTACCTAATTTTTAGAATGTTTTCATTTTGAAACATTAAATATGAATTGTTTGAGTTGATTTCCTTAAAGATAATTTAGAAACATAAAATAAAAATTTAAAATGTGGGAGAAGATTAAATTAATTAATTTCAAATTTATAATAACAAATCAGTTGGTATTATAAAAGGATAATTTTTTTTCAAAAATCTATTTAATTTATTTTAATGTTTTAAAATTTAAATTTTCAATATAAAAAAATAAATTTTTTGGCAATGGGATAAATAGGTACAATTTGAAAAATTTTGTATATTATTTTAGTTTCTATTATTTTTTCACTTTAGTCCTTGATTTTTTTTACCCCATATCAATACTTAAAAAGGATATTTTTATGTGACCAAAATAAAAACGACGTAGAAGTTGGGCGACCGAAATGAAAGTATAAATATGATGTGGCATATATAGTTAACTTACATTAGAGATTTAACACTTGAGTGACTAAAATGAAAGTATCTTAAAATTTGGATGTCGAAATTGTAAGGATTTCATTTTGAGTGACCAAATTGAAAGCACTCTAAAAGTGAAGTGGCCAACTAAGTAGTTTACTCTTTTCTTTTTAGTTCTGTTTTAAAAAGGCAATGGGTTAATCCAACGGCCTTCCATGGCTCAAATCTTTATTTTTGTTATCTAAGCCCAACCCATCTCTCTAAAGCCTAACCTTCTTCCCCAACAAGAAACCTTTTTCGATCTATATGCCATCTACAAACAAATACACAATAAGCTGTCCTTTGTTTCGTTCCATTCACAAACACCGCCAAAGTAAATCACTTTTCTTTCTTTACAATCTTCATTTGTTCAGGTTTTTGAAGTTTTCATACCATGGGTGACAGTCAGTATTCATTTTCTCTCACAACTTTCAGGTAATAATCCCTTTCTTATCTTACTAACTTCATTAATGAATTGAATTTAGAACTAATTTTTGAATTAACAATTTTTTTTTCTTTTTTGTGCTTTCGAACAGTCCTTCGGGAAAGCTAGTTCAGATCGAGCACGCCTTGACGGCGGTCGGTTCGGGTCAAACATCTCTTGGAATCAAAGGTTTTTTTTCTTTTCAAATTTATTTATTTTTTTGTTTTTTAAGTGATCGGTTTAGGGTTTTACAACTAGTGAAATAGTGGCTAACTGGTTAAGTATTTATGCTTGTAAATTAATACATTGGGCTTAATTTGACGATGGGTTTTTAATTACAGCTGCTAATGGGGTTGTAATTGCTACTGAGAAGAAGTTGCCTTCAATCTTGGTTGATGAAACCTCTGTGAGTAGTTTGTTTCTTACAATATACTTGGCCTTTCCATCTGTTTATTTTTTCTTTACTTTTGGATTTTTAGACAACTTCACTTTTGCTGTTTTAATCTATTACCTTTTAGAAACTATGAGAGAGTAACTTTGTATGTTAATTGAAGAATGAAAATGACTGACAACTACTGCCAAGAGTTGGGTGCGTGGGTGTTATAGTAAGGCATATTGCACTCTAGGGAGAGAACTCAAGTTCAAACCCTGGAGATAAAATTGTTGTTGGGAGGAGCAACCATGAATCTTGAAAGTATTAGTCTTCATGGACTGTAAAACAGACAAGAATGATACATTGGTCATACCAAAAGAAAATGACCGACAACTATATTTCCTCAACCATTTTTGTAGTTCTGCTTCCAAGCTGATGAGTGGTTATTAATCAATGCGAAATGTGGTTGTTTGCTGTTTGATTTCAGGTTCAGAAAATACAGTGTCTGACTCCAAATATTGGAGTTGTTTACAGGTTTGCTTTTCATGTCTTCAATCATATTGAAAGCTAATTTCATTAGTTCTTTCATTATGGGTTATATAGAATCTGATTCACAGATTGCTGATATAACTTACATGTTTTAAACTTTTAATCTTGTTATTTTCTGCTGATGTAACTTGTCTATTTTTTGACACTTACATCTTTTTCATCCTTATATTATGTTACTGTTCTTCAGTGGCATGGGTCCTGATTTTCGAGTTTTGGTTCGGAAAAGTAGGAAGCAAGCAGAACAATACCATAGGTTGTATAAGGTATGTTTGGCTCTTAATGATAATTAATTTACTTATTGTACTACTTCACCTTGCATCTTGGAAAAATTAATATCAAATCACATTATGGTTGTAAACTTGCAATCATGATCTGTTGGTCACATTAGTCTTTATAAATTTTATTCAATAACTTTACTTCCTAGTTTCAACATAAAAATTTATGTGTTCTTCTACCTTGCCTGGTTTTCTAATATGTGCCAATTTTGTTTGCAGGAACCAATTCCAGTAACACAACTTGTAAGGGAAACTGCAGCTGTTATGCAGGAGTTCACTCAGTCTGGGTAAGAAATATGTCCTTAAACACACGCACAAAAAAAAAAAAAGAAGTAAAAATAAAATAAACATAACATAAAAACTATTATCCTTACCTTTTTACTTCTCCTTTCAGAATTTTATCAAAGAGCTTGAGTTGTTTGGTAGTCTCTTTTCGGTCAAATTCAGGCTGTGCTTTTCTTCATGTTAGCTAGTGGTTAGGGGGAAAAATAGTTTTATTTGGCCAAAAAGAAAGTAGCCCGAGTCTAATATAATTTCTTCTCCTTAAAACTGTTGTCCTTTGAGATAATGTTTCCTTCAAATTTAATTTTGGTCTTATGATTCTGCCTCATGTATGGGCTGAAAGTGAAAGATTTGAATGAACTTTTTTTTGATAAAATAGCACGTTATAGTTCATTACCTTTTTTGCATACCTTGGTGCTACATTTTGGGTTGATTTGGATTAGATAAAAAAACTGAAACTGAAACTCTTGCAATCCTTTGGACTTAATAGTTAGCTTTGATGCATCATTTTCTTTGTAGTGGTGTAAGGCCTTTTGGTGTATCTCTACTAGTTGCTGGATATGACGACAATGGTCCACAATTGTATCAGGTATTGCTCATAGCTAATATTGGATTCTTTGAGGCATTGCATAGAATGTTTTATGTGCTTTCAGCTGTATGAATCTGTAACTTTTTGCTAGGTGGATCCATCTGGCTCTTATTTCTCATGGAAAGCCTCAGCAATGGGGAAGAATGTCTCTAATGCAAAAACATTTCTTGAAAAGAGGTACCTGCCATTGATTCTAGTTTTTATAGTATTCAACTGAAGTTTCCTCCCATATGTTATATTCTACCAGTGATGGAACTGATGGTGGTATAACCATCAGTAGTAGTCTTAACTTTTCTTGTAACCTTCATATAGATGGTTACGGCATTCAATTTTGTCACTGATGCTCAATGAGTTTATAGTGGGAGTCTTCCTTCTAGATGACAGGCAATCATTGCATGATTAGGGAATGGTATAGCTAGCATGACATTTTATTCAGCAAAGGACTGTACTATAGCTATGCATCATTTCGAGAATTGAGTTGGACTTTCTTTTACTTTACATTTCATTGCCTTTGAAACACTGCAAATGCAATTGATTATTGTCCTTTTTTGTAGATACACTGATGATATGGAACTTGATGATGCTGTGCATACTGCTATTTTGACTCTCAAAGAGGGGTAAGTCAATTTTTAAATTTCTTCCACCTGCTTATAAGTTCAGTAAGATCTATAATCTGTATGTTTAGAACCTTGGAAGAAAATGTTGGTCTAAGATAATCTATTGTGTGGTGCATCTATACTAATCTTACAAGTCGTTTCTCAATTTTGCAGATTTGAAGGACAAATCTCAGGGAAAAACATTGAAATTGGGATTATTGGAACTGACAGAAAATTCAGGCAAGCTCCTGCTTTAACCCTTTCACCCTTCTCACTTAAACTTTATGGTGGCGTTATGCTGATGCGAAAAATGACCTTTTGGCTTTAGGAAGTGCCAAAAGTGTTCCTTGTGAAATGCAATTCTGAAAGCGGCGCTGTTTTACTTGCAATCAGCACCAATATCTTGCATGTTGCAATTACAGTTATTGTCCATTCAGTTTTATTTCTGATTTTAAAAAATGATTATTTCTGCTTCTTTTTTTAATCATGAAATTGTGGTTTTCTGGCGGCTGAATGACTCTTGTTGTGCATGTTGTCTTGCAGGGTGCTTATCCCAGCTGAAATTGATGATTATTTGGCTGAAGTGGAGTAACTTGTCTTCTTATTCCAGACTTATCTACAAGTGTTTATTTTTATGTAACATTTGTTTTGAGACTTTCCAATTCGGTCAAATGTTGTTAGTTCATCACTGGAATTGAACACAAAACTTCACCAATGTCTGCATGATGCTAGAACTGTAATCGAATGAGTTATAAAATTTGGGTTTACTTCAATTAGTCTATACAATCACTTTCGAGATAATTTAACTTTGAATTTATGCGAACTTTTTTTCTCTTTATTTTTAGGTTTTTAGCCTGTACAATAAAAGAGAAAAAAAGATATCCAATGAGAAAAAAGAATTTTCATCCTGTCTGTCGCTGAATTAAATTTTTTTACACAAATTTCTCCTTTGATTATCATTAATTTCTTTAGAATTGTATGAAAAGGAAGGCGCCCGAAGAACATGGAACAATGTCAGAAATTACTGTAAGGAATAAAATTATTTAATTTACCGTTAATAGAGTTTAAAACTCTTCTATTGATGCCGATCTTTACAGTTTGGTGTTCCTGGACCACCTTTAGCAGTCAGTCGGTGCCTTATTGCAAGATATTTTTAATATCTTTGTCTGTATTATTATTTGTCATTCTCTCTGCCACGTTATCTTCTTGAAGGAAATTCTCAACTCTCTATCTTTCAAACTGCAAGCTCCTCCTCTTCGAATTCATGTTAAGTTCAATTCTTAGCTTTACCATATAACTGGCATTTCCATTTTTATATCAATTTCTGACTTTCTGGGGGCAGTTTTTCATATTACTGTTTTCGAATTATCTCTAAAAGTTACTGGTTTGTGAGGCCTTAGTTTTCTTTTCCAAACTGGGGTTTTCAACTTTCAATTACCATTATATTACACTAACGTAAGTAAGGAACAATACCCTTTTCTAGGTTTGTTGTTGGAAACACGCTCAACCATGTTTACATTCAACCAAGAAGCTATAAGCCGAGTTTCAAATGGATGGCAAAGAATTCTTCTTCAAGTGATGTAGCTATTGAGAAATGGAAACGTGATGGTGTTTATGTTGACAAACGTGGAAAATTGAGGACCTTTCATCACAAAAAACTGTCCAGGAAACGATGTAAACACTCATATTTTATATGTGCTTTATAGTAGTAGAATCTGTCAGGTTTTGAATAGCTTTTATGGCTTCAATCTTGTTCGTTTATAGGTGGTTCTTTAAGAGGACAAGGATGGAAGTATGGTTCTGGTTTTGTGGATGGAGTTTTCCCTGTTTTGAGCCCCATTGCTCAACAGATTCTGGATTTTCTTCAACAGGAGGTTGATGCTGATAGAGTTTGGGGTTCACTTGATAATCTTTCTCCCTCTCATTCTACTTGGGATGATCTTATCAATGTAGCTGTTCAACTTCGTTTAAACAAAAAATGGGATCCTATTGTGCTGGTTAGAGACAATTACCATTGGCCATTATCGATGAATGTATGATAATTCAACTTTTACGCCATGTATTTGCTGATTTGCTATTGTTTCTACAGCTTTGTGAGTGGATATTGCAGAGGAGCTCCTTTCAGCTGGATGTTATGTGCTTCAATTTGCTCATAGATGCTTATGGACAGAAATCTTTATACAAGAAGGTGGAATCTACGTACTTGGAACTTCTCGAAGCTCGATGCGTACCAACAGAAAATACTTATGCCCTTCTTGTCAAGGCCTACTGTACAGCCGGGCTAAAACAGAAAGCTGAGGCTGTGTTTGCCGAGATGAGAAAGTATGGTCTCTCCCCAAGTATGTCTGCCTCTCTTATAGTCTTATCGAAGTGTAATCTTTGACGTTGAGTAGTGTTACATAAAAGATTTTCTGTTCAGGTGCAACTGTTTACAATGCTTATATTGATGGGTTGATGAAGGGAGGAAACTCCCAAAAGGCTATAGAAGTTTTTCAGAGGATGAAGAGAGACGGATGCCAACTGAATACCGAAACTTACACACTGATGATCAACTTATATGGGAAGGTGAATTAAATTTATCCCGATCCCAAACTGTTGGGGTTCTTTGATAATCATTGCCCTCACTTGGATGATTTGTTGCTGAAACTTAATTTGAAGGTTCATACATGCTAATCTGCTGTGCAGGCAAGTAAATCCTATATGGCCTTGAAATTATTTGATGAAATGAGAAGTCAAAAGTGTAAACCAAATATATGCACATACACTGCTCTGGTGAATGCTTTTGCTAGGGAGGGACTCTGCGAAAAGGCTGAAGAGATTTTCGAGCAGCTTCAAGAAGCCGGTCATGAGCCTGATGTGTATGCTTACAATGCGCTCATGGAAGCTTACAGGTTCAAATCCCTTATCATTATATACTTCCCTATCAATAATTTTATAGTGCTTCTGTTCCAGGTCCATGCAGAGCTTTGTTGACTCTTTTGTCCCTAACAGTCGTGCAGGTTATCCTTATGGTGCGGCAGAAGTATTTTCACTCATGCAACACATGGGATGTGAACCAGACAGAGCTTCATTTAATATCATGGTTGATGCCTATGGTAGAGCTGGCCTTTACGAGGGTAAATATTTCTAAGGAGTTACCTTGCATTCCGATATGCAGACATAACTATTTTTTATTAGTGTTATCGGACCAAACTGGGGAAGTTTTTTTCCCAAGAAAACATATACCATCATCACTTGCATGCTTTTCAAGATACTATTGGAGTCATATTAGTTAGCATATGATATTTCTCTTGTCCAACATAATATCACCTCAATGCAGCTTGACTGTAAATATCTCACCATATATATATTTCAGATGCTGAATCGCTATTTGAAGAGATGAAGAAGCTAGGAATAACGCCGACGATGAAATCTCACATGCTACTTCTCTCTGCCTACTCTAGAGTCGGGAATATAGCTAAGTGCGAGAATATTGTGAACCAAATACAGGAATCTGGACTTCAACCGGACACCTTTGTCCTAAACAGTATGTTAAACCTGTATGGCAAGTTAGGTCAATTCGAAAACATGGAGAAAGTTTTGGTTGCAATGGAAAAAGGACCTTATGAAGCTGACATTAGTACATACAACATTTTGATCAATGTTTACGGCCGGGCAGGATATTTCAACAGAATGGAAGACTTGTTCCAGTCACTTCCTGCCAAGAATTTGACAGCTGATGTGGTAACCTGGACTTCACGGCTCGGAGCCTACTCTAGGAAGAAACTATATCAAAGATGCTTAGAAATTTTTGAGGAAATGATCGACGCTGGCTGTTACCCTGATGGAGGAACTGCCAAGGTACTTCTCTCTGCATGTTCTAGTGAAGATCAAATCGAGCAGGTCACGACCGTGATTAGAACAATGCATAAGGACATGAAGACCGTCTTGCCGATTTGACTAGATACTTCCTTGTAAGTAGATCACACCCATATATGTGTTTGACTGTGGAGTAAATTGTTGTATATATGTGTAACAAACTGAAATTAGATTCTCATGCAATGTGTAAGTAGCAGATAGACATTGCCTGCATATAGCTAACATATAGCCAAGTTTTTAGTAAGATGGCATAGAGTTCAAGAGAGAATTTTTCAAAAAATGCTTTTCATTTCTTGATCAACGTATAGCTAAGTTTTTAGCTTGCATACAACATTTTATAACTTTCTTGCCTCTCAATTCTGAGACTAAGGTCATGTGCTTGTTCTCCGGTTGGTGAAGGAATGTCTTCAGGTTCTCTTCTTGGTTTAACCCATCTGCCATGTTCATTACAAACCAACCCTTTGTTAGCCAATTGGTACCAGCATTGAGGGATCCTTAGTTCATCCACCAACATATCACATGCCTTGTTCACCAAGGTAACATCCCTACGAGCACCGGACCGAAATGCAGACTCGGCACTAAGGTACCCATCGACAAGATGAAGGTACGTCTCGAGGCTATGAAATCCCAACGGATTGAATCCACGTTTAAGGTAAGGTGACGAACTAACATCAAGCTTCAATTCAGCTCCTACATGTGTATAAACCCATTCTAATGTTCCTGTTATATCATCAAACCTCTGTAAACTCTCATTGAAAACAATCCCTGGCATTCTAGGGACTAAATCTTGCTTAACTACCACTCTCAAAGTTTTAACTCCTAAATCATCGAGCTCAGCTCGAAAGGCGCTGTTGCCGACTCTAGGTGCACCAAAGGAAACCACACTAACCGCAAGGCCCGGGAAATTCACGGCGGCTTCATAGGCATTGAGCAGTGCCAATGCACCGCCTAAGCTGTGCCCGGTTATCGTTAAACTCACTTCTTCTCCTTGTCCTTGATAGAATTGCACCAACTTGGTCACTTCTTTCATAACTTGCTCTGAAGCACTTGACTTATTGTACCTTGTGAATTCATTCTTGGAAGTGTAAATGCTTAGGAATCCATGCTCAACCTTAGCATCTCCGATCCCTATCGGTTCCAAGTTCCTTTGAAAATCCTCGTACCATTCAGACGGCGCCACCGTCCCTCGCCACGCCACCACGATATCCCTCCGTCCGATCCTACGTGTCTCCTCGTCGTCGCTAACGGCTACGTAACCCATCCAGTTGGAATCTTTGCTCCATGTGTCCATCAACCGTGACCTTTCCAACCACTGTGGCATTTCAATGGCGGACATAGCGTAGATGTACTTAGTCACCTTGTAACCATTTTTACTCAGCCCCAGTTTCTCAAACAACTTGTTACGATTATACCTGCAACTCCCACAATACTCCGAGAAAGAATCAAAGTCGAAAGCATCGTAAGTCGCTTGAGCAAACTCGCCGTACTTAACGATTTCTCGCCGTAGCCATGGATGAAGCGGGTCTAAAAGCTTCTCCCAATCCGAAGAACCATGAAGTTCACGCCACTTATCGGCGATCATCTCCTTGGGAGACGTCGTTGGGGTGTTATGTTTCTCATCATCAAACGAATCCCAATTGGAATATTGAAGATTTTTCCTCGAACAAAGAGGTTCGATATTGAGATTAAGAAGGGTAGTCAACGATTCAGCTAAACGTCGAGCACCCCTATTGAGTTTGGTATTGGAAGCAACTCCTTGATGAGCATAAACAGCAGAAATCCGATTCATCCCACCACGGGCTGGTGGGAGATGGGTATGGATCATTGTTGAAAGGGCCATTATTGAATATTTGATGGAACAGTAAGCCTAGAAGTCGCCGTTGGATGCTTGGTGTGCAAAGTGCAATAGCAACTGATTAGCAGCAGCCTATTTATAGAAAAGGCAGAGGTTTTGAAAACTCGTTACGTGTTTCGTATTGACTATGGAAACATATTATAAAGTTATTCAACTTTTCACACGTGGACTGACAAGCTAAAGGTGACCGTACATTTTAGGCCGTCCGTTTTGATCAGAAGTTGACATCTTCCTTTAATCTATCCACACGTTAACTTGCTCAAAAACATGTTACACGTCAACTTTTTTTCATTGGATAATGGGAGAATTTCTTTTTTAATTTAAATATTTATATCTGATATAAATAATGGAAATTAAATATAATTATAAAATTGCATCATTCCATTTTACCATACGAAAATTTAAATTTTAGTTTATGAACTTAAAAGGATTGATTTTTATTAATTTGTTGAATATTAATTATCACTATTGAATTTGTTGAATTATTTTATGAAAAAATTAAATTGAAATAAAAATATTATTATATATTTTTTAATTTTATAAAATAAAAGATGAAATTTATAACTAAAATTTATGTTAATAATAAAAACAAGGTAGGAGAAAGAACATAGAAAGAGTAAATGTTGAGGTAGAAGTTTGACATTCAACGCGTGATGTTACTTTAATATTCTCAATTTTTATTATTTTAAGCAATCACGTTTCAAACGTATGTCCCATGCATCAATTTTATAATATATAGTTATATTAGGCTTTTTTTTTTTAATTTAAATTTTGTCTTTATTCAAATAATGAAATTGAGTGAGTACAGTGAGGTAGTGACGAAATATAAGTTAAATTGTACCGATGAATTATATAGAAATTGTTAAGCAGTAAGGTCAACAAGGGAGGAGGACGGTGGCTACACGGAGGAAGGTTGACTGGAAGTTGAGAAAGAGATTCTTTGTGGAAGAGTCGAGAGTTTAGGAAAAAGGAGTGAATACATGAATGTGCGTGAGTTGTTTGCATGGCAGTAACCAATTATTCTAGCTCTATGTATGGTTTCCACGTAGTTTTAGGCTGGGTTTGGGGCGACGGTGCGGTACGGTGCGATGCGTTTAGCTTACCTTTTGTCTTACGCTATAGTATCGCTACAGTATCTAATCTCACCGTCACTGCTGTTTTTACACTAACTGCAGCTAAACGCACTGCCCATCCAAACTTACCCTTAGTAGAGATGTCTTGTTCTCAAGTTCCCTAGTTGAGGTTTGCAAATGAACTCTAAATTTCGCGGATTAACTTTGGGTTTACAGTGTCGTTGATTTCATTGAGAAGCACATGTTAAGCTTTTTTTATGGATATGCTGTAAGGTTTATATATAAGATTTGCTACTCGAAGTATAATAGAAATAAATCATAGTTTAATTAATTAATTACTTTAAATTTTTAAAATTTATTAAAGTTTGTTTGAAAAGTGTAATTATTAAGGTAGTAATTACACTCTTTTGTAATTACAAAAAATTGTAATTTCTTAAACAAGTTTGGCTGACAATGTGTAATTACATCGTAGTTCCCTATGTTATGTTTGGTAGTACAATTTGTAATTACATAGCTACATAATTCGTATTTTTTAAAAAATATTAATTACTATAAAACTTATTAGTATAATAAAAATTAATTTCTAAACAAGTAACAAAAATTAAAATCAAACCATCATATGTATTCTGTTAGTCTAAAAAAGTATATGATAATACGATTATTAATAAAAATAGCAAGAAAAATAAACATCATATGCAACTTTATCTAATTGTTCTAATGCATGTTTGTTAGGTAATTTCATATTTAATATTTAACATATGTTTATTATCATCATCTATTAGTCTTTGACCGAGCTCATCATCATTTTAATTTGAATTTACATCATTAAAATAATTAGGATCTTTTTCTTCTATATACTCTTCGAAGTATATGGATTATATCAATCTCACCTATGATTGAAGTTATAAAATATAAAACATGCTAGTACGATCTACTTTTTTTCTTATGTTATACCAATGTGATGTTATTAATATGAGAAATATTTTTTAGAAAACCAAATGTCTTTTCAACCACATTACATAACATTGAGTTTGTTCAAATTAAAGAATTTGCGAGCTGTCACTAGTGCTTATGTCCAGCACCATTCTCTCAAATGGTACCATACCCCACGATATGATGTAAGAAAGCATTTTCTATTTGTATAATTAGCATTAACCGTATAATATTCAGGTTCATAGTTCAAATAGATTGTACCTTCCATTATAAAAACTTAATTTAGAAGGAAACTTATGTCAGGTTATGTCTTCTTTTTTTTTCTAATACGTAGATAAAGTTAAAATAATATAAATTTTATAATATTTGACGTTTATAGAAAAGGTTTTATAAATTATTGAAAACTTTCATAACAACTATATAAATAATATAATTTTTTTGCCATTACTTTTAAAAGTTATTTTTATGATAAAAAAATTATAATATTTTTTTATGAATAAATATATTATTTTTTAATATATAAAATGGACACATAAATAGTTTATATTTATACTTGGCCATAAATTTTTATAAATAAGTAAATTATAAAACATGTAAATTTAACATATATTTTAGGATTTATAATATAATAAATTTTTTTACTATAATCATCCCAAACATTTATACATGTAATGCTTATAATATAATTTTATAACTTGTATAAAAATATTTTAAAAAAAATTAACTTGGATGTAATTACCTATGTAATTACTCTAATTCTCACCCTCCTTCCTAGGAATTGAAAAGTGTAATTAGGTTGCTCCAATTACATCCAATTCGATAAGACCAACCAATTATAATAGCTATCCAAACATGCAACCTTTATGTAATTACAATAGTTATCCAAACACTTAAAGTCCAATTACTAAGTGGTTTTCGTATGTGTATATTGTATTTTCAATAAGTTATATTTTATTGTTTCTTGATTGTATATGAATTTATATATTTTTAATATATTAAATTATCACATTAGTAATTTTAAATTATTAATAAAATATTAAATATTTAAATTTAATAGAAGTTCATTAGTAGTACTTTTTAAATGGATTTACAAGAAAAGAGACTAAAATTCTTAAATTTAAAGTAGGATAACTAAATCTAAAAAGTTTTAAGAATATAGGGCTTGAGGGTAAAATTAGGTCAAAAATAATTATACAAGAATATGGGTTTAACTTAGATATGCTTGTGTGCCAGGTTACTTGTCCAGACTTAAAGGCTTGTTCGAAAAATAGGAGGGTTTGGATAAAAATATAATATTCGAAAAATGAGTTTTGATAAATTTTAAGGCCCATTTCTATATGGGCTTAGCCTTGAGTAAAATTTCTAGCTCAAGCCCGGCCTAACCCGAATATATTATGTTATAAAGATAATTAAATTAATTATTTATGTTAAATAATAATTATATATATTTATATTAAATTACTAACTCAATAACAATTAAACTCACTATTCAAAACTTAAAAAAAAATATTATGCAACTAAATAACCCAATCCAAAATATAAAATTTTAAAAATTATATTTAATACAATAAAATATTTTTTATATTTATTTGTGTTTTATAATATAATAAAAAAATATTATATTTATGGTAGTGTTTTTTAATATAAATATTTTTTAATGTGTTAGAAAACTTTTATTTTAGTATTTTTAGTACATTCAATTTATTATATTTTTTAAATGAAAAACTAATCTAAAAAAAATAAAATATAGGCAGGTGGGATTGAGCCTAGATTTATCTTTCTTAAATTGAGTTGGATTTGAACAAAAAAAAAAAAACTTATTTTTCAAACCAAGCCAAGCCCATACTTAAAAATTGATTAAATACTTTGTATGGACTCGACTCAACTTATGAACACCTCTAGTCTAACTCTTATTAAATCCAATCATCTAAAACATTATACAATTAAATAATATAAAAATAATTAAATATTACATGATACGTAAAAGTATATTAAGTATGATATAAACATTAAAATTCATCAAAAATTTAATATGAAATTAATTATTAATATATAGATAATTTATAAATATATAATTCACAAAATAAAATTATTTTATGTAGCTCCTGGTCTCTTTTATAAAAAGGAATATATATTTAATTTTAAGTGTTGCAGTCATTTCACAAATTTAATTATATTATTTTTTATATTTTTTATATATATTTAAGATTGATAATTATCCTTCGAAACAACTCCACCAAATTTAAAACATTACATACCCTACTTTGAAAATCGTATAATAAGCAGAATATATCGTCTTGAAATATGGCCAACTTGCAAAGGGACGCCTCACATGTTTTCTTTGTTCTTAAAATTGACCAAAGCCAAACCCTAAAGAAAGATATTAGGTGCATGGAGGTTAGCTTGGCCTGACCCCTTCTTTTTTTAGCATTAATTTGACTCACCAAATCCCAACCAACCCCCTCCCAAGTCCCAATGCAGAATTTTTCCTTTAACTAAGGTTACTACTTTTAACTGCCATTACTGGTCACATCAACTTTTTATGAGTTAATATATTATTTGGTACTTAAATTTAATTTAAGTGTTCAATTTAGTACTCATTATCCCAATGAATATTTGACAATTTAGGTAGTAAAACAAATATTGGGCATTCTAGAAAAGAAGTAGAAAAGGCATTTCGAAATTGATTTATTAAAATTTTTAATCCAATGGATTTTGAACCTTCAGCAAAATTCATAGATTCGGGCCAGGATTGAATAAATGTATCTAAGGAGAAATCTCTTTGATTTTAGAATAACTATTCTCTAGATACGCACATCATGATATTTTTCTTTTAAATTGATTCAATTTAAAAAAAACCTAAAGTTAAGGATTTATAAATCGGTTGAATGGGATAAGAAAAAAAACCCAAGTACCGAACTGAAAATTGAAACTAAAATCAAGTACTTAAATTAGATAAAAAAAACTCAAATATCAAATTGAAAAACTCAAATTTTAAATTAAACATTAAAGTCAAACTCAAGTACCAAATTAATAGTAAATTAACCTCTATTATATTCTTATCCAAATATGCAGCTCCCAATGGTTAACAACCCGTAACCATCTTCACGTTAACGCTTGTAATAAATTCCTACTTGTTTAATTCAGTCCCTTTTTGACTTGTCAGTAAGGCAGCTATGAAACTCAGAAACTTCCTAGAACAAAACTATGGCTGTTCTGATATCAGATTTCGTATATATAAACCCTACCCTTCCATGGCATTTGCACCAAAAAAAGAAAAAAAGAAGGTTCAGTTTTCTGCATATAAACTGTATTTATACATACATACATACATAAATACATACATACATACATACATACATATAGATATTATAAGCTTTTTCTTCTTCTTTTTTCTATGGAGAAAATGGAATTGTCACCAATGAGAAATATGGCTAAACAGAAGCCAGAAAAGCCAAGAAGAACTAAAAGGGTGTGGAGATTGAAGCTCAACGTTACATGGCAGCGTATGAAGAAGGCCTTGAAATCTGGTCTAAGGAACCGTCTTCGTGTTCATCTTGCTTCCAATCTTAACAAGCTCCCGACCTTGAAAATCAACCACCATGATCTTGCCATCATTAGGCCGATCCAACACGTGATGAAAAAGAAGAAGCCGATCCGTCCCACGATGCCGTTGGAGAAGCTCATTCAGTTGCCGTATACAGCGGCTGATTTCGTCGACCGAGGGGATGCTATGACGCCTACTAAGTCACCTGTCGAGAATATATCCACGAGATGGCGTGAGCTTCACGGTTTGCATAACTGGGAGGGGCTTATTGAGCCACTCCATCCTTGGTTGAGACGGGAGGTTGTCAAGTACGGAGAGTTTGTCGAGGCGACTTACGATGCTTTTGATTTCGATCCATTATCGGAGTTTTGTGGAAGCTGTAGGTACAACCCGAATAAACTGTTCGAAGAACTAGGACTTACTAAACATGGTTACAAGGTTACCAAGTACATTTATGCCATGTCCCATGTCGATGTTCCCGAATGGTTCGAGAGGTCACATTGTACTTGGAGCAAGGATTCGAACTGGATGGGGTACGTTGCGGTTAGTG
This sequence comes from Gossypium longicalyx, assembly GCA_025698465.1. Classification (NCBI taxonomy): domain Eukaryota; kingdom Viridiplantae; phylum Streptophyta; class Magnoliopsida; order Malvales; family Malvaceae; genus Gossypium; species Gossypium longicalyx. The sequence goes on from CM047004.1 coordinate 91,225,307, forward strand.
GTGATGCTGAAACCACGAGAATAGGGAGGCGAGATATCCTCGTGGCTTGGCGGGGCACGGTGGCTCCAACCGAGTGGTATAGTGACTTAAAAACAAGCTTGCAACGTCTTGGCAAGACCAATATCAAGGTCCAAAGTGGATTCCTCGGCGTCTACTGCTCCAAAGGTGAGTTCACTAGGTACAACAAGTTGAGTGCATCCGAACAAGTCATGGAAGAAATCCAAAGGCTCGTAATGTTTTTCCGAGACAGAGGCGAGGAAGTGAGCTTAACGCTCTGTGGCCATAGTCTCGGGGGTGCCTTGGCACTCCTCAATGCCTACGACGCCGCAACTTACTTCCCTGACCTCTTCATCAGCGTCATCTCCTTCGCTGCACCGAGAGTTGGGAACATACACTTCAAAGAAAAGCTCAATGAACTAGGAGTCAAGACGCTAAGAGTTGTCATCAAGCAAGATATAGTCCCAAAATTACCAGGATTCATACTCAACACCATTCTCAACAAATTCACTGCTATCACCGGGAGATTGAAATGGATTTACAGGCACGTCGGCACACAATTAAAGCTCAACATGCTCCATTCCCCCTATTTAAGACGTGATCCTGATTATACAGGGTGTCATAACTTGGAGATATACCTCCATTTGTTAGATGGATATGTTAGCAAGACATCAAAGTTCCGTTGGAACGCGAGACGAGACGTTGCCTTGGTGAACAAGTCAACTAATATGCTGATAAAGGAATTAAAAATCCCGGAGTGTTGGTACGAAAGACCATTCAAGGGCCTTGTGCTGAACCAATACGGAAGATGGGTTAAACCAGGAAGACAAGCTGAGCACATTCCTTCCCCACTTAGCATTGAATCCTGCCAAGAGCCGCCTCCATTTTAGATACAAATGTTGATTTGAGACTCGTACAAATTTTGAGGGGTTATTTTTTTTTTCTTTTCTTTACTGTTGATATTCATCCAAGATTCATTAATGTGTTTAACAATGAGATTTGAATTCATAGTATAGTTAAAAAGAACTGATATAAAATTTGAGCAATATAATGTGCAATATTCCCCTTTTTTCCATCAGCCTTACAATTAATGATAAAGGTAAGAATTGCAAATTCAATTCAGAAAACAGGTTAAAGAAACCAAAACATGAAAGCAAGTGAAGAACTTGAAAGGCAAAGGGGGTTTAGTACCAAGTGTTCCAAGAACCTGAATATCATAAATGCGTATACAATTCAAGCTAAATGAACCTACTTGTCGGATGTTATCACAGAACAATCTGTATCTTGGCAACAGAAGGTAACTCAACACTTAAAACCCTCTGGAGCTCACTTGATTGCACAAAAATTGGTAGAACGTGGCGAAATTACAGGGCGGAGGAAGGTAACGTACATAAAGTCGTTCTAACAAACGACAGGAGTTGACAGTTGTCATCTGAAGTTGCAACAGCGTGCCTGACCTCTCGAAAGTTTGTCCCAAAGACAAATCATCTGCCTCGGGGATTGGTAATGTGCAGTATAATAGTCTACCATGCATCCGTATTGACAGAACTTCCAACTATGGGAGTATTGGACAGTCGTCGACTGGTTAAATTGTTCGACCCACATTCCCATACTCACATCCTCCATCTTGAAAAGCTGTCAATATATAAAATAATGGAGCTGATAAAACTGTAGCAGTAGATGGGAAAAAAACAGGAATTTTTAAAACTAACCCTTAATTTTTGATCGGCATGTTGTGAGACAATAAACTTGGCAATATCACTGGAAATAATGTATCCAGGTCCATTGGCATAGGGAGGATAAACTTCTTCTGGCCACTCCTGTTATATCAGACAATAATACATTAAGGAATGCACAGTATCTAATTTAACTATCGAAGCAACATATCCGAATTCTGAGACAATGAGCATACTTGCTTTTAACTACCAAGAATGCTTCTAATACAACAAAGCCGATAGTAAAGATATTTTTGAATTATAGATGTTAAATATGAGAAACACAGCAAGCAATATCGTTTTGCAGCTTCTTATGATTACACAACAAAAGTAAACAATTTCAATTTCAGACACCAACTTTGTGTTCTGTAACCGAGAAATCTAAAATAAAATGAAGCAACTGCGACCTTATAAAATGAAGAAGACAAATGGATGGAAAAACATAAAAGGTAGAAAAACTCGTATATATGTGTATATACTGACATACCTCATAGGTAACGGCCCACTTTCCATTTCTCAAAGGGCGGTGCAGAAGGTTGAGATTGCCCATATAAAGTGACCTTTTAGGAGAGATACGATCAATTTGTCTCAAGACACTGTCAACTCTAACAAATGTGTCATCATCACATTTCATGATGTAAGCAGCAGTCACATTCTGCACCTGTATTGACAAAATTTGGAGATTCAGAAACACATTTAAAAGAAATTCAACTCAGAGAAACACCACAAAATGAAATGAAGCATGGGTTAGAAAATAGGAACAGCCTTTCTGGAAATGAAATAGAAGAAAGATACACCATGAACTCACCCCAAATTCACAAATTGCAATAGTTTTAAGAACCACAAGCTCATAGCGGTCCATAAATGGCAAAATTACAATATCACCAAAATAAGCTGCCTCCTTCTTCAGCACTGCATTCACCTCCTTCCTAGGATTCTGCAATTTATTACATAAATAAGTAAAGACAAGAATAAGTGATACAAACAATTTACACATTGATAGCTGGAGAAGAATGTCCAGAAAGAACAGCTACTTAAGAGCCATAAAGAGTATATGAATAGATAAAAGGCATACTAGCCAACAGACATTCCAACACTTATTTTTCCAAAATCTCATGTTGATATTTGTGAAACAAATTGAAATATTAGGATGCATAACAATTAGGTACTTAACACAATCTTAAAATCTATAGAAAGGTTTAATGACATTACCAGTGCAACAAAGAAACGGACCACTACATCTAAAGACTTGATGGCTGAAGATTGCAACCAAGTTTGTCTAACTGCCATGCGTTCCGCAAAGTGATTAGTAGCAGAGAGAATCCCAATAAAAAGTCGAATAGATCTCTTAGGCAAGGGAGAAGCTTTCCATTTTGGTGACATTTCCAGTACTCTTTGGGGGGAAAAACTTGGATGAGAGGTGGGAAGAGAGGTTGCATAAACTGAATGAATGTCCACATCTCCTTTTATGGCCAGCCCTGTTGCATCTTCAAGTGAAAAACCCTGAAAATACAGTTTTTATGTGATCAATCATAGTATGAGATTTCCAAGGCTATATTAGATGCATTGATAGAGATGTTGGAAAGCACAAACATCAGTTTTTTACTTAAGATAAACATACCGTACGATATGCAAATGAAGTCACATGTCGACCCCCAACAATGATATGGTATCCATCAACACCAGCACGCAGAGTCAGGATAAAAAGCCTGCCCTCTGCAAAAGGAAATGGCCAGGTAACTTCTGGTTTCTGTGCCCTTCCAATGAACCGTCCAAACCAAGAAGTTGTCTTGGACTCTTTCGAGTCTACAACATCATTCCGGATCCATTTTTCACATCTTCGATATCCATCAACTGCCAAAAGTATAGGTATTAGGTACTTGATAAATGTCCTTAGAATTTTCCAAAACGCAAACAAAAATAGAAGACATAAAGTGAACAAAGTCACAAAAATACTACTTGAAAGTTCTCTCATCCACATGCAAAATACCACACTCGTAACATGTCCCTCCCTCCTATTATTTTAGTGTCTAATCACATGCAAACATAAGCACAACAAATTGTTTCAACTGGAAACTACTTCTGTGTAAATTAGCAGCTTAAAGCCTTCCTCTAATACTCATAGCAAGCAGTAATCTTCCTATAGAAATACCATTAAAGCATTTAAGAAAAAATAAGAAGTTTTTCAAGATAATTCCATCCCATTGCCATTGATACATCAAGGTAACTGAATGCATCCTGTAAACCAATATGATTCAGAAATTTCAGTGATGTTCTTGTTTCTTGACCACAAATTTATTTCTCATTAAACATAAAATTGGCATAAGATGGCTTATGTTCAACCAGTTATAACTTCGTAGTTCTTTTATTCCCTCCAAATAAAAGCATTATTAATTTCAATATTTAAAAGGAAAAATAAATAAGAAAAGAAGCAAAAAACTGAAAACTGGTAATGCTTGATAAAATTTTACCGAGCATGTCTTCATCGTCCTTGGATGGCAAACCATCACATCTTTGAGCTGTACCCCAATGCATTCTATAGCATGTGTTATGCTCAATGACTGGCTTGCGGCTCCAATCTCCTTTCAATCGAGGATTCAAATGTAAAATCTTTGGTGGAGCTTCCCCATCCACAGACTGCAATCCTTGCAATTCAACCATAAACTGTGAAACCATCACTAGGCCATTACCACCCCTCGTTTTTGCAAGCTGGGGTACGTACTCCTGATGAGCATATCGAGGAGTGCCAACGACTGTAATTGAAGAACCTGCTTTTAGACCACATGGAAGGAACATTAGCCTGTCTCCACTTGCCAAATCTTCTCCACTGACAGATAACCATGAAGGACATGACTCGGGCTTCCCATCAAGCAAAGAACTCTGTCCAATCTCCTTTCCATCAAACTCATCAACTTCTTCCCATGCCTTTAATCCCAAAGTCCAAGCCTCATCAGCCATTCTCTCGAGCACAGACAATTCACTAGTTTTATTCATTCGCCGCATAACCTCTCCTGTTATTCGACCATATAGATGCTTAAGTGGCTTAATAGGCTGTACTCCATCTCTCCCTTCCTCTAAAGGTTCCTCAGTAGGCCTCATAGGTGCATCCTGGGTTAGCTCATCCTCTAATTTCCGGTGAAACATATCTTTATAAACAGAATTAACCAAGGGTTTATTCAAATCTCCATCATTAACATCCCCAACCACTTTCCCATTCCATCCATCATAGCTATCCTCTCCACTCAAAACTGCTGCTATCTCTAAAAAATATGGAAACTTAAAAGCTATGAAGATTAAGTATAATCCTCCTAAACCCAACAAGAAATGAGACAACTTGAATCTCCTCCCAGTGGGGATTTCAGATTTTACCCTCTTCATCTTACAATACCCAACAAGCAAACCCACAAAATAAACTTCATCAAACTCAAAAAAATTCCACTAAATTCCTTAACCAGACAAAAAAACCCATAAAAAATAGCAAAATCTAGATTCACCCAAGCCTTGAAAATTCCACACATTTACCAACTCAGATCAATAAAACCCTAATCTTTTTCCAAACAAAGAAAGCAAAGAAAAATCAAACCTTATTCCTCCAAATCAGGCAATGTCGCAATTAAACAACGCGTGGGAACCAAAATTTGATCCTTTTTTAAAACGTGGAAGCCAACCTCCCTCAATATTTCACCGGCATTCTTGAAATGGGGTTCGATCTCGAGAAAGGAGGAGCCTAATATTTAGAGATTAAATTGTAAAGAAAAATGTAAATTTATTGAGATTGTCTGTTAATAAGAGACTTACAAAAGACCAAAAAATGACCAAAGAAACAAAACCAAAAAATAATAATAATAACAGAGAAATTAGAGAGATGGGTATAACTTATAATAAGACCGTAATCTTTAACGTGCGCAAAGCGTAAATTGGAAACTGCTAAACGGGAATAACTGAAAGTTGAAGGACTTAACTGCAAAAAAAAAGTATTTGAAATATATTTGAAGTGGATGGGATCAAAGTTTTATCCTTTTTATTTAAGGACTAATTCTTCCTTCAGTCCTTATACTCTTTGTAATTTTAATTTTTAATCTCTATACTTTTAATTTCATAAATTAAATTAAATTAAAAATTATAGCTTGGCTAATTTGACTTACCTTAAATTTGAATATTTGTTATCGATTAAAATTTTAATTTTTAAATATTAGAACGTCATATATTCAATTTTTAAAAGAAAGATAAATTAAAATAAAGTAAAAAAGATTAAATTCTTAAATAGAAATAAAAAGATTATATTTCAAGAGTTTGAGAAGTAAATGGACTGAGAGTGCAAAAATAAACCTATATTAAATTATATCTTAAGATGTAAAGATAATTAGACTTGTTTATGGGTCGAGTCACCTGCCTAAGTCCGAAAGTCTCCCTAAAATTTGAGAGGATTTGTGTAAAAATATTATGTTCAAAAAATGGGTTTGGGCAAAAAAATTAGGCCCGTTTGAAATATGGGCTAGGCTCGGGCTTGAACATTTAAGGTTTGAGTTCAGTCCGATTTTAAGTTTATAATATTTTATATTATGTAATTTAAAACATATTAAAAAAATAAATATATACTAAATATATAATACTACTTTAATCTAAACATTAAAATAATGTTAAAATGAATATATAAAAAATTTTAATAAATAAAAAATATTAAATATTAAAATAATATAATGTAAATATTTTTTAAATTTAAAAAAATATATAAACAGACTTAAAATAGGTTTGGGTTAGACTTTTACAAATATAGGCAGATTTGGGCAAAATTTTAAATCTATTTTTCGGGTTGAGCCGAGCTTAGACAAACATAAAATATGTTAATATCATACTTAAACTCAATCTAAAACCGATTTGACCTGACTCATGAGCACCATTACTATTATTTTTATGGTATTTTAATGGTTTTTTTTAAAATGATGATTATGTAACAATATACACATTTGGTGCGGACCATGTCATGATCATTTTCAACACCAATCAATTTTGTTTTAATTGTTATGAAAGGCTTTATGCCCATCAACTATCTATTTTTGACTTTCTTTTTCTAATTTATAATAAAATAAAAATACAAAGAAAAGAACATACTACAATGGAGCTTCACAATATATATATTTTTTATTTTAAAAAGTATAAATTAATAAACTTTTATGTTTAAATATTTATGAAAATTTTAGTTCTAAGGTTTTAAAAACATTTACAAAAGTCCATCTTTCTCTATCTACTTTGTTTTTAGTTATTATTTTTAAAAATTGACATGTTATTTATTGGTTAAATTAAAGATTTTATTAATGAAAATTTTTTAATTGATACAAACACAATAATTTAGAAATATAATTAAAAAGTTTTAAAATTTGCGAACTAATTTAAAATGAAAGTCATAATTTGAGGATATTTGTTGCAATTAATTCTTACGGGCAATGCAATCATTTATAGTCAAATTTTATATAAGTTCTTATACTATACTATGTGTTGTTAATTTTGATATCCCAAGCTTTTGAAATAACAATATTTAAAATGAACTTTATGACTAAGGGTGAGTGTAACACCCTTAACTTGTATCTGACACCAAAACAGGATTTCAGAGCATTATCGGACTTATAAATCAAACAATCATAACTTTCATGATTCAATTCTCAAATAAAATAAAATCCATTCATACACATTCATATAGTCCCTAATACGAGCCATCGAGACCCAAAAGAAACATTAAAAGTGGTTTGGGACTAAACCGAGTACTCAAGAAATTTTCAAAAAAAACATGTAAAATTTTCAAAGGTACAGGGTCACACGCCCGTGTGAGCAGGCCGTGTCCAAACTAGTCAGCATACTAACTTGGGTCATACGGCCAGACCACACGCTCGTGTGCCAGGCCGTGTACCCTTCAAAATGGCCTCACACACCCATGTGCCAGGCCGTGTACCCTTCGAAATGGCCTCACACGCCCGTGTGTCAGGCCGTGTGAAGCTACTAACTTGGTTTCAAAAGAAGCATCAGGGGACACACGGCTGTGTCACCTGGTCGTGTGTCACACACGGCTGAGACACACGTCCGTGTCTCTGCCCGTATGGACAAAAATAGGTTATTTTTCCAAGCCATTTTTCTCACCCAAAGCGGTGCCAACCTACACACCTCAATTTGAATATAACCATGGCACAAATAGGCATTCAAAACCAACCAATACCAAGCTTATAACATGTTATAAAATCGCATAACATCATGGTACATATAGGCCCCTCAATTGGCCACTTATAATTATGCAAATCAATTGATATCCAAAATCCAATTCACAACTATCACACTCTCACATGATAGACATATATCAATAGGACAAGGCCATTTACTTATATATATACATAACAACAAGTATCAAAATAAGCCAAATCAAATGGCTAAATATTTGACTGAACCATATAGGCTACATTAGCCAAATAACCTATACATGTCATTATAACCAAAATTATAAACCATAAATACCATGATAGCCGATAAATAGTGTGATGAAATCTCTGACAACTTCCAACCTGAACGAGCTTCCAATATATATAAATCACAGAAAAATAAACAGAGTAAGCAATGGAGCTTAAACACAGAATTAAACTTACCCTTTAAACACAAATTTAGGTAAGTATCTCAAAGCATATCCCAACATATATTGGCCAAATGCCTAAGCACATAGACCTCAACCTTGTTAGTCATATAAACACATATATAAACTAAGTCATGGATGAGCTCAATACACATGTATCATCCATTTCATATATCCATATACCATATAATATCATTTTCCATGTAATTCATATCAATACTGTAATGGTTCATATCGAACTCATGTCATATCGTATCAGAACATTGCCCGCTGAACCATTTACCAAATTAGCCATGTATTCATATAAAATAACCGAGAAGCATACATGAGTTCAATAACTATTTAAATTCCATATACATCTAACATCTATACCACATATTCATATATCATATATAAACCATTTCCGTGTAATTTACGTAAATACATGTGCTAGTTTGTATCGAACTCATATAAACTCGTAACAGAATTATGTATGAACTTAACAATTATTAAGTTCCATGTACATGTAACATATACACCGTGTATCCGTATATCATATATATACCATTTCTATGTAAATACCTGTACTAGTTCGTATTGAACTTGTATAATTTTGTAATAACAATATGCCCATTGAACCACTTAGAATATCGTAGGATACGCGGGTAGTACACACGAGGTGTACTGAACTGTAATCCATCAATCCTTATACATGTATGCTCATACGAGCGATAAACAGTGAGCTCCTCCGAGTTGAATAACGGTAAGCTCATACGAGTTGAATATCGGTAAGCTCCTCTGAGCTAGATAACGATAAGCTCATACGAGCTGCAAATCGATAAGCTCATAAGAGTTGTGGTGAGTCCGCAACATGTGCAGGACCTCAACCAAATCGGTAACCCTAATGACAATGTCATTTGTATCCTACGAATTCTTAAGGTTCAAACAAGGTTCGGTATTCTTCATATAACGTTGGTTATGCGCTCGATAATTATATGTAATAATTGAATCATTCACATACATGTATTTCAATTAAAGCATATAAATACGCAATTTAATTACACGAACTTACCTCGAACTCGTACGACGGAAAAATGATCGATCAATCCACTATTTTATCTTTGCCTTGATCTAATTTCGAACGTGGCTTTTCTTGATCTAAATAATCAATTTTTACCAATTTAAATCTCATTCTAATCAATTTAGTCTAAAATCATGTTTTGGAAAAATTATCATTTTGCCCCTATATTTTTAATTTCTTTACAATTTAGTCTCTCAGCTCGGAAAATGAAATTCATGCAAATTTTCCCAGACCCAAGCCTAGTCGAGTATCTTATAAGCCTACAGCAGCCTATAAATTTCACAATTTTACATATTAACACATAATTTTCATATTTCTCAATTAAATCCCTATTTGACAATTTTATTAAAAATCACTTAACAAAAGTTGTTTAATCAACAATAAGGATTAATTTTCTTCCATTAAACTTCAAAAAAAACCAATATGCTCTAATAGAAAAACCCTAGACTTTCAACCATATTGCAAATTAGTCCCCTCTTTAGCTAGATTAAGCTATAACGATTCCAAAAACATAAAAATCATCAAAAACGAGATAAAAATTACTTACATGCAAGAGGTTTAATATGCTGAAATTTTGAGCTCTCCCATGACTATTTCTTGCTTAAAAATCGGTTGGGAAGATGAATAAAGATGGTAGCTTTTTTTTTTGTTTATTTTATCTTTAATTTACCTAAAACCAACCTAACATTACCAATTTCATGATTACACTCCATGTACATCCGCTAACTCAATTAGTGGTCTAATTACTTAATAAGGACCTCTACTTTAAAGTTCTATAGCTATTTAACACCTTTAGCTAGTAGAACATAACTTTTGCACTTTACGCGATTTAGTTCTTTTTCACGAATTAAGCATACAAACGGTAAAATTTCGTTTATACTATAATACTATCATGCTATAGACCATAAAATAATATTAAAATAAATTTTTTGATTTCAGATTTGTGGTCCCAAAACCACTACTCCGATTTCACTAAAAACGGGTCGTTACAGTGAGTTTGGATGAGCGATGTTTACCTACAGTTAGTGTAAAAATAACAGTAACGGTAAGATTAGAAACTGTAGTGATACTGTAACGAGAGACAAAAAGTAAACTAAACTCACTGCATCGCACAGCCCATCCAAACTCACGCTAAGTCATTTATACCTCATGTGGTTACTAATGTAATAATATGAGGAAAAGTTTTATTACATATGTATTACAATAGTTAGATATAAAATAAATAATAATTAGTACAAATTTAAACTTGAAATTAAAAAGATGAGTAATAACTTATATAAAAAAAATAAGTGATAATTTTTCAAAAAAACTATACAACTTTTTTTATTTTTAGTTGTATTTCGATATTGTTCTTAAATTTGTTTTAGTTTTAAGAATATTATTTTCATTTCATTTTTATTAATTTAATAAATTTAATGAATATTTAAAATTAATAAAATAGAAAATTAAAAAATATAGGGCTATAACCGTAGACTTTCTCGGTAAAACAGATCGAATTGATTATTATCAAAATGATTTGGCCTATTTCAAAGACCCAACATGCCTTTTTTTTCTTCTTTTTTTTCTTTTTTTTTTTTTGCATTAGGCCCTTTCATTAACTGATAGAAATATCAGTTAGTCTACCGTATATTTCTCTTAGCTAAAAATAAGTCATGGAAGTGATTAAAGATTATCAATTGAATGAGTTTATTGCTAACCTATATACTAAAGCATGTGTAAAAAATAATACTTCTACCAAATGTAACGTTAGTGTTTAAACATTTTCGAGACTTGCAAAGTATTTCAAAACATGCTTCAAATGTGTTTCAACTTATCCAAATATTTTTGAGTCAATACCAAAGTGTTTAAAATGTTTAAAATGTTTTTAAAACATTTTAATAGCTAAATATCAATGCTAGAGATCTAGGTCTTAGTACATTGCAACTCAATGGCCCTAGAACTCATTTGGAAGGTATTTTGGTAACTAAGTATCAATACTATGGGTCTAGGCCAGTAGCCCAAGAACTCATTTGGAAGGCATAGTATCAAGACTTAACTTGCAAGTATCTATACTTGCCTTAAAAGTATTGAGACGTACATTTATAACGACAGTAAACGGGTTCTTTTTAATCAAGCATTGACTCTCCTTGATAAGTATTGATACCTGAGTTGCAAGAATGTTTTTTCTGGCTTGAAATTAATGCTTTCAACTACTCTATTTCACCCAAACCATACCAAATATTCATAAATTCATTCATTAATATAAATACAAGTAAAAAATACTATAAGACACAAGAGACACACGTCCAAGAATCAAAAGCAAAAGAATCAACTTTTGTTTCATTTTTCTTGCATTCTCTTATAAATAGTCTCAAAGCTTTTATTGTAATCTCTTTTGTTATTCTCATTTATTTATTTATTTAGTAAACCAAACTTTGTAAATGCAAACCTTCCAAGAGGTCATATTTTTTTACTTTATTTTTATATAAATTTGTAATTGGTGAATTACTAATAAACCACAAAAATTAGAGGGTTTTAATTTAGCCACAAAAAATTTGGGAAGAAAGGTTCTATCTAAGACTTATGAGAAATATAAAGTGAGAAATCTTTTGTGGTGAAAAACTAAAATATTATAAATATCTAGGTAATTAGGGCCAGATCGCTATAAATAAAAGTGTCCAATTTTTCTCTCTTCTCCTTACTTTTTAGATCATTTTTGAAGATTTTTTTTAAATTACCAATTAACTCGTGTGTTTTTTTTTTTACATATTTAGTTTCTATATTATAATTTCATATTTTCTAATCCCTCGATTTTTTTAAAATTGTATTGTTGATCTCGAGACTATTTTTTTTCATTAATTATATTAATAATTTGATATGACTATTTTTTTATGTGATGACATAACGTGTATATCTTGATATTCTTTTGTATAGTTAGGATATTTTTTACGCACCTAAAAAAGAAGAAGAAAATGTATAATATTTGTCTAACTCGACAAAAAAAAATGTATACATTCCATATCGATACAAATTATTCGATTGAGTTCACAAAAAATTTTATCCTGAAAATACAAATTTCAAAAGATAAAATAATTTAAAATAATAAATTTATAATAGAAATAATAAATCTGCTAAAAATAAATAGTACAAGAACCTTCCATAGTGTTTCACCTTTTATTGCATGCAATTTTGCAACAAACTCTATGAAGCAAATACATAAATCATGTTTGCATATGGTAAGAGTTGAAAAAGTTTTCGGTTTGCACTTCCAATTATGATATTTGACCTTTTGGTAGAACAATAAAATTTAGATTATAATTATTTAAACAAAACTTGATATTTCACCTATTTTCAGGCTAATAATTTTGTTTTAACTTCTGTTAGAATAGAAGCTGGACAAAACTCGAGAGTTTGTACAATCAGTCCAAAAATATAAATGAGTCAAACAATCAGTCCAAAAATATAAATGAGTCAAAGAAATAAGAAAATAGAGAATCAACAATTTTCCAATCCTACAAATGTGGAGCCTCGCTTAAAAAATGATTTTATTCAACAATTATTTGAATCACTTATTAGTTAAAGCCCAATAATGTACCCTTACACACGAAATTAATTGCAGCCCCAACACCAACTCTAATTATTACACCTTCCCAAATACCTCAAATTACATAAAGTATCTCTCCATAAACAAACCCTAAATAAGGGGTATCTAAAACACCTCCAATGACTTTACAATAATGTATATATATATTTTTTTTATAATTGGGAAAGAGAAATAAGGTTGCTTGGAATCGAACTCAAACTCTTATACGTAGAACATAATGTTCTTACCATTAAGCTAAGAGAATATTAGCCCAACAATAAATTTAAATAAAAATAAATATACACATTATTTATATAAGATGGAATTTGAACATTATTACAAAATTACTAAGACATTAATATTGCCATTAAATCAAAGCCTCAATGAAAAAGTTTAGGTGAGACAATCCAATTTAAGGTTAAAACATACAATAGGGTCACAATAGGGTCACCAGGGCAGATGATAACGGTGGCCCTCTAAAATTTTTAAAAATTTTAGTTAAGTCTGCTTAATTTTTTGAAATTTTTCATTATATTTTTAAATTTTTTTAAAAAATAATTGTAATTTCCTAAAAATTTTAAAAATTATCATTATTTTCACATTTTTTTTTTAATTTTAATAAAAATTACTGTAACTAATAAGCATTGAGTCAATAAAACGAGTTTGTATTGATATGATTTACCTTTCGCTTGTTATGTTATGAAAGGGGGAAAAACCATTTTGTTGACAAATAGAAGGACTAAAACTATATTAGTCCATTTTAATTAGATTTAGGGCACACTTCGTATGTTACTGAAACTCCCCACAACGATGATAAAAAGAAAAACATGAAATTGACATATGAAGTAGACCAAAATTATTGGTATATGTTTTTGTCTGGTTTAGTTTTAAGTATTTGATTATATGAGAATCTGTTTTTGGTATGTTATATTTTTAACCGTGATAGATACGCGACAATTCAAGAATATGTTTAAATAGTAAGTTTGCTATTAGATAATTGGAAGGTCACATGTGAGCTTATTCTTCTGACATAACTATTCATACAACGATTAATCTAATCTCTACCAGGAATATAAATATGTAAGTGACCAAACACCACATGGGCTCAACTGCTTTATCTCGTTAAAGCTAGAATATTGAACGACAAGATTTATCTTATCACAGAAATTCTCATCCAATTGAAGATATCCCTCCTATGCGCTCCATAATGATAGTTAGATGTCAAGTCAAACACGTTAACGTTATCTTACATAGAACCTCTACCTATAAATATTTCTAGGAACGATGAAGAAAATTATCAACCCTTCAAAAATACTAAACCTACACTCTTTCAACCCTTAACCTTTACGTCATAACCTCTAACTCTTAACTTTGATTAGGTGAACCGACCTCCATAACAATCACTACCCTCTTCTTTATACTCTTCTCTCATTATATACAATATCAACAAAATGAAATGTTGAGAAAGTAATGGAAGATCCTAAAGATTCCTCATCACAATGAACGTAAACAACAAAGTTGGTCATCTTGTCCATTTCTTGATTCCAAAAAGTGAAGAATCCCTTGCCTTAACAATGGTGGAATATATTGGGATAATCCCTAAATCTTTATGCTCAACATTCAACATTACCCAAACGTTCCTTTTTAAAATTTGAAGTTATGTATAGTTTAAATATTGAATAAATAAATTAAAGGACGTGGGTTTAGTGCTTAATATTTTCACTTTAGAAATTGAGAATTATGAAAACTTTAAATTTTCATCATATAATATCACTGAGCTTCTATCATTAATAAAACAAGTTGTTTATTCAATTTTCGTTAAGTAATTATTTTGACAAAGTTGGCTCAAAATCGTAAAGTTAAAATTTTGTTTAGGACTATAACAAGTTAAATGAATTAAAATATAAAGTAAGGAATATCAGTATTATGTAGATCAAGTGTTAGTTCGATTGTCATTAATATTACTGTTAATGTAAAAATATGTGAGTTCGGGTGTATTTATCCTCCTATTTAAATATTAAAAAAATAATTATGAATAATTTTAAATATTTTATATAAAAAAAGTTGGATTTCACTTTAAATATAATTATATGTATTTGTTTATAAAGGGAAAACTTGAAACTATTTTGAGTTATTTACTAAATCTTGCCCAATTTCTTGAAAAAGGCCGGTATAGATTTTGGAGTTAATTAATTTGGATATAAGGGGCATCTAAATTGGGCTAAAAATGATAGCACCCATTCTAAACTGGGCTAAAAAGTGAAATCTCCCAATTGTTGACTTTTTAAGTTCTTGTTATTGGGTTTGCTTTTTGAGGATGTCCAATCTAATTTTACTAAAATTCTAAAAACTCCAAACATATTTTTCCCTTCTTTAGCAATTTGATGGGGGCAAAAATAAAAATTAAAAGGTCCTATATAACTCACCCAAATTTTAAAAATGAATATAAAATAGAACAGCCAAAAAAACACAATGATTTGAGGCCCTTCAATTCAAGCACTGATCTGGTCAAAAGCCTGCCTTTTATGTATATATATATATATATAAAGGTAGGCCGAAATTGGAAGTTGGTGGAAAAAAGTGGAGGAAGTGAGGTAGCCCATACATGGTTTCTTTCACTCACATGTTCATGGTTTTGGTTCTTACACCATTCATGCCATTTCCTATCCCATTCATGATTGAATTTGCATCTCCCTTAGGCAAAAACGAGTGGGTAAAAGTATGGTAGAGAAATTTGTATTAGGAGTTACATTGTATTTTACTTCCTTTTTTTTTTAAAGTAAATTAGTTACTGTACATAGCTTAAAGAACAAACTAATTTTTCTATTAAAATTTTTTATCTATTTGTGCTGTTAAAACTAGTCCCTGTATATCAACATGAGGTGAACATGGCACTCCATGTATTATTGTCTAAACATTCCGTCAATCTTATCAGTTTTTAACAGTATAAATGAATAAAAATTTTAACATCCATACAAATATAAAGTAAAGATGAATAAGATGAGAGCATCCCGCCCGCTCCCTCCCTGTCCTTTTATCATCCACGTCATCCATGAAAATTGTATTTATATGATTACCTTTATAAAAGAATCATTTTCCCACAAAACCTACCAAAGAAAAGAGAAAAAATAAATTTCCTCAAATAATGTCTAGGGATTCATGTTATCTAAGCTGTGCCTCTAGTACCTTAATTTATTCCCCCACTGTCCCACACTATAATGTATATTGATGCCTTTTCAACACCTCAAACAATGCTTTACATTATTTATTTCAACATTGAAGAAATGTATATTCTAGATTATCATCCATGTAGAAATCCAAACATTTAAAATCCATTGGATTTTTTTTTTTGAAAGAAAAGCATTTTTTTAAATGTATTAATTATTATTTAAATGATTTTATTATATCAAATATTTTAAATATATATTTTTATTTTTATATCTTTTATTGTTAAGGGGTCCATTGCTATAAGTGGGAACCAATATATTTTAAACCAAAAGAAATCAATCCTTATTGATTGATATTTTTCTCAAAGTTGCTTTATTTTTCGAAAAAAAAAATCGAATTTCATTTTTCATTAATCAAATTATTTTCATAAAAATAAACATAGATAAATATTAAAATTTTTGTAAATAGTCTTTCTCCAACCCATAAATAAGAGAATAATGCATTTTAGCACACTCAAATATATATTTTCTTGTATTGACAACAATACTCATGTCGATTGAATTAAAACTCAATTGAACTATTTTAATTGTTCAACATTTAATTAAAAATTCCATAAGAAGATCTGCATCTGAAACCCAGATTATTTTAAGAACTGACCCATGCTTTTGTGCAGCTAATTTAATGTAAGTGCTTCAAAATTAAAAAAGTGGTCCCATTGTATAATAATAATAATAATCTATGGTCAATGTTAGAATATCTATATGTTCTTCAAATTATTCAAATCCAGTTTGGCAGAGCAGATAGAAAATTTTAGTATTCCCATAAATGGGGGTTAAATTAAAAATATAAAAAAATTGGGCTACCTGAAGTTGATTATTATTATTTTCTACTAATTTGTTTTTCAAGGTTGAGAAAATAATAATTTATGTTAAGTTGGATGTTCACTTTGATTTAAACCTAATAATAACAATATTATAAAAGTAGAGGGATAAAATTCCAAATTTCAGCATAACAAAGGGACTAAAACCAGAATTAGACTACATAGGAGGATGGTCAACAAACATAAGGATTAACGAAAATAAGGTAATTAAGTTACTGTTGTTTCCTTTTTTTTGGAGACTCTTTGTCACCCAAAACATGATCAAGAAAAGATCCTAGGATTTGTTTGGTCTCCATCTTGCCCCTCTCTTGGATTATTAATATTATTAATTATCAATTTAATCATTGGTTAATGATGTTTTTCAAAGTTTCAACATCAATTAGTGATGTTGTTGTGATTAGACCATTTAAACATGATTAAAACACAATTAATGTTATTCATGTTGGCCTTCCATTAGTAGTACCATTTTTGTTGATGACCCTTGTCTTATACATATTAATTAAAGGGTATTGCAAAACACACTTTTAAGTTCAATATTTTGGGGAAATTAAGGATTAAGAAATCTTTTTGAAAATAGACAGGGTG
The DNA here is from genome assembly GCA_025698465.1 of Gossypium longicalyx. Taxonomy (NCBI): domain Eukaryota; kingdom Viridiplantae; phylum Streptophyta; class Magnoliopsida; order Malvales; family Malvaceae; genus Gossypium; species Gossypium longicalyx. The sequence goes on from CM047004.1 coordinate 91,242,887, forward strand.
ATTAGGGACAACAACCATATATTTTTGTCTTAATTATGTCAGTCTAATACTTCACTAAGTTCCAATTTTGGCCATTACATAAGCATATATATATATATATGTGTGTATATATTCATGGGTGTTTCTTGGATTGGGCATCTTACTTTTCTTAATTAATACTTCAAATTATATGCTTTTTGTCTGTTTTAAGGTCAAAAAAGCAGTTTTCAAAAAAATTATAAAAAAAAAAAGAGTAATTAACAACCTCAAAACTGCTTTTGTTTGATGATACTGTAAAAGTAAAACAACCTTAAAAAGCATATATTTGCACTGTAAACCAACAGTACCATATGAGAAAAGTAAAGGTTAACTTACTTGGAAAAAATTTTAAAATAATATTTAGTCCTTAAACTTTGCAAATTTTTCGTCTTGGTCCTTAAACATTTTTTTTGTTGATGTTAGTTTTGGAATTTAGCAGCTTTTTTAAATTTAGTCAAGGGCGAAATTAGTGGGGCTGGCAGGGCTTTGGTCCTCCTTAAAATGAAAATTTTTTAATTTAGGCCATTTAAAAATTTAAAAATTTAAAATTAGTAAAGTTAAAATTACAGTTTTACCCTCTTAAAAATGATAAAATTTTAATTTAATATTTTAAAAACTATAAAGACAGAAGCTATTAAAATGATGAAATTATATTTTTACTATCGTAAAATTATAATTTAATTTTGGCCCCCTTAAAAAAAAATTTAGCTTCGCCCTAGAATTTGGTCCTTAAAGTTTGACTCCGTCAAGATTTGATATTGTGGTACTTTGATATTATATTACATTATCACTTGAATTTAAAAAAGAGACTTAAAATCTTCAAAATATATTTTATAATAACTTTTTATAATTGTTTATATTATATATATTTATTTAAATCAAACCAGGTTCAAGGATTAAATTGAAAAAATTACATAATTTAAAGACTAAATGACGCTTTTAACCTAAAAAAACATACATAAATAAATAACCCCATGAAACCTTAATTTCTTTCTGTCTGCCTACTTAGATGTTTCTAAAAGGGTCGGCAAGCATGCTCCAAATAGTGAAACAACATCATTAAAAGAAAATTGAACAACGTTAAAATTAATTACGAAATATTATTTTAATTTATCGTTGTAGAAGCGCCTTATATTCCAATATTGAGTATTTTAATTTTAAATATTGTCCGATTGAGTTTTAACTTAATTGATATGAAAATGTACTGAAGTATATTTTTTTATACATAAATTGGGAGGAACTATTAACTATAAATAATTCTAGAAATTATATATAATAAAAAAAATAGACATAATCAAAATTTATAATGAATTTATTCAAAAAAAAACTCCAAATATTATCACGTATTTTATTTTTTTTAGTAATTTTTTTTATTATACTTCACATAAGTTACCTTTGGAACTTTTTAAGATAGTTTAAAAAATTCATAGCCAATGCTTTCTAGTTTATAATAGTTAATAATTGGATAATTATTTCATGCATTAACGTTAAATATTTTTTAAATACATAATAATTTACTTAGTAATTATCCTTTTAAATTTTAATAATAAGTTTCTAGATGCACTGAATCTAAAATTGCTTAGGAATCAAGCTAAGCACACTGCCCTAAATTTGCTGAAATTGGATTTAAGATCTCATTTTTGGGGTTTAAAAATAAAAAGGTCGGTGCTTTAATTTGAATAATTGCTATTCAATCATTTTGATTAGGTTAGACTACGTTTTGTGGGTGTATATTATGTGTAAGATATGGATTTAAGTCATATATTTTGATATGGTCATTTTTAGTTATTATACTTTCTTTTTTTTAATTTATAATTTTAGTATTCACAAAACGGTAATTATTAGATTCATTAAGTTAGGTTATGCTATTTTTAAGATCTTATGAATTCTTTTAGAACAAGTTTGGGTCAAATAACAATGATTTAAAGCACTTCTTTTTACACTATTTCGGAAACCCAATAACTTAATCATATGGATATGTAAAATACATGATTTCTAATCCTAATAAGAAAGGGAGAGAAACGAATACTCAATTTAAAGTGAGCAAACAGAATTTCATACTCAATCTCATAGATGCATATAGAATTTTGTGGAAAACCATATTCGATGAAAGTCGTATGTATAACTTAGAGGGAGATCTTTCATATCTTTCGAGATCCACCTTACAATATGGTATCAAAAAGCAAAAATAAATTATTTTAGCCCTTTAAAAAGAAAAAAAAAAGAAAAAAAATTAACCAAAAGAATGATCAAATTAGAGAATATGGATTAAATCTTCAACTTTACTCACAGTACAAGATTAATACCGAAATTTAACCAAACAATTTAACTGTTGTTGTTTGGTCAAAATTGGAATCTTAAAATTCGAAAAATACAAGGATGAAAATTAATCAAATCAAAAAAATATAAGAATTAAAATTAATAAAATTAAAGTATTAAGACTAAATTTATAACTTACACATAGTACATGGAGTAATAAAAGGATTTGACCGTTTTATTAACAACGCATGTAGCATGCTAGATGGGCTGAGATATTAGGAGCCGAACATTTGAGCATGGGCTAAAGCTTTTTCGATGAACCTTACTATTAAATGATAAAACACATTACTATTATTAAATTTATCTCAATTTATTTTTTAAAATTTGTAAAAAATTAGATAAATTTAAAAAAAATAATAATTTATAATGCTAAGCTGTTAACGCCTAATTTTTTTTATGCAATAAATTTAAATGGTTAAATAATATATCATAGAAAATGGATCTTTTTGCAAATAGGACCCATTTGTTCAGATCTTGTCAAGTGGGTCCCTAATTACATGCAAATAAATAAATGAGTAATGAAAAAAAAAAAAAAAAGCCAACACATAATGGCGGCTTTAAAAAAAAAAATTCTTCCCATAACTTTGAAATTTCGGAAACCAAAATTTGACATTTCTATTTCCAATTATTTTTGAATAAATAATATTTCCTTCTTAAAATCACGTAAGGTAAGAAATATATTTTTAATTCATAAATACCAAAAATAGGCATTCAACTTTTTTACTGTATATATATATATATATATTAAGAAAATACTATTTATTACTTTTTATTGTATTTGTGCATGACTTGTAGTAATAGTATGGTACGTACTGCATGTACATGGCTAGCGCCGAGCCGAGCCGAGCCAAGCTGTTGAGGCGGGGAAGCCGGGGTAGTTAGAGTGGCGACGTAGGGAAAGGCGGGGGCCACCAAATCTAGATGGCGAAAGTGGATGGACCCCACAAATCTAAGAGGTGAGCTGTTGCTTTTGTACGAAAAAGAAAGTGAGAGGAAAACAAAATACCACTAACATCTTTTAAAACAATTATTTATGGAATTTATTTATTTATTATTTAGTTATATATATTAATTTATTTAATGTTTTTAATATTTAATTAATAATGTGAAAATAGATTCTTTTCATAATTTTTTTTAATTTTGTTTTAAAATTTTAAATGATATTTTTACATACGGTAAAAGTTATTGCAAAAAAAAAAAAGTATTCTAATATTGTATATCATAAAAATTTCAAAATAATATATTAATGGTGTATAAATATTAAAAAAAAGGTTTATAATAATAACAATATATTAAGAAAATTACGGTAATTTAATTGTTTATGAGAATAAAACTTGGAAAAAAAATAACAATATTTATAAATTTATGGTTATTTTATTTCCATAATTATTTTATAAATTTCCGATAAATTTATGGTTATTAATTATATTTATTTAAAAATTTTAGTTTATTGTATCACGGTAGTAATTATATTATATTTTTAAAATATTTAATTTTATTTTTAAATTTATCCTAATTATTTAGAATTTTGAATTATTTAGAAGTACTTAAAGTATTCTATATTTTAGGGCTTCCATTTTTAACCTAATTATTATCTAAGTAAATATAATTGAAAATTTTAAATACTACTATTATTTATGATGTTTAAAATATTTTTAAAATATTTCAATAGGACACATCGAAAAATAATTAACATGAATTCAGATTAAAATTAAATTTTTATTGACTCAAAATCAAATAAATGTCAAATTTAAGTTCGTAGTTAAAGTTAAGTAAAAATTAAAATTGCCCCCAAAAATAATAAAATAAAATTGAAGTTCAATAACAAATCAAAAATCAAAGAAATAAAATAAAAAATGACTTAAATAAAACCATTTCATATTTAAGAGGATGTAATACGAAATTATCCCAATAACCACATACATGTTAGAAACCTATGGCACTTGACCGACTCACTTTTTCCAATTCAAATTTGAAAATATTTTTTTTTCGTTTAATGTTACAACTACATTTTTCATTTATTTTTACTATAATTTATTTTTATTCTATTTTCTCTTTAAAAAAATACGTCGGTCTCATTCTTAGCCCCTTAGTAGATCCGCCGCCACTGTTGCTGCCATGATTGGTGGTCTTCTTCCACCGCAGACATACCGAAATGTTTCTATCCTCCTCTTATTCTCCAATTTGCCTTTTGATTTCAAAAAAAAAACACCAAACCCTTTAGATTTAGCCTTCAAATCAAAAATATTTCTTCCTTTATCTCCACAATCGGCCATCAAATTGACCATCACATGAAACAATAATTTCTTTGCTTCAAATCTACCGAAAATTTTGTAAGGCGTTAAAAATAAAGTATCTCAAAAGCAAATGTGCCTCTATTTATAATTAAACTTCCTCAGATTTGACGATATAAATTGAATTATAATATGAGAGTTCTAAAGGATTTAGACTTTATACAATCTTATTCTTTAAGACTTATAATAATTAACTTTGTAACTTTAATTTTAATGGAGTGTTTCATTGGACTATTAAAACTTCAAATAGATAAATTTTTCCATACGTGAATTCATCATAGGTTTTGATCTACAACCCGTGATACAATAAGTAATTTACAGGCAAAGGATAAACATAAATATGGAAGAGAAACTTCTGTATTAAAAAATGTGTTATCATCAATATGTTGAATTTTTTAAATTTAACATTAAATTGTTACAAAATCGAAGACAATTTATTATAGTTTAAAAATTAATAAAATTTTAATATATAGTTTAATATATTATATTTTTAATATTATTTGATATAATATATTATAATTTGATATAATTAAATTTTTAAGTAATATATTTATGTTAATAATTGTTAACCTTTGAAATTAACCTATATATAAATATATTTTATTTAGCAATTTATTTATTGTATCATATTTAATTAATTTATATATGTTAATTTAAAATATATTAACGCAATTTTAGTGTATCAAAATAAAATATTTTATAATTTAAGAGCATGGAGTTCTTTGAATAATATATTTTTATATGTAGATTATAAAATTTAACCTTTAATCAAAAGTTAAATGATAAAAAATTAATTATTACAAAATATATTTTAATTTTATAAAATATAAACCTTTTTTTATTTAACCGATAATAAAAATTATCTTTAAAATTATATAAATTACATAAAAATATATATTATATGATTTAATGAACTTTAAACATATTGCCCAGCTAGTTCAAATGCTACCATATTTATTCCAATGATTTTTGTATCTTAGAAGTTATGAATTCAAGTACACCATACGTTTTTTTTTTCTTTTTAAATTTATATTATTCTATTTTTATATCTTAAAATTAAATGAAACTTTTCATTATTAGTTTTTTTAAAGAAAATTAAATTGTTCTTATTTTAGTAATTAATGCCACAAAAACTACAAAACATTAACAAGTAGAACTCTCACAAATATATATATATATATATATATATATATATATATATATATTGTTGTAACATGCTCTCTGTCTGTCTTACGACACGCTCTCTGTCTGTCTTATGACACGTTTCTCTCAAAGTTTTCTTTTGATTTTTTTTCGATTGAATTTTTATTTGGTTCTGTTCATCTTTTCGGGTTTTCTTTGTGTGACAATAGTATGGAAGAAGAATTAGCTAATTTGAGACTATTGGATGAAGAAGAAGAGGCATTCCAGGAGGAAGCAGCAGTTGTAGATCGAAGCTATCAATTCTGCTTGGTGGGGCGATGCCTCACTGATAGTGTTGTCTATTTTCCCTCTTTACGCAATACTTGGCTGATCTATGGCATCCAATTAGAGGGATATGTATCATGGATCTAGGAGATAAAAGGTACCTTTTCCAATTCTTCCATGAGGTTGATGTACAAAGGGTACTCTCTGGTACACATTGGTTCTTCAACAACTTTGCTTATCATGCAAACAATTCAAAAAGGAGAAAATTCGTCAACCATATTATTAAATTTTTCTGAATTCTGGGTTGATGACCGAAACAATGGCTAAACAATTTGGTGATTTTTTGGGAAATTTTCTTGAATATGACACTTCTATTCCGACTTTGGGCCTTAAAAAATTCATGCGCATTCGTGTCCATTTGGATGTTTCTACTCCATTGAAACGAAAGAAAAAGATCCTAATAGGTAAAGAAACGTCTGTTTATGCTCGTTTTCAATATGAAAAATTGAGTTTGTTCTGTTTCATTTGTCGCAAGCTGGGACACAGCGAGAGTTTTTTGTCCATTTTGACTTAGAATTGAACCAGCTAATATTGTCTTTGGTTGGGAGATATCTTTGCGTGCTGTGGCACGACGACGAGTAGGTGGCTCCGATAAGCTAATGGATCCCAGTGGAGCAACGAGAGTATAGAAGGAACCAATTAGAGTAGTAAACGGGTGAATGATCTTAGGCGTAATTTAAGGGGGGAATCGTGGAATCAACATTCAAATCCTAATGTAATCTCTTTGAAATCAAGTCAATAGATTACTTTTAAAGAGCCTGACAGTTGGCGTAATCTGAGAAGTAGGGTCTTAAATGATGATTCTGGAAGTGGGCCCACAGATTTAATGTTAGAGGAGGAAAATGACCCTTTAGTTAATTTGGAAGGAAATAAACGGCAAAAGATAGTGGAAGGATTATCAACGATTACAGGGAATAAGATAGATGCAGGACCTTTTGAGTTAACAGCTAGCTCTAGAGAACAGAGCAGCCGAATGCAATGAAAATAATTATCTGGAACGTTCGTGGTTTGGGGAGATCACGAACTGTTAAGAGGCTCAAGAACAAATTGAGAGCCATCAATCCCCGAATTTTGTTTCTTATGGAAACAAAGTTAAGTGCTAGAAAGATGAAAATGGTGAGAATGAAATGTGGATTTGAAAATGGGATTGATATTGAGGCTTTGGGTTCAAGAGGAGGACTTTCGTTGGGATGGAAAAGAAATTCTTTAATCCATCTTAAGAGTTTCTCTTCTTTCCATATTGATGTTGAGGTGCATGATACTGAATGTGATGTAAATTGACAGTTAACGGGTTTTTATGAGAATCCGGATGAAAGAAGTAGAAGTGAGTCTTGGGATATACTTCGAAGATTGGGGTAGGATCAAACGACCCATTGGGTTGTATTGGAGGATTTTAATAAAATCACGAGCTCCTTAGAAAAAATAGAGGGCGGATTAGAGCTGAACGACAAATGAAAGATTTTAGAACGACACTGGAAGATTACGGACTCAATGATCTAGGGTACGTTGATCGATGGTTCACGTGGAAGAGAGGAAAGTTTTTGTCAACCAACATAAGAGAGAGTCTGGATCGGGGTGTCGCTTCTTTAAATTGGGTTAATATTTGTCCTAACTACCACTTAGAACATTTGGCTCACTCTTTTTTAGATCATTGTTCGATTCTACTGGATACTATGGGAAAACAAATGCCTAATTCGGTTAATAGAGACAAAATTTTTCGGTTTGAGGCAAAATGGTGTTTAGATAATTCCTTTGAGAAGGAAATTAAAAGAAACTGGGTGGATATTTCAGGAAGTGTCTCGGATAAGCTCATGATTTTGGGTCAAAAGATTCAGGAGTGGAGTAGACTCAAAACTAGAGAGCAAAAGGAAAATCGTATCCATCTTGAAGAAATAATAAATTGTCTTTATACCCGAAAACCAACAGATGAGATACTTGTGGAAATCACAGAGGTTCAATTGGGCATTAATTTAGAGGCTGATCAAGAAGAAATTTTTGGGAACAACGGGCTTGGGTCAATTGGCTAAAAAATAGAGATAGAAACACTAGTTATTTTCAACAAGTAGTTGTTCAACGCCAATTACGTGGTCGAATCAACGAATTAGAAGGGGTGCATGGCGAAAGAATTTCCACGACTGTGGAAATGCTTAAGCTTGTTTTGGATTTTTTTAGGGATTTATTTTCGGCTTAGATATGGGCTCAGATGAACGTGTTTTCGGGCTGTGGAGAAAAGAGTTACTGATGATATGAATGATCGCCTGCTTAAGCAATTTTCAGAAGAGGACATCACATTTGCTGTCAAGACAATGGCACCGTTGAAAGCTCCTGGCATTGATGGCTTCTCAACAATCTTTTCCTAAAGGTACTGACATCTTATTGGACCCAAAATTTCTAGTTACTATTTATCTGTTCTAAATGGGAATTCTGAATTAGGAGATATTAATAAAACCCGTATCATTTTGATTCCTAAAGTTGACAAACCAAAAAATCTCTCACATTTTAGACCCATAAGTCTTTGTAATGTAGTTTATAAAATTATCGCAAAAGTCTTGGTGAATCGCATGAGTGCTATTTTGGGAAACTGCATTAACGAAGCTCAAGGGGCTTTTACCCCAGGAAAACATATTTCTAATAATGTACTTATTGTTACTGAGGTCCTTCATTCTTTGAAAATGAAGAAAAAAGGAAATAAAGGGAATTTTGCGCTTAAACTCAATATTAGTAAAGCATATGATCGTGTTGAATAGGATTTTTTTGGCAAGAATAATGACTCATTTGGGGTTTCATGTTGATTGGATTGTTCTTATCATGAGATGTGTTTGTTCGGTCTCCTATTCTGTAAGCTTTAATGGATCGGACAATGAGTGGTTCTCACCTTCAAGAGGATTAAGATAAGGAGATCCACTTAGCCCTTATCTTTTTCTTATTTGTACAGAGGGTTTCTCAACTCTTATTAATGAAGCAAAACAAAAAGGGGCTAATAAGGGGTGCTTCTGTGGGAAGGGAAAGGTTTTCGATCAATCACTTATTCTGTGCAAATGAGTGTATTCTTTTCGGATATGCTTCTAACGATGGAGCTGCTGTGGTGAGAGATATTATTAGGGAGTATGAGATGATTTCGGGCTAGAGGGTGAATTTTGATAAGTCCCTGATTTACTTTGGGGCTAATATGGATGAAAATGTTAAAGACACCATAATAAATATCTTGGATGTGAGAGTAGCATCAAATCCTGATAAGTATTTAGGTTTACCTCTGATGGTTGGACGAAAAAAAGACTTGGGCTTTTGCCAATTTTATCGACTGGTTTAGAAGACATATCGCAGGTTAGAGCTTACGCTACTTATCAATAGGGGGAAAAGAAGTTTTTGTTAAGTCAATTTTACAGGCTATTCCAGTTTACGTTATGCAATGTTTTGCTTTGCCAAAAATATTATGTCGTAAACTTGAAGGTACCATGAGTAAGTTCTGGTGGTCAGATAATAATTCGATGAAGGGCATTCGTTGGAGTAACTGGGACACTTTGTGTAGTCCAAAAAGTGTTGGCGGGCTGGGTTTCAAAATTTTGGTTTTATTTAATAAAGCCTTATTAGCAAAACAAGTGTGGCGTCTTTTATCCCAACCCAATTACTTGTTAGCCAAAGTTCTTAAAGCCCGTTATTATATTTATTGAGACATATTATCAGCAAAGATAGGGTCTTACCCATCGTTTACCTGGAGGAGCATTTGCAGTGCTCAGGTCTAATTGAAGATAATATTTTTTGGCATGTTTGTAATAGAGCTAGCGTAAACATTTGGAATGACCCTTGGCTGCCTGGTATAAAGAACAACAGAATATCATGACAAAACATAAATCCAAATTGGACGACAATGAAGTAATTAATTATGGCCGAAACCAATATTTGGAACAAGGAGTTAGTTCATAAAATTATTGATGATGATCATATAGCTCGTATTCTTTCCATCCCGCTATCTAGTGCTAGATCAGAGGATATGTTGGTCTGGAAGCATGAGGGCTCTAGGGAATGCTCAGTGAAAAGCGGATACCGGGTCTTAATTACAGAACATCTTCAAAACACAAATTACATCACTCATAATACTGAGGCTTACAAGGATTTTTACAGGTCTATTTGGTTTATGCACATCTCAACAAAAATTAATATACATATTTGGAGTTTGTTTAATAGTTTTCTACCTCATTATTGTAATTTGTACCAAAGAACTTTACGGGATAATGATGAACGTCCTCTCTGCAAGACAGCACCAGAGGATACTGACCACCTATTGTGGTCTTATGGTTTATTACAGAAAATCTATGCGTCCTTTCAGATTAGAATCACTCCAATTGATAATGCCTCGAACTGCAAAAATCATATTATTAATACTTTATGTTTAGCAGATGAACAACACAAACAACTTATTGTAATTTCACTATAGGCCTGTGGTACAGAAGAAATAAGTTGATTCATGAAGGTATAATTTTTCTTTGCAGGAATTGTTAGGCTTTATTCGAGGTTATGGTCAATAAATAAGTCTATGCCAAGAGAAATTGGGAGTTCCCTGTAGATCTCTGCCAAAATATTTTTGGAGTCCTCCAGATTTAGGTTTTATCAAGCTAAATTTTGATGCAACCTTTCAAAATGACACTAGAACTTCCACAACAGCAGTACTAGCTAGGGATTATGAAGGAAAAATAGTAGGAACAGAAACTTATCTATTTACCGATGTAGTCGACGCGTTTGTGGCTGAAGCAAAGACGTGTAAAAGGGCTCTAATATTTGCACTTAGAATGGGTCTCCGACGCTTGATTGTGGAAAGGGATTCTCTGACGATCATAAAAAAGCTTAAGGCAAAGGCAAAGCCAAAGCCAAAGGAAAAATCGATCCTTAAAACTGTTATTCACCATATTCGTATGTTAAAAAATAACTTTAAGGAAGTATGTTACATGTTTGTTCCCCGAATGAGTAATGGAACGGCCTATACTTCGGCGATGGAAGGAAGGAGAAGAAATTACTCTGGTACTTAGGTTGATGGGGTTCCAATTTCAGTCATGGTGTTAGTGGAAAAGGATCAGATGGCTTGGTCAAAGAGGCACCAAGGACCGTCGTAGATTGCTTTGATATTGCAGAAGGTTCTTTTGAATCTCCATGGTAGGACTCGAAGCTTTTGGGTTTCTTTTTTCTCAGTAATAGATCGTCTTTTACTAAGAAGGAAGAAGCTACTTCGACTGGTATTTTGAGGTTGAATTCTTTTGATTTTGGTTTAGGGGTTTTGATTTATTTGTATTTATGGTTTTGTTTTCCAGTGTGCAGTTCTTTATTGTTTTTTGACCGTTTGGTCTTCTATTTTTTTGTCTTTTCATGTTGTTTCAGCTATAAACTCTTATCTAACCGCCTTAAGCCATGTGCATAATAAATACTAGTCTTTTTTAACAAAAAATAAATATTGTTGTAACCTAAAGTTATACGAGATGTTTGATGGTATAGTGAGGTGGTTCACATCATAAAAGGGTGTGAAGAACTTATTGAATGAGAGTGATACAAATGGTGTGGTGAACTATTAAGGTTACGGGTTTAAGGGAACTTGGGATTAAGTCTTGATAGGGTTTTAACTATATTTATTGCCTTTCTTCACCTCCGAATGTTGAGAGGAATTTATAGAGGGAATATGGTTGGGCATGATTTTCAATTATTGAGTCCCCTATTCTATGAGTGTTGTATAGGGTGATGATCATCAGTTTAGGGCATTATAGGGATCTACATGAAGGAAATGGATGAAACATTTGTTGGATGTGATGGATTGGTTGACGTTGCCAATGATCCTTATAACAACTCATTTTTCAGTGGTATTAAAAATGGCAGTTTCGAATTTTCATATTTCGATAATTGAGTCAGTAAATATTATTTAATAATATTTAAGTGTTTATTATATTGTTTTATTGAAGTTTGATATGATAATTTTTTTGTTAACTGGTTAATTAGTCAAGGTACAAGTGGTGCATACCAAAACTCAGTGGTTTTGAATTAGTAATTTTACCGATTCAGTGATTAATTAAGGTACAAGGACTAAATCGTTAAAAACATAAAAGTTTATCATTAATGAATCTCAGCTTATAAAAGGTTTAATTAATGAATCTAAAGGGATTTAGTAGCAATTTAGCCAAAACTTAAGTGAGTTGGACAGTTAATGCTATGTTTAAAAGTTAAAATATGTTAATATTATAATTATAATTTTATATTATATGTTATAATTTAAGCAAACAAAAGTGGACACCATTATTATTTCTTTCTTTCTTCAACCGTGGGTGTTAAAGAGAATTATGAAGTCATGGTTAACCTTCAACCATTTGGCCAAGCTTCCAAACTTTGCATGGGTATTTTTTTTCTAGTTTATTTTTCGTAATTTTTATATTTTTGAGATTGTTGTAGTTTAATTTAGCTAGTTCGAGCACTAGATTATAAAACTGTTAAAGTTTTGAAATGTTGTAATTGACGGCTTTTGATGTTTTGTTGTTAAATAGCTTGGTTATAAGTATAGATTTGGTTATGAACTAATTTGTAATGTGAATTTTGTTAGTTTTGAACTTAGGTACTAAATTGAAAATATTTTGAAATTGATTTGTAATTTTTGAATTTAGAGGGCTATACAGGAATAAAATTGAAATCAGATTGAAAATTGAATTTAAAATTTAAAGATATAGCTATTTCGATTTTAGGGACTAAATTGAATAAAATGTAAAAATTTAGGAAAAATTATAAAATGAAATTAATAGGCCATATGCATGTATTTGAGTGTTGTAAAAATATTTGAATTGATAAATTGAACTTACTTATCATATATATCAAGGATTGAATAAATCAGAGGTTAATCGTAGAAAAAGGAAAATTTGTGAAATAGTCTTTGGTATCATATTTGTTGATGGTTTGGTTAGGTAAGTTTGTATGGAATTACTTTATTAAATTTTGATATGATTGTGATATTTTTTTAAGGTAGTTAGGGATTTAATATATATAAAGGTTTGGCATCAAATGGATTTAATCGAAAAATAAAGAAATATATGATAAAATACATAGATCTGTGGTTTGGATTATTATGAAATTGTTATATAATTTAATGATATATGTACGATGTCTGTTTCAATTAAATCTTGTTTATGTTGGGTTGTATGTATATTATTTGTGATTAAGTTATTGCAAAATAACGACTTTGGTATTGAAACGAGATAAAGTTGATAAATGTGAATGAATATGATAACGTATTTGGCTGAATTACATGTATATAAAAATGTTCAAAGGATTGGAATGAATGAATATGAATATGGCGGCCCGTGTGAACTTAGTGAATAGTTAGGATACAAATGACATGTCCTTAGGAATTATTAGGCACTATGTGCCGGTGTTTATATTATCATATACTATGTATCCGTGACCATATTATCAGGTACTTTGTACCGGTGTTATATTTATCAGGCACCATGTGTCAATGTTATATTTATCAACTATTATGTACCGATGGTGGATAAATTTATCGGTACAATTACTGATGGTGGATACCATACCAATGACTAGAATCTAGCATTTCTTGCAGATTCTCGACAGCTTGTATCAGCAACATCGAGTAATGGTTAATGTCCCGACTGACAGCTTGTGTGAGCAAAGTTATCCGAGCATCCAAAGTAAATTTGGTATAGTTCTTCGAGCGTAAACAATAAGTAATTGATTCCGAAATGAATAGAAAGATTAAATGTGAAACTAATTGTTATACGTATGAATTGTTTGTGAATGAATTAATTTGAAATGTTGTAAAATAAGCATGATCGAATCTGATGTGAAAAAGAACTCAATTATATGTATTTTTAAATTGAGGATGAATTGGATATTATACATGTGGTTGGTCGGGCTAAATTTATAAATTAATAGGGCGTGTGAGGCCATTTCGAATGGCAAACGGGCTAGTCACACAAGCGTGTGGTTGGTCGTGTGACCCAAGTCAGAGAGTTATACGGGGTCGGACACGGATTGGGACACGTCCATGTGATCCCATTTTGAATGTCCATACAGCCTGTGACAAGGGCATGTCTCTTGGCCGTGCAAGACACACGGCCTAACCACACTGGCGTGTGTCCCCTGTACTTTGAAAATTTTCAATGTTTTTCCAAAATTTCCTTGAGTATTCGATTTAGTCCCAAACCACTTCTAATGCTTACTTTTGGCCTCGATGGCTCATATTAGGGGCCATATGATTTTATTTGAATGGTTTTTAATTGGTATGAGAATTGTAATTCGAATTGTATAATTGGTTATGATATTAGTCCTGTAATGCTTCGTAACCCTATTCTGGCGACGAATACGGGTTAGGGGTGTTACATGGTTTGTATGATTTGGGCAATAAATGTTGCACACGGTCATAGTCTCTCACACGGTCTAGCCACACAACCGTGTGAATATTTGCAATATTTTACAATTAGGTACATACACGGCCATAGTTTGTTACACGACCGTGTGACTCTGTAGTACACGGTTGGGCTATACGACTGTGTGTTTCAATCCTATACAACTTCAGCCTGTCACATAGTCATGTGACCCATGTTTTGCCTTTTTACCTATCTTTTTTTAAAAGTTTCAAATTAGTCATGAATTGATTTCAAGTTGGCTTAAGAGCTACGTAAACTCGATTAAGACTCGATTTTATTTGTAAATCATATTATACTTGTAGTACTGAATACTTTGTGGTTTAGATGATTATTTAAGTTGAATTCATAAGTGTTAAATATAGTTAACTATCGTAACAACTTATAGGTCGGGTTCGATGATCGAACAAGGTATAGGGTGTTACAACCCTTTTAGATATATCTTTTGCAGATTGTGTGGACTTGCTGACTGTGAATAGATATCTGTTGGATTCCAATAATAGTGTCTTATCTTTTCTTTTTTAACATTTTCTTTCTTGTCGCAAAGTTACCTTTTCCTTATCCCAACCTTCTTTGTTTGTTGTTGTTGTTTTTTTTTTTTTTTTTTTTTGCTAAAATGGGAGATAATCCCTTGATAGATGGTATTTTGGTGGAGGGTGAAGAGTTGCTATGTACCACTACCATGGAGAATATGGTAATCATGCTATGTTTGTCGTGTTTGATGTTGGTGCACTATAGGTATAATTTTTCAGTTTCGCCGGCGTTACATCGAATGAGTGAAGTGATAGCTACCATCTCCTTCATAATAATGGTACATAAAAACTTTTCACTCTCCACCAGAATATCATTTATTAAGAGATTGTCAGACATATTAGAAAAGAAACAACAAATAAAGAAGACGAGGAAAATGAAAGGACAAATTTTGTGATAGAAAACAATAAAATATGGTTAGAGGCAGGAAGAAAAAATATAGGACACTGTTATTGGAATCTAGCAGATGACATATTTATAGGTATTTGGATGGGAAAACAAAGTGGCATCCTAGATAAAGTGATTGCAAAAATATATGGTGCATTCTAAAAAGCTTCAATCAAATGTGGCCACTCACCTAAAGACAATAAATATAAAGGTGTAAAGATTGAATGAATAATGATGACGTTATAAAACCCTTTGGAAGCTTCACCAAACGACTTTAGTAAGCCTCGCCTATGAAATTGACTTGAGTTAGACCATTTTATAATCGACCTTTTGTCTAGTGGCAAGGGGAAAATGTTACACCTCATATTAAACCCCCACGTCTAAGCATTTAAGCACTCTAAAAACTTGACAATGAACAACCTTACCATGGTTTTGCCAAAAAAAAAACTTGACTCCATGGACTTGCCTAAGCTCCATGTCACAAGCCAACAGGCCCACACAATACATAGATGATATATCGGAAAGGGCCCCTGACAACATCTATCAATCCATCACATCCAGCAAATACCTTATCTAGTCCCTTCAGGTAGACTCCAATAGTGCCCTAAACTAACAATAGTCACCTTACGATAACACTTATAAAACAGGGAACTCAATGTTGGGAACCACGCCCAACCATCTTCCTTTATAAATACCCCTTCAACATTGGGAGAAAATAAGGCAAGAGACATAGTCAAAACCTATCAAGATTCAACCTCAAATTCTCTCAAACCCCTAACCTTAGTGACTATTCGTGTCCTTTGCAATGTAAACCACCCCGCTATACCGTCAAACATTTTGTGTAACTTAAGTGTTGCGATTGTTGATTAAACCTTAGCTTAGTTGGCATTGTTACTCTTGCAACAACAAGTGGGAGTTGGGTTTAAATACGTTTAACTGCATTTTTCATTTGATCTAAGAGTTGAGGAGGAGTTATGGGTAGAAGTCGGCATTGTATAAAAAAAATTAGTGTTGCAACCAATATTATTTATTTTCTATATAAAATTAAAGGTAATTATTTGATATACAGACGATGAAAATTTTTAACTTCACAAACGAAGTTAAAATTTTATCACATGTTTAATTTATTTTCTTTAATTTTTAAACACAATTTAGAAACTCATAAAAAGATCTAAACCCAAGTTAAGAATTTCCAATGTACCAAATAATTGTCCTAAAATTAAATACTATTTATATAAACGGTTGGTTGCTTGGTTGGTAATGAATTCCTTTTCTTTCTTCTTCTCCTAGCCTTCATGTGCATGGAATTTACGTGAGTTGCCCCAGTCGGTGTTGTTAACTCATAATGGAGGCAAAAAATATCTTAGCCGACCCTTTGAAATTTGGTAAATAATAATTAATATACATAATAATATGAATGAAATTTGACATATAGTCGTATAGCCGACGTTCGTGATATTTGGCTACTTTTTGACTACGATATAATTATTTGATACAAAAATTCAAAATATAAAACATAAAATAATAAATATAAGCATATTATATTTTATAGAATATAAATTATTAACTATCATTTATTTCAATAATAATATCTAAAATATATAAATATAATACAAATTATCGAATTTAATTTTTTTATTAAATTTTAGGTAAAAATGTTCATTGGCCAACTAGACTAAAGCTCCAGTATCAAAAGGAATTTAGGCTCGAACTTGGCCAAATTCAATTCATCCTATCATCTCGTTTTACTATTTAAAATTATTTAAATATAATTATAAAATATGTTATATTAATATAAAGTTAATTTGAATAAATTCTGCTATTATTTTTAAACAATAAAACAAACTAAACTATCTTGGTATTAAAAATTTTAAACCTAAATTCAACTCAAAACAACTTAAAATGATTATTAGGTTTAGTCTCGTAGTTAAAAGTTAAAATTTGGTAATAATAACTGATTGAGTCTTAATTCTATTAGAATGAGTGTTATTGTCAATACAGGAAGACGTGAGTTCGAGTGTGCTGAAACGCATTATTCACCAATTTATGAGTCGGAGGGCTACGAGTAGTTTTAGATATTATGTCAAAAATTAATATAATTAAAACTTATAATAAAATTGTTAAAAAAAAAACGTGATGACAGTGATGCTACCATGATAGGCACATTTGACAAAAAAAAAAGTTGGTGGTTAATTTGACTTAATGCCATAAAAAAAAACAAGTTTTAATAAGACAAACAATAAAATTATTCTATTATTAGTTAAATTGATTACATTAATTAATAGAAGTTTCTCCACATCAATAATATACCTTAAAAAAAAATCTAAGTAAATTTAATTTCATGAAAAATTCCAAGCCAAAACAAGAACATGAGTGGTATTGATGCTTATGTTTCAACCATAATTTTTTGAAGTTTGGAACAATCTTTTCAGAACTTCAATCATCAAACGTTGCACTCAAAGAGATTTCTTTTTCTTTTTTAACATTTTGTGTAAAAATTGATGGAAATTATGGACTCACTCTTTCATCTGTCTTTATATTATTTATTATAAAGTTTGTTTTTTTTATCGATTCAAATTATATCATCTTAATTTATATCTAGAATATTGGCATGATATTAGTAATAATTTTATATAATAACTTTTTAAAAAATTAATTTAATAATTAAATATGATTTTCGTTAAAATAGTCAAATCGAGTTGTTAAAAATTATAATATTTTTTTTTAGGTTTGAATCATTCTATATTTTGTATAGAAACACAAATTACCTTCTAAATAATATTTGTTGCCTTGTAACAGTAAAATGCTTTTGGTAATTTTATAATTAAGTTGGGACTTGATTAATAAATGACATCAATTTTATCGAAACTTTAAATATAATAAATATAGATAAATAGATTAAAAATAATATTACATTTTATTTAACAATATAATTTAAATCCTTTCATCTTCAAATTATTTTTTTACCTAATTTTCTCTTTTAACATTTATTAAACAATATAAAAATTTGTATTATTAATCCACTCACAACCTGAAAATGCCAAAACAAAGTAAATAAAAAAAAATTAAGCATCTGTAATTTTTATATATTTAGAATTTATTTTTTTTATGAATTTAGTCTTTCTATTCTTTAAATTTAAAAATTTAAGTCTAATTGTTAACACTATTAAATTTATTATGCTAAAATCATTGGTATGACATTTAAAAAAACTTACTTAATAGCTATATAACCATTAAAATTACATCGTAATATACATGAATTTAATAGAAGAATATTAATAAGGTTAATAATTGGGTTTGCATTTTAATTTTTTTTTTAAATATTAAATTCTAAAAAAAATATAGTCGGACTAAGTTTTAAATTTATAAAGAGTACAAAAACTTTAAACATATTTTAATAAAAAAATTTAATAATATTTATCAAAAAATTAGTATCAAATTTGAAAGCGTCATTATTAAAAAGGATAGTCACAAATTTTGAATATAAATAATAAATCAACATTAATAATAATGATGATGAATGGAAAGATAATTCTTGATATATTAAAGGGGTAAAGCACCTTTTCAAATTTTAGGATGCAATAAAATAATAAAAATATATTTTTTATGTGACCATATTTAAATTTTATTTATGACACAAAACTTTTTGTGTTAAATACTAACAACATGACATTCTTACAAATTTTCTTATGATTACGTGTATTAAACAAACAATGTCATGTTCCATGAATTCCATGATTGGAGTTATATGTCGGCCCTACATGAAGAGCAAGTAGATTTAATCTTCATTGTGACATTTAGTGGACCTTTTTCTTTTTCTTATCTAAAACTTCATTCTCGCTTGTGAGAAAAATCTTGAAACCCTAATAATTAATTAGTGGTTTACGAAGGTAAACACGTTTCGACTTTCAACATTATCGATTTTTTTTAATAAATTATAAAAATAAAGTAAAGTCTCGAACAATAAATACAATTAACGTGATTTAAACTCAGATCACATCTAAAACGATGAATACTTTAACCATTAGATCATCATATGAAATTCAACATCATCGATTTTTTATCCATCAAAATATAACTTAATAAATTCATCTTGTATCTATAAATAAATATAATGAAATTAAAAAAAAAAAGCATGAAACTATGAATTCTAAAATTAAATTGAATATAAATATGCATATCTCAAATGTTTCAACTATATGTATAATTACAAATAGGATTAATATATCATTTAGTACTTGAGTTTGGTCTCGATATTTAAATTTAATATATGAGTTTCTTTTGTTTCAAATTGATATCTAAATTTGATTTCAATGTTCAAACTGGTACCCAGATTAAATGGTATCATGCCACCTAATGAATGTTTAACACATGTACTATAGTAAAAAAACATAAGTACTTAATTGAGATAAAAAAAAATTCATATACCAAATTGAATATTGGAGTTGAGTTCATTTACCAAATTAGGTCAAAAAATTAAGTACAAAATTAAACACTGAAATCAAATTTAGATACCAAATATTAACCCTTTGGATGAATATAGTCAAAAATATATTTAAATCCAAACTAAAAAAGATTTGAACACAATCGAGATACGGTGAAACTTTAAGAGCCTACTGATGATTTATACAACAACTCAAAATTACAACAGTATCATTAAACCAAAATTTGATTAAAAATAAATAATAATGATAAATACATTAAAAATAATAAATTGAATTATATAGCAATGATTAAGAAGATAGGGACAAATTCTACTCCACTTTATCTTCATTTGATGGTTTTTCAAGCTGCAATTTTACCATCCTTAGTCAAAATAATAAAAGAAATTATGTGATCATAGTGGGATTTAATTATGATACCCCAAGAAGGTAACCTCAATGCTTTCTAAAAATCCTAAATCAAGCCATTTTAGTGGAGGAATATCATCATAAATCTTCTTCCAACATTGGTTGAAAAGGTAACCTCAATGCTTACTATTCAAAGTAGAAGTATCCAATGTTTTCTATATGCCAAATCTAATCCCAATATAATTATATTATACACTAACACTCAAACCCTAGCTTTGGCTATTTTAACTCCTTTTTAGTGACACTTTTTCCTTTTTTACCAAAGTTAGTAAAAGAAATATTTGAGAATTTTGAATAGTTTGAAGAGATAATATGAAGTTCTCCACAATTAAATAATTAATAATGGGTAAATTCTTTTTAATAATCTAATTTCAGGTTCTGATTATATCAGTTCTTTTTTTATTCAATGCTTAGAACTATTAATAGTTCTTATCTAATCTTTAAATAGTAAAATAATGCGCTTTAACACACTCAAATTTATATATTCCTGTATTGACAATAATACTTTGTATAAAAGTGAGGTAATTATATGATTTACATATTGATTAAATATATATTTCATAGATTGATTCATTGAATGATTTAAAGCGTATTCCATAAAATTAGGGGAATAATGCATGCATAGATGGACATGGACATACCATTGGCCTAAACATTTTCAAAGCGGTTGGGAAGTTGCTGCCAAATGATCATTAATTGAAACATCAATCAAAAGGGATGATAATGGTTGATGTGGGTCAGCCCAAATATTTTACCTCTTTCTCTCTGGTAATTTATGATGATGCTAGCTTCTCTTTCTTTCTTGATTTCTTACTGTAACTTTTATGAAAATTACTTTTTACCGATGCATGGTTACAATGATGGTACCGATTGAGTTAAATAAGTGGTATTATATTGAATCATAAATATAGATAAATTTAAATAAAAAAAATCGTAGATGATTTATTGTACTTATGATTGAGTTTTATATTGTGAAGATTTGTACGGATGTATTAATTAATTGAGTTAGTTAATTTTAATTAAATTAAATTAAATATATTTTATTTTATATTTGTAATAATTGATTTTTATTGAAATTGTTAATATATTTGAAAAAAATTATAATTTAAGCTCTTATATTACTTACATAGTGTTAGAATTATAAACAGAAATATGACTGAAATTGTTTCTAAAATTTTAATTTTTCATATAATTTAAGTAAAATAAAAAATTATTATTTTAGTCTTCAATCTTCTAATATAAGTACGATTTAACCCTAAAAATTGGAGACATTTGCATTGTTGAGCTCCTTTTCTCTGGTTTAAGGAATTAGAAAGTATCAGAAGAGCACGGAGCTGTTGATCCAAAAGCTCTCGTTTCAGAGAGAGATCGCTAAGGATTTCAAGACCATTTTGAGGTTTGGAAGCAGCGCCATTGCTGCCCTCCAAGAAGCGACGGAGGCTTATCTAGTGGGGCTTTTCAAGGATACTAATCTCTCTTTTATTCATGCCAAAATGAAGGTTACGATTATGCCCAAAAATATTCAGCTTGTTAGAAGGATTTAGAAGAGAAATAGCTTAAGCCATAATATTTCGTTGCCTTGGATTTTTAAGATTTGAGATTCCGTTCAAATTTTTTGTTAATTTAATGTGTTTGTACAAATAAAAAAAATTAAAATGCCGTATTTCTCTATTAATGCATTTTGTGTGCGTGCCATATTTAAGAAAACAACACAATAGGCACAAAACATTACGAGTTTTTATTCATTTGTAGGAATGAACAGCCATTGTGACTCTTGCACTACTTTGGAAAGAGAGGGAATCAATGCTTTCCACTTTGATTTGATGGGAATAGGTAACAAGGTAACCGAATTGAAGAACCACATTCATCTTCCATTTCCTCTCTTGTTTTCCTTCGTTTCCCTTCCCAATTTATTCTCTTCACTGATGCAGATGTCCCCCAATTTTTAGGGCTAAACCTTATTTATATTAAAACATGGGAACGAAAATGATAATTTCTTTTTATTTTACTTAAATTAAGTGGAAAATTAAAATTTTAAAAATAATTTCACATGCCTAAAATAAAAAATTTTGAAATTGAATTACCCAAAAGTTTTAAAAAATTAATGGTAGAACAAAGAGAAACATCCATCCCATAATACTTACAAGTCGTAGATTTAGAATATAGTTTTCTTATTTTTATACTTTTTAATTTTAAGAAAGTAAGTCAATTTGTTAACACTGTTAAAATTATTTTATTAAATTTAGATTCATTACGACGTAAATTTTATGTTACATGAATACCAAGTGAGTATTTTTTTTAAATGTTACGCTAGTAAATTTAACATAATAATTTTAACGAATTTTTAACAATTAGATTTAACTTTTAAAATATAAAAAATAAAAAGACTAAATTTTTGAAAATAATAATAAAGGGACAAAATTCTAAATGTTCGAAGAGTATAAAGTCTTGGAGCATATTTTAACAACTTTTTTCATAATTGAAACTTATCAAGGACACGTTAATATTAAAAAATTATTATCATTTATAAAGTTAAAATCTTATAGATAAATTAGAATAAAAATAAAATAAGAAATTAGTCCATCTGGATTTTATTTTATACATCCATGTCCATAATTTGACAATCAAACATGTTCATAACGGATAAATCATGAGGAAACAAAACACATGAACCAAGCAAAAAGTTCATATAAGAAAAAACAAATCAAACAAAGAAGAATAAGAAGTTCAGTGAAAAAATTTGACAATGATATTTCATTTTCATCCTCTTGTTTTTATCAAATTTTAAAAAAGGCCCCCACCTCATTTCATTTTCAAGTTGGGTCAATTTTACAATTTGTGCCACTTCCTTTCCCCCCAACTGTTCTGTAATTTTATCTTTTTAGAAGTTTATAATAATAATAGATTTAATAAATTAAAAAAAAAAGAAGAAAAAAAAGCCGCGTGGGGCAGTTAATTACGTGTGCCGCTTCTCTACCGTACGGGTATGACAAGAACCGATGAGAAAGGGTGAACAGTGATGGAAGGTCAAGTCTCAATCACAAACTCATAGGGGTCCCACCTTTCCTTAAAACCAATGGTCAGGATTCGTCCTTTACCTTCTGATTTTCTTTTCTTTATTGTACGTTGATTACACTATGTCCATCTTATAAGTTCAGTATATCACGTTATTTTCTTAAATTATACGATTAGTCCCTAAACTTAATAAAGTTTGAGATATAGTTTGTATATTTAAACAATTAAAAGTGTTTTACTTTTTTGGTTTAAATTTTTTAATCAAATTGTTGAAATCAAAATTTGTTATCGTTAAATTGATTTCAGCATACCAATTTCAGAAATAAATAATTATAAAAATATTAATCCTCTCAATGATTGAATTATTATTATTATTTTTAAGTGTAACAAGTACATTATAATCAAAATATAAATACAAGTTTTAGTAACCACAAGTATCAAATTATTACAGACAGAGAGTCTGAGTAATCATATTACAGAATTAAATCATTAAATCACAAACTGATACAATTTAGGCTAAAACCAACAAATTGACAAAACTAAAACTAACCTATGACAATTGTATGTGAAGAGAGTTAGAAATCTACACATAAACTTACACATAATAAGTCTCAAACTTTACCAAATATATGAACCGAAAGCGTATTTTAACCATAATTTAACACAAGTAATAGAACATTGAGGTTGAGTCAAAGAATCATAACTATGGTTTTAAGCCTTATAATTTATTAACTTGATTTTTTCCCTCCATTTTTAATAATAATAAATAAATTATTGCTTAATTCACTATTTAACCCTTTAATTATAGCTGTTGATACACAGTATCAATAAAAATGAGAATGGAGAGGGAGTTTGGAGAAGCAAAGAGGAAGAATATCCAAAAAATGATGATCTAGAGTGTCATCTCCCCCTTTCAAAGGGTCCTTAGAATTTTATTATATAGGGGGATTAATCGGGTTGGACCTCAAGTTGGGTTATTTTTATTATAATTATATATAACAATTTATCCCTCATATTGTCGAATAAGAGTTATAAAATGACTCCTTTGAAATAAACTCACACATGTGAAACATGTAATTTGAGGTATACTATATAAGTTTTAACTTAAAACTTTACTAAATAAATTTTGTTGTTCGATAATATGATATATAAATCAAAGCTGTATTATAATTATAATAAAAATAGCCCGATCCGAAATTCGATATGATTAATCCCCTTATATAATAAAATTTTAAGGACCCTCTAAAGTGGGTGGACAACACTTGCAGATCACCATTTTTTTTATCTTCTTTCTCTCTACTTCTTAAAACTCTCTCTCTATTCTCGTTTCTGTTGATACTGTATATTAATAACACCCAATTTTTCACTCTAGTATCTAAAATTTGTTGTCTCATTTTGATAGATGACTTGTCATTTTCATCCAATTTTATCCAAAGTAAAAAGAATGAATATAATTAAAAAAGCAAATCATAAATAAAGCCAAAAATTATAAAATATAGCAAGTGTAGTTAAAGGTAGAGTTAGAAAAGATTCGATTTTCCATCCCAAGCATAATTATTCCTACGAAAACCTTACAAGTTTACCAAACATTAAATGCAAAAAAATTTCGGAACTGGAAAAAACTGGCGAAGTTGTTGGATTTTCCTCAACATTGACCCTGCAAAAACACAAACGTCATACCTAACATACTATTGTCTTCAATTTTAAAAGTACGCCCAAGTGTCTCCAGATAAGATGTTACCCCATCTTTATTTCCAGCTTCATTTCTTAATTATTATTTGTAAATGTATATATTTTATTTTTATTTTTATTTGCTTCACGTTGTAATCTTTTAAAAATTTCAAAATTTTAGTTATTGAGTATTAGTTTAATTGATATTAATATTATTGTCAGTATAGAAAGATGTGAGTTCGAGTACGCTGAAGCGCATTATCTTTTTATTTAAAGGTTAATGATGAACTATAAGCGATTCTAGACATTATCTAAAAAAATTTGATAATAATCTATAATAAAATTAATGTTTAAAAAAATATTTCGAACTTTTAATTTCTCTATATCAATGCTATCAATTATTAAAAACACCTAAAAGCATGCAAAGATTTGTTAGAAAAAAAAGAGAAGAAAACGCTGTCGTTTTTATTACTTGAATGATGCAAAGGTGTGGTAGTATATTTCTCTATAGAATTTATGTGTTATTTAATAATTTTAATAACGAAAGGATCTGATTGATATAATATCGATAATTTAAAATGAAAATCATAATTTGAGAGTATCTTTATAATTAACTCACGATGTTAAGGAAATATGAGAGATTTTATGATTTGAAAGTATTTTCACATTGTTTAGATATTTTGAATGCACGAATATTTTTCAAGTTTGATTTTTTTTTTAATATTTATTTCTTAAAGTGAAAACATACAAAATAAAATAATTAAAGAACATGGAAAAAGAAAAAAAATAATCTAAGTGAATGGACCCTATGAAAGGATGTAACCCGTCTTTGAAATTAAATCATATGGACCGACTTATAATTTCCCCAACAATTTTACCTCAAACAATGCGTTTTTATGGATTGGGTGGACCTATAAAAATTATGGAATTTGTGTATTTTGATTCAAAGTTATATATAATATATATAAGTATTAGAAAATAAACTAGCGAGGATATTTTTTTATTTTTTATCGTATTATTAAATTAAATTAATTATAAATATTTAAATTATATTTATTACTTTAAAATTTTAAATAAAATAGAAATTGTGATAATTACACAAATATAATTTAAATTATAATTATTAATTTAAAAATTATGCTAAATTAAAAATATAATTATTATTTGAATAGAACTTTAAGCATAAAATATAGGGGAAAATATTGTGATAATCATAATTATAATTTATTATCATTAGTTAAAATTTTATTGTATTAATTTTATTGATGTAAAGTAGAGTTATTATTTAAATAAATTTCTAAACATATTAAATACCACTTAATTATTATTAGAGTTAATTATGTTAATTATTTTTTTTGAATAATGTTATTTTACATTAATTACATACGGTAAAACTATATTGTATGTTGAATATGTTAAAAATGATTCAATTATCATTTAATTTTTTATAATAATATTTGAATGGATAAATTAATTAAAACTGAATTTATTTTATTAACAAAATCATGAAAATTCAAACATAATAATATTAGCAATTAATTTTTATCAAAACAACTCTAAACCTCAAATTAAACGTTCAAAAATTAACATCGTTACATTTAGAGGATTTATATTTAATGCAATGATAGTATATAAGTCTCATGTGCCATCTGTGAGGTAAAACTAAATTCACTTAAATTTATTTCCAATGATGCGTCATTATCTGGTTCATTGATCGTGCACGTTATATTTGAGTACCAAGATGTATAACTTTTGTCAAATGTAAATATTACGTTAAATCAAAAAATATATATAAGTACTACATTATAAAGAAAAAATTGTAAAACTTTAAGTAACAAATAATGTATTACTTTTTTTTAACAATATTTTATAAATTGTGAATGAATTTTTTTTTTAATTTCACAAGCTGAAATTAAAAATATTATTAAAAAGTAACATATGTTTCATTTAGGATTTAATAAAAATATTATTAAAAATTGAATATGTGTAATTATTTGAAATTTACAAAGTATTTTTTAACTTTGTAAATATAATTTTTTTAAATAATTTAATTATGAATTTTAATTATATTTGTTCTTTTTTTACACTGTTCCTAAAATTTTTTATAGCTCTTCTCCAACTCATAAATATGAAGATAATATGTTTCAACACACTTAAACCCACGTCCTTTTACATTAACAACAATATCTATACCAATCGACATATAACAGTATATTTATCTATATCCTAACCTAGAGTAAACCAATCAATTTTATTTTTTAATTAAAAAAACACTAACCTATAGTTTAATATATTTTTCTTGCCCCTGCACACCTTTTTTTTTTTTTTTTGTCCTGTTAAATATTGTCTTGTCAAATTAATATATGTATATATATAGTAGCATCAATGAATGAAACATGTAATGGGAAAAGAACATGTTAAAGTCAAAATGTTGGTATAAAGAAGTTCCTAAGATGGTAATCCTTTCTAATTCTTGGAATGTAACAATACACTTTTCATATACATGTTTTAACCTAATCTATAATTTCCCCTTTTTCTTTTGTCCTTGGTTCAATATTTAATTCACCACCTACCATTTCGCCTTAATTCTAATTCTTAATTGAATTTATATAATAAATTAATTTAATGTTAATTGCATCATACATCCCCAAATTATAACCTCCATTCTAAATTGGTCCCCAAATTTTAAAATACTCTAATTACATCCCAAAATCATTGAAGTTATATCAATAAGGTCATTCTATTACTAAAACCATTAATTTAACCGTTAAATGAGATGTCAAATCTTACGTGACATAGTTTAAAATGAAAAGTTTAAAGAAAAAAATGAATGTCGTAAAAATTTTAGTTTTCAAATGTTTTATTGCTCACCCTCGGTTTCTATTATTTGGGTTTACTTTATTTTTAGTTTTTACTTTTAAATATTATGCAATAACCTTTTATTTTTATTTAAAATTTTTATTTTAAGTTATGCCATGTAAGATTTGACATGTCATTTAACGGTTTGAATAATTGAAGGGCATGGTTGATATAACATCAATAATTTGGAGATGTAATTAAAACATTTTGAAGTTTGAAGGTCAATTTAGAACGAGAGTCATAGTTTGGGAATGTATAGTGCAATTAACTCTTAATCATATATTGATTAAAATTGTGAACTAATCACACACTAGACACCCTAAATTACGACTCAAATTTTAAAATAGTCAATAACTTTTAGAAGGTTTTAATTGAATATTTTTAGGGTGTGTTTGGATGAAAAATTTATAGGAGGGATTTCATTTATATCAAACTTCTTAAAATTCTAAAAAATGAATTTCCCTGTTTAGGTAAAAATATTGGAGAATTTTAATATTTGTAAGTAATTTTAAGAGAAGATTTTATGAGCTGATTTTCCTTTTTCGAATTCAACCTAAATACAAAATCATGTTCCGACGGTAAGATAAAAAACTTAAATTTAAAAGTTATTTTTATTTAATTCTAATATATATGTTTTAATTTTTATTTTATTCAAGCAATTTATAAGTTTTTACAAATACAATGATATTCATATTGAGTATTTTTATATTATTTATTTTTATAATTATTTTTAACCCTAATTTTTTCTAAATCAATTATTATCCAAACAAAGTAAATACAAATGCTAGCAATTTAAAATTCGAAAGTTTTAATTTTTTTTATCCAAATACACTTTTAAAATATCTATAATTATATCAATAAAATAAAATTTTTAACATATCTGATATTTTAATTGTTAAACGCTAATTCAAATATGACTTTAAACATCTATATCAATAACATTTATATTTGGAATACAACATATTTTATTTTATTTATAAAATTTTAACAGATCAAATATGTTCCACGTTCTTATTTAAATTAAAATTTAATCTCAAAATTAATTATTAATTAAATTATTCGAAAATTTTCATCCACAATAATTTGCAGAGTTGTAAACTTAAAATTATTAATAAAACCTTTTATCTCTTTTAAAAAATTTTTTTATATACAAATTTTTTGTAAGTTTTTTCGTTGTTGCAAATTTCGAAATCACGTGTTGATCCTCGAGCTCGTAAATTTTGAAATAATAATAATTATAAAAATTGAAAAATTAAATGGACAGTTGATGAAATTGATAAAACAAATAGTACAAATGTATGCAATTGGGCTATATCAGTTGGCCCACCTGAACTGAGATGAGGCAAAGCTGCAAGTTGCTCATGCACAGTGATTTCCCTAATCATTTCATGCAATCTTCTTTCATTTAAATGTAAACTTCACCTACACGTATTCTTAGCTCCATTCTTCGATAATGTTAAAAATAACAGTACTGATGAGATTAATTATTGTAGTGATGAGGTAAAAAATTCTGTCGTACTATAAGTGTAGTAAATCCAAAGACATCTTAAGAATTATATAAAAAAAATTGATTCAATATCAATATTATATCAATTAAGTATTTTTTATTATTTTAACATCAAATTAAGCATTAAATATTAATTTAAACTTGACTTGAAATATTTTAAAATACATACCATTTTAGATTTGATCTATTAAATTTTTTTAACGAGTCAAATTTTGTTTATACAGTCGGTGCACGTGTATTTATAGTTTAATATACGTGTTATAAAATGTTCTATGTCTAATAAAAAAATTTAATTAATATGATATTAATACTTTAAGGACTTAATTAAAATATTTTAAAATTTAAATTATGAAATTGAAGTTTTAGTTATAGTTGAAAGTCGTCTAGTGAAATTAATCCTAGAAAACAAAATAAAAAATCTTCCCTCTAATAAACAGTCATCTGACATCCACACTGTCTCTCTCTCTCGCTCGCTCGCTCGCTCACTCACAAAACACTTTTTCTTTACCCAAATTTTTAATTTTAATTTTAATATTTTTTTCACCGGTATACAGAAAAAAGACAACCCAAAGGGGGAAAAATAAAAATAATGGCGGTCGTATGTTCATTGATTGGTGGAGCAAAGAAATAGAGAGGGAAAACAAAAAAAGAACAAAGAAAAAAAGAGAAGGAAAGGGGAAGAAAGCAAACAGCAAAGGCAAGGAGCAGTAAATAGTACAAGTAGTCAGCAGCACGGAACTCTTCTCTCATTCTCTCTCACTTTCCTTTCATTTCTCCTTCAGTAGTCACCACTCATCACCACTATTTCCATTACTGGAAACAAAAAGAATGCCCCCTTCCCTCTCCTATTCCTTTAAAAACCAGTAAAAAAAATAAATTTTCCTACATCCTCAACCGTAGCCCATAGATATATAAAACAAACATATATTCTTCTGAACCAAAAATATCTATAAATACCCAATGCTTCTTTTTTAAATACAGTTGGGACTGTACAAACGGGGAGAGAGAGCCGGCTTTGTGAGGAAGAAAAACAAAAACCCAAATGCATAATAATAATATACCCTTTGCTTGGTTTGTGTTTTTTGTTTTGTGAGTGAGAACAAAGATATGGGCTTTTGAACTTATTGGTATCTTTATAGCTGAGATCTGTTGGGTATTTTTGTTTGCTGGGTTAGTGGGTTACAAGCTTCGAGGAACTCAAAGGAGAAAAGAAAAGCTGTTGTTTTGGTCACACTTAAGGATCAAAAGTCTTTGTTTTTGGGAGCTGAAATGTGGGGCTAAATTGTTGAAACATTAAAAAAAAGGGGGAGATTATGTTGTTTTAGCATTAAGGTTTTGGATCAAGAGAAGAACACTTTGGGTTTTTTTTTTTTTTTTGTGGGTGGGGGAAGAACAAGATAGGAGGCGGATGAGGCTGAAAGCGATTGTGTTTTGTAGTAAAACCGGTTTCGGTTGAATAAGAAAGACAAGAAAGAAGTCTTGGGGGCTTTGTATTTTGTTTGTTTTTTCTTTAAAGTCTGTTCTTTGATGTGTAAATTGTCAGCCTTTTGTTCAATTGGAGTTTGATTCTTGTTAAGGCATGGTGTTTTTTTTTGTGGAGACAAAGTAGTAAGAAGAAAGGTTTTGGAGTTTGGGTGTCCTTTGGAGGACTTTAGTCTGATTAAAGGAAGGGGTTTTAGGGTGGTGATCTTTTTTTTTTTTTCTTGAGGTTACAAACTTGGGATTTAAAGGGTTTTTATTGAATTTGTTTGGAAAAGAAAATGAGACTTTCTTCAACTGGTTTCAATCCTCCAAACCAGGAAGGTACGCTTCTCATTTATCAAATTTCTGCTTCTTTCTTTTCCTCTTCTATTTTATCTCTCTCTAATTGGGTTCATTGGGAAAGGGGAAGGGGGAGGGGAAGTTGAAAACTATCATCATCCATTGACTTTGTTTTTGGCTTTAGAAAATGTTGGAGAAGCTGATTTCTTTAAATGTTAAATCCCAGATCAGTAAATTCAGTTTATTTGGTGTCACCAAGTCTGAAATTCCATCCATAGGAGAATTGTTGAAATTGTTTTACTAATCCATTTTTTTCTTTATTTTGTCTGGGGTAAAGAAGATTGTTTTAAAACTTAATTCTACCTTGATTTCATTACTGTTTTCTCTATGTCAAACTGAGCTTTAATCTGTTATGCCTTGCTGAAATTGTGTCTTCCCTTATATTGCTTGTTTAATTTACTAATTAGGGCTTGTTCTTTAATCAGTATTGACCAGCTTCTTTATTTACTGTTCTCTTTTAATTTTTGTTGTTTTAAATTACTGCAAAACAGACACTGCAGGAGAAAAGAGGGTCCTCAACTCTGAACTGTGGCATGCATGTGCTGGACCTCTTGTTTCTCTACCACATGTTGGAAGTAGGGTTGTTTATTTCCCACAGGGTCATAGTGAGCAGGTTGGTATGCTAGAATTTGGGTTTAGCTTGTTCTTTGGTAATGGATTTTTGAAGAATATCTTTTTGTATTGCTGATGGTATGCATGTATCAAGTTGCGGTTGCTTTATGAAGAGTAAATTATGGATATTGTTTCGCAGTCTTTGCTAGGAAAAAAGTGAAAGTTATTATCGTCATTACTTGCTTTTTTCCTATTAATTGAAACAATGTAAATTTTGTAAGTTTGACCTTTGAATGTCTCTTTGTAAGCACCAAATGCCATCTTACTGCAGAGACATTTGTCTGACATGAGCCACCCAGCATGACTCCAATTCATCTACTTTTAAGCTGCCATAATTGACTCTTTAGTAGATCTACAGTGGACTTGAGTCTTCCAGTATACGTTTTCAGCTTGATTTAAAAAAAAAAAAAGTAGATGGAAGCAGGTTTCTTGCTGGCCTGGAATTTTCTATAATTTCCCTATAATACTGTCTTATCAAAATCTAATGTCATGGAAAAAAATGGTTTGTCATATATGGTGAGAACCATTGGATGCTTCATTTTTAAGTTCTCACTGGTCATGGATCATAGGGAATTGCAAGTGGAGCTCAAACAAATATATTTCTGGTTGAACTGATGCCTTCATTGAGTGGTAATCCATGCATCTGAGATGGTGTGCTTTCTCTCTTTGGTTGGGCTGTAATGGCTTTCTTCCGGATTTTCTGTTACCATTGGCGTTGTGCAATAATTGCTGATCATTACTCTCTACTTTTGATATGAACATGCATGGGATGTTTCAAATATGTAGATTTTAAAGAAAAACTCAGTCCGCGGCATATGAAATATGTTCATGTTATCATTCTGGTTCTTTTCATGTACTGTGGTTCATTGCACTTGATTATACATCATACCCAGTAACCAAACATGATTATTGAAAAGCATAGATTGGCGGTTTTCTTTGTAGGTAGCTGCAACAACCAACAAGGAAGTGGATGCCCACATACCTAACTACCCGAGCTTACCTCCACAACTTATTTGTCAGCTTCATAATGTTACCATGCATGTAAGGCTTGTTTAGTTTGGTTTTCTGATGATGTCTTCCATTGGACTTGTCTCTGAAGCCTCAAAATTTGTCTATTTCAGGCAGATGTCGAAACAGATGAAGTATATGCACAGATGACCTTGCAACCGTTGAGTCCGGTATGCTATTTTCTGTTGGTTTCTTTTGATTAATTTTCATTCTTATTGATTGTTTCAAGTATTGAAGATTTCTTTTTCTACAGCAAGAACAAAAGGAGGCTTATCTACCTGCGGAATTGGGCACTCCCAGCAAACAGCCAACAAACTATTTCTGCAAAACATTAACAGCCAGTGACACAAGCACTCATGGAGGGTTTTCTGTTCCTCGCCGAGCAGCTGAAAAAGTGTTTCCTCCACTGGTATCATGTTGTCACCATAAGTGTTGATATCCGTTTGTGTTTTTGGTTGCAATGATTTATTTCTAACTTTACGCTATCAATCTCTTGCAGGACTTCTCCCAGCAGCCTCCAGCTCAAGAGTTAATCGCAAGAGACTTGCATGATAATGAATGGAAATTTAGGCATATATTTCGGGGTGAGTTTATGAAATTGTCGAGAATGGCCTTTTATCGTATAGCAAATGGAGGTTTTATTCCCACCATAAAGATATGCTAAGCCTATAAATTGTACTTAACTAACGTCATTGACTTGTTCCGGTGCAGGCCAGCCCAAAAGGCACCTCTTGACGACTGGATGGAGTGTCTTTGTAAGTGCTAAAAGACTAGTTGCAGGTGATTCAGTGCTTTTTATATGGTAGGTTGCTGGCTGGTCTTCTGTTTTAGCTTGCCTTTAGTTGCATCAGAACAGAGTTGTTTTATTTTTAACTCTAGCATTCTCATTGTCAAGTGGATAATTCTAGCTGTTCTTTAGTTCGACTTTGGCATTCTTTCCTGATAAAAAATCTTGAGAATATTGGCTATTGTTATTTTATTATTTTCTTCCTTGTGTATTTAGCCAAAGAAACACTAGCGGATTTCCATAAATAAGCTTAATTTGACATTTGTTTGGTGGAAGTTATTGAGTTCAAAAAGATTCTTCAGGGATTCTATTGCACCTATTTTTTCTCCTCACACATTTTATGAAAGTGCAGACATGAGAATACTATCTCTCGGTTTTTTTCTGCTTCTCCAACATTTGTGGTTCTTTAAAATGCCATTTGCTGTAGATTGTTGGTATGTTGATACTCAAGCCAGCGTATGGATTATATTGACAGGAATGATAAAAATCAATTACTGCTTGGCATCCGGCGAGCTAATCGACCTCAAACTGTAATGCCCTCATCAGTGCTATCAAGTGATAGCATGCATTTAGGGCTTCTTGCTGCTGCTGCTCATGCAGCTGCAACAAATAGTCGGTTCACTATATTTTATAATCCAAGGTATGGTGCCACTGCCATGCTTCTCAGATTCTCTCTATTCATATTTTCCAAGTTCCAACTAGTGATTCCCTTATTCATGTTCAATTCAGGGCTAGTCCATCAGAATTTGTCATAACTCTTTCAAAATATGTCAAAGCTGTCTATCATACTCGAGTTTCTGTTGGAATGCGCTTTAGGATGCTGTTTGAAACAGAAGAATCCAGTGTTCGTCGGTAAGTTTCTTTTTTCTTTTGCTTTTGATAGTTGATTCTTACCATTTAGAATAGCTTACCTTATTAAAGGCTTAGATTATCATCCTTTTAAAGTTGGAACTGATGTCTGACTGGCCTGGCTTTCCTTGCAAAAGATTATTTTGCAGTTATGCTAGATATGCTGTTTTGTTTATGCTCTTTTCTAATGCCTTTGTCTATCATTCTTTGCTTGTGTCCCATCTCTTAAATTTACTTGTGAACATTATGTTATTTATATCTGATGATTGGGCATTCTTTAGATACATGGGGACGATAACTGGCATAAGTGACTTAGATCCTGTTCGGTGGCCAAATTCACATTGGAGATCAGTCAAGGTATGTTTACAGTGGTTGCCTTGATCATTTGTTTTTTAAAATTTACACAATTGTTGTTTTGGATTTTTTTATCTATGGTGCTAATATATCATGGAATTTAACTTATTTGTGCAGGTTGGCTGGGATGAATCGACAGCTGGTGAAAGGCAGCCAAGAGTTTCCTTATGGGAAATTGAACCATTGACAACATTCCCAATGTATCCATCTCCATTTCCTTTAAGGCTTAAGCGCCCATGGCCTCCAGGATTACCTTCTTTCCATGGTATGCTAGTCATTTAGTGTGTGTAATACTTTAGCCTCCTTGTTCCTTTTGATTTGACTTTATTTTTTCATAGGCCTCAAGGATGATGATCTAGGCATGAGTTCACTTATGTGGCTACAAGGAGATGCTGGTCGAGGAATGCAGCATCTAAATTTTCAGGGTATTGGAGTTTCGCCATGGATGCAGCCGAGGCTAGATGCCTCCATGCTTGGTTTGCAGACTGACATGTACCAAGCTATGGCTGCTGCAGCATTGCAAGAGATGAGAACTGTGGATCCTTCCAGATCTGGAGCTGCTTCCCTTCAATTCCAGCAACCCCAAAATGGCCCTTGCAGGCCTGCTGCTCTAGTGCAACCCCAGATGTTGCAGCAGTCTCTGCCTCAGACCATTCTTCAGGGTGTTGAAGACAACCAGCATCAGTCTCAGCCACATCTACTTCAGCAACAATTGCAGCACCAGAATTCATTTAATAACCAACAGCAACACCAGCAGCAGCCTTTGTTTAACAACCAACAGCAACAGCAGCCACAGCATTCAATGTCCCAGCAGCACCAGCAACTGGTTGATCATCAGCAGATTCCTAGTCCAGTGTCTGCCATGTCACAGTATGCTTCAGCCTCTCAATCTCAGTCATCACCGTTGCAATCCATACCTTCACTAGGCCAACAACAGAGTTTTTCTGATTCAAACGGGAACCCTGTGACCAGCCCTGTTGTTTCTCCTTTACATAGTCTTTTGGGTTCTTTCCCCCAAGATGAGTCTTCCAATCTGCTCAACTTGCCTAGAACTAACCCTGTAATGACTACTTCTGCATGGCCATCTAAGCGGGCTGCCGTTGATGTTCTCTCATCTGGATCTCCACAGTGTGTTCTACCACAGGTGGAACAGTTGGGGCCTTCCCAGACAAACATGTCTCAAAATTCTATTTCATTGCCACCTTTTCCTGGCAGGGAGTGCTCGATAGACCAGGGGGGTACCGACCCACAGAGCCATCTCTTATTTGGTGTTAATATAGAGCCTTCATCTGTTCTAATGCAAAATGGAATGTCAGGCCTTAGGGGAGTTGGCACTGATAGTGATTCCACTTCTATACCCTTCTTTTCTAATTATATGAGTACTGCAGGGAATGATTTTTCGGTTAATCCAGCAATGACACCTTCCAGTTGCATTGATGAATCTGGATTCTTGCAGTCTCAGGAAAATGTGGGCCAATCAAACCCGCAAACTAGAACCTTTGTTAAGGTTAGTTGCTTTTGCTTTTAATTTATGAGTTCAATTTGGTTTATGAACATTGATTTTCTTTACGTGTTGCAAGTTTGATATGTTTGCAGTTTTATGTGTCCTTGTTTTTTAGGCTATTGTTTTGATAATTTAATGTGAACGTTTTCACTATGTAATAGGTTTATAAATCAGGGTCCTTTGGGAGATCATTGGATATTTCTGCATTCAGCAACTACAATGAACTTCGCAGTGAACTGGCACATATGTTTGGCCTTGAAGGCCAGTTGGAGGACCCTCTGAGATCAGGCTGGCAGCTTGTATTTGTTGACAGGGAGAATGATGTTCTTCTCCTTGGCGATGACCCCTGGCCGTGAGTTCCCATTCTTACTAGATTTTTCTTGAGCAACCTAGATTGCATGTTTGAGTTCATTTAGTATATAATAAATTATTGCATTCTGTCGTATAATTCTATTTTCGTCACGCATAAAGTTCAATTGTTTTTGTTGCATGCATTTAAATCTCTTCTGGGGTTTCGCATGCCTACTTTTGCTAATTCCGGATTTTTTTTATCTTCAAACCAGGGAGTTCGTGAACAGTGTCTGGTGTATCAAGATACTTTCCCCACAGGAAGTGCAGCAAATGGGCAAACGAGGCCTGGAGCTTCTAAACTCTGTGCCAGTTCAGAGGCTCTCTAATGGCAGTTGTGATGACTATGTGAGCCGGCAGGACTCGAGAAATCTTAGCTCTGGTATCGCCTCCGTGGGTTCTTTGGACTACTGAATGAGATTCATCCGGTTATGATACTGTTTTTCTCCTGTAATATTATTCTGTCTTGCAACCCCTTTTATAGTAGGTGGAAAGAGCTGCCTAACTCTAGCTTGAAGTATAAAAAAGCTAATAGAAATACTGTAATTATAAAAGATCTTTGTCGCCTATGTTATTGAAATATCCACACTCCATTTGTATTAGGATATATCAATATTTATGAAGCAAGCTTAGCTTTTTCCAACTCACATTCTTTGAGTAGTCAGTTTATTTTAAAATGAGGGATCCGAAACATTTGAAAGTGAACTTGATGTTGAACTAATTTTTGAAGTGTCCCAAGTCTTTAAAATTCTATTCCAAGAGCCATGTGATGGGTCCTTGTATTATCTGTCAAAAACCAACCTTTTCATCTCCTTTGTGAAAATGGTCCCCTATTTTTCTTGGTCTGTTCCAACTCTCACTATCATAATCAGCTCATCACAAAGCTAACAAAGGTTGTCGATGTCGAACCTGAAAGAAGAGACATGTACCATCATCCCTATCTGTTGAAAGTGAGACTAATCCAACATATACTGGAAAAATCTAGTATAGGGAGTTGCTTGAAAGACTGATGAATGATGGTTGGCTCCCAAGGTGGAAGTTTTTGATGATGATGATCCCATTGCAGTTTCAATGAGACAACACAATGATGAAAAAGTGAAACCATCTGCCTGCAACTCTGTCTCACTAAATTGTGACTAATAGACTAATACTTGATTTTAGAGGTGAAAATTTTTGCTGCAACTCAAAATGAGAGATGCTGTCATGAGAACCCTACAAAATAGTTAAGGTTGCTTGGTATTTGAACAAAAAAACAAAAGTGCTTCATCTCATTTGGTTGAAAAAAAAAGAGGAATCACATGCAGCAGATGAAATGGAAGGTTTTGCAATAATTCGTATAAGCCTAACTGATGGGGTCAAAAGCTTTGATGTCGGTAGACCCTGACATGTGAGAGAACTGTCCTCATTCTTCTACCCTCATCCACAAGGCCAATTTCATGGGAATTTCTATCACATTCCAATTTCCAAAATTCAATGAATTTAAAAAGGAAGGGATGGGAGGGGATATCAGTTGAGTTGAGGCCCCTCTTTTTGGGGTTGTAGGGACTCAAGTGGTCAGTGACCAGTACCAGTAAAGGCGGAAATGGAAGAGTGGTTTTTGTGTGACTTGCATGTTGTGGGGGCATTTGACGATATAGATAAGGTAAAGCACCCATCAACACTAAAGAATAGTACCAAGATTCATAATTAAAAAAGGGTGTTGGTTTGGTTGGCAATCCATCAATCTCTCCCTTCTCAAAGACCTTTTTTGTGTCCTTTTCCCACTCATCTTTAACTTGCACTGCATAAAAAAGGGTTTTGCTTGACCCCATCCTCTTCTGCCAACCATGTTACATGGCCTAAAAGGATTCAAACTCGTTTACTACGTGTGACTTATATGTTGGTAACCAAATACACCACAAAGATTCTATTTTAGCTGTAACACAATTGCCAGTGGTGAAGTAGAGGAAGATGTAGATATTTTATCAGTCAGATTTTAAGGCACTTCTGTTGATAGAATTAAGTCCTTTTCAAGGCCTACAATGGACATAGTATAGCAAGCTCAGTTTACCTTAAAACATGTTCCTATTTCTACATATAAGTTCATATTCCTAACTTGCTGCCAATGGCCCTTCACCAAGGGCCCAAATTATGCCGAACATCAAACAACTTGTAGCCCTGACCACTGCATGTCCTGTCCTATCTATTCTTTCTGAAAGGTTGAGGCTCAAGCCCAAGTTTTCATTGCCATGCATCAATTGCACTATTCATTTCAATTTTTCATGGAACACCACAAAAAAGGACCCAAGGCAGCCAATAACAGTTCATTAGGTCATGGCTAATGCACACAAAAAAGAGTAAGAGATGCTACTTTGACTCAATAAGAGTATTAAGACATTTTGCCCTTATTAATTGTGGTGCTTATATTATGACAACCAACCACAACACATGTAATGAGATGATGATGGCAATTTTCCGGTTCGGCGAATATATTCCCCTTGAGCAGAAGTTCTTTCGGCATCTCGATTTTTTCTGGCTTCAGCTGCAGCTCGTTTTTCCTCTGCTCTTTGCCTTGCCATAGCAAGCTTCTTCACCATCTGTGTTTGAGCTTGGGCTCTCATTTGCTCTACTTTTGCCTGAAACAGTAAAAAGACCTATAACTATTGCCAATACTTACTGCTCGGCATATGACCCCGGAAAATTATCCTTTTTATGATTGATCATGACCTTTCCGGTTAAGAGAAGACTCGAATCATAACCTTTAGATTTTGTAATGGCGTATGATTTAGTTAGCTGCATGACCTCAACCGGAAACCAACCATATCAAGGTTCAGTCATTTTCACTGAGCTTTTTCACACACAATATAATTACTTTTGATTTTTGAGTATGTGATCACGAAAGGGATTTTGAATACCTCGATTCTCCGCATTTCCGCTTCTAATTTTGCTCTCTGCTGACTCTCCCATGCTTGAATTTTTATCTCCTCGCGCTTATACCTGATAATTTGAAATATGCAATCAGATAAAGGAACTTGATGGAAAATAGTCTAAGAGCATACAAGCGTTGCATGAATTTGCAAAATATTCGGTCGTATCAGAACCTTGCATTATGCTTAGACTTTTCGGCTTCCTCCCATGCAGCTGCTCGTTTTTCATATTCAATCCGTTCAAGCTCCTCTATATTAGTGGTTTCGACTGAAGATGTGTCCTTCTCCTCGTCTTTGCTTGCCCAAGCAGCAATATTCATCTTCCCAAGCTGGACACCAAGGGCTACGATCTCTCTCCTCGTCTTGAGCTTCATTTCTTGCTCGGACAATTCTTGCTTGCCGCTATCGCCAGGCTGATGTGACTCAGAATCAGTAATGTGATTCAAAGGTGCTGATGTTGGTGCCCCACTACGAGGAGTAGAGGGGACCGAAGATGTTGGACTTCTGAGCGGGGTTGTTGCCCCTACAGGAGTAGAGGTCCTGGATGGCTCTTGACTTGTAACAGGGGTCATTTCAGTTCCCATATCTCTCATACAAACGGATCGAATTGTGGGTAGAACTGCAAACCCAAATCTAAAGGTATGAGATAAAGATTAAACTAAAAAAGGAAGAACAAACTCGAAAAAGTCCCCTCCACATGTAAACCTCTAAACCCTAAGAAATCATCTCATGCATATGTAATTATAATGGCTTAACCCTCATAACCCCTTCACTCAACGCACAGTATACATTTGGAGGCCAAAAGACTGAAAGCAACAGTGGCTCAGCTCCATGGCTTAATATGTTGCGAGTCGAGCATTTCAGTGTTCTTAATCACATTATAAGCAATGTTCATTATGGTGACGAAATGATACAATAGACTGTATAATCAACCTTGAAGCGAAGTATATATCTCTTCAAGCAGCAAACACATAAGCAAATTTACCTGTTGTATCTTCAGCTGAACTTTTCGTACAAGACAAATCCATCTCCCAATTTTGAGCTCCCGAAGGCATAAAAGAGAACTTCTCGAATGGCATCTGCATAGCATCAACTACTCGATTAACATGTAATCGATGATCAGAGTTTGCAGACTCTGGAGCAACTCTCATCATATTCGTAATCGGAAATCGGTTATTAGCTTGGCCGTGAACTGCATTCTTCTTGGCATTAATAGCTTGCACGTTTTGTCGGTTCATTATCCATTTCTCCGCATCGTTCCACTTAGACGACGTAGGTCTGGAATATGTCCTTGTCACGGAACCGTGCACCACTCTCTCCCCTTTATGAAACTCAAAGCTCGACGAACTGGCATTACTATCAGAATCGAGATTTTCATCTTCAAATGTCCTCATTGGATGAACTGAGCTCGAATTACTGTTATCGCTCTTCGAGA
Source organism: Gossypium longicalyx (assembly GCA_025698465.1). Taxonomy (NCBI): domain Eukaryota; kingdom Viridiplantae; phylum Streptophyta; class Magnoliopsida; order Malvales; family Malvaceae; genus Gossypium; species Gossypium longicalyx. The sequence goes on from CM047004.1 coordinate 91,283,837, forward strand.
ATTGCTGCAATTTAGCAGGGCATCCTTCAATGTTCTCCCTTGGGAATGATTCTTTTGACTGACTAGAATCCATCACTAACTCATTAGATACTTTAACTGCAACTCAATTGAACATGTTTAAATCAGCATGCAAATTTAGATACAGCACTGAAGATGAAATAATGAAGAAAATAGAGAAAATAACAAACCTTCATCGTCAAAGTCTCCATTTTTAGAGGCTAAGAGACTGTTGATAAACTCAGCATCTTCAATCCTAGAAGGAGATGTTCTAGAAGAATTGCTGTTTGATCCATCTTTTTTTCTCATATGATGAGACCCCATTAGCTTCATCCTCAATTTACTTGGTGAAATACCACTCTGCAAAGTGTAGATGAAATATGGGATTGAAAGAAAAGAAAAAGAAACAATCTTTAATCCTTGACTTCAATTTCAAATGAATCAATGCACTAAAATCTTTTTTTTTTTTGTGAGCTCATATTAAATTGTGGTTAAAATACCAGAAAAATAATGATATTTTTTTTCTTCTATTGTCTTGCTTCCATCAATGAAAAGAAAATGTAACACAAACAAATTAAATTTTCTCATCACTTCATATAGAAAGACTTCATTTTTGGCCCAAAAGAGAATCAAACAAATACTCACAAGAACAGGTAAAGCTGTAAACTTTAAATTTTGTTTTTTTTTAAAGCCATTCACTACCCAAAGCTTTTTTTTTTTCTCTCATTTTTTTTCACATTCCATCTACTTTATAAAAGTTACCATTAACAATTCATTAACAACCACTTCAAAATCCCCCATTAACATACAAAAACTCAAAGAAAAAAAAAAAAGATTACCTGAACTTTGTCTATTCTTTCATACTCCATTTTAGATCTCTCTCTAATGAGGCTATGTTTTCCCTTTCTTTCTCTCACTCTAAAGTTTCAACCTTTCTAGACAAATAGCAGAGAGATAGGGGCAACAAAAAAAAAAAACGAAAGAATTTAGAAAAAAAGAACATGACAGGCTCTATGTTTTTGAGTGTTTTGTAGTGGACAAGTGTGTACATATGACTTTGACCATTGCTCAAATCATAATTCTCTCGTCTTCCCCACTTCACCACCACACTTCATTACAACCTTCTGACTTTTCACCCATTCCGGTCTCGCCACCTCATCATTTTGTGGGGTCCACTTGATGTGGTCGTATTTCAAGGCTGGCGCTATTCTAAAGTTTCAAACTTTGAACTCAAAACTGTCTGGTGGTTAATGGCCAATTACTACAAAACTTAACAAATACCAGTTCTATTTGTAGCAATTGAAAATCTTTTGGTTTTTTCTGAAGTTTTTTTTAATTCAACAAAATTACAAAGGAATATAAGGAAATGATGAAAAAGTAGGATTTTTCTTTTTTGGTTTTACAAAAGTGGGAATTTCATTTTGCTCTGTATGGTAACTCGCATTGCCTGATAAAACACAGTAACTGGGTCACTATCAATCACTCAGAAAAAAAAACATAATTATATTTTGCTTTTTTTTTGCACTGTTGTCTTTCCTATAGGAAAGGAAAACAAATTTCAAAGAAAAATTAAAGGATTCAATTCATTAATGAAGTAATGGAAGAAAAACAGAAAGGGTTGTTCCAAAAATACAAAATTCATTAAGTTATTATACTCTTTCTTTAGCATTAATGACTGCAAATTTTGACTGGTTTCTTAAAAGGGTGATCATGGTCCTTTTTCTTTACCAACTTGAAGAACTTTTTTTTTTTTAAACTCTTTTTTTGGCAGACAAAAATGGTGAAATAAGAGCAATTAATGTTCTTTCTCTCCCTTTATATGAATAAATGAGTAAAATTCCTCGATTAAAATTTGATGTTGAACAAAAATCACATTCAATTTCAATCTTAAAAAAAACTGGAGCTTGTGTTTGTTTTCTTGTTGTTTGACCAATGACAAAGTAAAGGGTAAAATGGAAGCAATAGATCACAACAGGCACTTGGCAGTAGAATCTGCAGAAAAACAAGAAGAAGAAAAAGTAGTAGAACTACAGAGAATAAGATTAAAATGTTAAAAGAAAGAGGGAAAAATAGAAAAGTGTAGTTGGGGGGAGAGCTTGAAAAAACATGTTAGCAATAAGGCCTTGCAAGTTGTATTTTTTGCGTCAAAGGTTTGGTGGGATGTTTGAAAGATTAGATTTTTTTATTTTTTATTTTGCATATTTCTAGATTACCAGTTGTTGAAACATGCGATGATAATGCGATAATCAAATCTAGGGTAAATTACACAATTAGTTATCTAATTATTAATTTTTTTATCATTTAATTATAAAAAATTATAAAATAGTCACTCAATTGTTTAATTTTATCTTTTTTTGTCATTCAACTATCTTAAATTTTTTTGTGTTACTATTTTTTTTAAATTTTTTTGTGTTACTATTTTTATGTTAGTTAGCTTGTGACAATTTTTTTTTGAATAATTGGGTAATTTTTTTTACAAATTTTCATAGTTGGGTGATGAAATAATAAATATATTAATAATTGAATGATCATTGTGTAACTTTTTGTAATTAGATAATAAAAGAAATTTATTAATAGTTGGATGGTTACCAGTGTAGTTTACTCTAAATGTTGTAAGGTTAAATGATGAGAAAGTTTTTTTTTTTAACAATCTCATTAAAAGTTTTAATCATATCTATTACTTTTAACACAATGCTTAAAACTACTCATAACTCTTGGAGAATAATGCACTTCAACACACTCTAACTTATGTCTTCTTACATTAACAATAACACTTATACTGGCCGAGCTAATACTTAACCCCTTTCTATTCCTCTTTTAAATATAGTCTTTGGCTGTTAGTTTATTGATATATATATATATATATTTTGCTTGTGAGATTTGTCTTGTCTTAATTGTAGTCAGCTGATTTTTAGCACCATTAGATTTGATAGAGTACAAAAGCCTTCAAACTTGATCCTTTATGCAAGTACATGTACCTCTTTATTAATGAGTGAAAATATATATAGGTACCAAAATTAAGTTAGTAACTTTTTTATATAAATTAATATTTTAATAATTTAATTGTTAAATTTATTAATATATTTAGAATATTTAAACATGTAGAATTTTAAATTAATTTAATATTTTTATCATATTGATATAAAATATTTTTTATATAAATATATATTTAATGATCAAAAAGTTTATTTATATAAAACAACTAGTTAAATTTTTTAAATTTATGTCAAACTGAACATGCATGATATACATGAACGGAGTATGAAATATAATAGTTAGATTATTAAATTATTAATTGTATAAAATTATAAAAGAACGTAAAATTACTCAAATTTTACTTCGGTGTAAATAGATTCCTATAAATATAATTTCTGAATTTAGTAACATTTCTCAATTTGGTCCCTAATTTTTTTCGCATTAGCAGTAGAGCTTGTCACACCTGTTTTTTTTAATTAAAATTTTATAATTTAAGATAATAATATGAAAGTAGCAGGATATTACTTGGACTAAAACTATGAAAATTTGCTAAATTCCAAAACTAAAATGGATACAAAAATTCTGTCACCAAATTGAAAAAGAATACCAAGTTTTATCCCTATATATATATATCTCCATCAGCCAGGCAGGCTGGTAGCAGCACCTTATTTGATCTTTCTTTTCAGTCCCCCCCTCTTTTTGTTGGTTCTTTTGTATTTTTGCTTAAAGCTGTAAGCTTGGAATTCTTTCGTGTTATATCATCTATGAGTAAAATTTATGAATACATTTCTTATAGGAAAGGATAATAAAATGAAGTAAAAAGGGGAAAAAAAAAAACATAGTTTCAATAAAAAAAATCTGCTTCACAATTTTGAAAAAAAAAAGGTTGGTCATCAAACATGTAACTTAATGGGTAAATTGTAAAAATAGTCACTTTTGTTTGCTTCAGATTACATTTTGATAACTTATGTTTGAAATGTTACATTTTAGTCACTTACGTTATCGTTTTGTTACGAAGTGGTCACTCTACCGTTAAGCTTCATTACCTCCCTAACGGCGGTCCTACGTAACAGTCCAAATGGGTTTTAAATACCAACTTGAATGTCCTACGTGGCAGTCCAAATTATATTTATTTAATTAAGAACCTAGACATCTAAGTTAGCATTTAAAACCCATTTGGACTATCGCGTAGGACTGTCATTAGGGAGGTAAAAAGAGTTTAACAATAGAGTGGCCACTTCGTAACAAAACGATAACGTAAATGACTAAAACGTAACATTTCAAACATAAGTAATTAAAATGTAATATGAGACCCTAATTTAATTTTGCAGGACCCTACAAATTTTAATTGATGTATAAAAAATGATCTTTATCCGTTACATTCCCTCCTATTTCATTCAATTCATTCAAAACTTTTTTTCTTCCTTTTTTTCAAATTTTCTCAACTAACTGTGAGAAATTTTAGACCAAACCAGACATGACCTACACTAGGGGTTTTTTTTTGTTGCATGTTCATGTTCAGAAAACAACAGCTCTTTATTTCAACTTGATTTTATTTTTTTTTTCAGTGGAAATTCCTTTGCATGTGGGACATTATAATGGAGGGAATAATAACTTGGTCTTGCTCAAAAAAGGGGAAAAAAGAAAGAAAAACGCAATGTTTGAAAAATGAGTTGGATATTTTTCAAATGGGTCCCTTATTTTGTTCATTATTTTCTCGCAATCTTTGTTCAAAAAGTTTCAAGACATTAATTTATATGTTTGTTGAGGGTATAGAAATTCAAAATTTTCAAGTACCCCTTTTGTTCATGTGGGGCCTGAAATTTATTGATGAGTGGCATGCACTTGATTTAAGGACATAGAGTTATAGGAATCTTACCTACCAAAAGTGATGTTGAAACTTGAGGAAACATGCAGCAAATTAGGGTTAAAAAGTTATTCCAAAGTTAATTGATGGTAGCTTTTTTTATGTTGTTGATCCCAAAAACTATGTTGTATTTGTTAAGTGGCAAATCTTTTTTCACTTTAACATTCATTAAATTAACCATTATTGTTTTTAGTGGTGTATTTTGAAATTAAAATTTGAAGGGTTTCAATTAAAATTTTTAAAAGATTTAAGAGTTTTTTTTATAGAAATAATAATTAAAAATATTTATAATCTCTCCCCAACTCATAAATAGGAGAATAATGCACTTGAACATACTTGGACCCACATCCTCATGTATTAACAACAATATCCATACCAATCGAGTTAAGACTTAATCAGCAATTTATATTTTTTTTTTCAAAATAAAGTCATTTGTCCATATAAGTATATAATAAAAATTACCTTAATATCACTTTTCTTCAGTTTTTTTTTCCTTCATTCTTTATTTTTTCATAAATCTTTTATTTTCATTCAAAGAATAACAATAAAAAATAAATATGATGTTTTATGAAAGATATTGCAATATTTTTTATTTTTAAACTTAACCTATTTTTCATCCACGTTTGTAGCATAAGAACATTTCTTTTTCTTGCAGTAAATCACCCATAGCATCATAGGATTTATTGATTAAAGAGAAAACAAAAAGGATAAAAAAATGTGAAAACACATATAAAAAAAATAATATTTTTCACAAAAGGCCTAGAAATGAATTTTTGGTTCATATTGTAACGAGTCATTTTTGCCCGAGCTACTGAAGTCCAAAATAAAAAAAAAAGGAGACAGTCCAAGTTTAATTACAAACCCAAAAAAATACCAATTACAGCCCAAAAAAATTGAAGGCCCAATGGCCCAAAGTGTTTAAACATTTTGAGAAAAAACCTAACCCTAGCTCTCTCTCGAGCGCTACACTTCACGTGCCTCTGTCAGCGTGCCCGCCGCTCAAGAACTGTCGCCTTGCACCAAAATAGAAGCCCCATCTGTTGGCTTCTTCCCCAACCTGCAAACATGACAAAGGAAAGAAAGCAACGAGCAGAGAAATGACAAAGAAACAGTAATAAAAAAGGAGAACACGCAAACGAAAAATAGCACATGTATTTGCCTATATATATAGCCACAAGAGTCAATGTAATTTTTTTACAGATATTCGGACTTATCAAACGAAATAGAAGTAAAAAAACTTTGCTAAAGGTGATCCTTTTACATTTGTTATTTATTTTTTATCTATTTTTATTTTAAAGAAAAAGAGAGAATAAAAAAGGGGTTACCTGAGTCGTTCGGCTTCTTCTCCGATGAATACCGCCGACGTTTGAACACCTCGGACCCATGAGGGTTCGAGCGAGGGTTCGAAAGGCGTTGAGAGCCCCCCTTCCTTTATCTATGTTTTATTTCTAAAATAAACACAGGGTTCATAAGTTTTTGTTTTAAAAAATAAAAGAGGGACTGAGACTCCGGCCACCAGCAACGGCGGAGCTGCGGCAAAGCCGCGACGGGGCTACGACGGAGGCCCATCGGCTTCTTAGCCGAGATCTGGGTCAACCTAGAGAAAAAGGAGAGCCTTTTTCGTTTTTTTTAGGGATATGGTAAAATGAAAATTTTCAAAAAAATTAGACTTTTATAAGAGCCCGAAACGGCACCGTTTTAGGCTAGGCATTTAGGTTTGAAATAGCGTTGTTTCCCCAGGGTCCACGCGTCGACCCAACCTGCCAGGGGAGATTCGAGAGTTTTTTTTACCTTTGGGGTTAATTGCGCTGCAAGTCCTTTTTCTTTGTTGCCTATTTTGGATTTAATCCTATTTCTTTTTAATTTTCCCCCATAATTTTAGGCCTCGTTTCATTTTAGTCCTCTGAATATTGGGCCTCTTGGAACGGTGCGTTTTAAAAAGGAAGTCTGGGGATAATTTCCCATTTGACCCCTGTTCTTTTCCACACGTTCTCATTCGGTCCCTTATTCTGTTGTTTTATTATTTTACAGTTTATTCCCTTTATTTGCATTTAGTTTCGAATCAATCCTCATTTTACTTCGCTTATTATAATTTAGACTTGAAATCCCGTTCTAACTCCAGTTTAGTCCTTTATCGATTTAATTTCAGTTTTTATTTATTTATTTCATACTTTATTTTTATTTCTTATTACCTTATATGTCGTTTTAAAATTTATTATTCATGTTTAGACATTCTTGTTGTATCATTATTATTACATATATTTTATTGTTTACTTATTTATTATTTTTCATGTATATGTTTTTATATATATTGTTGCTTTATTCATTTTTTTAATATTATTTATTTATTTTTATCATACACTTTCCATTTTACTTTATCTTTTAGCCGACCTTTTTTACTTCGTTAATATTATGATTTGACCATCAATATTATTGTTATTATTACTATTGTATTACTACTATTATTATCATTATATTGTTTTCTTTTTTTTTTGCATTTACACATAAGTTATTATTATATTAAACGAGTTAATATTATTTTTTAGCACATTTAATTTATTTTATATATATATATATTTACTCTTATTATTATCATTATTATCATTGTTATATTTTATCTTGTCTTTGCTATTTTATTATTTTTCATATTTTAAGAGATTTCCTACTCAATATTCCGTATATATATTTTATTTACTTATTTTTTATTCTATATACTTTATATATACATATTAAAGTTCGTAAGGTTAATATTTTCTATATAAATATTTGTTGATTCGTATATTTTCTTATTACTAACATTTACTCATGCTTTTGTTCATCATTTGCTTCCTTTTTATGTATGTGGTTTTATTGTTCCATTCATTTTTAAACATTTTACGTTATGTTTGTTTATTTTTACATCATGTATCCCTGTTTTATTGCTTTACTCATTTATCGAGATTTGTTTATTAATATTGTATCCATCTTTGTAATTTTATTATTGTCATTATAACATTGTATCACATATTGTATATCACTTCAAATGTTGTATTAATTTTTACCAAAATTCATAAAAAGGGGATTCTTTAATAAAGGCAATATTTCGTGTTTAGAAATTCGAGAAATCGTGCCCTAACGTGCTGGGTTTCGATTTACCATTCGACCAAATAACCGAATATCCTTTTAAATTTTCAAAGCATGAGTTTTGAAAATCATGAAATGATCTTGGTATCGAGGGTTTGAAATGTTGTATCCTAACGTGTTAAGTATGATATTTTATTTCTTCGGAACAAGAGAATCTCAATATCCACATCGAGTTATCCAAACATTTTTTAAATGGATTGTATTTAAAAATCTTTTCAAATTTTCGACATTAGGACATTAATTAATCAACTAGGTAGCAATTTTGGGTGCATCGAGGGTGCTAACCCTTCCTCGTGCGTAACCGACTCCCGAACTCGTTTTCTGGATCTTGTAGACCAAAAATCATCGTTTTAATAAATTTAAATTTTTGTTAAAACGACTGAATTACTAGGTGATCTAATCACACCCTCATAAGAAAGATTGGTGGCAACTCCCATTTTTCGTTTTCAAAAACCAAAGTTGACCCCATTTTCTTCAAAATAAAAAATGGTTTCGACACATATTATACACAAAATTGTCATGTATTAACATATATTGTTATCAAAATGATACAATATCTTGTACTCAAAAAAATTGAAACCATTTAAATATAATAATCTTTTCAAATTTAATAATATTCATTTTATTTATGCAAAAGGTATATTGAAATTTAAATATAATGATACTTTTTTATCATCAACTTTTAATATTTGTGATTTTAGATTGAAAAAATTTTTAGTTTTCTTTTCGTTCTAATTTTAGTGTTTGAATTATTGTTGGAATAGATAAATTATTTTTACACCAACGAATATTTACAATCCTAATGTTGAACTAAAATTATTACTAATCACTCTTCTTAAAAATATCTAAAAAGTGTCACTAATTTACCCGATAAAATAGTAAAATACAAATGTTAAAGGCACTTGAAAAATTGTCCACCAATATCACCATTAAGTTGCCAATACATAGACTTGGTCAGCTCGATCTACAACACCAAGATGATACCTTATCTTGATCAGTTTTATCACCAAAAATTATCTAACGCACCAATTCTGAAGAAAATCCAAAAGAATATGATAAAGATTCATCCAAACTTATCATCCTTATCTAAAGGATAAGGATGAAGTCGATAGGCTAGATTTTTTTATCACAAAGAGAAACCAGCCAGCAACAACGAAAAGTTTTAACCATATTCACAACTTTACTTGTTTATCCAAAGATAATCAAGGTCAATAGTGCCAACCATAATGAATTTTTTAATTGACAATCATGTCCGTATTAAAATTTGGCCAAACAACTCAGAGATAACAACAAGATGTTCCAAAATTTATTCGAACAAAACATTAAACAATCAAAAGTTACAACTTGAATGGATATTAGCTCAAATTTATTTTGGTTCATATACCACTGCAACATGGTTTTTTCTTAGATAATAATACATATTTATATATATTATAATTTTGTGTAATTTATGTCTCATTTTGGGTTCTATTATGATACTCACTATTATCGACCCAGTATCTGATTGGGTCTGGACTCTAACTCATAGTCTACACGGTTTTTTTTGGTTCGTATGTAAGGTGCTTGCACTCTTCTATGAGACCACATGATATGGGTTCGCACTACCGTATAAGTAAACTTGCTTTGTATAAATATATGTTAACCTTAAAGTAAGATACGTATCGACGTATATAAGAACTTACCTATAATAGCACATCCATAAACAATAATCATATCATATAAAAACACAGTTTAACTCTTCTAAAAAGTACACAAAAAGAACCATATCATATTTTACGCATGTTTCACAATTTTTAAATGATTTACATTGTTTGAACTAGAAAATGTAAAAGAAAGCGTAAACAAGATAAAGGAATGAAGGAGAAGTTTACGTAAGCTTACTCGGATAAATAATTTTGCTCTCGGAAATGATAACAATACCTTCATTTATGAACTAAAATGCAAAATTTTATTTTATTTTTAAAGCTCAAAATATACCTGTAATTACAATCAAATCAATCAAATACTAAATTAAATAACTTAACAACTAATATAACTAGAATAAATATGAAGGAAAACTTGTACATTTATATTGAATGACACTCGATAAGTATAAACTATTAAAATAGTTATTTTTGTTTATCTTATGTTACATTTTAGTTATTTATGTTATTACGTTGCAATATTTTAGTTACTGAGCCGTTAATTATCGTTAACAGTGTAAGGGTAAGTTGGCGTGTCACGTTAAATCACAATTTCAAACAAAAAAATCTAGGTTAATTTATATAATCGGTCCTCATAATTTTTCGTTTTGGGTAATTTAATTTTTTTTCTTTTATGTTCTTTTAACTTTCCTTTATTTCTTCTTTATTTTTTATTCTCTTCTGTTTCTCCTCTGTTTTTCTCCATTCTCTATTTTTTTAACATAATTTTTCTATGTTTTTCATTTGTTAAAACTAGTCCCTATACTTTTATTTCTTCAAACAATTTAATTTTTTCGAGTGAGGCGAGCTTGTGGACTAGTTTTAACAAATGAAAAACATAGAAAAGCTACATTAAAAGAAATGAAGAAGAGAGAAAAATAGAGGGAGAAGTAGAAGAGAATGGAAAATAAAGAAAAAAAAAAAGAAAGTTAAAAAACATAAAAGAAAAAAAAATAAATTCCTCAAAATGGAAAATTATAGGGACCAATTGTATAATTTAACCTAAAATTTTCGTTCGAAATGATGATTTAATGTGCCATGCCAGCTTACTGTTACAACATTAACGACAATTAACAACTTAGTGACAACATAATAACACATAAATGACTAAAACGTAACATTTTAAATACAAATGACTAAAATATAACTTAAAACAAGCAAAAATTACTATTTTAATACTTCACCCAATTGATAATGGTTTACAATATCCTAGTACGAGAAAAAAACTAAGTATTTTGATTGATTTATCTATAAGAGGAAAAGGATTTGCTGGCTAAAGAAAGAGAAGCTTTTTGGTACGTAGCCTAAACTAGTTCAGCTTTGGCAGAAAGGTGACAAGCTCGATCAAGTGATTCCTCTGAAAGCTGAATAGTGGGACTAACTTGCTATATATGTATACACACTTGAACAATATTAATATTGCTATAAGAGAGGATTCACCCAAAAAATAAAGAGCTTAAGAATAGACAAAAGTTAAGCCATAATATAAGTTAGTTTAATTCACTGAGTCATTATTAGTTCCTAATAAATTTTATTAATCATCTCATTTGATAAAAAGTTTATTTTTAATTTCAGTAACATATTTTAACCTTAAATTGTATAATAATTTGGTGTTATTTAAAGAAATATTAAGAATATATATTTTGACGTTGCCCCGAGAAAAATGTAATAATATTGGAGAACAATAAAAGATGGAATTAGTAATATCAACAAACTGAGATGTAAAAAAATTATTCATTGCTCACTAAAATAATTGTTGATTTATATACACTATTCTACTAACTACTTACTAAACAAACTTAGTAACTATCTAAACTGCTTGCAACTGCTACAATAGAACTGTTAATTCTTGTTCAAAGTTATATATATATATTTCAATGATTTGTTTGAAAAAAAAGTTACAAAGTAGAGGTGTTCATGGGTCACCTCATGTCTAATCAAAATTTTAAGACTATTTGTTAGGTTCGGGTTCAAAAAACGGGTCTAAAATTTTATCCAAATCCGGCCCGGATATAAATGCTAAAACCCGGGCCTGGCCCGACCCTCCTATATTAATTTTTTATATAATTTTTAAATATATATAATATATCAAAAATACTAAAAAAATTAAAATAAATATTTACGAACAAATTGAAAATAAATTTTAAAAAATATGTATACTTAAATAATACTAAGATAGATGCAACTTGACAAGTAAATGCCTCTAAAATAAAAATAAAACTAACAATAAAACAAGTGTTATACAATATCCAAACAATACCAACAAAATAGTAGTAACATAATAGTGAAATAGTGACAAAATAGGAGAAAACAACAAGAAAATAGCATTAAAACAATAATTTTTTTTGTCCATTTGTGAATTAGGCCGGGGTCCGGACAAAAAATGCCTTACTTGAGACTCAGCCTGTTTTTTTAAACGGGCCTTATTTTTTTACCTAAATTTATTTTTTGGGCCTATATTTTTGTCTAGATCCTCTCATTTTACGAGTGAATCTTCATACCGGTGGCCCGACCCATTAACAGATCTATCAACGAAGCAGGAAGAGTAGAAAAAAAAAGTTGTTAAAGCTATAAATAAATAATTTTGCTTTCCAAGTTTTAACAGAATATGATCAACAATAGGATGGAAAAGTATGAAAGAGAAAAATTATAGAAGTGGTTGATGTTAAATTTTGTAATTAATCTCTATGTTAATCGTATGTTATGGATTTAATTTTTATATTTTAAAAATTTTAAAATTTTAATTATCAGTAAATTAAATGATAAGTATTAAATTTATTAAGTTATACTATTTTTAAAATTTTATATGACAAATATATTATCAGATGTGAATGTCATGTTAGCTTATTACTTTTACATATTATTTATAAAAAAGTTAATTAATAGATTTAATGCTTGTTGTTTTGTGTCAAAATTAGAACTTTAAAATTCAAAAAATATAAGAATTAAGAATGATTAAATTGAAAAACATAGACTAAAATTACAATTTTATGTATAGTACAAGATTATAATCTAGATTGAATCAATCGGATTTAGCCATTACAATTTTAATTAAAATTAGAATTTTAAAATTAATCAATTCAAAAATTAAAAAAAGAAGAAGAATAAATTCATAATTTATGCATAATAATAATAGGATTCGAGCATTCATTGAAGTTGTTCTTCTCTTCTTGTCTTGCGGGACTTGAAGAAGCAAAGAGATTAATCGATTGTTTTGATAGCTAGTTTCATGCATCGACTTGCATCTAAATCACAATTTTTGTATTTTATTACATATGATTGGTTGCAAACTTTACCAGAGCACTCCTATTTTTTGGGTTACTACTACCCACGAATTTATTCATTTGTTTTTTGGGTTTCAAACTTTACATAAAACAGCTTTAATGGGCTAAAGCATACCCAAAGTTTGAGGGTCCAAGGCCTGGCAGCCCCTCAGCCTAGGTCATCAAACTTCAAAGCAAGGCCAATGGAGGGGATGGCGCAAAGTGGAAAGAACAGAAAAAAGGGCGAAACGAGAAAGACTAACACACAGATTGGGAGATTTTCAGAAGCTTGATAAACTCCATTGTGTCACTCTACACATTCATACAAAGTTTCCCAGGTCATATCAGCTCCTTTTTTGTTCATTAACTTCGCAGATATGCACTGTGGTTACTTCTCTTATCATAGAATTCAGAGAATCCTAGCTCGTCGTTGCCCTTTTGTCTATATTAGATTTAATGCATATTTATCTTCGTTTTCAGAAAGTAATTTCAATCCTGGTTCTCATCCTGTGAGTGATTCTAATGTCAGTTTTGTGGAAAGAGATCATTTTAACGAGGGAAATGTTGATTTTGGTAAATTTAGAGAGATAGGTGTTGAAGACTCTAGGGAGTTGAGTTTGTTTGGTGACAATAATGGTGGGTATCAAAGGAATCGAAGCCTGAAATTTGATGGCTTTGATGAAATTGAAGAGGAAGAAGGAGATAATTGTCGTACTGATGATGATTTTGTGGTATTGAATTCATATAATGTGCAGTGTGAGCAAACAGAGGTTGTATGGAGAATTGAGTTAGAGGAGGATGAACTTAGGCATCCTTTGGTGAGAGAGATTTGTAGGTTGATTCAATGTAGGTCGGCTTGGAATGCAAAGCTTGAACGTGATATGAGGCACTTACTAAGAAGTCTCAAGCCTCGTCAAGTTTGTGCTGTTTTGCTCTCTCAGGATGACAAACGTGTAGCTTTGCAGTTCTTTTATTGGGCTGATCGACAATGGCGGTACCGTCACAACCCGATTGTATATTATGCAATGCTTGAGATCCTTAGTAAGACTAAATTGTGTCAAGGTGCTAAATGGGTTCTTCGGCTCATGGCACGTAGAGGGATTGAGTGTCGGCCTGAAGCATTTGGTTATTTGATGGTGTCATATAGTAGGGCTGGCAACTTGAGGAACGCAATGAGGGTTTTGACTTTAATGCAAAAGGCTGGAGTTGAGCTGAATTTGGCAGTATGTAATACTGCAATCCATGTTTTGGTGATGGCAAATAAGTTGGAGAAGGCACTGAGGTTCTTCGAAAGAATGCAAATTGTTGGAATTATCCCTGATGTTGTCACTTACAACTGTTTAATCAAGGGATACTGTAACGTAAATCAAGTTGAAAATGCATTGCAGCTGATTTCTGATATGTCATCAAAATACTGTTCACCGGATAAAGTTAGTTATTACACCATAATGAGTTTCTTTTGTAAAGAAAAACAAGTCAAAGAAGTGAGGGACTTAATGGAGAAGATGGTAAAAGAAAGTAATCTGTTTCCAGACATGGTTACGTATGACACTCTTATCCATATACTATCCAAGCATGGCCATGCAGATGAGGCACTTGAATTTTTACAGGAAGCTGAAGCCAGAGGATTTCAGATCGATAAGGTTGGGCATAGTGCAATAGTTCACGCGTACTGTAAACAGGGAAAAATAGACGAGGCAAAAGGTATTGTTAGTAAAATGTTGTCAAAGGGTTGCAATCCTGATGTGGTGACTTATACAGCTGTTGTTGATGGTTTTTGTCGTGTTGGGAAGCTGGAGCAAGCTAAAAAAATGCTTCAGCATATGGACAAGCATGGCTGCAAGCCAAACACTGTATCATACACAGCTTTATTAACCGGGCTTTGTCGGAATGGGAGTTCATTACAGGCAAGAGAGATGCTGACTGGTAGCGAGGAAGAGTTTTGGACCCCGAATGCCATCACTTATAGCGCTGTAATGCATGGGCTGCGTACGGAAGGAAAATTATCTGAGGCGTGTGATGTAGTGAAGGAGATGATTAGCAAGGGCTTTTTCCCAAACCCGGTTGAAATTAACTTGATAATTGAGTCACTATGTCGAGAGGGGAAAATGAATGAGGCTAAAAGGTTCTTGGAGGAATGTTTGAATAAAGGGTGTGCCGTTAACGTCGTAAATTTTACTACTCTTATTCATGGATATTGTCAAAAGGATGACTTGGAGGCTGCTTTGTCATTGCTTGATGATATGTATCTAAGTAACAAGCATCCTGATGCAGTCACTTATACAGCAATAATTGATGCACTTGGAAAGAACGGTAGAATAGAAGAAGCAACTGATCTTACCATGAAGATGCTAAAAAAAGGGTTGCTTCCAACACCTGTTACATACAGAACAGTCATTCACAGATATTGCCAGATGGGAAAGGTGGAAGATCTGTTGAAATTATTGGAAAAGATGCTTTCGAGGCAGAAGTGCAAAACAGCGTATAATCAAGTTATTGAAAAGCTTTGTAGTTTTGGAAACCTTCAGGAGGCTGATAAATTGTTGTCTAGGGTTTTGAAAACGGCATCCAGGAACGATGCTAATACCTGTAACATGCTTCTGGAAAGTTACTTGAGCAAAGGGATGCCTTTATCAGCATATAAAGTTGCTTGTCGTATGTTTAACAGAAATCTGATTCCTAATCTTAAATTATCTGACAAGTTGAGTAAGAGACTCATGTCAGAAGGAAAATCTGCGGAGGCGGATAACCTCATGCTACGATTTGTTGAGCGTGGACACCTTTCACCTCAATGTGAATGACATTTTGAAGTCATATTCCAAATTTTACGACACTGGAGCTTTCCCTTTGAAGTTCAATGGCTTGAAAATGGTAATCCTAAACTCTTCTTGCTTCTTCTTTAGGCAGAAGCTGTATTGGGGTGGGGTCCTAGTGCATGGTAATACCTACATTTAAATTTATGTGGGCCAAGATCAATACTTCATTGTATGTTTTAGAGCTTCTAATGAAGTTTGGTACATCCTATAATGTGTAAAATCTAAACTAGAGCTGCTAAATGTTATAAACTACATGGTGTCATTTCACAGAAATGAAGAAAAGTGTCAAACGTCTTTGCTAGCAAAGTTGCTTTAAAGCATATGCAGGAACCTGAAAACATATGCTTAAAAGTAGACATTTATTGTAATTGTATAATAAGGTCAATTTTGAAGAGTAAGGTGATTGTTTACATGAGAAATTCCTACAGCAGGTTTGTTAGGGAACTATGATGGACTCTGCTTCTTTTCTATCTGGATTGTTTTCATCTTCTTTTAGTTCTATCCAACAACATTGGCAAATGAATTGATAAGTAATACTGGTAAATTTGATATTTGAGTGAATGTTATGATAAACTACCCTAGTCTTGATGGATGGTAATAACAATAACTGATGTAAATGCAGATAATCTAGGTGCTTAGTTATATTTGTTTATTTGGTTGTACGCTGCAGTTAATTCTGGACATAACATGATTAAGAGATTTGGAGATAGATCCTTGGAAACAATACTATGGATCTGCAATCAATAGTTTGTAGTATTTCCTGATACTGCAATAACCTCTGCTACTTGAGGTGCCATCTCACACTACAAATTTTCTGCATTGCTGCTGCTGTGGACTTAAATGGCATCTTCAACGTAACAGCAAAATTCTTTCCATGATTGCCCACCTACATATGTGTAAGTATCATGTTTCAAATTGAAGGTATTACAGTACAACATTGTCCATTTCCCTGATGTTGGTACTTAAACGGGGACAAAACTGTTTGTTCTCACATGGCTGATCACCATACTTTCATATCTGGCTAGGATATTATGAATTGAAATAGGCCTGCTAATGGACATCAGATTGTATGCAGATGAGCTAACTGGTCTTGGATCTGAAATGACGACTGAATTGCGAAATCAGAGTTCAGAGCAACAAATGAAATGTTCCGATCTTCAGATGTTAACATATACGACTTGGTTGTTTGCAACTACTCATTGAAATCATCTCTTGGGTGAAATGAGCCTAACAATCTAGGTGAAAAAGGAGAAATGCAAAAGGTGGAGCCCTGGTTTAAGAAAATGGTGAGGCTTTGGCTGGCTTCTGCTATTGGATTATATCAAAAGGGGTATATTCTTCATGTAGAAAGGCACCATATGGACCCTTCTACACGTCCGCTTCATCCATGGCAGACCTGTCATTTCATTTTTTGGTGCATTAATGAAAATTTGTTTCCCTTGTAAAATTTACTCTTCAGGCATGTAGTAATCCAGACTTCTTGTTAATAATAATTGGAAGGTTAGTTCTTTTCAAAGTCTCGTACACAGGTTGGCTCAGGGTGAAAATCAACTTGTAGGATGTCATTTCTAAAGAGTAGAACTAGATAAAGCAATCCTACATAACCCATGAACACTTCTGCACTGGCTTAGCCTAGAAACTACAATTTACAACAACAACAAAATTTATTATTATGAAAAATTCTGTAACAACTGAACCGTAGACTCCTCCAAGCAGGGGATTTCCCCTTACCTTGAAGGAACAAGGATTACAACAATAAGCAAAACCTCTGGCACAATGCATAATGGATTGGTACAAGTCCACAGCCTTTTCTCTCTCTTATGTCACTTGTTTCTTGTTATTACTCTTTGAGTGAGATCAACTAGTGCCCGCCTTGACCTTATTACGTTCTCATCATTGCTCTCCGGTAGAGAATCAATTGCTGCAGCAGCAAGATTAGCATGCTTCATGGCTAGCTCTTTTGTCCTCTCTATACCATGGCTCTTCCCGAGGTATTCAAGGGCCTATATTTTTCATATATTGATCAGCTCAAGTGAATTTTGACAAAATAAGGCTCATATAATTGCAAAACCATAGGTAGTCAAGAAATCAGATGTAGAAAGCACAAAAATAAACCTCTAAAAGTTTGTTTATCGATCGTATGAAGTGTAAAAGAATACCTTCAGAAAGAGAAATTGGCAAATTCACAAATTCTATGCATAGGTTGATTACATATACTTACAATCTCAATGTTTTCGGGGTTGTCAAAACCTTGATAAACTATAGCATGTAATTGTGGAAACTCTTCCATGGCAAACAAGATTGGAGCTGTTACAATTCCCTGCAACATCAGATGGTTGTGATAAATGATATAGTCATCATCATGCAAGCCATTTAAAAGCATTTTTGTGAACCTAGTATGGACATTTACATAGAAGGAGTTATGATGTGCCTGCCTATGTAGTTTACAACTGCATTACCAGCTTAAAGCCATTTAATATTTGCATAAGACATCATGGATGGAGAATTACCTGCTGGATGTCAGATAGAGAACCCTTTCCAAGGGAAGCTGATGTGCCGGTGAAATCAAGAACATCGTCTATCAATTGAAATGCCAATCCCTGAAAAATAAAGAGATAGTTGGACCATACAAGAAGAGGAAAGGGAAAGTTGTAAATGATGGAAGATGGATAAAGGACATCAATAATATGTTGATTGTTCTACAGCTTATAGCTAAAAGTACTTATAATCTCTGTTGCTCCATAATCACCACATGTTTTACCAATACATGATATGATATCGCTTTAAAATTATAGTGTCACACACTTGCAGAAAGTGACAACCTCAGATTTGGTGGACCATGTTGTAATCAAAAAGAAATTGGCAATTGCATCAAACACCATTGAGCCAGACCTATCCTTTATGGGTTAGAAAATCACTTGAAGTCCATCGAGTAAATGAGGCTTTTATCCTTCAAAGAGGAAAATAGAAACAATGGGAATATTCATTTTCCTGTCAGCTTAATAGACCATCACCCCATATAAAAATGAAGTTCTAAACTGATTTGTGCATTCATTAGTTTAGGAGTTAGGCTTTTATTGAGAACAGAAATGTAATTAATCAGTTTACATTTATCAAGAAAAAGGAGTTTGGGTTTATGCTTTACATTACTTAACAGTTAACACCGATTCACTATCAACTAGCAGGGTTTAGTTGCTTAAGATGTTTTGTTCGCGTAAAGCATCATTGAAATCTAACTCCCAAGAAGATCTAGCAATTTATGATGAGTTGAAGAAAAGTAAAACTTAAATGAAAGTACAAACCAGATTTTTTCCATACTCGAAAGCCAACATTGCAACTTCAGCTGTTTGCCCAGCAAGAAGCGCAATTGCCTTGCAACTGTTTGAAATCAAGGAAGCAGTCTTGTAGTATGTCTTTTGCATGTAATAGTCCATGCTGCATCATGAAAAAATTGTTCTAGTTTCAGTTAAATACAAGCAAAAGATCCCTAAACTCAAAGCAGGACAAGACAGATTTACCAATCAGCAATTATTTGAATGGAAATGCATGATAAAAGAAAAAAGGATTTTTTCTCACTCATATAGCACTGACTACACATTCCATAACAGTCTATGACTAACAATAAGTGTTATCCGCAAATATTAAAAGTTTGTACCGAAAGATGGCCACCAAGTCAACAAATAAATTTAGTATTGTTTATAAGTTACTACAGAGGTTTCCTAAATTTTTAAGCTTTGTAGTAACATTAGACTACAGTAAGTTCTAACTATTATTCACTTATTAGATCAATAAAACACAAGCATAAACAAATGAAATCATGCTAACCAGGTTACCAGCCAGCCACTAAATGATGGCTATCACAGGGTCTAAACCTAGCAGGAGATCCAAGTAATTGAATAGAAAACATGGTGACAAAATAACGAAATATTACGCATATTAGACCAGCATACCTACAACGTTGTTCAGATGAAGTTGTCATTTGCATGGTTTCACCCATAACCAGATTCTCCACAACTGTTGCTACTAATGATACAACCTACAGATATTGAGTGTACTGATTTTTAACTTGCATTTGCAAATACCTCACAGAAATCATGCAAATAATAATAAATTAAAAGCACCTCCGTATTTTTTAAAGCAGCAAGGGCCACACAAGCTCGAGAAAGCAGAAAATCTCCCGCTAGTACAGCCAACTGCAAACAGGAAAAGTTTAGCAATTGCTTTTGGCTACAAAACTTTTCTGTCAGTTGCAAGAGCAATAAAAAGAAAGACACCTTATTGCCCATTACAGCATTCAATGATCCAATACCACGTCTTTTATCCGCATCATCCAAAACATCATCATGGAGGAGGCTAGCAACCTAGATGATGAAATGACCATGTTAGACTAAAGTGAATTTATCAAGAAGCTCCAGTGCATGCAACACATGATAGAGAAAATTAAATGATAAGGAAATGACATGGATCATCTCTGTTATCTCAGCTATAGACTGCTGTCTTGTACGTAATTCAGTTGTCACAATATCTCCTACACCACCACCAACTGATTCAGGTATATGAACATTCAAAGCTGTAGCCATCAAAAGCAAAACCTGCATAAAACATATACAATAAATTTCCATAAAATCATTTGTACGTAAAGCAAGCTTCTTTGATAAAAAGTAACAGCGATTAAGTTTAGCTTCCGTCAAATGGGTTTTTAATTTGGAATGAGCCAAGAACGAACTGGGGCTAACGAATGCTACAAGAGTAGTTCATCTATGAATTTTTGTATTGTTCCCTTCCCTAGTGCAACCTATACGCAATACTGAGCCCACAGTAAAAGCAAAAATAGAATAACCCATCAAAATTATGACAATCTGCCAGTAACCTCAAGATTACCACATCCGTAAAAATACATTACCGTGGGACGAAATCTCTTTCCTTCCACCCCCAATTTGAAGAAGTACTCAGCAGCTGAAGCAAGCTTAGGAACCTGGATGACATAAACATACAATTTTCATTTGCTTTCCCACATAAAGAATGTAATAAACTCATTCCATAGACATGAAAAAGAACAGTGTGATACCTCAGCAATAACCATAGCCCGCAACCTGTTAGCGACAAGTGACAGTTCATCAGAAACAAGTGAAAATGGATCAAGTTGTTCCTGGAGGAAATGTCTTGCCATCTCAATATTGCAGTAAACAAAGGCGAGATAGAAGGAGAGGAGATAAACAAACTAGTAGCCAACAATTAACAATAACAAACACAACAGAGAGGGAAGTAATCAACTTAAGGCCAAAATAGTAGCATTTGTTTCATATTTGAACATTAGAAAATTTAACACACTAGAAAACATCCTATCCCTGGATAACCATGTCTCCTGTCCTAAAACTATAAGAAAGAAATTCGGTAAATGAACAAAAAAAAAAAAAACTCGCAAATTGTAGAAGGATGAGCAATTTAAAGGATAACCTCTATTAGAGAGCTACTCTGATGAATTTGCCGTCCAAGACCAAGCAATGAAGGAAAACTCCAAGAAAGAGTTTCTCTGCCACTACAAACCTACTAATCCCCAGAAACAGTAACAAGAGAAAACATTAATGATCAATACAATTATTTCATTAAAATAAATTGATCAAAAGAAAGAACCAGAGATGTAAAATATCTATTATCATACAAAAATCAATGTAGAACATAGCTATAGTCCTCTCAGAGGAATCTTCTTGGTGGCTCATTTGATTGAGTAATCATATAAACCCATTAGACATAGAGACCATTACCAATCTATAGATTCACTATATCAACTTCACTTTGACTATAAAGAAGTAGCTTTGAGCACCGATTCCAATCATTCCGGGTGGTGACAACACCATTGCAATTCAAATGTGCAATGAATACATGCTTTAAGGACTATTATCATTAAAACCCAAGAAATAAAACACAATCTAATAGAAAGGGGAAAAAAAGTGCCCTTTCATCAAACAGAACATCTGATTCATTCCCTAGTTAACTTGGATGAACAGAGGAGAAACAGATTAATTCTTATTAATTAACAAAAATAATAATAACCAAAGAAAAATAATTTTAAAAAAATGGAAACAAAACTCTGAAACAACTTATATTAAGGAGCAACTCAGAACTGTCAATTACATATTTCCAGTGTTTCAAAACTCGAAGAGAAAGATAAAGAAAAAGCAAAAAGGTAAGAGTCAAGGTATAACCTTTATAGTAGAGTAAACATATTGATTAGAGAGAAGGAATAGAGAAGGGTCAGCTCGATGTGAGAGAACGAAACCAAACAAGCTCTTTCCGGGAGTTGTACGAATCCTAGAAAATCCCCGGCAAAACAACATCCTCACCTTGTCTCTCTATCTCTCACTAACACTTTTCCAGGAACACAAACAGAAGAAAAACCCAGAAAATTAAACCCTTTTCTTTGTTTAGGAAATCTGTGGGTTTATGTTAGGAAGCAGCCAGACCTAGCACTAGCTGAAAGTACAAAGTCTGACCCGAGCACCTAATTAATAAATGAAGCACCGCTTTAGCCACGTATCCAAAATGAAAGCCTTTCCTTTGCTCGTAATGAAAAATCTACCTTTTAGCTTAACTAATTAATCTAGAAGAAAATTAATGCTTTTGTTGGTTTGGTCATAACATTTGAGTGGATGAAATGAAATCGAACTCTTATGGGACAAAATAGTGATTTTTTCACAAATGAGAATATCATTAAATATGTTACACATTATGGGATTTATTTCCAATGTTGAGTAAGGTTTTGATTTTATTTTATTTTATGATAAAATATACTAATAAAATATATATTATTGACAACAAAGCAATAGTTAATGGAATATCTTACTGCTTTGGGTTTTTTTTCCTTTACAAAAGCATTGTATGACACTGCCAAATTTACATATGAAACAAAGTTCATAAAGAAGAGAATTACATATATGATCATCAGCTATTTGCCCCATTGTTTCTCAGCAACTCTTTAAACTCATCATCAGTGCTTTTTAGCATGTTAGCCAAAGGCAACTTAACCCCACTTTTTATGGCTTCAATATGCCTTGGTTTTATCCTCTTCTCCAAACTAAAAGCAAAGAACTGAGGGAATGCTTTCAACTCCTCCAAATCCCCATTCATCTCCTCTTTAAAGTACTCGAATTTGGGCTTGTAGTTGTTTTCTATGCTGAAAGTGAACAACCCTGGGCACCTCAACACCATACTTTTAGCTTCACTGGTTGAAAACCCTATGCTTTCCAAGAACTTGAGTTTGGGTATTAAGGTATGTTCCACACTTGAAACCAGCAAGACAGGGTCTTGATAAGCCAAAGCCTCTAAATCTTTAAACCCAAGCCTTTGGAGATAGAATAAAGCTGGTTTCAACTGGTCTCTGACACTTGAAGTGAGCAACCTGGGACACTTGTTAATGACCTTCCTATAGTTATTTTCAGGGACATTAAGGTCTTGGGAGAGGAAACTGAAAACTGGGCCAAGCTCTGTTTTGATGTTAGAGGTTAGGATTTGGGGGCACATACCAAAGATTCTAGGGAAGTCCTTTTGGTGAATGCCTTTAGATTGGAGGAACGAGATGATGGAATTGAGGGAATCAAGGGAAGTGGTGTGAAGGGAGGGATTGAGAGAGAGGGCTTTACCTGAGTCAATGCCCATGATTTCAAGGCATAAGATTTTCTCCTTGATTTGAAGGGAGAGATTATGGTGAGCTGATGAGTAGAGGGGGTGTTTGTGGAGGAGGCTTTTGGGTTTGGATGGTAAATGAGTGTTTGGTTCTTGGGAATTTGTGGGAGAAAATGAGGGTTTCTGAGAAGAGATGCATAGGGAAGATTGGAATGCAGTTGCAGCTGCTGCAGACATGGTGGAGAAAAAAGTGAGATAGGCTTTCCTGTCTGAAAACTAATCTTATTGGTCTTATTTGTATGTTATGTGGCAATGACACGTGGCGATTGGGTTGAAAAATGATTGGATGCAGCCAGATTTCTTTTAGATGACTAAGGCGGATACGAAGTGGACCATGTACCATCCTATCCTATTACAGTTAAACTCTTTAATGTATCCTCATATTTTATCGAAATTGAAAATTTAATCATCACAACAATTCAACAATTTATAATAAAAAATTAATAAAAATTCAATTATTTAAAATCATGTGTTAAAAAATAATTGTACTATCTTAGACCAAATTTGCAATACTGCAAACGTAAATCGGACGAACTAGAAAATAATGTAGCAATTTGATGTAATGACATTATTGTTAACAAATTGTCGTACATTGATAAATGAACTAAAACTTTAGGTACCACATTGATAAGCACAATATTGCATAATTTATAATTCATGAATAAAATCTGACATTATCACATAGAAATATGTCTGTAAACAAACTTCATGTTGAAAATGGTCGACCATAAACAGGATGGTCAATTGTAAAGAGAAAAAAAGAGTATAGTTGGGTTCTGAGCAGAGAGATAAAATCATGTCAGCATTAAGTAAAGATCAAAATCTTATTAAGGTTGAGCTAACTAAGTTTACAATATTCTCACTATCTATTACAAACCAAAACCCAGAAGAATTGAAAAACAAAAGCTTTGTTCTTAACAGCAATGTTCACTGTCACATCAGTGATCAAGTGAATAATAATGTTCATAATACTGAGAAGAACCTGCTTAAATAAAGCAAAATAGATCCTCTATGCAGTAAGAATTGACACAAAGTTCTTTACCATGAAATAAGAGTTTAACAAGAAGGGACTTTAAGAAATGACAGAACTTCCCCAGGGCTAGTGGCAGCAGTTCCAGTGTCAGTGACTGGAAAAGCTTTTCCAATTTGCTTCAACCGTTGAGAATGCTTATTCCATCCTACATGACATTGGCATACAACACGAAGATGAAAGCCAGAGGATAGACATAATTACAGTTAAAGTAAGCCATTGTTAACAACAGGTTCTATCATGGAGACATGACAATCACATTTGCAGTAGGATTGCATGTGTTGTCCAAATTTCTTGTTTTACTGACCAAAGCACACAAGTGATGCCATAATAACACGCTTCAGGTTATAAAATCATTGAAATTTTTTAATAGAATTTATTATTATTATTATTTTTTTTTTTGGGGGGGGGGGGGGGAGAGAGTTAGAAGAAGGTTACATGATTGCTTACAGATGCCAATTAAACCTGTATGCATGTCAGTTAACATCTTTTTTTTTTTTAGCTCAAAGAAGGATGCATTTTTTACTAGATTTAACTCTCTGACACTAAAATAATGCTACCATATTATATTTTTGTGTGTCCGTACGTGTCTTCCTTATATTTTCCTGAACTCTTTTGAGATTGGCCATGATTAATGAAAAAGCTTTTTTTCTTTAATAATAGGCATCAATAACCTATTTTCAGCATTTAGACTTCCAAAACTTCAACCCCAAACCACCTATTTCATAGTGTTGTTATATAGGAAAACCAAGGGCTTTTTACTGCCATTAGACTTGCAAATTATACCAGAATTTTCACAAGAGCATTGAGGTATAATCAGATTGATAGTAAAGATCCTCCTTGCTTTTTTGGTGTCAACAAGATCCTTATCAAGACAGTCAAATATATGTAAATAACTTTTAGTTCCTGCCAAAAAGATATGCTTATGACAGCCGTGTAACCAACAATAATAGCTAGCACGTATGATCACTTCCCATTGAAATAAAAGTTTATTCTAGTTTTGTCAATCTAAGATCAATTATGCTGATCTTTTTATACATAACATATACATTGTAGATTTGGACCAGAAATAAAACATGGATAATTTCAACTACTTTTTCACTTCTAGAAAACAAAGGATATAGATATATACACATATGCATGTACTGCATGCGACGCACCACACTCCCCAACTAAAATTTGTTTCATACCTAGAAGGATAAGACCTAAACTTCCAGGAAGACGATCCAAATCCGTTTAGAATAAGATTACATGAAGAAAGATGCATGATTAGAAGCAGCTACAACCAATCATTTTACATAAGTGACATACTTACTAGCCATTGAAGATGTCTTTACACGTCGTGTCTGGCCATCATTATTGCCCGTGATTTTTGTTCATAGGACGCCGTCGATGGAGCTTTTTACCAGGTGTTTGGTGATCATCCTGCAAGAGAAAATTAGCAATGGTTGAGGAAATGAAGGGTTACTGTAGTAGCCTGTAGTCCCAAGAACCACCATATTTCAGTATTAAGACAAACCAACCTTATACAGCGATGCTGCTGACTCAGACTGTACTGTCTGTACAGGAATATGCCCCTGTGACCGCAGGGCATCCAAGGCATCCAATGTCAACTGCCATCCACAGAGTGCAACAACATCAGCACTGGAGCCACTACAGCCAGCAGCAGCAACAGTTCCATTCACCCAGGGGCAGAATTGGTTGTGATGAATAATTGGATCGAATTCTACAGCTTCTTCATAATTGCTTTCTCCTTTTGGGGGGCCTAAAAAACAAGTAGTCTTGATAAGGCATCACGAAGAGAAAAAGAAGGGAACTGGAAATGGATCACCTTCAAATTTTCATACAGTTCCATGAAACATGTATTCCAACACAAACCAAAAGTCTGATATGGTTAAACGGAAGAAGGTAACTTCAGTCAGAACTGAACTGGTACAATTTTCCTTGCACATATGGTACACTGATAAATGCTAATTACAAATAAATCTAGCAACCAATAGAAATAAGTACATGATCCAGATAAAAGTATGATTAATTCCAGCCTAGAAGTCAAATTTTTATGGTACCGAGACTAGCTCATTGTTACTGCTTCAGTAGGCTGGGTGAAAAAATTTCAAAAGGATTATGATTGAAACCTACTGCAAGTTAAAGGAAAATTTACATCATACCTGGGAACCAAAGGGGGGAATCTTCCTTTTGTTTAACAGCCAGTTCTTAGATGAATTAGTTTTGACGCCTTATTTATGTTTTATTAAAGTGAAATAAATAAATAAATAAAAAGAGGGTTAAACTACCCAATGAGCCTTAGAAGTAAATCAATGCAAATTGGTAGCTAGGATCTACAAGTAAGGCACATAGAGTTTACCTATTCCATTTGCAACAGCAAAATCTGACTCTGGCTCAGGAAAGTTGTTTATGGAAGATGATTTTCCAGCATCTTTTTCCTCTTTTTTCGGTGTTTCATTACCAGAATACATATTAGCATTGCAGGAGAGAGAAGGATGAGCACTGTTATCTGGGGCTAGTTTGCAGCTTTGGCTTATCTTTTCACCACTTTCAACAGACTCTGCTTTGACAGAACCATCAACTTTTGAACCACTGTCAGCCCGCCCCAAGGAGCGTGACAACATTTCCTGGCTGTCACCATGAGGATCCTCCCTATTTATTTCACCAGGGACAACCTCATCCATCAACCCAGGATCTGGAGCAGATTCACCAGTTTGACCCTGATTTTCAACATCTTCTATTCTGGGTTCCACATCACCAACTACACTATCTGTTCTATGCACAGACACATCTGCTCCATGAATTTCAGCTTCATGGCTGGCACACATACCAACACTCCCCCCACTAATTCCAAAACTAAGCCCATCCCTAGCTTGAGCTGTCACAGTTTCAGGTTCAGCATTGAAGATTTCCTCCCCGTCATTTGTACTGCTGATGCCCATTTCACCTGGAACTTCCTCTGCAGCAGGTTGGAAACAAATACTCTGCTGAGCTTGATTACTATAATTCAACTCTGATGTTTCATTCATGTCAAGGTGGCCATATGTACTAGATGAGGGAAAATGAATATCATCAACATCTCCGCGATAGTTCTCAACACTTTCCATAGAGTCACCACCTGCACTGTGACACAAAGTATCCATAGCAATGACAGAGGACGCACGCATTGAATCTCTCACTGACGGGATTTCAATAACCTGGTTACTTCCTTGCCTAAACAGAGAAACTCTATTGCCACCATCTCCATGAGTTTCAAAACCCACCGAATGGCTTGGGCCTGCCTCAGAGGAATCTCTTGGATATGGTGAGCAGTAAGTATCAAAAAAATCTGAATCACGGGCACGTTTGGAAGGGCCAGCAGAATATTGTCTGCAATCATTGAATTTGTCACCATCACGATCAATCACAGTTTCTTCAACACTATCAGCCTGTTGTGTGCATAACTGTGGCCTATCATCTGAACTGGCACCTATTTCCAAGCTTCGCTTGCGAGGACTAGGGCCCCGTGATTCATATGAAGCAGCTCGATCACCAACCTCACTACCCGATGGTTGCCCAATCAT
Organism: Gossypium longicalyx; assembly: GCA_025698465.1. NCBI lineage: Eukaryota > Viridiplantae > Streptophyta > Magnoliopsida > Malvales > Malvaceae > Gossypium > Gossypium longicalyx. Next base: position 91,311,843 of record CM047004.1, read on the forward strand.
TAGATCCCGACCCATGTCTGCATCATTCATATTTCTGGATGATGTGGCTCTACCCAACTTATAGAAAGACAGACCCCCAGCCATTGTAAGATTCAAATCAACATCTGTTTTTGGCACCAATTTTCTCTCATCAGTCGTTCCTACTTCATCACGGTCTTCAGTTGGTTCTTTCTCTGGATCATCAGCAGCAACCCAACCACTAATTCCACTGGCTGCACTTAATCCACGTGTCAACCCCATTTTCTTGCTTGTGTCAGGGATATCAATGTTGTTGGGAGCAACACGAGCAGGTCGAGGAACAGTTAAAAAATCCAATATCCTGACAGTAGCACCACATAAGCTACAGTCTAACAAAGGCACCCTGAATGCAGATCGTGACTCCATGACTAACACTTTATTTTTTCCAGTGTCCTTGGCTGAAGGAGCAAGAGCAGTTTTGCTTGTTCCAGGATCCTGTGAGAGATGAACCTGTGCTCTGTTAGGGCCAAAAGAACATCCATTTCTAGCTGATTGAGCAGAATGTTCTTCACAGTCTTGAACATTTAGAAGCCATCTCGGTTCCCATCCGCACAAACTTATGAGCTTTTGTGACTGTAAAAGAGTAAAGCACATAAGAACATAGAAACATTGCCAATTACCAACAGATAAAAACACATTAAAATATCTTACACGAGAATACAGACAAAATGCACCATCTCGAGTAACATCAAGTTCTGGTACACTCTCTGATCTGGATTCAAACTCTGACACATAATTCTGCAACAGAGAGAGAAGGCGATCAACCTGTGGACCCCGAGAAACTCGCATATGCTCCATTGCAGATGTAGCAATTATAGGAAGAGACTGAAACTGCACAAGTCCATCACATCTATCCTTGTATCCTGCAATTAGGGCAGACTGGGGCGTTGGAGGGAATTGGACCAAGCTTTCTGGACAGCTGTTTCCTCTCCAAGGACAAGAAACTTTGTGCCCAATATCCAGCTGCTTGGAAAAGGCCTCACCAGCATCCTCAACTTCAAAGGCGGAAAAACAAAAAGAAATAAATAAAGTGTTGGGAAAAGAAGAGAGACCAAAACATATTGAACCATTAGAAATGCACTGCTAGCAAAATCTTGTTAACTGCAAACCCCTCAGAAAAAACATCATTGATAATATTACCTTCAGATAGCCAAACAACCCAAAACAGTTCATTTACCTAAACAAGAACAACTGTTACAGCTACTGACCTACCAGAATAAGTAAGCTAATGTAACAACAAGTCAAACAAATACAAATGGTTCAGTTCATCAATTCCCTAGCTGATGTAAAGAAAAACAAAAGGAAGCAAAAGCAAGTATTTAGAATTAACCACTTTAGAAACACATAAAGCAAACAAAACATGAAGGTTTCCTACAATTTATTTTTCTTAGCTAATACCGTGTCAAATTATTGTCACCAAAGTGAGTTCTTCCATTTATCTGTCCATTACATCATTGCTCATCTATTTTCTTATATATAATTGAGCACATCTCAAAGCATCATTAAGTAGAAAGGTCAGAGTTTATGTGATGGTCTTATTACAATGATTATATATCCCCAGGAAGAAGCAAATAAAGAAAAGGAAATAGTTGAATTACAATATCTAACCTTCAGAAGTAGCCCACGATGGGGAGGATGTGAAATGCAGGCATGCCCCACATGTTTCACATACAATTTTATCAACATCTATATTTACCCAACCTCTTTGAGCACAAGCCAATGAACTTGCAACCTACAATTAATTTGAAAAGCAGCAGTTTGCTTTAAGATCAGGTTAAGCATATTCAACAACTAAAAGAAACTAAACCTTTTACATGCTTGACTCAATGCATATGCAATCACTTTAAAACCCAGGAAAAACTTAGAAGATTGCATGAAAAAGAGTCCATGATGTCCTTTGTGATAAGGCAATTATCCAACTGTGATGAATATTAAAGATCAACACAAATAAGACAAAACCAGGTCAGACAAAATGCAAACTCCACTGAACTACATTTCTACTAAGGAGATGCTGCAGCTAGATCAAGTGTGTACCTTAGGCTTCCCAAACCAATTCATAGGCTTAAATGTAGCCAAACGCCTGAGAAGATCCCCTCTTTCCCATGGTCGACATGAAGTTCTAGATGATCCAAGGGCTGATCCACCAGCACTAGTACTGAATGAAATCCGTGGAGCTTGGGATCCAACACAAGATTGAGAAGCAGCTTTGGAATTTTGACCATGACCAGACCAATCCACACTGCCAACATTTGTTGGAACAGCAGGTGAGGATGCCCCAGCAGAACTGATAAAGAACAAGAATCATCATTTTTTTCAGAGTTCATAACGTAGTAACCATAATAGGATTATTTCTCTAGTTGGCCAATAAGCACAATTTTCTTATCCCATATCAATTGTTGGATAATCGATCAATGATAAGTAGAGAGTTGATACTATCTTTTTTCTTCTTTTTTTACTAATAAAGGTACAACCAATAAAATAAATAAGGAAATTAAAGAAAACTGCAATTAGGCAGGCTTTTTTGCACCGATAGCCATGCAAAAAAGCATGTCATGGATGGGAACAAAGTGTGGGCTTGATCAAATGTGCCATGCCCAAAATGGTCTAAGGCACTTTTGTTGTCTAGCGCTAAGGGAAGTTAACCTGTCCCTTATTGGTCAGTTCTTTAACAGGAAACAAAAACTTTCCTGCTAATGAAATGACATGTTCCTAGCTGAAATAGATCCAGTTTCCATCCTCTATACCTCTACAGCTAAATTAACCAAAAAATAGCATAAACAATGACTTAGCGGGTTGACAACCAACCATACAAATGACGAACAATATCTTTTCTAGATTATCATCACTTCTATGGAAAGCCATTATTAGTGTGTACAGAGATAAAAGCATAAACCTAGTGACCTACTTAAGACTTCGAAATGCAAAAGCTTTTTTTTCGCTTTTCTTTTTGGCTACATAAATGCAAACTGAGTTTAATTAATTGTTTTCAATTTTCCCTTTTCCTAATTTGGATTCAAATAAAAGTACGCCAAAGCTCAAATTTAGGATATCTAGCGGAATTCCACCCCGTATGGCTTGTTCTTCACTTTCCAGCAATTTAACAAAATCTCAACCATTTTCCCTCCCCAAAACACATCCAACAAACCTAACACTAACCCTAAAAATCACACGGGAAAACAGGAAACAAAATCCGAATATTCACCTAAAAAAATGGATTCTGAGGAAAACAAAAGGAAACCCTAATTTGAGAAAATTGAGATTGAAAAGCAAGTAAAAGGAGAGTAGCAAGAGTTGGTACCTCGCAGCAGGAGTGGGATCTATGGTCCCACCAGAGCTAATGACCTCTTCTCTCATTGCTGCAGCGCCTTCGCTCCCTTCCTTCCTCCCTCTTTCGGCCTAAGAGTAATAGTTTTAAAACCAAGACCAACCGAGTCGAAACTCGTTCGAATTTGAAACCCGAGCGCTTGACATTGTTAGCTCCAATTTATAGCGCGAGTATATATACTTGCCAGGCCGTAACACGAGTTTTCTTTTTCAATAGTGATGGGTCGGACGTTTTTCTATGTATTTGGGCCTACCAAGCCTCGCTTCTTTTTATATGAAATGTCCTTCAATCAAGTTGCGCAACCCATTTTAAAAACTTTAAGCCCCACAATCCATTTACTATTTAAAAACAATAAAATATCATAAATATTTTTTCATATTAATATTTATATTTTTATGAATTTTAATTAATTTAAGTTTTGCCGGCAGTTCAGAAAATTTCTTGCCCAAACCCAAAAGGGGTCAGTTAATAACGGTAAAATTTAAACTATATTATAAGTGATTTTGAGAAGATAAAATATTTATTTTAAATATAATATTATAAAATAAAAGATTTAATGAGAAATATAAAGATAGTTTTATTGAAAAATATTTTTTCAAAAGTCTAAAATTAAAAAAAATTAGTTTAAAATCTAAATTTAAAATCAATGTTTGGTTTAAAAAGTTATTTGTTTATCAAATTTTTAGATTTAAAATTATGGTTTGAATTGAAAAGTGTTTTTGTGATAAACACACCTGTATATTCAATATTTTAAATGAAAGATAAAAGAAGATTAATTCAAGTATCCATTAAAATTTTTTTTTAATTTTAAATATTTTTTTAAATTTTTAAAATTTCAAACAAACAAAAATTTAAAACTCGTCAAGTTATAAATTTAAATTCAAATTGTTTGTATAGGATAAAGTGTATAAATATAAAAAAAAGGTTTAATGATAAATTTGGTCACTAATATTTACATGTTTTGTCAAAATGATCCTAATTGTATTTTTGAATCATTTTTGGCCACCAACTTTTGTTTTTTTTTTTCAAACTGCTTTTTCTAATTGCGGGGATGACGTGGAATATTTTTAATGAGATATAATTTATTACTTCAGTAACTCAATAAGATAATTACATGTGAAAAGTAATAAAATAAATCATACATGAAATTAAAAAATAACTCTTAATTTAAAGAAAATAAGCGTAATTATCTAAAAAAAAGTTTCAAAATAAATGCATATATTTGTTTACTGAGAGGCTTCAAAAAAAATTAATAAATTAAACCGAAAATAATGAATGTGTGCATTCATTTTAAATTTTTTTAAATAATTACATTTATTTTCTTTAAATTAAGAATTTTTTTTTTAACTTCATGAATTATTTATTCATTTTCTTAATTTCTTATTGGGTTAATTTCTAGACCTTGATGTGGAAACCATCTTGATAATATATATGTCCCTTGACTGAATTTTGAGAGGTTTTGCCATGGTTTTCTTCAAAATTATATTTAGAAAATAAAAAAAAATTTCCATTTTATTCAATTTGATTATTTTCTCATTTTAATCTAAAATCTTTGAAATTTTTATGAAATTAATGTTAGATTTCTCACTAAAGTCTAATTTAAGAGTACTCTTTCATATGAAACCAACCATGAAGGCTTGAAGGTGAAAATGAAAGTGAGAGAAAATATGGGTAAGTTATTTAAATTATTATGCTATGTTTATTTAATTGTATAATTTTTTTGTGGAATTGCAAGAATTAAGCGTACATAATTATTTTCTATGTTTAAAAGGATGGAAGTATTGTGTTGATGTCTGAAGTGAATAGCGAATGATTTTATGAATTATTTGGTGAATGATTTTAAGTGAATAATTAAAAGTGAGAAAGTATGAGTGTTTTTACTAATAATATTTTAATTTGGAATTAATTATTTTGAATGATGGAATTGCATATTTATTATGTTGAAAGTGGTAAATATTTATTTTAAATATTTTTTGGATGAGTAAGTTGAAAAATGATTTGTTAAGTGATTAATTTGATAAAAGTTGTAAAAAAATTTTAATTCTAAGGGTCTGGTAGTGAAATCTGAAACATTGATGTAGTAATGATTATGAAATATGAAAATTTGGAAAGATGAGCATAAAATAGTAAAATTTGAAACTATAGGGGTTAAATTATAAATATTTCGAAACATGAGTTTTAGGACTAATTTATATATTCGAGAATTTACAATTCTGAAAAACAGAATACGAAAGTTTAATGGTTCGAAAATCAGGGACTAATTTGTGGAAAATTTGACAATTTGAGTTGTACGGACTAAATTGTAAAATCTGAAAATTTCAGAAAAGGGACTGTTTTGCAAAACTGTACAAAATGGGGTTTAGGACTGAACTGTAGAATAAGAAAATCTGTTTATAATGAATTAAATTGAAGAATAGTAAAAAATTGGATTTTAATGACTAAATCATAAAAATTATAAAATTAAAATTTTAGGTACTATTTTATAAAAACTGTAAAATTTGAGGAATAGAGCTTGTTTTCTCAATCCTGAAACATTTAGTTATAAATTTGGGGATTATAATTATAAACTTGATTTCATGAAATATTTCATCAATAATTGTGTATAAAATTAAATAACAAAAATTTGAAATTAATAAGTTAGATTTGTTATGATTTGTATGTGATCTGGAATATTTTTTTAAGTTTATATATATGAATTTATGATGAATTAGTGAGAATAATTAAAATTAAATCTTAAGATTATGAAATAAGCTCGGATGGTCGATATATGTATAAATTTTTATATTAAACACAAAATTAAATTTCAAATGTTGAAATTAAGTGTCTGAATGTTATAAAAAAAATTTGAAATTTTTTAATGTGACATTCATTATTTGGACTTGTTATCGAATCAAGTAAGGGATGTTACAATCTGATATGTGCTTGGGAACATACTCTAGGTCTCTCTATAGAGGTATGTTTCTGATGACTCTTGTTTTGATGTTGGCACCCTTTTGCTTGGGTGGCTCACAATTCACATTAGGGTTTTTCTTCTATCTCATTTTTGAGCAGTCGATAATTCTTGCAGATTATGTTGGAGTTAATCCAGTTGTTATTGTTATGCTTCCTGTTGGCGTAGTTAGGACTTAATTGTCGAAATTGTTCTTAAAAAGCTTTGAACTATTCTTACAATATTAACGATTTTTAGGGATTGATATTTGGGTTTTGGGTAGCGTAAGCTTGGCTTTGATAACTAATGTAAGATACATAGTATTGTTGATATGGGTAAGGCTAGGTGTAATAATTGTTAAAGTTTTGATTCATTTGAGTTGATCTTGAGTTTGTCCATTAAGGATATTGATTTTTGGGTTTGCCATAATGAGAAATGTGAAAATGAAAGTGGTTCACGCTCACCATACCAATTGTTGACACTATAATCGAATGAGGTAGAGATAATGGTGATGTAGGGTGGTTGACCTTCTCAGGGTAACGCTAAGAGCTGCTTAAGGTAGTGGTTTAAACAATGTGATTGTAGGTTGATCGAAATTGAGAGAGAGAGAGATTCCCTTTCATGAACGAATTTAGAGTTTATATACCTTTAACCATGATTTTGAGGTGTAATGTGTCATTCTTTTATTGGTGGTCTCAAATCAAGTTGGTCAGATACTCTATCCCCATAAACTTATGTAAGATGATAATTAGAGATAATGCCAATCACTTCAAATAAGATGTGACAGTTAGTATTAAAAGAAGCAGTCCCTATGCAAGGCCCACATAGCTGACGAGTTGTTTTTAAGGATTTTTCTGAAAAACAGCTCAGAAGAGTAGGTGGCTGAAACAGTAGAGGTATACTGGAAAAAAAAATATGAAAGGGAAACAAAAAATTTCAAAGCCAACCACCAATTTTCTTTTTCCCATTTTTATTCATTAATTGAACTAATAGGCATTGTTAAGTCTCAAAACAACAGAGTTAAATTGTATTTTAGAATCGCAAATTCCAACAGAGGCTAATATATAATTGGTACATGCATACAGTGCTTTACACACGATGAAGTCTACAACCATCGGAAAATGAGAAAAATATTCCGTTTGAGTAGCCGGTAACAAAAGTTTGCCCTAGAGAACTGACCAGATGCACCGTCTGTGGAAAACCCCGGTCATCGGGATGAAAGAGACCCTGCAATCAATTGCACGAAAACCATGGAAGAAAAGGATCACCTAATATGGAGTTTATAACATAATACAACACTTCCTAACTGCTAATTGTTGACATACTACAAGCCTTCCACATTAAAGTCATGCATATACAAACTAAAATATTGTTTGAATTTAGGTTCTCCTTCAAAAAAATATCATAGGATGATAAGAAATTTACACTTCAAAGATATGTATGCTCTACAAGCTGGTATTATATATACTAACCCTTCTTTTCTTCCGGTTTTCCTTCCTCTGTTGTTTTCCATACAATATCTTTTAACCCGGCAGATAGATTATTATAGAACTGTAAATTTGAGAAAGCAGTGTGTAAAATTAAGGAAACATAAAGCTAGGAGGGGAAAAACAAAGGTGTTATTTCAAAACAGGGAACACCAAAGTGATATCCATCGCATGCTTTTACATCATGAGTGACCATGGTTATAGGTAAATTAGTAAAGGGTAAATTACACTGGTAGTCACTCAACTATTAGTAAAATTCTTTTGTCACCAAATAATAGAAAGTTACAAAATAATCATCCAACTATTCGATTTTTTCTTTTTTGGTCACTAGCCATTAGTAATTACTAACGGGAAGATAACTTGGCGACTTTTTAAATTTGATATAATAGCAACTTTAATCTTCAACATTTATACATTGTGTTAATTTAGTCTTGATTTCAAAAAAGTTAACCTTCAACATTTACGCATTGTGTGATTTTTTTTCAGTTTTACTTTTATTTGTGACATTTAGGATTAATTTTTTCGATACAATGTGAAAAACATTGAAAAAAAAATTATATAATGTGTAAATGTTGAGAGTTAAATTTTTTAGAATCAAAACTAGATTGATACAATATATAAATATTAAGGTTAAAGTTACTATTATGCCAATTTTAAAAGCTGGCTGGCTGATTAAAAAAGAAAAAATTGAATAGTTAGGTTACCAAAAAAGAAACTTATCAATTGTAGTTTACCCACTAGTAAATAAAACTATCCACTGGTATCTGAGAGGCCTAGAACTTATATTCAATAAGAAAGTGTTTTCATAAGCAGCACTATATAAGTTCTAATACCTTGTGAAATTCCAGGGTATCTCCTCCAGACTTTCGAAGTTCAACCATGCAGACTGAAGGAGCCACCTGAAGAATCTGAAGATGGAAACAAGCAGGGTTAAAGGGGTGAAAACAGCTGAAATTATGCGCAAAAAGATAATGACTAAACGAGAGGTACCTCTGTTGTAACAGCCAAATGACCCTTTCGTCCAGGTTTTTCTCCTAACAGCTTAATCTGTGACATGTAAAAGAAAGTGAATCATCAAAAATCAGAAAATAATTAAGCATGTTATAACTAATATCTGGTGAAAGATCTAAAGAGATTTACAGTTCATTCAGTGTCCAATTGTCCATCAGATGTAGGACGCACAAAGATTAAATGCAGTTAAAATTTAGAGTAAACCTTATTGTTATTTTTCTTCACATCAAAACCCAAGGGCAATGCAGCTTCCTCTATTTTAGAGACTATCTCATTTGCAGGACTTTTTGATGTGAATCTTGTTTCCCGTTTAACTAGTCCCTGTAATCAAAATGTCAAGAGTGCCATGGGTATTTTTCCCATTTTCTGTTTAGTATATCACATAATAATTTAAAGATACTTGGTTAACATACCATTTGCTTCTCAAACAGACAACTGAGGTCAAGACCCTGAGACGTCGAGATAAGTTGAAATGCGTTCATCATAGCAGGTGCTGCAGGCCTTTCTTCTCGTCGTTCAACGACAAGGTTTGGAGATCCCTGTTATCAAAACCATGTACACAGACTCATCCCATTGTACCAACAACACAAAACCATGTTCCATATGTGAAAAACACAACCCTTACCCCTGATTCATTGAAAATGGAATCCACATCAACAAGAGTAACATCAGCTTCCTCAAACTTAGGTGGCTTATATCCTTTCTTAAACCACTCATTCTCAAGAATCTCAGCAATTGTTATCCTCTAGTTTAATCACAAGTAGTAAAGAATGAAAACTATATTCATATACAACTTAAGAAAAAAAGGGGAAAACATGAAAAAAAGGAGAAAAGTATGTACAGTCAATGGATTAGGATCTAGAATTCTTTTGATTAATTTCTTTGCACTTGATGAAAACCATGGAGGACAATTGAAATTCGCCTTAAATATCTGCAGTCAGACAGGGGACTCTTTTAGAGAAAGCATTTTATATGCAGAAGACAAAAATCAAACTTCAAGTTGGTTGGTCACTAACATGAAAACTAGGCTGATACAAACATGGCAGGTATCTTTTTTTCTTTGCTTATATGTGTACATGTGTTCTCTTTGATAATGAATTGGCACGTAATAACACATGACACTCTAGCAAAATTGTTTACTTTGAAGTAAAAGGAAAAAAGAAATTTGAGAGACAGAAATAGAGAACAAGCACCAGATTATATAAAGCCACTAAATTGGTGTCATCAAAAGGCAAGTAACCGGCCATTAAGACAAAGAGTATAACACCACATGACCACACATCTGCTTTAGCTCCATCATAACCTTTACTTTTTATCACCTAGAAAGTGATAGAAAAAAGAAAGTAATAAAAGTAAAGTTAATAGATCATTAAGAAAAAGTAATCTTGCTTACAACAAAAGCTTATCTACCTCTGGAGCAACATAATTTGGTGTTCCACATGCTGTGTAAAGTAAACCGTCCGCCTATACAAAAAGGATCAAATAATCAGTTTTAGTTATTCTATCAGTATCTTATGAAAAGATGAACGATAAACACCCATCCACCAATGTGGTACGTGATGGAAACACCATTGCCATATGCTTCTACGGTTAATCATCTCCTTTGATACCCACAAAATTTAATCGCCTAAGCAAAGGTCAAACCACACACATGCAAGGTGGACAAAAATGGTCATCTTTAACTCGTGTAAAAGCAAATGAGTAGTATAAGACTGCATAATTACGAAAAAGCAACACACATAGAAGAAATCCATAATGAATATAAGATATTGTATAAATGTTATCACTCACAGAGAGAGGCCATAAGACAAGAAGACAACACACTTACTCGAACTTGTTGAGGTAAAGCACTCAAACCAAAATCAGAAACTTTAAGAACTCCATTAGCATCTAGCAGCAAATTCTCGGGCTGTTACAAAATATTATATCAAATAATTTTACATATTTAACTGCTATAGGCGAAAGGAAGGGTAAAAGTACCATAGAGACACCTATATTAAGTGTCGGATTGCATTTTGCCTCATTTACTAAAGTTAGATCAAAGAGCAAATTGGTCATTCTATTAAAAATTTCATCCTTTCCTATCGTTAAAATATGGCCCTTGTATGTCAACATGAAGTACAAGTAGCACATCGCGTATTACTGTCCGGTTATTCCATCAACTATATCAGTTTTTAGTAGTACAAATAGATAGAATTTTTAACAAAAAGGACCAATTTACTCTTCGAACTAATGTATAGGGACTAATTTACCCATTTTTTGAATAGATAAAATAAAACGCAATCTGATTGCTAGTACAACTGCCTCCATGGTACTTTTACCACGGAGGGGTAGTGAACACAAACTATATCCTACACCTTCAAGTCTCTATGATAAACACCTCTGCTATGGCAATAATCTACAGCATTAATAAGCTGATGAAAATACGTTCTAGCGTCATCTTCCTTTAATCTCCCCCTGCGAGCCTGGTATTGGTCCATAAATAAGATGAATGCCATTAAATGAATCCTGATAGCACTTTTCCAAAACAAAGGCACATATTTGTTACTATCAATGTCTTACAATATTGTCAAAAAGTTCCCCACCAGTCACGAATTCTAGAACAATATAAATTTTTGTTTTGCTAGCCATCACCTACACAAACAATACCAGTGGAAGTCACCAAGAAGCATAGACAAGAAACAAGCAAACAAAGTAAAATAGAAAAAAATTGTGCCAAACCTCAAACATACGGATGACATTTGGGTGTTTAATGAGTTTCATGGTTGAAATTTCGCGTTTAATCTACGAAAGATAAAGAAAAAGAATAAGGTAGCATGTACAAAGAACATAATAGCATCTTTCTTATTTAAAAAGATATAATGATAAATTTAATTCTTACTACATTTTTTATCATTTCAATTCTTATTTTTCATTTGAGTTAAATTTAACTTCAACATTTAAAAGGAATCGAATTTAACCAATATTTTTAAAAGAATTAAATTGCCTTTTTTAAAAATAAAAATAGGGACTAAAACATTATAATTTTAAATACCATAGTTTGCATGTCAATCCAAGTGAATGTGAGATTGCTACAACACCAACTTTACAACATTTTAACTCATTCTAAATAGATTATGAGTTTAAATTTAATTAAAAAAAGTTAAATTGAAAAAGAAATAAATTTTTAAAACTAAATTTATCATTATTAACCCATTGAAGTTTGGTTCTTAAAAACTCGATTTGCTTGCTAGTTGTTTTAACACTCTATTTGTCCTCCAAACAAGTCAACTTATGCTCACAATCAATGTTTGAGTCCCAAGAAAATCAAAGAAAAAGGCAAGAAAGAGAAACAATCAAAAATTAAGATTACAAAGTCAAGTCTTAATTAGCATCCTAATTAATCCAAAACTAAACACGAAAAGAATCATTCAAATAAATATAAATACCTGACTAATCATCTTGTGCTTCAAAACTTTTTCTTTATCAAGAATCTTGATTGCTACATTTTCTTGAGTCTCTACATTCCTTGCAAATTTCACCTTTGCGAATGTTCCTTCTCCCAACGTCCTCCCTAGCTCGTACTTCCCCACACGTGTCCTGCTATTCGAGCTCGTGCGAGTCGTCATCACTTTCTCTTCCCCCCTTTTTTTTTTTTTTTTAATTTCCTCGTAATTTTCTTTTCAAAAAATGGACATCTTTTTCAATTTTCCCTTTGTTTACATTAAAGCTTGCTGTTAATCAAAGACCTCTTTTTCTTGCATGGTTGCCATAGCTGAGACTTGGCCACCCTCATTTTGTTCCCAAAAAATAAGAAAATAAAACTCAATTTATGAAGATTAAAATGGGAAAAGAAAATGTAGTTGGATAGATTAATGGGGGGAAATTTTGGAAATGAGAGAAAGCAGAATAGTGGGTGTAGGTATCCCATGAAATCGGATAAATGAACGGTGAAGAAAATTGGTTAAAGAAAGGGAACGAATGTAGATGAGCAATGAAAGGAGCTTCCTTCATGGGTTCGTTAGCAAAATTTCCTAAATGAGTTAGCTTAGTTTGGATAGACGGTGTGTTTACTTCCGGTCATATTAGAAAGAATGGTGGAGTGTGTATTTGGATTCAAACATAACTGTAGCGGTGAGATGAGAAAAAGAAAATGACTATTAAGTATATCATATATTAGAATTGATATATAATAGAAAATTTTTAAATTATTTTATTTTTTTAAAATTATTAAAATATGTGAATTTATAAATTCATTTAATAAAATATTAAAATGTATGTTCCAATATTTTATTATAAGTATTTTAATAAATTATATAATCAATTTAAATTATTTATTAAATAAAATGATAAAATAGTAAAATAATAAATATTTGATAAAATATTTTATTATAAATATTTTAATCATTTTAAAAATAATAAATAAAAACATAGGTATTTTTGTCTTTTAAAATTACCTATTGCCCTTAGTGGGTTGACTGGAGCTTTTAGCACCAGTTAAAATTTTCATATCTAGTGCAGCACGTTTGTGCACTACAATTTGTTCCAAACAGCATCCCAACGCGCTGTGGTGCAGTGATATTGATTTTTCAACACAAAATTTTCAACGCACTGTGCACGATATGAATCCAAAGGAACCCTTAGTCTATTAAAGCCTAAAATCTACAATTTGGTTAAAATTAATTTTAGTCCCTGTACTTTGATAAAATTTAAAATTTAATCCCTATACTTAAATAGATAAATTGTTTTTTCTAATTTAAAAATCTCCCTTTAACCATTAACCTTGTTAATATTTTTTTATCAATATTTGTCATCTTGGTATGTTAATTAGATTGATGCTGCATATATTGACAAAAATAAATATATTAAGTTGACAAATTTTGATAAAAATTACAAACAAAGATAATAATTAGACTAAAATTTTTAAAATAAAAAATAAGAAGATTGGATTGTTAACTTTTAAAGTATACGGATTAAATTTCAAACTCAATAAAATTTATTGATTTTTAGATCATTTTATTCATAAATTTAAATTTTATATATGTTCATAGCCGTAAGCTCCCAAGTATTGGGAGGAGCCCAGGGCTTTGACCACGTACTTGTTGAAGAATGAGTTGACGACTCATAAGCAATGGCTTGGTTAAGGGAACTCATCGGAGCCGTAGCGAAAGCGAGTCTTTATAGGGCAATTGTCGCTGCTTATGGACTCAAACTAGGGTGACCTATCAATGACCAGGATGAAACTTGGGTGAAACTAAGTGGAGGTCCGAACAAACTGATGTTGAAGAATCAGCGAATGAGTTGTGGTTAGGGGTGAAATGCCACTCGAACACAGAACTAGTTGGTTCCCCTCAAAACGCGTTGAGGCGCAATAGTTGACTGTACATTTAGGGGTAAAGCACTGTTTCGATGCGGGTCGCGAGAACAGTACCAAATCGAGATAAACTCTGAATACCAAATATGACCTCAAAATAACAGGGGTCGAGGTTGGTCTGTGAGACTATAGGGGATAAGCTTCATCGTTGAGAGGGAAACAGCCCAGACCACCAGCTAAGACCCCTAAATGACCACTTAATGATAAAGGAGGTAAGGGTGGCAGCCACTCTTGAAAGAGTGCATAATAGCTCACCTTAATAATGTTATCTTCAAGTTAGTTCAAATAATGATTTTTTTTAGTGAATTATAAGAAAATGGCAAAGCCCTAATAACAACGTGATTAATGCTTTTTAGCAGTGCAATTTGGTGTTAAATTCGTAATGTTCTTATTGATGAAAATATGAACATTTCTGGCTTACATTTACAGCACATATATAAGTCTCAGCAAAGTTTTGGCCAATGATCATCATGCCAATCCCCCGGGACTTATCTAATTAGCTAGTTGTTGAAGAAAAAAGAAGGGATTAATTATCCAAAAACAAGGGATTGAAGATACATATTCTTCAAATACACCATCGTTCTAGTTACTGAAAATTAAAAAACTGGACACTCCTTTGAGAAAAATACTTGGAGTGAGCCGTCACAGTGGTAGCTGAAGAAGATGAAGCAGCAGCAGCAGCAGTCACCATAGTAGCACCTGCAGGAATTGTAGTTGATGATAAACTCTTTGAACCATCAAGATTATCCTCTTCATTAATGGTATCCAACATCGTCCTTGTTCTTTGTCTCATCACAGTAACAAACTGTGGTGGAGCAACTTCCATGATAAACCTCGGAAGACGTGAACTCGACATGTCTGTAAGTAAGTAAAAGCTTTGAAGACGTTTTGAAACAAGAAAATCCCAAGAAAGAACCCTGGTTTTTGGATAAGCACAATGCTGAAGCTA
This sequence comes from Gossypium longicalyx, assembly GCA_025698465.1. Lineage (NCBI taxonomy): Eukaryota > Viridiplantae > Streptophyta > Magnoliopsida > Malvales > Malvaceae > Gossypium > Gossypium longicalyx. The sequence goes on from CM047004.1 coordinate 91,326,915, forward strand.
TGTATTTGATAAGATTTATATAAGGAAGAACATGGTTTGGCTTGCATTGAAATGGTGGTCTTAATCAAAATTTTAACTCTTAGTGCCGACACTTACTTTTTGATATTAATTAGCAAAAGTTATATTTGATGTTTGATGTTTCAGAAACAAGATCGTAAGAGATAAGTACATAGTAGGGACCTTTGCAGATATGCATTAATGGCTTGGAAAATTTGCACTTTTCTTAGCTGAAGCGGCACCTTCTAAATTTGTGCCATCTGCCCAGTCCTCTTACCTTGCCTTGCGGAGCCATGAAAGGTTGAAATCGACAATAAATTTCTTGAAAAAACTTGCACGACTGGAAACTCTTTTGTTTCCATCACTTGAAGATTACATCTCTCTCAATCATTTATGGATAGAAATGAAGATGAAAATCGTGAAGGAAATAAGAGAGTACTCCAATGAAGACCGGTTCCTCATCCAACATATTCAGACATGGTATAGGTCATAATTTTTCAAATACATAATTTATTTTTTTAAATAAATAGTCCTATACGATTTCAATTTTAATATTGAACGAATTAGTCTCCCTAAAAAATATTAAAATAATTTTAATTTTAAAAGTGAATAAATAAAAACTATTAATTACGAGGTTAATACATATATAGACCAAAAAAATAACATAACATAAATATCCAAACGTAAATTTATGAAGACATCTTGTGACATTGGTATGTGTATAACTTGTATGTCGAAATCTTAATGAAGAAATTGGGCCATCTTAAATTTAAATAAGTAATTATATTTCTGTACTTTTAGCCCAATTTCAAGGATAGTAATGGCCCATCATCACTCATTCTGATAATACCCTAAAACCCTAGAAAACCCCCTAAATTTCCTTTCTCCTTAGTTGCTTCCTCAACCCCCATCAGAGAAGGTGCAAAAAAAAATCCACTGTTTCCTTTATATACTTGGTTTTTCTATCTGGGTTTTCTTTTAATTGCATGAAAGTTCTAATCTTTCTCTCTCTCTTTTTACAGTTTGTGTTTATTTTGATCGGATAAGATGTATCTCCAGTTCTACATAAATGAGAATGGTGACAAAGTTTACACCACTAAGGTAAATCCCATATACCCATCACTTCTTTTTATTGATAACTAGTTAAAACTACAAATATTCTGAGGTTTGTATTAATTCCGCAATTTGATAAGTTCTGCATATGGTGATTGAGACTGTGAGATGGACGACCTTGTATGTAGTATGTGCTCCAAAGTTTGAACTTTTTAGTTTTGAAAGCTGAGTTTTTAGCTTAATTTTCTCTAAAACCTGTAACATAGCTGAGGACTTTTTTATTGTGGAAGCAAGAAATTTTTGGTGGAATTTCGTTTTCTTAATAATTGAGGGAGTAACCCTGGAATGATTTAAATGTGAAATTTGGGACTGTGATTAAGTTTTAATCTCTGTCCTGCTGTCTAGCATAAGCTGTCTTTCATCATATTATCTTTGTTATAGCAATATTTTAGGTTTCTAATATATGGATAATCAATATTTCGCAAATTATTCTTTATATTTACATTTGTATGGATTTTATGTGCAGAAAGAATCACCACATGGGCTGCCTACTCAGTCTGCTCATCCAGGTAATATGGCCTGAAGCATTTTATCTCAGTTCTGGCGTACACTGATCATTAATTTTATAGTCTTTTTTACATTTTTCTTTCTTTCATGGTCCTTCTGATTGTACCTTTTATGAGCAATTCTAGCACATTTTATGTTTGACCCTGCTTGTCTATTGAGGGGCATGCACACACACACACGCACTTATTCGGTATTCCTGTAAGCTGCTTTGATCTACATTATTTTGTTTTGCCCATCTTGATTGAAAACCAACAAAAGATGATTATCATGATGGAGAATTGGTAATGATCTGAGCTCTGATTACATGGTCATTAGCTATCTGTCTCTAATTTATACAGTCATCAGCAAGTTGGTACCGCTTTGTGTCGTCCATGGCACTTAACAGTAATGGGTGGAAAGTTGCATAGAAATCTTATTCATAAGTACTGTAATGTTATCTAATGATTGTCTTTCTGATCTTTTACCAACATTCGCACAGCTCGTTTCTCCCCTGATGACAAATACTCAAGACAAAGAGTTCTTTTGAAGAAGCGTTTCGGATTATTGCCTACCCAGCAGTCGCCACTAAAATACTGAAACATTTCATGTCATGCATGCTGTACTTTTATATAGCATACTTGGTGTCTTTGTATGTGTAATGAAGTTCCTCTTCGGCTCATATCTAAGTCCCTTTATGATGACGATGATGATTTAAAATTACAAACAGCTAAGTAACTTGAGTATTTTGTTTGTTCCAAGATTAGATTAAGTGTTGTTATCCCTTCTTTGTTTTAAGTATTAGGTTTACTATGTTCCTATCTTAAAAGTTAAGCCCCTCCTCTTATTACCAATTGGTTTTGGGTTAGGTTAGATGCTTAACATGATATCAAAGCTTTTATAAAATATTTAATTATAGTTTGATTATTTTATTTTTATTATTAATTTCGAGTTTGGGTCAATCTCGGGTTTGGGTTTTTTGAGTTTAGATTTTTCAAGTTGGGTTCTTTTTTTGTTAAATTGGGTTTCAATGGGTTTGGGTTCTTTTTGGGTCGGGTCCAGTTTGTCATCTCTAGTGCTGCATGTGAAGAGAGTGTTAAGTGTTGTTAAATTAAGGGTGTGTTTGGATGTACGGTGTGTTTTCTCACGGTTAGTGTAAAATTCTTTAGTGGTGGCAAAATTAAATACTATAGCGTGAGATAAAAAGTAAAGTAAGTTAAACGCGTCACATTTCTCTCCTCATCCAAATTCACCATAAATTTGCTAGGTAATAGGTTTATAGTGCCTTTGAACATTTTGTTTGTGTTTCATCCTATTTTTTAATTTATAGAATTTGATTTTTAACGTAAAAAAAAAAAATAGTTCGATTGTTAATAAACATATGAACTTGAGATGCTTTTTTTTTTTTTGGCTAATGTATTGCATATAAATTGTTAAATCGTTGAATTTGTTAATTTTGTGAATACATATTGTTGAATTTTTAATTTCCAAAGTAGTAATTTAACAAGGTTTAATTAGGGGTGAATAAAGTTTGATTTGATTCGAAAAAATTAAAAAAAAATTAAATTTTGAGTTAATTGAATCGAATTATTTGAGTAAAGTAATTCTAGTTTTGAATTTGAGTTGTGTTGTATTTTATAATTCGAACAATAAATTAGTGTAAATATTCTTTTGATTTTTGTTAATTTTAAAAGTGAGTAAATTGGTCAATCTCTCAATAAAAAAATATTTATTACAAATTTTAAAATTTATATTTAAATAATTCTAAAAAATATATAAAGAAGGCTAAAATTTTTTTAAAGTAATAATTTTGGACCTAAGTAAGTTAATTAATGATTTAATTTTATTATACTAAAATATTTTAGGTTTGAAATTTATTTGCTCTAAAATAAAATTAGTTATATTGTAACAAAATTTTAATCTGATATGTTTGCTTTTTTAATTGAACTCAAATAATTTCACTCGAATCGATTTTAAAAATTTTCAAATTGAATTAGGATAATAAAATAGAACTCATTAACTTGTTTAATTTAGAATTTGATGTTGGAGCTTTTGCTTTCGTTTTTTTTACAACCTTTTCTCTTATTGTTTGTAAATATCTTTTCATATATTAGAATATTTTCATTGAAAAAAAAAAAACACAAACCAACTGGTAGTGATATTAAATTTAGGCTCCATTTGGATGCAAAATAAGCCATGGTGAGATGGAATATTGAGAGAATATTCATTTTCACTATATTGTTTGATGTTTGGATAATTAATGGTGAGGTGCGGTTAAAAATTCTCATCTCACTGTTGGTTTTATTTTGGACTGGAGCTAAAGGTACTAATGAGAAAGAAAGCACCTGTAGTGAAAAGCTATTTTCTCACTATAACCTTCTTGTTCTTATTCAAGTCCAATAAAAAATATTGTTTATATTTTCATGATAATAAATAATATTTTTAAGTGGATTTTTATAAAAATAATTAATTAATTAATTAAAATATTTATAATAAAATATCATAAGATACATTTTAATAGTTATTTTTTATTTTCACCACACCATTATAGCTGCGTTTGAATCTAGACACACACTCCACTGATGTTTCTAATCTCACTGTTACAGTATCCAATTTCACCGTTACCACTATTTTTAACATCACAAAAAGTAAACACACTGCCCATCTAAACTAAACCTTAAAGTAGGAAGGGCTCAAAAATTCTCCCTCATATGCCGAAGCACATTCCAAGAACACAACACATAATAACCAACAAAACCTGATAGCTGACACTATCCACAGCCTGTTTGAACAGAAACATGTGCCGTGTATGACACCATCCGCAGTCTGTTTGAGCAGAATCCTGTGCCCTATCTATGAGGGCAACCACTTAAAGCTAAGCGCCTGATATGTCTCAATTCAGATTCCTCCAAAAGCCAACTTTTTGGTGTTCAATTTGAAACCTTGATCCCTACCAAAAAAGGCGAATCAGGGCTGCAAACAAACTATTTTAACACCCGCACTATCATTTATCATGAATTTTCAGAAGCAAACCATGAAAAGATACCTTCAAACTTTGCACTTATGACCTAAGTTGAATCAACCATAGGCATGGTGACAAATAATTTGTATTTAAATATCGGTTGACATTAATCTCAATTCTACTTAAGATTTATCAAAGAGAAAAAAAAACCTAAAACTAACAGGAGTTAAAAGGGATCTTGGTCCCTAAAAATTTGAAAAATTATCATTGAATTCTTCAAAACTTAATAGCAAGTTGTGACTGCTAAAAACTATTCAACAAACCAAAAATCATGTTCACTCCAATCAAAAGAATAATGGGTTGTAGGCAAGGCAAGAAGATAGAGTTGGCATGGAAGGGAAAGATCCAAAGAATTTCCTTATACTTAAATTGGCTGTGGTCCAAAGCAGTTCACATGCATATCCTGTTTGGTACTAAGTGACAACGAGGCCTCAAACGGATGATGCTACAATAAGGTCATCCAAAATTATATAGCAAAAAGCCAATTTGATCCTTTTTAAGTGTTCAAACTTTTTAAGTTAGCCTTTTATTCAGGGCATGAACAGCCAAATCACTTTTCTAGCTACCCATTAATTAGGGTCCACAACTTATGTCTATTTGAAATTACACTTTTAAGACACTTCGACAATTCAGCTTCTTTCGTATTCTTGCACGTTCTTTTTCAAATGGGTATTTGTATTCGTACGTTTTCTTGTATTATAATAATGTCTAAGATATTATATATATTTGTATATATTTTGATAAGTTAATAATTTATTTTATGCAGCTAATTGAGTCTTAACTCCATTGGTATAAATATTGTTATTAATGCGTGAGGATGTAGGGTTGAGTGTATTAAAACGTATTATCCTCCTATTTATGGGTTGAGAGACTATGGATAATTCTATTTATTGTCTCAAAAAGAGCAAATATGTTAACCTTGCAAAACTCTCTAAATAAAAAATGAACAAGTCAGTTTATATACGTTCATCCATTTCTATTAATAAAAACAGGTGTGGCTGATGGAATAATCAAACAATTACACATGACATGCCACATGTACATCACGTCGATGTACATGGACCAATTTTTAATGGTAGAAATGGATGAATTTTAATCTAACGTACAGAGACTAATTTGCTCATTTTTTGAGTAAAATGGGTAAAATGCAATTAAACTCCTACTATAATGACCTCCATAATACTTTTACCGATAAAAGTATCACAACCCCCTTGTACTATACCTTGGGTTGCATTTGAGGCTCTTTACTGAAAAATTGGACAAATTATTCTTTGTACATTAGATAAGTAAGCAAAACAATTTCTCCATCAAAATTTGTGTTTATATATAAGGTATAATGACAAATTTAGTTCTCGACCTTTATACATTTATTCAACTTGACCCCAACTCTTTTATTGGAAATAAATTAGAAAATTTTGAATCTAATAAGGCTAAAGGCCTTACTAACAAATTAAAAAAAATCAATTAATCCCCTTTAAAATTTTAAAATTATTGAAAAAAGTCACAAAAATTATAAACAAAGTTTAAAAAAAGTTATAAAAAATTTAAATTTAGAAAATTTTTATTAAAAAATAACAACATTGACCCATTAAAATCTAATAGTTATAAGATTTTAAAAAATTTGACCCTTACTCTTTTATTGCGTAGCTGTTGTTATTTTTTAATAAAATTTTTTTGTAACTTTTTCATAAATTTTGTCTATAATTTTTATGATTCTTTTAATAATTTTTAAATTTTAAAAGGGTTTAATTGTTTATTTTTAATTTGTTACTAAGGTATTTTTGACCTTTTAACGTTATTAATTTTAAATTTTTTTAATTTACTTCCAATAAAAATTTAGGGGTTAAATTGAATAAATATGTAAAGATTGAGGGTTAAAATTATTATTATATCTTACATATAAACACCGAATTTTAACGAAACTGTTGTGCTCACTCATCTACTATATAAGACTAATTTACTTATTTTTCAATAAAAAAACTAAAATGCAATCTTAAATATAATAGAGAAATTTTGTACTACTTTTACCTATTTTACCATTCATGTTATAATATAACATATTGAGGATCCAAAAAGATTATGTATATAAGGACAACAAGAATGGAAAACGACTGTGCTTTGCTTTAGATAAGGGTAGGGCAACGTGTCCATATATTTTTATTTTTTTTCTATGGAAAACATTTATACGATATAAATGAAGTATCTTGTTATGAATGTGTTTTAGTAAAGCAAAAATTAATATTCACGTAATTAATAATTGTTGACTTCCAGTTAGTGATATAATCACAAAAGATTTATGTTGAAATGAATTTTTAATTAACATTATATCTTAGTCCTAAACTTTGGATTATTATTTATGTTAATAAGAAGAAGAATTTGTTGGTTTGATGAAGAAAGGAGTGTCAAGGTTGAAAGAAAATTGTAGTTTTGCAGAGAGTTAACACATGTGAGTTGCTTATTAGACTCTTTTATAGTAGGGGAAAAAGTTAATTATGTGTTTTAAGATTGTTGACGTCAAGGTTTGATTTGATATCATTGCAATGGCAGTGGTGTAATGTTCTAGATGAGGTATGATAAGACGACTAACAACCAATTACTCTAAGCATCCACGTAGTTCTCATATTGTACAGCAAAGGTGTCCAATTCTGAAGTCTGTCAAGTTGTGGTTTGTGAATTAGCTATGGGTTTAGAGTATTGTTGGTTTTGTTGGAAGATACATGTCAAGCTCCTTACGGGTGCTTTATGAAGTTCACGACACAATGCATAACAATTTAATACATTTTTTTAAACTTTATAAATGAAGTTAAAAAAACTGACATGTGTTTCATTAAGGACAATTGCCAAACTCTTAACTTCGTTTATGGAATTAAAAAACTATATAACTTATGCATAAATAATTATCCTTACACTTTATATATAAATAATCATGCAATTTTATGTTGACACAAGATATAAACGACCAACACCTGGTAAAAGTACCATGGAGGCCCTTATACTTGAAGTTGGATTGCATTTTACTCCTTCTATTAAAAAATGGGCAAATTAGTATTTGTACATTAGATTAAAGATCAAACTGACTCTTTTTTATAAAAATTCGATCCATTTTTATGGTTAAAAACTAGTCCCTATACGTTAGCATAAAGTGCACTTGGCACACCACGTGGAATTGTTTGTTTATTCTGTTAACCACACTATTTTTTAATAGTAGGAATGGATTTAACAAATATGACTAATTACTCTTTAATCTAATGTACCAAGACTAATTTGCTCTTTTTTTTAAAAAAAATAAATGGAGCAAAATACATTTAGACTCCTAGGACAGAGGCGTTCATGATACTTCTATTGTTGACACATCATCTCTCACTTTATGAGTTTTTTTTAAAAAAAAAAAATTTACACCATCAAAATACATATCTAAATTCATGAGGTTTTAAATTTATGGGGTCACGTGATTTAGACCCTGTCAAATAAGTGTTGACAAGAACTTTAATCATTGCTTCATACAAATAAAAACTAATTTTTTATCTTTTACAGCATAAAAACATACATCTAAAATTGTTTTCCAAATCAAATGTAATTGTTGATTCAAGATTATATAGCTCTTTTTTTGGTGCTTTGACCTTTCATTGGACACATAGATGTGCTACTAAAACTATTTACGCATTCGCAAGGGTGGTTTTATTCCACGTGAATTACTCTGAATTTGTTAGTTGTTCATATTCTATTTATGAAATTTTAATGTTTGAATGCTATTCTAATCTAGATAAGAACGAGAGGAATTAAGTTTGAGTGTACAGAATAAGTCTACTAATTTCGGCTTAGTTGTTTCTCCTCTTTCCTCCATATTCAGTTCTCATTTTAATGAAATATATTTTCACTTAAAAACATTGTTTTAGAAGGATTAAATTGTTGATGCAAAAAATAAAAGGTGTAAATTATAAAGCTTTCTAGTTTTTTTTCCGAAAACGAGATTTTCTCCATAAACCACCTCAGAAATTTACAACGCAAAACGCACGACATTTTCTTAAAACTCTACGAGCATCGAGTCTATCAAATTATACTTTTTATTAAATAAAAAATTAATTAAATTATTACTAAAAAAATTAAAATTAATCAACTACATATTAATAAATTAAAATAATTATAAAGTAACAATGTATAATGCATAATATTTTATAATAAAAGTAGACTTAATAATAAATAAATTATATAATACGTGGAAAAAAAATTTACAAATTATAAAGCTTTCTCTAGTTTCTTCGAAAACGACGTGTTTTCAATTAACCACCTCAAAAATGTACAACGCAAAACACATGAATTTTCTTATTACTCCATCAAAAAATCATTTTTATAACTAATTATACTATGTTTATATACACTAATTATATAAAAGTTTATAAACACTAATTTTATGTCACTTATAATTTAAGTAAAAAAATTATATAATAAATATAATTATTAACAATTTATTTAAAAATTATATGATATTTTGATTGCAATGACAGAGTTAAAAAGTTTATATATAGTCACGATATGAGTTAAAAAAAATTATATAAAAATATATTTATAAAAAATCATGTAAAAAATAAAATAATAAATTATAAAAATAGTCAATTATTTTTGAAGTAAATAATATTTCAGTTATTAAATTTTAATTTCTTATAAAATGGTCACTAATATTCTCGTTACTGTTTGGTTAATTTATCTTTTAAAGAGGTAATGTTAATCACATATGATTGGTTTAGGAGCGTTAAACAAAGATGTGGCAGCCAGCTAAGAGCCACATATTTAAACATGGTTTTTTTTTTTTACAAATTTAAAAATACTTTCTTTTTTTATTTATTTTTACTTTAAAATAAGAAAACCTTAAAAAAAGATACTCTCATTTTTTGAACTAGACAGCAGAGGAGGAGGAGAAAAGAAGGTACCAAATGCCATACATGTCTGCTATTGTGGGTCCACAGCAATGTTAAGAACATCAAGGTGTAATGAAAACCCAGGAGGTTTTTTAGGGGCCCAAATTATGAGAACAGGAAAAGAGTATGTTGTCATATTTTAAATTAATTTTTAATAATCTTTATCTTTATTATTTTTTATAATTACATTTAAAATAAAATAATCATTTAATTAAATTATTAAATTTAATTAATAATGAATAATTTTATATTTTATATAAAAATATATTTAGATATATTTATATGCATATATAATAGCCGTACATACCAATTAGAACAAAAAATATATATCCTAAATTCAAGTTCCAATCATTTATAAATCTTTTTAAAATTTTCTCATTAAATTTATAAAAAAATATAAAAAAAAGTTCTCCTAATAATATATTAAATATAATATTTTTTAAAGTATTGAGGACTTTATAGGAACAGGCCTGGAGAACGTGTACCGTGTCTACCAAGGCAAACAATGAAAACAAAATGTCCAATATGTCTCAGGAAACGTCCTGAAGAAATTGATTGATTGTAGATTGAGTTTCAGTGTTGATCCTTTACCCTAAATGGGACGATTTAAGAAAAAAAAATAGAAAATAAATTATCTGTTCAATTCTATAATTAACCCACAAAAATCATAAATTCGAAGTATCAATAGATTGTTAGTTAAATAAAAAGAAAAATATTCTGATTAGCTGATAAAATTATCTTTTTGTTCAATGTCTTAATTAGTATAATATTCAATAAGGTCCCTTTTTAACTTTTCAAATTAAAATTTCAATTGCGATTATATTTTTACAATTTAATTTCTGTGCTTTAATTAATAATTTTTTCAATTTAATTACTTAATATATCGTTAATATATTTCTAATTTAAATACATAAATTTTTCTATTCATAATTCTATTGATTTGATTTACAAAATTGAATTTCAAAACAATATTTTTTTTATGTGAATTAAAATTGAGTCGCTCAAATTAAAGGATAAATCAAATCTCAATTCTCCTAACAAATCATCCTGCCCGAATTGATCCTTATCAACCCCCCAAAATGTGAGTTTCGTAAAATGCCCTTATTTCTAAGCCAGATGCTGGAATTCTGTTGAGCTCGACGAGGTTGCGCCTTCAATCCAATGTCCCACCCTATTTGCATTACTTGTTTACCATGAATGATTCGTATTGGTATTGGACAGAAACTGTCACCATGTCCCATTCCTCCGCACAAAAAATAGAGCCATTCTCTCATGTTGATATAAGCATAAACTTCATCCGTTTCAATAGTGATCGCACATCCAACTTAACTTGGACTAGTATTATAGGAAACACCACCCAATAAAATTTCTAAACTGCTTAGCCATTACTTCCAACATCAAACCATTTGGCAAATCATGAATCTAGACCAATAATTCCACAATAAAAACAACCAAACTTGCATCGGATCCTCAATGTTAATGAGCTGTTAACAAATCAACAGATGATTATTGAGAATCCATAGATTATCATCTACAACTTTTTCTAAGTCAATTTCATAATAAAATCAAAATAAGAATCACTTTTCCCCCAAATAAAAAATCAAGACTCCCCAACAAATGTAAAAAATTTGCAATCTGAATCCTTGTTGCTTGAAATTGAACTACACTAAGAGTAAGAAAACGCCCCACCAAATAGAGATCATAAAATGATTTCTCATACTCTCCATCTAGCTTGATTTACCACGCTTCCTCTTTACCATCATCGAGACTCAGATTCGCAATATCCTCTTCCATAGAGAAAATAGATCAGTACATACCCTCTGCAATCAACAAACCAAGATGGCAAAAAAATCATAGAGTAGATAGAAAAAACGTGTTACAATAACATAAAGAGAAAACTTGCACTTCTTTAACTACTTTTAAAACTATTTCTTTTGCAACAAGAGCGAATGTTTAATTTTAATATTCTCAATTGAATAATTAGAATCATTTACACCCATTGATTTGAGAGTAACGTACCAATCATAGAGATACAGAATGCCGCCCTCGAGAATTCGATAAAGACATGTATTTCAAATTGTAAAACGAAGGACAAAATTAGTAATAAAAAAATAATAAAGTGCATGCCTGATGCCTCCATAATAAATCAGCATTTAATTCAAAAAGCAAGAAACTCCAAATCTATTCTTTTTGATTGCCGACCACGTTTTGACAAATACCACCCTTAATTAATTCATTCAACCAGCAAAAAAATTATAAATTGAAACGAAAAAATTAATCGATTAATTAATTTTGACATAATAATAAATTTAATTATTAAAATTTATATATTTTTTTACAGTTTGACTCTCTTTTTTTTAGATAAATTTAATTTTTTAATCTTTTAAAAATAATCGAATTGTAATTTTTAATAGAAATATTGATTAAAACATTAAAATTTTAAATATGATAATTGATATATCAATTAATGTGTACTTCATACTAATTTTTTTAATGTATCATATAAAATAAATAGTGTAACATTATTATTAAGTACATATATTATTATGTTAATATCGTTGAAAACTTATCGTTTTAACCAATATTTTTATTTAAAAAATGTGACTTAATCTCTTTTTTTTAACAAAGAAATGTTGACAACTATCAATAAATTTAATTATGATTGGACTGATGTCAATGCCAAATTCATTAAAAAGGAAATTCCGAAATGGCATTTAAAGTAATTATCTGAAAACCCAGGGGCATATAACCATTAACAACTTCTATATAAATCAAGCATACAATCCGACGTTCATTAAAGTTCCATTATTCCAACAACGCTCTATTACAAAAGGTTAATTTTAATCTTCCCATGGCCAACAATATTTTCTCAGTTGCCACTCTCCAACAAACACTCTGCACTCCCATGGCTGGTGAGACCCCAAAGGCCACTCCACAGCTTCTCACTCCCTTCTGCGCCGTGGTGCCCGCCCCTTTCATCGCCGTGCATAGGCTCCACATCGACTTAACACTTGAAACCATTCACGAAGAAGAAAATGAAGAGGAAATTAACATGGAGTTTCCCCAAAATTCATCATCAACCGACATCTTTTCTCTTCACTTGTTCCTTAGAAGTGAAGAACCCCTCGCCGTCATGTAATTATCATGAACATACATCCGATGTAATCCATGGATGCTTTCGGTTTTTTTTTCCTTTCTTTGGCTTATGTTGGGGTAGAATTTTTTGCAGTAAAAATCCCATTTGATAGCAGCTAGCTGTTTCTATATATATGCTTGTGGGGTTTATCAAGTAAATAATGTACTGTAATTGATGTCTGTTCTTGTTCTTTAAAACTTTTTGTTCCCTATCACCAATCTTCTTCGACAAAGCACCTATATTTATAATCCCCATTGGAGGTCACAGATGTCGTTTGATGGAGTCAAGATAAAGCTCGACTTTTTTTACAGATAAACCAGTCAAAAGAACACAAGTGGGGACCGAATGAAGTGGCTTCAGCTTATCAATTATGACAGGCGAATCGCGCATGCTTTATAAAAAAAACAAAAAACAAAGAAAAACAAGAAACCATAATTGATTGAAGTGTTTGGAGTCCCAAAGTGAAAATTCAGAAATGTATGACTGTAAGAGCATCAATTTGGACATACCTAAGCATGAATGTTGATATCTTAAGACAATGTAGGAATGTTTAATTTGGGATTTTGTTATCGTTTATGTATTGATGTTTCAACAAAGCTCATAGCTCAATTTGTATAATTTTATATATTAGTAGTAAATTTGAGTACTCAATTTTGTTATTTTTTATGCTCATATCATACGATTTTTGTTATTTTTTCTTAGGGTGAGGATATTGATTCTTTTAAAATGACTTTATCTAAAATTAAAAAATTAAAAAATTAAAAAATTAGTACATAATAAAATTATATTTTAATCTTCTTAAAATGATAATATTGTAATTTAACTTTTTAAAAGGGAGAAAATAATTCTAGAAATTGATTCTCTGTTTGTCTTCTCGGAAACTAAGAAAAAAGATTTTAAGAGGCGGTGGAAATTGAAACCAATTTTGAAGAAATTTAATATTTTGAAAGATCAGGTGAATAATTTTTTAATCCAAATGATCAGAAGGGATGCTAACAAAGTTGCGGATTGGATGGCTAAACATGCTAATGTGGAGATGTGCTTGGAGGGTTGGATAAATCATCCACCATCTTCATTGGTGTTTATTTTGAACAAGGATGGCTTGCCAACTCCATTTGTTGCATAGTTTTGGGTTCGGCCTCACTTTGGTAGAGTTGATTTTATGTCTGCTCATTTACCTTTGTTAGGCTTTTCTTTCCTGTTGTTTCTGTGGTGTTCTACTCTGCTGATACAGTGATATTTTGTGTTTTTCTAATTATTTTATGAATATATTTTTCTAGAAAAAAAACTCACTATAGATAAATTGCATTTTGAATTTTATAAAAAAATTATAATTCAATTTCAACTCGTAGTACATCTCACATAAAATGTTAAAGATGAGGTAAGCCTACAAACATTAATTTAAGACGATCTGATCTTTTATTACCCAGGGGCATAGTCAAGGGAGTTGGCAGGAGCTCGACCCCTTAAAATAGAAAAAAATTTATTTAGGTCTTTTAAAATTTTAAATTAGTAAAGGTAAAATTATACTTTGACTCCCTTAAAAATAATAAAAATTTAATTTAATCCTATAAAAATTATAAAAATACATACTATTAAAATGATAAAATCACATTTTTACTATTGTAAAAATTACAATTTAATTTTAACCCTTAATTTTATTTTTTTTTACTTTGCCACTACCCCTACCTTTGTTTTCTCTGCAGGTGGTACCACTTTACAATCCTGTCGCCCCTTCAGAATTGAAAACCCGACCCGACTAGGAACACCATCAACACATGCAATCGAAAAACAACGGCTCCTGTTCATGTTCTGTTGATATGGTTCAAACTCCATAATATCTATGCACTCTTCCCTGGTCCCTTTTTCAACAAAACAAAATAAAAAAGACTGGTCAATCTTGGTTTCCCTGTATTATGGCCTAAAGCTTTTCACTTCCCTTGACTTTGACCCTCCAAAAAGTTCCCAAGCAATTGAAGGAATGAAGAGTGATAGAGAAGTGTGTCTCCTTTTAAATATTCACAAATATCTTCAACTTCAATCATCATGCATTTCCCCTTTTCGTCTGTCATTAAACTTAGAGACGTGAATGAAAATGAGTTTAGATCTATTTATTCAACTTGGATTCATTTGTAGCCTTAATTAAATAACATAAATGCAATCTAGAGAGCTTATATTATATGAATTTGATTAAGTATAAGATGAATGAATATTATACATTTTTTTATATAATTTTCATACTTGTAAAAATATCAAAGTTGAATATTTAAAAAAACATTTAAAAGATTCAAATATCAAACAATTTTTAATAGCAAAACATATGTAAAAGCATCATAAAGACTCCAGTTTTAGAAGTAGGATTATATTTTGTACCCTCTATTGAAAAAAAATAAGTAAATTAATCTCTGTACATTATATTAAAGAATAAATTGGTCATTACTATTAAAAATTTAATCTATTTATACTGTTATTGTAAAGACAAAGCATGGCTTTGCAAATTCACTGTCTCAATTCTAATTATGTAAGCCTAGCTAGCCATGGGTTTTAAGGCTTTGCTACCCTCTCCATTAGGGATCATAAATTGCCTTGTCTCCTACACAACATAAATATTTAAGTGCTAACATCAATTTTGCTATTATTTTAGTGGTAATGAAGAGTACACTCCAAGTTATTTACTTTGTAACTTTGAACTGATTTTAAGAGAATTATGAATGTAGGGGCTTCAAGCTTTTCTAAAGAGGTTATTACTAATCAAATGCAATTATAAATCGAGACGAATTCAATAATTATTTTTAAGTGTGGATGGTCGAGATTAAATTATATATTTTAATAAAAAATTAAAATATAATTTTATTATTTATTGACATATATTTTTATATTTTTAGAATGATTAAACAAAATTTTTATTATTTTTTGAAGTTAAACTATAATTTTAGTTTTATAAATTTAAAATTTCATAAATTTTGAAAGGTCAAAAATATAATTTTTCATTTTAACTTTTTGGTCACCCATAAATCACAAACAATAAAGAGTCAAAGCATATAATAGGACAAAATTCATACATGACAATTAATCTCATAAGTATCATACAAAATTCCATCAATTGAATTATTTTTTTGAAAAATACGAAATATCTAAGTCATGCACCTAAAGATATCTATCCATTGATAAAAAAAAGAAAAAATGTGAGCGGTGATTGGATTGATAAGAAAATAGAATCCTGGGTTGCGAACAGTGATTCAATTGATGATAAAAAAAAAAATTTGGTTCAGTTCTCCACCTTAATGACAGAAAAAAAGATTAATCAAATTCTATTAAATCTAACTCATAGTGATCATTTATCAAAGAATGATTCTAGTTATCAAATAATGAAAAAACTCGAATTCAAAATTTTAAAGATTCGAAGTTTTTTTTTTTTGGCCAACAATACTATGTTACAAGTAATTGAAAAAAGTGTGAAAGAAAAATCCAAAATTTAATTCATTAGAAAAAAAAGCTAAAGAAACTTTGAACTGTAAAGTGCCTTTTTTGCCTTCCATTGATGATGAAACAGAAGGAAAACCGGGGGGAGGGGGGGGGTTAATGTATTGTATTGTAACTTCTGTCACATTTATAAATCATTATCAAACTTAAAAAAGAAACATGTTAAATTTAGATCAAACACTGTCTAAATTAAGTGAATCTTTTGTCTTTGGTCCTTTGGACATATTCAAAACGTTTGCCACATGTAACTTTCTGTCGGTCTTCCATTATTATGCAAAAACCCTTCCAGAAGCTTTCTCTATATATACCCAACACTGCAACACACCAATTCACCATAAGCAAACAAAAAATTCCACTCCCTTTTAATTAGATTCTTTCAGCAGAAGAAAAGATCCCAAAGAGACAATGTTGATGAAGGGTATGAAATACTGGGAAACAGCTTATGAAAAGGCACCGGCACTTGTTATTTCTCGGAAGAAACCATCAAGTTGTCCTAGATTAGAGACCATTTTCGAAGAAGGTCCTGAATTGAACTCTGTGGTTGTAGAGAAGATTTTATTTTTTGTTCTGATTCCTTTGTCTCTTTCTGTTTTGTCTTATGTTGTGCTATGTAGATGAATTTTTTTTAAATAAAAAAAAAAAAAGATTTTGAATGGAATTTAATTTCTTTCTCGACAATTTTTTTCCCTTTTCGTATCATGTTTTTAATTTTGGTTTCGTTCTTAGAAAAAGATAATTGAAATCGGTGAAAACCCTTTTATTTCTTATTGGATTTAAATACATTCGTTGGTGAGAAAAATAAAATAAAAAGGTTTTTATTCGTTCTGGTTCAAATTAATTTATTATTTAATCGGTTGAATTTTTTTATTTAAGTTAATATATTAATCGATTTTAAATTCAATCAACTGATTTAATCGTATTTATGATTAAATGAGAAAAAAGAGAGAGGTTAAAACATCTTTAAGACATAGTATAAATTACAAAACTGGGAGTAAAAATATTAAAAAACAAAAAAAACCCTTACAGTAATGCTACGTTCTTCATCAATAGTCTAGTAGAGAAGAGAGACAAATTAACATTACATTGCCATTGTCGGAAATTACTAGAAATGTATCATCTTAATCTATAGTTAATAACTACATCTCAATCCCACCACCATATGACCATATAATAATGCCGGCAGACCACTTTGTATCAAAGATGCATGAAACTAATCCCCAAATGACTCAACGACCTCATTATCTTAAGAAAAACTGATGGAAGTTAATTCGGTTTGATAAATTAAGTTAATTGAAAATTTTGATTTGATTAATTATTAAAATTTTTTAATTTCAATTAATCTAATTAATAAATTTTTAATTTGATTTTTAATCGAATTAGACATTTCAACATCACTTGAAATACTTGTAATCACACCGAGTGTTATAAAAAAAACTATAAAACTATGGAAATAATCAAAATAAATTTTAAGACGTAACACATTCTCTTTAAGGATTTTTTTTTTTTTTATAAGTTTAGCATACAACAAAATCTTAATATGTTTAAATAGATTAATAAAAATAGTTGATAATGAAAAGTTCTTAAATAGGCAATTAAGAGCTACTTTTAACAGACTATGTACAACTACTTCTAAATGTCATGCCTTTTTGGAACAAAGTTATCGGTATAAATTGTTTCATCTTTCGTTAAGGTACTATTTAGAAAGTCATTTAATAATTGAATTTAAGTGTAATTGTTTGTAATTACACAAGGGTGATATGTTTGTATAACTATTGTAATTGGCGGGTCTCATCGAATTGGACATAATTAGAGGGCTCAAATTACACTTTTTATTTCTTAGGAAAAATGTGAGAATTGAAGTAATTACATAAGTAATTACACTTAGATTCAATTTTTTTTTTAATTTCTACAAATTATATTACATGCATGAACATGTATAAATATTTAGGATAATTATGACAATTATTATTATTATTATAAATCCTAAAAATTTATATTATAAAAATAATTTTTATATTTTATAAAGTTATAACAAAAAAAGATATTATTTAAATCCTAAAAAAATTCTAAAGTTATGACAAAAAAGTTTATTATAAAAAATAATTTATATGTTGTAAAAGTGATATAATATATTTATTTAAAAAAATATTATGGTTAAGAAGTATGAACATAACTTATTTATGTGACCAGATTATATATTATAAAAGAATATACTTATTTATACTTATTTATAAAAAAAATAAATTTCTAAAGTAATGATAAATATAAGAAGTGTTATGAAAGTTTTGGACAATTTTTAATTTTTTTTTTGTAAATGTTATTTTATCTTTTACTTAATTTATGTATTATGAAAAGGGATACAACCTACCATAATTTTTTTTTTCAAATTAAGTTTATATAAGTTTTTATAATTAAAGCTACAAACTATTTAGACTATGAACTCAAATATTATAATGTCAATGCTAATTATGTAAATAGAAAAAAAATTCTTGCACCTTATCGTAGGAAATAATAGTATTTGAGAGAATGATGTTAGACACAAGTACCAAATATAGCTTGTTATAGGCCAATTTTGGCCCTTTTAAATTACACCCAAACCCATCTAAACTAACCCATTTTTTAACCCAATCCCTAAACCCATCATAACCCAAACCCATTTACATATTACCAGCCCACCTAAAACCCGGTAGGCCCACTTACAAATTTAACCCCATTTTTAAGCCCAACACAAACAAAACCCAACAACCCAAACCCACTAACCTACCCAATACACAGAAACCCTAACCCTAGCCCCCTGACATTCGGCGCCGAATCACCTGCCCACCAACCCTCTGACGTCCCCATGCCCTCTGACGTTGCCTCTACAACCGCTCCACCGTCCTTCATATGGCACCATTCCCTGGAAACATTAAAAAGGAATAGACAGCAAGCAAGAAGATATGACAGAAATAAAAAAAGAGAGAAAGCATGTAAACAGGCTATAAAAAGCCGATTGTAAAAACAGAAGAGCCTCCCTTTTCTTTTTCTTTTCTCTTTGTAAAATATCAACCAAAAGGAGTTCATAAATATACATAGATTTTTTTTTAAACAAACAAAGCAAATCAGAAGTTAAAAATCAAAACCGATCTAAGGTGATTTTCTTTTTTTTCTTTTATTTCAGCTTCGTTTTTAGGTCGATTTTATACATGTATATATATATATATCAAAAAACATAATAAAATAACAAGAATAAAAAAATAAAAAAAATCGAAAATTTTAGCGGTGGCCGGCGCCGGCGACGGACGACGGCCGGCGACGGTCCGGCGACCGGACCGGAGCCCTTCCCCTGGCCGGAAATCGCTCCGGACCCTTCTCTCCCCACTCTCTCTTTTTTTTTTCTCCCTCACCTCCCCAAATGAAAATTTTCAAAAAAATTTAACTTATATAGGGGACCAAAACGGTGCGTTTTGGTCCCCCCACGAATTTGAGCAAAACGGCGTCGTTTAGGCGCCGACCGGACCCGATCCGACCCGCTCCAGACTAGGATCCGCATGTTTTTTAAGGGAGGGGCTATTTGCGCAATCGGCCCCTTCGCTTTTTCAATGATTTACAATCAAGTTATTATATTTTAATTTGCCCCTGGAATTTTGTACAGTCTTCAATTTAATCCCCCCATACACTCTGCGTTTTGACGAGAGGGAATATTTGCTGTTTAGACCCTCCCATGTTGCGCACGTGTTACAATTAAGTCCCTGTTCTTTGTTTTTATTTCAAATTGGCCCCCGATTTCGTTCTTGATTTAAATTTAGTCCTTTTTTATTTATTCTTATTTTCTTTTTAAATAATTTTGTATTTTCATAATATTATTACTATTATTATTATTATATGTTTTATTATGTATGCGTATGTATCTAATATATATGTATTCATGTAGTATTAATAATATTTGTTTGTAATATTATTATTAGTATGTATATATTATGTATATATTTTTTTAATACTATATCATATGTATATTTCATGTATATTATGTATGTATATATATATTATTATTTTTTATTTTTATTTTATATTATATTCTTTTGTATATACTATGTATATGTTCTAATATATCACATTATCCATATGTTTTTATATAATCCTACGTAAATATTTCAATACTATATTATATATGTTATATATATATATTACGTATATTATTCTATATTACGTATATAAATACATTTTTATACTATATTATGTGTATGTTCTTAAATATTTAATTGTATCTTTATATTATTACATATATATTTTAAATATCATATCAAGTTTGTATATATTATATATGATTTTTTCTTTAAATATTATATTATATGTATTTAAATACTAATATTATGTATATATGTTTTCCATGTATGTATATATGTTTACATATAGGTAGTATCATTAAATTTCTTTATTTGTTTGTTTTTATTTTCACTCATTACAATCGGTGTTTACATATTCTTTTATGAATATTATTTGTTAGTATTTTATTATTACCATCATTAGTATGTATATTATGTTTTTTTTTAAATACCATATTTTTAAATATCATATTATGTACACATTATTTATTCTTATTCCTATCATATTTATTAGTACATGTTTCATTATATGTGTATATATACATTTTTATATAATATTATTTTTATATGTCATTATATCCATTATTGTACTTATTATTTTCACCATTATTATTTGAGTATATATATATATATATATATAGGTATAGGTATATGTATTTACATAGTATATGCGTAGTTTTTATCATCTCTAATAAATATTATATATTTTATATGTTATATACGTTCTTTGTACATATACGTAAACGTCATGTTATTTGTGCACTGTTATATATTATGTGTACATACGGCTTGATATCGCATTTTTATAAACGATGTATATATTATTTTATATTTTAATACTCCATTTTTAATACCATGTATATTTTGTATTTTCTTAATAGTTATATTAAATGTATATATAGTGTGTACGTTTTTTATATGTATATGTGTATGTACATTTCTTTTTTAATATTGTATTTTTTATGCATATGTTTCAAATATCATTTATATACTTGTTATTTTTTTATACTTATGTATTTTAGTACATACATATACTTGTATATTATTAGCATTGGTTATTTTTATTATTTCTGCTTTCAATACACGTTGCATATACTTTTAATTTAGCATTGTATGTTTTATACATATGTGTTCTTTACCATTGTATGTTCATATCATTACTATTACCATGTTTAAAGTCATACGCATCATTATCGTTTTATACTGTTATTATTGTATATACATTGCTAATGTTTTGCATATTATCTGCTTCGTATGTTCTTAACTTTTCATTGTTATTCGTCTGCTCCAAATTTTAGCATATCAGCTCACATCTTATTCCAACGCCAACATTAATTTTCTTTTTACCTTATTTTTATCTAGAAATATTTTCATTCCTGTTTTCTAATTAATTTCAATAATCAAGGCGATATACCGATTTAATATTAAGTCATCGAATTTCATCGCTATGTTGGATGGAATTTGCCGGCTCATGCTAAATCGATATATCCTTCTCAAAGATCAAAATCTAAAATTCCTCTCCTTTTCAATCGGATCACGACTAAATGTTATATTGAACTCGTATTTTTGAAAATCAAGACAACACGTGTTTATGAGATACCAATTTTGGGCGTCGCGAGGGTGCTAATACCTTCCTCGAGCGTAACCGACTCCCGAACCCCAATTTTCTCTGGATTTTAACGTAGACCTAAACCTGGCCTTCGTTTGTTCCTAAAATAAATGTATTAGGTGTCCGACACACCTGAAAAAAGATCGGTGGCGACTCCCTGTTTATTTTCAAAAATCAAACTTCGGTTTTGAAGTTCTCAATAAATCGCTACAATTAGCGACCTAGCTAAAATTTTTACGTCGCTACATAGCTCTTGAACTCTTTAATTTAAGACATTTAAGGTTTCGAAATACGGTAGAGAAAATAATTTTTGCTCCAAAAAAGTATTTCTCGTATTAACAACATCACCTAAATATAACATAAAAAAAAGATGAGATTGTACTAGCATGTTGCATATTTCATAACTTCAAGCATAGGTTGAGTTTCGAAGAGTATATGGAAGAAGGAGATCTTGATAATTTTAATAATACATATTCAAATTCTTAGGGTGATAAACTTAATCAAGAACCAAAAATGATAATAGTGAGTATATGTTAAATATTAAAGAGGGAATAATCCAACAAATATGCTCTAGAAAAAAATAGATAAAATTGCATTTTTTTTTGCTATTTTTATTAGTAATTGTATTATCAACTACTTTTTTAGACTAATATAATACATATGATGATTTGATTTTAACTTTTATTACTTGTTTAAAAATTATGTTTATCATACCAATAATTTTTATAGTAATTAATATTTTTTAAAATTATAAATTATGTAATTGTGTAATTACAACTTATACTACCAAATATGATATAAGAAATTACAATATAATTACACACTGTCAATCAAACACGTCTAGAAAATTATAATTCTTTGTAATTACAAGAAAACGTAATTACTAGGATTACTCTATGCAGTCTAGATAGATCATATATTCTGTAATGCTGCAATTAAAAAAATTATAATTACACACTGTCAATAAAACACGTTTAAAAAATTATAATTTTTTAAAACAGTATTACTTGCCTGCAATGCTGCAATTATTATGAACATTTTTTTGGAAAGGAAAACGTTTGGTCAAACTCCATGATCTAATTCGGTATCCAATATTCTGGCTTTTGCCTGATTATTTACCATTCAAACTCATCAATGTCCTAATTTTAACAACAACCTATATAATTCACTTTTGTCAGAAATTTAACTGTCATGTTCGTTTCAAGACATAAACTTATCTGTCCTTTGCACTCATTATAGATCAACCACCTTCTATTTTCTTCTATCTTCCATGAAAATACATACGTATAAAGGAACCCCAAGCTTTCCACAATTGATTCAATAAACATTTCCATAGCTCAATACAAGTTTCCAAGTAATTTCTTTTGCTGCAAAAAAAAAAAAAAGAGAGATGGCCAAGGATATCAGATACATGCAAGAATTGGGAGAAGTGGCGCCTTCCCTTGTGATATATCACCACAAATCTTCGAGTTGTCCAAGATTGGAGCCTATAGCCGAAGAGGAATGTGGCAACGTAGAGGTGTTGAAGAAGGGGGTGTTTGTTCTTCTTCCTGTTTTGCTTTCTTTGTCTGTTTCTGTGTTTTTGTATAGGTAGAGAAATTGGTTTTTTTTTTCACCAAATATTATGTTTTATTTGTACACTTGGTTTGAAACTCAATAAAGTTCCAATTTTTTTATGAATAAATTACTAAGCCGAGATAGTTCTGGAAACCTCATCATTGGCAAGTATCTTGAACGTATTTGTGTCAATAAAGTACAATACCATACTCTAGGTATTGCAGCTGAATATCAAGCAAAAATACTACCTAGATCCCTCGGTGAAAATGTTGCATTTAACTGATAAATCAGATTATCAACTTCTTTGTCATTATCATATATAAATTTGCTGAATTTGTGTTCTGCAACTAAATCAACTTACTATTAGGTATAAAATAGAGACTAACATTTAAAGAGTAATACATTATAAATTAATAAGTATAAGAAGTGATTTAAGTTTAACTCACTCACAAAATTATAATTTTACTCCTACGTACACTTCAATATCTATATCACTCTTAGTTGTAAACTGAAAATATGCATTTAAAATAAGTTTCTCAAATGGACAAATTAAGTGTTCTCGTATGAATCCATTAAACCTAAATAAACTATGCTCTCATATCAAATTGAAAGTTTTGATATAATTCCTACTTGACTTGATTCTTATACGAAAATTCTTTAATTAAAATAAGTTATAATGACCTGCGAAATGTTTATTAAGTTTGTAACTGACATTACAAATGATAAGAATATTACATCCCGTAAAAGCCTTATACAAGACATTATACAAGGGATGACAAACTCTCTTATGCCAAATTTCAGTTGGTACATTGGAAGAGACATTATGACATATAATATCAGTTGAGCTAGTAGAAGCAATAAATAGGCAACAAAAATTCTCTGTATTTGTACTTGGAAAAGCATTAATAACAGCACCTGGACCTAACTGGTACAATCCATTATTCTCAAAACCTTGTAGTAGCACCTTTCTTAAAGTTAAATCCTTGACTCCACAACGAGTTAGATAGAACTAAAGAACACTTGATTGTCCTGTGCAAATTAAGAGATAGAAAACAAATGTTTAGTTATTTAGTAGGACAAAATTAAATTTATGAGAAATTACTGAAGGTTTCAAGGTGTGTAATTATGTTACTATCTTTAAAGTTCTATTTGTCCTCATTTATATTTTAATTTGCAAAAGAGTTATAAGTAAATAACTCTCGAGAATACAGTGAAGCCCAATGATTGTTTGTATTTGCACTAACAAAAATAGTCTATTGAGCATTGAACATAGCAGTATCAAATTCTAAAAAAAACTTATGCATAAATTCTTTATAGAACAAACTTTGATTAAGATGACCTCATCCGCGTCGAGATAGTGGCAAGTGAAAAGGACACCCACAATTGTCAATAAGCCTAAAGGTCATCTATAAGCCCCTTTTAAAGATGATATTTGAACAAGCACATATCATCCGTCATCTGAGTCCCTGAACTTCATTGAGAACATAAAATTGTTGGTAATCAACTATCATGTAGGTTCAACTATTCTATACCATCAAGTCAGAATAAATGAGAAAATCTGTCCTATCACAAGCATCCTCATCCTATTCAAGACATCCACCTCACGCATTCCGTGATAATGGCTTAATAGCAAGTCCAACATATTAATGGGAATCCTCGCTTATAAATACCTTCAGGAATGAGGAAGAAATGATCTATTCTTCTAATATACTAAGTTTACATTCTGTCAATTTATCTTCAACTCTCAACTTTAGTACTCTCTTCACCTTAACTCTCTATAACCTACAGCTTTCTATCTCGACACGGTGAACCGACATCCATAACGACCACTACTTTCTCCTTCATATTTCCTCATTGTTGTATTTTTGTATAAAAAATAATCTTATCAATTAGACTTCAATTGTTAAATCAAACGAGTTTAGAGACAAATATTCTTAAAATTAAAAATTGAATGTAAATATAATTAAACCTATTTGTTTTGTTTTGTTTAATAGGAGTTTTCTTCATGTGTTCACGGGGAGAACATATAGAAAATAGACACCGTTTGTGCTTCAGTTTTAAACTTAGCTGTTTAAGGTTTATTTTTAGATCGTTGGACCATCTGTTCCTTTGTTAATTCCCAGTTTAATAAAGCTAATTAGGCAGTAAATTAAACGTCGAAACCGTCCTACCCAAGTGGATTAGTCACTGCTTTTACCGTGGCTGTTAACATGGTTTTTTTATATACAAAATTAATTGTATTAAATGTGTAAAACAAATGAAGTTGGGTTGAGAGTAGAGGTGCTCATGATCCGAGCTTAAATACGATATTAACATATTTTATACTTGTTCAGACCCCGTCTGGCCTGAAATATAGGCTTAAAATTTTGTCAAAATCCGTCCATATTTACAAAAGATTTAACTCAAGCTTATTTTAGGCCCACCTATATTATTTTTAAAAAATATATATTTATATTATATTATTTTAATATTTATATTTAATAAATTTATACATTTTTTATTTATTAAAATTTTTTATATAGTCATCTTAATATTATTTTATTGTTTACATTATAGTAGTATTATATATTTAGTATATGTTTATTTTTTTAATGTGTTCTAAATTATATAATATATAAAAATAACGTGATAAAATATTATAAACTTAAAAACAGACCACGACGGGTTGGGCTCGAACTTCCCAACTCATATTTTAAATAAGCCTAATTTTTTTGCTCAAACCCATTTTTCAAGTCTAATATTTTTATCCAAACCTTTTCAAATTTCGAGTAGACCTTCGGGCCTATACTCAAGAACAAGTTTAATTGAGAGCACAATAGTATAAAAAAATTAATTAATTCAATCTTGTTAGTATAAAATGTCAATAATCTAAACACATCCAAGGAATGAAACCATTATTGGCATTCAATATACTAGAGTGAAACTTGATTCAATCCTAATTTGTACCAAAATTGTGGAACAAAACCATTATTAATGGCCAAAATGACAAAAATAAAGGCTTATAAACCAGAAAGTCTCAAAAAACTAGAGATCACGAGAGGTTTGGATTGGTTAAATGAAAACATAATATACAAATTTGGAACACTCCAAAGAAAGTTTACCCAAAATCATTGACCAAACACTACCCATTCTTACATATTACAATGCTTTATAGAACTTATTCATCATTGATATCCCCTTCCATAAGCATTGAATTCTTTTCATCTTTTTTGCTTATCGATTTCAACGCTTCTAGGAATGAGCCCAAAATTCTTAAACCTTTCGAAGCCCCAGAGAAGCAAAGCAAATTAGAGGCACAGGGTCTGAAACTCCATTTTTCAAGCAACGAATACGCATCGGAGAATGTTCATGCACAACGAGTCACGTCCTTGTATAGCAAGAAATAGAAAACTGTGGGCAACACCACGGGAAGGTAAAGGAAGATTTTCTTAGTGAAAATTGATTCATTTTCACACCCTTCTTCAACAATGGTCTCTAGCCTAGGATAAGTTGAAGATTTTCTTGTCGAAACGTGGCGTGCAGGTGCCACTGCACCCCAGTTTTGCTTGCATCCCATCTCTTTCATCATCTCTAAAACTTGATTAAAAAAGAAAAGCTGTTTTTGACTATGGGCTTTGATGGTTGAAGGAGAAAATTGTTAAGGATCTCAAGAGGAGACTGATATTCGAGGAATTGAGGTGTTGAGAGCTTGGAGATCAAAGTATGGATTATATAGGGAAGGGGGTTAAGGGGTGTTACGGTGCTTAAAATAAGGAAAGATCAACGAGCAAAAAAATAGACTGGCAGTTTGTTGGCAATAATTTAGACCAGAACAGACACCAATGTTTAAAGATGGAGATTAACCCACGTTAGCAAACCATCTACATTCTAAAGTTGACCCTTGTTTTTTTCCTCTTGTTATAGCAAACAGTCTTTTCTAATTTTCCAAGACATATTGAAAAAATATCATTTCGTACTTGGCACTTCTAATAATCACGAGATACAGATTGGATTTTTCTCACCAAAGTTAATATAAATATATATAAAAATTACTTATTATGACCAGACAAGACAAGACATGGAAAATTCCCTATGGAAGAGGCAATTGGATGCCTTACTTCCGCCATAAGATCACTGGTCCATCCCCCTGTGATTGTGAAAACCAATCAACCAAATTTCGGCCTATAACTTATGGATAAGGATTAAGAAGATAAAAAATGGAATTTGAAAGTAAAAATATATGGTTTATACTTAAGAGTTCATAGATATTGAGCAAAGCATTTCGCCTATAAAGATTATTACCTATCAATAAACCGTCAACAAATTTGTTCTAGCTACAGTCCACATTGCCTTGGCCTGGCCTGGCAAATTTCGACCGAAAAAGTCATAAAACAGTCTTTTCAAGTTTCAACGCGGTACTACTGATAAGTCTCATCAAGTTTCAACGCGGTCTGAATGAGACAAACAAATTCGGACGGAGGCAAATGCAGTGTACAACTGCACGTGTCTAGACAATGTGGTTAATTCTGGTCTCTTTCAAGGGCTATATACAAGTAAAGATGATAATAAAATAATAAGTCAGACAAATGAAACGCAGTCTTGTTATTGGATAAGGCCATTGTCAACTTAACCTGAGTCCTCTTCTACCGGAAAAAAAGGGGTATTTTAACGTTATTGTATTCAATGTAAAGGAAGATTCAAAGAGAGTTATCTATTTTGCATTCATTTGTCACAACATATAGCACTGTCCTGAAAATATTCCGTTTGTTGATCTATTAACATGTATAACAAGCTTCTTTGTAACTAATTCAGAAAGGGAATAGCCTAAATGATTTACCGGATTA
Organism: Gossypium longicalyx; assembly: GCA_025698465.1. Lineage (NCBI taxonomy): Eukaryota > Viridiplantae > Streptophyta > Magnoliopsida > Malvales > Malvaceae > Gossypium > Gossypium longicalyx. The sequence continues at coordinate 91,355,139 of CM047004.1, forward strand.
TGGTTTGAAATCACTAGCTGTTTTGGAGTTTAGAATGTCAGTCGGAATTTCATCAGTCGAATCACCCTGAATGGTTTTTTCAGTTCCATAGTAAATAACTCACGTCTTCTTAATGCCTGCACACAAAAAATTATAAAAGCGATGTGTCATACAACATTTCCAGAAATCTGAAAACAAGGGAATATCCAGGGAGTCGAATTTGCAGCTCTTTAACATTTGGTAAAAGGAAAAAGAATGCTAGATAATAGTACTTGGATGGAAGTGTAGAGAATTCGAAGTTTTTGTTTATTACTTGTTGAGCTTTTACCTTGGAGACAGTAGATGTAGAAGCGTGAAAACAACTGCAATGGTAACCGAAGAAGAACCGATAAAGACATATGCAAGACCAAGGAAGTCATTCTTTCCCCCCAACCAGCTTGTTGTTGAAAGAACAAGCTTCTTTTTACCACCAAAACTGTATGTGTTGTAGTTGTTCATTAGGTGGACCACTACAACATCATCCACATCTAAATCCTTTTCGATTCTCCCATAAAATTTTCGGAAGCTAGGGAGGGCAGATGTACGCATCCATACAATAAGATCCTCCTGATCGCTCAGCTACAATGCATTCATTCACCGGCATCAAAAGAAAGTGCAAAAAAACCAAAAACCAAAAGATTATTTCATATCTCAAGCTCTAGCTGAATACATTACTTAAACCAAATAGACTGTATTAACATAATGAAAAGAAGAAAACTTGTTATTGAAAGATATTTGCTAGTTGGTTGTATTCGAACAGGTATGTCAAGTACTGAATAAATAATTTCGGGCTAGACAAAAGAATCAGCAAGACCACAGTAGAAATTCTCAGGAAAGAGCTAATACTTACAGGAATTGTTGGGTTCAACTTCCCACCACCAATCAGTGTACCATTTTGGAAATTGAAAGGATATACATTCTTTCCGAATTTGTGTTCCCGGTCACTCTTCCAGGCAATGTTCTTCCTGTTGACCTTGAGTTCTGCTCTATTACGGATAAATGTAAATGTATCATTGAATAAACTCCATGCTATTAACCCACAAGGAATGATAGGCCGATCATTGTTGACGTCTACAGGTTGACATGAACTTATGCCATGTTGGTTCTGTCCTTGTAAGAGTTGCTTGTCGCTTCTGCTTTTGACATACCTGGCAAATGTTTAGACCAGTGAAGTGCAAACAGGAAAAATAATGACGATTAAACCAAGAAAATTTTGATATTTGAATAACTTGTAAATAACAAATAAGTAAACAACTAAGGTAAAAAGGGAAAAAATAGTAAGCAGGGCCTCAACCATGAATAGTTATTTTAAGGTCAAAAGTAAAAGGCAACAACCCCTATATAGTTCATTTAAACAATTTGAGGGCAATGGATCAATTTATCAATGTTGATCAAGCCAAAGCTTTAAACCCATCAAGTGAAAGATTCGCACCGACGGTGGTTCTGATAATAATTATCAAGCTGATAGTAAATGTAAATTGGAGCTTTCATGTACTTGGGCACCTACAAAGAAATGTTCGATGCAAAATCAGGGTTAAAAAAGGCAGTCATATGCAGCTTAATAACGACCTGTATTCAACTAAGAATAATGCACCTATGCTAGCACTGATTAGATGTTTCTCTCAGCATTCCACAAAAAAAAATCGACTCACAAAGTATATGGAACAGAAAGAAATACTATGTAATAGTTCAATTTCCCTTCCTTTCCAACGGACTCCACTTCCACAGATAAACTGGTTTTAGTTCCTAGTCAATTTCAAAGTCCAGTGACACAAAATTTCACTTTTCCTGGAACTAGAAACTCAATTCCTGATAGTCTGTGCTGCAGTATAATGCATTGTGATCACATAGAATGAATGGTTGAAGATATTGCTGGGCTAGATTTTCATTTTTCATGGTGAAGGTATAGTCAATGCAGAAACGAAGTATCACCTTGAAAGAAAGAGAACAGTTCTTGGGAATTGAGTCATCCTGGATATATGAAACCTTATCGATTCTAAATGGCTCAGGTACACATCCTATATCATATCGTTCCACGATTTCAACAACCTACCAACCAAGAAAAGAAGTATAATATATAGCCAGATGAGATAACAAGAGCTAAAGAATGGGCAATTACACTATGAGAAGCTCGCAGAGTAACAAGGCCAACAGGAATGAAAATGAAACCTATAAACAAAAATGTCATAATGACCTGCAGAAATGAAGATGAAACCCATAAATAAAGCTAGGTAATAATCAACATTAATAGAAGTTAACATCATAAAATGCAAGTTAAAATATCAACCAGAGATTAAGGAAATTTTTGGATGCTAAAGAGTGTAGTCGTGCTCTCACCCATTCTGGAGTGAGGACAGGTTTGCAAGCCGGAAGACTCTGCTGAGTGAACAGGTAAAAAGCTACACAACAACCATAACAAGACCAACAAAATATTAATGAGAGAAAGATTTGATTGCTTGGTGGACTAAACAGGTAAAAAGCTGAAAAACAACCATAAAAAGATGATTGTGGACAACTTTGCTATCACTTCATAAAATGGAGTACTTCTTATACGAAGTCAAAGTTGTAATGCAAGGCAGACCAAGACTTATTCTCATCTACATATCATTCAACCCTCCGCTATTAGCATAACAATTGATGCATAATGCATTTCAGATGTGCTTCAACCGGAAATAGTATAGCATATAACTATAATTTTTAGCTTAATGGCAATTATGGAGAAACAATTCAAAGGATACACCATCATTCCACCTGCTGCTCTCATTGCCACAACTCCCCAAGAGGAAACTCAAGTAAGCGAGGAGAGCCGGTAGTGCACATACAGAGATGGCCACATGGATCGTCTCATTTCTTTCTTCTGCTTGCAACTATTTGTAGACAATTGCTAACAATGCAGGTAGTAGACATATGCAACGAACAAATGAACTAGTATTTTGTATCAGCTATGTTTATATTTCTTCATATGTACTTGAAGCTTGAGCAGATAAATGAAAGATAGGCAGGCATGTGCAAGTACGGATCTCTCTCTCTCTTTCTCTATGCATGTGTGTATGTATAATTTAAATAAAACCAAAAGCAACACATTTCAAAAGTAAAAGCTTCAAATACCAAAAAGAAAACAAGAGTTAAAATAGCCAGAAAACCTGAATCCCTGTCTCTTTGTGTTCCTCTATCGGTGTCTGTCATTTCCGAATCTCCACGGTGATGCTTTACTACCACAATCCTTCCAGCAACCTTTGAAGTTTGAATTCCTATATGGCATCAAAACAATAAAACCAGTAAAGCACGAACCTTTCACAAGCCAAACCAAAATTCAGAAACCTTGTTTCTAATTGCGTTATATGCACTTCCATTAAAACTCAGTATTAGACAAAAGGTAATTTGAACTATACTCAACATTCATCATCTTCATTGTTCATTTCACTAGCAACCTTTCTCTGAGCACATACCTTATACCAGTATTAAAGTTAATTCCCACATTCTATTTTCCTTCTTTTTTTAAGTTTCCTTGCTCAAGTCACCAACCCTCAAGTATTTCTCTAATTAAACTCAAATAGATATTAATATTATCTTAGCCCCTAATCTAATATCTCTTATACGACAATTCCCAAGCAACCAAACAGAGCATAAAGTTACAATTGGTAATCAGATAGCTTCACCAATCCTCAAAATCGAAAACTCCACAGTAAAGGATAAATGAATAAATAAGAAAACTCATCTTATAAACTACATTATGCTTTATTCAGTAGAAATTCATTTGCACCTCCGTTTTGTGCAAGAGCTAAGTAGTGAAAAAAAAATTAACTTGTTTTCACATTCCTTTCCCTTGCATTTTCTCGTTAACCAAACAGGAAAACAGAAAAATCGTACCGAGAGAGTCAACTAGAGAGAAGTGGCGGCAATGTCGATAAGCCCAAAAGAATGAGCTTGAAAATAAGGAGGGAAGATTGAATTATACGAAAATTAAAGCGAAAATTTTCATTATTCTTTAATTGAAGCGGAAGGTGAAAGATCGCTTTGATGAGGGAACTGGAATCTTTTCAATCAAACATTGTGTTTTACAACATTCACGTGGGAAAAAGCGACAGTACCAAGCAACCGAAAACTAATATAAATAAGGTTGAACTCAATCAAGTTCACTAAACTATTCCTAAATTTAGGTTTTGGTTATTCAATTTTAAAATTTATAAAATTATCATTAAATTATTCGAAAGTTAAAATAGTTGTTATATGACATTTTCTGTTCACACATTCTACACCAACCGAAACTTATCTTTATCCTTTTCTTTTACAATTTTTTTTATGAAACAATTTTAAATGTCATGAATCTGTGAACTAAAATTTAAATATTTTTTTTTGATGTTCAGCACTAGCTATCAATTAATTGGATTTAATGTATGTTATTTTACTCATTGATGTGTACTGATCCATCGTACGAATTATCAAATTATTACTTGTAACTCATTAGTAAGACTTTTGAAAAAAAAATTAATTGCTTTATGACTTAAATAAAATTTTTTGAATAAATTCGAGACTTAAATAAAAATTTTCGGATAGTTTAGTAATCATTTTATATATTTTTTAAGTTGAATAACTTAAACGTAGACTTATAAATAATTGAGTGATTCTAACTATAATTTATCTATACATAAAGAGAGGGATGGTGAAAATTAAAAAAAAATGATTTTAAAAATATTCTAAATTGCAACATAAAATATGATTGAAGGTGTAGGAGCATGTTAATGAGATTGCTTTACAGGTGGAAAGCTAGAAAATTTTGTTAGGGTAATTGAAATTTTTATTATTTTTAGGGATTAAAATATAATTTTATTTTTATTAACTTAAAATTTTAGAAATTTTAAAACAACTAAATAAAAAGTTTTCAATTTTAGCGTGCACGGGCCTGCCAGCCACCTATATACTCCACTGGCCATAAAGCCGCCAAATGCTCCGTAGTTAAAGATGCTTTCCGCTCAATGATCAATATATTTTCTTAGTTCTTTCCCTATCCAATTCCCACACATTCTGATCACCCAAACAAGGCTTTTCGGCAGCATCTTCTCCTCTTCTGTTAAACCTATGCCAGAAACGTCATCTCCACAAATCCATGCAAGGTTCATACTCCATGACCTCCACCAGAACCCAACAGTTTCCTCTCATCTTATCGATTCCTATGCCAACTTTGGCCTCCTCAGCCTCTCTTTACTTCTAACAGCTTGTTCTTGTTAGCCGGAAGCCGAATGCGGGAAAATGGTTCATGGGCAGTTGGCAAAATTGGGTTCATTTGAGGTTGTTGGTGATGCTTTGGTGGAGTTTTAATGTGGAGTTAGTGAGTTTGAGCATAAGGTGGTTGATGAAAAGCCTGTTAAGGATTTGGGTTGGAAAATTTTGATTTTGAAGCTTCTCAAAGAGGAAGTGTGGTCTCTATTATTAATTTGTTGAGGGCAGGTGTTGATTTGCATTCATTGAGTGCAAGAAAAGCTGTTCATTGTTGGGTTCTAGTTAGTGATTTAAGTAAGGATTTATCTGTGAATACCGCTCTATTTTCAATGTACTCAAAACTTGGTAGTCTCGAAGATGCAAGGTTGTTGTTTGAAAAGATGGCGGAAAAAGGACCTTGTATTATTATACATACCATTTTAGTCCTTAGACTATTAATAAAAGGAATTAACGAAAGCTAAATTTTAAAATGTTTCTATTAATTATTTTTTTTTAAAAAACGTGAAACTTATTTATTTTTATTTGCACTTTTAACTCCAAACAAAAATTTTATAAATTTCAACTCGAAACAATATACAAGATTCGAACGATATAAAAATACATATTCTAATTGTTAAGACAGCGATTCGGACAATAGTCAAGTATATAATTTAATTAACAATTTAACGCATTAATTCAATAGTTTTCTAGTTGCGCACTTCCGAGCAACAACTTAATATTTATTCTTAGTAGATTTAACATTTATTTTCAGACAATAATTAAACATGTAATTTCGAACAACATTTTAATACATTTATTCGGATCACCCCATTATGCACAGAATGGACTACCCTGTTTATACACATCGAACAACGTCATATCTTCAAAACGAGACAACATTAACACTACATATAACATCAAATTGGATAGCTTACACAATATATAACATTTTTTAGATAGTGATTGTTAAATTCATTAAAAATATATTTATTTAATTTTTTTAATAATTTAAAGGTTAAATTAATCTATAAATTAATTTAATATAATACGTATAATAAAGGTTACTACCAAGTAAAAGCAATGTATGCTTATGTGATGAGAAATGATTTAAACTATAAAATGTTTGTTCATAATTCTGGAATGTCGTCATTTTATTGTTTAATTTATGCACAAAAGATAATGTTATGTATAATGATATTAATTATTTGATTGTTATTATTTTATTATATTAAGTGATAATATAGTATACCATTAATAATGTAATAATATCTATTTATTGTCATATTATTTTATTTCGGTGACAATTCAAATAATAAATGACAAATATATATATTAGGGACAAAATTATCTCTCACTAAATACTTATTAAATAGTAATGTTTCATGATACCATCATTAATGTCATGATTTTATTATATTAGACGATGATATAATATGTCATTTAACACACTCTTACAACATAGCTTTCGTTATTTCATCATTGACTACAATATAAATGATTAATGACGATTTTATATATATATACATATATATATATATAATTTGATAATGCCACAAGTTGTCTTATATATATTAGATGATGTTATAAGTTATCGTCATCATATTCTCGATAATACATGATGAAAAATTATACACTATCACTATTAACCTTTATGTCACACTTAATGTAATGAATACAATTATTTTGTGCCACAAAATATAAATAATAACATAAATATAATTTGCAGTAACAGTAACAATATTTTAGGCACCACTAATAAGTAAATTTGTTATAGTGGCTCTCTTAAACCATCGATTTTCGTAAATTTATACACCATCCACAGTGTGAATTGTCCTCACTCTAGTGGCTTTTCGTACTCCTCATAGGGTGAATCACCACGGTAGTATCAACAAACACATTGTTTAACTTTAGTTATAACAAGTTGTAATTGGATGAACAATCGAAAAATAAATATAAAAGTTGGTTATGTAATTCAAAATACATTTTTATCTCTACAAGGTTTTGCCATAAAGCAATATAATCCACTATTAATCTACAGTACAATATGTTATTTAAATTAGCTTACGCACAAAGTTATCACTTCACTCGTATAAAATCATTCTATCCATTAAATCTTTCCCTTTGAAATTAGCTTAGCTACGAGTAGCACATCAACACAATTTGTATATAGATTATACACTAAGAAGAAGGTCCTAACAATGAATGGATAAGTGCTGCATCGGTTGCTCGTAGGGCGGCTTGGGCTGCATGGGCCCTGCCCCTGAAATGTAAAATTATTTTTTAAGTCCTTAAATTTAAAAAAAATTAAATTAGTAAAGATAAAATTGTACTTTGGCCCCCTTAAAATTATAAAAATTTGATTTAATCCTTTACAAATTATAAAGATATAAACTATAAAAAGTTAAAATTTCATCTGCCCCTAAAAAATTTTCCTGGCTTCGCCCCTGTCAGTGCTATAATAAAACAAGTTAAATAGATATTGGCTTGCAATTCTTCAATCACTATAAATTAGTATTTATTTGAATTGTGCTTAAATAAATATTTAATAAAAAATCAAATAGGAAAAGATGTTTAAAAAATAGACTTCTATAAAAATTAAATATCTTTATTTAAGGTAACATGATTCCATATAAAATCTACAAAAAAAAAAAGAAGAAAAAGTTATTACTTGATTAACATGAACTAATCCATTAAATAGCTGCTTACAATCTTCAAAGATATAAAAAAAGAAAACAAGATTTTTTAGTTAAAAGAATGTCGAATGTCAATATATGTCAAGTTGTACAACAATCCACTTGCAAAGTGAGTTAAACTATGAAACATACAACTGTGTTGGAGATTTGGTACACTTTAACCGGATAAAGTAAGAACTACGATCTGGACTTTAACAGCAGTGTATTATACCCGGATAAAGAATGAAGGAAAAAATGCTTGAAGTTCAAGCTTTTAACATCTACCAGGAATTGAGAACAAAATTTAGAAGGCAAGAAAAATGGAGCATATGGAAGTAAAATCTGATGATTTCATTCAAAAGAAACTTTGGTTCAAAGCCATTATATATACCAGTCATTGGCTAGTCAAAAGATCAACAAATTCATCACCTAAACACTACCTAACTCCACTTGTTACATTGGAACTAGGTGATATTACTTGCACACTTAAACAAAGCTGGTAACCAGCTCTTTGACCATCAAGTTACATCAAGTTGTCATCCAAACATAATTCAAAATGAATTAAGTTACAAAAACATTGTTAAAAAGTAACAAAATGAAACTGAGATGAAAAAGTAGCATTAACATCTTTAGTTGCACGTACTTAAAAATGAAAAGTCACATTTTAATTCTTTTATAAATGATGAAATTAGAAATTTATATACAATAAAATTGCACTTTGACCCTTAAAAAAAAGTTAATCCCTTCAAAAATGATAAAATATAAGTTAATATATAATAAAATTATACTTTGATCTTTCAAAAATTTTATAATTCAACTTTTTTCTCTAAAAATATTTTAGATTCGCTCCTAGCTAACAAATTATATAGAAGTCAACTATCTAAACTATTTCAAAAATATACCCAGCTTTCAATTGGATTTGCATAAAAAAAATTTGTGATGATACCATTATTGGCATTCAATATAACTTAAAAAATGGCAAGTAAAGGCTTATGAATCGGAAACTTTCAAAAACTAGAGACTAATGAGAGGTTTGGATTGGTTTAATAAAAACATAATTACAAAATTTGGAACATTCCACAGAAGGTTTGCCAAAAATCATTGACCAAACACTACTCATTGTCACAGATTACAATGCTTTATGAACTTATTCATCCTTGATCTCTCCTTAAGCATTGGATTCTTTTTTTTTTTTTTTCTCTTTTGCTTGTTGATTTCCATGCTTCTGGAAATTAGCCCAAAACTCTTAAATCTTTCAAAGCCTCGGTGAAGCAAAGCAAACTAGAGCCACAGGTTCATGCAATAAAACAGCATTGGAGTTGGAGAAGGCTCATGCACAACGCGTCACATCCTTGTATAGCAAGAAATAGAAAACCGTGGACAACACCACGGGAAGGTAAAGGAAGATTTTCTTAGTGAAAATTGATTCATTTTCACACCCTTCTTCAACAATGGTCTCTAGCATTGGACAAGTTGAATATTTTCTTGTCGAAACGAGACGTGCAGGTGCCACTGCACCCCAGTTTTGCTTGCATCCCATCTCTTTCATCATCTCTAAAAGTTTATTGAAAAAAAAAAACTGTTTTTGAGTGGTTTTTGAGTATGGGTTTTGGTGGTTGAAGGAGAATATTGTTAAGGATAGAGGAATTGGAGGTCTGGCGAAGCTGGAGAGCAAAGGAGGGATTTATAGAGGAAGGGGAATAAGGGGTGCTACAGTGCTTAAAATAAGGAAAGATGAAAGAGTTAAAAGACTGGCAGTTTGTTGGCAATAATTTAGACCAGAACAGACACCAATGTTTAAAGATGGAGGTTAACCCACGTTAGCAAACAATATACATTCTGAAGTTTTGACTCTTGTTTTTTTTCCCCTTGTTATAGCAAACAGTCTTTTCTAATTTTCCAAGAGACAGATTGAAAAAATATCATTTCATACTTGGCACTTCTAATAATCCATGAGATACAGATTGGATTTTTCTCACGAAAGTTAATATATATATATATATATATATAAAGATTACTTATCATGACCAGACCAGACAAGACATGGAAAATTCCCTAAGGAAGAGGCAACTGGATGCCTTACTACCGTCATTAGATCACTGGTCCATCCCCCTGTGATTGTGAAGACCAACCAACCACATTTAGGCCTATAATTTATGGATAAGGATTAAGAAGAAAAAAAATGGAATTTACAAGTAAAATTATATGGTTAAGATTTCATAGATATTGAGCAATGTATTTCACCTATCAACACACGGTCGACAAATTTGTTCTATCTACAATCCACATTGCCTTGGCCTTGCCTAGCAAACATCGACTGGAAAGGTCTGAAAACAGTACAATACTGATCGGTCTCTTCAAGTTTCAATGCAGTCTGAATGAAACAAAAAAATTCGGACAGAAGCACATGCAGTGGATACAAATGCACGTGTTTGGACAATGTGGCTGATTCTGGTCTCTTTCAAGGGCTATATACGAGTAAAGACGATAATAAGAAACCAGACAAATGAAACACAGTCCTGTTTTTGGATAAGAACATTGTCAGCTTAACCTGTGTCCTCTTCTACTGGGAAAAAAAGGGGTTTTTTAACGTTATTGTATTCAATGTACAGGAAGCTATTCAAAGAGAAAGTTATCTACTTTGCATTCATTTGTCACAACATATAGCATTGTCCTGAAAATATTCCTTTCGTCGATCTATTAGCATGTATAACAAGCTTGTTTGTAAATAATTCAGAAAGGGAATAGCCTAAATGATTTACTGGATTATGGTTTGATATCACAAGCGAATCACACTGAAAGGCTTTTCCGGTTCCACGGTAAATAATTTGTGTTCACAAACACCTGCACAGAAAAGTATACAAAAGCAATGTGTCATACAACACTTCCAGAAATCTGAAAAGAAGGGAATACATCCAGGGGTGGAATTTGCAGCAGATTAACATTTGGTAAAAGTAAAATGAATGTAAGATAATAGTATTTGGATGGAAGTGTAAAGAATTAGAAGTTTTTGTTTATTACTTGTTGAGCTTTTACCTTGGAGACAGTAGATGTAGGAGCGTGATAACAACGGCAATGGTAACCGAAGAAGAGCCGATAAAGACATATGCAAGACCAACGAAGTCATTCTTTCTCCCCAACCAGCTTGTCGTTGAAAGAACAAGCTTCTTTTTACCACCAAAACTGTATGTGTTGTAGTTGTTCGTTAGGTGGACCACTACAACACCATCCACATCTAAATCCATTTCAGTTCTCCCATACAATTTTCGGAAGCTAGGAAGGGCAGATGTACGCATCCATACAATAAGATCCTCCTGATCGCTCAGCTGCAATGCATTCATTCACCAGCCTCAAAAGAAAGTGCAGAAAACCATAAACCAAAAGATTATTTCATATCTCAAACTCTAGCTGAATACATTATTCAAACCGAATAGACTGTATTAACATAATGAAAAGAAGAAAACTTGTTATTGAAAGATATATGCTAGTTGGTTGTACTGGATAAGTAATTTCTTGCTAGACAAAAGAATCGGAGAAAGGACAGTAGAAAGCCTCTAGAAAGAGATAATACTTACAGGAATTCTTGGGTTCAGCTTCCCACCGCCGATCACTGTACCATTTTGGAAATTGAAAGGATATACATTCTTTCCGAATTTGTGTTCCCGGTCACTCTTCCGGGTAATGTTCTTCCTGCTGACCTTGAGTTCTTCTCTATCACGAATAAATGTAAATGTATCATTAAATAAACTCCATGCTATTAACCCACAAGGAAGGATATGCTGATCATTGCTGAACTCTACAGGATGACATGAAATAGTATCATGATACTTCCGTCCACGTAAGAGTTGCTGATCACTTCTGCTTTTGATGTACCTGGAAAATGTTTAGACCAGTGAAGTGTAAACTGAAGAAACAATGAAGATTAAACCAAGAAAATTTTGAAATTTGAATCAACTGTAAATAAAAAATAAATAAACAACTAAGGTAAAAAGGGAAATATTGTAAGCAAGGCCTCAACCATGAATAGTTATTTTAAGGTCAAAAGACTGCCAAAAGTAAAAGTAAGGCAACAAGCCACTTGATAATTCATTTAAACAGTGGTGGCAATGGATCACTTTATCAATGCTGATCGAGCCAAAATTTTAAACCCATCAAATGAAAGACTCCGCACCGTCGGTGGTTCTGATAATAATTATCAAGCTGATAGTAAATGTCAATAGGAGCTTTCATGTACTTGGGCACCTACAAAGAAATGTTTGATGCAAAATAAGTGTTACGAAAAAACAGTGATATGCAGCTTAATAAGGACCTGTGTTCTACTAAGAATAATGCACCTATACTAGCATTGAATAGATGTTTCTCTCAACATTGCACAAAATAAAATTGACTCACAAAGGATTATGGAAAAAGGATAGAAAGAAATACTATGTAACAGTTCAGTTACCCTTCCAATTAACTCAAATTCCACAGATAATAACTGTTTTTACTTCATAGTAAATTTCAAAGCCACGTGACGCAAATTTGCACTTTAACTAGAAATAGACACTCAATTCCTTATATAGTCTGTACTGCAATTTAAGCACTGTAATCACAGAGAAAGAATGGTTGAAGATATAGCTTTGCTAGACAAAGATTGAAAAATATATGAAACATTTCCGTATTTAACTATACGCTGAACTTACTACACCAACTTAAAGTTATGTTTGAACACTTTAAAAGGAAGCAAGATTTTCACACTGAAGACATGGTCGACGAAGAAAAGATGTATCACCTTGAAGGAAAGAGAACAGTTCTTGGGAATTGAGTCATCCTGGTTATATGAAACCTTATTGATTCTAAATGGCTTAGGTACACATCCTATATCATATCGTTCCACAATTTCAACAACCTACCAAACAAACAACATGTTCTAAATATATCAATGGATGTTCGGAAAAGAAGTATAATATATAGCCACATGAGATTACAAGAGCTAAAGAATGGGCAATTACACTATGAGAAGCTCGCAGAGTAACAAGGCCAACAGGAATGAAAATGAAACCTATAAACAAAAATATCAGAATGACCCGCAGAAATGAAGATGAAACACATAAATAAAGTTAGGAAATAATCAGCATTAATAAATAATAACAGTTAACATCATAAAATGCAAGTTAAAATATGAGCTAGAGATTAATGAGAATTTCTGCTACTAAAGAATGTTGTCATTGTCATGCTCTCATCCATGCTGGACCAAGAACAAGTTTGCAAGCCGGAAGCTGTTGCTGAGTAAACAGGTAAAAAGCTGTAAAACAACCATAACAATGTAACACCCCCTACCCGTATTCCGAGCCTAGAATAGGGTACGAGGCATTACCAAACTTAATATGATCAATCATGTAAAAATCAGCCATAAAATTTCTTCTAAATTAAAAACTTTCATACATATATTTAACGTCCCTTATATGGGCCTACGGGGCCCAAAACATACATTCAGGGTGGTTCGGGACCAAACCGTAAACATATGAAACTTTTGCAACACTTAGAAAATTTTCACACTTTGGAGAGTCACACGCTCATGTTTTCAACCCGTGTAACTCTCTATTTATAACTTCATCACCCTTGACAATGTGACACTTCATATAAAATAACAAGAAACGTGTATGGGCTCAATTCTCAATAAATTTCTCATATATATACACAATTTCACGTTATGTAATCATGCAACATATATCAGCCATATCTCTGTAATCTAAATATGTTTTCATAACAACTTATCTTGATTTCATACTATTTCATATTTAAGCTTAAATAACCAAAGTATTTGAAATATCATCTTTATGCAAATAGTACACATGAGGTATATAATTCCATAATTATGAATAAACACATTTATCAAACATTTTCCATATTCATAAATCAATCTCTCATGTCTCCATATATCAATAACTGTCATTTTCATGAATTCCGAGTTCAATTTCATAATTATTTATCTCGTGTTCAATTTATTCCATGTCGAAACTTATTCATTAAAACATTTGAATTATCAATACATATGGACAGTACATTCAAGATGAACAATTATATAATCACAAATGAATTCATTTATCAACCAAGTTCTATACTCATATCTTATCAACTCGTACTTCCTTGTATCACATAATTCCATGTAACACTTACCAAACTTTGTCAAATTAGTGAACGTATTACGGAATTGAGTACTTCGTTTTCTCGATGCCATAGTTCAACTATGGTCTTACACATCTTCACATAATGATGCCATAGCCCAGCTATGGTCTTACACATATTCATCTATCGATGCCATAGCCCAACTATGGTCTTACACGAATCACATATCTCACTGACGCCATATCCCAAATATGGTCTTATACAAGAGCATATATCACACCGATGCCATATCCCGGATATGGTCTTATACTGAAATCACTTGTCACTTGTAGTCGGCTATCACTATTCATCGATCGTAGCCGAGCTACCATTTTTCATCGATCGTAGCCGAGCTACCACTTTTCATCGATCGGTGCGAAGCTACCACATTTCATCGATCGTGGCAGCCGAGCTACCACTTTTCATCGATCGTCAGCGTGGCTACCACTTTTCATCGATCGTAGCCGGCTACCACTTTTCACTTATCATTTGTCTTGATCGATAAGTGTAGCCAAACTATCACTTATCACTTTCATTTGTCTCTGATCGATAAGTGTCGCGCCAAGCTATCACTTATCACTTGTTGCCATGGTCCAACCATGGTCTTTTCCTTCAATTCATCTTGTCACCGAATCGAAATACTCAATTTGATCATTTATTCAATTTTCATGCTTTTACATTATTCACGATTTTATCATCAATACATATGAAATAACACATCATGAAATTCATAAAATTAACAAATAATCACTAAAATTTAGCCATATAAACTCACAAGTTCAATTTTTGTATTATAACAATAATTATAATTTCATAATAAATATTCCAAATAAAACATTATATCATTTCTAATCCAACACTTATCGATTATAATCGGGTATGTGATCAATTTATACAAGAGTTATTCATATATTTTTGTATATTTTCCTCCTTCTCCTCTCCATCCACATCTTTAGTATAAACAACATACTTGTAGGTAACATTATCCATAATTTTCACTATCTACTTAGGTGAATATTCAAGCTGTCCATCTATGTCATAGTCACTAAATTATTTATATCTGAAGCTACGGAACTCCAAATTAAGATCCGTTAATTTTCCCTGAAACTAAACTCACATATCTTATTACCCTAAAAATTTCATAATTTTTGGCTGGGCCAATTAATACAGTTTATTCATTGAAATCTCCCCTGTTCTGCTATCTGACAATTATGACCCTTCTTCAATAAAAATTAATTATCTCCTCGTACAGAATTCGAATGATGTTCCCGTTTGATTCTTTTGAAAATAGACTCATTCAGGATTCTAAACATATAAGTATAAGCCCCTAATTATTTTTATCCAATTTTTTTATGATTTTACAAAGTTAGAACAGGGGAACCCGAAATCATTCTGACCTTGTCTCACAAAAGTTATTGTATCTCATGATTTACAATTCTATTGCTTACATAATTTCTTTTATAAGAAACTAGACTCAATAAGCTTTAATTTCATATTTTATTCATCCTCTAATTCCATTTATAAAATTTTTGGTGATTTTTTAAAGTTAGACTACTGCTGCTGTCCAAAACAGTTTTAGTGTAAAATGTTGATTTCCATTTTGCCCCAAATATCACAATTCATACAATTCAGTCCTTGCTCAATTAACCCATCAATTAAGATAATTTTCTCAATTAATAATTTTTATAGACATTATAAGTTATTTCATAACTATTGAAATTCAGAATTTCCACATAAAACTCTAAATTCAAACTCTTTTACAATTAGGTCCCAAACATTCACTTTCTATTCAATTCTTTCAATAAAATCAGAATATAAACAATTTAAAGCTCTAATTCCATGCCAAATCATCATATATTTCCAATACTCATCCATAACAACTTCAAAAATTAGCCATGGAATCAAAAACTAATGAAATAATAAGTTGGACCCAATTGTAAAATTCCAAAAACATAAAAATTTCAAGGAGAAAGCAAGAATTAAACTTACATGAAGCTAGATTATGAAAACCAGCTTGAACCCTCCTCCATGGTTGTTTTTCAACTGATCAATATGAAGAAAAATGAAGAGAATTCTAAATATTCCAATTTAGTCCCATTTTTATTTAGCCAATTTTGGAAATTTTCCAATTTTGCCTTTATTTCACCCATTTCCTGATTTTTCTCAGCTATTGCCGCCCAAAATATCTCCTTTGGGCTTATTTTCACTTTAGGTCCTTCCTCATTTGACAATTGAGCTATTTAATCATTTTAGCAACTTTTACACATTTTTCAATTTAGTCCTTTTTATTTAATTAACCACTCAAACATCAAAATTTTCTGACTAAATTTTATTATTACCTCACCAACACTCCATAAATATTTCTAAAAATATTTATGGCTCGGTTTATGAAGTCGAGGTCTCGATACCTCATTCTCGACCCATTTTAGCTAATTAATTCTTTTAAATCACCAAATTCACTAATTCAAAAATGCTTTTATATTCATATTTGACTCATAGGTATTAATTTATTAAATTTTCAACTCACCCGTCGGATTTAGTGATCTCAAATCTCTATTCCCGATACCACTGAAAATTAGGCTGTTACAAACAAGGCCAACAAAATATTAATAAGGCAATATTGATTGTTTAGTGGACTAAATAGCAAGTCACCAGAAACCGAAGAAGAAATTAATCCTAAATAAGAAAATAGAAGATGATTGTAGACAGCTTTGCTACCACTTCATATAATTATAATTTTTAGTTTAATGATGATTATGGAGGAACAATTCAAAGAATACACCATCATCCACCTGCTGCTCTCACTGCCACAAATCCCTAAGAAGAAAAGACTCAAGTTTACATGCATTGAAAGGGAGACACTAGTGCAAGTGCAGAGACAGCCACATGGATGAACACATTTGCTTACCTTTGCTTGCAAATATTCACAGACAAATGCTAACAATGCAGGTAGTAGACATACGTAAAGACACAATAGACTAGTATTTTGTATCAGTTTTGTATGTTTATATGCCTTCACATGTACTTGGAGCTCAAACGCATAAATGAAAGATAGGCAGGCATGTGATTTCATCCCTCCACATCCATCTAGGTGATAGCACATAAGGATCCGTGTATGTAAGTAAGTATGATTTAAATAAGACTAAAAGCCAAAGGAAAACAAGAGTTAAAAGTACAGACATGAAACCTGATTCCCTGTCTCGGGATCTTCCTCTATCAGTGTCCGTCATTTCCAAATCTCCACAGTGATGTTCTACTACCGCAATCTTTCCAGCAACCTCTAAAGTTGCAATTCCTATTTAACAACACAACAAAAAAAGCAGTAAATCACAACCCTTTCTATGTGTTATATATGCACTTTTACTTAAAACTCAGCATTGAACCTCCACTATAATAAAAGATATCATTTCACTTGCAATCTTTCCATTTTCTTTCTATTCCTAGGTCACAAACTCGTAAGTATTGCTCCAATTGAACTCAAATAGACATTAATCTTAGCTTAGCTTCTTAACTAATATCTCTTATTCTGCAATTTCCGAGCAACCAAACAGAGCATAAAGTTATAAATGGTAGTATCTATAATAACTTCACCAACCCTCAATCTAAATCTCCATCCTAAAAGGATAAATGAATAAATATAGAAAAAAATTCATCTTATAAATTACATTAACCTTTTTCAGTAGAAATTCTTTTGCACCACTAATTTGTGCAAGAGCTAAGTAAAAATCCAATTTCAAAAAAAAAAAAAACATTAACTTGATTTCACATTCCTTTCCCTCCCATATTCTCGTTAACCAAACAGGAAAATAGAAAAAAAGAACTCGCACCGAAAGAGTCAACTTGAGAGAACTGGCGGCAATCTCGATAAGCTAAAAAGAATGAGCTTGAATACAAGCATGGAAGATTGAACTGGAATCTTTGAACTGGAATCTTTTGATTCAACAAATAGAAGGATACAATGTGTTTTACAACATTAAAGCGACGCTACCAAGCAACCAAATACATAAATAAATAAAAGATTTTGGTCAAAAAGTTTCATTTCCTTTTTCAATATTCTTCCATTATTTATTAGTTCCATTTAGTTTAGAAAACTTAGAGTAGCTTTTGAAATTTTCAAAAAAAAAAAAGAAGGGATTTTGATTTTAAATAATATTCTAAATAATCTTATCGTATGTTAATAAGATGGCCATATAGCCGCCAAATGCTCTGCAGTTAAAGATGCTTTCTGCTCAACGATCAAGACATTTTCTTAACTCTTTCCCTCTCCAATTCCCACACTTTCTGGCCACCCAAACAAGGCTTTTCAGCAGTATCTTCTCCTCTCTGTTAAACCTATGCAAGAAACAACGCCATCTCCCACAAATCCACGCAAGGTTCATCCTCCATGGCCTCCACCAGAACCCAACAGTTTCCTCTCATCTCATCGATTCCTATGCCAACTTTGGCCTCCTCAACCTCTCTTTACAACTCTTTGATTCCATCACCAACCCAAGTTCACACCTTTACGACACGATGTTAAGAAATTTAGTGACGTCGGGTGAATATAAAAGGACTCTGTTGGTTTACAAGGACATGGTGGTAAAAAAGTCCATCTGCCCTGATGAGAAGTCTTACCCTTTAGTTATTAGAGCTTGTTCTTGTTTGTCAGAAGCTGATTATGGGAAAATGGTTCATGGGCAGTTGGCAAAATTGGGTTTTGATTCATTTGAGGTTGTTGGTGATGCTTTGGTGGAGTTATATTGGGGAGTGGGTGAGTTTGAGCATAAGGTGGTTGATGAAAAGCCTGTTAAGGATTTGGGTTATTGGAAAGGTTTGATTGTTGAAGCTTCTCAAAGTGGTAATGTGGCCTCTATTATTAATTTATTGAGGAAAAGTGTTGATTTAGGTTCATTGGATATAGGAAAAGCTGTTCATTGTTGGGTTCTAGTTAGTGGTTTAAGTAATGATTTGTCTGTGAATACTGCTTTGTTGTCAATGTATTCAAAACTAGGTAGTCTGACAAATGCAAGATTGTTATTTGAAACTATGCTGGAGAAGGACCTTGTTGTCTGGAATATAATGGTATCTGCATATTCTCAAAATGGAAAACCAAAGGAATCACTTGGGAATTTGAGGTGCATGGCAAATTTTGGGATTAAAGCTGATATGTTTACTGCTATTCCTACCATTTCCTCTATCAGGCAGTTGAAATCTATTGAGTGGGGCAAACAAATGCATGCTTATGTGACAAGAAATGGTTTGGACTATCAAGTGTCTGTTCACAATTCTCTTATTGATATGTACTGCGAATGTGATTGTTTAATTTATGCGCGTAAGATTTTTGACAATCTAACAAACAAGACTGTGGTTTCATGGAGCTCAATGATCAAAGGATATGTAAACCATGATCAGAATCTTGATGCTCTTTCTCTTTTCTCCAGGATGAAAACAGATGGCATTAAAGCAGATTTCATTACAGTTATCAATATCTTGCCTGCATGTGTGAATATAGGAGCACTTGAACAAGTGAAATGCCTTCATGGATACTCTTTGAAGTTCGGTCTGAATTTGCTGTCATCTGTTAATTCTACATTTCTTATCAGTTACGCAAAATGTGGATGCATAGTTTTTGCTAGAAAGCTTTTTGATGAAGAAAAAATTGATGGTAAGGATGTCATAACTTGGAACTCAATGATCAGTGCATATGCCAAGCATGGGAACTGGTCAGAATGTTTTGAGTTGTATAACCAGATGAAACTGTTGAATCTGAAATTGGATCAAGTTACTTTTCTTGGCCTGTTGACTGCTTGTGTCAATTCAGGCCTTGTTAAAGAAGGTCGAGCAGTTTTTAAGGAGATGAGAGAAATCTATGGTTGCCAACCCAGCCAAGAACACTATGCCTGCTTGGTGGATTTGCTAGGGCGAGCTGGACATATCAATGAAGCTAGAGAATTTGTTAAAGAAATGCCATTCAAGCCAGATACTCGAGTGTGGGGGCCCTTGTTGAGTGCCTGTAAGCTGCATTCCCAAACCAAATTTGCGGAGTCTGCTGCTGAGAAACTATTAACAATGGAACCAGAAAATGCTGGAAATTATGTTTTACTCTCGAACATATATGCGGCTGCTGGAAAGTGGGATAAATTTGCTAAAATGAGGAGACTTCTTAAAGAGAAAGGTTTAAAGAAGACCCCTGGCTGTAGTTGGCTACAAATAAATGGACACGTACACGAGTTTCGTGTTGCTGATAAATCTCATCCAAAAGCAAATGACATATATGCTTTACTTGGAATCCTAGAGTTTTCAATCAAGGAGGCCAAGGAGCAGACTGCAGAGAAAGTATCCTAAGTGCTTATTTCGTTCACCAGGGAATTGACAATAGAAAGTGATTAACCTTTATTACGTTGAATGAAAATTTACATTGAAGATACTGCTAAAACAGGCCAGATACAATGAAGAAGATGATGCAGTAAGCAGCTCAACTCATCAGCTCGCATTTGTGGCACCTTCTGTTTTGAGCTACCCAAGATAATAGATTAATCTGTTTGCAAGCCAACTAGAAATATTTAGGATGTGACTTGCTGTGATTGATGCTGCTCCAAATATCAGACATCTGTGGCAGCGAACCATTTCATAGAACTAAAATGAGCATGCCTGAAGCTCTTCTAAAAGTGTTTAGCATCACATACGTTTATCTTTTTTCTATTAGTACTTCCAGTACTAGTTTTGGCATTGATTTATTTCTTTATTGCCTGTATAAGTACCAACTTCTTCCAAATTTTATTATGCCAACATTCTGAGGATTCTACATATAGATCTAAAGGGGGCTGAATTGTGTACTTAAGTTTCTATATTGGTTTAACCTGACAGCATGGGGTAACCGCTTCCATCCTGAGAACCGCTGACCCTGTTTTATTTGTCTCAAATTATATTTTAGTCACTTATCTTTGTTATCTTTGAAATGTTACATTTTAGTTACTTATATTATCATGTTGTAACATTTTAGTCATTGAATCGTAATTGTCATTAAGAATATAACGGTAAGCTGATATGGCACATTAAATTAAGTTAAATAATAAAATTGGTCCCTATATATTTTTTTATTTTGAGCTTTTTTTCTCTTTTATGTTCTTTGAATTTTTCTATATTTTTCTTTATTTTCCATTCTTTTCTCCTTCTCCTTCTCCCTCTATTTTCCTCCCTTCTCCATTTGTTAAAACTAGTCCCTATACTTTTATTTTTTTAATGATCTAAATTGGGTAGATCAATAAAAGAGAGGGGGAATCATAAGAGAATGAAAAAAAAAGTTAAAAAAATATAAAAGAAAAAAATTAAATTGCTCAAAACGAAAAAATATGATAACCAATTGTATAATTTAATCTAAATTTTTGTTTGAAATAATGATTTAAAATGTCATATCAGTTTAGCGTTACATCATTAACGATAATTAACGGCTCAGTGACTAAAATATTATAACACATTAATGTAACTGACTAAAATATAATATTTCAAATATAAGTGAGTAAAATGTAATATGAGATAAAAAAAATGACTATTTTGTTAGTTTACCCTAGATGGATTCTAAGGGGACCAAAATCATAATTTCACCTTGTTTTCTATTGGTGCATTCTTAAACCCGAACTAAAACCCTTCCCTCAAAATCTTCCTTCCAAACCAAAAATCTCCGCCGTTGTCGTCGCCATGTCCCTTATAGCAGGTTCCTACGAACGTTTCATTTGGGGCTTCAAACTGAAACCCCTAACTCATGACCCCCTTCTCAATCTCTCACTCTTACCCAAATCTTCTCTTACCCATCCCACATCGCCCCCATAACCACCGTAGCCGCCGCTGGTCCAGCCGCTGCTTCCGGCTCTTCGGATGACACCATCCACATCTACGACCTCTCATCCGCCGCTTCCCTCGGTCCTCTTCACCACTTCTCCTCCTCCATCACTTCCCTCTCTTTCTACTGCCCTCCAAACCTCTCCTTCCCTCGTAATCTCCTCTCCGCCGCTGCTGATGGCACCATATCCATCTTTGACACGGAACCCTTTGTTCTTCTCAAGTCCTTTAGGTCCCATAAAAAGTGTATCAATGATTTGGCTGTTCATCCTTCTGGGAAGCTTGCTTTGAGTGTTTCTCGTGATGGGTGTTTGGCTATGTCGAATTTGATGAGAGGAAAAAGGAGCTTTTGTTGTAGGCTGGGAAAAGAAGCGACGATTGTTAAATTTGATGGGAGTGGGGAGAGGTTTTTTATGGCTTCCGAGGAGAAAATTGGTGTTCATTTAGCGGAAGATGCTAGGTTATTGTTTGAGTTGGATAATCAAAAACGAGTTCTTTGTGCTGCTCCTGGAGAGGTTAGTTTCTCTCTCTCTAATTTTAATAAAAAAGTAAATCTTTTTAATATAGCTAGTAGCTTTGTTTCTTGAAGGAATAATTGTTGGAATATGAAACATTTTTGGTAAAAGAGTCACCGCTTTGAAATGTCTAGAGATTGGATTTTTTATAGGCATGTAAGTTAAGGTTGGCTGCATGAGATTGTAAATTGTGTTATGAATTTAATAATTTGGTGTGGAGATGTCAGTATATAGGTTTTCTATTTTGGTTGATTGATTTGAGTATGTGTTAGTAATGTTCTGCTTAAAGTTTAATAGAAAATAGAGCTAAAAGGTCAGAAGCTAGAAGCTCAACTCATTCACCATGTAGCTGAACCATCTTTTGGTATGAATCTACTGTTTGTTGGCGCCTTAGAAGATGGGATAAGGTCATTTTGATGGGGGGTATAGTTTTGTTTCAAAGATAGGGTGTTCTTCGAGATGTCAGCATCTTCCAAAGCTTGGGTATTTAACACATTAAGAAAAATGTTATAGTGGATGAAGTTCTAGGATCCCAATGTTGTGGCAGTCTTCTAGTACTCTTAGGCTACTTGTTTCATGATGCACGATTCTTGTTTTCTCGTCATTTATAATTTGAATTTCTAAAGGCATATTGTGATTTTGCCAGGGTGGAATTTTATTTACTGGTGGTGAGAGCCGTAGTATTACAGCATGGGACACGAACAGCGGTAAGGTTGCTTATTGCATCGAAGATGCACATGCTACCCGTCTAAAAGGTATTGTTGTGCTTACCAAAGATGGTGGTAGTGATGATGAACCATATTTAGTGGCATCTGCATCATCTGATGGGTTTATACGTGTTTGGGATGTTCGGATGGCTGTCAAGGAGAAGCCAAATCCATTGGCCGAGGCTAATACGAAGTCCAGGCTGACTTGTCTTGCTGGATCATCTCTCAAATGTGAGTATTCAGCTTGTTCTTCTACCTACTGACTCGTCTGTCTAGTAAACTTATGGCCATATTGATGTCTTCCATTGCCATCAATATAACCATTCTAATTGTTTCCATATGCTGTTAAATGATGGAAAACTCTTGCCTGAAATTATTATGGGAACTTCTTTTGATATGCATTATTTGTGGTTCTTTCACCTCACAGTAACTTGTTTTGCTGACAATGCTAAACGATTATGACATAACCTGATTTTTTATTTTTTTTCTTCTCGGACATTATTATATGAAATTGTAGGCATTCTGAATCTCATGTGCTTGATTTATTGTGAATTGTAACTGCTATTCATTGATTCAATATATCTCTCTTTCACAGCTTCTAAACGACCTCGGATTGGGAAGAGTACTCCTAAAGAAGAGGATGTGGCAGAAGAAGTATAAGAAAATTTGCCAGTGAGCTTGAACTATGTAGAAGGGGTTTTGAGAGCTCTCTCATGGTTGCTGAAAAAAATCCTGTTTTTTGATTCACAACTGATAATTCTGTTCATATTGATTTTGACTGTTGAGTTGTATCATTTTATTTAAAATTTATTACTTAAATTGAGATTCTCATAAAATTTCCCATTATGTTTATGCACATGATTGAATGTCAAACTCTAGAAGCTCAGGTTAAAATCCAATTCTTAGAAGAAGAGGGGTAAGAAGTGAGAATCTTTAGGGTGGGGAAATATCAAATATCAGCCCCAAACTTTTACCACAACTGGTTTTAAAACTGAAATGATACAAATTATATTGTTGATTATATTTGGTATTTTTATGCAAGGTTTTCAAAACTGATCATGCTATTGGTTGTTTGGTTTGATTAAATCAAACATTAAAAATAAAAATATATTAAAAATTCAGTTCAAACATTTGGTTCAATTAAATTTTTGTTCGGTTTAATTTATCCATATCAAAATTTGAGTTAACTAGTTCAATGTCTTCTAAACTGATATTTTAATTGGTTTTTTAGTTCAATCAGTCTAATCGGTCGATTTGGTCCGATTAACTTGCCTTGTGAACTGGTATTTTGTGATTTGGTCCGGTTAACTTACCTTGTTCAATCAATCAATTTGGTCCAGTTAACTTGTACCTCGAAAGATTGAATATAATTAGGATAAACTATTAAAATAGTCACTTTTATTTACATTATGTTACGTTTTAGTTATTTATATTTGAAATGTTACATTTTAGTCACTTGTGTTTGAAATGATAATAACAATTAACATTCAATGACTAAAATGTTGTAACATAATAAAGTGACTAGAACATAACATTTTAAATATAAATAACTAAATAAACATAATATTTTAAACATAAATAACTAAAATATAACCTAAAACTAATAAATTTACCTCTTATTTTAACATCCGAAAGCTCTATGATAGATATTTCCCAGCTGAAACAGGAACCAGGGCATAAAAAATGTGGACTTCAACGAAAAGGCCGACAAAAACCCAGTTTTGGTTTCTTAGTGTACCATCAACAATGTAGCGCCAAGTAAAATATATAAATCAAAATCCTGAAACCATGTGGCCTCTCCATAGTAATAACAAAAGAATGCTTAGACTGGGTTATCTCTAACAGTCGTGTCGTTTATCATTCTAAGGCATACCCCCCCCCCCCCCCACAAAAAAAAAAAAGAGAATCTTCAAGAGTCCCAAGCCATGAGCCAAGAACAGAACCAACCTTCTCCTGCTCAGCCAGATCGGCGTCCTCCATTCGATCCCAGTCGAAGTACCCTTTTTCCTCTGTTATTTTTGCTTTCTGGTTTTTCTTTGTTTTTCCGTTTAAGGGTTTTGATCTCTGTGCTTAATGTTTTCTTCTCTGTTTCTCTTTTTGTAAATTTGGGTTTTTATTGGTTTATGCTTTTTGATTAAAGAAGAGTGATCTTTATAGGTATCGCTTGGTAAGATTTTTATTTTTTTGTTCGAAAAGTTTTGGGTTCAAAGAGCTGTGTAATCAATTGTGAATTGTGTTTACAGTACTTGAAATAGCTTTTATTATTTGTAGAAATTATTTGTTGGTATAATGGTACTATGTGAAAGACTAAATTCTATTGCTTTAACCTAGATATTGATCTCTGTCTGCCTGGTTTTTTCTATTTGAGAAACTATCATTCATTGCCTTAATTTTATGCGAAGCACTCTTAGCCTTTTTTAAGAAGTTGCTTTAACTTGAAAGTATCTCAGTTACTTAAATATTCAAATGGTTATGGCTATTGCAGTGTTGATGAGAGGGAGGGTCATGGTTTACTATGTTGCTTGGACTTCATTTTTGTTGCATTACCTGTGGCTAACGCATATCTAAACACAGGTTTGGATATATGCGTGTTTGGATATATGATCTAATAAGGATCTTCTAATTTCACTCACATCCGAATCCGACTAATTTAGACGGTTTAACCTTACCTTCAGTCCACCAATGTGGTAGCTTTGTTAATAGATTTAGGATTTTTTTAGCCGGGGATCTTTGAAGACCTTTTTTGAAATTCTTCTGTAAACCTCGAAATCTCTTTGTTTCACCATCTCTTAAAACGTATGCATGTTTATGCAGTGATTGGCATTATTAAGAGGAAGGCATTAATAAAAGAATTAGCTGCTGTATTCCATGGTGAATGCCTTGCATACTGTCAAGAACTTCTTGAGCTTCAGAAAAAGTGGAATGAGGTATTTCATTTATGTATATCTATTGAGTAACATTTTCAGTCTAAACTTCTAAATATGTAATTATGATTATCTTTGTTCTCACTACAATTAGTTAATTCTAGTTGCATATATACCTCTTCCTGCACTCTATAATACAAGGAATCTGTTCTATGAAGCCACAGCCCGAGGTTGTTATATTTTCCAATACCTAATCATATATGAACTATTTAGAAGTGCTGTTAATTGTAGTTGGCCTTCTGGAACTGTCTGGAAATTGTACTTGAACATGTTCTTAGAAGTGCTGTTATCCTAATCTTTGTGTTCATTGAGATCCATGGATGGTTTTCTCTTTGCTGCTATTAAGAACCTATAACATTCTATGTTTTTCCCGCTATGGTATTCATTTTCTCACTATTTACAGCCCTTTATTGATGATAAAAGCCCTGATGATTTGAGGAAGAAAATGAAGCCTCCAAAACGGCTAAAGAAGTCTCGCTAACCATACGGTAAGGTTCAAGCCTAATCTTACATGCAAATGTTATATCTATCAATGTTGTTTCTTTATATGCAGCTGAATTTATAAAATGCTAGTGTAAGGTTCATCATGTTGCCCAATTTACAGTTTGTTGAGTGGCCAGCGATACCAATCCCTCTCGCTAGTGGTCAAATAGGTTAACAAACATTTGTATGTATATACGTCTATTTGCAAGATAATGTAATGGCTCTGAGATCTCATCACTTCCCTTCATCCACATAAGAAACATCTATCTAGATGCATAATGAGTAAGTGGAGCCTGGAAAAAGATCAATCAGGATTTCTAGTTTCCATCATATTTCTGTATTATATGTAACATATTAACACAGGATTACTTGTCTAAGACAATCACAATTATGGTGTTTTTATACACGTGCTTGATCCAACTACTATGTCATAGCATCGGATAGTAGTTAGAAGCTCCCAGGTCATTGAACTTTATCTGTTTCTACGATATTTACTTTTATGGTGGTTCCGATTTTGGAAGCTTGTCCCAGAGTTTGTTTCTACAACATGCATAAGATCAGATTGCAGATGGTTCATTCTGGATTTGATTTAGAATTAATTTAATTTTTTTGTGATCTAACTCACTTTGTGCAATAGATTTCAACCGCCGGAAGATATATCGATTTTTCAACATTTGCAAACAAATCCATAATAAGGTATTCAGATAGTAAAAAAAAAAAAAGCAGAATCTTATTAAATAGACATTTTACTATAATGGAATTTTGTGGAATTTTTTAAAATCAAAATGGTGGAAATACACATCAATCCATCGTCGGTCGATCATGTCATATAGTATTTGCATTAAGAAACGTAAATTTATCTTTTAATCAATTTAATTGGTTTCAACATTACATAAGAAGAGAATTTGATTTCTAGAGAAAAACAATGTATTTGGTAATTAATTTTACAAGTTCTAGATTACTAACACAATTTTTTATTTTTTGACGCGATTTGATCAAATGGCTGCAGTCTCTTCATTCATGTGTTTTAGCCACAATTGTTGATTTAAAAAGAATCTTATAAAATCTCATCATTATAAAATATAACCCTTAAATATTGTTGACATTTTAAGGGTTGTAATGTATGTGTTTGTTTCATCAAAAATGACTTAGGCAATTTTTTTTTTTTATATTTTCTTGTGTTTGTTTCTTGAAAAATAATTTGGTCAATAGAAAACAACCTTCAAGTTAATGAAAAATAAGTCCATTTTAATATAAATTGACTTACCATTTTAAGCGATATAAATTTTTTTCGAAAAAAAGCTTTTTTATAAGTAATTGTATTTTCATGTAAAAATAGCTTAAATGAAGTCTAAAATTACCATTATAATATTTTTTTATTTTAATTTTTAAAAGTACTAAGATATTAATATCAAATATTATAATGTTGAATATTATTAAACACATATATTTAATTATTTATATTTAATAACATAATAAATTATTATAACTAATACAATTTATTATTTTAATAAATTATTTAATATTAAAAGTTTAGTCTAATAGTAAATATATTTTACAATTTATAAATATTTTATAGAAAAAAATATGAATATTTTAATTAAATAAATATGAGTATTTTTTAAAATTATTCTTTGCTTCATTTATTCCTTCAAAATTTAATGTGTCATTATCCACTCTCAAATATGTAATATATGTAATTTAAATTAAGTTTTAATAAAGCATTGCTTATCATTAAGTTTATATATATGAACTTAATTATTACAAAATATCGTTTTATTACAAAATAAATTTCAATTGTCAAAAGGAAATGCTACTATAATAATTTGTACCAAATATATTTATGTTGTGTTTGGTTCATTAAGAACAATTTTTAAAAAATAATTTTAAAAAAAATTGACAAAAAAAATTATTTTACACAAAAACATTCAACCACAAAAAAAAAATTAACTTTATAAAAAATCAATTTATTTCCTAAAAATCATTTTCCGAAAATGTTTTAAGTTTTATTTTCAATAAATGGTTATTAATGGCTTCAACTAGTTCTTCCCATAACACTTAAAATGTCGGATAAAGCTTGACCGTCAGTAATATATATATATATATATATATATATATATATATATTCAATATATTATTAGTGCATAAATTTATAAATTAATAATGAATAATCAAATATTATTTATAAAAATATAATTATTAATATATCATTTAAAATTTATATTTTGAAAGGATTTTATTTTAAATTTATTAAAATATGTATATTTAATTTTTGTTGGTAGAATACAGAAGTCTTCCATCCAATAATATAAAAAAATCAAACTTTTTATAATCTTAAGGGCAAAGTTTGAAAATACTTTTAGGGTTGAAATTAAATTATAATTTGTAGATAGTAGAAATATAATTTTATTATTTAAATAGTTTATATTTTTATAATTTTTAAATGATTAAATTAAATTTTTATAATTTTTAAGAGATGAAAATATAAATTTTTTAAAATTTTAAATAAATTTAAATGAAAAATTTTCAATTTTAATGACACCGGTCGTTGCGGGCCACTAGATTCACAGCTGTGTGGAATACAATTATAAATCCGAAAAACTCTAAAAAGTAAACAGTCAACTATGGCTGTCCTTTCCATCGTTATAAATGGTTTCATAAGCATTTTTTGTACACTCTAGAATCCTGATATGATTTCACCTATATGTGTTCATTTCATCTCCGACAATCATTCTATCGTGTGTTCCGGCAGCTTTATAATCTAAGAACTAGGAATAATTAACGAATATTAGAAGATTATTCAAACTTATTTTCTTCCTTGGATGATGATCTCAAGTCAGGGATTTCTACAAACAGGAATTTAGTAACTAATAGTAATGTTTGCTTAAGACAAGAAACAGTGAAATAGTCTAGATACGTATTTTGATGCTCAAGACAAAGAAGCTGACAAGTAAGAAACAAGGTCCGTCATTATTGATACGCTATACGGAAACCCTAGCTACCTAGTTACTACGGGTGTTATAAGAGAAAATCATATCATTAGAGCCAAAGTGCACCGGCATCTTTGAGGAGAGGGATCAACGTGCCATTGATGTGGGAAGCGATGAGGGTTTCAATGCCACCAAGGAACTTACCACCAACAAACACGGCAGGGATAGGCTGTCGACTGCCATTTACGGCGAGCCGAGAGAGGACAGCTTGAATGTCGGGACCTGCAACATGGTGGTCAAGCTCGATGGTAATGGGGGCAACGCCAAGGCCTAAGAGGAGTCGTTTAGCCACGGTGCACATGCAATCGTTGCCACTCGTACTGAAAAGGACAACTGCGTTGCTTGAAGCTAGCTGCTTCACTATCTCGTATGGATACTCAAGGTTCATTCTGTAAAGATCAGAGGCAGTTGCAGAAGAGTGAAGATGAAGTGAAAAGTGAAAAAGGAGTGTTAAATGGAAAGGGTTGTTTACAGGTATATATTTCCAGGAAAAAGATGAGAACAAAGCAGTAACGCAGAGAAAATTACAGTAAAGAATTCATTTTTACATTAATGTATAATGTATGAGACTCAGTAACCACAAGAATAAGAAAGAGAGAAATGGTAACTACAACTGAAACTGAGCAACGCCGCCAAAACCTGCCCAATTCGCTCCCAGTCATTCACTACAAAAAAAAAAGAAAAAAAAAAGACTTCTTTATTTATTAGTATTTCAAATGCCGTTTTTTTATCTAATTAATGTATTTTTTAGATTAGTTTTATATATAAATTAATTCTTCTTCTTTTTTTTTTTATCATAAATCCTTTCTAATAGCTTATTGAATTTATGTATTCTTTTGTCTTTTTATTTACCATTCCTGTCTCTCTTTTGGCGAAAAGTTTCAGACCATGACAAATTAGAATGGATGTCACGTCATTTTTGGGTGTGTTTAGTTTCAAGACTTCCGCAAAATGTTTCACCTTTTCCGTAGAAAAAGTTAAAAACGGGGTTAATTACAATACCCTATTGTACGTATGTTGGCCGCTTATATCCCATAATTTGTCTTTCTACTCTACGTTGTTAGTATTTGAATAAAAATATTAAACTTAAAAAATAAATTTGAATAAAAAAATTAAGTCTATTTTAAATATGGGTCGAAACTTGAATAATCAAGGCTCGAGCTCGTTTTAAATTTATAATACTTTATATTATGTCATTTAGAACAAATTAAAAAATATATTAAAACTATACTAAATATATAATACTATTCTAATGTAAATATTAAAATAATATTAAAATTACTATATAAAAAATCAACAAATAAAAAATGTATAAAATTATTAAATATTAAAATAATATAATATAATTATTTTTAAAAAAATAAAAAATAATATGGATGGGACTAAAATGGGCCTAAATTAGTTTTTTGAAAATATGGAATAGTTTTGAGTAAAATTTTATATCAAATTTTGGGACAAACTGAATTTGGGCGAGTATAAAGTATGTTAATATCATGTTTAGGCCCAGCCCGACTTGGTCCATGAATCTCTATTTGGGATTTCAATCATAAATTTAAATTTAAGTTTATATATTTTAATTTGGTATAATTTAATATTTTATTTTTTAACGTTAATAATCTTATATATTAAGTTTAAATCTGTGTCAGCACTATTTTGAAATTTAAAATTTAGTACATATATTTTAATTTTGAGACATCAAGTCTCTACACTTTTTTAATTTAAAAATCTTGGTCCTTTTGTCGATTTTTACATTAAAAATGTTGATTTGACTATTATAAAAAAAAGTAAAATAATTTATTTAGCCCTCAACATTTATATTTTTTTTTATCAATTTGATCTTTACTCTCTAAAAGTACATAAACAATTACAAAAATATTTTTCAAATAAAAATAAAAATATAAAAATATTTTTTATAAAAAATACAAAAAAAAATAAAAATATCCTTAAATTTTAAAAATAAAAACAAGTTTTTTTATTTAAAATCAAATTAATTATATATCAAAAACCTTTCTATGTAACACTAATTATAAAATATATAACATATGTATAAAATTATTTTTAAATAAAAATACAAACCCCTGAATCGATTCGGATTAAATTTAATATTTGTTGTAAAAATACAGAATTTTATATAAAAATGGATCTCATTCTGGGAAAATACAAAGATAATAAATTAGGTCTTAAAACTTTTATATAGTGTATTTTAAATAAAAATTTACACAAGTCGGACCAGCCCAAGATTGGATGGAGAATCTTATTATATTGGGCTACAACGTAAGTAGGATCAACATTTAAGATTTATTACGTTCCATGAAAGCACAAACACAAATACCTGAGCAAGTAAAAATCAGTTGGAAGTTCATGAGTCAATATCCAGTTTTTCTTTTCATAAATCGCCTTACTCTCAAGGTATTCGGAGTACTTTAAGTTGGTTCCTTGGGCAAGTTTTGGAATTCATTGTTTTGTATAATCAACTTTCACACTGCTTTGTGGTAGCAAACCCTTCATCCAATCTCATCAACCCATGAAGCCTCTAGTGTTCAGTAATGGCATCGATACTCTCTTGCATAACCAAAATTAAAGTATTTTGTTGCAATTGTTGATTGGCTAAAGGGTTTGACATGGAAGCCTTGAGAGCTTGCACAAGAGTTGTACATAATAGATGAAGTAACCATTCTTCCTCGATATTGAATGTAAATTACTATTTTTGTCATCCTTTTAATTTTAGACAAAGTATTACAACTTTCATTGGTTGGTGGATCAATTTTGGGCTTTCCATGAAAGCACAAAACAAATAAGTAAAAACCAGTTGGAAGTTCATGATCAGTTTCCTTTTCTTTTTTATCATAAACATTCCTACTCCCATTGTATTCATGGTACCTTAAGTTGGTTCCTTCGGCAAGTTCTTGAATTCATTATTTTGTATAATCAACTCTCACACTACTTGGTAGTAGCAAACCCTTCATCAACTCTCATCAATGAATGAAGCCTATAGGATTTTGTTGCGATTGTTTATTGTAGCACATAAAGTAGCCCTTCTTCCTTGATATTGAATGTCAAATGCCAATCTTTCATCTTTTAATTTAGACAAAGTACTATATCTTTCATTGGTTGGTAGAACTCTTCTCACTTGACTAGCAGTTTTATGACTGTATCTAATTTATGTTAAACTATATACACAATACTAGAGTTACAGAAGATAGAATGATAGTAAAAACCAAGATTATCATTCATAATACTAACGCATGTATTTATAGAGTAGCTGTACAATCTTAACAAACTAACTGCTAGCTAACTGCTACTAGCAATTGACTAACTTCCTTTCAACTACTCTAACATTCTCCTGGTTCTTTCCTCTTCTGAAGGTCATTGCTAACACCTGTATTGACCAATGTAACTTGCAGTGCATGTCGAAACTCAGCAAACTGTTTAGGTGGGATAGGCTTTGTAAGTATATCAGCAACTTGATGGGCTGATGGAACATAGTTCACCTGAAGAGTGCCATCAAGAACTTTCTCGCGCACGAAATGATGATCAATTTCAACATGCTTGACTCTTGCATGATGAGTCAGATTTGCTGACATGGATACAGTAGAGGTGTTATCACACCAGATCACTGGTGTCTGTTCTAGGCCAACTCCAATTTCTGCCAGCAGTTGTTTAACCCATAGGACTTCGGACACACAGTTGGCAAGACTGCGATATTCTGCCTCTGAGGATGACCTGGACACCACAGCCTGCTTCTTGGAGCACCAGGCGATTGGATTCTTCCCAAGGTAAAGAACATAACCTGTAGTGGACCTTCTGTCTTCAACCGAAGATGCCCAGTCTGCATCTGAGTAACCAACAAGCTTGCACTGCCCATGTGAATAACACAAGCCATACTCTAACGTCCCAATTAAGTAGCGCAAGACACGTTTAACTGCTCTCCAATGACTGTCACTAGGAGAGTTCATATACTGGCTAAGCTTGTTTACACAGAACGATAAGTCTGGCCTTGTAATGCACAAATATTGCAGCATTCCCATAAGACTTCTATACAGATGTTCGTCGAGACAAGCCTGACTCTCATCAAAGGCCACCAGTTTGGGAATACACACCATGGGTGTCGGTGTTGCAGCAGCGCCTGTCATACCGACCTTAGCCAAAATCTCCTGAACATACTTCCTTTGGCTGAGATACAGCCCTTGAGATGTTGTGTGGACTTCTATGCCAAGAAAGAAATTGAGCCTGCCCATATCTTTAAGTGCAAACTTGCTATGAAGCTGCCGAACCACTGAATCTATAGCGGCGTCGGAGCTGCCAGTGATGACTATATCGTCTACATAAGCCATAAGCAACAGCTGACCATCAGATAAATTACGTACAAAAACAGAGGATCAGCGTGTGATGCATGAAACCCAAGCACATCAGTCAAAAACCGTTTGAGGGCATAAAACCATTCACGTGGGGCTTGACGCAGTCCATATAGCGCTTTGTTTAGACGACAGACCAGCTTCTGACCCGATGAATCAAACACCTCAAAGCCAGGAGGTTGATCCATAAAAATTTCCTCAGTCAGCTCCCCATTGATAAATGCGTTATTGACATCGACCTGTCGCAGCTGCCATTTTTTCATTACTGCAATAGTAATGACTGTTCTGATGGTAACAGCCCGAACCACTGGACTGAACGTATCTCGGAAATCAATGCCTGCATGCTGGGAATATCCCTTGGCAACCAGTCGGGCTTTGTAGCGATCAAGTGTACCATCTGCTTTCTTTTTTACTTTAAATAACCATTTACAGCCAATGGTTCAACGATGAGATGGTAAGGAACACAGAGTCCAAGTGTTATTGCGTTCAAGCGCCTGAAGTTCAGCATGAACAGCATCAACCCAGCACTTATGCTCCATAGCTGCATGTATATCAACAGGAACCTCAAAACAAGACACGGTACTGAGATAGACCTTTGGCTTAAAGATGCCTGCTTTGCTGCGAGTAACCATTGCATGAGAGTTGCGAGGGTCAACAGATGGGGCACTAGCTGTGACTGTCGGTGGAGGGAGAACGGGAGAGCTAGATGCAGTAGATAAAGAGTGCACCTGGTCAGCAGAGCTAGAAGGAGATAAGTGTGATATCTGACTGGTAGGATTATTGAAATTTGATGTAGGGGGGTTGTGTAAGCTGGAGATGGGTAGATTGACACAAGATGAGGGACGTTGTGTAGATATGGCAGGTGATAAAACAAGTAACTTTGAGCTGTATTGGGTGTATGACTGAGATGTGGGATGGCGAGTGGAAATACTAGCATAGGGAAACACAGACTCGTGAAAAGTGACATGGCGAGAAATATAGATTCGACCATTGCTAGCTTGACATCTATTCCCTTTATGAACAAGTGAGTAACCCAAGAAGGTACAAGGGGTAGAACGAAATAGAAGCTTATTGCTGTTATAGGGTCTGAGGTTTGGAAAGCAAAGACAGCCAAAAGATCGAAGAAATGAGTAGTTGGGTTTAGTTTGAAATAGCTTTTCATAGGGTGAAACAAATGCTAATGAAGCTGTAGGTAACCGGTTAAGAAGGTAAACAGCACAGCTGAAGGCATCATTCCAGTAGGTAATGGGCATGGATGCATGTGCCAGCATGGAAAGACCTGTTTCAACGATCTGGCGATGCTTACGTTCAACCAATCTATTCTGAGCTGAGGTGTAGGGACATGTAAAGCGTTGCGCAATCCCCTGCTGAGTGAGATACTACTTTAACACTTGAAACTCGCCCCCTCCATCTGTTTGTAATGTTCGAAGAGGAACCCCAAGCACCCTTTCAGCCTATTTATGAAAGTGAGGGAAAATATGAAGAACCTCAGACTTCTTACGTAAAAAATAAACCCACGTGTACCGAGTGTAAGCATCTGTGAAAGCTACATAATACCGAAACCTATTTGAGGTTATTGGTGCTGGTCCCCAGACATCTACTGCTACCAACTGTAGTGGGGCAGAATAAACAGTCACTGACTTGGAGAAGGGAAGCTTATGTTCTTTACCAAGGTGACACGCAACACATGCAAAATTTTTATTATTGTCATCAAATTGCATATTATAGCTTTGTAAAGCTTTGAGCAGAACACTTTTACAAGGATGTCCTAGCCTAGAGTGCCACACATTTAAGGGAACACGGGTAGTAGCAGTGAAGTAATGGGCATTGGATGCAGTGGATGTATCTTAACTATGTTCTACAGCAGCTTGTAAATGTAACTTGTAAAGCCCATGATGCACCGAGCTATAAAGAAGTACCTCCTTAGTTTTTAGGTCCCGTACTTGACATTGTAAAATCAGGAACTCAAACATGACCTAATTATCTCGAGTAAATTTAGACACAGAGAGCAGATTTTTGGTTATTCCAGGTGCAACCAATAAAGACTTCATATACAATGGTCGAGACCTAGTAAGCAGAGATGACTGACCAGAACATAACACAGGCAGGGCATTACTATTTCCAACATAGACTTTACCTGGTCCATTTTGAGAAGAACTCTCACCAAGATTAGAAGCCGAGTGAGTAAGATGATGAGTGACCCTAGAGTCAGGATACCAAGCGTTGTCACCGACGGTCTCTGCTGTAGCAAGATAAGCATTAGTCGGTGGGGCAGCAGGAGTAGATGCAGTAGCTGATTGTAAGGTGTTGCTCATAAATGGATTCGTCCAAGAGGTTGTGGGTGCTGCTTGATAAGTCTAGCTTGGTGAAGGTGACCAGGGTGCACTCGGTAAGGACATCATAGAAGGCATCATAGGGACAGAGGGCTGCATCCAGGGAGATGACCCAGGACCATAAGGACATCATAGAAGGCATCATAGGGACAGAGGGCTGCATCCAGGGAGATGACCCAGGACCATAAACATACATATTTGCTTGCGGTGAAGGCCTGTAGCCCGTGCTTTTGTAGGAGGCATCAAACCGATGGTAACACCGATCAACAAGATGCCCCATCTTTCCACATAATTGGCACTGAACACGGCCTCCAGAAGAACGACCTCGCCCACGACCTCGAGTACTGGAAGGTCGATATGATAAAGAGCGACTGTTGCTATCTAAGTCTGATGCTTGTTGAGATACCAAGTTTGCAGAGGCAAGGACCTCCGTTACCATAACTTGCTGTCGAGCTTCAGTATCTATTAACATGGTGGAGACATTTTGAAGACTGTAAGGAAGTTGGCTAGCCACGATAATCGAGATGACTGACTCATACTCTGAAGGTAGCCCATTGAGAATTGCGGTGACATACTCACGTTCACTAATAATCTCTCCACAGTTGGCAAGATTGTCACAGTAGGACTTAATTTTCATCAAGAACTCTTTCATGGTAAGGTCCCCCTTGCGTTGTGAGTGTAGTGCTCGACGATAAAACATCAGTCGTGATGTAGTTTGACTTCCATAGAGAGACACAATAGCATTCCAAATTTGAGCACTTGTATCCAAGCCAATAAGATGAGGTAAAATAGATTGACTCACCGAAGACAAAAGCCAAGAAGCAATGGCACCATCTTGCTGTTCAAACCTGGTGAACTCAACATTTTCTTGAGACACTCCATCCTCTTTTGTAAGCACTTGAGGTGGTGGAACAGTATTGAGATCAAGAAACCGTTGAAGCTTGTGAGTTTTAACAGCCAAAAGAACCTGCTGCCGCCATAAAAGGTAGTTGGAGTCATCAAGAAGAACACTAATTCGTTTGGTGGAGAAGAACCGACTGTCAACAACACCGTTGGCAAGACCAGTCATCATTATGGGATCAGTAGACTGGATTGTAGACGGACTCGACGAGAGACGCACGAATCACCTACCACCCGAGATGAACCTGAACAACTGATACCATGTTAAACTATATACACAATACTAGAGTTACAGAAGATAGAATGATAGTAAAAACCAAGATTATCATTCATAATACTAACGCATGTATTTATAGAGTAGCTGTACAATCTTAACAAACTAACTGCTAGCTAACTGCTACTAGCAACTGACTAACTTCCTTTCAACTACTCTAACAATTTACATATATTTCTGTGACTGTGGCTTCGCAAGATCCATTAGGAAGAGCTTCATTCGTCCTAGTGAAGAAGCCAACTTCTTCTTTTTCGCTAGCTGATTAGATTAGTAGTAACTTTTAGAATGATCTTTGTTTTTGTTGAAGTTGGTTTCCATACAGCACATGCAGCCAAGGGGCAGTACATGCACTCGAGCCACGCATCCAGCAGCTGAAGCTCAATGTTGCTGTCCATTTTGAGTTTACTTTGTTACTTCAAATGATGTTTTGTAACTTAGTTGAGTTAGAACTAAGTTGTCAATGTACTTGATGCATTTTGTTGACATTTGAGCTGATAAATCAGCTTTACTAAGTGTGCAAGTTTAGTCTTTCAAGTTTCAATGTAATTAGTGGAGTTAGGTAATGTTTAGGTGATGTATACCTTACTTTGATCAGTAAAGTGTCTGATTTTTGTATTGGCATTATGCCATTGTTCATTTTAATGAAAATTTCATCAGATTTTTCATTCAATACTCTCTCAAATTCTTGTTCTTCATTTTCTGTTCTTTAAGTTCAAAACAAAACAGATTATTTGCTTGGCAAGTCACGAGTCTTGCTGTTCAAGCTTTTGATAACCTTAGTTGTTTGCTGTCATAACACCAACAGTTTTCAAGTATAAGGTAGTGAATGAATTATTTTGTTTTCTACCGCTTGTTGGAGGCTATGGAAAGTACATAATGATATCATCTTTAATAGGGAACAATTAGGAGTCAGGAACTTGGTGATGGAGTGTCGAGCTTAGGCCTAAAGCATTGTTGAGTCAAGAAGGTCACTTGAATTAGACTCTTTGAGATAACATCCATATGGGAAATGGAAGGAACCAAGATAAAAATGAATCAAAGTGAACTCATATGTTTTGGTCAGTGAAGCTCATGTTATCGTAGCTGCTGTGGGTGTGAATA
The DNA here is from genome assembly GCA_025698465.1 of Gossypium longicalyx. Lineage (NCBI taxonomy): Eukaryota > Viridiplantae > Streptophyta > Magnoliopsida > Malvales > Malvaceae > Gossypium > Gossypium longicalyx. The sequence goes on from CM047004.1 coordinate 91,393,575, forward strand.
GTGACGACAGGCGATGGGTGGTTGGATATAGTTGAAGTCTGGGATATTGCCCAGTAATGATAACTGAAGCTTGGGTAGTCCTCGATGGACTTTAGATAGCTTGAAATATGGGCTATAGGAAGGTGGAAGTTAAAACTAATAGCACAGAGCTTTTCCAAGTTCTAAAAAAAGAATTTTAGGAAAGATGGTCATGATACTATCTTGGGACAAATTCAAAAACCGTGCAAAACACAATGGAGAGCGGTCTTTAAACACATTGGTAGAGAGCTCAATAAACCTGCTGACATCAAGGCTAAAAATATAATCGATGAAAAACCAAACTTGAGACTCTTTTACAGGGGCATAGAAAAGGGCCAGCGGTAGCCTTGGCCCTCAAAAGTCAAAACTGGTAAAATTGCCTTGTAATCCCTTCAAATTTTTAAAAAATATAAGTTAGTATAATAATAACTTTGTACTTTAGTACCTAAACTTGAAGAATCAATTAGATCACACAAATTTGAAAAAGAAGTTAGCTAATCATGGAGAAAAGAGAACATAAAAATAAAATAATATTGAATATGGCTATGTATGATTTTAAACCTAAATAAATGTATTTATAGTGCAAAATTTGCACAATGGTTTCTCCAAAAGTGCCATTAATGAATTGAAGTAGTTTTTTAGGTTTTTAATAAATTTGCATTGTAAACTTGTATGTCATTTTTGGGTATCTTCTTAACATTTTTTGTCCTCAACTCATGAAATTTCAACTCATTTTAAAACTATATATTATGTGCCCAAATCATAGTTCTATAGCTTAAGATATAGTTAAAATACTTAACAATCGCAAAACTTAACAATTAATCTTTAAGTTTATTTTTCTCCAAGTCTTCCATCTAATCAATCAAAAATAAAATAATTAAGAATTTAAATGAGATGAAATTTGTGCACTTATCAAAGTCTCATCCTTTAAAAAAAGTTCTTCAATAACAATTCGTGAGTTTCTCAAGAAATTCATCTTCCATTACTAAAAGTATTTCAAAACCTTTGTTTGTAATGTATTATGAAGATTTTGCCTAGTATCCTGTGAAAATGCTACTTTCTCTGATGGAAAAACGTTTTGAAGAGATGTAACTTTTGAAGAAGTAGCTATATCAATTTTTTGGAAGACATTTTGAAGAGATTTTGGTTTATATAAAATAATCTCTCTAATTTTTGAAGTCATGATTTCTTTTGCAGCAATATGTTTGAGAGAGGTTTCCTCCTTGGACTAGGCCAGGCCAGTGTTACTTTTAGGGATTGAGAGACTGTCTCAATTCAGTTTTTGATTGGAGACCTAATCTTATTAGGTTCTTGCACACCTTAGAGTGATGCAGTATTTGAATTTTTTTTTTTTTACGAGGAAGCCTTCTCAAATTCTACTTCTTGAAGACATCTCATATCAGGATTTAATGGGTTTGGAAGCTATTTTGGGTTTAGAGGAAGTGTCATCCATTTTTCCTTTACCTTTTGTCTCAAAGTTTGGGGTATTTTTGAAAAAAATTTTGGTGAGAAAATCAAGTAAGAATTAACTTCTCTTTTAAGATAATTCAATTTTAAAATTAAATATGCTTAACATTGCTTGCTATTTAGCAAATATATGTTTTAAAGCAATATTTTAATTTCTTCTTTTTGAAAATTTTTTTATGCATAATTCGCAATCAGTTTGTGAATAAAAATTTTTTATTCAGTACATCACTTTTTAATGTTGTAATATATAAACGATTGAAAATTCTATAAAGTGCCGAATGTGAATCCAATATTCTAGATATAAAACTTATAACTAGAGCTGTTACTAACTAATCTTAAGTTTAGGTATGATTAATCACTTACGAATTTACTTATTTTAAAATCTACTTAAAGGAAACCTCGAAAAATCCTAATAGAATTACGAAGAAAGTCCAAATTTCTAAGGCATTGTCAAAATAATCTAAACTCTAAGTAAATATCTAATTGCCTAGGAGCTTTATTTCTGTCACTGGTGGGGCGATGCTAAATTCATCTGTGAAGGATGAGGTCATCTGGATTCATGATAAAATGGGGCGCTTCTCTGTAAAGAGATTGTTGAACCCAATGCTAGAGGTTGGTGCTTCATGTTGTGATTTTAGCTTTGGTTGAGTTTAGAAAATGAAGATCCCACCAAAGGTGAAATGTTTGTTTGTGGATGTTGGTGCTTGATAGATTTCCTACTATTGTTGTTTTAGTTAATAAAGGTATTCATATATGGCCTCACCATGTATTATGCCCATGGTGTAAAAGAGTGGAGGAATAAATCGTTTATTTATTTTGTCTGCATAGTTTTGTGGATGTATTTTGAAAAAAAATTGTGAATGGTGGAAAGTTCAGTGATCATATTGTTTTATTTATTAATGGATGTTTTCAGTTAGCTTTGTTGTTATGGGAAGGCCATGGTGATCGATCTTTTGTGTATGACAATGTTATCGTTGTGGTTAGCTTGTAATGAAGTGCTATTCGAAAATAAGTACTCTAATATGGAGGAAATTCTCTTTTTGGTGAAATTGCATTCTCATTATTGGTTGAAGGCTTTGAAGGAGAAGGTTTAAGTTTTGGAAGCAACTTGGTTGGAAAATTTGTTGAGGTGTTTTCTCATAAGTGGAAAGTCACATTGCGTGAAGCTTGCAAGTGAGCCCACAGTTGGTTGTATCGTTAAAATTCAACGTTGATGGTGCGATGAATCTATTGATGGGATTCGGTGAACGCGGTGGAGTTTAAGCGATAATAAGAGAATTATGTTGGCTTTGTTCTCTAGCACGTTGCAAGCATCTGACTCTCATTTTTGCAGAACTATTAACCATTAAAATAACAGTAGATGTTTTTGTTAAAACAATGCGACTACATAAAACTGTCTTGTTATTGAATCTTATTCATGTAATGTTATGAGTTGGATTGTTAACAATGGGAATCAAACCTTGGATGTATTGGAATGCTTTTGAGGAGATTGATAAACAAGTGGAAGTTATTGGTGGTGTTAGCTTTGTCAATGCATTTAGGAAAGCTAGTAGGAAGGTCGATACTTTAACTAAGGCTGGTTTGGAAAAATCTAACATGTTTATGGCCTACTGGAAATGCAATTTAGGTGTTCTTGGTGCATTACCTAGATGACACTCCGCTTGGGAACATATATATATATAAAATATAATATAAAGACTTGGGAAAATATTGTTTGCTTCTTAGACTTGCATTTTTTTTAACGAAGAAATAATCTTCTTCCTATGCTTAATGCAAGAACATTCAGGGTTTTAGTAGAGCGAAAGAAAATTGAAAGAATGAAAAATTGAAGGGGTGGAACACTAGAGGAATGGAAAACAAGATTTTCTTTCTACAAGTGTGAAAGAAAATTATTTTTTCTTTCTATCCATTGCTTGGTAAAATTGAAAAATTAAAGGAAATTTTTTTTGAAAAATACATAATTTTGAACTAACATGATATCTCTCTCCAATTTGGATGGAAAATGACCATTTTTTATATTTTCTTTCCTCTCACCTTTTTTCATAGTCAGCACACTCAAAATTAATTAGTTTTCCACTTCCTCCTCTCATCCCTTCACTTTTTCACCCAATCAAGTATACCCTTAGGCATTATTTAATGATTAATATTTTTAGTAATTTATTTTTTAAAATATGTTTGATAATCTATAATATAACACGTGATAGAATTTTTTATCTGTAAAAAGGTGTGAAATTTGATAAATAAATAAGAAACAACTTATCATTTATTGTGGAATATTTTTAATTTAATTTTTTAGCATTATATTAACTTTTAAAAACTTTTATATTTAAAATTTAGCTTGAAATAGCATGAAATATTTAAAAAATAGAGATAAAGTGTAAAATAAAAAATTCATAATTTAGATTTTACATTTATTAAATAATCTACTTATACTCTTTATTTAATTTTAAGTTATTCTCGTATATCAAACATATTTTATAACTTAAATTTTTTTAATATTTATTTTTTTAATTTATCAAATAATACCTTAAATAAAATTGAATAAGAAATACTTATCTTTTTAATTAAAATCTCAAAATACCCCATTAAATAGAAAATTACAGTCTTAGTCGGGGTGGGATGTTTAAGATTCATTGGTGGACGTCTCTTTTCATTGTATCGATTTCATAAACCATGAAAAAATAAGGGTGGTGTTTGTTTCCTAAGAAAATTGAACTTTCACAGTTTCACTGTGGAGTATAGAGGAAACAAAAAACCTATAATGCTTTATTCTGCGCTTCTTTTTTCAAATGAACTAAATTATTTAAAAAATTATATTTTAAGTTATAAAATAACTATTAAATTATTTTAAAATATTTATTTAAGTCACTAGATTATTAATTTTTTTTAAAGTTTGGCTAGAAAACTTCAATGAACAATTTGAAGATCAACTCGATAGATCAATACCTATCAACGAATAGAAAAACATATCTTCGATCCAAGTTGATTTGATAGTTAGTGCTGGAGTTTGGAATAGAAAGCTGTTCGGATTTTTGTTAGTAGATTTGTAATGTTTAAAGTTGTTTCATGAAAAAATTGAACTGCAGAAGAGAAGAGAATGAGAGCTTTCGATTAATGCAGGTAATGCAAACAAAAAGCGCCATACAGTAGTAATTTTAACAACTCAGTCACTTAAATAAAAATTTTTAAATAATTCGATGATCATTTTATAACTTTTTAAAATTGAGTAATTAAAATATAATTTTTTAAATAATTTAATAATCTTAAATGTAGTTTTCACCTATTTACAATTAAATCAAAGTTATACAAATATTTCAGATTTGGGCTTCTTGGTAAATAAAAATCATTAGATCATCCCTTCATAGTTGTTTTTGGACATGAAGAAAATTTGGATCAATTGCAAGTCATCATGTGTGAAAGAAAATGATGACACTTATATATCTCATGTTCAGTTTTATTTTTTAATTATATTATATTATTAAGAAATAATTAATAAAATATATATTTTTTTCCTTTTTAAGGTAAATAATAAATAAAAATATTCTTCCAACAAAAATAATTTGTGTAGGATGAGGCCAATCCCTGTGATTGTTTCAAAATAGTAATAAATAAAATATATATTATTCTAGAATTTTTAAAAATATCAAATGTATCTCAAAGTGGATTCAATTATTTAAGATCCAGTCTTGAAAATCTCGAAAATTGATTAAATTCTTTTAAATCCAATCATATTAGATTAAAAAAGATCAATTTAATCTTTAAAATTAAAATTTAACTATCCTTAAAAAGTGAATGTTATTAATTTAGAATCAAGTAAAGAAATTTGTATATGATTTTGTAGAATGAATTTGAATGTAGAGTATTGGCATGGTATTGGAGTTGTTTTGGAAAGCAAAAGTGGGAGAAAACATGTGTGAAACCTGGGATCCATGTCGGCCATGAATGGAAATACACTTAGCTTGTAAGTAAGTTGTGCTTTTCCACAAACAATGATTTAGGTATTGATTGAAAATTCAAAGCACGTGCATTGGTGAATCAATAAGTTGTTTAATTTTCCAATATAAATTGAAAGAAAAAGTGGATTCTTAAAAGCTTGCTTATCCCAAATGGATTTGCTTTAATCAAAATTGTTGTGCTTTTAATTTGGCTCAAAAGATTAGAAAAGTAAATAACAAACCTCTCCTTCAATCCTCAAAATGGACAATTCAACATTCAAGGCAATGGATTATCCAGAATCTGACCAAATACTACACCAAGTAGAAATGACTTGGTGGGTTAATAAAGTAGAAAAAGAAATTTAAAAAAAAAATGGAATCTAACTTGGAATCTTTCCTTTCTTTTTTTCTTTTGAGAGTGACCCACAACTATATAATTGTTTTGAAAAAATATATAGATTTTGATCATATCTATATTTTTCTGACACAGTAACTAGAATTACCTATAATTACTCCCCAACCTATAAATAGGAAGATAATGCGCTTTAGTGTATTCAAATTTAGATCCTCTTACATTAACAACAATACCTATATTAATCAAATTAAAACTCAATTGACAATTATAGACTAATATTATACATTACATATATCTTATTACATAATGTATGGTGCTAATCCAAATCCAAATATTGATAGGAAAACTTGTGGCTTTTTAACAAAGCAATGATATGACTATTTTTTAAAGCTTTGAAAATCAATTCATCTCACTTCATTTTACAAGTGCTTATCAACTGTGAGGTGCTCTATAATTTTGAGATAATAAGTCAAGGCAAAAATTTCCTTTCACTCCCATTACCGTCGAAGACAAAAGCAAAAATCCATTTATGTATTTTTCATGATTAAATGTGTTTTAATTTAACCATAGTTGTAACATCTTTGCAGGTTACATAGTCCAAGCCAAGTAGGGCAAATGAAAGTGACATAAAATTTCTTTATAAAGAAAAAAGGGTTTTGCTTTTTGGATTGAAAGATGAATATCATCATCATCACCAAGACTTCAAAGGGTCAAATACTTATAAAAAAGAGTGATATATAGCTAAAAAGAAAGGAACCTGGGACTCTGCAATTTCTCAAGAAAAATCCAATTTGGTCACAATATCTATGGTTTCTGGTTCAGCTGTAGGCCATTTGTGTTATGGTGATGATTGTAAGAGACATGGTTCATGCGCATGGTCCATTACACCTTTGCCAAAAAAAAAAAAAACATCAAATCTGATGGGACAGAGACAAATTGCTGCTGGGATTTGTGTTTCCCTGGAATCATATGTATATATGTGTAATGGTATTCAGCTATGCTTGCCTTTGATGGTGAATTGTTTTACATTTTATTTGGGTTTTACAGATGCCAAGCTCTGATTGGGAGAAAGCTTAGTATAATCATTATTTTATGCCAAAGTTCGTTGTCATATGAAAATATTTTTAAATCGTATCCTTTCAGAATTGGCGAATTATATTATTAAGCAGCAATTATCAATAATAATTAATTAGATAGCTAGCTGATCTGTTTTTCAAACAGCATATTTGAAATATCCTTTTTTATGAAAAAGATTATATTTATTTGATTATTTGTAAAGTAAATTATCTATTCATAAGCATAAATTAATACATTAAAATATTTATTGTCGCCATTTAATGTCACAATCATTTACCACCATAGTCAAACTGGTTTAAAAATAAGTGAATTGATTGAATTATATAACTTAGGTTCTACATTAAACGGTTACTTAGAAAGAGAATAAATTGGATGAAAAAGGATTTTACCTTATTTTGTATTTTTTTAATTATTTAATAATATTTTAGAAATATATAATTTTGGTAATTTTTTAAACTTAGAATCTTGAACTTCGAATTTCGAACCCTGAACGTAGCCTCTTGGTTCAAGGTTCAGAGTTATAAGTTCGAGGTTTAAGTTTGGATTTCTTGATTTGGAGTTTAGGGTTTAAAGTTAAAAAATTTATCAAAATTATGTATCAACGATATAAAAATTTATTAAAATATCATTAAATAATTGAAAAAAATACAAAATGATATGGCGCCCCCATGGGCGAAGCCAGAACAAATTTTCAGGGGGTGAATGAAATTTTAATCTTTTATAGTCTATATCTTTATAATTTTTAAAAGATTAAATCAAATTTTTATAATTTTAAGGGGGTTAAAGTGTAATTTTATCTTTACTAAGTCAAAATTTTAAAAAAAAAATTTAGAGGCCTAAATAGCATTTTTATATTTTAAGGGCGACCGAGGCCCCTGCCAGCCCCCCTAAATTCGCCTCTGGACGTCCCATTTCATACAATCTTCTCTCTAATTAGAAATAACAAAACTATCGATATTCATTTCAACTTGTAGAGAAATGATTGTATGAAATAAAAATATTATTCATTTCTAATAGTTTAATGCCAAATCAGTAATTTTAAAATTTTCATTTGAATTTGATTATTTTTCAGACAAAAATACTAAAATTTAAGATAAAAATATTGATATAATATTAAGCTATTAAAATATATATGTATATATATATATAACATGACATCACTATTTCATATAATTTTTTCCACAATTTGTAATACACAAAATTCATAAAAATAACTAAAAGAATCAACTTACTATAGGTGTAAATCATATTTTAATTAATTTGAAAATTATTAATCTTGAAAAGAGTGTTGTATTGGCATACATATTAGTCTCCTCCTGATGTCATCTTTCTTTGAAAAATGTGATAACTGCTTTCAAACTTTGATACTATGAACATCCGGATTCAATTACTTTAAACACTGAAAGTTGACTGATTAATTACTACAATATTCACATTAAAACCCTTTTTCTTATTATCTAGACGCTTCTTATCCTTTATATCTTTCTCTTTTAGAAAATGGTGAAATCACTGTTTAGGACTTAGGTTATATAATTATTTTTATATTGAGACTTGAATTATTTTTATGTAAATTTACTTTCAAATTTAGTAATTTTCTCATGTTAACACATGAACTTTAAAGTTTGTAAGGAAATATAAAAAAAATTAAGGTCCCAATTAAAAAATAATTATCAAGTTTAAAAATTAATTTTGACAAAATAATTAAGGCAGTACAGTAAGAATAATTGTCAAGTTTAATTTAGATAAAAATAAGTTCAAATTCCAATATAAATTAATTGACAAGTTCAAGCCCCAAATAAAAATTTTACCTTAAAAAAAAATTGATTTTCTCTCTTTAATTTTCCTTCGAGCCAAATAATGGTACAACATTTGCAAAAGATCCTTCATAATTCGTCTATGAGCCGTATAAATATAAATATAATTACAAATATGATACATATATTATATATGTTTATTACATTATTCCATTTTTTTTTTTTGCAACAATTATTCCATGTTTATTAAACATGTTAAGCATTGTTAATAAAAATAATAATTTATCCCATATTTTAAATTATATTATTTCCACCAAAAAAATCGAAAGTAATAAAATTATTGTTTATTGGCATAATATCTCAGGATTTAAGGTCAGTATCATTTTTTTTTTCTAGTTTATAATGCTAAAAAAAAAATTTACACAATTTTGCAAGCCTTTGTCCATTTTTTGTTTATCATATGAAAGGGTACAACAATTTCTAGTAGCAGCGAGAAGGCGAAAACAAATTTTGGATGCTGATTCATTTAATTATTAGCCACAAAAAAAAAAAAAAAAAAAAGAGGCAATAAACTAAAAAGCCATAAAGAGAGGCAATAAACTAAAAAGCCATAAAGAAACTAATATTGTTAATCGTTTGCGATGGTTTTTTTACCTGAAATACTTAAAAAATAAAAAAAGAATAGATTATTTATGAGAATAGTATATTTTGAACAGGATTTTTAAGTATTGTTAATGTGTCAAGTGACATCAATTTCAAAAGCATCCTGTCATGAGTCAAGTATTTTAAGAAGGAAAAATATATATAAGTGGTGTCGCCACTTTGTTAGACAAGACTTAAAATCTTTTATATTTTCTTTAAATATTAAACAAATATTGAAGATATATTTTCAAAAAAGAAACACTGACGAAAATATTCAAAAAAAAAAAAAAAACAGTTGGCATGTTGGAGTTGTGTACTGGTATGTCGCGTCATGGCAGTGGCGTCACTTGACAAGGTGGAGATATCAATTTTGTATTTTAAGCTCGTTTCCTAGCAAAAAAAAAAAAAAACAAATATAATTTAATTGTTAAAGTTAAACAAGAGAAATTTTAAATTTAAAACAGTGGCAAAATTTTTAAACTTGAGTCCCTATAGTTATTAAAAATCAAGACTAATGATATAAAGAACAAGTTTGAGTTGATAATATTAATTTGTAATTATTTTTTATGTAATTTCATTTCATTTTATTATTATGTATAATTATGTGACTATATATTGATACCAATTTCTAATATTACATGCAAATTATGTTCTTTGATACAAAGTTATTTTATTGCTTTAATAGGGTATAGATTGTTTTAATAGCAACTAATTTATATATTTATTTATTTATTTTTAATTTATTTTACAAATTTAGTATAAAAGATGAATAACTTTGCCTCAAAGTGATTAAGTCATGCCCTACACAATTTTTTTTAATTTTAAATTGATGTCGTTAATGTGTGATGTCATCAATGTGTCAAGCAACACTAATATTTTCCTCATTATTTCTTCTATATTTCTTATGTATTAGTACATAAAAAATTCGATGCCGTCACCTTATACGACGACACCACTTAAAAAAATTCAACTGGAATGATTTGCTGATGGTTTGTTGATAATTGAGTCATCATTGTAGAATGCGTGAGTCGGATGTCTTTGATGGGACAAGGATGCCTGTGATAGGACAGATCTTATCATTCATTCTGATTTAGTGGTGCGGAGCAGTTAAACTCACGTGGAGTTTGATGACAAAAAAGATCACATTCTTAACAAAAAAAATTAGGAGCTTAGATGAATGTGTGGTTAACCTCCCTAAATGGCTACCTCCAGCTTGCCCAATGATTAGGACGGTAGGTGAAGTTATTGGTGACCTTTTGATTAGTAGCTAGAGGAGTTTATCTCTTAAGTGGCTTTTTGACTTATCACATGTCCTGTAGGAGCGATATAACAATCAATAGAGTAACAAAAAAGTTGTGTTCAAATTTTTAATTGAAAATATTCTTAAATTTGATTATTTGCGAATCATACTTCTTCCACTAGTCAACAATCATGAACTTTTGTTCTTACGTCCAATAAAAATCATTTGATCTAGTTCAAGATTCTAAAAAATCATAGTTTAAAAGTGAAAATATTGCACCAACATAGAAACAATGTATATTCAACATGAAATCAAGAATGGTGTTTTGGGGGAATCCTTGAAATAAACAAAATAATCTCTAAAAGAGAGAAAGAACCATGAGTTATATATTCATTAAAGCAGGCAAAAGTGCCTTCTAATAAGTTCATATAATAAAGGTACTGTAATACCTAAAAATAAAATACCCAATTTCTTTTTTATATTTTTTCCCAATTAACAATTTAGACATGGGATTTAAATATACTGTTTTTTAAATAGAAATATCAAAATATGATTATGAAATGAAAAGAAAGCTAAAAGAGGGAGTGATATCTAAAAGAAACAGGAGAGGTTTTGGATTTTTATTTTGTTACCCGAATACTGTAATTCATTCATACATACATATATGTATTGACAATATATGGAATTTTATAACTTTAATTTAAATATATGGAAAAGTGGGTAATTTCTTCTTCTTTTTTTTTTATAAATAATTGTTACCTTATTTTTGAAAAGACATTATCGCATTAAATCTTTTTAAGAAAAGTAGTTTAGAATTTCGATGATTAAATTAAATTTATAGTACTAAAAATAATTTTAAAATTATATGATTGGATGAAAATTAATTTATTGTTAGCATAATGAAAGTTGATTTAGATTTAATTTTGATGGACGGTATATTTATTTTTAATAAAGTTAAAAATAATGATGACAATAAAATTAATTATTGTAGCTATATATTTCACTACACCACAGCTGCCACCCATCCAAAGAATGCTTTAACCAATAAAAACATCATAAAATTTTGTCTCGTTAATCTAATTTATTATATATTTTTTTTATCGAAAAACAATACTGAATGTAAAATTTATCATTAATTCAAAGCTCACATCAATAGTTTGTCATTACAAAGTCCTTAATTTGAAGCTCTACATATTTTTATCATTAACTGTTCATTTTTTATTCGTTATTGCCAATCCAAGATTACTATTTCACTCATTATCAATATTGTTTTATCTATTAAAATATCATAATTGTTATAAATATCTTATTAAATAGATGTTTATCATGATTAAGATAAAATTTTGGTACACTTTAAATTCTAATAGTTATTAGAATTAGATCTCAACTTCTTTTATACTTCGTATGACTATAAATAAAAAATTTGATATGAAGCTATTTTTTATTTTAATTTTAAATTATTTTAAATTATTAAAATATTAAGAGATTGAAAAATAATAATAATAATAATAAGGGTCCAAATGATAAACAAAGTCGGTCGTGTATTGACTTCTGCTGGATAATCCCAATTTATAATCCTCCCACCTCCCATTTTTCCTTCATTTTCTCTCTATTTTCTAGGAAAGCACACACAAAAAGAACTTCACTCTTTGAGTCTTCTTCTTTTCTCTATGTCCTTATGTAAACATTTTTCCATCTTGGTCTGTTTGGAGAAGTAGAATATTAATTTATACAGCAAAGAAAAAAAAAACACTATGGAAGGAGTGGTACATACAGGCACTGATGCCTCAGCTTTCAAGGAATGTTTCTCTCTGACATGGAAAAATCCTTATGTTCTTCGCCTTGCTTTCTCTGCTGGGATTGGTGGACTTCTTTTCGGCTATGACACTGGTTCATTTTCCTTCCTTACCTTAACCTTAATCTTATACATGCATCTTTTAGTTTTTTGTTTTGTTTTGTTTTTTGGGTTCTCAAAATGTCTTTTTTTTTTTTTTTTACCTCTTGGTATTGCAGGCGTGATATCAGGTGCTTTGCTTTACATCAGAGATGATTTCAAGTCTGTGGATCGACAAACTGTTTTACAGGTTACATGATTTACTTACAATTTTTTGCTTCTACTTTTGTTGTTTTTTTTGGGGGTGTACTTTCTTTTTTTCTTGTCTGAATTTCTTGTTGAATCCGTCCATTTTTGGACAATGGTTAAGCAATTGGTTGGTTTTATCTAAAAAATTGCTTGTTAATTTTGTTAACTTGCAATTGTATGGTTTGCTTAAGCACTGGTTTATTTTTTCTGATTCAGGGAAACTGTCTGTTTTGTTGTCAGACTTTTCTGGGGGTGATAAAAATGGGTTTCACTTAATGGGAGGACCATAGGCCCACAATTAAATGCTTAAAGATTGCCTAAAGTTGGTCCAAAATTTTAAAAGTTAAGTTCCCAAACAGAGCATGAGGGAACTTGACAAGAACATGTGAAGTAACAATGTCTAGGACTTCCTTGTGACAACTAATGTACTGGTTCCTAAGCTGGCAAAAATTGTTCTGATTTTATATACATGTACACAGGAAAGTATAGTGAGTATGGCAGTTGCCGGAGCCATAATAGGAGCTGCGATCGGAGGGTGGATGAATGATCGGTTCGGAAGGAGAACGGCAATCCTTATTGCTGATTTCCTGTTTTTTATTGGAGCTGTGGTAATGGCTTCTGCCCCTAACCCTGCTCTGCTTATCGTAGGCCGAGTTTTTGTGGGATTTGGCGTTGGAATGGCATCGATGACATCTCCTCTTTATATTTCCGAAGCATCCCCTGCGAAAATCCGTGGTGCCCTTGTTAGTACCAATGGATTTCTTATCACCGGTGGCCAGTTCCTCTCTTACCTCATCAACTTGGCTTTCACTAATGTAAGCTGCTGATAGAACATATGAACAATTGGAAGGGAAATGGAGGTTAAGGTGTTGAACTTTGATGACATTTTTTCTTTTTCCAGGCACCAGGGACGTGGAGGTGGATGCTCGGGGTTGCAGGTCTTCCAGCACTTTTGCAGTTCATTCTCATGTTGCTTCTTCCAGAGTCACCCCGTTGGCTATTCCGCAAGGTACGTGATCGTATTCTAAAAACCCGGAATTGTTAACTCGATGTTCATGTATTCAGCCTTTTGATTGATTCACTGTCAACAGGGAAGAGAAGAAGAAGCCAAAGTGATATTGAGGAAAATTTACCCAGCTGATGATGTTGAAAAAGAAATTCAAGATTTGAAAGAATCGGTTGAGGCTGAAATCAGGGAAGAAGGGTCTGCAAAAATAAACATTATGAAACTGTTGAAAACCAAAACAGTGAGGAGAGGGCTCATAGCTGGTGTTGGTCTCCAAGTTTTCCAACAATTTGTTGGCATAAACACAGTCATGTATTACAGTCCCACCATTGTTCAATTAGCTGGTTTTGCCTCTAACAAAACAGCACTTCTCCTTTCCCTAGTCACCGCCGGCCTCAACGCCTTAGGCTCCATTGTAAGTATATACTTCATTGACAGGACTGGGAGGAAGAAGCTGCTACTGATCAGTTTGTTTGGAGTAGCAATTTCACTTGGTCTTCTAGCAGGAGTTTTCCATGAGACCACATCTCACTCTCCAATGGTTAGCCGAATTCAAACATCTCACTTTTCAAATTATACATGTCCTGATTACAGTTCAGCTACAAACCCTGGTGCTTGGGATTGCATGAAGTGTTTGAAAGCTTCATCTCCAGATTGTGGATTCTGTGCTTCACCAACAGACAAGGTTAAATCACATGATATTTCTATATTTTTACAAAGTCTCGTATTTGTTTTCCCTTCATTGATTGGATTTTTGTTGTTATTGCAGCTACTGCCAGGAGCATGTCTGCTCTCAAATGACACAGTTAAGGATCTGTGTCATGATGAAAGTAGGCTATGGTACACAAGGGGATGTCCGAGCAAATACGGATGGCTTGCACTGGTCGGTCTAGCTCTCTACATCATATTCTTCTCCCCAGGAATGGGGACTGCACCATGGATTGTCAACTCAGAGATTTATCCCCTCAGGTTCAGAGGTGTATGTGGTGGGATTGCTGCAACTGCTAACTGGATCTCGAATCTCATCGTGGCTCAGTCATTTTTATCGCTTACGGAAGCAATAGGGACTTCTTGGACATTCCTAATATTTGGAGTCATCTCTGTGGTAGGCTTACTCTTTGTAATTGTCTATGTGCCCGAAACAAAGGGGCTGCCTATTGAGGAGATTGAGAAGATGTTGGAAACTAGAAGTTTGCACTTCAGGTTCTGGGAGAAAAGTCAGAAACCACAAGAAAAGAAGAGCCAAGCAGTGTGAATAAATATTAAATAGTCAAATCCCTAGGAAGAATGCTGAAATGTAAAAATATACCAAACCCTGAAAATTTGAACACTACATTCAGCAATAGTGGAATTAATTTGATAATGGAATCTGCTTTTGCTTTCTCTACAATCTCCATTCTCTATGGGAAAACAAAGACGAAAAAAAAAAATCCTAATTTCAGTGTTATGCAGTCTCCATGCATGATCATGAATACATCTGAATGCTTGGACAATGAAGGTTCATGCCTCAGGCAATGTGTTCTGCCAAAGTTAAGATCTTGACATGCTTTTGCTGCCTCAGCTCATGAGGAACTGGCCCAAATACTCTGGTCCCTATTGGCTGTCCTTGCTTGTCAACAAGAACAACTGCATTATCATCAAACTTGACCTCACTCCCATCGCAACGACCTCTCCGCCTGGTGGCACGTACAACCACACCGTATACCACCTTCCCTTTCTTCACCTTTCAATTAGGCATGGCTTCTTTTACAGATGCAATTATGGTGTCTCCCAATCTTGCCCCTTTCTTCCCCTTTAAAGCTTGTATGCACATCACCTTCTTCGCCCCGGAGTTGTCCACTACTTTAAGAACAGTTCTCATCTGAATAAAAGTCCTTTGTTGCTGCAGAGTACAAAGAAAATACAGAGATTACCTATAGAATATGATATATCACAAAGGCAAACATCATAAAGCCATGCCAGGATTGTTGAACATACACCACATACTGTATAAAATCCAACAAGTAAAATACAGGGAAAGTTCATTGCAGACTTGATGTCGTTTTAATTGTCAAGGCATATCTCTTGAAACCATTTACATGATTAAGACGCATAGCTTCAAATTTTAGCCAATAACAAGTGACATAATGATCAACCTTGTGAACCCTTTTTCCACGTGCTGGTCTATATCCAAAAAAGTGGGAGAATATATCTCAATTTTCGTCAGCTCCATGTGATCGTATTTCATAGATCACGGTACAAGCTTAAAAGAGATATCATGTTAGAAACCATACTAACCTGAGACAAGAAACTGCTACATGTAATCTCACTTGATGTGCTTGGTAAATTAGAGAAGTTGTTTCCAAGACCACCCATCAATGAACGGCCCACTGTATGGGACATAGAATCAATGAGAAGCTAGGGAAAGGAAACAAAACTAGATACCCAAAAGAATTTAGCACATGTAGGTGTTTCAATCTTATGATTCTTAAAAATGTGTACACTTAACTTACAGGAAAAGAACCACCACATTTCATAAACAGCTCAACCCAAGATCCCAGAGAGACTTATCAATTGTGAAACCAAGAACAAGACACTAGAGGCTTCTTAAAGCAATGCTCATCAAAAGAAACATAAGTAAGTAAGAAAAGAATCAGAGCACACATGGTAATGAATCACCAAAAGACTTCATGTTGGTGGCAATGACATAAATGATGTTGAGGAACAGACAGTATTCAAATCCCAGGGTCATATGGAGCTTGCCTAAGCTTCAATAAGTCAAACTAAACTCCATTCTAATCCCTCCAAAGAAATTCCTAGATTCAATAGTTAAAACCCTTTAGCTCAAACTCATTGCTAACAACAAGGAATTTTCCTCAATATCAATAAAAATGAAAAATCTTTTGAAGAAAAAGCAAAACTTTATGCACAAGGCTATATTCATACTGATGGAAATGCATTGGATGATATCCATATTAAGAAACCATTGACCAAAAATGCATAAAATCAAAGCAGACAAATAATCATTTCAATAAATATATCACATACCCCTGGAGCATCTGGATGCAAAGGTTACAGCCATATTCTTCCTTGTGCTTAATTCTCCAACCTTATGTTAAAGGGAAAAGGGAGCTGAGTGAATGAGTGAGAACCCTAAGAACCGTTAAGCTAACAGGATTTGAGAGCAAAAGAAGGTTGAGCAGGCATGGCCTACCATTAGAAAGACTTTAATGGACTAATAGTTGAGGAAGACAGCTGCCGCCTACTTGGGCTTTCTAAAGGTGGGTGCAAAGTACAAGCCTCAACGAATCCCATTATAGGAACAGGGAAACGGCCCCAAGACGCCATACCTTTCCAATTAGATTAACTAGAATTGCTCAAGGGTGGCCGAACTTGAGTAAGGATTTTTATCTGTCAAGGTTGGTATGGCCCCACCTAAATTAAATTTAAATAAAAAATATTTTTAAATTTAAATTTAAATTTAAATTTAAATTTAAATATAAAATATATAAAATATTAAATAAAAATATGTTTTAATATTTATTAATTTTTGAATAGTAAAATGAACTTTTTGGTATAGGTCAATCGACTTGGGCTTGGGCTTGAAAAAATTTTTAGAACCAAGCTTCGGACCAGCCAATGGACACCTCTATTAATGCTTTAAAATTTTAATCTTCGAGAAAGGATAAATATTTAAAAGGTGAATTAAGTATTTAGAGCAAAATTATGACTAATAAAATTTAATAAGGATTAAATTGCAAAATTTTGAAAGCTAAAGGACTAAAGGTGCAATTTTACCATTTTTGAAAAGGGGCGAAATTTGAAGAAATGTTTTTTTTTTTTTTATGAATGTGATATGGATATGTATTGAAATGAGGAATTGGAAAATTGAGATAGGGGCTAAATTGAATAAAGTGAAAAAGTATAGAGGCTAAAGTCAATGTTCTCATTTTATGGGGAAGGAACCTAAATGTAATTTTTCCATTTTTAATTGATATGTAGGGACTTGATGATGGGATTAAAATCCCCATGGAAATTAAAGTTGAAAAATGTTGAAATTGATTTGGAAATTGAAAAATAAAAGGATGAAATTAAAATAAAAAGAAAATTATAGAATTTTCTACACTTTTTGAGTGAAACGACAACAAGCATCAGCTGAAGAAAAAAACTAATAAAAGGGAAAGAATGGAAAAGAAAAAAAAGGGAAGAGAAAGGTTGAGTTGAAGTGAAGAAATAGAAGTAATTAATTGAATTCAAGTTAGTTTATTTTAATTTGAATAATTGATTATTTAAATTTTAGTATGAAATAATTAAATAAGATATGATTAAGATTATTGAATATGCATATTGAATTTAGTAGTGAATATGTAATTAAATAAATGTTAGTAATGTAAGAAATGATAAAGTGATAATTTAATAATTAGTGAATTCCATGAAACTAAGGATTAAATTATAAAGAGTGAAAATTATTTATTTGTCATAAATCGATATTTGACTAGATGTAGTATAGTGAAATTATTATAGAGATGACTAAATTGTAAAATGTATAAATGGTGTTATGTGAAACCAATATTGTGATTAAAGACTTAAATGAAGTGTTAAGTGATGGTAATGAAGTGTAAAGTGATATAATAATGATTATTTAATTTTCATGAATTTAAGGACTAAATTGTAAAGTGTTCAAACGTTACTATGTGTGCTAAAATAGTAAAATAAAATCTAAAGTGCTAAGTGTTGTGAATATATGCTATGTTTGTATTTTTATGAATTGTAAATAAAATGAATACGCGAAATAAAAATGTAGTAAATGTGTTTATGTGATTCAAAGTGAAAAAGTAATGTGAAACAAAGTGATATATGTGTGGTATATCAAATATGTTATATGAAAGTGATATGTCAATAAAGGCCTTAGTGGACTCATAAGAAATATGATATATGATATTGAAATTATTTTGGAGTTTAGAGGGGTTGGGGGTTAAGATGAGAACCAAATTGGTGATACGGGGGTCCAAAGGGGATTAGGAGAGGAGTATTGAGTTATGTGATGTGTTTATTGGAGTTCCCATTATCAGAGTTCCGTTATAGGCTGGGAATTCGTGTTTGGCTTGGATCTAAAAAATGTATCAAAATTATTAATCTCCTCTGAAATTTACTAAGGTCTGCAAAAGTTTTATATGAAAGTACAAGTGTGTGTGTGTGTGTGTGAGTAATAATATGTGAAAACAAAGATAAAAGTGAACATGCGAATTAATTGTTTATGTTATGTTTGTGAAATGAAAGAAAGATTTTGACATGTGAATGTAGAAGTTAATTAGTGATAATATATGTGTTAAAGTAAAAACTATAGGTTATAAATTTTTTATATGATTTTATGTTTTGGAAAATGAATTAAAAGTTTAAGTATGTTCGTGAAAGAAACTGTGTGAATAGATGTTATTATTAAAATTAATTAAATTGTAAATATATAAAAATAGTAATATTGAATTCAATTGAGTAATTATTAATCTATTCACATAGTGCATTTGTTTTAAAACACGTAAGTAAAAAAAAAACAAAAAAACAAAAAAAAAAAGAAAAAGGTAGAGATGAATCGAGATTTATAACGTCATTGGATCATATCACTCAACAAGCTTTAAGGACAAGTTTTGGTATATAAATTTTGGACTTTAGAATGACATGTACTTAAGTTTAAAAATAGTATTTGTATGTGTGTACTAGTAGCAATACTTGATAATTTTTTTTAATATTATGTTATCTTAGTGACTTGGTTAATTTAGTAACTCAGTGACTAAATGTGATACTTATTGTTCGGGTTATCAGCTTAACTTAAGTGAGGAGTGTTACACCTTTACTTGTTACGACCTTTATCACCAGGCATTCCGTCAAGACCTGATACAAAAGGACTATTTAATATTGTATTATTAGATTTGAAACACTTAAATAGATTAGCTATTATTATCTTAGTTTTAAATTAACTTTTAATTATTATTTTTTCTTATTTTTGAATTAGTATTTTGAATTTTTATGTAACTATCTTTACCTCTACAAATAGAGATTTCTATCAATAAATTAAGTGGAATAATTTCATAAGCTTTCAATTACTTTAATATTACTCACATGACAGGATTAGTGACAACATTTCTACTCACATCATGTGGACCGTACACATAGTCATTCTCGTCTAATCTTAAAAGGGTCCTTACTCTATCATGCATGATAGTATAGAATGTCCACTTCACCGGACCCCCAAACCATCGCTCAATAAGTGGCACTTTGATATTATAAGAGCCCGCTTATATAAGTTGGGACGCCGATGAGAGATGGGACAAAGAAAAACCCTCTGTAACACCCCTAACCCGTATCCGTTGCCAGAACAGGGTTTCGGAGCATTACTACCATTTACAGATTCTTAAAAAAATTTAAATGCTTATCGATTCAATGCATCATGTAAATAAATATATTACCATTCAATCAACAGATTAGTACTTGTATAAGCATCAAACAGTAACATTGTTAGTGTACTTGCACATATCTCATATAAATTCAACATTGATATAACTATTTTCTCGACATATCGTACTTGAGTTCAATAATAGTCTCAACTTACATAATTTTCTTGTATCAACATATCAAAGATAATCATATATGTACATGTCATGAAACATATCATGCTCTTACCGTTTCTTCATAAGCATATATGATTCATTTCATTATATTAATATTTCATACTCCATCATTTCCATATATTTTATGTATATTTATTTCGATAATAGCTTATATCAAACCTAACATAAATTATATTCCACGTACTCATACTTATTTCGTTTATCTATCTTCATAATTATTTCATACAACTATTTTGTACATATATATTTCCATATGACCAGTTCTTGTAAACATTACACACAACCATTTCATATAACCATTCGTCATCGATACATATTACCGGATATCAATTGTTCAACGAGATGTCATAGCATCTCCCATCCACGGTCTTATTTATCTTTGACATGATGCCATAGTATCTTTCAACTATGGTCTTACTCATTTTCTGTCATGTTGCCATGATATCTTTCAACCATGGTCTTGTTCATTTCATATCACGTTGCCATGGTATCTTTCAACCATGGTCTTACACATTTCATATCAAGTTGCCATGGTATCTTTCAACCATGGTCTTACACGTTTCATATCAGGTTGCCATGGTATCTTTCAACCATGGTCTTACACATTTCATATCAAGTTGCCATGGTATCTTTCAACCATGGTCTTACACATTTCATATCAGAGAGCACACTCCTGCGAACCTCATCCTTACAGTGGGATTACCAGTACAGGCTAAATCTCCTGTAATATAAACTCATAGAGTATTGTCGGGATTACCACCCAGCTAAATCCCTCATAACGACAATTACTCTAATGAGCTTGAATCTGAATTACAGTCCAGGCTAAATTCGCACCACGATTCAGATTACCCATCCGGGCTAAATCCATTTTACACATATTCTTCGGGAGGGCTATATCAGGATAGGATCAACCGTCCGGGCTAGATCCTTTTTACCGTCAATTCCTTTTCAGAGATCCATCGAATTTTTCCTTTTCATTCAACCGAGATTTATTTTCAATTTATTTCGAGTATTATCAATATTTCATCAAATATCATGAATTGAATATTCAAATCATATTTTCATCATATAACCACATATTTCAAGTATTTAAAATACAATTCAAGTTACACAAACTTACCTCATTGCTTGTTTGTGTTTATAATTTCATTAATCCGATATCTTTTCTTTTTTCACGATCGAGTCTCATATTTGAGTCGTTCGGATCTTAATAAATTTGATCATCATTTTCATTCATTTCATATACTAATGCATTTAATTAATGCTTTAGGCAAAATTTACCATTTTGCCCCTAAACTCTTAATTAATGACGATTTCATCCTTAGGGTCAGGAAAATAAAATTCTTGCAATTTAATCCTTATTTCCAGCTATTATTCTCATATATATTGATAACAGTCCATGAATTCTATAAAATATCAGAATTTTCCATAATTTCAACACTTTTCAATTTATTCTTTCAACACTTTTCAATTTAATCCCTAAAACATGTTTTCCCCCGATCTTGAACTAAATTAATAATTTCATTAAATTTTATAATTTAAATAATAAAATAATCCATTTCATGTAATTTGATCATTTTTGACATTTTTACAAAATTGCCCATAAAATTTTACTTTTATTCAATTTAGTCCTTGAGCCTAGAATATGCAAATTAGCCATGCTAGATGAATATTCATACATATTTTTCCTCCTCCTCCTCTCCATTCCACATCCTTAATGTAGATAATACACTTGTAAGTAACATTATCCATAATTTTTATTATTTACTTTTATGAATATTCAAGTTGTCTATCTGCATCATGGTCACTAAATTATTTATATTTGGAGTTATAGAACTCAAAATTAAGATCCGCTAATTTTCCCTGAAACTAGACTCATATATCTTATTACCATAAAATTTTCAGAATTTTTAGTTTATCCAATAAGAACATTTTATTCTTTAAAATTACCCCTGTTCTGCTGTCTAACAGTTCTGACCCTTCTTCACTAAAAATTAATTATCTCCTTGTACAGAATTCAAATAATGTTCCCATTTGTTTATATTGAAAATAGACTCATTCAGAATTCTAAAAATATAAATTTAAACCCCTAATTATTTTTATCCAATTTTTTATGATTTTACAAAGTCAGAACAGGGGAACCCGAAATCATTCTGACCTTGTCTCACAAAATTCATCATATCTCATGATTTACAATTCCATTGCTTACATAATTTCTTCTATAAGAAACTAGACTTAATAATCTTTAATTTTATATTTTATTCATCCTATAATTAGATTTCTACAATTTTTGATGATTTTTCAAATTTAGACTACTGCTGCTGTCCAAAACTGTTTTAGTACAAAATATTTATTACCATGTTATAACACCCTTATTTTCTTTTTCTACACCATTTCTCATCACTTTCTCTTATTTTCTCTTCACTAACATATCATGAACATAGGACCTTATGTAAGAAAACTTTACTATAACATTATTTCCATGCTTTGTCAATAATAACAAACTTAAAAACATATTGAAATCTTGATATACTTACCTTGTTCTATTGATACTAATCTTTAACTTGATTTTCTCTCTCCTCCAGCATCTATTTCTTGAATCCAACTTGATATTCTAACTCCCCATGGTCTCCTTAACATTTTTCTCTCTTGGTAGCTATGGAAATTCATTTGATTTTTGGGTGAAAATGGTGAATTTTTGGTAAAAAGGACCAAATTGTAAAGAAAGCAAAACTTTCTTTCTTCCTCTCTTTCTCTCACGTTAGTGCATGGGAAATATGGATGAGAATTTCTCATCTTTCTTTCTTTATATACTAATAAAATAATAATAAAATATCTTATTAAAATATTAATAAAATAATATTTATCTAATTAAATAATTATAAAATATCAAAATATCTTTTAGCATCATTATTACTTTCTAGATTTCTCTCTCTTCCAATTGACCATTTTACTCTTCATTATCTTTTAAAATTCCACCCTTAAGTCATCATTTAATTTGGTAAAATTGCATTTTAGTCCCTCATAGTTTCTTCATCTATTCAATTTGGTCCTAATTCATCCATTTTCCTTAGTTTCTAGATTATTCCACTCTTAAAATATTTACACTATTGGTCCTTCAAATTTTTCATATTTATACTTTAACCCCTCAAATTTTGAGTATTTACTCTTGTGCAACAAAACTTTTCTCACTTTTACAATTTAGTCCTTTCTTGAATTAATATATCATAATATACTTCTCAATATTGACATATCTCAAAATTTCCTTTTCTTTTTTTTTTTCACTTTATTTCCTTATTTTACTATATCAAGGATAATATCTTACTGTAAATATTTTCAGGGTATTACACCCTCGGCTAACAATTTTCTCATGGCCAATTAAGTAAGACTCAATTAGAATATCCTCAATTACCGTATGACTCTCTACCTGTCTATTCATCAAATCGATCAAATTGTCAGTAGACCTAATATCTTTATTTTAATTAACAAATACGAAACACAATAAAATATAAAAAAAAATTAACACAAACATGTTACTAATATATAAAATTTTTAAAATCCAATGTAACTTAAACACAATTATTAATACTAGAAATCTCATCACACACGTATGCATATGGAAACCTTGTATTTAGAACACAGATGTGTGTTTAAAAATATCAAATAAAAAATAATGAAATATATGATTTGAAACTAATTAATCATAATAACACATGAAATATATACGTTATTAAAATATAAAAAATAGATTAAATTGTAAGTATAACAAAATTTAAACACGGAAATCCATCAGAAAACAATACTAAATACACTACATTTATTTATCATAGTTTTGTCAAAAATTGTGAGTTAGTGTTGAGTTGACTTGTGATACCAACTCAATTAACAACATTATTAATATATACAACTAATGGAAATAATAACTTGTGCATTTTAAAATAAAAATGTATAAAATACATAAAAATGAAGCTTTACTTGAGTGGTAAAATTAAATTTTATAAATCCAATTGGCGTGAGTTCCAATCCATCCATATGTATATTTTAATTTATTTTTGTTAAAATGGAAAGACTAAAAAACATTCAAATAGTATAACTTATTTTAATTATGAAAAGATATTTTCGTAATTTACTAATCAAGTTGGTGACTCGGTTAAATGTGAAACTAATTCAGTAAAACACTTAACAAATAGTAAGTATAGATAGCGATACGTTGTGAAACTAACTAAAAATTTGACTAAGGCAAGTGCACCTATCAATTAATAGTATAGCTACAGTAAGCAAATATATCATTCCCACGAAGACTAAAAGTACTAGTAATTATCGTCTTTTTATTATTTAACCGAATAATTCAATTGATTGATTTAAAAACTAAAATTAACTAATGAACATGACAATGAACAAAACACGAAAATAATCAAGTAACAACCAAGAAGCGAAAAAATACTCAGGAAATAATCCCCCTAGATTAAATTTGCTACTATCAATCTAAATTATATAATTTATTTACTTAACAACTGACTTTAGGTTGATCAATTGAAATTTCTTTCTAATTAAAACCCCTATTATTGCATTAACTCGTGTTATGGATTTCCCTATTAGATTTGACTCTAATTTGTTAGATTTATGTCGTCTTATTTCTAGGATTGCATCCAACTCCATTTAATAATACAAGATCTACTCTTAAACAGGGTCTATTCAACCACTGATTTAAGCAAATCAAACATGGATCAATAATTTAGAAATATTAAACCAAGAATTAAGCACACATAATTGAGAACAAGAAACTAAATATTTATTGCATAAAATAAAAATCAAACGATAAATTCTATCATAGGGTTCATCTCTCTAGGTATTTAGAAAATCAGTTCATGCTTGAAAATAAAAATATCCAAGATATAGTATAACCGAAAGACATAAAGAAACTCATGATAACTTCCTAAGAAATCAAATGAAAATATTCAATCTTGATGGAAATCTACTTCAAAGTCGGCTTGACTGGTATTTTTCGAGTTGTTTTCTTGAAATTCTATGACGAATCCCTCCTATATTCTTATTTTTGTCATATATACGTCTTAGAAGACCTAAAAGAACCTAAAAATCGTGATTTTTTTACAGTTCGGTGTGCAATTCTATGAAATCGACACGGTCTACCACACATCCGAATAGGTCACACGATCGTATGGAATGGTTCAGCTCGTGTGGCTCTAGTAGCTTGCTCCGATGCTCTGGTTTTCACTCGTTTTTCACTCCTTTTGCTCCCAAGTGCTCTATTAGGCATTAAAACATGAATTTAAAGGATATGAGTAAAAAATTCACAATTAACATCGGTTAATCACCTAAAAACGCATTAAGAATAAGATTAAAACATGTTACTTTTAGCCCTTATCAGATAGATATACAACTAATGGAGATAATAATTTGTGCATATTAAAATAAAAAAAGTATAAAATACATCAAATTCAATATTTGGTTGAATGATAAATTTGAAGTTTTACTAATCCAATTTACACATATTTAAATCCCATCGTATGCATATTTTAATTGGTTTTTGTTAAAATGAAAAGACTAAAATACTCTCAAGTAATATAACTTATTTTAATTACGAAAGGACATTTCTATAATTTCCTAACTGAGTTGGTGACCCAATTGAGGGTGACACCAACTCAATAAAACACTCAATAAATAGTATAAATATACAACTAATGGAGGTAATAGAGTGTGCGTAATAAACATAAATGTATAAAAAATATCAAAATAAAATTTTAGTTGAATGGTAAATTAAAAGTTTTATAGATGCAATTGGCATGGGATTGAATCCTATCATACTTATATTTTTTAATAATTTTTTTAATTAAAAAAAATTAAAGTTCCTTCAAATAATATAATTTATTTTAATTACAAAAAAATATCTATATAATTTAATAATTAAATTGTTATCTCAGTTAAAAATAATATCAACTCAGTAAAATACTTATATAATATATATATATATATATATATATAAAAGGCAAATATGACATAAACACACGTATGACCCACTAACTTTCCTACTTCTCTCCATTAAAAAGGCTATAAAAAGAAACTAATAAGGTCAAGATTTAAGAATATTAAATTCTCAATTTCCATTAACAATCTCAAGTAAAAAAAAAAAATGCTGGAGATGCATAGAAAAATTTCTCACATGGATAGTGATTCAACCTCGAATATGACAAACCAAACACATGGTTACAAAAATAAAAAAGAAAATCTCATATACTGCAGAAGCTAAAAACCCAGAAAAAACAAAGATCAAACCACTAAGTTGATAGTATTACAGAATCTTAGTAGCATAATTCTCATGCTATATCTATACGTGATAGGTCAAAGTAAGTAATCAACTCGTCTTGAATCTGAAGTTTGTAACCCAAAAAGGAATATTTCTTCCCCACGCCATCAACTAGACATTAAACAAATGATTTTGGCTTTTTAAAAAAAACAGATCTCCTTTTACAATGAATTTTTTAAAAACAAATTGTTGCATTGTTTGACAGCAAAGATCCTAATAAAGAGAGGGATGGTCAAAGAAGAAGAGCTACAAGTAGGCAGCAACCACTTTAAACAGCTAATAATAGGGGAACATGCTTGAGTTTCTGCTTTGCTAATCTTTCTCAAAATAGAAACTTCTAATCCATTAGGGTTTAAAGTTTTTTAGGTTCTTGTTTGAAATATATATTTGGTTTAAATCTGTCAAAGGTTCTTCTACCTTTTTGAAATTTAAAATTTACTCACTTTACTTCACTTCTTTCATTTTTTTTTATTATAGAAAACCTTTGTCCAAGAGATAATTCAGTTCAATTTTGTTGTTAATTTTACTATTATTCTTAAAAGTTCATAAAAAAATAAAAAATCTAAAATATTTAAACTTTTTTTTTCTTTTTTAATTAAGAAACCTAAAATTTATTATAATTATATTAATTTATTATTTTTTTCCAAAAAAATGCAAAAAAAATAAAAATTATTTTAAAAATTCAAAGAATATAATATAAAAATTCAAAAAATGTGTCGTTTACTCCCTATATGTATTAAATGACTTGATATGCTCGACACTTTTTCTTAGTTCACTACCAAAGGTTTTTTTTTTAAAACTTGGTATTTTAATTTGACATTTTTTCTTTTTTTTTTTGTCCAATTTGATACTTAAAACAAATGTTATACAGATTATTCCAATATCCTAATAGTGTTGCTTTTTTTATAAGGTAGCAAAAATAAATAATATATAACCAACATGCGTGATATGAAATTTATTTTTTGTATTTTAAGTATTCAATTACTTTTAATTTAATTTATTTATTTATTGTACATTATTTTTTAATTTAATATAATAAGTTTCTTTTATTTTGGGTTTTTAAACTTCTTGGTTTCTTCTTCAATATTTGTTCGTTAAGCATAACTCAAAGCACAATTTTTTAACACAGATTTCCTTTGATGTAAACAATATTTTTATAGAATTGAGGGCTTTGTAAAGACCAAATCTTGTTTTAAGCTTACAAGCCCTCTTGAATCATTATTGTCATTAACAGTCAAAGTAATTTCAAATTTCAGCATGAATGAAAAGTAAAATTTGAGCATATTGTTTCTCGAAACCTACTATTACATTCCATGTCATCTACCACATGTTGGTCACAAATTAGCTATTTCTGCCTCCTCATAAAAAAACCAACACTATTAATGTTTTGGGGTAATTTGTATAGCAATATTAGACAAATTTAGATACCAAAATAGATATAAAAAAAAAAAAAACTTAGGTACAAGATGGGGAAAAAAGTTTTTTATTTTTTCAAAATTGTAATTTCAGATCTACAGAAATTAGTAAATCAATTTTACTTTCAAATTATAGTTTGCTAAGTTAACTAAAAATTTGTTTAATTTGACTTGATTTAAAATTCTCAAACAAAAATATTAATTAAATGAAATTAGAATCGAAAAAAGGGAGAAGTTGGTTAAATTGAGGACTCATTGAATAAATTTGGCTCAGTTTTGGTGTTTGTGGCCGCTTAGATCCTTTTATGGCCATTAAAATCGTTATCATCATCTTCCCTTTTTTTTTTTTTTTCCTTAATCTTCTTCCTTTTTCTGTTAGTATTTAATTTTTTTTACATTGATGTTATATATATCTTATAATTAAATTAAATAAAAATATTTTCATAAATAATTTATTTGAATTAATTTAAAAAATACTTATTCAAATCTGATTTCATATGGATAGAATAGCTCAAACTTTCAACAAACTTTATTACAATTCAATAAGTAAATAACACATAAACTTTTATTTTTGGACTTCCTAGACGTTTTTATAATTATTTATAATTTTTTTAAAAATAATTTTACATTTTTGTTTTTTAATTTTAAATGTCATTAATTTTTTTCATATCTTTTGGAAATTAAAAAAAAAGTAATAGGATTTTTTTATTGGAAATATGTAAAACTTTTAATTTTTTTTACATCTTCTAAAGAATAAAGATAAAATTAACAAAAAAATTATAAATGTTGAAACCAAAAATTAGATGGAGATATCAATTAGACCAAAATTTTTAAATTAAAAAATCACACAAAAACTTAATATTTCAAGGTTAGAATATAAAAAAATAAATTCTAAATTCTAAAAAAATAGAAGGAGCTCTAATAAAATTGAAACCCTAAACTCTCTCTCTATACATATAAATTAGAAACCCATCACTTCATAATTTTCTAAAAAGATAATGTTATGAATTGACAAATAATGTTAGTTTTTCAAAGTCAAAATTAAAATTTTTTCCACATTAAGATTTTGTGCAGAGTTCATTGATGGAGAGAGGAGACATTGCAAATTAGTGAATATGATGTACTAAAAGAAAGCAGAGAGGAAGACTGAAACAAATACGATAACACTGAGCAGCAACAAGTGATGATTGTTAAGGTAGAGAAAGGGAAATGTGGATAACAATAAAATTAAATGAAGAAAACAAGTTGTGAGAATTTTAGAGAGAACATTGAAAGTTAGAATTTTAAATTGCCAAATATCTCTTCCATAGTTGTGAAGGGCTCATTATTTATGGATTTTAGAAAATGAGAGTTACAAAGTTAGGTAATTATTATGAGTAATGAAATTAATAATTAGTTACAATGGCATTAGTGATTAAGAGAGAATGAGGAAATATTTTGTTGGTGATGGTGATGATGAATAGTGAAGAAGAGTTCACCATTTTTTTAAAGAAAAGAGAAAAACTCAGTGTTACAGGAAAAGGTTAAGAGGAAAGCTCTTAACTACCAATCTACCTCCATATTTGATCCACCAAGCCAAGTTCTTCAAAACATCCCAAAAGTGAAGATAACCCAAGAACCTTGTCATATTCCGAGGTTACTTCCACTTCTTCTACTTTGGTGAAACAATATCATGTAAAACATCTTTTGCGAAACGTCTTAAAACGCAAGAAGATGGTTGCTCTTGGATGAGAGTTATTTCTAAATAATAGTTATTTTGACTTGTTCCAAACATGAGTTGTTCTCAATGTTGAGGTTGTTTCGAATAAGTGTTATTTTATGGTGATGCTTTTCTTGGTAAAATTTGTTCTAAATAATGACTATTCCGAAAAATACAATTATCATAAATAGAAGTTGTTCCAAACAATAATTGTTCTAAACATAACTATCATTGAAACACCATTATTCTAAACAAGAGCTATTTCGAACTTTAGTTGTTCTCAATAAAAGTTGTTCTCAAATAACAACTACACTAGATGATAGTTGTTCTAACTAAAATCATATTTTGAACATAACTATTCTGGACATAGCTATTCTCGAACAATAGTTTCTGAACAACAACTATTTTAAAAAGAGTTGTTGCTCCAAAAGAGATACACTTGGTAGTATAATTTCCTGAAATATAATATTCTTTATCTCAAAGAAGAGATAAAATGTTAGCAATCAAAATTGAGTATTTATGGATTTCACATTTAAATTTTTTGAGAATCAAATCTCAACATTTATACGAGTTCATAATAGAGTTTGATAAATTATTGAGTCCACAAAGGGCACCCATTGAGTTTGGATTAGAATTTTTGAAGATGGCCTCGTTTCTTACCTTCTGAATCACTCATAATATGCAAGAAAATGTCATGTAGAAACTTCTAGCTTCTCTTGTATCAATGTTATTAGTTTAAAGCCATTGGTGAATCCTATTTGAAAGGGATGTCAAGTAGAAATAATTAATTTAAATTTTAAAAGAACTCCTAAATCAGACTACTTTTGCAAATTGGCATTATAACAAAAGGTGCTACAAAATACGTTCAAATATAAAACAAAAGCCATTTGCGACAATGTTTTGCTTGGCAAGCTCTACTTTGTCAGCATACAATCATTGTAGATTTTTTTACATGAAAAAATAAGTTGAAAGGGTAATTTAAGTTTCTAAAAAACCCTTCATGGTCTACTAGCATTTGTTTGCATGTCTCCCTTATTGTGGCGATTTTTTCATAAAAAAAGTAAGCTCCTTAGAAGATCCCTAATGCCTTCTCTGTCCAATTGATTTCCAATTTGTTGAGGTCTCTATTGGGAAATGTGTCCATATTGTAATAAACATATAAGTGTTTTTTTATGTATTTGAACGATGAATAATTAAATAAAGTTAATTTCACATTTCACTGTTATATTTTTTGTATTTCTGTCTTTCATGTTTTGTATACATAGCAAAATTGTGACAAGCAAATATTAACTCATTGATTGTCTAAGTTCAAATTGATGATAAGTGACACTTTAAGAACATTTACATTGTGAGAAAGACAACTTACTTCAGTAGATAATCTAAACAAGTCTGTAATCTCGTAAAAGAATCAAAGTGAGCGTTTTCTCCAAATACTTAGAAGGACTATTATATCGTTTACAATTCCAATTGGAGAGATAACTAGTCTTGGCTATTGGAGTAGTTGACTCCACGGATAAAGACATAGATGTACTCATTGAAAGAATGATACATTGGACTGGACTCTAGTTAAATTAATGTTGAATCCATTTGTGAATTAATTCACTTATGACATTCATGGTGTAATTTACCTAAATCTTGAGTTACTCATTGACCATGCGTATGTAACTCATGTGTTTTGATTTAAGTGAAGGCTTATGCTCTAAAGATGATCGAGCCCATAACCGGTATGTTGGGTACATGACTTGTGTATGGCATGACTTTACTAGCAACTGTAACACCCCTAACCCGTATCTGCCGCCAAAATAGGGTTACGAGAATGCTATAGCAAGTTAATAGAAATAAACAGGTAAAATCATGATCATTACAAATATAATTTCCCAAATACCATAAAGTAATTGAATTACAATAATAACTTACATTTATAAGGCTTAAATCGAGCTTAAGGGGACTATAGAAATAATCTTAAAACCCTTAAGGACTAATTTGAAATAATTCAGGAAATTTTAGGAAAATATGAAAATTTTCAAAAAATAGGGACACACGGCCGTGTGAGTATTCGAAATTGAGACACACGATCGTGTCCCAACCCGTGTCTTAAACCGTATAACTCATTAATACCATACATGCATATATATATATATATATATATATATATATATATATAACCTTAGCATTTCATACATATAACCATTGATTTCACATTTTATCTTTCCATTTAATTCAATTTCATTTGGTTACCATTTTCATTTGGAGAACTATAGTAAAGTAACCTTGGAGACACATGACATAATTTGCTTACACGAGCTGTGAATATAATTACTAACATGAGCTGTGAAATATATTGCTCACACAAGCTATGAATCGGGACTTTGAACTTTACACAATGTTGCTCACACGAGCTATAGAGAATTCACAACACATGCAGGATCTCAGCCACTAGTAAAGACATCTAAACCAATATCTGTTACTCTTTAGACCCTAATGACATGCCATTCATGTCCTAATCGTTTATTAAGTTCACAAGGGCTTAAATCAGGTCTTGTATCCTTTCCATCATTATAACATTGTTATAAACATGAATATAATCCGTTTAAAAATCCATATTCATTCCATATTGTCTAATTATTCACTCAAAACACATATATTGTACTTTTCAATTTAATCCTTTTAATACGAACAATTACCATTTTAAAACAACTCAACTCACAAGTAATAACTAACACAATAATAACATATATTAATAAGATAAATCGCATATGAACTTACCTAAACAGAATAACAAGTACGACTCCAAGGGCTATTCTGTAATTTTTCCTTTTTGTGTTTATCTTTTGATTGATTTCAATTCCAATTACCTTAAAACCCCTTATACTATGTATATGACAACTTAATTTTATTTTTTGAAATTTTCTTAAAGTTTTACAGTTTATTCAATTTAGTCCCTAAAACCAAAACAACCATAACTTTCACATTTAAGCTTCAATTTTCAAACCGTTTTCAATTACATCCTTATACAACCCCTAAATTCAATAATTACAGAAATTTTAAGCCAAAATCAATTAGTTTTAACTTTAGTTCCTAAACTCAAAACTAACAAATATCACTTTACAAATTAGTCTCTATTTCATCTCTAAACTTATAAACTAGCACATTAACACTAAAAGCTTCAAAATTTATCAAAGGTAACATTTTAAAACTTTAACAATTTAACGATCAAACCCTCGGGTTAGCTAAATCAAGCTTCCAGGATTCCAAAAAACCCTTATTTCTTTCTCATATTCAGTTAAGATGAAGAGTTTTGGAGAAGATGATGAGAAAAATATCATCTTTTCTTTATTATTTTTAACTTATATAGTTTGGTAAAAATGTAAATATTAAGATCTTTTGAATTAACCTTAATTAATCCACCACTAATCATGTATTAACCCTTTTAATATGGATGACAACATCATCATCCACCATACAATTAAAATTTGGACTAATTACTTAATTGGGTCCTTGGAATTTGTAAAATCAATAACGATTAACTTTTACGATTTTTATGATTTAGTCCTTGAACCTTATTTACTAATCGTTCAATCAAATTCCCGGACTAAAAATCAATATAATTCTATAATAAACTAGTAAATATTGATAATTAACATTTATTGACTTGATCATCAAAAAAAGGGATTTCGAAACTACCGTTTTCCACACAACTAAAAACAGACTTTATATTTTACTTTCCATGTGGCAGATTTATTATTCATCTTATCAATGACACTTAAAAAGAAATCATTCTTTATGTACCCCGTAAGCATTTATCTGGCTTATCCATTAATTTGACATTCAAAAAAATTGTTCATTTGCCTGGAAAGTTTTCAAAACGTTGAAAGAACACTCTTAATGGCCTGAAAAGCATGAATGTCCCCTATGAAGAAAAAAATAGCACTCATTCACAAATAAGAGATGATAAATCGATGGTGCCTTGTTAGTTTTCGACTCCCTTAACAAGGTTATCACTTTCAACCTTAATCATCACAAGTGACGAGCCATTATGACATAATACAAACAACTAGGGGATAATAGTCACCTGGACAAAACCTTTAGCTAAGTCTAAAGGTTTACAAGAGACTTCCATTCTCCATAACCTGATAAAAAAATCATAGTAACGCATTTTATAATAAAGAGATCCACTTCTCACTAAAACCCATCAATATTAACTTTTAGTGCATTTAAAAGGCAAGATTTACCAACAAGATGTTGATCTTTTAAGGGTGAAAACACAAATTTATACATTGGGGAGGCCTAGACTTGTCTAAGGGTCAGGTCTAGACAAGAAATTTTGTACCTCTAGTTAGTTCGGCTTGAATTCAATTTAAATAATATTTTTTAAAATTTAAATTTGATTATAAAAGTATATAAAATGTTAATTAAAAATATAACTTTTAATATATTATTATTTTCTGAATAATGAAATGTGCTTTTTAGGTGGGCTGGCTTGAATTTTTTTAGAACTGGGCCTTAGCTCGACCTGGCCCATAGACACCTCTAGGGCAGGGCTTGGACAAAGATTTTTGCATGTCGGGCTAGACTAGCTTGGTCCTAATTCAATTTAAATAAAAAAATTAAAATTAATTATTAAAGTTATAATTTTTAATATTTTATTATTTTTTTAATAGTAAAATGGGCTTTTTGGGTGGGTGGATCGGCTCGAAAACAAGCATGGGCTTGAAAATTTTTTAGAATCCAGCTTTGGCTCGATCCGCCACATGGACACCTTTAGAGAGAACACATTTTCATTTAGAATGAAAAATGAAATAAATCGTGGGCTGATGTTCCCAAGACAAAGTCAAAAGCATAGATAAGGCTACTTTCTCAAACAAAATCTATTAATCTAAGCTCAAAAGGATAATGGGGGCACTAATTAATTGCTCATGATTTTTATAAAAACAATGAAACTATATTGAAAGTTTCACTATATGAATATTGTTATACTGTGAAATCGAACATCGATAATGGCAATGTATCGCAAAAAAAAAAAATAGAACACACAGAATTTTATGTGAAAACCCTTTCAGAAAAAAACCACGAGCAGAGGAAAAGAATTTGACTATATCAAATTCGAATGATACAAGAGGAGTGTAGACTATATCTATTTATAGGTTTATAAAACCATATTCTAATCAAAGTCAAATAGAAGTAATGCAGTAAGGTTAAAACACCTTATTCTAATTAACATCAAATAGAGGAAGTAAACTTATATACGGATTTCACTTGTGCAGCTTGTACCGTATCGTGGGGTTCTCTGGCCCCCATACCTTCGGTTGCGACCCCAGTCCAGTATTTTGCTTATTGGGGATCTACGATAGGTTGCGGCTTTTGCCCTCATAGATCCCCTATCTTGCCACTTGTATTTTATTTTTAACAGGAATTTAGGTCACACAACTCTAACATATACCCCTATTCATGTTAAGACATGTGGCAAGCTAAGAAGACGCCTAAACAGTAAGTCTGCCACCAGCAAGTTGGGAGGTCATCTGTTAGCTCACCCTTCCACGATAACTACCTGGGCAACGAATGTTCTAATCTTCATTGGGAACATAAAGTCGTTGGTCACCAAGCATCAGGTAGGCTCAACTGCTTTATCCCATCAGAGTCAAAATGAATGATAGAATCTGTCTTCTCATGACATCCTCATCCCATTGAACATATTCTTGCACTCCATAATAATGGCTAGATGGTAAGTCCAACAGGTTAACATCATCTTACAAGGGACTCCTACCTATAAATACCTCTAGAAATGATGAAGAAGAGATTGACTCTAAAAGGATGCGTTGTCAACACTCTTTCAACGTTCAACCTTTACACTCTACTCTTCACCACCCTCTATAACCTTCGGCTCTTTCTCCCAATTGGATGAAACAAGTTCCATAGTAACCACTCTTGTTTTACATTTTAAATAACAAATATGTATACTTTTTTCTTTTAAATCTCACAATAGATTGTTGTACATTTTAAATAACAAATATGTATACTTTTTCTTTTAAATCTCACAATAGATTGTGTTGGTGTTTGAGGAATCATCACCAAATGCTCTCTCATGTCATTCCGTCTCTTGTTTTTAGGGTATCATTAACTGCCTGGCTGAATGCTTGTGGCAATGGCCACCCATGTCAAAAACTATTCAATTTTCTGGTACCAACTCCATCTATAAATAAATATATAAGAATACTGACTTTTAGATATTCCAAGCAGCGCCTGAAATTAATTAGATTAAGATTTCATTATTGTAGTTGATTATTTTTATGTTGAAGACATGTATACATATATATTCTTATTATATTTTCTCCATAAAATTTATACATGATTTGTTCTACCAGTTTTTAAATCAATTAATTTAGTAGATAGATTTACTACTATTAAGTATTATTAAATAAACATACACTAAAACATTGATGTAAAGAATTAATTTTTAAAACTTTTTCAAAATAAATAAAAACGAATTTAGATAAAAACTGAAAATATATGTTTTTGGAAGCAAATCAATAGTGAAATTCATTGGCTCATGATTTCAATTAAATAAATTATTAAAAATTATAAATAAAAATAAAAATTTCAATTTAACTATTAATTTAATTGACTTTTAATTTGATTCAACCTATTTATATCGATTTATGAGTAAACTGTTTTTTTACCTTGCTCTGAACTGGTGCACTAATCAATTAATTTGGTTCGATTTTAACAATTTTGTAATTAGGTCTAAATTTCAAAAACCTTTTATTTGTTTTTCATCAATCCAATATTAAAAGAGTGGAAGGAGATGACAATATTGTTTGATATCCTTCAAATAATGTATCGAATTCGAGTTTTATAAATAAAAAAAATATAAAATTTTATCATTGTTTAAGAATTAAATTCGGTTTGAATTTAAATTTAATATGAATATAGATAATCTTTAATATTTAATGACATATGTTGATGGATTTTTTAATTTCTCAACAGAAATGAATGATAAAAAAAAAAAGAAAAAAAAAAAGCAAACATGAAATTTTGACAGAATAAAAAGTGAAATGTAGTGATAGAGAAGATGAAAATGAAAATGTAAAAGGCGGAAGGCAGAAGGCTACAATACGAAAAATGGGTGTTGGGCTGGGTAGGTTGTAACGTGGTGGAAGCATGTACGTAAGAGAAAAAGGAGTATTTTTTGTTTTAGTAGGAAAGGGAAGAGTAGGAGTGGCGGTGAAGTCATGATTTCATTACATGGTGGGCTGGCTGCTGATTAAAATTTAAAAGAAAGGTCATCGATAACTGGCTTTGCTTAGTAGCTTTCCCACTGTGTGATCTTGGTAAGCATGTTTGTTTTGTCTGGTATGTTATATTAGAGTAGAGTGATTGATGAAGACAGTGACACGTGCTGTGGAAAAATATCTAAGGTGTGGGTTACTGAATTGGGTTCCAACATCGAGAAGTCAGCCAATGCATAGATATATTACACGCCTTTCTTTTTTCCATCACACTTCACACCACGACACCTGCCTCCCTCTCTTCCTTCCTTCCTTTATTTACATTGAACTTCTCAATCAACTACTCTATTTTAACATAATAATATATCTCAAATTCCATTCCATTTCTTTTTCCTTTTTTTTTTTATATTTATGGTTAGAAATAATTTGAGCTGTACTATTTTATAAAAAATATATAAATTAAAAAAAGTTTACTGCTTGTCCCAAATTAATGTCTTTACTGTAATATATGTTAACACGGTTTAGATTCATCAATTTCACTCTACAGAATGTTGCTCAATGAATGATTTTATTCTACAATCATTTAAATTTTTTACGAACTAAAGCTTAATTTATTTTTACAACAATAATAATTTTAATCCCAACAATGAATCCAATTGTTATAATCACTCACTCTAAATAACCTCACTTACAACAATGTATACTACTCTCTAACAAAATGTCAAACACAAGAGTAAAAAAAATACAACGTGAAGATAGACAAATGACGAGCTAAAAACACTCCCACCAACACACCAACATGTACAATAATGCAACCTATTTGTAGATGGAAACAAGATTTCTTAAATAACTTTTTGATGAGTAAAAAACGCTTAATTAAAAATTGAATTTTCTCATAATTTTTTTTATATTCAAGTAAAGCAATCGGAGAATTCTTAAATAGCTTTTTAATCAACTTAAAATACTTAGTCTCTTAATTTATCTTTAATTATCTCATAAACTCCTCCATATTCAAGTAAAGCACCTAGCTTGGTCTCCAAGTAAAAAGATTAAAAAATAAGGATAAGGCTTGAGAGTTGAGATAAGGATTGTCGATCCTTCTTCCTTCAAAAATCAATCAGCAGCTTTGAACAACAATTAAAGACATAGCTTTCTAAGGATCATTTGCTAATTGAGAAACATATCATGGATAACTAAGTAAAAAATGACAACCTTAAACTGCATATAGGTTGCCCTAAACAGATGTTCAAACTGTTGTACCAACAGTCTATCCAACAAGATGTTGGAACAACAGAAGAGAACGGAGTATTTCAACATGCAGTCGAAAGAAATGCTCGACTAGAGAATATTACTCCAGTGTTTTGGACAACTAAATCTCAACGGGCCTGTAACCATCGGCATCCAACAAACATGAAAATCTTTACAGATAAACAAAAGTCATTAAAATCAAATTTATAAAAATGTTTAATCATTAAAAGTGTGTTTAAAATTACTTCATAAAAATCAATTACAATCTCCAAAACCCATGCTTCATCTCTATACCCATATATTAATTCTACAAAAATAATTTTGGGAGTTATAATGTGAGGTTTGGAGTTAAGGGTTAAAATTTAAGGTTTGTTGCATTAGTGCACTGCTGAGGTATGTTTAAATCTTAATAAATTCAGGTGGTTGGCAAGTGATTGGGAGGATCAACGTACTTGCTAAGTGACTTTATTATACAATAAATTAATTTAATTAATAGTATAGAGATAATTTAAACCCATTTTTATTGAAATTTTAATATTAATTATTATGAAAAACATTTAAATCATTAAATATTAAAAATTTTCATTTTCAGTCAAAATTTTTAAAAAAATAATAAATTCTTATCCCTATTTAAATAGAAAAGATCATATGTGTTGGGGCACCGGAAAGAATGTGGCCTTTGTTTATCATGATGTTAGTACTGAACAAATGCACTTGTGGTACCACTCATTCCTTAATTCTCTTTTGTACTGACTTTTTTTATTTATTTATTAAAATAATGTTTAAAGTTATAATTGTGAAGGATTAGAGCAAGTGGGGATTGGGTGATTATATTAAAGTTTGGCTTCTTTTTAAGCGGCAACTAGTTGAACATTGGATTTCGAGAACAACCTTTTTTCTTTTTTTATTACTAATAAATTATGGTACTAATTATTTCCTTAATTCCATAATAACTTTTTGAGTTTAATCAAACGCTTAAATTTTGATTTTTCAATAATCACATTAAATTTCGATTAAATTTTATTAATAAAAAAATTTAAACGACTAAACTTTTACGATATTATTCTTTTTTTCATTCACAAAATTTAAAGACGAAAGGTTGATTAAAGAGCATTGGTATACTCTATTAAATGATTTTACAACTTATTTTCTCTAAAAATAAAACACTATGCCATGTGCCGGTACTGTGTGTCATTTGCTTAGCCAAACTTCCATCATGCCCTCTTCATGGAAATGAAAATGGGGTTGTACGGAATACATAAACAAAAAGGTGGAAGCCATCATTTAAACCAATATCTATGGCTTCTTCTTTTTTTTAATGCCACTTTGGTTTTATTCACAAAAGTTGGTTTATGTACTACAAAAGTTTTGTTTGATTTATGTACTACAAAAGTTCAGATCAATTCTCGTATTACTTCTCTATGAAAACATATAATATATGTAAAAAAAAAAAGCTGATAAATAATTAAATTAGAAAATTTCAAACCCAAAAATGAAAAAGGAAAAAAAAATCACTAAAGTGTTTAAATTGGGACTTATAAGAACAACATGTTAATGTGAAATTTCAGAGAAATTTCGGATTATCATTTGTACGTCTATTGCTTACATGAGAATTCAGACAAAGAATATGGAAATATAGGCAACATTAATAATGACAATGTTCTCCTTTCAACTTCGTTGGCTTTTTAATATATATATATATATATATATATATATGAGATTGTACTATAAAAAAAAATTCTTCTATAATTATTAACATTTTATGCTTATAATATATATATACACACACGTAAGTGCTTACATATGTATCATATTATTGAATATTGTACATACAAATATATATATATATATATTGTTGGATTAATAATCTAACCAATCATGTTTCACAAACATTTGGGAAGAAAACAAGTGTGGGTACTTTGATTGAATATATATATATATTTTTATTTTGTACATGTTATATACAATTGAGTTTATTGTCATTTAGGCTTACACTATGTTTTATAATTAAGATAGAATACTAAAACGAAACATGAGAAGAAGAAAAAAGAAGTATTTTATCAAGAAAAACAAATTTCTTTATTCTATCCAACATAATGTTAAGATGATGGATCCAATTTACACTTTCTCTTCGACAACTACTTTAAATATATTCTCTCATGAATATATGCCACCCCTTTATATTCAAAAATTGAATAAATTTAAATCCGAATATGATATTATTTAAGAATGACAATTCGGATTGTGGATATCTTATTTAAATTTTGCAGATTCGAATGTTACTGATTCAAATAATATTCAGATTCAGATGTTAAAATTATTATTCGTTGCAGATTCGAAGGTGATAGACCCCCTTAGATATCTATTATCCGAATCCAGATTCCTATAATTGATATATTATTTAAGAGGCATTAGGTTCTTACCACTCAACTTAACAAATAGAAGTAAAAACATAAATAAGTAAATAACCTACGAATATTGTGTATGAAATTTATGGTTTCGATTGGCCCAAATCCAATCTTGGAAATTAAGATGAGAGAAAATTCCCCATTGGTAGCAAATGTTTATCCATTAAGCGGGGCAAATCCTATTTAAAAAGTAAAAATATTATGCTTCGACTCTTGCAAAAAACGAACTAATAGGGTCAGCTGCCCAATTAATCTTCATCCTTACATACTGTTATTGTATAAGATAGATCTCATTGTGAAAGATCTATCATTGGAAAATTTATGAGTTGAGCCGAAGAGTGTGAATTGCACAAGTTACCAATTAAATGAAGGAATGAGCTCCGGTGTATAGAGAGGACCTCACCGTTTAAGAAGTAACCATAGAAACGATGGAACCCACTATTTATTTATCCATTTCTATTTACTCCTTTATTTTAGTTAATATGCCTTTTTGATATCTAGTATCAATACAATTTCTTATTTCAATGCGAAATGAAATGCCTAGAAAAAAGGAAAAATCGTGGTCGGGAAGGTTAGAGTAGCAAAAGCCATTGGAATTTTTATTTTATACATTGGAAGAATCTATTTTGTTAACAATAGGCTAGAAAAGAATATCTAAAAGAAAGAATTACTTATTCATCAAAAAAAAAATTATTCAAAGACCAGAATTAAACGGGAATATATAGCTCGTAAACGTCGAAAAAAATTAGTTTATTTGCATCAAACTTTCGAGGAGCTCATTCAAGACTTACTCGAACTATTACTCAACAAAGAATAAGAGCTTTGGTTTCAACTCATCGGGACAAAGATATGAAAAAAAAGGGATTTTTGTCGTTTGTGGATCACTCGAATAAATGCAATAATTCGCGGAGTGGGGGTATCCTATAGTTATAGTAGAATAATACACAATCTATACAAGAAACAGTTGCTTCTGGATCGTAAAATACTTGCACAAATAATTATCTCAAATAGGAATTGTCTTTATATGATTTCTAACGAGATTAGAAAATAAGTAGATCGAAAGGAATCCAACGAAATGCTTTAAATGAAATGGGGTTCCTTCGAGAATGAACTCGGGGAAGGTAGAGTAAAAATTAATATGATAAAAA
Source organism: Gossypium longicalyx (assembly GCA_025698465.1). Lineage (NCBI taxonomy): Eukaryota > Viridiplantae > Streptophyta > Magnoliopsida > Malvales > Malvaceae > Gossypium > Gossypium longicalyx. Next base: position 91,435,226 of record CM047004.1, read on the forward strand.
ACTATGATTTTGATAAAGTTATCAAAACAAGATGAGTGAAGACGCTCAATAAAAAAATGCTCTATGGTTTCAAGAATTCTCCCTTACCTCTCAGTTTTTTATGATTGAGATTTAACAACTTTTAAATAAAAAGGCAATTATATTCTTGTTATTATTTATCTATTGTTTTTTATTTACTTTATTCATTTATATATTTTTAGTTATAAAATAACAAAATTTTAATTAAATATTATAAAATTAAACAAATTTATTTTTTATAAAAATTATATTTCACTTCAGTTATAATTAAATATTTTAAAAATATATCTAACTTAATTATATCTTAGCTTTGACATTAATTCATTAATTTATTTTATGTAGAATTAATTAATTACCTTATTAAGAAGGTTTTAATGAAAATTTAATTAAAATATAAAAGTAAAAAAAATATCTTAAAGTTAATATTATAATTAAATATGTATTTGCATAAAAATAAATAAGAAGTAATAAAGTAAAAGATATGACTAAAATAAAATAAAATTATTATTGTTAGCCCAAATGGTACAAGTTTTCTATAATTTATAATGCACATATTCAAATCAAAGTAAGTATAAATGTTGAGATTTTCTTAATGGATGATCATTAGAATTTGATGAGGTGCTTTCACTCTGTTAAGCACTTGAGCTCTCATTAGAGTTGGGAGACAACCTCCATTGATTATAATATTGACCTATTGAAGAGTTTATTGGGATACAACAATGCTTCACAAACTTCTTTTGACAAACTCGACCTCTCTTAACAAGGTCATAGCTTAAAGACAAAGTTAAGGCTTTGAGAACTTTAAAATCTCAGGTTCGAGTCTCAATTTTTGTAAATAACGTGTGAGTTCTCATTCTATATTTATTTTAGTATAGGTCTGAATATATTATAATAAAAAAATTAATCTTACTTTATAATAATAAATTCTGATAATTTATAATTATAATTGTATATTTGACCTATATTAGTTCAATAATATATTGTATCATAAGATTAGTGGATTTTTATCCCACCTAAGGGTTTGAATACTTTTCATATAACCCCACAAATTACCTAAAAATAGGGTCATCCATTATATATATATAATTGAATTAGGGGAGGGTGACTAGACACAGAAATGTGGGGTGCCCATATATTTCTGCCATTCTGTTTGGCAGCAAAGGGATTATAGTGGGTTCTTGCTGCATCCATGGCCCAACAAATTTTCTTATTTCCGACAACTTATTATATTTTATAATTCATCACATTAACATTAATTAAACCCTTAATGACTTAAATTCTTTATTAAATTCTTTAATTAAATCCAGCACCATTAAATATTTGATTAATACTTCTCATTAACTAATCATATTTACTTTTAAGATATTGTTTAGCCTACATTTTTAATTGATTTGTTGGTACTAAGTTGTTTGAATTTGCCCCTTTCTCCAATGGATGGAATACACTTGGCATGGTGTAACATTAATTTTTATTTATTTATTTATGAAATTTTAATTAAACAAAAATTGTTCCTAAACAAGTGGGAGTGGATGAATTATATGACCAACACACATACACATTCCCACCCATAATTAATTATGTACCAAAATCTGGCCCCAGTCTTTAACAACCTACTGCTTATTCTTACAATAAATTTCATCAATTTTAATTTTTTTAAATACCTAAACCAAATAAAAATAAAAAAATATATTTAATTTTAATTATTATAATTATACATATTAAGAAAATATAAAATTCTATTTTTTTTCATATTAAATATATCCTTAATCCTTGTTAACAATAACTAAAATTCAATTCGATGTATTTTTTAAAATATATTAATCAAATATAAATTAAAAATTCACAAAAAATTAATATGACATCACCCATTAAATTAAATTAAATTGTAGTGTACAGCTTTTTTCAAGTTTCCCACTCTAGCAATTAACTAGTATAATTTTCTGACATAAACTGCTACTTTTATTTGAAGCAGACACAACAGTATATCAAAAACACTGACAAACCCGAAGCTATGGTTTACAATCTTAGCTCGAAATGGAAGGATATGCAGCATCACATATTCCTCCATTTTCACTTATTTTCTTAAGATTTATGGAGGTCTTGATCGATATATAGCAAATGATATTGATAAATATCTATGCGATGGATACATAGCACATATAATAACTCATCTCTTGCTTTCTTCAACTTTCTCTAATACCAAACACTGTGATTCAGAGTTTGATAATCTAGATTTAATCTTTCATTTAACGTTTATTTACTAAAAACTTAGGCAACCAGACAATCAAGTTCTAGAAGATTTAACTTTTTCTTCTTTCACTTTACTTTTAGTTCATTCCAATAATTTCATATGCAGGGCTGACATTTTTGTTTATGGAATGAATTACCTTTCCAAGAAAAAAAATTAAATGTAATTTTGAACATTTTGGTTTATATATTTGTTAAGGTCTTCCTTCCATTGGTTACATCTTGTTTTTAGGGCTAAATGAGTTAAGTATATTGCAAAATAAAAGGTAAATTAAGAACTAATAAATATTAGGTGTAATAGAAAGGTATGTTGTACTTTTAATAAGAGAACGGGATTTGAACTTTAAAGACAACATTATTGAAAAAGATAATCATAAGTTATCACATAAAGAATAAAGATATATTAAGAAGTGTTTGAATTTTGTGCTCTGAGTGTTTTTATGAAAGTCATAAGAGGAGAATGATGATAATAGAGACGTGATAAGAGATTTCAACATTGTAATGATAAGGTAAAGGGTTAAATTATTTTTTGAGACTTGAACATGACAACTATTCTTACATTGGAGCCATTTTTTTTTTGTTCAAGTTAGTTTTTAAACTTGGTAATTATTCTCGTTTAAATTTTTTTTTGTCCAAGTTAGTTCATGATATTTTTTTGAAAATCCTAAAGTTCAGGCCTTAATTTGAAAATAATTGCCAAGTTGAAAAAGCCACTAAGATAAAAAAAGAAAAAAGTTCAAGCCCCAATTGAGAACAATTACCTAATTTAAGCCTCAATATGAGAATAATGATCAATTTTAAAGATTAGCTTGAAAAAGAAAATTCAAGTCTCAATGCGGAAATTGGTGATCGTAAAGAAAGCATACTTGGATAATTATGCAAGGGTTTTCAATTGCACGAAAGTGCGCTGGAGTTGAGTTCATTGATGTATGTGATTAGTTGGAATAAGTGACCTTGATTCGATAAGATTGTTGGAGGATCCCTTCAAGGAAATTCATTAAACTTTTATATTTTTATCTACGTATTGACTTAATGATAAAGTTGAGATTTTAAAAATTATGAAATCTAATTCGAGCCTTAATTAAATATGTGTGGATGAACCAATTTAAGTTGTGTTTGTTTGTAATAATTAATTCAATAACTATCGATAAAATAAAAGAAAATAAAATAATTACCGTTTACCATATAATTTGATGCTAATACCCAATTTCGCGTTTTAGAAGAGGAAATTAATCAACATGTGAGTTGGCAATGCCAATAATGGCATCTTATATTATCCCCCAAAAAAGAAGGTTGATTAGTAAAATAAAAATAAAAATAAACCCATTGAATTCAGGTAGATAAGAGTACGTAATTGGATTAAAGTGAAATTAATTAATATGCCAAAAAAGGTTATTTAAAATTAAATTATCATAGCAGAAGCATATTTTAATTCAAGCTAGATAAAAATGATGGGAAAATTAATAAAATGAATATCCTGTAACATTTACACATAATTTATTATATTTATACTAATTTACATCTGACATTTGCAGTTCCAAAATGAAAGTCCAAATCCTTAATAATTTGAATATATATACTCTGAAATTTATTTCATGCCTAAGCTATTAAAAGAGTTAATTTTGTTTACTTTTAATTATATTTTAGTCACTTACGTTATCGCGTTGTAATATTTTAGTCACTGAGCTGTTAGTTGTCGTTAAGGGTGTAACGGTAAGTTGATGTGGTACGTTAAATCATCATTTCAAACAAAAATTTTAGATTATTTTATACAATCAGTCTTCATATTTTATCGTTTTGAGCAATTTAATTTATTTAATTTTATGTTCTTTTTACTTTTCTTTTTTCCTTTATTTTCCACTCCCTTCTGTTTTTTCCATCTATTTTTCTCCTTTCTTTTAACATAGTTTTTACAAATGGAAAACATAAAAAAACTAGTCCCTATACTTTTGTTTTTTTTAACAATTTAATTTTTTCGAGTGAGGCGAGCTTGTGGACTAGTTTTAATAAATGGAAAACATAGAAAAATTATGTTAAAAGAAATGGAGAAGGGAGGAAAACAGAAAGAGAAGAAAAAGAGAATGAAAAAAAAAACGAAAGTTAAAAGAATATAAAAGGAAAAAATTAAATTACTCAAAATGAAAAAAAATATAGGGACCAATTGTAGAATTTAACCTAAAATTTTCCTTTAAAATGATGATTTAACGTGCCACGTCTGCTTAACATTACACCGTTAACGACAATTAATGGCTTAGTGATTAAAATGTTACAATACGATAACGTAAGTGACTAAAACGTAATATTTCAAACATAAATAACTAAAATGTAATTTAAGACAAACAAAAGTGACAATTTTAATAATTTACCCTTAAATTTTGATAAGTTGATAGGGTGAAAATAATAAAAAAACCAATTTCCATTACCTATATGCAAAGTTTAAAGGCTTCCAATTAATCAAATGAGAGATTATTGAAAAATTAATTAATAAGTTTAGATTTAATGAGATATATACACGTTAAGTTAACCAGGTAATATCTAATAGAAAAACATGCATTTTATAAAATAGGGTTTACGCTAAGAAATATAATATTAGCTTAATACTAGTAGTATAAAAACACTTTGTCGAATGAGTTTTAATTAGATTAGTATAAATATTATTATTAATACAGAAAAATCATAATTTAAGTATGTTAAAATATATTATTCTCTTATTTATGAGTTAAGAAAATCAATTCTCTTAGATTTCTTTTCTTTTGGGTCAGACCTAATAAAAAAGCATAGAAGAAATGGCAAATAAGTAAATATAGGAGGAAGAAGAGGGCAAAGGGTGGGAGAAAGAAGACATCTCTTAAAGATTGGAACGGCGCAGTGTCTGGTCCTTTCCCGATAAGCCGCTCATTTGTTCGATCGAATGGTGATGAATTGAAATGCTTTTTCTCTTATTTTCTTTCTCATATATATATATATAAACACATATAAATATATATTCTCCTTTTTTTCACATTAAACCTCATATTCATATTATACACAGAAACACCCTCACTTCTAAATATCTTCTTCTCTTCCCACCTTTTTACCAATTCCCAGTTTTTTTTTTTTTTTCCATTTCTGTCTTAAGTCTCATCATCTCTTACAAAGTAACTCAATCCTTGCAATTAGCTGTAAGTTTTTTTTTATGAGAATTCAAGTGAATTCATTAACTTTTGCCTACTAATGAAAGTTTTTTTTTTTTTGCTTTTTATAGTTTTCATGAATTTGTAGGGGGAGATGTGACTAAAGCTTCTTTAAACTTTGTTAATATTCTCTTTGTTTTTGAAGCTAAAAGAGTGGATTTGATTATGTAAAGCTTGTGGGTGTGTGTGTTTTTAATAAATTTGGTCTATGCATAAAAATGAAATCTTTTCTTAACCACTATTTACTTGTTTTGAGACTAAGGATAGATGATGTAAATTACCCACCTTTTTTTAAATGGAACAGGAAATATCAAGTATTAAAGGTTGTAGCTTTTTTAGGACTTTGATCAAAGTTAATTGAGAAGCTAATCATGATATCTCAAGAACTCTTTTGTTTCCCTTTTTTTGCAGGTAACAGATCTGTTTAGAGCTGAAGCTTTCTTCATAAGAAGCAGTGAATTGCAGATCTGTTAGTCTGGTTTTGGATTTTTAAGTGCGGGCTATTATCTTGACTTCAATCAGTGAAGAGCAAGGAGAAGAAAGAGGGAAAAATAAAAATCAAAACATACCCTTTTTTCTTTGTGATATATTTATTGTGTAAGAAGTCGACACCTGTAAACAACTTACATTGTTTCAAAGTGAGCAAAAACAACGAAATATCGTTTTGTCTTTGATTTTTGAGAGTTTTTATTCTTTGTTGGTAATTTCAGGAACAGTTTATTTATTAATGGGGTGGTTTGTCATTTACTAGTCTTTTTATTAAGCTAAAACACTAATGGTGGTGATGGTAGTGTCTGCCATTTTTAGGGTCAGCTTAAAAGAAAAAGCTTTAAATAACTGAAGGAAGAGAAAAGAGAGAAGAAAAAAGAAGAAGAAAGGGTTGGGTTTTTTTTTTTCAGTTCTTCACCAAATTGTACAGCAATTACTGTCTTTTCTCTTTAGCTTAATTGTGAAGCTGAAAAGAGGGTTACTGTCAGATTCAAGGTATATATATATATTAGCTGCTGCAATGTAATTACAATTCAAGTAGCTTTTCTGTTTTCAACTTCTGTTAAAGGCTTGTCGACTTTGAAACACTTTAGGTAGAGTTAAACAACATATAATATAGCAGTAGGCAGTAAGTCAGATCTCTCACTCATCCCATGGTTTTCAACCTTGAAACTGTTGTGTGTGGTTAAAATTTTTAAATGGAGTTTTGTTAAATGCATAATTTGAAGCATCAGATGCTTTTTTTTTTTACCTTATCTTCTAATTTAAATTTTTTTTCTTTTTCTTTTGTACTTTTCTTTGCAGGGTGTGGCTGCCATTTTTCAGGTTTTTTTTTTGCTTTTGAAAGCACTGCAGCTGCAAAAAGCTTCAAGGAGAGAGATAGAAAGATAGAGAGAGAGCCTGACTTGGACTGTGATATATCAAAGGCCTTTTATCACTACATAATCCAAAGTATCCCTCTGTGTAATGGTCATCAATGCATAGAACATTTCAACCCCACTTTCATTAATTTCTCCCTTCACACCATCACCACTGTTTCCTCTTTCTCTTTCTAACATTAATCCAAAAACCCCAGATTTTCTTGTTCTTTGAAAAAAAAGGGGGCAAAAAGGGGGGGAGGGGGGAGGGGGGAGGTTTTTGAGTTGTTTGGTTTTGTGAGAAAGTAATGAAAGTGGTATGGAGGTGGATGAGATTCAGACACAAACCTGTAAGTTCTCAACAGTTGGTAATGGAAGGAATGAGACAAGCAAGATAGGTCAAAAAGGTGGTGACAGCAACTTCCCTGATGATGAGGAAGATGGAGAACTCATCAAAAGGGCTGCTGCTACTGCTGTTGCAAATGGTGGTGTAGCTGACACCATTGGTACTAATTCTCTTAGAGGTTGGCATAACTCTTCGAGGATTATTAGGGTTTCTCGAGCCTCCGGTGGGAAAGATCGGCACAGCAAGGTATGGACTTCGAAAGGGTTAAGGGACCGGCGAGTAAGGTTATCTGTCACTACAGCTATACAGTTTTATGACCTACAAGACCGGTTGGGGTATGATCAGCCTAGTAAAGCTGTTGAGTGGCTAATTAAAGCAGCTTCTGATGCTATTGCTGAACTTCCTTCGCTTAACACTTCATTCCCTGATACACCAAAGCAACTGAGTGATGAGAAAAGAGGGAGTGGGGGAATAGAACAAGGGTTTGACTCAGCTGAAGTTGAGTTAGATGGTGATCCAAGCAATCACCAACAACACCTTTCCTTGTCCAAATCAGCTTCCAGTAGCACGTCTGAGACTCGTAAGAACTCGAGTTTATCACTTTCAAGGTCTGGGACCCGTGTGAACCGTGTAAAAGCTCGGGAACGAGCTAGGGAAAGAACAGCAAAAGAAAAGGAGGGTCATCAACAACAAAATGTGAACCCCATTTCTCAAAACTCCTCCTTTACTGAGTTGCTTACTAGTGGTATTGGCAATGTTAGCAACAATAATACTAGTCCTTCAGCATCAGCTTCAGCTTCAGCACATCAAGACCCTAATGCGGAGTCTGATTTTTACCAAAAGGCTAATAGTACTGCTAGGCTTTGGCCAGTGACTCCAATGGATTACTTTGCCACGGGGCTACTTGGATCATCTTCTTCAAGAGGTCATCATTCTTCAGGGTTTCCTGGAGGACAAATCCATCTAGTGAACTCTTTGCAACAACCAATGACAACACCACCATTCACCGTGTCAGGTGAAAACCATCAAGAGATGCAGCATTTCTCGTTTGTTCCAAACCCTGACCATCTCATCCCGGTGGCAACAACACAACCGGGGCAAGGGGTTGACTACAACCTCAATTTCACAATCTCTTCCGGCCTTGCTGGTTTCAATAGGGGGACCCTTCAGTCCAATTCTCCTTTTTTGCCTCATCACCTCCAGAGGTTTTCTTCTATAGATGGATCATCACCCTTATACATTGGTACACCACCAGTGGAGAATCATCACCACCATCAATTCACGGCTGGATTAGATGGCCGCTTGCAGCTCTGCTATGGGGATGGAAACAGGAGCTCAGACCAGAAAGGAAAAGGCAAGAACTAATCAGTTTCCTTTAAAAATGGTTTCCATCAGCTCCATATTTTCCCTGGTAAGCTCAACATCTTCATTAACTAGCATTTTGCATTCGAATATTCCCTTTGCTTAAATTTTCTTAGTTAAAGTTCAAATTTTTGTGCCTGGCTCAAGGGTTCTTCTTTCTTGTTCTTTTTTTATTTTAAATTTGTCTTTGGCTAGTTTTTTTTTTGGGTTTACGTGTCGTGCCTGTGCATAGCATAGTACCATGAATCACTCACTTTCTTGGTATTCATAAAGTCTTACCATTGGGGACATTTTTTTAATTGTGGGTTTCAAGTATTATATAGTCTTTTCATGATTCCTGCATGGATTGCTGTGAGTAAGGACCGGCTACTTGTCTCCTTGTTTGTTCTCTTCCTGGTTCCCTTCCCCCTAACATATGTGAACCCATGCCAGGTGTTAGTTGCTTGGTGGCCAAGCCTTGCTGGGCACTGAATAGAACAATTAAAGTTTACTTTTGAAATCAGGTTTTACTTTGGTATATAGCTTTAGAACCTTAATTTATTTTTGCTCCCTACTGGACATATGGCAATCACCAGCTAACACCTGTCAGGTTTTTGAGTTGTTAACTAGGGGTAGATTAAATCTTGAAAAAAAAAATAAAGAAAACCCATGCACGTAAGGCCTCGAGCTGAGAACTTCAACAACACTAATGGCTGCTCCCAAGGTAAATGTTTTCCTAGGTTTAGAAAAGGCAAAAATTTTATTTGTGTATTATTGTAAGTTAGCTGTCACTGTTCTTATAATAAAAATGGCTAAAACATAGAGACACACTAAAAGAAATGTGCCTGTAGTTTGAACTTTGAATTCAATCAAAGCCCTCAAGTTAAAGTCCCAAGTGCCAATGTATTTGATGTTTATGTTCTCTTATTTGGATTCTGAATCCTTAGTCTTGCATTTCTAGCAATGATAAGATTTACTAATATATGGGATATTTTCATTATCATATCATTTTTAGGTAATGTAGAATTTCTAATTTTATGAAAAATTTACCTTTCTTTTTTTATAATATTGATACATTACACCTTATTCTCTAACCCATTTTTTTGTTTTTTTTTCCCTATCATTCGTGAGAATTTAGACATTTCTAAACTATATGGAACTAATGAACTATTTTTATTTAAATTGAATAAGAATTATTTATTTATTTATCAAAATAAAATAAAACTCTAATTTAATTTCCTACTCAGATATTTCAAGTGCGGGTGAAATCTAATTTTGATTTCTAACATATTTACAATCATGTATGTAGCTGTAATTCACTCAAAAAAGATAAGCAAACTTTCATCTAGCATATATAAGTCTATTTTGACTAAAATTGTTTCAATTTCTTTGTTTTAAATGTTATTAAAAAAGAAGAAGAAGAAGCAAATTATATAATAAGCATAATTTAGTAAAATATATTTTTAATTCATATAAATTATCATATCAACAAAACAATAAAATCTTACATTTTATTCATATAAGCCAAATTAGGTAATGTAAGCCAGTAATTTACTAAGTAATCTTATGGTTAGAAGGCTTCCCAAGGTATAGTTGAATTTGTAAGATGTAAGGTCAAAAGTAATATTAATAATGACCAAAACTATAATGGTAGAAAATCAATTTCAAAACCTTCCTTGTTAGGCCACAAAAATAGTAAATCAGCAAACATAAAACAACTCATTGATATATACGAATTTTGATTTTATGTATTTTTTATATATGAAATTGATATTTGATTTAATTTTTATTAATCACTTACACTTATTATTATAGAATCATTTTACGTTTACATATTGCATACATAAATATTTATATTTATCTAATATATAAATAAATCGGTGTATTTATTTTTTAAAATGTGTACAGTTGAATCAAAATTAAAGTTTCATATATACATCCAAACCATAGTCAAAGTTTCATGTGTATAATTACACCAAGTCAAAATTTATGTATCAAATTGTGCATTAATTCAAAATTCATGTGTAGTTTTAAGATTTATGACATTAGAAGAGAAAGTAACACGTAATAAAGTATTTTGAAAATAAGATTTAGAACTTGAGAAATGGTAGTTTAAGAATTGTAAAAGAAATTAGAAATCGTGATCAACAAAGTTAGATGTTTGAGTTGTCCTGTTGATAGAAAAATAAGGCTAAATACAAGCTGTGCAAATTACTACTAGTGACAAAACTAGTCTAGTTTTCTGTTTTCAAATCTCTATATTCAGTCCTATAGAAGAAAGGTCCTTTATTTTGATGAATTCCTTAGAACTGCTCCCACAATTTCTTAACATTATTTAAGAATTCATTGTTCAAGAAAAAACAAGGTTACTTCTTTTCAGAATACTCTCCACTTAATTTTGAAATATGTCTTTACAAAAGTATCTTAAGAATGCTAGATAGGGTTATTTCTTTTATATGTTTGAAGGTTAAAATGTGGAGATTATAGATTTAACTTATGTATCATCTTCTTGATGTTTTAGCTGTTGACATTGAGTCACAGCAAAGCTAAAAGTTATATCAATTCAAAGGAATAATAGTTTAGAAGATCCTTGGTATTGCTATGCTTGCTCTTTTCTTGCCTTATATGCTTTATCTAGAATGTTTATATTCCTTTAGGTTAAAAATTGTTCTTCAAAAGTCATGGCATCTTTACTTGTATGGTATGTTTGGTTAAGAAGGTTAATGAAAGTTTACATGCAACAAAATGTAGCCCCTTTTCCATCACAGCTTTTGATCCAAAAGCAATTCCAAACGGGTGGCTTTGTTAGTGAGGTTATGCAAACTATAGGGAGTTAAACCAAAAGCTGTTCTAGGGACTTTAAACTTGACTAGATTTTGAGCAATTTTTTTCTACCTGAGTTAGATTACGCATATAAGATAAATTATTGTTGACATTCACTAGGAAAGTAAATTAACTTTCATGTCCTGAGAAGATAATATTTGTTTTTTTATGTATTTTACTTAATGCTTATGCTCTGGACTGTTTATATAGGAAGAAATATAGAGAAGGAAAGGGATATTGCTTGTTATCTTCTATTCTTAAATATGAGTTTTAGTTATCAACTTAAATTCTAGAACTAGCAAAACAACATACATTTCATACATTAAGATCCAAAAGCTTCCAAACTGAAACACCATGGACCCTTATTAGTACTAGCTGAAGTCATTCTTAGGGTAAATGGAGTTAAACTTAGTACTAGCTGAAGTCATTCTTAGGGTAAATGGAGTTAAACTTGTGCAAAAGAATTTACCCCCATTGTGTTATCAAACTTAGATGTTAGTGAAGCATTGACCCTTGGTAAATGTACTGTGAGAACAGCAATTGAATAGGAATAGCATAATTAATTTGGGAATGAGGGTTTGAGAATGTATGATCCAAGGAGTTTGAAGTGTACTAATATGCTTTGAGTTGTTGCATTACAAAAAACTTAAAAGGTGAGAATAGTGGATTGCCACTTATTTTCTTGCTCGGATGCTCTACTAGGCTCATCATAGAAGAATAAAATCACCCTTTTTCATGGACTAATTATAATAAGGTGTTACGTGGATTGGTTTAGTTGAATGATATGCCTATTCCCAAATTTGTCGTGTCAGTCAATGAATGACTAGAAGATGTTTTAGGGGGATCATATTATGCTGAAAGGTTGAAGAAGGGATAATATTTTTCCCTTAACAAAGAATCTCCAACAATGGATTGTTTGATTATGAGAGGAGGTTTAGTTTTTTTTCTTTTTGCAGTTCCCTTGTAGTCTTACCAATTTGAACCATATTATGCTAATATTTGGTGCAAAAATTTTGGATGCAGGAAAGCAGATATGGAGAGAGCTGCAGTGGGAAAGCATTGAGTGAATGTGCATGCATTTTGGGTGATTATTTGATATACCTTTATTACTGTGCTTCTGAAAATTGTTGGTATTTTCTGTTTTATCCTTTTCCGAAGTCAATCATTGTGTGTTTCCAACATGTATAACAAAAAACCAATTCAATTCAAGTTATTCCTTCTTTTTTTTTTTTTTTGCCTTGTCTTTTTCCCTATCTTACAAAATGTCCTGAAATTTGTTAAAATGCAGCCTTGTGTCTATGAGCCATAAACCCTTCTTCACAGCATCAACCTCTTTTTTTTTTTTTTGAGGTACCAATGGCATATATATATATGTTTTTGATGATTGAAATCACTAATCCATGTTCTACTAATGGAATGTTATACATTGATTCATGTGCTTCTGTTTTCAAGCTCTGAAACAATTTGTTCTTGCTTAAAATGACATTTGCTTTTGATGTTGGGATAAATTGCTTAATACATAAGCTTATATTATACATCGATTCTATATAATACGCCAAAAAAGATGGAGCTCCCCAAGATTAATTTGCTGAATACATAGAAACGTTGGTTTATTTGGTCCCTTTATTCAAAAATTAAACAAATTAATCTCTATAGGTTAGATTAAATAATAAAATAGTCTTCTTTTTTTTATGAGTTACTTATTTTTCATGTATAAGCCACATGGTAGCATCATCAATCCTTATATATAGCATACAACGTACTTAACAGTTAAATATTTAACCTGAGGTTGGTGTCAATAAGTCTTGGTGGATGAAAGAACTGTTGAGTTAATTTATAGCTAGTCGAATTGAAGTGGTGGGATCACTGAGTTGGCTCACGTGAAATATCAATGACTGCAATGATGGGGGGTTCTGCACATGGTAAAGCTCATGTGAAAGTGAAATCTTACCTGATAAACTATTTCTAATGAAATCCATTAATGCAGATGGGGGGCCGGAAATGGACTGCTCTTACTGCCCTCATGAAACATCTAAAATTCAATACAAAACTTGTCTATGGGCTATAGGGCTTTTATGCCTTCAGAGTTGACAAAACACAAATGCTTTATGAAAAGAAAATAAAACAACGATAATGTTCCTCGACGGTGAAGAGTTGCATTGCATTTTGCTACATCTTCTAAAAAAGAATAAATAAATTAATCTTATATCTTATATCAAAGAGTAAACCGATTCTTTTATTAAAAATTTTATCTATTTTTATTGTAAGTGCTGACGTGACTAATGGAGCAATTAAACAATGACACTTGCAGTACCATGTGTACCTTATATCGACACGTAGAGATTAATTCAAGCAAAATGGATGGAATTTTTAACTGTAAATTGACGAAATTTTTTACATAAAAGACTAATTCAAGCAACTACATAATGATACTTCTTCACTTAACAACACAAGCATGAAAAATGCCTGGAAAAAAAGGATGATTGAGACAGAAGGAAAGAAACATTGTTGATGTTACCATTTCATTGCATTTGAGAACAGCCTTTCAGGCAAAAAAACAAGTCCCATTCATATACTCTCTTTTTTTCTTTACCTTTTGAGATAGACATTTGGTTGGTGGGTAGTGTTTATCTTTTATTGCTTTTGAAAAGAGGTAAAATGTGACCAACTTGCTGTTCTTTCTGCAGCAAAAGCGGTCGAAAAAGAAGAAGCCCATGGACGTGTAAGTATATGAACCGCTATGTTGCTCGGATTTGTTTTAAACACACATGTTAAACATATTTGGATATGAGTACGAAGGTATAATCTTTTAATTTGAACTCGAATTCGGGTATCATAAAAAAAACTATTTGTTGCGATTCCTTTAATATGATTTATATCATAACAAATGAGAAAGTCAAAAGAATGATTAGCATTTTCAGCATTTCACCTTTCTTTAAAGCTAAAGCAATAGCTGTCATTCTAGTTTAGCAACAATTGATGTAAATTCCTTAGAAAATAAGAAAAGTGGTAGAGATTTTAAAGCTCTTTTGAAGGCTTAACTTAGCATTTATGAATGACTTTTTCTATACTTACTCCACTTCTGTATCAACCGTGTGACCTTTTTTTTTGCATGTAAACGTGGAGGTGTTAAAAATAGTGAAATCATGTCTGTCTTTTGGTTTTTTATAACAGCAACAACAATCCGAATTCAGAGCTAATAAAATTGATTCATGCAATCGTCAAATTTCAATATTTACATCCCTTAGTTATTTTATCTTTTAAAGAAAATTCATTGTATTTAACGAGGAATGATGATTAAAAGTGGTACGAAAATATTAGGTTAGTCCCAAATTGTTTCGAATCAGTTTCGAGTTTGGGTTACTCAAGAGTTTTTTTTTAGGTTTAAGTCATTTTAAGTTTGAAACATTCTGGGTTCAAGTCACTTTGGTCCAAGTCATTTTTTAGTACTAGTCAGATGAATTCAGGTTGTTGACTTTTTTTACTGGGTTCAAGTCACTTTGGTCCAAGTCATGAACTAGGTGGATCAAATTCAGATTCTGATTAATCGAGTTGGATTTTTAAGATGCAGAAACAAGCTCATGAAAAAAAAAACAGATGATAAGTGGACTTGTTCATGAGTTAGACCGAGTTCTGACCTCTCTACCATGCATCCACAAATCTGTTTAATTCAACAATCTTAAAGAGCAAATACCATAAAGTATCAATGAAACTTTGATGAGTATAGAAAATTTGAAATAAACATTAAAAGCTAGGTGCAAACTGCAAACTACAATTCTTCATTAACTTCATAAGTATAGAACATAAAGCATGACATCTTCATACCTACAATATTCACATATAGAGGGATTATAGATTAAAAAAGAAGTAAAATTACTGAGAAACTCGGTGCTCTTACACAGCATGAGATCTAGTTGCAGGTGTGCACTCTCACAAGCATATGCCTGACATAAAAACAACCAGCAGATGCATTCATTTTGGCTATCAGTTGAAGAACAAAAGCTGAAACACTTGCACTGCATTCTCAACATGTATCGATTGCTTTCAATGGCATTCATAAGCAAGGTTTTAGCTTTCACAGGACACTGCTCTTGCATTAAAAAGCTACAACACGTAACAAAATTGTTGTTTGATCGTCAGCTTTCCAAAAGTATGCTATGCCTTCTTCCCCCTCGACCATTGTGCTCGACTGCTCTCCCTGTAAAGAGTGAAATGAGCTCAAAATGAACCTTATATTCATAAAACATGCATAAATAAAATGGTAATGCAAGGCCAAAATTAGACTGAATAATGCCTATTAACCAATCACAATTACGATTGCTTTCCCCTCTAAATTCATTAAATTTTATACAAAACAATATGGTCATGAAACAAGATAGTTTGAGCTTACACATGCATTGCCAAAAGACATCAAGAGCACATATAATGGCCCAATAGTAAACAAGGGAATGCCTACTAAGAGCATGCACGCCTATTAACCAAGCATAGGATCAATTTACATGAAGAACTGAAAGAAATTTCAGATTAAGATATATAATTCAAACATCAAATCATTTTTTTCTTATATCCAGCATTTGAGGTTTTTATTTTTTTACCTTCAAAGATCAGGAAGCAGAGATCAAAACGAGTTCATCTCCAAACAGTAAGTCCTTCTTTTAACAAGCATCTTAGCTGCAGTTCCATAAGGCTCTTCAAAAGCAGTTGATAACCAAGAAGCATCAGAGACCTCTTTCTTTGAAGCAGATTGTTCACTTGGCCTAATAGCAACCAAAGTAGCACCTTTTAAAACAACCCCATCAGGCAATTCCAACTGAGGGGCATACCAAAGCCTCATATTCAGTGCCGGCACCAGTGTCCTTTTCGATGCAGAAGAAGCAGATAATGGCTTCACTCTTAACTCCTCAAGCTGATCTCTATTCATACAAAGCACCCCTTGACCATCCGAATCGGTTAGAACCAAGCTATCTAGCGTCTTATGCCCTGCGATTATCGGTTGAAGTAAATAATGCCTCGCTGATGCTGCGATCAACGAGCTAATCGTCCAAACAACCCTTAATTTCAACCCTCCGTTGGTATAAAACGACTCGGGAATACTCCCATTGTCATCGCCGTTACCGACATTTAAACCGTTGGCGATGTTATTATTGGGGCAAAACCCATCGTTCCCACACTCCGCTACTTGCAAATTTACGTTCTTAGTAACGGAAGCAGCTCCGAGGATGACGCAATTATCAAGAGTTGACCCAAAATCGGCTCTCCATTTCAAAAGAACCCCATCATCGATCCCTAACTCACCGCTGGGTAATTCGATCCGGAGGAAACGAATCTCGTTGAAATTTCTAAGTACTTGCGTCGGTGAATGATGGGTCACCCCACCTTGCTCCATTTCCCCATCATTAACATCGGCACCGGGAACGACTGATAAAGAGGAAGAGACAGGGTGGGTGTTAAGGGTTTCATTGATAACGGGCCGTTTTGGACCAAGAAACTGAACCAAAGCTTGAAAGGGTTTGACAATGCCTCCAAGAAGGATACGTAAGAGGTTAGAAATCGGACCGGCGGCGCGTGACTTATCGTAGGAAGACGAAGAAGGGGAACAATCGTCATCAGAGATAACACAATCGACACGAACGACGACGTTTTCGACTTGAGGAACGAGGGAACGGAAACGACGCGAAACGACACAGCATCGGCCGAGAGCTTTAACGTCACCGATCTTGTTGAAGACTAAAGGGAGAAGAGAATCGGGAAGACGGTCGAAGTGATCGATCGGCTCAGGATGAATTCTGTGAACCGGATCTGAACGAAGTGAAGACATTTTCTTTTCCCTTTCTTCTCTCTTATCTGTGAATTCGTAAGTTATTTGATTAGGAGAGGAAACGAGAGGAAAGTGATCACTTGTGATATATAGATCTAAGGAGAGAAAAACTAGTTCTTCAAGGTAAAGAAAAGTGAGAGGATTTGGATGGGAATGATAAAAAGAAAATAGAAAGGTCAATTTTTCTAGAAGATCCCTATACTATCTATTTCTTACGGATTTAATCTTTCTGCTGCACTTTGATTTTTCTTTTACTCGTTTAATTCTGGCTCAAATCTGCTATTAGTCTATGTACTTTATGAAATTTATGGATTTAGTTTTTTTATTTTAATTTGATCATTTTTAGTCCCTATACTTTTTAAAATTTAAATTTTAGTCCTCATCAAACAATAATTGTTAAAATTCATCAAGTTAAGCTCTGCTATTTCCAAAATTCGATGCGGCAAACATATTATCATATATATGATGTCATATCAGCCTATTATTTCCACATATTACTCACTAAAAATCCAGTTAATGGATTAGAAAATGTCATTTGCGTTAAGACTGAAATTTTAAAATTCAAAAAGTACCATGATTTAGAACGATCCAATTGAAGAATTTGAACTAAATTTACAAATTTACGCATATTATAAGACCAGTAATTGAACTTAACCGAACAAATTTAACTATTACTATTAGTGTCAAGACTAAAATTTTAAAATTTAAAGAGCAAAAGGACTAAAGCTGATTAATTTAAAAAGCATAGGGACTAAAATTAATCAAATTAAAGTACAAAAACTAAATCCACAACTATTATAGAAAGTACAGATACTAATAGCAAAATTTAACCTTTAATATTTGAAATGTGCTAATTTTTTCCTCAGCGTGTATGACCTGACTCTTTATATTTTAGGTTACATCTTGACATTTATTTTACAATTTGATAAATATTATATATTTCTTTTTTTTTTCTGCAAATTATTTTCCTAACCATTAAAAAAAAATTGTCAACATGTATACATGTTTAAGAAATTATTCATGTCAAATCATTTAATGATTTAAAGAAAAAAAATTGATTTTGAAGTTATCAAAACACAATATAAAAATTAAATTTATAAAAAATACATAATTCAGTCACCTTTTATATATTTTTTTTTATAGAAAAAAGGGGGCATTTATAAAATATGGCGAGCCACCATAACGGGGGATGGAGGAGAATTTGCCTCCATTCCTTGTCTTAAAATAAACTTTTCTTTTATAAAAGAAATTTATTGTATTTTCGAGCATTTGTTTTAATAAATGCCTAAGTAGTAAGTATTGTTTTTTTTATTATAAATTGGTTAAAACATATTATAGGTCCTTGTGCTTTTTGTAAATCTAAAAATTAGTCTATTTACTTTTACTTTTAGAAATTTAATTCTTCTAATTTTTAGATTTTAAAATTTAAGTCTAAATTATTAAAGCTGCTATTTTTTTTTGTTAAATTTGTTGGTGTGAAATTTTAAAATAAAAAAAAATCACTTTCCAGCTATTTAATTAAAAAAATAGCATTGTAATGGATATGAATTTAATAAAATAATTTTAACAGTATTAACAATTATGCTTGAATTTTAAAATTTAAAAAAGTAGATAGACTAAATTTTTAAAAATAAAAATATAGAAATTAAGTTTTAAATTTACAAAAAGGTTTAACCTTATAATTTTAAGACAATTGCTCTAATTTAGTTTTATAGAAATATTTTTTTTTTTGTTTATGGCCTAAAATGGAATTTGATAAATTATCGTACAAATATTTTTCTAACATAAGCCTCTAATGGATATTAACTTCTTCTTTTTTTTTTTTGGATAATTACCTTTTTTTAGTTAGATTGCATATATAAATAATTTTCGATAATTATTTGTCATAATAAAAATAAAAAATTATTTAAATTATATTAAAAAATTTATATGACAACTTTTTAAAATTGTAATTTTTTAAATTTAATTGTGTATCTAATAGAAATCCAATAATTTTAAGGATAAAAATATGATTGGTAGTAACATATGTTATGTATGTTCCACAGTGTAAAGGTTAGTTTGATCAATGAAGCATCTTTTACAAGATAATAAAATATGCATGAAGACCAAATCTATTAAACAATAAAAGGTTTATTCACTTGTAATCTCACTACATTTGCTACTACAAGATGATTTAGTTCATTCGAAAAATGAAAGGGTTTGGATAAAAATATAAGTTTAAAAAATAAGTTTAGAAAAAAAATAAGACCCATTTAAAAAATTAGCCGAGCCTCGGGTAAGACTTTTTTTAACTTAGCTCGGCCCTAATTTGTAAAAAGAAAAAAAATGTTATTTTCTCACTATTTTGTTGCTATTATTTTGTTATTATTGTTTGAATATGTTAGTGTTATTTAAGTATAAAGATTTTTTTAATTTTATTTTCAATTTTTGGGAAATATTTATTTTTAATGTTTATGATGTATTATAATTTTTATATAAAAATATTTAATACGGTCAGGTCAGGCCCAAGTTTTAACATTTTTATCTAGGCCGGACTTAAACATAAGCTCATTTTTTGGCTTGATCCTATCAAATGAGTCTAAATTTTTTTCTTGAACTCGACTCATGAATAGATCTATTTAGAATAGACATTTTAGTCAGATTAAATAAAATAGTAAATAAATGTAGGTGAATCTAATAATATTCCCAACAAAATGATGGATAAAATATCTTTATTTTTGACAATAACAAGTTAAATAGTTGACATATATCTTAAACAACTACCCAACAAATTTTGTGTAACTTAGGAATCTCCAAACCCTAGTTTCGTACAAGCAATTTACAATAAAAATTTATCTTCTATTAACCATATATATGGTTCCAAGAATATGTCGATAATTGTCAAGAATTCTTGTAACACAATAGGTGAAATATGCATAAATTTTCGGATTGATTTATTAAACAATAAATAATTCATAACTAGTTGAACCTTTTTTTTTTAATCGATTCATTACAATTTACTCTATTGGATTAAATCATTTATTTTCCTTTCAACCAATTCAACTGTATGATTCCATCTTGTTCTTATAAAACTGGAAAGTTTTTATTTTTTATTTTTATGGTAATCTCATACAAATAAAAAAATGGAAATGTTTGAAAAAAAGAGTTGTGTATGAGATGGAGAAGATTATTATTATGTTATTGAAAAACTTGAAATGCAAATGCAATAATAAGATTATAAATCGAGAATTTGCATCCATTTTGTTGTAGTTGAGCTATGGTGTAGGTGGCGTATACTAATAATTGAATAATTATGATCTATTGATGAAACTAATGATATAAGCATTTTGTATAAATTTTAATGAGTTGGATTTAGATTTGGGTTTGCTAATAATAATCATAGTACAACCTGTTATTAGTATGTTTTAATTAATTTTTAGTGACTTTTTTTTCATTCTTTAAAAAAGGTTCTATCATAAATAATAATCAGATTGATGAGTTGGAGTTGGATAACTTATCTATATAAACTACCTTAAAAAAGAATTGGATTGAATATTAAATTAGATAGTCTTTGGAATATTAGTTTAATTCATCAATTTAATTAAATATATATATATTTGTTAGGATTATCAGGTTATGGATATTCTTGTATGAAGAAGATGATAGTAAAATAAAAGACTTGAAATGAAGCTCGCTTCTGTGTGTGACATGCATCTTTTATTTATTAGGGTTTTTATTCGCTCATCTTACATTTTAATTAGATAGTTCATCTTTTGCCATATAACATTGTTATGTTGGTGTTAGGATTATTTATGAAGAATGAAATAGAAAAGGGGGAGGGGGTGATGATATCTTATCTTATCTTAATGTATGATATGAAGTTAATGTTCATGTGCAATCGTGCATTAGTTAACACTTTAGATCTGATCTCTGATTATAAAAGAAAAAATATATAGAGAGTAAAGACCCACACGTTGTGGCATGTGTCTTCATGTGTTCCCATTGCATGCATTTTGCAAATAATACTATACACCTTTTCTGACTTTTAAACCTTCCAGGAAAAATACCTTTGAACATAACTTAATACCGTGATGTTCCGTACATATACACACACTTTAATAAATTTACCTAAACTATTTTACTATCATTATTTAATTATGTGTACTTGTAATCAAACTTTAGTTTAATAAAATAAATGATCAACTAATCATCTTTGTCATATTTAAGCAAAGGCAAGCCACTTGATCTTTTGTTAAGTCAAATCTCATTTGTGATTAAGGGTATTCTTTAACTTACTAATTAATTCACTATTTCTCTTTTGATATTTTTTGAATAAACAAACACCATAAAGAACTAAACTAACAATGTCAAAAGCACAGTTAGTTAGTTTTATCACTATCAAAGGCTTCAAGTAATTCCATAGGAACTGTTGCCAAATCATGTATCCCTCCATATTCGTAGAAACTATATTGTTAATTCGATCAACAACATGATTAGTCTCTTTAGGGATGCATCTTACCACCCAATATTCTTTGTTCTGTAATAACTTCTGAATTCGCATGACGAAGGTTGAATTCGGGTTTGCTGAAGTTTTCTTTTGGATTGCTTGGACTATCTCTAGGCTATCAGTTTAGATCAAGATCCTATCCAAACCTTGATCTTGTAATAGTGTCAGTCCATTCAACATGCCCCATAACTCGGCTTAAAAAACTGAGCATGCATACCCCCAAAAAGTGATTAAGGGCTTGTTTAGTAGTGTTAAAAAAAGCACTTTTGGCTCCAAAAGTATTTTTGGAAGAAAAGTTGTGCTAAACAAGCTGCTTTTGGCTGAATTTTTTTGTTTTTCAGAAGCACTTTTGAAAAGCATTTTTGAAAAGGATAACCTAAAATTTTTAGTTTTTCCTCTCCCAAAACACTTTTGATGCTTAATTACTTTTTCACCCCTTTAATAACACGTACTTTCTCTTCTTTTTTTTTCTTGGTGCTTAATTACAAATGTGTTAAAATCATTAATTAAAAATAAAAAATATCTTTTAAAATAATATAAATGTGTTAATATCTAATTACAAATATTTAATGGTTATATTTAAATATTTAAAACATAGTTTATATATTCTAATTAAATTTTATAAATAATTAATATTTATTGTTTAAAATTATTTAAAATTTATATTTCATATATTAAAATATTAACAACAACTTATAATAATTTTTTTATATTCTTACTAAAATATAATAATATTAACTAATTTGAACATTATTTAAATGTATATTTGTTACTTGATAATAACATGTTTAAAATGGATATTTTATTTCTCAAAAGCACTTCTCAAAATCACTTTTTCACATCACATTTTAAAAGCACTTTTTAAAAGTATTGTTAAACCAGCCCTAAACCCCATAATTCATTCCCCTAAATGATTTTGCACCACTCCCCCTGCACACGCCAATTATGTATTCAAATTAACTATACTATCATTATGCAAGTGAACCCAATTATCTGATAAAGGATACCCTCGAATGGAGAAACATCTTCGATTCAAAACCTTCCTTATGTGTGGACTAAAATTATCTCGTCCAATTAATAGAAGCTTTAGCAATCTCATCCACTTTCCATGTCAAGCCCTGGAAAACAAATAAGTTTTTCTTTTGATATTTAAGAAAAAAAAATTATGACAAATTGTAATTTAAGTTTATCATTTAAATCCTTCAAATTCTCTTAAATGATATTTTAATGTTGTTTTATTGTTAATCACTCCTTAACTTCATTTTATCAATATAAATACATAATATCCACATGATTTCAGAACAATTTTTAAAAAAAAAAATACATTAAAAAACCCATTTGTTTCGTAATATATACAACAATAAATTCTTTAAAAAGGAATTAATAATTCTAAAAGGTATGGGTTTAATTTGGATTGTGGGTCTTCTCCTTTTGTATACATTTAAAGCCAATGAAGAGGTGCAATAAACAATTTTTGGGTGGAAAATGATTTCCTTTCAATATTAATTTCTCTAGACCAAACGGTGGACCACTATGGAGCAAGCCCCATCTAGGCATCATGAACAAACAAAACAATAACAAAATAAATGTTTGATTTCATCGGTTAATTTCAAGATATAACTCATAACAGATAATTAGATAAAAAAAAGTCTGACTTAAACCAAATCGAATTAAATAAATGTGTATAATTGAATCAAATCGAAGTTTTATATATATGAATTATAATTTAAGTTTATTTGTATAATTATACCAAACTAAAATTCATGTATTAAATTGCACATTAAACTAAATTTTATGTATAAATTTAATATTTATCCCTTATAAATTATGTAAAATTTAATTTAATATTTAATATATTTTATTTTATTTTATTTGCAAACATAAATAATTTAACATATTTTTTAATGTTTACATTATAATTTAAGGGTGAGTATTTGATACATTAGTAGAGTACCTTTTTTTTTTTCACAAACAGTCTTAAAAAATTAATGTGTTTTTTTTAATATTTATTTTTCTTATATTTTATTATACTCCTATAGCACACTTGTCAATATCTAACTCTGATTATAGACTCTGAAAACTCTATTAACAGTATACCAAATAATTTCCTATAATTTCCTATATTTAATTTTTATAAGATAAAATAATTACAAATATGAGATTGAAAACAATTGAAATCAAGCTTTGACCTTAAATATTAAATCTGAAACTAAACCTAATTTTAAATTCAACAATTTTTTTTTTACTAATCAATTTAGCATTGCTTCTAATAAATATTTTTGGGACAAAAAAATACTTTTTGAGATAAAAGCATTGCTAAATAAGATGTTTTAAAGCTTTTCAAAAGTGTTTTTTGGACAAAAAAATGCTTTGCAAAAACACTTGTTTAGCCAAAAGTAAAAGCAAAAAAAATTAGTTTTTTGCTAGAAATAAGTGTTTTTTTTTTTTTTGCCCAAAAGCACTTTTGAGAAGCAATGCTAAATTAAACCTTAAATCTTTTTTTTTCTCAAGATATCTACTGAAACAAATCTAATAATTAATCATTTACATTTTATAAGCCCATTAAGAGATAGATGCTCGCCACGAATTTTAAAACTAATTCATAGGCGAAGATTGTAAAAATCATGTAAATATTGTAGGAATTTAGGAATAAGAGAAAAGTGGGAAAGGTGGGAAATTAGTGACACTTACCTACCTCACCTCAATGATGGAAGTGTGGGAACAAGAGTTTAAATTCCTTATTAATGGTGGAGTGGCGGTGACAAGGGCAAAATCACCATGTAAATTTGCACATAATAAATGAGGTAGATATTTTAAAATTTTAATGCAATAAAACAAAAATAAGGAAAAGAAAAATGATTGCATATTTTTTAATTTGGCCCCCATTTCACTACCCAAATTTCCATTAACCAATCTCCTACAAACAAAACAACCCACAAAATTATATCCATAAACATCAATGACCCAACTATTGGACTACATAAAAGAATATTATAGGTATCTTTAATCACATAATCATAGGGTTAATTATAAAGTTGATATATTGATGGAGACAAAGCTAATCTGATGAGTATAATTAAATGCAAGACACAATGAAGAGCAAAGAACAGCCAAGCCAAGCCATTCCCAACAGGTGTTTGGCAATATGATAATCAAAGTCCAGCTATGTCATGGGGTTTAAAACAATAATATTGTCTAAACAATGCATGCCCACTCTTCCATTTTTATATACACAATGCTGTCTTTTGTTTTTATAATAATTACATAACCACCATGGATTTTGCAATCATTTGTCTCCCTCATGTCCCCCAAACCAACAATAAAGTAGAAACATGTATGCATATACATCATTTCTTTATACCTCGCAACCGTGTAAGGGGCTTTACTATTTGTATCATGTTCAATGAATATTTGAATATGGATACGGGAATATGATGTTTTAAACACCAGTTATAAATATTTTCTAAATGCAATATCAGATAACATATTATGACTTTATGAGATGTACGTTTAATTTGATTTTTAATTTTGTTTATTGATAGAACGTTTTATCGTTAGTTTGAGTGATAAAAAAAATTTGATATTTTTTAAGTAAAGTTTTTTATTTGAGTTTTACAAATAAAAATAATAATATTAAAATAACTTAGTTCTCGTTTAAAAATTTAATCCAACTTGACTCCAATTTTAGTCGACTTTAGTTTTGAATTCGAGTCTTGTAGAACTAGTGTTGTTGTCTTTGTACACACAAATCTACTGTTGATGATCCAAGCCCCTTGCTATTGGGCCGAATTAACCCACTCGAACCGGTTCAAAAGCCTCACTCAATAAACCCAAAATCTTTGTCTGTTCGTCGTTTCCCCTTGCCATCTTGTTCTTTTTCCCCCCACTTTCCAGAACAAAGTCATAGAAACTGAAAGATTGAATTTTTGTTCTCTCGATCATTCATATCTTTCTTTGGTAAGTTCCTGCAGTTTTTTTTTTCATCATTTGTTAACTTATCAACTTATGCTTATTTTGCATCATAATCTTTACCAATTTAAATCTTTTTCTTGGTCTTCTCGTTCTGGGTTTGCTTTTGATCGAGGGCTAGATTATTGTTCTTTCTGTCTTCCTTGCTTATTTTATATGCTGTACTCGCTTGTTTCCTTATCGATTTCTATGTTATTGGGGGTTTAGGGCACTGATTCATATTATTAATTTGCCAAATGGAATGCCTCTTTCCATTGAACCCTATTAAGTGGGCTTTTAAACATTTTCAAAATTTTAATTGCATTCCTATGAATTTCAAAGCTTGTTGCCTAATTTGCTCAACTTCCTGAATTGGGAATTTTATGTACTTCAGCTGTTAGATGATAGGGTGTGTTTTGTCATTAGCTTGTTAATGACTATCTAATAATCTAGATTTTTTTCCTATGTTTTCTGCAAAAAAGTTACTGATTCAAGTGCATTGGGATGGAACAAGAAGTAGGGGAATCCTTGATTCAGCTGGGGAACTCAGATGGTTCTAATTCTAGCAGCTCAGATCCCGTAACTCGTGTAAGGAAGCTATTGTTTCGCCGGATGCTGGTGGGGATCAAAGATGGCCGGTTTTTCTTGGGCACTTTCCACTGCCTTGACAAGCAAGGGAATATCATTCTCCAAGATACAATAGAGTATCGTAGTACCCGTCGGTCTTCTCCGTCTCCTATGGAGCAACGATGCCTTGGTCTTGTTCTCATCCCTTCCTCTTGTCAGAACTCCTGTCATGTGGATTGCTCCGTCGAGGAACAGTTGTCACTGCTGAAGGTATAAGAAACTAGCCTCTTATGTTCCCATAAAATCTATGTTTGAAAGAAACAACAGTTTTCATGCAAGTATTGTTAGTTTTCTAGAGTGATTGATTGTATTGTAATTGCTTTGTTTTGAGCAAATTGAAAGGATCGTAATTGTTGCACTATAGGGAATTTGATCTTGCACTCAGATAACCTGCATTTATATAATCCATATGATATTCTTTGGTAGGCAAAAATGATATAAAGGAGCTTCAGTCATGGAGTATGTGTTTGGTAAGGAATGTTAAATTTCTTTTAAGTTTCTTCTTATATTTGAATTGTTAGATGTAGGTACACATTGCAACGTAATACCGAAAGGTCTTTGCAATTTCTTGATGCAAATTGTATCTGATGAAATGTGTATGTATACATATAGCTATGTACATCATATATGAATTTTATTCAGGCCAAAACATTATTGAAACCTGTTACTATATGGGGTTCCATATACAATAAGGTAAGGTACTGTTCGGACAACCGTGTCGATTGGTATCGCAAAGTTAACACCAGAGGAAATTCCTGTCCCTGCAAGATAGTATAAACCCAAAGCAAGTTTTGAGAACTTTGTAATTGAATCAAACCATTCTCTTCACAAAAATATGGGAAACAGAGATGTTTCATCACCTTTCCGAGTGAAAGTTGCGGTATTAACTCCGATGACATGACCATAGGAATCAATCAACGGTCCACCTGAGTTGCCTGCATAAGAGTCATCAACTTAAGCTGAATCAAGTGTAAAAATGCAGTTGAAAGTCTGCAAGATAGAATTTATGAATGTTAGCTTACAAATGAAATTCGTCAAACATATTACCTGCATTAATGGCGGCATCTGTTTGGATTGCTCCTCGAATTGCTCTGCCATTTGGGGAAGGTATCTCTCTGCCTAATCCACTAACCACCTGCACTAATGGATTCAATAAATTTTCTACAGTTCTTTAAAAAGGAACCAGTTAAAAAGAGTAAAACACTGGTTTGGTGTGGTATAAAACAGTTTGGTTACCCCTGTGGTTAGAGTGTTCTCATATCCAAAGGGATTTCCAATGGCGAAACAGCTCTGACCCACGCGTAAATCCCGAGAAGTGCCGACAACAATAGGTTTTAGTTCATAGCCCTCAACATCAACCTGCAGATGGAAATTTATTTCAAAGCATGTTTGCACTGTTTGTTCATACAAAAACCATAAAACATTATTCCAACAAAAGCATCAACAAAAAGCAAACACCCACAGCTTTCATCATTAAAAGATTTGGCATCCCGGTCGATTGCAATAGACATACTCAAAGATCAAAATTCTAATATTTATCCATTGTCACTTTGGTTCTAAATTTTTTTAGGGGATTATTTCAATCTTCATAATTTAGTCAAAATTTCTTTCTTTTGAAAAGATAAATTAACCGAACTATTAAAATGTTAATAACATTGCCGTGGCAGCTTGTGTAATAATCTACATAGACTTCACAGTTAACATGGATAATCTTTTTAAGGAATTTTATGAACTTTTTTTTTAAATTGTTAAATTTTTATTTTATTATTTTTAACGTCAATGCCATTAAAAATGCAATGGTCCAATTTACTTTGGCTAAATTTTAAATGTGATAAAAAAAGAAATAGGGCCAATGTGAGAAAAATATAAATGTTTAAGGTTAAATTTATGGTTATACTAATTTTTAAATACTTTTAAAACTTCAAATATGATTTAATTGAATTCTTAAAATATTAATTTTATATCAATCGAGTTGTCTAACATCAACTAACTTAATGCCCGCAACCAACTTAGATATGATCAAATTTCAAATCAGCTTAAATCTGAACTTAAGTTGAGAGATGTGTAATTAGGTACCTTTAAAACAGCTAGATCGTAGGCTGGATCAATGCCAACAATTTTCCCTTCTTTGTAAAAGCTAGTTCCGCTAGCATCAGCCAAAAGCACCTGGAAAAAATAATAGGCATCAGATTAATAACCGGCCATAATACTTGTCAAAGGGTACAGCATAGTTCATGGGAAACACCTTACAACGTTGCAATCCACTTTGGTCGGTAGCCAATTTATCAACAACATGGTAATTAGTAACCTGTTACATATCAGCGACTCTATAAAACCCAAATGTTATTTTGTATAATTACAAATTACATGTTTAAGAAAACCAACCGAAGGAAATGCTCACAATATGACCAAATTTGTCCCAAATGAAGCCTGAACCTGTCCCTTCAACTTTTGCATCTTCATCCTCAGCAACAACAACCCTGTCTCCCTTGGAAGAGCTCTTTGGGATTTTAGCTAATTCAAGGTCTTCAATGAACACAACCGATGGTGATGTTTCCTACAATAATTCAAATGTCATACTCAATTAATGCTATCAGAGGCTAAACAAGTAATTAAATTAGCAAAGAAACTTGTAAGGGAACCTGAAATAGACGAACGATTCTATCTTCTTCTTGATCAAGCTCCACTTGTTGAGGTTGCAGAGCGATAGCTGGATATAAAGAAGGAATGGGATTTGAAATATGGAGTAAAGAAGCTATTGCAGCAGTTGAAGCAGAGATAATGGCTCTTCTCCTTGTAATGAATGGAGTCTTATATGAAGGTTCTGATGATGAAGAAGTAGTTGTAGGTGGCAATGGAGATGGGAGTGTGTGTAGAGAAGCCAACATCTCCATGCTATATTATTACAAGCTTTCGTTTATGTGTGTAGTAACTGAAAATCTGTCTCTCATTTTTAACTCGTTTTGTGGATAAGGTGTGATGTCATTTCAGACAGTTTCGTAGTTGGCAAGTGGAGAAATTCATGCTGGGTTTTCAATGGTGTGGACAAATATTGATGCACATGCCCAAGCCTGTTTAGTACAAGTATGGACTCAGGTCAAAGTGGGCTGGGTCTGCTCTTAAAAAACCCAATCCATTGAACGTTGCTCAGTATCAAAGGCAAATTTATGGGTCAAATTCTGGTTTCACCAGGACGGAATCAGGATAAAAATTCGGGATTTAAGTTTAGTTTCGGTTAAAATTTGGTTGTGTTTCACTCCATTTCAATCGATACCCACTTATATCTTAATTATTTTTATATATTTTATTAAGTCTTAACTGAATTGGTATAGATATTGTTACCAATATAGAAGGATGTGGGTTCAAGTACGTTGAAACTTATTATCCTCCTATTTATGATATCCTCATATTTATGAGTTGAAAGGAAGAGACTATAAATAGTTCTAAATATTAGGTAAAAAATAACAAATATAACTATCGAAACTGTTAAAAAAAAGCACAGACTTTGGAGCTATTACCCAATCTCACTAGTTTTCACAATCACATACACACAAAAAAGGTAATTTTAAATTATATAAAAAAGTGTCTAGGTCTGAAGCAAAGTTCCAACATCGATGTAGTTCCATCCTAATTTTCACCCTTATACTTGAAATTTATTTCTACTTCAATTTTGTTTAGATATTGTGCAATGCAACCTAACAAATTGAAAACATAAAAGCATGGCTAAAAGATAAATGTGAGGAAAGATGATGGAAAAAGATAAGAGCTTTTGTATGGAAGTTAAACTCCAAATCATGTACACTGCTACATTTCTAAGGGAATATAACAAAGTGGGAAGATTCAAGGACCCTCAATTGGAAAGCACAAACTAAAGAAAGGGGACACAAAAAAATTGTCAGTATTATCTCCTTTCCTATACTTCCTATTCCAAAAGTTGGCGGTTCCTAGCAGTAGCTTGAAGCCTAATCTCCCTGTTGAACTTCTCAATGAACTCTTCGACTCTCCTGTTTAGTTCCTCATCCGACATGGTCGAGAACTCGTTTGCTTCTGCTGCCAACTCGTTCAGTTCATGCTCTTTGGGTCTTTGATCAGGTTCATGGATTTCGACTACTTGTAATATTTTTTCTGGGATTTCTTCATTGTCTTCGAAAATGTTTTCTTCCATGGGAATGGTGTTATTTGCAGTGAAATCGGGGTCTTGTTGTGGATCAGTGGAAGTCCAGCTCTTCCTGGCTTGGCTACGCATGGCGTGGTAATATTCGTCGTAAAGGTTGAGTTTTTGGTGTTTGGAGGAAGAGAAAGCTCCGTAATCAGCGGCGATGATAAGGATGAGGGTGTTGGAAATGAGAAACCAGAGCTTGGTATCACTTAAAAGAGGTGATGCAGCAAAAAGGTTGAAGATGTCGTAGGAAATAGAGACGTAAATCAGAATAGAGGAAACGAAGGCGAATAATGATATCCCTTTTGCCTTTTGATGGTTTCTGTGTTTGCTTGGTTTCACTGGATCCTCCATTAGGTTTGATGATGGTATACTCATTAAACAGTGGCAGAGAGAAGATGGGGTATGAAATTGTAGGTAAGGTGGTGAAGTTCCAAAATCGAAGGGCCTTTTATAGGGGTCAAGTCGGCAAATAATTGTGAACCACAGATGTTTCCTCGATTTTCTACGTATATACATACATACCTACCACCACCTTTTCTTATCATAAATCATGCGGAATGGATTACCAAACTAATGAAAGCCAGAGCAACTAATTTGATAATTAGATCACCATTGCAACAAATTATATATATTTTTGAGTCGTGGTTTACTTTAAAGTGATCAAAAAGAGAAACTAAAAATTGTTATTTCATGTCAAGTTGGTAATTATTTCTGTCATTTACGTAAAGTTAATAATTTCTTGATTTGATTTTGAGTATTCATCTTACGATTATATCTTTATAATTTTTAAAGGATTAAATTAAATTTTTATCATTTTTAAGATCAAAGTGTAATTTTATCATTATTAATTTAAAATTTTATAAATTATAAAAAGACCTTAATGAAAAAAATTCATTTTAGGGGGGATCGGGAGCCCCTACCAACCCTTGTTAGCTCTACTACCGGTGATTTGTGTTGCAAAGTGTAGTTTTTTTAATATATATATATATATATATAATGGGATATGCTATAATAATTTACAACATTGTTTGTGCAATAAGTATCAAGTGTAATGACAATATATATTACATTTTGAAGGAAAGATATAAGTTTGAATCTTAGAGATGATATTATTTAACTTCGATATAATTAAAATAATTAATTTCAACAATTGTAACAAACCCCATACTAGAACTTATGAGCTTTGACTTTCAAACTAAAATATCATAAGATCTTAATCATGAACTCCAATTATTTCGAATTCAAAGCTACTTTTTTAATGTAAAACAATAATAAATAAATAAAAATCCATGAAGATGACCCATACATTTGACAACACAAGAATAATTATGTTTGAAGCCAAAAGAAATCCGGTTGGCAGCAATTGTGAAGTCAATTTGCAAAACATTTCTATTACTATTTACCATATAATCCATATCACATAAAAACGACATTTCGATCAAAGGTGGCAATCCAAATTTCAATCAATCTGTTTTCTTATTATTATTGCTTTTTCAATACATATGTGTCTCAGCAATTTCCCCAAATCTAATTGGTCCACCTTCACTTACACCAAAATAAATAATACAACTAAGTTACTTTTATGATCCACATTCCACTGAAGGATCGATGTCGATGTCGATATCATGTATTTTTGTTGAGTCTCATAATTTTTTTATATAATTAAAGTATTTCTTTTATGTTGATTTTATTATTTATAAAAATTATTTTTCTCGAAATTCGTAATTATCTTTTGTAATAATAATATTTTTAGATTTTTATCTATGAATACAATATATTTTATTATTATACCTAACATTCAATTTATGTTACTATTGATTTTTTCAATCAAAATTTTTTCCATGAATGACATAATCTTCTTGATCTTGAACATATATAATGGTGGTCATGGACCCTTATTTCTCACCTTTTAGTCTTTATTTAATTCCTAAAATTCTTACACATTTGTACCATATAATTATTTGGTATGAACCCACCAAAATTTGGTACCACCTGGTTTTGATTCATACATAATAATAAAATAATTTCTACTTATAATAAAAAAGGAGACGACTCATCAATCTAATGATTTTATAATCTTTCATAAGGTCCATGCTTGAATTTCACACTCTTTTTTATATATATATATAATTAATTGGTCCTTTGAAAATTTTTACCATCTAATTATGAATTAAAATTTTTAGGTTTGGGGGATAAAGACTCGTGGGAAAGCAGGAATAGAGGCACCCATGGCACTCGATTATTGGTTACTTTGTTGGGTGATGGAAGATTAATTAAGAAATTAATCATGTTTATGAAGTAGGGGTTTGCCGTAATAAAAGGAACACTCCAATGATAGCCTGACAAATTACCCAGTTTCGTGTGCTCGATCGTTTACTTGCAATTTCTTTCATTTATGGTGAGACTTTTATAACATAAATTATACATGTTGAAAGGTTGAAATATTCATCTAATTCAGGCGACGTTTATTCTTTAAAAAATTGGCAACTAATTTGTTCAACGTTTTCTAACAAGACAATGAAATTACATAGTATGAGTTTGTCCACCTTTGAGTTATACTAGGTTGAATGTTGTCCGCTTGAACTCTAAAAATTTACTTGTTGGCAAAGCTAATCCGACTTGTTAATTTCATCATATTAATTTACAGAGAAAATGGTTTCTTAACGTCTTCGGATTATAATGTTGGTGTCGAGATTACCAAATTATTTCTTATAAAACTTTTCCAAAGTAGTAAACTATAAAAATGATTACTAAAGTATTACTTTCATTCTATTTTGGTCACTGAACTATTAATTTTTTCGATTTAATTACTAGATTTTTTGAACTCAAATATTTTGGCCACTCAAGCTGATTTGGGCCTTTTTCTATTGTCTAATAACAAATTTAGCCCTCAATATTCATAAAATTTATCATTTTAGTTCAAATTCTAAAAAAAATCATATAACTTTATTTATAGCTAAACAATCCATTTCCCATAATTTTACGACTTTTTTTATTAAAAAATGACCCGAAAAATTTTATTATTTACAAAAATAACCCAATTTCAAAATGTATAACGAAAATATTCCAAAATGGACAGTGTTAAGTGGTGCTAGCACCAAAGTCCATCATCGTGTAATTATTACTTTATGATTGAGTCGTAGATAAAAAATTAACTTTTTTAATATTGATATTGTCATGACGGACATCTATATGTATTTTTTCGAATACTTTTTAAAAAATATGTGTATTTCCCAATTCAAAAATGGAATTTAATAGGTACTGACTTATAAGTGGCTAGCACTAGGAAAAAGATTTTCAAAATAAAATATTTTTTAATAGGTGATCGGCATGTAGGTGGTTGGGGGGGGGGAAGGAATTTTTTAATAATAATATAATTATTTCTAATTAATATTAAGATAAATATTAATATAATATTTTTAATCACATATTTGTTTACAATTTATATATATATATATTTTTCTAATTTTTTATTTTTTAAAATTATTTGACAAATAATGATGTGACATTATTTATGTGGCATTTTTGTCACGTGTTGGTTAGTAATTGTATCACACCATCGTTGATTAACGGTTGATAAACACAGGTGCCAACGCGGAAAATAATTAATTTAAATTGATAAATATATATATATATATATATATATATATATAATAATAATTTAGAAGGCCTTCTTTTAACCTTACAAAGCCTACATTTCCACTTAGTCATAGTCCCACTATGAAAAATTCAATTTCTTTTCTTTCCCTCGAATTCAATTTCACCATTATTGAGTTCCGACGATTTTAAGTTATTAAATTAATGAACTGAATTTGAATATTTTTGTGCTTTAAAAGTATTGTTCAACCAAAATAATGAAAGGTAAATTATATTTATTCTCACTAAATTATTAATAAATTTATATTTTGGTCATTTCATTTTTAAAAAAAAGTTATAAAACAGTCGTTGAACTGTTTAATTTTTTTTATTTAAGTCATTATTGAATTGTTAAATTTATTATTATGACTTTCTCTATTTGCAGCTCTTGCACCAATTAAAAGCTCTCTTTCTCCTTTTCTTTTACATTCAATTTTTTTCATGAAGCAATTTTGAACGTTACGAATCTATGAACTAAAATTCAAACAACTTTCTTTTCTGATCTCTAATATTGACAGTAAGATTGACTTGGATCAAAAGTATGTTCTTACACTTGTTAATGGGCACTGATCTACCGTACCGATTGTCGAATCGTTGCTTAGAGCTCTCTAGTCAAATTTTTTTTAATAAAAAAAATCTTAAAATTCGAGTGACTTAAATAAAAACTTTCAAATAATTTAGTGATCATTTTGTAATTTTTTAAAGTTGAGTAACCAAAATGTAAACTTACGAATAATCTAGTTACCTTGAGTGCTGTGTACCCAATAATGGAATATAATTCATCCAAGTCCAATAAATTTATAGAATTTAAGGATTCTATAATTGGATCAACGATCAATTCAGTCAAATCATTGGATCATTAGTCCAACCCATTCAATAAAAAATATTAAAAATATATAAAAAATATTTCATGAATAGAAAAATCAATTTAACCAATTTTTCACTCAATTCAATTTGTCCATATCAATTCGCGAGTAACTTGACCTAGTCTCCTATTTTAAATTGATTTCTCAATAGATTCCTAATTCAACCAATATATCAACTAATCCCATCCGGTCCAAAAACCATATTGAAATAAATTTAAGGAGATTTTGCTTGTCATTTTCTTTTTCATGGCATATTTAGATACTCAATAATTAGTAACGTCTAAGTTAAGATCTTTCTTCAATGGGATCTTTGAAATCCAAAACAATCAATGGCTGGACTTAAATGTTAGAAAAGCAAACTTCACTCAACTTTTGATCATGACGCATTGGATTTTGGGGGAAAATGTAGTAAAATTTTTGGAAATGTGTGGTAACCCTTTAACTACGTAACAAGTAAAAAGAAAAGTATTTAATATATAAAATATAATAAATAAATAAAATTCAAGCTTTTCATGTCAAATGCTTAAATGTTTTTCATATTTGGTATAATTTTTTTTTTAGATCTTCTTTGTGATTAAGTCTTTCTCTACTTATATATTTATATGATGATCCCTAATTGGTTTTAATTTTTTTTAAAAACATTATCCTTGTCTTTAATTTAATTTATTATTGAATTTGAAAGTAATATAAAAGTGAGTGTTATTCAAGTATGTCGTGTGTTATGCGAGTTGATTTTTAAAAATTTATTTAAGTTATTTATATTTTAATTCTATTGTCTTTAATATTTTTCATATATTTGATTAAGTTTAATTATTATCGGTGGTAGTTGTTTCGTGCTACTATTTTTTTTTACTTTCTTAAAGATTTAATTATATACATTTTTAAACAATATGACTATATATAAGTAAATGTATATAATTATTTCTTTAAGAAAATAAATATTGTTTAAAGAATTGTAATTTTTTAAAGAGATGGATAGTTTTTGAAGAGGACTAATTTTTAAAAAAAGAGTGGGAGGCATTTTACAAAATTATTGTCTATTTAAAATTTAAATGATATAACTTTTTTTTTTTGTATAGAAATTTGATGTAGTTAAAATCCTTGTTTGAGTTGGCGTCATTTAACTCGTGACATTAAATTTAGTCGAACACTTGTTATTAATATATATATATATATAATTGATGTTATAATTAAATCTCTTGAAATTGACATAAACTCAATCTAAAATTAATCAAGGTTGATATTAAAATTAAATAAAAAACTGATATAAAAATATTTACACTCCTCCACATCTTTCAAATGTAGCTTCTCTGTCGGCCAAAATTGAATGAACAAAAGCAAAGAAGATAATTTAATGAGGAAAATGATAGAACGTGATTTCTAAAAAAAAAAAAAAAAAAAAAAATTATTACAGAAAAAAAACTAACAGCATAAAGGTGGAAAACAATAACTAAATGAGTTATTTCATGAATGCTTTTCTACTACCACATTTAAGAGGGTCAAAATTGTAACATACACCTTTTCAAGCCTTCATAGAGGAAAATTTTAATTTGCTAGTAAATATAAAAAATCATACCCCAATATAAAAATACAAAATATATGAAATTTAAAAAAATAAATAATAAATAAAGGTGGAAATGAAAAAATTGAAGGCAGTGCAATCCCTAAGTCCCAAGAACACCGTGATCTGCAAGAAGAGAAATTAAAACATGTGGAAAGAAAAATCTATGTTTTTGAAGATTTGATTTCATTTTAAACCTATAGAAGGATGAGCATGCAAACACAAAAAAACAATGAAACCAAGAGACGATTGCACAAGGAGAGCTACATCCGACACAAATACATACAAACAGAGAAGCATCAAACAAAAAATAGAGAAGATAATCGAAAAGAAAAACACAACAAAGAAAGGCATGATAATATTGAATCTAAGCTCACCAACAAACCGAATCATTCAAAATCCAAAGGGTAGTCTTTCTTCTAGCATGCAAGAATAAAATTTCTAATTAATTCTAGCTTCTTTTTTTTTAAGAGATGGAAGTTGAGTAAATTATTGGGTTATTGGGTAAATTATTTTTGTTTTAGTCCCTCGTCGTTTAGTGTTTTTATAATCAATTTTTTTTAAAATTCATTACAATATTTGGAATTCAATATCATATAGTGAAATATATCAAAGCTTTGGATCACCGATGTCGCCATTTTAAATTTTTGATCAATTTAAGAGTATTTATCGATTATGCATTCCTCTAACTACTAACATAATTGAATGATTATGACATTGAACTTGTAACACCCCTTTAAGTCCCTAAAATGGACCTACGAGGTCCAAAATATACTTAGGAAGTGTTTTGGGATTAAACCGAGAACTTTAGAAACTTTTCCTTGAGAATAGGGGCACACGCCCGTGTGGCCTGGGACATGCCCGTGGGGCTCCAATGGCCGTGGGGCCAGCCCGTGGGCAGATCTGTTTTGCTCACACAGTTGTGGAACTAACCTGTGGGCAATTCTGACTTTGCCACACGGCCTGGGCACATGCCCATGTGACTTGGTCGTGTGAAAACCTAATTTTTCACCATTTTTAAGTTATTTTCACATGCTAAACACACCTAATTCATGCCCAAAACATTTACTTATAAATCTTGATCAAATAACATTTATCAAACCTTTCAAAATTAGCAAATATTCATTCATTCATTTCATTATCTCTTAAGGATTATGCACCACATTTACATTCAAAATATAAAACATTTACAAGTGACAAACACCAAACCTAGTACATGCCACATTTTTAAAAGATAGATGCATCACCAAAATTAAGCTGAGGTCGGGATTGACTCGGATGCTACACCAAACTTCAACTTTACCTAGTCTGCGCACGGAAAAAAACCGTACGCTGAGTATTGGAAATACTCAGTGGTATTACCATAATTCAAATTAAAGCAAATATAAAATATCATAAACATGCATAGATAATTAACAAATCATACATATTATTCATACCAAGTTATCATATCTCCATTGTATCATTTTCATTATTTGATTCATTATTTCATCAAAATAATTACCAACTATTCATGAACCTTTGGTTCATCTCTCAATCACATATAAACATCCATTTCACATTCAAATATGAATAATTCATAAACCTTGGTTTTATGCTTTCAATCTCATAGCACAAATTGCATTTCTTAATTCATCTTACAATATCACTTTATCATTTCATTCAATAATTCAATTTATCAATTTCATTTGATATTTCTCTTCACATATATTTCCCCTATTAACATAACTCGGACTTTGGAGGATGCACGGATCCAACCAAACACACCAGAGTGGCGGCCAACTCCTCATCGGATAGTTCGAAGCATATAAGTGACGACCAACGTCTCATTAGCTAAGCCGAAGCAAAGTGGCGACCAACGCCTCATCGAATCTATTCGAAGCAAATATGACACACCAAGTGTCTCATCGACTCGAGATCGAAGAATCCCTGAATTCTTCCTATCCTATGGCATGCCAACTATATCCACCCTAGCCCGACTAGTTAATAGGGTATTGGAATCACACATTCATATCACTTTCACTTTCAGTTGATCATAATCATTAGAATTCAAATCAATCGCAATAACAATTCAATCACAATTTCAAATTCACCACAAATCATTATACAATTCAATTTCACACATACATACATTCATCAATCAAATCCAATTCTCATTCAATTCAAATATCACTACTTACCTTAATTTCATTTTTCATGCACATATATTGAAATTAAACATTTAATAATAAATAACTTGAATTAAGGTAATACAAACCGATATTTTTCTCGAGCTATTCCTCGATCACTTTTTCCTTTCCCCTCGTATTCGACGTCTCGGTTTCCTTGTTTGCTACGAAAATTAGTATAAGTACAATTAATTAATAACACACATATTTAATATAAAATAATAACTTTTCATGCAACTTTTACCTAAATCTCAAATTTGTCCTAATCATTTTCATCTTCTTCCTTTTTACAATTCACATCATTTTCTTATTCAATTTCCATCAAAACTTCAATATAACCATCAAATTTTCATCATTTTACCATAATTTCAAACTTCTTTCAATTTAGCCCATAAACTCAAAACTTATAGCCCAGTTTACAATTTAGTCCTCTAATCAATTCTAATCAATGATTCTATCAATTTAATCCATAATTTCATCATTTGCTCAACATAAACCCTACTTAAAAGTCTATCATCTTTCAATATGTTCACATAAACTCAAAAGAATTCAACTCTAGGACTTCAAAAACATCAAAATCACAAGAAAAAGGGCTTAATTAAACTTACCAATTAAAACTTCAAGCATTAAAACCCTAATTTCTCCTTTTTCTATTCTTTTCTTCTTTCTTTCCCCAATTTTGTGACTTTCTTTGAAACTTTTCTATTCTTTTTTTTTTATGATCTGTTTATTATTACTTTCATTTACTAAATTAATAATTAATAAAATATCTAATTAATAACAAATAAAAATAATACATGTGTATTTATACACACATGTACACATGTGTTAATCCCACACCATACATTTGTCATTATCTCAATTAATAGATAAAATATAATGATAATAATAATAATAATAATAATAAATAAATAAATAAATATCTTTTACTTAATTTATAAGTAAATATATATAACATATATTTGTACTAATAATTTAAATACACATGTATTTATTCTCTATCTTACACATGTCACTGATTTGGTTTAATTACTAATTTAGTCCCTTGTCATTTCTCTCTATTTTATAATTAATCTTTTACGCTCTATTCAATTTAGTCCTTTTTAATAATTACTTCTAATCAAACTAAATTCACCTAATCAAAATCTAATTCAACCCATAACTAACTTCGTAAATATTTTTAATAAATATTTTCGGACTCGTTTTCCTAAGACGGACGCCCTAAACTCACTTTTCCAGTGCTCTGAAATATGGGTCGTTACAAAACTAATTAAATCAAGTCTATATACGAATGTTTTAACATTGTGGTGTAGTAATTTGAAAATTATTGATCAAATGCACATTTCTTTAATTACTAACTTAATTCAATGAGATATGACATTAATTATACTGTATACGTATTTCTAAAAGTATTGATCAATTGTATATTCCTATAGTTTCAGGCACAATCGAATAGTCTGTTACATTAATTGTATAACCAATGATCCAATTGAATAAATTGTTATAATTAATCGTATAACCATCAATCTAATCGGTCCATGTAAACATAACTTGAGTATACAAGTTTGGAATTCAATACCATATAGTGAAATATATCGAAATTTTAAATATTTGATCAATTTAAGAGTATTTATCAATTATGAATTGCTCTAACTACAAACGTAATTGAATGCTTATGACATTGAACCAATTGAATCATATCTATATATGTGATAAACCATAATATATACATATTTTTTATTCCATGCTTGGCATATTTTTTAGATGATTTATCATAAGATTTAGTAAATTTGATGCTCCTAATCCTTTAAACTCATGTTTTATACTTAGGTGAGTATAGGAAGGCAAAAAGAGCAAGAAACGGGCCAAAAACGGACGAAATAGGCTAATTTTAGTGTTCCACATGGACTAGGTATTTTTACACGCCCGTGTGTCATGGCCGTGTTGACACTAAATCAAGTCAGAATTGCACACGGCCTAAGCACTTTCACACGGGCGTGCTACACGACCGTGTCCCTATCGAGCCCAAGTCTAATTCTACTCGGAAAAGACTAATTTTAAGGGTTTTGAAGCATTCCAAAGTCTATATAAACAC
Organism: Gossypium longicalyx; assembly: GCA_025698465.1. Lineage (NCBI taxonomy): Eukaryota > Viridiplantae > Streptophyta > Magnoliopsida > Malvales > Malvaceae > Gossypium > Gossypium longicalyx. The sequence goes on from CM047004.1 coordinate 91,475,887, forward strand.
CCTAGAAGAGGATTAAGGGGACAAGCAGAGTAGAAGGCAGAAAATACTCAAGGATAGCCATCGGAATCAGCTCGGAAGCAGGATCTACTTCAAGACTGAAGATCTCCATTCAATTTCCTTAGAAGTTCTTTGGGTTTCTTTATATTTTGTTGTTTTTCCAATTTTGAGATGTTTTCCATTATTATGAACTAAACTCCCTAAACACCTAAGGGAGATGAAACCTAAGACAAATCTTATTACTAATTGAATTATGTGATAAATACTTGTTCTTATTCTTAATTGTGAGTTTTAACCATTGCTTTAATATTTTAGGATATTAATTCAGGTTTTTGATGTGCTTACTTAGTGAAGCAAAAGTCCCTATTTAAGAGTAGATCATTCATAATTAAGCGGAGTTGCATGTAATCCTAGAGATAGGACGACATAAATCTGCCGGATTAGAGTCAAATCTAATACGATTAGGATAAGATTCAACTACTTCTGCTTCGATGGCTGTTGGAGCTTCATTTGGTGAACTCTCAAGCTCAATTGCTACTTGAGTTTGCTGATCTAAAGGTTGCCTTTCATCTTCAATTTCAATATTAACAAAGGTTTGAGAAGGTTACTAGTCATCTCTATTCCAAGTGTTCTCCTCATAAAAAATTACATCACTACTAATCACAATTTTCTCCGTTAAAGGATTAAATAGTTTATATGCTTTAGATGTTTCACTCACACCTAAAAATACACACTTCTCTCTATTGTCATCAAGCTTCTTTCTCTTTGCACTTGGAACATGTGAATAAGCAACGCAACCAAAAATTCTGAAGTGATTTACAACTGGTCTCCTTCCACTCCAAACTTCTTCAAGTGTCATGTTTTGAACAACAAAAGTGGGCTTATGTTCAAGACATGGATGCTCCAACTTACTACTTCTAGCCAAAATTATTTTTGAACCCTTCTACTAGCAAGCATGCTTCTCACCATATTAAGTATGGCTCTATTTTTCCTCTTCGATACGCTATTTTGTTTAGGGGTATATGCAGTGGTAAGCTCTTTCTGAATGCCATGACTCTCCTAAAATGCTCTAAATTCCTTAAAGCAATATTCTCCACCAAGGTCAGTGCAAAGAGCTTGAACGGTTTCCTAGTTTCATTCTCAACAAGTGCCTTGAAGCAAGTAAGTGCACTAAATGCTTCTGATTTCTCCTGTAATAAGGAAATCCATATTTTTTGGGAATAATCATAAATGAAAGTAAGGAAATAATTTTTACCTCCATTAAATGATGGTTGCTCCAACCAATTCAACTAAGAAAACGAAAATCGATAATTCTTGTTTTGCACTGCCTTCAATATTTCTGGCTCCGCTTCCGCTGGAGGGCAAGCCGTAACCTTTGTCCATGCAAGTTTCAAAAATAGTACCTTTATCATTGAGGGAATTTGTTGGGCTCTTGGAGCCTTTGCTGAGCTTTTGGACAATGCACTGGATGAAAGTTGCAATGGAGCTACATATGTTAGCATAAATATGTCGCAAAATATAAACGATGACCACAAGATGTTGCTAGTTGAAGATAATGATGGAGGGATGAGTCCAGATAAGATGAGGCAATACATACCTCTTGGATATTCTTTAAAAAGTAAAATGGAAAATACCGTTGGTCAATGCAGAAATGGTTTCAAGACAAGTATTATGAGGTCTGGCGCAGATGTTATTGTGTTTTCTCAAAGTCCCTGGACAAATGGAAAAAGCCCAACGAGGAGTATTGGAGTACTTTCCTACACATTTTTTTACAGAAATAGGGAAGGAGGACATGGTAGTTCCAATAATTGATTTGGAGCAAAAAGGACAGGATTGGACCAGGATGACTCGACTTTTTGAGGATGATTGGAACGAAAATTTTGATATTATAATTCACGAAAATTTTGAGGATGCTTGGAATGGAGATTGTAGTTACTTGTTTTGATTATTTCGAGTTCAAGTTGATGATTTCTCATGCTAAAATCTGGTTGATGAAGTCAAGCTTGAAAGTTTGAATCAAAATTGACAACTTTTTGCTACTAGTGTCACGGGGCTAGAGCTTTCGTCTCGCAATCCGTGCGGCCTTAGGCGATTTGCTCGTCCAAACTCGCCCAAGTCAGCCTTTACTTGAATGAGGATTCCTTAAGAACTCCTCCAATGCACCAATCGAACAGCGGAAGCAAACTTATGCCAAAAGAAGCTTATAAAGAACAATAGAAAGGGACGCTCGCAAAGTATTTGAGTAAATGCTCTCTATTCTCTTATTCATAAAGAATAATGAAACAATGAATGGAGTTTCTTACAAATGAGGGGGAGGCTCTCTATTTATACTTGAGCTCTCCCAAAACCGACGGACAAGATACAATTACATCGACGGACGAGATTAACCATATCCCTTAATTTATGGGATTTACAAGATATTGCCATATCAAATCTTATCTAATCTTAAAAGATATGATTCCCTTTATCTTTTAAGATTAGTTACCATAGTTGCCTAAGTTGCCATATCTTCACTATCGGGCCAACCAGACTTCAATCGACAAAGCTTCTCCAACGCCTTTGAATCGGGCACTCACGTGGGCCAAATGATCCCCATCTAAGTAATAGACCTCCATTGGATGCATTTGGTTCGATGGTCACGGGCTTCGAACTCTGGCCCGTGACATTCTCCCCCACCCATTCTCGCAACGTCCTCGTTGCGACTTCCGAATGGCACTGACTTGATTCAACTCGGTTCCCTCTCGTTGCTTTGGCTTTACCCTTCCTTCGGGACTTCTGCCTTGGCTTCCGTCGCTTCTTCACTCGAGCCGTCCTACTCGTTTGTATATCTCGACGACAAGGAGTTATGTCACTCCCTTGCCCACATTCTAACTCTTCTCGAACGGAATCCTCGTGATTCACCACCCTTGGCTTCGCTTTGCCCACAGTCTCTCGACCTCCTTGCTCAAGAACTTTGAAAGGGCCCCTACGTTCTCGCCAAGTACATAAGTTAGAATGCAAAACACTATCAGAGTGTTCCAAATGTACCTTTGCATTTACTCGGGTCAACTGTCCCACATGCATCACTTCTTTTCCCTTGAAGTCCGATGCACCACCCACCTCTCTCATAGGTGGAAGCCTTGTCGATGACTCGGCCAACTCCGACGCTTCACTCAATTCGAGCCTCTTTGGTCCCAGTTTCACTGTTTTCATCGCAACTTCTTCCTCTAAGTTCGATGACAAACTCACCTCTTCCTTAGGTGGAAGCCCCTCCGATGACTCATCATGCTCGAACGTTGCCTTTCCTTTGACTACGACTTGCTTTGGACAGTTCCACAACTCATGCGGACCACGGCACAAGAAGCACTTTACTCGCTTCTTTTTGCTCCTCTTTGCCTTCTTGGCTTCGGCTTTATCCTTGCTCGAACCAAGTTTCTTGGGCTCCTTGTCTGCTCTATCGTTCCCTTTGATGACAGACTTTCTCGGACACTTCCGCAATCTATGCGGACCATGACACAAGAAGCACTCGACTGGCTTCTTCTTGCTTTCGGCCTTCTTGGCTTCGACACCCCTTGCGCTCGAACCAAGTACCAAGGCCTTATCTACCAGCTTCTTCCTAAGCGCGGATTTCGTCAGACATTTCTTCAACATATGTGGACCGTCGCAGAGAAAGCATTTCAGCTTGTCCCTTTTCCTCTTGGGTTTCTTCTTCCCAACTCGTGGTTTCCCATTACCACAATTATCGCCGATGCCATTGCCATAATTATCCGTATCTTCCTTGTGATTCCCTTCACATACGCCCCTTTCCTCGGACTTGGAAGATCCAAGCTTGTCTTTCCCTAAACCAAGCTTAACCACGGATACCGCTACCATTATGGCTTCCAACGACTTTGGACACCTCTTTGTTCCACCTCCCGTCGACCCACGGCTTCAATCCTCTTGAAAAGCAAGCATTGCTTCTCTCTCTCGGTCACATCCGAAACTTGGAGCATGAGTTCCTTGAACTCACGAACATACTCCCTCGCTGTGCCTCGTTGCGTTATCCCTTGCAACTTTTCCCGAGCTTCTTCCTCGGCAAACTCCGGGTAAAACTGTCCCTTCAACTCGCATTGGAACTCTTGCCACGTTCCAATCTCACCTTGCCTTTTATCTGTGGTCCTTCCTCGCCACCATAAAAGCGCAATATCAGTAAGAAATAATGAAGCAGTTTTAACCTTACCCGCATCATCCTCGATGCCTTTGGCACGAAAGTAGTTTTTCATCCTCCACAAGAAATTGTCCACATCACATGCAGACCTTGTCCCCACAAACTCTTTCGGCTTCGGGACATCCTCATTATTGAGTTTGCATTTGCCACTCCTTTCCCCACCGTTGCTCGACACAAAGCCAGCTCTACCTCGAGCTCCTCTATTCTTGTGCTCAAAGCCAACGTCGTGGCCATTGTTTCCTCCTTCAAAGCTATCATCATGGCCTCAAGAGCATCATTCATGTCTGACAGTTTATCTTTGTGTGAATCAAACAACTCATTTACCTTATCCATGGTCGCATTAAGAGACATCTTTACATAGTCTCTGGACTGATCCTTCCAGTTGTCTATGTGACCCTCGAACCCATCGAGTGCCTCCTTTACGTCCTCCATGGATCCTCGAGTTTACCCACACGTTCCTCTACGCCAACAAAGATCTCCTCAAACCTTTTCTCACCAATCTTTGTTCTGGACTCTTCTTTCGACATCCCAACGGTGCCTTCGAATCAACGACGGCTATCACTTGGTTCAAACCTTGGCTCGATACCACTTGTCACGGGGCTAGAGCTTTCCTCTCTGCAAATCCGTGCGGCCTTAGCGATTTGCTCGTCCAAACTCGCCCAGTCGCCTTTTTACTCGAATGAGGATTCCTTAAGAACTCCTCCAAGGCACCAATCGAACAATGAAGCAAACTTATGCCAAAAGAAGCTTATAAAGAACAACGAAAAGGGACGCTCGCAAAGTGTTTGAGTAAATGCTCTCTATTCTCTTATTCATAAAGAATAATGAAACAATGAATGGAGTTTCTTACAAATGAGGGGGAGGCTCTCTATTTATACTTGAGCTCTCCCAAAATCGACGGACAAGATACAATTACATCGACGGACGAGATTAACCATATCCCTTAATTTATGGGATTTACAAGATATTGCCATATCAAATCCTATCTAATCTTAAAAGATATGATTCCCTCTATCTTTTAAGATTAGTTACCATAGTTGCCTAAGTTGCCATATCTTCGCTATCGGGCCAACCAGGCTTCAATCTGACAGGCTTCTCCAACAGTTCCTTGAATCGGGCCAGCTCACGTGGGCCAAATGATCCCCATCTAAGTAATAGACCTCCATTGGATGCATTTGGTTCGATGGTCACGGGCTTCGAACTCTGGCCCGTGACACTAGTATATTCTTCCTATGTAAATAATAATTCATTTGTAATTTGACCTGTTAATAAATTAAAATAATGTTTGTAATTTAATTTAGTAGGACAATTTCTTTTTCTTTTGACAAATGGGTAAGAGAATTTTTTTCAGACTTAATTACTCAAAAATACCAAAAATATTTGAAATTTACAGGATTGGACCTTTTTTTTGGAATGATTACGAAGCGTTTTTCTATATTTCATCTGAAAACGCTTTTAGCTGGAAACATTTTCCCTAAATTGGCCTAGTCTTGTAAATTTGAGATATTTTTGACATTTTTGAGTAATTAAATCTCTTTTTAAGATATAATCATGGGGCTCACATTTGTCACAGGTCGTAGACTAAAACTTTTGATGAATGCATATAAAGCGTCTCATAGAGGTCAACTGGTGCTTCATTTAATCTACTTGAACTGACCCGATTTGTGGAATACATGAAGAAGCTCATCTACTTGAAACACTTTTGTCAAGTGAAACAATCCAGTATAACTAGAGTTACCAAGGTAAGTATTGTAAATTCTAAAGGATAAAGATGTATAGAGTTTAAATCTCTTAAGACTCTCATGTTGTATATAGACACTTATCTCAGCCGCTGATGTAATTCAATCTGTACGATTAGATTTGGGGAGCTCAATTGTAAATAGAGGATTTCCAACTATACGTAATCATCATTCTTGAGTTAAAAGAATATATTTGAAAACATTTACTCAAACATATTGGGTGCATTACTTTCTCATGACTTTTTTAATTTTTTTTGTTATTATTTTGCTTTGAGTTGCTTTTGTTATATTTTAGTGTTTTTTAACGAATTTTCATAAAAATTTTCATCTATTAAGAATTAGATTAACTTAAACAAATTTAAAATAAAACAATCACTTAAGGTGGTGATATTTGTCTTACTTAAATTCTAGTCCCTAATGATGTGATTGCTTTATTTTACTTAAAAAGAAATTTTAAGTTGTTGAAAGGGTAATAAGTCATCCAATTTTTTAATTATGTGTTACTTTTCTAACACCAAGTATCAAAGCTTAAATTGAGTTCACCGGAAAAGAATCTTTAAATAGATGTAACTTCCGTAATTCCATCTATATAAAGGTAAGAAAAAAACACGTAGGGTGGCGTGCAGCCAAACCAACAGGGTAAAAAAACAAAGACGTAGAGATTATAGCGTCGACAGCGAGAGAATCTGAGAGAGGCAACTGTAGCTCTGCAAAAGCAATGCTTGTTGGGTCGGCTTCAGTGTTGATACTGAGGAAAAGCCATGTCAAATCATGCTTAAACTACATCCTTTTTCTTCTTTTTTTAAATCCATTTTTCTTTTGTTTTCTTTTGTTTGATTTATATATATTTTTTGACTCCCCTGACAATTTATTTCTCTTATAGTGACTGTCTTTCTTCTCTCATGCAAGTAAAAAAACAACACCGTCCTTATCTCACTTACTTCCCATTTCTGGAATACCAACAGCTAGCAGCCTTTTTTTTCCTCAGTCACTGACACGAAGGGGTTTAAGCAATAAACTAGTAGATATTCCTTTAGTTTCCTTCTTTTTTGCTCATCAAATATTTTTGTTCAACAACTGGTTGTTGTTGTAGTAGTCTGCAATCTCTCTGAATGCTTTATATTTGTGTGCGGGTCTTTGTTTCTTGTGTTCTCTCATGGCTTCTCTTCCTATTTTCCTTGTTGGGTTCCTTGTTTTATCTTGTGTGGCGATTGCAATGCAGAGGAATTTGGATGAAAGTGATATTGTGATGGAAGAAGGTGAGCTTTTGGGGCTTTTTGATGTTATAGGTTCACTTCTAGATGAACCTGGTTGGGCTGAAGTGCACCCCGAGCCATGCACCAACACTCCATGGCCTGGGATTGAATGTGAGATTGGCCAAGACCCTCCAATCTTTCATGTTACAGCTATTCATATTGGCCCCGATGTTGCCACTCCACCCTGTCGACCTTCAGCTAAAATATCAGATTCCTTGCTTAAACTACCTTACCTTAGAACCCTCTCTATTTTCAACTGTTTTGTAACTTCAACTGTTATATTGTCTCCTACATTGTTTGGTGCATTGTCTTCCTTGGAACACCTATCACTTCAATCAAATCCATCTCTATCTGGAAATGTTCCTCCAAGCTTGGGGAATCTGACTAGGCTAAGGGTACTGAGCCTGTCACAGAACAATCTACAAGGAAACATCCCTGGTGAGCTTGGTTGGCTAGTCAACTTGGAGCAACTGGACCTAAGTTACAACAATCTAAGTGGTGAAATCCCTCAAGAGATTGAAGGGCTAATAAGTTTAGCCATTTTGGAGTTAAGCTCCAATGATCTTACAGGGGTGTTGCCATTTGCTTTGGGTCAGCTTCAACATCTTCAAAAAGTTGATTTGTGCTCAAACAGGATTCATGGGAAGATACCACCAGAGCTAGGGAAGCTAAACAGGTTGGTATTGCTTGATTTGAGCCATAACTTCATCAATGGTCCAATCCCTGAAACACTCTCAGGTTTGGACCAGGTACAGTACATAATATTTGATTACAATCCCATAAATTCACTGATTCCTTTATTTATGGGGTCCCTCAAGAGCCTTACATCAATCAGCTTCTCAGGATGTGGGTTAATAGGTCCAATACCAAACTCCTTGTCATCATTGAAGAACCTCACTGCCTTGTCTCTAGACAACAACACCCTCACAGGCACAATCCCTTCAAAGTTGGGGTCACTTCCGAATCTAGACCAGCTTAATCTGAGTCATAACAAGCTAAGTGGGGAACTACTACTACCACAGGATTTCATCAATAGACTAGGCAAAAGGCTTGATGTTAGAGGCAACAATGGGCTATGCACAAGCTACCATCTAGCGAGCAATATATCCACGTATCTTCAAACCAGGACTTGCTTGGGCAACGAAGGCAAGGTTAACAACATAACTTGTCCCCAACCTTATGATCTCAAAGGTAAAAAGCCATCATGGTACAATGGCAGCAGAACCAGTTCATTTGCTTCTTCCAAGGCCCCACAGCTCATTTTAATTTGCTTTCTTCTTTTCAACATGCTATCCTTCTTGTAAACATTTCCACTAATCCCCTCATGAATCAACATTTATTTTGTCTAATGACAAATTAAACTATAGAGTATGATGTTTTGCATAGGCTATGATGGGTCATTTTCTTGCTAGGAAAAAATGAAGAAGTTGGTGAAACTAGCAGAGTTGGGGGGCCAAAAAGTTATTGCATAAGGGAAGCAATCTATGTTGGCATCCAGTGACACAACTCCATCTCTGGTTGCCGGGTTCATATGTGTCAGCCTTTTAAAAAAAGAGAAACAAAAGTATGTCGGATCTGGTGTTTAAATTGAACTGAATATTTCAGAAATTTGGACAGGGGAAAATAAAGATATGGATGTATGTACTTGATGACTCTTTTCAAGAGAAAGAAAGATGGGCGGGTAATGTCCCTGGATTATCTAAACACCCTAGATTATATCATCATTGTTCTTCTCAATCACGTTAACGGAGTCCTAATTTTTGGATGATAATTTTAAAAGATTACCTCTTTCTTTCTACAGGCCTTAGGAGAACCATCAAACAAAGAGTAAACGGAATTGCAATCAGTATTAGTTTATGCTACTGTTGGGTTTAAGTATGCAATCAGTATTAGTTTATGCTACTGTTGGGTTTAAGTAATCTTACATTTTCAGGATTAATGTAAGTTTTCAAAATAACATTTTTTTTTATTTAGATTTCAAAGATGATTACATTCTCAATAATATAAGCGTAATTTCAATATATTTTTCTTTCGAGTAATATGTTCCCAGGATAATGTGAATTTTTGATAAATTTTATTGTAATTTTTAATGATTTTTTTACATTATTTTAAATGAATTTGATTTATTTTACTTAAAATGGAACAAAATAATAATAACTAATTAATTATATTTTATTTTTTATATATTTTCAAGTAACATTTAAACTATATTTATTATAATTATTATCATAAAATAAGAAAAATTAATATTTAATTTGTTATATTATATTTTATCTATTTCATTTTGTCTCAAAATGTTTTATTTATACTAATGTTACCATTTGTTTATAACTTGGTTAAATTTAAATTATAATAATAACATGTATTTTTCCTGCCATTTTGATAAATAAAAGAACTTCTATCTACTTGTCGTTTTTCTTCAATTTCAATTTATTTTTAAAAAAAATACATGAAATTAATTTATAAGAGAAACACAGTAATTTATTAGTAAAATAAATTAGTATTAAGGTTAAATGATTGTTTAATAAAGAATAAAAATAATAGTAAATTTATGAGAATAATTTAGTAAAATATATCTTACCTTTTATTAACTATATTAATAATTAAATTTTATATTCCAAAGCAAATATAATAATAGCATTAGTAATTATTGTTTTTGGGTTTACGAAATGGGAGATGGAGAAGCTCTTGGGTTCATGTCAAGGTGGGGGTCGGTTGGCCACGTTTCAATGCTTTAGCTTCTCTATTCTTATAGAGCTATGGCCTTTCCCTGCCGTCTGAAAATCATGGAATCTTCTATTTTTATTTCCTTTCTAAATTATGAAATAATTTAACAAATTAGATTAGGATATATATAGGGGTCTGACCCAATGTGAAGATTGATAAAGGACAATTTCAAGTGCTTAATCCTTTGAAGAAATGAGACTTGTTTGAAAATGTTGTAGGGGTCAACATTGTTAGAATTTTAGGGCAAAAAATGTTCGGAACTGTACTGATGGTGCAATAGCTAGAGGTAGTGGGAATGCTTGGCAGGTGGTGTTTTGCGAGATCAGTACAGGAATTAGATTTTGAGGTTCAGTCATTATTTGGAAAGATGTATAGTCTTTGAGGCTGAATTATAAGGCATTTTAGATGGCTTTATGATTCTACTCAACAAAGATATCAAAAAGATTATTATACACACAGATAATCTGGAAGTGGTTGGAATTTTACGCAACAATGAGATAGCTAATTCAGGAAGATAAGATTTGTTCTTAGAGAATATAATCTAGTAGCTAATTTTCTAGTCAAGTTAAGCTTAACATGGAGGTCAAGGTTGCAAGTTCTTGATATAGCACCGATCGAGGTCTCAGATTTACTTCAACAAAATAAAATTAGTGGAGTTTTCGATCAATTTACTTTGATATAATTTGTCACAAAAAAAAGGATTTGTCATAAATTATATATATAAATCATAATACAAGAATAATATAGTAAATTTCTTATTATTTTGTTATCTCGAATTATATAACTTGACTGTACAAGCCCAATTTGTGGGCCCAAATTAATACCCAACTAAATGCCCCAAGCCCAGAAGAACCCTAGCCCAATACATTAAAAAAAAAAAAAAGGAAACCTAAAAACCCTAGCTGTTCAGCCACATGCTCTCTGTCCTATCACCGCTTGCCCCACCGCCACTGTGCCACCGCCCATTTTCCTGCAAAATTAAGTAAAGAAAAGACAGTGTAAAAAAAAAAAGATTTGTAAATATGGCTATAAAAGCCAAACGAAATTGTAAGGATGGGATTCGACATTTTGGTGATAAATAAAAAACAATATTAGATTTTAAAAATACAAAGCAAGAATAGAGACCAGCAATATCAAAGGCAGCAATAGTCCAAAGAGAGAAAAATTTCAATAGTCCAAGGTGACTGTTATTTGATTATCACCATTATTTTCATTCTTTCCCTTTTTTTTTTACTGATTTACCCACATGCTTACACACATATTATATATATATTAAAAAAAAAAGGGAAGAAAAAATATACCTTTTGGGAATTCCGGCCACCAAGTGCGGTGGCCGGCGACGGAGACGCACGGCGGTCCGGCGATCGGACGGTGACCGGCCTTGTGGCCGAAAATCGCACCTCCCCCTCCTCTCCTCTCTTTTTTTTTTCCTTCAGCTGCACAAATGAAATTTTTTTACTGAAAATGACCCTTTTATAGCCTCCCAAAACGACGTCGTTTTGATGCGACCCGTTCCGTCCGACCCAACCCGCCTCAGGATCCGCGTCTTTTTGTATAATGGTCTAATTACGCGCGAGGTCCTTCCGCTTTTTATATATTTTGCAATCAGGTTCTTATTTCTTTTAAATTGGCCCTGAAATTTATCGCGTTTTGCGATTTGGTCCTCCCTTCAGCGACGTCATTTTAAGGGTTCGGGTAAATTGCCTTTTTAGCCCTCTGTAGTTGCACGAGCGTTCAAATGGGTCCCCTCTTTTATATTTCTTTTTAAATTGGCCCCAAAACTTCATTTTTGTTTCGAATTTAGTCCTTTTTCCATATTTAGTTTGGTTTTTATATTATTTTACCATTTTTTATTTTATTTTTAATATTATTTATTATTCTATTTATTATTATCGTTATTATTATTATTATTATTATATTTTTACTACTATTAGAATTATTTTTTAGTTTCAATTAATACTTATACATATATATATTATATATTTTTTTTATATATATATTTATAGTCTTTTTATATTATTATTATTCCTAATATATGTTTTATGTATACATATTTAAATACTATATTATATACATATTTTTAATACCACGTTATATATGTATTATCATTATATCTATTTTTACCCCTATTATATTTGTTATCAATATTAGTATATGTTATCAATATTAATAGTTTTTGATATTATTGTTTTGTTAATGCATTCGTATGCCATATATACATCCTTTATATATATATATATATAATACTCCATATTATGCACATGTATATTAATATTATATCATGTATATCATTTTTATTATGTTTTTATGTATATATATTGTAAATATCATATTATTCATATATTCTACTATGTATATTTTTATAACTATTATGTACTTATTTCACATATGTATCCCGTACATATATTTTTAATATTATATAAACTTTTATTTCTATTATTACGTATATATTTTAATACCATATGTATTATTATCGCTTTATGCTATTATTATTTATATTATTATTATTATTATTATTATTATCGTTTTCGTTATCATTGTCATTTTTATCTTGCCATGCTTTATTTATTTTTATTTTTATTTGTTTATTTATTTATTTACTTATGTATTCGATCATTTCATTTACCTTATGCTTGTGTTTTATATTTTTATATTACCAGCCTTGCTTTCATCTTTTTATAATTGCTTATACCATTGTTATTGATACTGTCGCACTTATTATTGCATATTAGCACCATGATTTGGTTTTATGTTTTACAATAAATCACATTATATTTTTCACTCGATACCTTAAAATAATTCCTTCATAAAAGTAATATTTCGTATTTGGTAATTCGAGACAATCGTGCCCTAACTTACTGGGTTTCTATTTTTCTCATTTAATCTAAATAACAGAATACTCTTTAAAATCGCAATACGTGTCTTAAAAATGCTTATTCTCGGAAGTGCGAGGTGTTGTACCCTAACTTACCGGGTATGACATTTTGTCACCTCGAAATAAGAATTTGGTTTAAAATAAAAGCAATATTCGGTATTTGAGAATTCGAGAAAACGTGCCCTGACTTACTGGATTTCGATTTCTCTCGGTTACTCTAAATAGTCGAATACTTTTTTAAAAAAGGGTCAAAATACATGAATTTCAAATATAGGCAAGCTCATTCTCAAGGTTCGAAATGTCGTGTCCTAACTTACTAGGCATGACGTTTTATCACTTCGAGGTGAGGGAGTCATTAACATCCATTTGAACTTATTCGGTCATTTTTTAGCATTAATTCAAAAAGGGATTGTATTTCAAAGTCTTTCAAATTTTCAATCTTCGAGACTAAGACATTAATTAATCAACTAGGTACCAATTTTTGGGCGTATCGAGGGTGCTAATCCTTCCTCGTGCGTAACCGACTCCCGAACTCATTTTTTTTTATTTTCATAGACAAAAAATTATCGTTTTAGTAAATCTTAACTTTTATTAAAATGATTAATTTAAGGTGACCCGATCACACCTCATCAAAAAAGGATTGGTGGCGACTCCTCTGTTTATTTTCATTTTCAAAATTTAAGTCGATTCTCGTTTTTTCAAAAAATGGTTACGACAGCTTGGCGACTCCACTGGGGACATCAAATAAAAGAGTCAAGCCACAAGTTGATTAACTTTTGTCTTTTTGTCAAAAATTGAAAATTTGGTTTTGATATACGATCCCTTCATTGCATTTCACCCGTTTTTCATACAGTTTTCATCATTTCATTCCTATTTTCTTTAATCGCTTCAAGTTTTTATGCATATATCCTCTCACATTGCATTGCATGACCGTTGTGGTCACACCCTTTAAGTAGGAGTGAGAAACTACTCCTTCGTGAGGTTTTCACCTCCGTGCAGGATAGTGAATCACTTTCGGGATACATCCGTACCTATGTCTTCGTGAGATTTTCATCTCCGTGCAGCTATAGGGAAATGTATTCCCCTGAACTGAACTCGGTCTATATGAGCCTATAATGGGTGAAGATTGAGGAATCTGCTGGTTTAGGTACCTTTACTCTAGAACTGAACCCCATGTAGTGAGCCTTAAGAGCCCACCCTAGGTAGAGCCACTTCGAAACCCTAGTGGTTACCTGAGTAAGTGCTATATTTATTATTCTTTGTTTGCTTTAAACTGCGTATGAAATACTGACTTGCTTTGTTTTACTTTGATTGTATTTGCATGGCATTTTCATCACAAAAGGTGTTGATTCACATCCAATTGCTAAGTAGATAGCTTATCATGGAAAAGGGGTTTTTTGATAAAATAGAGGACAACGCGGCTGTCCGGATATGGGCTGAGACAACACAACAAAAGAAAGGTGACAGTCTTACCGAAGGGTACATGTCAGAGTTGTGAGATTTTACTCGGATCAGAGTAACTCAGAATAATCTCCAAGAGATGAAAGAAATTTGGGGTCAGTGGGATGACGAGGTCAAACAGCTATTCTATTGTCATTACGGTGATTTACGTTATCTGCTCGATGTCAAGGTAGATGAACACATGTTTCGAGCCCTTGCCCAATATTGGAATTCTGCTTACAGTTGTTTCACTTTCGGGAAAGTAGATTTGGTACCTACTATAGAAGAATACACGACCTTGCTCTATTGCCCAAGATTCGAGTTGATGAATTTATTCCGGACACATTAACGCGTTCAAAGATTTTCAAAAATCTAATGAACATCACAGGGATGAGCGAACAGTGGGTTACAACCCGGATCAAACAAAAAAGAGATTGTAAATGCATTCCTTGGAAGAACCTGAAAGATCTAATCTTAGCGCACCCCGATGTGAAGAAAAGGGTAGATGTCTTCGCCCTGAGCATTTATTGACTGGTTATCTTCCCCAAAGCTTTGGGGCATGTAGACGAGGCGGTTTTCGATCTTTTTGACAGGCTTGGTAAAGGGACTACACCTGTACCCGCAATCTTAGCTGAAACTTTCAGATCATTGAATGCTTGTCGAAGAGCGGGTGAAGGGACATTTATTGGATGTGCACAACTCTTGCTATCTTGGTTCCACAGCCATTTTTGGAAAGTGGAAAAGTTCTCGTATCGTATCTTCTCTAAAAATTACTCTTCACTGAAAGAGTTAGTAGCTACACCGAGGCGAGATGATATTACAGAAGAAAATTGGACGACAGTTCTCCAAAATTTACAAGAAGAATACGTTGAATGGAGAGCCCCGTGGATGGTTCCTGATGAAATATTATATCGATGCGGAGACTTCGATTGGGTTCCCTTGTTAGAAGTATGGTGAGCCGTCGGGTATGCTCATTTGCTCGCATTAAGACAGTACAAATCTAGACAGTTTACACCACCAACATACGGGTTAGCTCAGTGCGAGTTCGTATTCACGAGGAATAATTACAAAAAGAAAGTTCGTGAGATATCAAATGCTTAGAACCAGACTCGCAGAATGAAAAAGTTTGCTGCCAATCCTATGACTACCTCTGAGTACGACCGATGGTGGAATCAGAGGATTAACGACAATATCCCTACGTCAGATCAAGGGAATCCTCGGTCATTGGAAGAACACTTGAAAGTAATCCCATCTGAGCTAGAAATTATCAGGCAAGATTTTGAGAGAAGGAGTCTAGAACTAGAAAAGAGGATCGAGCAATTGGAGGAAGAAAATATGCAGCTGGGGTTAGATGTCGATGTCCAGAAACTGGAAGCTGAAAGACTCAGAAAAGGAAAAAACAAGGCTAAGAGGATTTGGACAGTTTGAAGACGGACTACAAGAAGCTACGTAGGTCAATGAAAATCGTTGGGTTAGGAAAAACATCCGAACAGTGGCGACAGGAAGCCAAAGAAGAGAAAAGCAAAGCCAGCCAATGGGAAGAAAAATTTCGGGATGCCCAAGCTCGAGAAGGTACTCTGAAAAGAAGTTTGGTAGAAAGCCAGAACGAGAAGGAGGGGTTAAAGATTCGGGTATCAGAGTTAGAGAGGTCCTTGTATTAGTATCATACGCGTAACTCTGTAATCGAGTTGAAAGCTAGTCAGAACAGAATTGAAGAATTAAAAGAGAATATAGAAGAACTCAAAACAGCGCTACAAAATCGTGAACTTCAGATTGAACTCATTGGGGGTAAATAACGAGCGATTTAAGAAGCAACTTCATCAATCTCAATATCAGGTCTGGAACAGGGACTACGACATGGGCGAAGCTTTGACTCAAGCGCGAGAAGTGGCTGATCACTTGCAAACATTAGCAGTACAAGCCGATGTGCTGAGTTTAATGTACGAGTCAGAATCAGACCGAGACCGAGAGCTAGCTTGGCTTCTTAGGCAGGTCAAGGCCTTAAGTATCAAGGCTAAGCCTTACATGTAATCTAGTTTATGTAAAGAAACTTATTTTCTAGAAAAGTTACTCTAATGAAATCAAATTGAAATCAACATTTTTTTTTGCATTCATTGCATTCATTGCATTCATGCATTAGCATTGCATCATACGCACTAAAACTCACAAAAACCCTAAAAATCATGTCAGTTATCCTGGAACATCGTTACGGTACAAGAGGATAAACAAGAGCAATGGAACAAAGGTTAGAGAGATTGGAACAAATGCAAAAAGAAATGCAGGATCAACTACAAGCACGTATGCAAGAACAGCTGGCCAAAATCCAGCAAGATGTAAGAGACCAGATGCTGGAGTCCCAAAAAAGTATGATGGATCAATTAACGTGTATATTAGCTGGCGGATTAGAAAAAGGGAAAAGCCCATTGATGAATACGGGAGATGATATTGAAGATCCTACTTACCCTCCGGGTTTTGCCCCAGCAGACGTTCAGACACAACCTGATATGTACCCAAGAAGGCCATCGGTCACAATTAGGCCCTAACCATTTCAGGCTGGTATTTCAGCACCGATGAATTATCAAGCTAGCTCGGGCTTCAATTCGGGGGATAACCCGCCTAACCCTGTGGTCCTCAATCTCGATGAAGTAACAGAAACAGAAAAGACAAGGATAGAACTCCCGAAAGAGCTTGAAGAAAGGTGTAGGTGGTAAGAAGAAAAATTTAAAGAAATGGAAAGCACCGGCCATCGTGGTGGAATCGATGCTAAGGAATTAAGTTTGGTTCCGAACCTGGTACTCCCTCCCAAGTTCAAAACTCCGAAATTTGAGAAGTAAAACGGGACTAGCTGTCCCGAAGCTCACATAACTATATTCTGCAGACGAATGGCTGGCCATATCAATAATGACCAACTATTAATTCACTGCTTCCAAGAAAGTCTGGTTGGGGCCGCTTCTAGATGGTACAACCAAGTGAGACGCACTCAGATCAGTTCATGGAAAGATCTAGCACAAGCTTTCATGAAGCAGTACGGTCATGTAACAGACATAGCCCCTGATAGAATCACTTTACAGAATATGGAGAAAAAGCATAATGAAAGCTTTAGGCAGTATGCCCAACGATAGAGAGAGGTGGCCACACAAGTCCAACCCCCTCTGTTGCAAAAGGAAACCACTATACTCTTCATTAACACCCTAAAAGCACCTTTCATTAACCACATACTGGGTATCGCAACCAAGAGTTTTTCAGATATAGTAATGTCTGGAGAAATGATAGAAAATGCGATAAGATACAGTAAAATAGAGGCTGGAGAAAACGCCAAGAGGTCAACACCGAGAAAGAAAGAGCACGAGGTAATTAATGTGAGCGCATATTCGAAATCGATCACCGTAAGCCAACCAAGGTCGACAACTACTGGTCAGCAGGGCCCACCTAGACAAGAGCCCAACACAAAGCAAAATAGAGAGAAACTCTAATTTACGCCCATTCCAATGACGTACGAGTTATACCAAAGTTTATTCGATGTACATGTCGTGTCTCCATTCTATCTAAAGCCAATGCAACCTCCATACCCCAAATGGTATGACGCAAATGCCTAATGCGAATACCATGCAGGAGCCACAGGACACTCGATAGAAAACTGCACCACTTTTCAGAAATTGGTTGAAAAACTCATCAACATGGGCATCGTGAAATTTGATGATACATCTAGTGCAAAGAATCCATTACTCAACCATGGGGATAAGGGGATAAATGCGATAATCAAGAGTTCAGGGAAAAAATTAAGATGAATATTGTAGAAGTAAATACCCCACTGAAAGAAGTATGGAAGAAAATGGTGGAAAGAGGGTTGATAGCACAGAATTCAAGGGTCAGACCTCGAGAAGCAAAGAATTATTGCGAGTTCCATGATCTAGAGGATCATGAGCTTCAGAAATGCAGCCAATTCAGGGCGTTAGTATAAGGATTGATGGATAATAAGGAGCTGGAATTCTTCGAATATGTCGGGAGCCCAGAAGAAATAGATGTGTGTGCCTCCGAAGAAGGGTCGACGAAGGATGTTTACAAAGTCAACCACCCAGTGGTTATCATATCACGTCCAAGAAGGAATGAAGCCGGGGCACAAGTTGCACCAAAGGTCGTGATCCAAAAGCCCGTTGCTTTCCCTTATAAAGATAGCAAAAGGGTACCGTGGAACTATAACTGCAATGTGACAATCCCAGGAGAGGAGATCCCGATTAATGCATCAAAGGAAGGTCAGGACGAGGGTTTTTATACGCGCAGCAGAAGGCGTTATGATACTCCAAATACAAAGGTTGAACAGGTTAAAGGAAAATCATTGGCAATTAAGCAAAAGAAGGAGAAGTCGGTGGGACCCGAACCAACTGTTAATGAATCAGTGACTGAAAAAAAAAGTAAAGGAATTCTTAAAATTTCTAAAGCACAATGAATATAGTGTTGTAGAACAGTTACACAAATAGCCAGCTCGTATATCGGTACTGGCCTTACTCTTAAGCTTAGAAACCCATCGCAGTACATTGATGAAGGTGTTGAATGAGACTTATGTTGCTAACGATATTTCTGTAAACAAACTAGACCACTTAGTCAACAATATAAGTGCCGACAACTTCATATTCTTCAATGATGATGAAGTACCACCAGGAGGTAGATGATCGACTAAAGCTTTGCACATCACGACTCGCTGTAAAGGGTATACATTACCGGGGGTATTGATTGACAATGGGTCTGCACTAAATGTCCTACCCATATCTACGCTGAATAGGTTACCAGTGGATAGTTCTCATATGAAGACATGCCAAAATTTAGTGAGAGCATTTGATGGCATGGAAAGGAAGGTAATAGGGAGAATTGAAATACCCCTCTTAATCGGGCCGAGCACGTACGAGGTAGATTTCCTAGTCATGGACATTAAGCCTTCGTATAATTGCCTGTTAGGGAGGCCATGGATTCACTCAGCGGGGGCAGTGCCGTTATCGTTACATCAAAAGCTCAAATTTATAACGGAAGGTCGAATGGTGACCATAAATGCGAAGGAAGATATCATTGCATCCGTTACCAGCGATGCGCCATATGTGGAGATAGATGATGAAGCAATCGAGTGCTCTTTTCAGTCTTTAGTGTTTGTAAATGTGACATTCATTACCGAAGGAAATAGGATCCTAATGCCCAGGTTATCTGAGACTACAAGAATGGGATTACGACTAACTGTCGGAAAAGGAGCCATACCCGAAAGAGGACTCGGGAGATACCTCCAAGGAAGAATTAATGCACCAATGATGAAGGACAAACAAGACCGTTTTGGGCTAGGATTTAAGCCAGACACAAGACAAAGAAAGAAAGAGTTAGAGAAAAAGCAAGAGAGAAGAAGAGCGCGATTGACTGGGGAAGAAATCGAGTGGGAACCAATGATCCTTCCCCATATATCGAAGACTTTTGTGTCTGGAGGAGTCATTCACCCTGAGCGAAGGACGTCGAGAAAGGAAGTCATGGAACGAATGATGGAAAATTTGGACCTCAATGCCACATACGAAGAAGGAACTGGGGTAGAGAATTGGTCGGGCATTTGCCCCTATGAGTCAGGAAGTGTTCTGAATAATTGGACTGCGGAAGAGATTCCTGTAGTCTTTAGAACTAACACAGAGTAATATTCAAAACACACTTATTACTCTAGGCCTAGGAGTAATAAGAGTCCCTTTTTGTGAAATAGGCTTATGTTCAAAATTGTTATTCCAATGAAATGCATCCTTTTGTCTTATTCCAAATATTCTTTTATTCTTTCATTCATGATCATACCATACATATCATTGTTTTCAGATTCTCTTATTCTTCGTATCTTCTTTCGCACATACAATAGGTCTTCAGATATCAATGATATGAGCCACGTTGCTACTAACTCAGAGTCTCTTTTTAAGCGGGATATGTGTCTAGAGGGATCTCAGGACTTTGAGGATGACAGAGACTGTGACTTATCCCCTGATTTGTTAAGAATGGTAGAAGAAGAGGAGAAACAGATTCTACCCCACAAAGAGACAATAGAAGTCGTGAACTTGGAAGATGAACTAGAAAAGAAAGAAGTAAAGATCAGAGCTTGCATCACCACAAAGACAAAATGAGACCTTATTGAGTTACTCCAAGAGTTCAAGGATATCTTTGCATGGTCGTATCAAGATATGTCTGGGCTAAGTACTGACATTGTGGTGCACAGGCTCCCCATCAAAGAAGAATGCAAGGCAGTTCAACAAAAGCTTCGAAGGATGAGGACCGATGTTTTGTTGAAAATAAAGGAGGAGGTCAAGAAGCAATTCGATGCTGGTTTCTTACAAGTAGTTAAGTAATCGGAATGGGTAGCCAATATTGTCCCTGTTCCTAAGAGGGATGGAAAAGTACGGATGTACATAGACTATAGGGATTTGTACAAAGCCAGACCGAAAGATAATTTCCCGTTGCCCCATATCGACACATTAGTGGACAACATGGTAGGTTCTTCACTGTTCTCTTTCATGGATGGTTTCTCAGGGTACAATCAGACAAAGATGCATCCTAAGGACATGAATAAGACCACATTTGTAACCATGTGGGGAACATTTTGCTATAAAGTAATACCGTTTGAACTGAAAAATGCTGGAACAACATATCAGAGAGCCATGGTAACCTTGTTTCACGATATGATGCACAAAAAAATTGAAGTCTATATTGACGACATGATCGCCAAGTCTCGGACAGAATAGGAGCATGTGCAAGTCTTGAGGAAATTATTTTTGGGATTGAGAAAATTCCAGCTGAAACTCAATCCTGCAAAGTGTACTTTCAGGGTCAGGTCAGAAAAACTGCTAGGATTCGTAGTCAGTGAAAAAAGGATTAAGATCGACCCAGATAAAGTTAAAGCTATACAAGAGTTACATCCACCGCATACTAAAAAGGAAGTTCGGGGATTCCTAAGAAGACTAAATTACATTGCTCGGTTTATTTCATAACTAACTGAGAAATGTGACCCCATATTCTGTCTCCTTAAGAAACACAACCCTGGTGTTTGGGATGAGGAGTGCCAGAAGACTTTCGACAAGGTTAAGCAATATTTGTCGAATGCCCCAGTGTTGACACCTCCTAGTCCAGACAAGCCATTGATACTGTATTTAGCGGTGTTTGAAAATTCTATGGGATGTGTGCTTGGCCAGCACGATGAGTCAGGAAGGAAAGAAAGAGCGATATATTACCTCAGTAAGAAGTTCACTGAGTGTGAAACGAGATACTTGCCAATTGAAAAGTCGTGTTGTACCCTAATCTGGACAACCCGAAGACTGAGACAATACATGTTGTATCACACACCCTGGCTCATTTCTAAACTGGATCCTCTGAAGTACTTGATGGAGTCAGCTGCTTTAAACAAAAGAATGGCCCGATGGCAAATTCTACTATCCGAATTTGATATAGTCTATGTGAACCAGAAGGCCGTAAAAGGAAGTGCGATAGCAGACTTTCTAGCCAGTAGAGCCCTAGAGGACTACGAGCCTCTGAACTTTGACTTCCCAAATGAAGATCTAATGTAGATAGCAACCACTGAAGAAGGCCCTCTAGAAGGTCATCCTTGGAAGCTAAACTTTGACGGAGCATCAAATGCTATGGGCAACGGAATCGGGGCAGTCCTGGTATCCCCGAACGGAGATCATTATCCTTTCACTAGTAAATTTGATTTTGACTGCACAAATAATATGGCAGAATACGAAGCATGCATCACGGGAATACGTACGGCCATAGAACATAAAATCAAGGTGTAAGAGGTATATGGAGATTCTGCCTAAGTGATTTATCAACTCAAAGGTGAGTGGGAGACGAGAGACCTCAAATTGATCAATTATCGAAGGCTGATCCTTAAATTAATTAAATAGTTTGATGATATTATCTTCTGCTATCTCCCTTGACGCCCTAGCAACCTTAGCATCTATAATCAAGGCGAACAAACAAGAGGATGTGAAACCGATCCAAATGAGCATTTATGAGGCTCCAGCTCATTGTTACAACCTTGAAGAAGAAGAGGAAAATGATGATCACCCTTGGTACCACGATATCCTGCCGTATGTGAAGAATCGTGTGTACCCCGACCAAGCTATTGAGAATGACAAAAGAACATTGAGAAGATTGGTCAATCTTGGACGGGGAGATCTTATACAAAAGAAGGAATTATCAGGTATTGTTAAGATGTGTAAACGCTATTGAGGCTAAGAAAATCTTGGAAGAAGTCCATGATGGCATCTTTGGGATACACGCTAATGGTTTTACAATGACCAGTCAAATTATGAGGTTTGGTTATTATTGGTCCACCATGGAAGGAGACTGTATTAACTACGCCAAAAGATATCATAAGTGCCAAATCTATGGAGACAAGATTAATGTGCCTCCTTCACCTCTGCATGTTATGACTTTTCCATGGCCTTTCTCGATGTGAGGCATGGATGTGATGGAGCCAATTTCACCTAAAGCTTCAAATGGGCATCGATTCATCTTTGTGTTTATTGACTATTTCACCAAATGGGTAGAAGCTGCTTCATATGCCAATGTTACTAAATCGGCAGTTAGCAAGTTCCTAAAAAAGAAAATCATTTGTCGGTATGGAATGCCAGAAAGGATTATATCTGACAACGTATTGAATTTGAACAACAGCACAATAGCGGATGTCTACAGTCAGTTCAAGATCAGACACCACAACTCGTCACTATATCGTCCGAATATGAACGGTGTGGTTGAGGCAGCTAATAAAAACATTAAGAAGATTGTGGGAAAAATGACTGAAACTTATAAAGACTGGCATGAAAACCTACCATTCGCCCTCTATGTTTATCGAACATCTGTCAGGACTTCCACCGGGGCAACGCCTTTCTCATTGGTCTATAGAATGGAGGCGGTTTTACCTATCGAGGTTGAAATTCCTTCCCTCAGAGTTTTGTCAGAAGTAAAGTTGGATGAAGCAGAATAGATCCAGTCCTGATACGATCAGTTGAATTTGATTAAAGAAAATATGCTAAGGGCTATCCGCCATGGTCAATGTACCAAAAGCGAATAATGCGAGCTTACAACAAAAAGGTTCGTCCTAGAGAATTCCACGAGAGAGACCTAGTATTGAAAAAGATCCTGCCCATACAAAAAGATTTCAGAGGAAAATGGATGCAGAATTGGGAATGACCTTATGTGGTAAAAAAGGCCTTTTCTAGAGGAGCATTGATATTGGCCGAAATGGACGGTAGAACTTTACCCAATCCCGTAAATTCGGATTCGGTTAAGAAATACTTCGCCTAAAAAAAATAGAGAGGCCAAAGTGAAAACTCGCAAAGGGCACCTTGAGACCAAAGGGATTTTGAATTGAAAACCCGTAAAAGGGTGATTCAAATTTTGATTAAAGGTGGGGCATACGGCAGTCATACGATACCTAAATTAACAAGGAGGAGAGATGTTACATCTTGGGGCATCTACAAGAGTATTCTAGACCCCCTAAACACATATTGAGCTTAAAAAGGGAATCCTCAAGGAGTTCATACGGAGAAGCTCACGTTGCGATATCTGGGGCACCTATTTTCTTTCTATTCATTTTGTATTCCAGCAATATTTGTTGTCTGTGATTAATCTATTCCCTTCAAATTTTGTTTCTGACAAATTTCAGTCCTGTCATTGTTATGATCTTTTTCAAGCATTTTTCATTCAAATGATGATTAATGAACTAATGACACTTTCGCAAAAGAAGTTCTGCATTTTACTCTGAAAGTTTCTAAATAGTACAGGAACCTAAAACCGGGCTATTATTTAGAACTAACCCAAACTTAAGGATTGGAAACATTTGAGAATGAAGAGTTTAAAGTGGAACTGCCTCTTCGGGTTTTCCGTTCAAAGATCTAAGCTGAACAAGAAGATAGGGTACCATTTCAGTGATCGAACCTTGATGAACAAAGGGCAATGACAACCCGTACATTAAGAAAGGGATTCATTCTCACAACATGCTGCACTTGTGCATTCATAGATCATTCATGACACATCTAGTTAGGAGCATTTGATTCATTTCGATCATAGCATCCTAATCATTTGACATAAGCATAGATACATGGAACCAATTCTACAGGTCATGTGTCTAGAATCGATGAATTCACAGGCCTTAAATCCCTAAGCAGTAGGGTAACAGGCTAAATTTACAGATCTTATCTCCCTAAGCAGTAGTTGAGCAAGTCGAAGACGAAGGGCCTTAAATCCCTAAGTAGTAGGGTAACAGGCTAAATTTACAGATCTTATCTCCCTAAGCAGTAGTGGAGCAGGTCAAAGACTAAGGGCCTTAAATCCCTAAGCAGTAGGGTAACAGGCTGAATTTACAGATCTTAACCCCCTAAGCAGTAGGGAAACAGATCAAAGACGAAGGGCCTTAAATCCCTAAGTAGTAGGGTAACAAGCTGAATTTACAGATCTTAACCCCCTAAGCAGTAGGGAAACAGATCGAAAGCAATGGACCTTAACCCCCTAAGCAATAGGGTAACAGGCTAAGTTTACAGATATTAACCCCCTAAGCAGTGGGGAAACAGATCAGAGGTGATGGGCCTTAAACCCCTATGCAGTAGGGTAACAGGCTGGAAATTACACATCTTTTCTCCCTGAGATGGCGTTGGAGCGGCTCGAAGCCACAACAGATCTCCTTGAAGTTTTAGCGGAGAAGACAGAATTCACAAGTCTTATCTCCCTGAAGTTGCAGCGAAGCAGACTGAAGATAGCGAATCTTATTTCCCTGAAGTTGCAGTGGAACAGATTGAAGCTATAAATAAACAGATCTTATCTTTCTGAAGTCGCAATAGAGCAGATCAAAACAAAACCTTATCTCACTAAAGCTGCAGTGAAGCAGTGGAGCGGATTAAAGCAATAGGAGGCACTAGGCTGAATGATGTTACCTAAAGAAGAGAAGCACCAAAGAAGTCAAGTCTTGGTGACCAGGAAAATTGGTCTTTCTTGAAAGTCCTTTCTCTATTCTCGTTACACGACAACGAGCAAAGAGGGGCAACTGTACAAGCCAAATTTGTGGGCCCAAATTAATACTCAACTAAATGCCCCAAGCCCAAAAGAACCCTAGCCCAATACATTAAAAAAAAAAGGAAACCTAAAAACCGTAGCCGTTCAGCTACCTGCTCTCTGTCCCATCACCACTTGCCCCACCGCCACTGTGCCACCGCCCATTTTCCTGCAAAATTAAGTAAAGAAAAGACAGTGTAAAATAAAAAAAATATTTGTAAATGGCTATAAAAGCCAAACGAAATTGTAAGGATGGGATTCGGCATTTGGGTGATAAATAAAAAACAATATTAGATTTTAAAAATACAAAGCAAGAATAGAGACCAGCAATATCAAAGGCAGCAATAGTCCAAACAGAGAAAAATTTCAATAGCCCAAGATGACTGTTATTTGATTATCACCATTATTTTCATTCTTTCCCTTTTTTTACCGATTTACCCACATGCACACACACATATTATATATATGAAAAAATAAAAAAAGGGGAAGAAAAAATATACCTTTTGGGAATTCTGGCCACCGAGTGTGGTGGCCGGCGACGGCGGCGCACGGCGGTCTGGCGACCGGACGGTGACCGGCCCTATGGCCGAAAATCGCACCTCCCCCTCCTCTCCTCTCTTTTTTTTTCCTTCAGCTGCACAAATGAAATTTTTTTGCTGAAAATGACCCTTTTATAGCCTCCCAAAACGACGTCGTTTTAGGGGCTGCCTTTTAGCCCCAAAACGACGTCGTTTTGATGCGACCCGTTCCATCCGACCCGACCGGCCTCAGGATCCGCGTGTTTTTATATAATGGTCTAATTGCACGCGAGGTCCTTCCGCTTTTTATATATTTTGCAATCAGGTTTTTATTTCTTTTAAATTGGCCCTGAAATTTATCGCGTTTTGCGATTTGGTCCTCCCTTCAGCGATGTCGTTTTAAGGGTTCGGGTAAATTGCCTTTTTGGCCCTCTGCGGTTGTACGTGCATTCAAATGGGTCCCCTCTTTTATATTTCTTTTTAAATTGGCCCCAAAACTTCATTTTTGTTTCGAATTTAGTCCTTTTTCCAGATTTAGTTTGGTTTTTATATTATTTTACCATTTTTTATTTTATTTTTAATATTATTTATTATTCTATTTATTATTATCGTTATTATTATTAGTATATTTTTACTACTATTAGAATTATTTTTTAGTTTCAATTAATACTTATACATATATATATTTTATATATATATATATATATTTATAGTCTTTTTATATTATTATTATTCCTAATATATATTTTATGTATACATATTTAAATACTATATTATATACATATTTTTAATACCATGTTATATACGTTTTATCATTATATCTATTTTTACCCCTATTATATTTGTTATTAATATTATTATATGTTTTATTATATATGTATATATCTTTAACATATATATACTGAATATATTTATGTATTATTATTAATAGTTTTTGATATTATTGTTTTGTTAATGCATTCGTATGCCATATATACATCCTTTATATATATATATATATACTCCATATTATGCACATGTATATTAATATTATATCATGTATATCATTTTTATTATGTTTTTATGTATATATATTGTAAATATCATATTATTCATATATTCTACTATGTATATTTTTATAACTATTATGTACTTATTTCACATATGTATCCCGTACATATATTTTTAATATTATATATACTTTTATTTCTATTATTACGTATATATTTTAATACCATATGTATTATTATCGCTTTATGCTATTATTATTATTATTATTATTATTATTATTATTATTATTATTATCGTTTTCGTTATCATTGTCATTTTTATCTTGTCATGCTTTATTTATTTTTATTTTTATTTGTTTATTTATTTATTTACTTATGTATTCGATCATTTCATTTACCTTATGCTTGTGTTTTATATTTTTATATTACCAGTCTTGCTTTCATCTTTTTATAATTGCTTATACCATTGTTATTGATACTGTCGCACTTATTATTGCATATTAGCACCATGATTTGGTTTTATGTTTTACAATAAATCACATTATATTTTTCACTCGATACCTTAAAATAATTCCTTCATAAAAGTAATATTCCATATTTGGTAATTTGAGACAATCGTGCCCTAACTTACTGGGTTTCTATTTTTCTCATTTAACCTAAATAACAGAATACTCTTTAAAATCGCAATACGTGTCTTAAAAATGCTTATTCTCGAAAGTGCGAGGTGTTGTGCCCTAACTTACCAGGTATGACATTTTGTCACCTCGAAATAAGAATTTGGTTTAAAATAAAGGCAATATTCGGTATTTGAGAATTCGAGAAAACGTGCCCTAACTTACTGGGTTTCGATTTCTCTCGGTTACTCTAAATAGTCGAATACCCTTTTAAAAAAGGGTCAAAATACATGAATTTCAAATACAGGCAAGCTCATTCTCAAGGTTCGAAATGTCGTGTCCTAACTTACTAGGCGTGACGTTTTATCACTTCGAGGTGAGGGAGTCATTAACATCCATTTGAACTTATTCGGTCATTTTTTAGCATTAATTCAAAAAGGGATTGTATTTCAAAGTCTTTCAAATTTTCAATTTTCGACACTAAGACATTAATTAATCAACTAGGTACCAATTTTTGGGCGTATCGAGGGTGCTAATCCTTCCTCGTGCGTAACCGACTCCCGAACTCATTTTTTTTTATTTTCGTAGACCAAAAATTATCGTTTTAGTAAATATTAACTTTTATTAAAATGATTAATTTAAGGTGACCCGATCACACCTCATCAAAAAAGGATTGGTGGCGACTCATCTGTTCATTTTCATTTTCAAAATTTAAGTCGATTCCCGTTTTTTCAAAACAAAGTTACGACATTGACCAAACGATCAAAGGTCGCGTAGTCTATAGAACTTAAAACGCAAGCAAATGATAGTTAGCAGTAAGTTAACCTAAAATACGGAAGCTTGAAGTCTCATTGCAACCCCAAACATATGCGTTTGCCTAGTACTGGCACACACAAACTACAAGACGATACAATCTTGCTGGCTAAAGGCAAAAAGGATCAACCAATCCCCTTCCATCTATAGACAAAAGATAACTCCTAAAGCAATCGCAAAGCCAAGTTCTATTTCTTTCTCGATCATCTTCCTCATTTTATCATTGCTATGTTAAAATTTGCTCTTACCTCATACACCACCAAGAACTCTTCACCGACTTCAGTATTGAGAGTATTTTGGAGTATAGACTCCGTCACCCCATATTTCAGTTCTTATTTGCAAGATCTTTAACACCTATCCATGAACTTAGTTATCCTGCTTCCAATCAATCCAATATTATAAAGACCTAATTGATAAAATATGCTTTACATTATATTTAAGTTGATATCATATTAATAAAAAATTTTGATTGATAAAATTTTAGTACTTTAAAAACTCAATTAAAATGTTTTAATATTTAAGTTAATTTAAAGATGTGTTGTAGCATTAACTCAAGTAAATATATATATAATAACAATAATATATTGTTCTATAGTGGCATTGGGATAAATCTTTGAACCATCAAACAAAGGGGAAATCTAATGGAAAATCAAGATAAAGTTACAGCTTGTTTGGTTCATGTCAGTGTGGGGGTGGGTTGCCCACGTTTCAATGCTTACCCTTTTTCTTTTTCTCATGGAGTTCTATGGCCTTACCCTATCCCCTCAAAATCAAGGAATATGTTTTGTTTTCAAAATTTTGAAATAAAGGTCCAATTTCAAGTGCTTGAACCTTAGAAGAAATAACCCTGTTTGAAATTATTTTTGGGGTTAAAAACTATTTGAATTTGAGGGGGAAATGTTCGGAAACTATGACTACAAAAAACATGATTTGAGAAGGGATTTGTACTAAATTAAAATATATAAATTATGAATCTTATATGTTAGTACACTTTTTTTACAATTAAAAAAAATGTAAAACTACGAGTAATAATAATAAATCATAATACAAAATACTAAAGCA
This sequence comes from Gossypium longicalyx, assembly GCA_025698465.1. Classification (NCBI taxonomy): domain Eukaryota; kingdom Viridiplantae; phylum Streptophyta; class Magnoliopsida; order Malvales; family Malvaceae; genus Gossypium; species Gossypium longicalyx. Next base: position 91,505,155 of record CM047004.1, read on the forward strand.
GTTTTCTTTAATTTTATATATTTTTACCCATGACAAAAGTGCTATTATCGTAAAAAAAATGTTGAACCAAAAAAGTTTTAGACTTCGTGAAAAGACATTAAATTGATTCAGCGTGCTTTAAAAAGTATCACTTTACGCATTGTAATATATTTTTAGAAATAATTACATAAAAACATCCTTGTACTATTTGTAAAAAGGTAAAGTGGTTTCCCAACATTTTAGTCATCGGTCTTCTTTATATTTTGTCTCCACGTTGTCATTATCCTAATTTGGGTTCCCTTAATAATTATCTTCTTTGTTTCGTGTAGTAACTAGTAAGATCATTTATTTAGTCCTTTCGTATATATGGTATTGGTAGAAGTTTGTACGTCAGCTTGGATTTGGATCAAAATGATGTATTGTATTAATATCATGTATTCATTCATATTTGTAATAATTAATCAAAATTTATTCAAGTATGTCCATTATTTTCATTTAATATTTAGTATTTATATATTTTACTATCATTACATTTTTTTATTAAATTTCTAAACATAAATAACTTAGTATGTTTTTTTTTAATATTTAAGTTATCATATAATATATTTATTTTAAAATGATATAAATTACATAATATATGAAAAAAAATCATATTATAAATTTGATAACAAGTCGTGTAAGGTCAAGCTCGGGCTTTGAATATTTAAACTTGAGTTGCCCATGTTTAAGTGGGTCTAGTTTTTTTTTTTTCAAGTCTTATTATCAAACATAATATTTTTGTCCAAATCATCTCAAAGACTTTCTGATACAAGTGGCCCAGTCCAATTCAAAGTTCATGATGGAGACATGCTTAAATTCCCTCAAGGCCCAATCACGAGATCCAAAGCCAAACAGTTAAAGTCAAAGCTCAACTTATTCATTCAAGACTTTATCACGAAGAAATTTCGAGAAAAAGAGTTAGAGATCCAAGACAATGGACTATGGAGTTCAATACAGAGTGAGTATGAATTAGAAGGGTTCAATTTTGTTCGTGAACTTAAAATCTCAATCCATAATGACAAACCCATATGGAAGGTGTTAACAAGCTTAGGCATTATACTTCATGGACCATAGTAAAGCCCACATGCCTAGCCATGTTATAATTAGTCAACTTGCGGTGCATTTTTGGAAAGAATTTGGGAATTTATGGATCAATATGTCTTCATATCGATCAAAGATTTGTCTCTTAGCTTCATAATGCACTTTGAATCACTTAACTTCAAGTTCGAGAGCTCAAGGTATGATCGTTTTAGTAAAGACTGCGCGGGTAGAATTTCTAAATGGGATGATTACGGAAATTACGAGTTTCAAGCTTTTAATTCGAATTTAAATCATATGGGATTCAATGTTTAGGCTCAATTTTTATTATATATGAGTCTAATATTGTATTTATTAGATCGTATTGTTTCATTATTTATTTATTTCAAATTTTGAATGTGTTTTTAAGTATTTATTTAGGAGTTTTATATCAACAAGAAAGTTTGATTTAAAGCTACTTCTTGTTTAAGTTAATTAGATTTTTAATATACTTGAAAGTTTTATTTGGATGTACTTAGCTAGCCTATATAAAGGTTTCATTGTACACCATTCATAATTCATTCAACATCTTTTCTCTTTTGAGTTGATAAAATTCTCTTTGAGTTTTAACAATCTTTTCAGATTTTAATAATCATCTTTAAGCTTTTCCTTGTCAAGTTTTTTTTTTCTTGGAAGGAAAATTAGAGTCATTTAAAGGGGGTTATAGATTCATCTGGTTTTCAAGGCTCCTTAAAACTCCTACACGCCACTTTCCATCTATCATGTTTCATTCTTTGCTATTGAATCATGTTCTTGTTTAATTGTCTCTAATCTTTAATTTAGATTTCTTGTTCTTTTTCTATTTGTATTACTTGTTTTAATTACTGCTTTTTGTTTTTGTTCAATCCAAACTTCATTCTGACAAAATGTAATTTTAGTTTTAAATTAAATAAAAAACTAAAAAAAAACTAGAGGTGGTAGCACCACTCTTAATGGTTCCATCAAATAAAATATTAATTTTAGTTTTAAATTAATAAAAAAAACACTCTGACATACTAAATTGGTTGCGCCATTCTTTATGGCTCCACCACTATTATTTATATTTTGACCCCAAAATATTTAAAAATATTGGTATTACACTAGTATTTATACAAGTGGCGCCAAATAGATTGGCTCCACCAAAAAAATGATTTTGTTATTCAACCGGCCAATGATTTGTTGACGTGGCAAGTTGGTGGTGCTATTCTCTTTGGCTCTACCAACTTTCATTATTCATTTTAGGTTATTCATGTACATAATCAAAAAAGTGGGTCATTTTTATAATTAATCAAAATTTTTGAGTTATTTTCATAAAAAACCAAAATATTTGGCTCCCGACCAAAAGCTAATTGTAATGGAGAGTATTTATTATAAATTGTTGGCCTGATACATGCAAGTATTGCTACATGCAAAATAGCATATCCCCAAGTTGTAGTAGAGAGTTTTGTTGTCACAAGCAATAGCCTAGCTGTAACAACTCGTTTTTAGTCAAATTAAAACAGTGGTTTCGGGACCTCAAATTCGAAGTCAAAATATTTATTTTATTATTATTTTAATGTTCACGGCATGAAAATATTATTGTGTGAAATTTTCGTTAAGAAATTTTATCGTTTGATTGGTCAATTTGATAAAAAGGACTAAATAGTGTAAAGTGTAAAAGTGATATTCTATTAGTTAAAGGTATTTAATATCGAAGGAATCTTAAATTAGCGGTCCTTATGTTGTAATTAGACCAATATTAGTGTGAGCGGACAGAGATGGACATGATTAATGAATTTTAATGAATTAATAACAAGGTTAATTTAGTAATTTGTAAATAACTTCAGTAAAAATAATAGAAAACATAATATCATCATCTTCATTAAGCTTCATCATCAAAAATTTAGGGCTAAAAGAAGCCATTTTTATTCTCTTCATTCAGTTATACTATCTTCTCTAATTAAGGTACGATTTTTGTTCTGTTTTTAATAATTTCTATATTTTTTATATCGTTGCAACTAGGTCTAGCTAGCCTAAGGACTATTTTGCAAAACTGTTAAAGATTTTAGATGTTTCCATTGATGAATACATGAGTATTTTGATGTTTAATGATAGATTATGAATGTTTGATGATAGTTATACAAGTTTTGTTAAGCGATTTTTAGTGAAAATGCAAATTAGGGATTAAATTATGAAATGCGAAAAATTTGTAGTTAAAATGTAAAATAAATGAAAAATATGGGCTGCTAGGGACCTATTTGAAAACCTTCTAGCATAGGTTAGTATTGAATTTCATGAATTTGTGTTTTTATGAAATAAGGACTAAATTGTAGAAGTTGTAAAATTATAGGGGCAAAACTATAAATGTGCTTTAATGAGTGTTTTGGATTAAATTGAATTATAATTAAATAAGTTGAATTTGATATTATATAGATCAAGAAAATTGAAATACGGACTTAGATCGGGGAAAGAACAAAGTATCGCATTAGTTGACCCGTGTCGTCGTTTCAACGTCCGAGGTAAGTTCGTATGAAATAAGCATTGATATAATTATGTTTTAAATGCTTTGATATTATATGAATTGTGAATTCGACTCTACAGATATGTTCAACGATGATTCGGCATTGAAAATCTTGATTGAACTTTAGGAATAAATTAGGATACTAGTGACATGTCATTAGGGGTTATTTTGATTTGGCTTCGGGCCATGATATCAGCACTTCAGGTGTGAGTTAATTTGATTTGGCTTCGGGCCATGATATCGTCACTTCGGGTGCAAGTTACTTTGAGTTACCTTTGGGTCATGATATCGGCACTTCGGGTGCGAGATTTATTGAGTTGGCTTCGGGCCATGATATAGGCACTTAGTGTCCGAGACTCCTGAGTATCCGATTTCTATTCCGAATGGTTCAACGGGTATACTGAAGATATGAATCGATGAGAAATAAATAAGTAATGGTACAGGTATGTACTGAAAATTATACGAGCATTGAATCAATAAAAGTGTTGAGTTTATGATCAAGTATGTAATTAAGTTCATGTAAGCTTGGGATTAATGCATTGTTTTATGTTTTGTCATTTAATTTAAATTGTAATTGAATGGTGAAGCTTGCTTATTATTTTCATACGAGCTTACTAAGCTATGAAGCTTACTTTGTTTATTTTTCCATGTTTTATAGTGAATTTAAAGCTAGCTCAAATTCGGGGACCATCAGAGACTCCACCACACTATCCAATTATCAATTTGGTACTTTTGGGCTTGTGTTTTGGTTATATGGCATGTATAGGGACTTTGGTCATTTTGACACATGTTTCGTTAATGTTTTTAGCCATTTGAATTGGCTTATAAATGTTCTAAGTTTGATTTTGTATAATGCTATATAAGTTGGCTTATTTTGGTATGTTTGAATCATGAATACATATATGTGTATATGGTTTGTGTGATGATTTGAAAATTGGATATGTAATGCTTGTGGATAGTTAGTAGTATGGATCGCAAATGGTTGAATTATGAATATTGGTATGCCAGTGAATCTAGGTATTAAGGCACATTTGACTTTGGTATGAATTTGGATAACATATTGTGGTATTTATGTTTTATATTGGTTGATGTTAGAAACGATATGAAATATGCTTGAGTGAAGTTGATTGAATGCCTATGATATGCTATATTTTATGCCATTTGAGTTTGGTGTAGGTGTGCACAAGTTGGGTGGCAATTTGGCTTGGTAAATAGCCTATTTTTTGTCCACACGGGTATGTGTCTCAGCCGTGTGTGACACACGATCGTGTTACACGACCGTGTGTCCCTTGGCATTGAAATTGAAACCAAGTCAGTATACTCCACACGGCCTCACAAACGGACGTGTGACTTGGCTGTGTGGCATAAGTTAGTATACCCTACAGGATTGGCCTCACACACGGGCGTGTGACTTGGCTGTTTGACCATTTTTAGGGCACACGGGCGTGTGTGTAGGCCTTGTGACCCAAGTTAGAGAGTTACACGAGGTCGGACACAAGCTGGGATATGGCCATGTGTTTCTATTTTGAATGTCCACACGGCCTGTGACACGGGCGTGTCTGTTGGCTGTGTGAGGCACACGGCTAGGCCACACGGGCGTTGTCTCCTATTTTGAGAAAATTTTTCTAAGTGTTCTATGAGTTTCTAAAGTTATCAATTTAGTCTCGAACCACTCCCAATGCATGTTAAGGGCTTCGTAGGCTAGTATTAGGGACGAAATGTTTAATTGTGATTGAATTGTTTATGAATTGATTAATTGTATGAAAGATGTATGTTTAAATGTATGATAAGTTCAGTAATGCTCCGTAACCCTATTTTGGTGTTCAATATAGGTGAGAGGTGTTACATTTATTGGTATCAGAGCTACAGTTTAGTCAATTCTTAGACTAACGTAGTGTGTGTGTGAATCTAGTTATATATGGCATATATAACCCGTGATAGTGTGATGACTCTTAACATTTTAAAATGTTTTTCGTATAGTAAATGGATCTCGATTGAGCTGTAGCTGACGATGTAGAGAGTAACGCACCAGCTCCCGCTCAAGGGACAGCACCGTCTGAATCTAGACTTGTAACGAGTAGTCACGAAGGAGAGGCTAAAGAAGCCTTTTTCCAAATGATGAACGAGTGGTTCACACAAAATGTTTGGACAAATTCGGCTGTTCGACAACCTCCACCCTCACCTAATCCTCAATCTGTTTTAGTAGCTCTTCAAGTTATGGAATTTTAACGAGTTAATAAGCCTTCATTTGATAATATTCGAAAGTATGGGGCCAAAGAGTTCAGAGCTACCGTTGATGATGATCCCAAGAGAGCTGAATTTTGGCTTGAAACACTATTCAAGTATTTGATGAACTGTCGTGTACTCCAGTTGAGTGCTTAAAGTGTGCTATTTCCTTATTGAGGGACATTGCATATCAATGGTGGAATATTTTAGTATCTGTGGTACCGAGAGAAAGAGTTAGGTGGGAATTCTTTCAGACTGAGTTCCGGAAGAAATATATAAGTCAGCTGTTCCTCGTTCAAAAGCACAAAGAATTTTTAAAATTAAAACAGAGTTGTATGACTGTGACTGAATATGAAAAAGAATTTGTACGGTTGAGCAAGTATGCTCGGGAGTATGATTCTATCGAAGAAATCATGTGTAAACGGTTCGTTGACGGGTTGAACGAGGATATTAAACTTCTAGTTGGAATCCTAGAATTGAAAGAATTTGTTGTCCTAATTGATAGAGCTTGCAAAGCAGATGAGCTTAGCAAAGAAAAGAGAAAAGCAGATTCAGAGGCTAGGGATTCGAAAAAAAGACCAATGAATAAGCCATATCAATTTTCGTCAAAGAAATCCAGAGATTCGTTCAATTGTCCAAATATTTCAATCAAGCATTCGAGCAGAGATCGTGGAAAACAATACTTAAGTTCTAAAACTCAAGCAACATCAGTATCGAGTGTTGGCAATATGAGAAACAATAAACCTGAGTGTCAACATGTAACAGCCTAATTTTCAGTGGTATCGAGAATAGAGATTTGAGATCACTAAATCCGACGGGTGAGTTGAAAATTTAATAAATTAATACCTATGAGTCAAATATGAATATAAAAGCATTTTTGAATTAGTGAATTTGGTGATTTAAAAGAATTAATTAGCTAAAATGGGTCGAGAATGAGGGATCGAGACCTCGACTTCATAAACCGAGCCATAAATATTTTTAGAAATATTTATGGAGTGCTGGTGAGGTAATTATAAAATTTAGTCAGAAAATTTTGACGTTTAGGTGGTTAATTAAATAAAAAGGACTAAATTGAAAAAGGTGTAAAAGTTGCTAAAATGATTAAACAGCTCAATTGTCAAATGAGGAAGGACCTAAAGTGCAAATAAGCCCAAAGGAGATATTTTGGGCGGCAATAGCTGAGAAAAATCAGGAAATTGGTGAAATAAGGGTAAAATTGGAAAATTGCCAAAATTGGCTAAATAAAAATGGGACTAAATTGGAATATCTAGAATTCTCTTCATTTCTCTTCATATTGATCAGCTGAAAAACAACCATGGAGGAGGGTTCAAGCTGGTTTTCATTCTCTAGCTTCATGTAAGTTTAATTCTTGCTTTCTCCTTGAAATTTTTATGTTTTTGGACTTTTACAATTGGGTCCAACTTATTATTTCATTAGTTTTTGATTCCATGGCTAATTTTTGAAGTTTTTATGGATGAGTTTTAGAAATATATGATGATTTGGCATGGAATTAGAGCTTTAAATTATTTATATTCTGATTTTATTGAAAGAATTGAATAGAAAGTGAATGTTTGGGACCTAATTGTAAAAGAGTTTGAATTTAGAGTTTTATGTGGAAATTATGAATTTAAATAGTTATGAAATAACTTATAATGTCTAGAAAAATTATTAATTGAGAAAATTATCTTAATTGAGGGGTTAATTGAGCAAGGACTGAATTGTATGAATTGTGATATTTGGGGAAAAATGGAAATCAACATTTTACACTAAAACTGTTTTGGACAGCAGCAGTAGTCTAACTTTGAAAAATCACTAAAAATTGTATAAATGGAATCAGAGGATGAATAAAATATGAAATTAAAGCTTATTGAGTCTAGTTTCTTATAAAAGAAATTATGTAAGCAATAGAATTGTAAATCATGAGATACAATAACTTTTGTGAGACAAGGTCAGAATGATTTCGGGTTCCCCTATTCTAATTTTGTAAAATCATAAAAAAATTATATAAAAATAATTAGGGGCTTAAACTTATATTTTTAGAATCCTGAACGAGTCTATTTTCAAATAATCAAACGGGAACATCATTTGAATTCTGTACGAAGAGATAATTAATTTTTAGTGAAGAAGGGTCATAACTGTCAGATAGCAGAACAGGGGAGATTTCAATGAATAAACTGTATTAATTGGCCCAGCCAAAAATTATGAAATTTTTATGGTAATAAGATATGTGAGTCTAGTTTCAGGGAAAATTAGCGGATCTTAATTTGGAGTTCCGTAGCTTCAGATATAAATAATTTAGTGACTATGACACAGATGGACAGCTTGAATATTCACCTAAGTAGATAGTGAAAATTATGGATAATGTTACCTACAAGTATGTTGTTTATACTAAGGATGTGGATGGAGAGGAGGAGGAGGAAAATATACAAAAATATATGAATGACTCGTGTATAAATTGATCACATGCCCGATTATAATCGATAAGTGTTGGATTAGAAATGATATAATGTTTTATTTGGAATATTTATTATGAAATTATAATTATTGTTATAATATAAAAATTGAACTTGTGAGTTTATATGGCTAAATTTTAGTGATTATTTGTTAATTTTATGAATTTCATGATGTGTTATTTCATATGTATTGATGATAAAATCGTGAATAATGTAAAGCATGAAAATTGAATAAATGATCAAATTGAGTATTTCAGTTCAGTGACAAGATGAATTGAAGGAAAAGACCATGGTTAGACCATGGCAACAAGTGATAAGTGATAGCTTCGGCTACACTTATCTGATCAAGGACAAATGACAAGTGAAAAGTGGTAGCTTCGGCTGCGATCGATGAAAAGTGGTAGCTTCGCTGCCGATCGATGAAAAGTGGTAGCTTCGCTACCTGATCGATGAAAAGTGGTAGCTCGGCTACCGATCGATGAAAAGTGGTAGCTTCGCGCTGCGATCGCTGAAAAGTGGTAGCTCCGGCTACTTGATCAGTGAAAAATGGTAGCTCCGGCTACCTGATCAGTGAATAGTGGTAGCTTCGACTACAAGTGACAAGTGATTTCCGTATAAGACCATATCTGGGATATGGCATCGGTGTGATATATGCTACTGTATAAGACCATATCTAGGATATGGCGTCAGTGAGATATGTGATTCGTGTAAGACCATAGTTAGGCTATAGCATCGATATATGAATATGTGTAAGACCATAGTTGGGCTATGGCATCATTATGTGAAGATGTGTAAGACCATAGTTGAACTATGACATCGAGAAAACGAAGTACTCAATTCCGTAAGATGTTCACTAATTTGACAAAGTTTGGTAAGTGTTACATAGAATTATGTGATACAAGGAAGTACGAGTTGATAAGATATGAGTATAGAACTTGGTTGATAAATGAATTCATTTGTGATTATATAATTGTTCATCTTGAATGTACTGTCCATATGTATTGATAATTCAAATGTTTTAATGAATAAGTTTTGACATGGAATAAATTGAACACGAGATAAATAATTATGAAATTGAACTCGAAATTCATGAAAATGACGGTTATTGATATATGGAGATATGAGACATTGATATATGAATATGAAAAATGTTTGATAAATGTGTTTATTCATAATTATGGAATTATATACCTCATGTGTACTATTTGCATAAAGATGATATTTCAAATACTTTGGTTATTTAAGCTTAAATATGAAATAGTATGAAATCAAGATAAGTTGTTATGAAAACATATTTAGATTACAGAGATATGGCTGATATATGTTGTATGATTACATAACGTGAAATTGTGTATATATATGAGAAATTTATTGAGAATTGAGCCCATACACGTTTCTTGTTATTTATATGAAGTGTACGACTGTCAAGGGTGATGAAGTTATAAATAGAGAGTTACACGGGTTGAAAACATGGACGTGTGACTCTTCAAAGTGTGAAAATTTTCTAAGTGTTGCAAAAGTTTCATATGTTTACGGTTTGGTCCCGAACCACCCTGAATGTAAGTTTTGGGCCCCGTAGGCCCATATAAGGGACGTTAAATATATGTATGAAAGTTTTTAATTTAGAAGAAATTTTATGGCTGATTTTTACATGATTGATCATATTAAGTTCGGTAATGCCTCGTACCCTATTCTAGGCTCGGAATACGGGTAGGGAGTGTTACACAACAAATCGATATTTTAGAGAATGTTGGAATAAAAGTAATAAAGCTTCTTACAAATGTGGTTCGCCAGATCATTTTATTTTGGATTGTCCTGAGTTATCCAAGAAAGATCAATTCCAAAATGCAAGACCCGGTAATACAACCATAAGAGGAAGGCCACCGAGAAATACGAGAAATGTGGCCAGTAGTAGAGGTACAATGAAAGACTCTACTCTGAGATCTGAGGCCAGAGCACTTGCTAGAGCTTACACTATTCGCGCTCGTGAAGAGGCGTCATCACCAGTTGTTAACACCAGTACATTTTCTCTTTACGACACTAATGTGATTATTTTAATTGATCATTGATCAACTCATTCGTATGTTTGTGAGAATTTAGTGTTTACTAAGAGTTTGCCTGTTGAGTTTACTGAGTTTGTGATTAAAGTATCGAACCCGTTAGGCAAGTATGTTCTAGTTGATAAAGTTTGCAAGAACTGTCTCCTAATGGCTTGGGGTTACTATTTTACGGTTGATTTGATACTATTGCTGTTTGATGAGTTCGATGTAATTCTGGGAATGGATTGGTTGCCTCTGCATGATGCCGTTGTGAATTGTAAACAAAAGACTATTGAATTGAAATGTCAGAACAGTGAAATTCTTCGAATTGAATCAGATGAATTGAATGAATTGCCTGTTGTGATTTCGTCTATGTCAGCTCAGAGATATGTGAAAAAGGTTTGCGAAGCTTATCTTGCTTATGTGATGGATACAAAAGTGTTTGAATTAAAAATTGAATCAGTGCCTGTAGTATGTAAATATCCGGATGTATTTCTAGAAGAATTACTAGGGTTACCACCGATAAGAGAAGTTGAATTTGTTATTGAGTTAGTAGCGAAAATTTCACCGATATCGATAACTCCATATAGAATGGCTCCGACTGAATTGAAATAGTTGAAATCTCAGTTGCAAGAGTTAACATATAGAGGTTTTGCGTGACCTAGTTTTTCACCCTAAGGTGCGCCAGTATTATTCGTAAAGAAGAAAGACGAGTCAATGAGAATGTGTATTGACTATAGACAGCTCAACAAGGTTACAATAAAGAAGAAGTACCCGTTACCGAGAATAGATGATTTGTTCAATCAACTAAAAGGGGCAACAGTGTTTTTGAAGATTGATTTGAGATTTGGTTATTATCAGTTGTGAGTTAAAGATTCAGATGTGCCAAATCTGCATTTATAATGAGGTACGAACATTATGAATTCCTTGTTATGCCTTTTGGATTGACTAATGCTCCTATAATTTTCATGGATTTGATGAATCAAAATTTTAGACCGTATTTAGACAAATTCATTGTGGTGTTCATTGACGATATTTTAATCTATTCACGAAATGAGTCCGAGCATTTGAGGATTGTATTACAAACTTTGAGAGATAAACAATTATATGTTAAATTCAGTAAATGTGAGTTTTGGCTCAGAGAAGTTGGATTTTTGGGGCACATTGTTGGGGCACTTCAGGTGCAAGATTTATTGAGTTGGCTCCGGGCCATAATATTGGCACTTAGTGTGTGAGACTCTTAAGTATCTGACTTTTATTCTGAATGGTTCAATTGGTATACTAAAGATATGATTCGGTGAGAAATAGATAAGTAATGGTACAGGTATGTACTGAAAATTATACGAGCATTGAATCAATAGAAGTTGTGAGTTTATGATCAAGTATGTGATTAAGTTCATGTAAGCTTGGAATTAATGCATTGTTTTATGTTTTGTTTTTAATTTGAATGGTAATTGAATGGTGAAGCTTGCTTATTATTTCATACGAGCTTACTAAGCTAAGAAGCTTACTTTGATTATTTTTTCATGTTTTATAGTGAATTTAAAGCTAGCTCAGATTCGAAGACCATCAGAGACTCCATCACACTATCCAACTATCAATTTGGTACTTTTGAGCTTGTGTTTTGGTCATATGGCATGTATAGGAATTTTGGTCGTTTTGACATATGTTTTGTTAATGTTTTTAGCCATTTGAATTGGCTTATAAATTTTCTAAGTTTGATTTTGTATAATGCTATATAAGTTGGCTTATTTTGGTATGTTTGAACCATGAATACATATGTGTGTATATGGTTTGTGTGATGATTAGAATATTGGATATGCAATGCTTGTGGATAGTTAGTAGTATGGATAGCAAATGGTTGAATTATGAATATTGGTATACTAGTGAATCTAGGCATTAAGGCACATTTGACTTTGGCATGAATTTGGATAACATATTATGGTATTTATGTTTTGTATTGGTTGATATTAGAAATGATATGAAATATGCTTGAGTGAAGCTAATTGAATGCCCATGATATGCTATATTTTGTGCCATTTGAGTTTGGTGTAGATGTGTACAAGTTAGGTGGTAATTTGACTTGGTAAATAGCCTATTTTTTGTCCACACGGGCAGAGACACGAGCGTGTGTCTCAGCCGTGTGTGACACACAGTTGTGTTACACGGCCGTGTATCCCCTGGCATTGAAATTGAAACCAAGTCAGTATGCTTCACATGGCCTCACACACGGGTGTGTGACTTGGCCGTGTGGCATAAGTCAGTATACCCTGCAAGATTGGCACGGCCTAGTACACAGCCTGGCACATGGGCTTGTTTGGCCATTTTTAAAACACACAGGCATGTGTGTGGGCCATGTGACCCAAGTCAAAGAGTTACACGAGGTCGGACACGGGCTAGGACACGGCCATGTGTTTCCATTTCGAATGTCCACACGGCCTGTGACACGGGCATATCTGTTGACCGTGTGAGACACACAGCTGGGCCACACGGGCATATCTGTTGACCGTGTGAGACACACAGCTGGGCCACACGGGCGTGTCTCACACGGTCGGGCCATACGAGTGTATGTCCTATGTTTTGAGAAAAATTGTCTAAGTATTCTATGAGCTTCCAAAGTTATCGGTTTAGTCCCGAACCACTCCCAATGCATGTTAAGGGCTTCGTAGGCTCGTATTAGGGATGAAATGTTTAACTGTGATTGAATTGTTTATAAATTGATTAATTGTATGAAAGATGTACGTTTAAATGTGTGATAAGTTCAATACTGCTCCGTAACCCTATTCCGACGTTGAATATGGGTGAGGGGTGTTACATTAGCTATTAGTTGGAGACATTTGATAAACGATTCAGTTAAACTATTTTGTGTGTTAAGATAAGTTGCAGGATATTCAACTTTTATCCCTATTGACATACAATAATCATTTAAAACTTGGGACCTAAACTCACGAGCATTATCAAGACGGATAGTTTTGATTGCATAATCTGGAAAATGTGCTCTTAATCGAATTATTTAAGCAAGTAGTCCCACAAATGTCAGGTTGTAAGTCGATAATAAACACACATGTGATCATCTACTAGATGCATCTATCAATACTATGAAATATATGAATGGTCCACATGGTGGATGAATGGGCCAACATATATCACCTTGAATACGTTCTAGAAATGCAAAAGTTTCAATCCCAACTTTAGCTAATGATGGTCTAACAATCAATTTACTTTGAATTCAAGAAGCTTCTGGCTCTTTAGTGGGTGCCAAATTGAATTCTCGATTATTCTTCGCATAATAATATATCTGAAATGGCCAAACTATTCATGCCAAATAGTAAAAATAGGTGATTCTACAAACTAATAGTTTGTATTAACATGGGCATCATTTATTGTCAAATGAGAAAATTATTTTTTGAGTATCGTGTGTGTTGTAGCACTATCTGCAAGACACATGTCTCCATTGATCTTGGGTCCAACAAAATTTTGTTGAATATTCTTATTCCTATATAGTTCAATAGGAGCTTTACAGGCAAGTTATATATAGCCGTAATGACATGAATTTCACTATGAACTTTTAGAGGCTTGTGGTGATAACATATTATAAAACTAAAAGAAGAATACAAAGATTAAGAGAGAAATAAATATACACAAATGAAAAGATTATTCAACTTTCACTTAGGATACAATAAACTTGTACATGCCTTCTATTTATAGGGCTTCAAGTACCATAAGTTATAAAACATTAAAGACCAACATTAACTTACCCTATAAATGATTTAGGTGTTACGAGATAATGAATTTAAAGGTCATGGACATTCATTCTTTAAAGGTTACAATAGGATAAATTTGAGGGGATTGTGGGCATCCATTTATCAATGAATTTATAACAGTAAGTAATTTAAATGATTATACAATTGATTAAATAATCTTCAAAATAAATAAATAAAATAAATCAACTTAAAGTATTCTTCATTAAGTGATAAGTACTTGTTATCTACATATTATTTTCAACTTTTTTATTGAAAAATGTAGCAAATAGTTTTTATTTTTATTTATCAAATACATTTAAAAAATTAAATTATAGAAATTATTATGTTTTAGTTAATGAATTTTTTCAGTGATTAATCAAACATACCCTTAGTTAATATATATAAATATATATCCAAAAAAATTAGTGGTCTCAAGCCCTCTCACTCTTTAGTAGGTCCATGTTTAATTCCATGTATTGGGCTTTACAATGTCCGTCAGTGTCGCCAACACTGCCCCTGATGGCCCCCTAATGATGATCAAATCATTAGCTTTTTAAATAAAAATAATTTTTTGGGCCTCGCCATTCTGTCAAATAGCACCAGTCTGTATTTTTCGAAATACCCGTTAAAAATATATATTCAAAATACCCGTTAAAAATATATATTCAGAGAGGAAAAAAAAGAAAATATATTTTTTTCATAGGTGCTGCCGATCTATCAGGCGACACTGATCAATAAATTAAAAAAAAATTATTTTTTCAGTGTCGTCGGTGCTTCAGGCGGCACCGGTGCAACAATGACACCGATAAGAGTTAATAAAAAAAAGTGAAACAGAAAGAAAAATTGAAAAGAAACAACTAAAATAGAAGAAAAATTGAAAAAAATAAAGGGGGAAACTCATAACCGATACTTGTTTCATAGGTAGTTCTTGTCATATTGGCTTCTCAGTGTCATCATCAGCTGATGAAATATTATTTCAAAAAAAAAAAATCTTAAATGAGATGAGAGTGAGAAAAAAAAAGATATCTGAGAGAAAAATAGAGAAACGAAAGATTGAATGTCAAATATGAGAAAGGCAAGAGAATAACAATATAGATATGAAAGACAATTGAATATTTTGTTGAAAATAGAGAATCAAATATAGGAAAAGAAATCGAATAAAAAATATGAAAAATAGAGATATGAAAGGGAATTTAATATTTTATGGAAAATAGAGAATCAAATATAGAAAAGGAAAGAGAATAACATATATGAAAAATACAAAATTAAATATGAGAAAGGAAATAAAATAACATATATGGAAAATAGATAATAAAATATTAAATTCCTTTTCATATCTCTATTTTCCATATTTTTTTTTCTCCTTCCTTTCCTATTGATTATCTTTTTTTCATATACTCTCATTTCCTTTCCCATTTGAATTTCCCTTCTTCTTCTCAATTGAAAACCTTAGCCCTCGTACTAAATTGTCCTTTTTTGTTTTTTATTTTATTTTATTTTTCTTTACTTTTTTTTAATTGAAAACCCTAGTCATTTTACTCAATAGCCACCGATGTCACCAGTCACGGTGGCCTTTCGTGTTGAATTCAACACTAAAGAAGAGGTTTCCTCCTTCTCATTGGTTTCTACAGTTCAGATCTCCTAGTAGTCTGCTCTAAATCTTCTAAAACAATGACCAAAGTTTCAAACTATTCTTTCTACAATATTTTTTTTAAATATTACCGGTGCCGACTGACACGACAGCTAAACCTAAAAAATATATTTTCTAAAAAACTTTAACGGGTGTTGCCTGACATACCGATGACACCCAATTTTTTTTTTAAATTTCTCCGGTGCCACCTGAAAGACTAGCAGTACACTAACTTTTTTCTTTTTTTTTCCCTTCCTGAATACTCGTATTTTAAATGAGTATTTTGAAATATAAAGACCGATGCTGCTTGACACAGTGACGACACCCAAGAAAATTAATTTTTTTAAAAAAATTGATGATTGGATCATCATTGGGAGGCGGTGCCACTAGTGTGTTAGGTGACATCGACAAGCACTGTGAAGAACGAGTCATTTTCGTACATAAGTTTTGACTTGAGTCATTTCCATAAATAATTATTTGTTTTGAGTCAATTGAGTATAAAAGCCATTTACAGTATGAAATTCAAAGAAAAAACATCAACCATTTCAAACTTTATAGTTGTTCCTTTCATCAATATTATCTTTAAGAGTTAAATCTAAATTCTCTTTATAAAAATATAACATGTCTTATCATTACAACTAATATTTATTAATAATATGTAAATATATATAATAAAAGAAAATTTTCCAAGTGACCCAAATTTGATGTATATTTAGCTTGAATATTCAATTTCATACCTGAATTTTATTATTCCAATTTGATATATTAGTCTTTAATGTTATTGCACGAGAATGATATGACCAATTGTTAATAAAATTAGGGTTAACTCTATTAGACCTATGTTAATTATGGTTTAGATTTTAAATTAATTTTGAAATTTCAAAACATTCTAATTGAGAAATCAAAATATAAATATGCTATTAGTGAAGTTTTTTCATCAAATTAGAAATTACATATTAATTCAATGTGGAGCATATTTAAAACAAGGAGATCAAATTTGAAATCAGAGATGTAACTAAGGCCATGAGCCTAGTGATTAAATTGCACAACTCTTTTTAGCCTCTCTTAAAAATTTAATTTAATCTATTTTAGCTCTAATTAAATGAAAATTTTGCATTGTTGGCTTCTCCCAAAAATAAATAATTTAATTTAATCTATTTTAACATAAAAAATTTAGTCCCCCAAATATTTTAATGTTGTTTTGGCCCCGGTACAAAATTCTTGACTTCACATTTGTTTTAAACACGTTTGTACTTGCTACATAAACAACTTAAAATTGATGTGTTAAAAGAAAAAGAAATAACACTCTTAAATTTTAATTACACTATTTTTTTTATACATCATATCCAAAATTTGATTTACACTAAAATTAGATCATGATTAGACACGATAATCAAACGAATATATGTGAAATTAATCATCATAATTATTTTGCTAATTACAGTTAAAAAGAGGGACAAAAAGTAAAGCCTAAAATATATACAAACAATCAATAAATGTATAGATGTTGGAATTATTTGAGACGACCTTTCGTCCCTTCCAGTCATTGGCATAATCGGACCAACGTAGATGACATTTCGTCCTCTTTCTTTACATATTCTATATCAAATTTCTCAATCTCACACATACACCTTCGGGGTAGTTTCCTTTGGCATT
The DNA here is from genome assembly GCA_025698465.1 of Gossypium longicalyx. Classification (NCBI taxonomy): domain Eukaryota; kingdom Viridiplantae; phylum Streptophyta; class Magnoliopsida; order Malvales; family Malvaceae; genus Gossypium; species Gossypium longicalyx. The sequence continues at coordinate 91,522,476 of CM047004.1, forward strand.
TTTCACCGACGTTGAAGGTGACATCTCGATCCCACACACAACATTCTCAAAATTCACATTTTTAGAACTTAGTCTTTTATATATAAAAGAACGAGATCGTAATCAAGACATAGAGAAAACTAAGTGATGTTAAACTTTAAATCTAAATTTATTTAAAAATAAATATTGAAATTCAAATATCATTTTTATTTATTTCTTTTCATACGAGTGTAGCGTTACGATTCTTGATCTTTTTTTTTTATATATATATTTAATGTTTAGAACTACTTATAAACTCTTTCTAAGAACAATGCATTTCAATATACTCGAACTTACATCCTTTTGTACTGACAATAATGTCTTTTGCTCTCAAAACTCTTCTTTTTCTTCTCCATATTTTTTAACGTTCCGGTGACAGAAAATGGCAACGTTCGTTTGTTGATCGCTGCATATGTGCTACTGCTTTAATCATTGTTATTGTTGTTGTATTTTAGGAGACATTGGACCAACGTTTCTTCATGTACCATATTCTTCCTTTTGATTTCAACTTTTGTTACTGTTTTAATTATTTTTCATAGTTGACAAATTAAATATAAATCATTCTATTTATATTTTATTTTATATATATTTATTTATTTTATTAGCGAACGTGTTAGGCAACACTTAAGTATATTTAAACTTACGTTCTTTTGTACGAATAATAATATTAATACTAATTGAATTAACACTCAATTAATAAATATTAAATATATTTAAATATATGAAAGTAAATTTTGAATTGGAACATAAATTTACTATATGGAAAAGTATGTATAAAATAATCTGTGGGGCTAATGAAGTCGGCTTTTAACAAAGATTCTTATGTTTATTTTATTTATATGATTTTCCATGTTTATTGCATGAGAGGGGCTATGATTAGCTAGAGTCCACGCTACCGACTTTGGACCTTTCCAATTAAGCCATCTCTAACACTCTTTCTTCTCACTAATTGCAATTTTTTTTTCTGAACCATCGATATTCCTCTCTCTCTTTTTTAAGGAAAAAAAAACTAAAATTTGAATTGGATTCAAGACTAAAAAGGAAACCGTATTGAATTTTTTGACAAAATTAATACAAAAAATTGACTTTAAATATTAAAAATACATATACATAAAATCATAGTTTGATACCATTTTTTTTTCTTTTAAATAATAGAGAAATTAAAAATGTAAAATTATATACAAATTAACCCAATTTTTTATAAGATATAGTACATAAACAATACAATTCGTACGACTTAAATTTAGACCACACTTAAGACAATGAACACCTTAACTATAGACCAACACATGAAATTTATAAACTTTATATATACAAATTAACCTAATTTTTTATAAGATGATAAAAGATTTATAAAAAAAAAAAAAAAGGAAATTAGTTGTATCAAAATTCAAACAATTACAAAGACACATTTGAAACTCGTGGCAGAAATAGAGGTCCATAGTCTACTAAACTTCAAGTAATTATAACATTGACCCTATAATTACTTTTGACCACTTCAATTTTCGGACCAGCCCTATTGAGAGTTTTGTTTTTTTGCATCCATATAAAATAAAAAAAAATTGAATAAAGAAATGTAAAAATACATGATGGTCATGAAGCTAGCTACTAGCATATTTCATACAAAATTTACAAAAAAGGAAAATGAAAAAAAAAGCCTTTGATGGGCAATTTCCTTCGATGGAAATAGTTACTAGTAGTCATTGCTAGCCAAAAAAGATGGGATCCATTCCTTCAGTTACACTAAATAGCAAAGGATACATATATTAATGGTAAGGAGAGGTAGCTTGGATTCGATTCTTTCGTTTTTGGAGGAACCGTTGAAGCGATCTCTTCATGCTTGTGGAAAGTCCATTATTCGGACTATTTATCTGAGAGTGTACCGTCGGTGAAGCCGGTTCCGATCCCGGCCTCGGAGTCCTTAATCGTTCATCTGTTTCTCGGTTTGCAATCATAAGAATGGCTCTTGCCTGCCCAAATTCCATCCCAGTTCACTCTCAAATCTTTACAACCAATAAATTAAACCCAAATCATTTATATGTATTTTTTATACTCCCAGAGTATGGGTGAAGCAACTTTGTCGCCATGAAAACACAGTCGCCGCCGCTACTTTAATGAATTTCAAAAAGGTACAACACGCAAAGCATGGAATTCTTTTCAAAGTTAAAAAAAGCTTTGTTTTTTGGATTTATATGTCGAGTATATATAAAGAACAGAAATAAAATTTAAATATTAAATACCTGGATCTCTGTAACATCACAAACACAAACTCTTCCATTGTAGAAAATCGTTAACTGTTGCTGTTGATTTTCTGGGTTCTCACTGCTCTCTTCCACCCTTCAATCATCAACAAAAAAAAAAAATTCAAAAAACCGTAACATAATTCGCTTCTCCCAATGTATAAACCAACATTTTATATAAAACAACACATGCAGCACCGAAGAAAGTGAAGTACATACCGGTCGCCGCCGGAATAACTAGAAGGATGAAGACGAAGCTCCAAGTTGCAGTTTCGTCTCATCTTATTTGGGGTTTCATTAAGGATTTCAAACGAAGAAGAAACGGATGGGAGGGGAATAGATGAAGGAGCAAAGGCTCTATATATATATAAAGTGAGATTGCGTTAGCGGTGGGCACCAACGTTTTTCAAAATGTTTAAATAAACACAGTAACGCACAACAACGAGATACACATAAATAATTAATTTATAAAATAATAATATAATAGTTAGAAGATCTTTGATTTTAATTTAAGCACGTGGAACATGCATTCTTTTTAATTTTCTTTTCTTCTTTGGACTAAAAATGGTATACTAATTTTTTATTTGGCTTATTTGTTACTTTAATTTTTTTTATCTCTTTTAATTTTTAAATTTATATTTTTATCAAATCATCTTAAAATAAACAAAAATATTAATTTTTTAAATTTTAATAACTGTTGCATACACGTAGATGATACATCGATATTTAATTTTTTTTAAAATTTTAATGTGTCATTTACATGACAATCCATATATATGTCACATAAATAAAATTAATTTTTTATTTATTTTAAAGTAATTAAATAAAAAATATAATTTAAAAATTAAAAGATACGAAGCAACTAATGAAGTTGCAAGGGCGACGATGATGACTTGTTGATTTGCTTGGGATGTTTGGGCTTTCACCGCCGCTGCTTTTCTAATAATTTCACGTGCTTTTAAAGTCCTGTATAATTCATAACCTTTCCTTTTTTAAGAATAATACCAATAATTAAGCTTTATAATAGGGGTTTATGAATGAGATTATGTCCTCTAACTTTAATTTATTTTAAAATCCACTTAAATTTTTATTTTAATAATATTATTTTTAAAGTTTGAATCTAATTTTTTTAAATATAAGTACTTTGATGTTTATTTATATAATTTTTTTAAAATAATAATAATAGAAATAACTTTTTTCTTTTCAAGCATTTTTATTTGTATAATTTATTTTATTATTTTTTTAATGACAGAGAAATGGGTTTGGAGATTTCTTTTTGGAAATTTCTTGATGGTCTTTGTTTTGTATTTTTTTGTCCTGCTGTACTTGTATTAGTGTTATCTGAACTTTTTATTTTATTATAATTTATTTTGATTTTAAAAATATATCATATCAATTTATGACTCGACTCATAAAAAATCCAATCACCCTTAAAATTTTCATGTTTTTTTTAATTATCACGTGGCTAAAAAAATCCATCAAGTTTAAATTTTTTTAACTATACAATAGTTCAAAAATATATATATTTTTTTGGATGATTAAGTTTTTTATGGGTCGAGTTACGTCGTGGGTAAATTGATTGGGGATATTTTTTTTTCTAAATTGTCAGTAACTTAAAGATGAATTGTAATGTAAAGCTGTCGTAATTTGAATTTTTTATAAAAAAATTAATTAATTACAATAATGAGTTGTTTTGAACAGTCTCCACCGGTGTATCAGGCAGCACCACCCTACTTTCCCCCCAATCATCAAACAATCATGAGTCTAAATTTTTTTTTTGATATCGCTATTATGTCAAATGACATTGGTATGTATTTTTTAAAAAATACTCAAGAAAATACGAGTATACCTATGAAAAAAATAAAAATATATATTTTCAAATAATACCGCAAGTGTGTCAAGCGACACCAGTCAAAGTAAAAAAAATATTTTTAATTGATGTTACTGGTGTATCAAGCAACACCGATATATATATATATATATATATATATATATAAAGTGACTGAAATGGAAAAGGAAAAAGAAAATCGAAAAAAATTTCTAGGATGTTAAGGGTGGAAGCCCATGAAATGAAAAGAAATAAAATAAAAAATAGAAGCATTCAACGTGAAAAGAAAAAGAAATAAAGGAATAAAAGAGAGGAAAGTTATTGCATCACGATTTTAATCCGATTCAAGTTGTCAGTCAAATTTTAAATGAGGTAGATTTTAACTTGGAAAGCTGAACAAAAAAAAATAGAAGAATTAAAAGTACACATCTCAAGACGTAATTTAAAAAATAATATTAAAATGGTGTTGCCAAGTTGATAGGAAGTACCCATTAAAAAATATATTTTTTCTTTTCTTTTTGTTGCCTAGTATATTCATGTTTTCTCAAGTATTTATTAAAAATACATACTAGTGTCGCTTGATAAAGTAGTGACACAAAAAAAAATTTTGTTTTTAAAAAAGCTGATGATTGGGGAAAAAGTGGAGTGGTGCCATAGGTGTGTCAAGCGGTATTGATGAGATTGTTCAGAACAACTCATTTTCGTAAATAATTTTTTCTCTCATCCATTTTCGTAGTTAATTAATATTTTTATAAAAAAAGTCATAATTTAAATAACTTTTTAATGTAAAAAAAACTAAATTCCAATTAATTTTAGTAGAAGGACTAAAATGAATTTACATAATTGTTTAAAAATGTTTTTAAATGGGTTATAATTGTTTAAATCTTGATCCCAACAATTATAAATTTTCGTAATCTAATTTTTATTTCTAAAAATGTATCTAAAATTACCCAAAATTAAAGGTGATTGAAAAGTTTTCCGTGAGTGGCAAGTAAGAAAAAGCGCAAAAAAAAAAAAAAAAAAAAAAAAAAACATGTGATCACATTTAATTCAAACTTGTGTAAGGCGTTAGGCTCCCATATGGAGGCTATCCTTTGCTGTTTTGTCCAAATAAAAATGGAAATCAACTCATCAACATAAACCAATGTCATGATTTTGGACCATATAATTCTACAACCAAACAATAAACGTGACAATTTAATATCGAAGGTGACATCGTTTTGTTACCCACCTATTACCTAACACTTATCCATTTTTAATTAATTATTTAAATTTAATCATTAAATTTATAGAATTTTTAAAAGTTTAGGTTTATTTAATTCCTTTGTGATTGTATAAAATTTATACATGTGATAGATATACTCGTATATATTAATTAATTTATAAATTTAATATATTGTTACAGTAAAATTTTAAGATCATATTTAAGTCTCATTCCGTATAAATATATGAGTTCTTTTTTAAAATTATACCTACTAATAAATTTAGGCAACATTTTTCAAACAAAGATCTCTTTCCTTATATCAAAGAAAACTAAAAAAAAAAAAAAATACACATTTAAGTTTCCAATTACCTAATCACTCACATGTTTAGAAGATAAAAGAATTTATTTTCACATGACTTAAAACAAAACCTTTTGACTTTTGGAACGAAATCAAATAAAATTTAGAGAGTTTTTACGGTGGTAAATATTGAATTTAATATAATTATATGTTTATTTTCATACTAAAATAAATAAATCTATTAAATCCTGTGTATTGATATGATGGTTAAATGTGTTCAATATCTTAAGTGTAATATGAGTTCAAGTCACGCTAATTGCTGTCTATAATTCACAAAAAAAAAAAAAAATCCCTTAAGTCAAGGTAAAAATTTTCAAACCAAACAATGTGTATAATTTTGACATGTTTATATATATATATATATTTGATATTGTAGGTTGATGTACAAGTATAACCATAAAGTTAGATAATGAGAGGTTTTGAGATGTCAAAATCAAATAAAATTGGTGTGGATGAACACCCAACTTATTTGCTACAACTAGAAATTTTAAAATAATATTTAAAGAATAATGAAAAAGAAATTCAAGATTGAATGGAGAACTTGTTGAATGATTTTAAAAGGGGAAATTTTGGGTATTATTCCTAAATAAAGAGAGAAAGAAAACCCCCATGAGCCTTTCACGTGCACTTGTGGGGCGTGGAATGCACGACGCAATCACATGGGAGAAAAATATTTTTACCATAAAAATAATTAAATACAAAAATAGTACGAGAAATAGATTAGTTATGAAAATAAGAAGTTTTTTTTATAGTGCATATCAGTGCCGTCTGTTTGGTTGGCGCCACCATTCTATTTTTTTTCTCAGTCATCATGTAATCTTATCGTTTTTAAAAAAATAAATTATTGATGCTGCTTGACATAGTGACGGTATTGATATATATTCTTTAAAAATATTCGTTTTTTCAATTGTATAAACAATTGTTTAAAAATATGAAAAAATATATTTTTTTATTGGTGTCGCTTGATATACCGACAACACTATTTTTCAATTTTCAAAAAAAAAAAAAGGCCAACATGATAAACACGAGCTTTTCTCTAAAAATTATTTAAAATATTAAAAATATTAGTTTCAAATTGATTTATTAAAAATATTAAGATATTAAATTAATCAAACTCTAAAGGCAACATTATTAGGAGAGACAATCACGAACTTTAAGCATAGATAGTAAATCAAATATGAAAATTAGCAAAAAGAAATAATTATAATTTAATATAAATTAATTATTTAAATCCCCTTGCATAGCGGGTAAAAATTCTAGTTTAATAACAATCACCTACTAATTCACAATAGCTTGATAAATACTGCAAAATATTCAATTAGTCCCTCTATTGTAGGGATTGAATCAAATTAGTCCTTCTATTATCAAATGGATCAATTTAATTCCTATACTATTAAAAAGTATCAAATAAGTCTTAATTATAAAAAAAATTAATATTTATGTATAAAAAATGTCTTGAAAACAATTTTGTTTTTCAATTGTAATTCAATTCCAAACAAAAGATTTTATTTACAGAACCATAAAAACTCTAAAAATATTCACTTTGTTAAATAACAAATAATATGTTTTAAACAGTAAATATTAACTTTTTTCAATTTGGCCATATTTGATTCTTTTTATAGTACAGGAATTAAATTAATCTATTTAATAGTAGAAGGACTAATTTGATCAAGTCTCTAAAATAAAGGAGCCTGTTAGATACATTCACAGATTGTCAACCATCACCACCACAACGATAATGACGACGATGATGATGACGGTGACGATGACAATGATGATGTGAGGTCCTTAGTTTTATTGATTAGAATGATAGAAATATGGGTTAAATTTTAGTATATTATGTATAAGTTATGAATTTAGTCTTAAAATTTTAATTTTATTATTTTTAATACGTATATTTTTAAAAATTTAAAAATTTTAAATTTCAATTCTAATTAAAACAATAATTATAAAATACCTTTTAAGTTAAATTATCTTAAATTACAATAGCTTTATAAAAACAACAAAATATTCAAGTATAAGGAAAAAGGAGAAAAAAAAACCATCAAATTCAACTATTAGTTGGAGTAATATTTCTTACTATTCAAAGAGTTTGCCATCAACGACCACGACAATGGCGATAATGATAATGATAATGTTAATATTGTGAGTCTTTAGTTTTGTCGATTTGAATGATAAAAACATGGGTCAAGTTATTGGTGTATAACTTACTAATTTCTAAACTTTTTCAAATTTTCAAATTTCCTATTAATCAAATAATAATTATTAAATTCATTAAAAATAATTTATTTTATTTAAAAAATCCTGTAAAACGCCGCAAAACATTTAAGAATAAAGAAATAAAAAAAAAATAAAACCATAAAATCCAACTATTAATTGAAGTCATAAAGTCATTTTCTTTTTTTAATATTCAAGGAATTTTCCCATAAAAACCACGACGATTATGAAAATAATTGAGAATGATAATGATAAAGATAATAGTACTAATATGACATTCTTTAATTTTGTTGATTAGAATGATAAAAACATGGGTAATTTTTTTGTTATTGGTTATTGTATTATGCGTAGATTATATATTAATTTAAATATTTTTTAAAATTCAAAATTTTAATTTTAACCAAACAATAATTATTAAATTTATTAAAATTAACTTATTTTATTTCTAAAATCCCATAAAAACCCGCAAAACATTCAAGCATAAAGAGAAAAAAAACCCATCAAATCAAACTATTAGTTGGAATCATAATGTCATATTTTCTTAATATTCAAGGAGTTTGTCCATAACAACCTGGACGATGTTGACGATAATGAGGATGATAAAGATAAAGATAAAGGTAATAATAATAATAATACGAGGTCCTTAGCTTTGTTGATTAGAATGATAAAAACATGGGTATTTTTTTTTTGTTATTGATTTTTCTATTAAATTAGTCTTTAAAATTTTAATTTGATTATTTTTAGTTTAAATATTTTTAAAATTTTAAAATTTTAATTATGATTAACTATTACTAAATTAATTTATTTTATATCCAAAGTCCCATAAAAACTGTAAAATATTCTTAATATTTTTATGTGACCTTAATTTAATATTCTCAGTTTGTACATTTTCGAATTTTAAAATTCAATCATGAAATTCATTAAGATAACTTATGGTTTGCCATAATGTTGAAGTGGATTTTTTTTAACCTTTTGTTAATTTATTTTACTAGAAAATATTTCAAAATTATTAAATTATCTTTCTAATCCTGTCCTTTAAATTTTTATATATTTTTTCAACTGAATTCATGAAACCAAAAGGTATTTATAATTTCCAATAAAAATTTTACAAAATTGGAAAATGAAAGCAAAAAACACAAGAGAAGAAAGAAATAAGAAAAACAAGTTCCACTATAAAGAATTAGTAATGGAATTGAGATACATTATAAAGAAAGGAAAAGTCAGAGATTCGGAAATAAATATTGTAAGGCAGAGAAAAGAAGTTGGAGTTAGCTGGTTTCAATGGCAGCCGTAAACCATTATTAGGTTCAAATTCCAAACCCAACCAGTCACCCCCACCTTGTCCCTTCAATCTGCAAGACAAGTTCATAGTTTTGAAAGAAACCAGCTTTGTTGGTAATTGAAATTAGGCAGGCTTCCAATTTATCCCTTCATAGGCAAAAAATGAAAAACAAGTTAGGCTCTCAACTTGTTTGTTTGCACAAACCATGCAACCCATAACGTTTATGTTATGCTCAAAACGGGAAAAACATAATAGATTCCAAAATAATTACAAAATTTGCATCAGAAAAACATGTTTGTAAAGTAAGAATTCCACGGGGAAAGATGAACAGAAAGAAAAGACAATCAGAACATATACCAGATAAGCCATTCTATATATGCCTAATTCATCCAAAAGCTACAAACATATGTTTCACAAGAATGTGCCATTGTCATGCTTAGATTTGGGTGCTGCAAATGAATGGCTAACATGTTGATGAAGCTAGTTATCTGCCTTTAGGTTAAAGTTGTCTTTAGGCAATTAGAGAAAAGCTCCCTAGGTGAATGTGATGCTCAATCAACCCAAGTTTTTAAATTATCTTCATTCTAATGGGGGAAACATATATTTAAATAAATTAGGTAGTGGGACAAATGTTGAAACTCAGGTTTGGTTACAACAGCCCAACCTAAAACTACTTTGGAAATTATTGTAGTGACTTACAATTTATTAAATTGATTATTGAATATGTTATTTTTCTTCGAAAATTAATTTCTTTTATTTTATAATATTAAAATTAGTTAAATTGATTAAAAAATAAATTTAAGTTTTTCTTTATAAATTTTATGTGACATGATGAACGATAAATTAATATATATGTATATATATTTTATTTCAATTGTTGATTAAATGGATGTCATTCAAGCACAAGTGTCTAAAGCAATTAAACAAAAAGAAATTGTTCATATTAAATCCAAAGGACATGCATGGTATTGTGGGGTATTCTTTTTGAACAAATTTTGTCCTTCTTAAATCTCTCAAACATTTTACTTGAAAACTTTTCAAGCTAATCTAAAAATGCTATCAATATCATGCAGCTAATACATGACTAAAATGAAAATAAAAACTAAAAATGACATCAACATGGAAGGAATGTATCAATATTTAAATTATTTAAATAAAAATGTATTAAAATTTAAAAATATTTTAAATACAATTTTAATACCATAAAATATACAAATATAATTTGATATATAAATTATAATATTTCATCAAATTTCACAATCTTTAGAGTATTAATTATATATTGATAGATTTAATATTTGTCGATGCATTGACAAAGTGCATTATATTTCTCGTACTCGAACTTGATGATATATATCTTTAGAAAATTAATATCTATCAAAAATATAGAATTGAGGGAATAGCTTTTCATAGGAAAAAGAACTTTAGTGGTTCAACTTTTTAAACCAAATTTTGGTTCTGTTCGCAGCGATAGTGTCGACATTTGGGTTGGTTGTTGGTCACGGTTTCTTTAATAGTATTTTCTATTTTTTTTCTTTTGCTTTTAATGTTAATTCACATTATCATGATCTTTATCTACACTTTCGTAGTTTTTGTTTGTCCATTTAGTTTTCTCTAAAAGTTATGGTGGTTCTAGTTTTAATTTCTAGTCATGTTTTAGCGTACATATGAGATTCTCTAATGTAAGGGTGTTGCCAAATCTATTAAGAAATATTCTCAATGGGTCATATCATGATAGAGCACAATGATTGAATTTGTAAAATTGGAATTTGATATGATAATAAGGAAAAGAATAGGTTATCTAGACTTAGCCTTTTTTGCCTTGTTGATGCGATGGGTCTCTTGGCAATGGTTTCTTGGTTTATCAAAGTTCATCGTTAGGTTGGTTTGATATCGGTAGTGTTAAGATGCAATTTTTAACTATTTGATCTAGGTGATGCATCTCTAGTTTATTTTCTAGATTCTTCTTGTGTTGCAGTTATTGTCCATTTATCTTTTTCTTCTTTTAATATTATTCCGCATACATGTCATTTATGCATTAGTTTATAATATCTTATCTATCATTTGTACTATGTGTCATGTAAGGAAAAAATCAGAAATTTTGTTTAGGGGGCCGAGATAAAATTATAAAATTTAGGAGGAGTGAAATTTAAAAAAAAATGTTAAAAAGCTTAAATTAAGTTAATAATTTTGCATAAGACCAAAAATGCAATTATTTCATTTAATGAAAAGCCTTAAAAAAAGCTTAAATTTAAGGTTTTAATTTTTGGGAAGGCCTAAAAGTCATTTCTCCCATATAGTGGAGGGTGGCCAAGGTCACTACTTACCTTTTTGACGCACCCCTAATTTTATACATTTGTCTTATGGTTCATCGTTGCTATTAATGGTAATATTTTGTTTAAAATGATAAAAACAAATAATTTAAGAAGAAAAAAAAGGAGTTATTTAAAATGCGAAATGGATCTTGATCTTCGTTTTTGCATTATCATGGTGGTGAAAACTAATCCATTCGTCAATTATAGTTTCTTCCTGAATTAGGGTTACTGATTTTTTTCGGGTAAACAGGGTTATTGATTTTTAAGTGAATGCAGTTTAATTGTTAGTTAGTGGTGGAGTTTGATTTCTTGAGTGGATGGAATTGAATTGTATATTTTTACGATAGTAAAAATATAATTTTATTATTTTAATAATTTATATCTTTATAATTTTTAAAGGGTTAAATCAAATTTTTATTATTTCGAGAGGGGAAAAATATAATTTTACTATCACTAATTTAAAATTTTATAAACTATAAAAGACTTAAATTAAAAATTTACCATTCTAGGGAGCTTCTACGCTCGGCCACTGTTGTTGGTTTTCTTAATAACAAAAAAAAAAAAAAATGGTTATCATCATCATATCCAAAGATTAACAAAATCATCATTCTCATCACAAAATAAGTGAGACATTAATAGAAAATAAATTAGCATGAGTTGAAGGTAAATTTCTCAAATCTGAAGTACACAACTGAGGAAATTAGTAATTTATCTAAGGGAAATGTGATGATTATTTAATGGGTGTATAAGAGAATAAAAGGCATGTGGGCTGTCTATAGAAAAGGCCAATGAACCAAACTTGGGCCATTACAGTGTTTTGTTTGTGAGCAAAAGCCGACTCATGCTTAACAATTTTGGGTTTTTCTTTTGCACTTGGTCTAGAGTTATAAGCCTACTCAATCATTTAGGCCATTTCTTTGGGATATTCTGAAAATTGAATGGTGAAGTTTATATGGATGCTATCCTGCCATTGACAAAAAGCTGCACAACTTTTTTTTTTTAAACCCTTTTCAATCAATTTAGATCTTTAGTGATCCAGTGGAATGCATGTGACTGTCCATTAATGTGGGTTAGTGGATTCAAACAAGGATGTAGTTCAATGGCTTTTCATACACTAGAAAAGATTCTTTTTACAAAGACAATAATATCTTAACCAAATGATCTCCGCACCATGAAAACAGGTTTAGGGACATTGAAACCTAGCTGTTGTATGAACATTAACAATGTTTGGTAGCCCTGGTGCATGCATGAGCAAATCCTGGAAAAACAATCATTACAGAGATCGACATTCAAAAAACAATCCACCCATGTGGAAGACATGAAGAATAATATCAAATTATTTTCGGCCGCTCCGCTGAAGATCTCTCCTTAGGAAATAAATAAGCCATGTTTTCATGTCTGAAGCTACTGCTGCTTCTCCTGCTATCTTTCTTTGTCTTAATTTCATTAAAAAAAATGGCATGGCCATATGTGTGTACATGTATGAGCATTAATTGAAAATGTCAAAACATGAGTTGCAACTTGCAACCATCATCCTTAGTAGTAAAGAGACCAATTTTGTTGGCTTGATTTTCAACCCACATATACATGTGCATGTGGGCATGCATCTGAAGGTACAAGTGAGCAATTGGTGAAACTACAAATTATTTGAAATGGACCATCTTCTATGTATATGTAATATTGTATTTACAGTGTGTAAACGTCATGAATGGCTGCTAGTGTTTTGAGACAATGCAGCAAATCTTTTCATCCCATAGTATGCTCAAACATGCATAAACATGTTCACCAACATCTCTTTTGGCTTTTGTATCATTGCATGTGGGAGGTTTTACACACATATATATGTATATTGTAAGATGGACATGATGGGTACTTTTCGCAAGTTGAACCCACTTTACTACTCCTTGTTTAATGCTTATTCCTTGCTGTAAGCATAAACAATAGATCAGTGGTAGGTGGAGCTCATTAAGTGCATGAACAAGAACATAAACATGGTTTAATATCTGGGTCAGAAATCCTTTTAAGATATGATTCGATCCTTTTCTAGACTGCGTTCAAATCAAATTGCATTTCATGTGTTATTAATTGTCATCATGTTATTTCATTTTTTTGATATTGACATGCACCCCACCATAGTAATGCCTTTGTTTTTTCCTCGTTATTCTCTTATCACATGCCTTTGTTACCAGCCTACGATATATATATGTATGTATGTATGTATAGGTGTATATAGGGGTCAGCAAGTGCTATGGAGCTCTTTGCTATACTGGTTTTCATTTGGACTGTAGTAGAATACTTAAAAGATAGGCAATTATTCACCACTTGTTATAGTAGAAAATTGTTGGTCTATAAGTCAATATAATTTAGACTGAAAAAATTATCAATGATTGGGACCCTCGAAAAGAGCTATAAACTGCAGATTTATATAATGAAACAAAAACGTGCTTATTTTTTTAATTAAAGCTTTGTGTCTGGAACATGCTAAAACATGTCTTTTGATAAAAGCTTGTTGCTGTCCCATGATCCATGCATGAATGTCGCCATGCAGTGTTCTTTATGGACACTAACAGTCACACTCGCAGTCAGCAATAACCCCATTATAACTTTTTCTTGGCTGATGCTGCTGCAGCTATTCTGAGAAGATCAGACAAGTATAAGTGCATGAACATGTTGTTTGAATAGAAAAATGCAATCTGTTTTTCTCCATAAATGTTTTTATTTTCATTTTTGTCTTCAATTGGCCGCAGCAGCTGTCAAGGTTTAGATATATGCATTTAAATCTACCTGGACTAAGTTCGAATTCTACCTTCTCAGTTTGAATAGGATTAGCTATAGACAGTAAAACAGATGAGAACATTTCTAATTGTATCCAAACATATATACATCCATATAGAAGACTCTTGAAATCCAATTGGAATGTGATAAGTTGGGTATATGATATGTTCTTTCAACATCATTACATCATACCCTGTTTCAAATACTTGGTTTGATGAACAAAGTGAACTGTTTTGTTCCTTAAGATTTTTGTTTTGTTTAATGTAGCATAATCAAGTGAAAAATGATGATAAAAATAATAAGCATAATAAAGCCGAAAACCTTGGTACTCTCTTTGTTTAGTGCATTAGGCAATAGGCATGTGAGTGGAACATGTATTATAGCAAGTTGTGGGTAATATATTGGGCAGCATGTGGGTTTAAAGCCTTTAAGGCAATGGCATTAAGTGAATAATGGCAGCAAGTATTTCCAAAGTGCCTAACCATTTTCCTTGTTTCAAAAATGAACTGCATCCATGCCATCATCACATTATATATACACATATATATATTTATGTATTGTATATATATGTAGATGACATTGTGGCCCAGAAAAGACTCTCAATAGTACTGGATGTCTGGATTAAGGGTAGTCCATGTTAGATTGAAAGCAACTTCAAAGGTTCATTTCAAGCCATCCCATTTCAAAATACCATCATAATTCATTAATTATCATAGTGTATTTAGCTTTGTTGGGGAACTGATGTGTGTAATAAAATGGGCAGAGAGACTAGAGGAGGAGGTCCGGTGGGCTCATAGCTGTCGAAACCTGTCAGGATTAGGACATTAATTTTGTTTGTTTTAAATGTGGTAGCCTTCCAAAAATTAATGTTGTCTCTTTGAAATTGCATGTACCTGCCTTATTTCAATTTATTGTTGGAAAAAGGTAATAGTGGATTTCTTTTTTAGATATTATTTAAATATGACCTCAATTAGATTAGAATATAAAACCTAAATATATATATATATTTAAATAGATATTGCATTTTCTACTTATTTTAAACTATATGTTGTTGAATATTTGTAAATTAATAAAATGTTCCCAGTAATTCAACTTTTTTGTAATATTTTTAGTACTCAAAATTTGGCGGAAAAAAGTAATTTGAAGAAATTTTTTAGTATTTAATTGTTGAGAGAAAAACACATGGAGGACGTTTGTCAGATCTAATATTTTCTATATTTTTACTATTAGTTTTACATATTACTATTAAATTTAATTTTAATACCACACATATTACATTTTATTGTATGATTCATCAATATGGCCTTATTGATAACATTACCCAATAAGACACCTATGGGGTCTACACCAAGCCCTTCCATTATACAAGAAGACACAAAGCAACCTCTATATCATTGAATTCATACCTCTTCAAACATTCTCAAATTATTATTAGTGACTTTTAATATTACGAATCACCTCTAGGCATCTCCTTATATATCAATAATGTTACATATATAGTCAAACTAACTATTTTTTTTTATATAAAAATGCATAAATTTCTGTATAAATTGCAAGTTTGGAACATAGGAAGCACATGCAAGTGCAGCCTCCTAAGTTAATAATTCTAATTAACAGTTAAACAATGTAAACATATATCTATCTATACATATGATTGGTCAAAGCTATGGGTTCCACATGTTAGTCTCCCTTTTGTTTGAAGTGACTAGATTTTGTATATATATAATTAGATATTTTCATTTGATTATTATATTATAAATTGGAAGAAGGGATGACAACAAGATTTAAACTTTGAAATGTACTCTGTTAATCAAAATTTCTTATGTCATATATAATACTCTCCAGAAAATCAATTCACGATTTAAAACAAAAAAAAAAAAAAAAAATTTCTTATAAACTTTTCATTAATAAAAAAATAGATTTAAATCATGAAATCAAATTACCATTAACCATCTGTTTACTTATTTTCTGTTGTGTCAAATCTAAGCAATATTGTGTTTTGATTGCAGTTGTAAGAACCCTATTTGTGTCAAAATCTTCCCATGTCTTGGTCTAAGTAGCTAGCTCAGCTTGCCCCCCTCCCCCCATTTTATTTTGTTTTGGTGTCAGATCAGGTCTCCAAGTTACAAGGAGTCTCAACATATCTTCTTCATTTTCAACTATTAATTTATATATATGGGTATGTTTTTTATATATATAATTTTTTTCTGTGGGTCAGGTCAATGAAAGGGTGACGACAACATAAGCTAAAGGCTTCTTCTTCTTCTTTAACAGTTCAACTGCTGCTGCTTCTTAATTGATGGCATGGCCTCTACCTTACACTCACCCTGATTTCTTGCTGGCCAAGTATATAAATAATGAATTACAAGCATTGATTTCATAGGGTTGTATAATGATATAAGACATAAGCGCTATAGAATAGAACAGCTAGCTGATTAGGGTTTCTTTTTATTAAAATAATATATATGGTTATGATTTTGGTTACATTGCAACCAGACCATCTCGCCAGTATAGTCTAAGTACTTGGCCTGCCTCATAGCACCACGTTTGCATAAATAAACCAAAAAATAAAGAAAGGATCGTCACTGAAATAGCCGATGGGAGTTTGAAGAGTCACTCCAAGGGAGGGAGCTTGAAAGGTCAGGGAGATTTCAACGCAAAGGTCAGCAAACCGAAATCAAGGAGGGCTGTAAGAAGGATACGTGGTTGAATGTATGGTCGACACTTCAACATCATACAGTTGATCATTGCAATAGGCCAACTCACGTTTTCCCTACCTTGTTGGAATTATAATAATTTTCTTCTGTTGGTAATCTATTTAAGGGACGGATGTTGGATTTGTTAACGTTAGCACCTCGATGATTCATCTCTACCTTCTTTTCTAGTTTGAACCACCTGTCTCTCTCTCACACCTTTACTATAATAGATAAGCAAAATCGGTATTGGTTTTTCTTAGTAAAATCTGTTTTTGTGATGTGGACGGTGCATGAGGTTTGTATTACGTACGTTTTAAACCCATCAATCCATGCATTTATGTATGAGGAAGGAATGATCTCATCATCACCGGTTTCATTATTTTACTGTAAACATTTTCAACCCAAAATCTGACACCACCCCTACTTCGGCGCCATTAGTTTGTGGCATACAAAGGGCACCTTGCTTGATGAGTAATGGTGGAAAATGAGTTCTATCAATATTTCCCAGCTGGATTTTTTATTTGGCCAGATGCTGTTCGGTCTCACAAACAAACAAGATGTTACAATTTTAACTTCCTTTTTATCGTGATTAATTCAGAATATGAAAATTCTTTAATTAATTGTGAATATTTTCTTGCATTATTTTCTCTTCTATAATAGATAAATACCTCGTATTAAAAAAGAACACGACATTAAGTAAGTATTATTTTGTTTTTGTTAAGTATGTTTTGATTTTCAAACTTTAATATTTTCACATTTGAAGAATAAAATAAAAGAAAAATGCCGCTCATAGTATTAAAAGTTTGCATCATTGAACTCGTCATAGTGCACGCAGATTTTAGGGGAAGTTAAATGATAACATTAACACCAAATAACTCAAATAAATAATTCTCTTTACATTCTCTTTATATTTTTTATATGTAGACGTCTGCTTTCCACATTTCATTTTTGTTCTAGGGTTGAACTTTAAAAGAGACCTCTTGCATGGTGGACATGAGAAGTGAGAACACGTGTAGGCAGCTAAGGAGCACACTTGCTTGCTCCTGGTGATGGGAAAAACCCAACACATAGTGTGATTTATCAAACATTTCTAAACTATATCAGTAGGATGTTAAATTATTCCATAAACTTTAATATATTTTAATTAAGTTCTTGAAGTCAATTAAATTTTTTTCGTTAACTTAACTATCAATTTAGGTGTTATATGTCAGTTTAGGTCTAACCTAGAGCATATTTAAAATATGTGGATCAAATTGTAAACACTTATTTACTTATTGTATGAACAATTTAGATATGGCGTGCTTATTATTTTTTTCTAAGTTATCCATACACATGTTTATAGTTTGATCCATGAGTTTTAAATACAATAAAAAAGTTTAATAGTGATTAAATACTAACAAACACAACAATTATAACAAATTCTTATCGTATTGATACATTTAACACATGTTAACTCTTACTAATGGACTAACTATCAAACACTAGCATGCCTAAGTTAATAGTTAAATTGACTAATTGATAGTTTAAGAATTTTAATTAGAATGTTTTAGAATTTAAGCTATAGTTTGGGTACGTATGGTGAAATCAACCATTTTAAAATATTGGTGTTGGATTTCCACCAATTGCCAGGTTGAACAAACACTAAACACCTGCCACCCATGATTTGGCGGCCCCCTCATCATACTTGGTCCTATATATATTATTCTTTTTAACACATGGCTGCTCTACTCTTCCACAGCTTAGCTCAAATCCCTTAACTAGTGGTACGCATACATATAAATGTGGGTTTTGGCTGATTTTCAGGGTGGGTTTTTAGGCTTTTTATTATATTCCCACGTGGAATTCACGTGAACACCATGTGGGTTCAAAGCAATTAGGGTTTTTAATGTAGATTTATGCTTGCCATTTCTTCACATTTTTATTTGAAGAAACATAAATGTTCTCCTGCTTTTCATTTTGACCGCATTTTTGTCTTGGACAGGAATGCTCAATAGTTCAGTGCTTTGTTAATTGTTGTTATTACAAACGTGAATTTAAGTGTGTTTAAGTGATTTTTTTTTCAAAATTGATAAATTTTAACAGAAAATATTAGTAATTTTTTATAATAGCGGTTCTCATGGTATGGTCAAAGTGCAGAGAATTGCAAAGTCGAAGGGTGACATACACCATTTATTCTTGTGATGGTTTATTCTTGTGAAGTTGGAGAGCGCTCTCTGGGAAAGCTTTGGCAAATGTTCAAGAACCTCCCTTTATTTTTATGACGAATATGGCTTCTGTAACGGTGGTGGAGCTTTCACGTGGAACCCATCGGAATGGTACCCTACAGTGGTTGTAGAGGCATGGCTTCTTTATTAGGGTGTGTTAGGTTCACTTGATGGTAGTGTGTGGGAGTGAGTATTACAAAGGAAAAGAACTTCCAAGGAAAAAAAAATGATTCAAATGAGAAAAATTGATAATTTTACCGTAAGTTTAAAATAAAGATAGTTATAATAAGTTGGGTGGGGTTAGTTTCAAGTTAAGTTTTTATATATTTATGGTATTATTTATTATTACATATATTTGATATAAATTATATAATATATTAAAATAAAACAATATCTCACAATATTTAAAGTTTAAATTGTACACTTATTTTAAATT
This sequence comes from Gossypium longicalyx, assembly GCA_025698465.1. Lineage (NCBI taxonomy): Eukaryota > Viridiplantae > Streptophyta > Magnoliopsida > Malvales > Malvaceae > Gossypium > Gossypium longicalyx. The sequence continues at coordinate 91,542,049 of CM047004.1, forward strand.
ACTCAATTCTTTTTTTAAAATATAACAAATTTGTCTATTCGAAATTTCGAGGTTAGACCAATAATTCGAATTTCTTTGAGTGGGAAGACTGAGTCTCTTTGGGACAAAAAACCTACGATAAAGCAAAGTGGACTTTTGTAAGGTTTAGATGTCCCCACTTGCTACAGTTTCTACACATTATTAATTTCTCCATAGACCTAACCATGTAACTGTCATCCCCCATTGATAACCTACTTTTATTAAGCTTATGGCCTATATTCATTCACCTCCATTTTATCAATCTCTACATTAATTTAATTTTTATTTTAACTAAATATTTTTAAATCCATAATTTCCACACGCATATATGTGTCATAGAATTTTTAATACAAAATTTAATAAATTTAGTTTCATTTAATTGATCATCAATCTTTTCTTAAACAGAAACTAATGTATTGCAACAAATAAATATTTTTAGGCATAATGCTAAATTTAACTTTTGATGTTTCATTTTTAAGCATGGTAACTCACATTTTTTAAGCATGGTAACTCACATGGCAACTCATATTTTTTTTTTAAAGAATTTTATGAATTTTTTTTTGAAATTTGAAGTTTTTTTTTTATAATTTTAAAATCACATTTTAAATTTTTATGGGATGTTAACATGACGTGCATATAAATTGTCATGTGAATTATCGTGTCAATATTATTAAAAAATAATATTTTAGACTATATTTTTATTTAAAAAACAAATTTAAAAAAATTAATAGTTAAATTTAACTTTAAAAAAAATTAAATTGAGAATATATAAAATCAATTCAGATAATATAAGGTGGAAGGCGAAAGGCAAAGTGGAAGCAGGTGACGTAGCAACCGTCACAATCGAATGATGTAAAGAGGGAATAGAATTCCCCAGTTAATTACCTTTTGACTGCACTATGTATGTTATTTAATTAACTTTCTACCAGCTTTCCATGAAAGTTTGGTGTTATTACTTAAATTATTGATGTGGCAACATCATTTGTCTACTAATGACAAAGTGTCGGCTGCTCATATATAAAGAAAACCTGAAGATGCTTTGTTATGGTAAAACATAGTGGTTTTAATTAAACAAATAATCTAATTAAACATCGAATCTTAATTATGTCTGTGAATTCATCATCTCGTTATGTCTGAGGGTGTTCATCAGATTTCAGACAGGAAAAACATAAGATAATGTAGTTTTGAAACTGAAATGTGAAGGAAAATAAAATATATTTATTATCTACAAGGAATATAAACTGTTAAAAAATGAAATCAAAGTAAGAAGACGAAGAAGAATCCAGCTGAGCTAAAATTCTATACCTACAATGCTAAAATAAAAGCTACAAGCTGGTTCCTTGTGAAAAAGAAAAAATTCTGTACGGTAAATCTTTTTTTTAAAACTTAATTTACGTCTAATTAAGCTTGATTTACTAAGGATTTAGCGTCGATAAACGTTCCATGAAAGCCGTATGGGACCCTGGACGGTAATTTGATTGAAGCTTCCAGTTGTAAATTCATGGCATTCACGATTTGAAGCTCTGATTTCCATGTCTTCTCGTCGTGAACGAAGCAAAGAATATAGCCGTCGTCTTCAGCGGATTCGGGATCGTCGTTTCGTGGCAAGAAGAATGGTTCGCCACCGTATCTTTTATCGCCGTAAATGTGCTTTTTAACCTCACCGGTGAAAAGATCAACTTTGGCAAACCCCGACACTTTTGGCCACGGTTCAGCAATGGCAAGGTAAGCGTACCGTGTCTTTCGTCCAAGGTGGTTCCTGTTCACCATCCCGGCTTCTAAGTTTACTTGCTCTGATTCCGAAATTATGGGGCGACGAGTAGACTCACCGGTTTTTAAATTCAGCCTGATTTCGGACAGTACACTCTTTAAGCTCTCGTCACATTCATTGAAGATGGAATCGGGTGGCGTCATGCAAGAACCGATCACCACAACTTCGTCGGATTCCGGCTCTTCCCAAGCGTTCCAGAGATGAAAACAGAAAGTTTCCGGCGATTCAACCCATATGATATCCTTGGAATCACTCGCATTTTTCGAAAGAATCCCAAACCGGGACTTCTTGTTCTTGTCATAAATTACTGGAGATCCGCCGGTGATCATTTCTTGTAGCTTGAAAACAACTTGCTGATCAGGGATCACCACGAAATTCTCGGTGATAGCGAAGTCATGCATCATGGTCGGTACGGGCAAGGGAATTTCGACGTCGGGTGATTTTTTACCGTCCGGTGAGAACTTGAAATACTTCAAGTAAGGCTTTTGGACAACATCGTAACTCAAAGCAAAGAGTTCTTTTGAAACAGGGTCGATTTTGGGATGAGCAATCATTGTTGATTTAAGTTGATCATCGAAATCGTATCGTCCAACTGTTTCTAAATCACCTGAGGGTGTGATCCGTACGTGGTAAGGGATGTCATCTTCGGACATAGCTAATAGCCGGTCGTTGAAATAGACTAAACCGGCATTGGCTACGCCGGTGCCTTGCTTGTGATCAACAAGGCCGCAAAGTCCCCTCGCGTAGAAAAGCAAAAGCCTAGCAATCCCTGAATGACCATGGAGTTCGCCGATAGCTTTAGGGAAAACAGGGCGGCCCAGTTCCTTCTCTTGTAAAAGCCTTTGCGTTTCGGTGAAACGACAGGCGTAACTAGCGTCGCCATTATCAATAGAAACAGCATGAACCATGCCGTCACCATCAAAGAAGTGGTGTCCTGCAACTGGTTCGAATAAAGGGTTAGCACCATTCCGGAGATAAACACCGTTGATACAAGAAGGGATAGTTCCGGTAACGGGAAGAGAATGCTTAACAGGCTGTTCAGGGACAGGAGCAAAATTCCCAGCGATTTGCACACGTGGGTCAGCTGTTTTAGGAAGTGGGTGTTGAAGTTCGCGTGAAAGCAATGAGTTTTCAGCCATGTCAAGCGCCATGGCTGCAGCTCTTTGTAGGAGGTTCCACTTAGGCTGTTGCCGATGTTGCCGGGTTTTGGGTTTTACATCATCACTAGAATTTTGGTAGGGTTGTTTAGGGAAATGGATAACCGAAGGAGAGTTCAAAGCAGAGTGAATAATGTTGGTATCTTTGTTTTTTCTAAGACAAGTCTTTTTAGACTGACATTTCTTCCATGAAATGGATGTTGGAGAAAAACCCAAATCTACCATTGAAGAAGAAGATGAAAGAGGGTGAGAAATCATGTGGGGTTTAGCCCAAATACCTGTTGAAGAAGCCATTGATTGTTAGAGTGTTTTAATAGTGGCAACTGAGATTGTTTTTCGCTGAGGAAATGAAAGGCACATAGGACAAAAAAGTAGAAGATAGAAAGGTTACTTTGAGGAGAGAAAGCAAGGGAAAATGGGTATAAATAGAGCTTAGGAGAGGGGTAGGGGGGCCAATGGGAGGTGACGAAAGGAAGGGCTGGCAGTGGGAACTCAGTTCAATTTCAGCCGTTTGATATCTGAAGCATTGAAATAAAAAGTATTTAATTAAAAAATAAAACAAATAATTAACCGGTTTACCCGGTTAGAAAGTTCAAGTCAAAATCCTTGAGTTTCCCTTGTCCCTCTCCATTGCTGCCTAAAATGAACCCTTCTATGAATCTATCTGAAAATTGAAACTTTAACTCCTCTCACTCAAAATCAATTCCCCATTTTTGCTTCTCAGCCATTAAAGCTCTTTGCTTTCTGAGATTCTTCAATCGTAAAGGTAAAATTTTTATCCACCGAGTGTTCTTATTTATTCTATTATTTCCCCTGTTTTGTTGATGAAATGAAAACCCAGATCGAATTTATTCTTTTCAGCGTTTTTTTTTTTTTTTTGGTTTATATGATCTTTTGTTTGTTTGTTATCTTGGTGAACAAAAACTATGGCTTTTTCTGATTAAAGTTTAAATCTTTCCCTTCTGGGAAATGTTTGTTTTCATTTTTGTTGAAATTTTAGCTCTTTAACATATTTGACAATGGTCAAAATGATCAGGAACTTGTTCCTCAGCTTGAATGCAGAAGAAATAAGAGAGGGCTATGGCTATTTGCTCCACCATCCTGCAATCACAGACTACAATATAGCTATGTAACTTGATCTATGGGGCAATGTTGTTATTAATTGATGCCTCAATACTTTGCCTATAGGTATCATTTATATAGCTCAAGGGGATGCCAACATGTTATATTGTATAGCCTACTTGATGATCCCATTATCCTTTTGCTTGATTGTATTTCAAATTGAATGACGATCACTTGTTTCTTCTCGGTTTTTTTTAAAGGATTTGAGGCTTCAGATATTTAGATTTACTTACTTGTTCATGCAAATCTATTTATTTCATACTTATAATATTGTTTTTAATATTTGAATCTAAATTATGTAATGAAATATAATTTATGGCGCATATCTCCACGTTTACTTCACTGATTTATTCCTTTAGCAACTTACATCTTCGTGCATAAAACAAGTCAAAGTTAGATGGGGTGTGGTTTAGGCACAAATGTAAATTTAACCGATTAATTTTAAATGAATATTCCAATACATAAACAAATCTTATTGTAAAATGCTATTAAACTGTAAAAATATCCCTATAATCGTGCAAATAAATATAAATTTAAAAAAAAAAAAGAAAAGAAAATTTGATTAAAGAAAAAAGAAAAACTCCACTTTTATGTATAAAAAAGTGATTGAGGCAGACCATAATCCTATTGGTTCATGTATCAAGGATATGAAAATAGAAGGTTTTGGATGTGTAATGCGGTAAGTTTAATTTATTTTTTGTCTCACATTATAGTATTGTTATAGTATCTAATCTCACCGTTATCGCTGATTTTTACACTAAATTTAAGTAAACGCACTACCCATTCAAACTCACCCTTATAGTTAATTTAGAAGTTGGTTTTGGAAAGTGATTTTAAAAAAAAAATATTTTTGAAATGTTTAGTCTAAGATTTAACTGTGTACTATTATGGTCAAAAAGTGCTTTCATGAAATAAAATATTAAATTTATACATGATGCTCTGAAGTAAAAAATGTGCATTTAAATAATGATCAATTTCGTTAATATTATGATATTTTAGTAAATATATAAAAATATCTATTGTAACTCATTATTAATATTTTAATATATGAAATATAAATTTTAAATATTTGTAAGTAGTTAATATTAATTAATTGCAAATTTTAATTTGAATATATAATTTATATATAATTATTATTAAAATATAATCATTATAAATTTAAATAAATTTCAATAGAAAATAATTATATTCTTAATATAAATATTACATAAAATATATTGAATTATAAATAGGGGTTAAAGATGTCATTTTGACTTCAAAAATGATTTTGAAAAAGTAAAAGCAGAAAAACAATTCTTGCTTTTGAGTTTAAAAGTTGTTTGTTTATCATTAGTTATGACTCCAAAAGCACTTTTAGCCCCCAAAACACTTTTGAAAAGTAACGAGAAATAAGACCTTAACCAAAAAGTAAAGAAGGTAAAAGTATCATATTGCTCCTGTATTAAGAGTTACATTATATTTTGTTCCTTTTATTTAAAAATGGGTAAATTTATTCTTATACGTTAGAGTAAAGAGTAAGCTTGTCATTTCTATTAAAAGTTCCATTCATTTTTATTATTAAAAACATGCACGGTTGATGGAATAACTAAACAGTTATATGTGACATGTCACTGTATCTCATTTTAACATATACAGATCAATTTTTAACAGTAGAAATAGATGAAGTTCTAAATTGAACGATCAATTTGATATTTGACCAAAGGTATAAAGACTAATTTACTTATTTTTAAATAAAAATAACAAAATATAATCTAACTCTTAATACATAAAAAAGAATTGAATGATTCTTTCGAATTAACTCATCTTTAAATTCCACCCTATATTATGGAAAGAAAGAAACAAAGGACTTGATTGTTTGTAAAATTTAAATTCCTTTTGATTAATGTGGCTTCTGTGGAAGATGCTATGTTTTGAGATAAAAGTATCCAACAACTTTAGATTAAATTCTCCCCATATTCAATGCATACCATGTGCTACCAAACCCAAATCTCATGGTGGATATCTCTTTAGGAACCTAATATTCTCTCATCTTTGACTATAATTCATGTTTTTTTTATTTCTTTTAAGGTTTAAAATCACCACCTAAGTATTTAATTTTTTTTTTGTGAAAAGTAATATTTAAATTATTAATTTTATCTATTTTACCCTAAATCATAATATTAACCAATAAAAATATGACATGTCGTATAATTTTAAAATAAATTAAAGTGAAATTAATAATTTAAATGCTTCAAAAATTCAATTGCGAAAAACACAATTTAAGAGTAACATATTAGATTTTTTTTTAAATTTATTTTGTTACTTAATTAATTTATAAATTTTAGTTTAACGAGTAATAAGTTTATTTGATCTAAAAGAGGTTGAACCGGTACATGAATATTAAAGAGCAAGAAACTAGGAGAAAATGTAGGAACTCTATCTTACCCACTTTTGTAAAAAAAAAAAAAAATTAAAGCGAATTAGACTTAAGGTGAGTTCAGACGGGTGGTATATTTAGCAGCAATTAATATAAAAATAACGATAACGGTAAGATTAAATATAGTAACGTAAGATAAAAAATAAATTAAATGCATTGCACCACACATACTATCTATTCAAACCCACTCTTATAATGTGATAAAAATTATATAAAACAACTCTCTCTATATATATATATTTAGGGATAAGCACGATATTGTCTTATTGTACAATATTTATATGCCAAAAGTTTGAGAGCTTGTAAAAATGGGTGATCAAATTAGGTCGGTATGGCAGTTAGTTGTTTATTCAAACCGAGTTTCCTACCTCTCTTTTGACTAATACTTTATTGTATTATATTAATTATTGATTAAATAAATGAATAAAATTATAAAGCAGACGCGTTACTTAATTTGCATTCTATTTCAATAGTAATCCAATTGTTTGCTTCTAATATCAAAAACACCCCATTTATATTAAAACTATTTAAATTACTATTGAGTGGACATCATACTCGTTTTGAAAGAAGTTATTCAATTATCTTTTGTAGGAAACCGATAAACCTCTTAACAATGATCAATATTATATTCGGGATGTCTATATTCGATTTTATCTTCTAAATTTATAAAGAATTTTGAGCAATTCAAGAAATGAAACTACTTTAAATTTCAAGAAAATGTGAGCTTGCCCATAAATATCATCCCTTGAACAGACCGTACTTTAAAACTTTTTCACATGTATGAAATAATGTTTAGTATAATAAATGGTGATTAAGGCACTAACTATAAGACTTAGTATAATAAATTGATGTGCCAATAACTTGTTTATATTGTGCATTCCATGCAACAACCGTTAATAACGATAATAACCAACTTCTAAATAAGCAAAAACCGAGTCCCTAGCATTAAAATTTGGCCAAACATATTTCAGTATTGGCTTGACCAAAGATAATTTTAAGTTTAGAGGATTTGTACCAAAAAAACAAGAAATTCCCTCGTATATCCATAAAGCTTCCATCATTGATTACGGATATTCCACTCTCAACAAATATTTAATACCCCCCAAAAAAACATTATCAAAAGCTATTAGTGGTTACTGCTTAATGCTTGTCAAAACCCAACATTTAATTAAAAAAAAAAACAAGCAAATTAACATATTAAGAAAATTCTTAAAATTTGTCACAAGTCCTTACACTTTTCTTATATTTAGAATTTAGTCATTGTACGTTTATTTCTAGGATATTATCCTCTTTACTTTTCAAATTTCAAAAAATTCAAGTCCAACTATTAACGCTATTAAAATTATTTTGTTAAATTCAATTTCATTACAGCATATCTTTTTAATTAAATTGTTGCCAAATGAGTACTCTTTTTTATTTCAAAATGTCACACAAACAAATTTAACAAAATAAATTTATTAGTGTTAACAATTGGGCATGAGATTTGAAATTTAAAAAGCAGAGAGACTAAATTCTTAAAAATAAAAGCACAGATATTAAATTCTAAAATTATGAAGAGTACAAAGACTTATAGCATATCTTAACCTAAGCAAATATGTACACTATATTGTATAGGGTAAACTACCAAAATAGTCACTTTTGTTTGCCTCAAGTTACATTTTAGTCATTTATGTTTGAAATGTTACGTTTTAGTCACGTTATCGTGTTGTAACATTTTAGTCATTGAGCCGTTAATTGTCGTTAACAGTGTAACAGTAAGCTGATGTGGCACGTTAAATCATCATTTCAAAAGAAAATTTTAGGTTAAATTATACAATTGGTCCCTATATTTTTTTGTTTTGAAGAATTTAATTCTTTTTTTTAATATTTTTTTAACTTTCATTTTTTTTCTTTATTTTCCACTCTCTTCTGATTCTCTTTCTGTTTTCCTCCCTTTTCTATTTCTTTTAACATAATTTTTCTATTTTTTTATTTGTTAAAACTAGCCCCTATAATTTTATTTTTTTGAACAATTTAAAATTTTTTCTTTTTCTTTTTTTATTTGTTAAGCCAGATATCTTTAATTACAAACTCTGTATGTAAACCCAAAGACCATTTTCAATCATTGCAAGATGAATAAAATAGATCTTATTGAATTAATCAATATTGATTCATCTTCGATATATAATAGAACACCAAGCTACATTCTACCAAAGACATTGATTTGCTTACCAAATTGATGCCAATAATTAGAAACCAAGCTAACCCTAATGAGATCAAAAAGGTTAACCAGATTCATGAGAATATTCATTGAAATATCAAGTCCAAGCAATTCTATAAAATCACCACAATAATCCATTTTTGGGTCCTTTGTATAGCTTCAACAATAACGGTAAAATATCAGAAACCTCAATTCATAATTGTCTATAATAAGCAAAAAAAGATTAAAAAAAAAGAATATTTATTCTGGGTTTTCATTGAAGATCAATACAAAATTGTTACCCTAAGTTGAAAACATATTAAAAACTAATCAAAAGAAAGATTAAATAGAACGTAAAGGAAATACCCAATACCAAAATAAAAGTATAGGGACTAGTTTTAACAAATAGAAACATAGAAAAATTATGTTAAAAGAAATGGAGAATAGAGAAAAATAGAGGGAGAAGCAGAGAGAATGGAAAAAAAAGAAAAGAAAAAGAAAGAAAGTTAAAAAACATAAAAAAAAATTTTAATTGCTCGGAATGAAAATTTATAAGGACCAAATGTATAATTTAACCTAATTTTTTTGTTTAAAATGATGATTTAACGTGCCATGTCAGCTTATCTTTACACTGTTAACGATAATTAACAACTCAGTGACTAAAATGTTATAACACGATAACGTAAGTGACTACAACGTAGCATTTCAAACATAAGTGACTAAAATGTAACCTGAGGCAAACTAAAATGACTATTTTGGTAGTTTACCCTATTGTATATTGTGATTAATATTAATATCAAGGGTAAACTACACCCAAGGTAACTAAACTATTTATAAATTTATATTTTGGTCACTCGATTTTAAAAAGTTACACAATCGTCACTAAAATATTTGAAAGTTTTCATTCAAATCACTAGTTGTTAAGGTTTTTTTTTAAAGCCCCACTAGTAAACTCCAAGTGATAATTTGACAATTGGTGCGATAGATCGATACCCATCGATAAGTAGAAAAACATACCTTAGATTCAAGTCGATTTGACAACCATTTCTAGAGATCGGAGAATAAAGATGTTTGGATTTAGTTTGCAATTTTGTGACATTCAAAGTTGTTTATAAAAAAAAAATTGAGTTATAGAAGAGAAGAGAAATGAGAGCTTTTGATTGGTGTAAATCTTGTGAACAAAGAAAGTCATATAACAATGATTTTAATAGGCGAGTGACTTAAAATGAAAACTTTCAAATTTAATGACCATTTTATAAGTTTTTAAGTTAAGTAACTAAAATATAAATTACTAATAATTTAGTGAGCTTAAATATAATTTTACTCTTATATAAATAATGTGAAAAGAAACGAGCACATATTATTGAGTTCTGCTGCATTATCAATGTGGCGATAATTTTTCCATACCAAGTCTCCAATTATATGACACGAATCGTCCTTCTCCCTCATATCTTTAAGGGTTTTTTTGGGCTTCACCAAAATAGAAAATAGTGGTACCATTTGGGGACAGATTCACACCAAGTTTGCATTAAATATAACATGAAATTGTTACAAGCAAAAGGCAAAACATTTAAGATATGCTGCGCTATCTTTGTATATAACTAAACCTATGTCTTTATCTCTAATAATTCACTCTTACACACGTTTTCTCTTGTTTTTTAAAAGGATAATAGCAATATTGCTTTATTGTTTTTTTTTTATATATAGGACTTGCTAATAAAACGCATTTAAAAAATTTAATGCAACAATAAGATTATCTTAGTTGACAATAAAGTGAACGGAATAAGTGGGAGTGGTACTAGTGGATTTTTTTTTATGCATTTGGACGGAGTTTTGATCTCGAATCATTATTGTTGGAAGAGTTTTATGTGAATACTATATTGATTCAAATATGATTAGATTCAGACTGTAAAATGGATTTATAAAAAGGTATAATGTCAAATTTAGCTCTCAGCGTTAGCATCTTTATCAATTTAGCTCTTATTCTTTTTTGAGCTAAATTTGACCCTCAAGGTTTTAAAAAGAGTCAAATTTAATTATCAAACTTTTAAAAAGAATCGATTTTTTTAAAAAAAATACTAACTAAAACATTAAATTCTTAAACATTGCAGTCCGCATGATAATCCATATATACTCTATGCTACTTTTTTTTTTTTGAATTTTTATGAAATTTTTATAAATTTTAAATTATTTGTTGACGTGATATATGAGACAAATAGTGTCATGTCAGTATGAAGTATATATAGATTGCCACACGGGCTGACATACCAACACTAAAAAATTAATGTTTTTAATCAATATTTTTATTAAAAAATTTATTTGATTATTTCTGAAAGGTTAATAATCAAATTTAATTAAGAAAATGAGATTAAAATTGACAAAATAATTAATTGTAGACATAAATTCAAATTTTATTGGAAGTTTTTATGAATTGGAATCGTGACCAATAAGACATGTTAATGTATAAAAGTAAAGAATCTTATTAGGGATGATTATGATGAACCTAACTCCGAATGTGGTCTCCGGTGTTTAGATGGACCGACAACTCATCAACATTACGCCATGTATTTGATTCATTGAGATTAATATGTATCCAAAGTTAATAGAAATTTAGGAGCATGCATGTATTTATTCAAATAATTATTGAAGAAATCTTTACTTTTGTCCGATCTGGATTCTCTTATCACTTTATTTACTGGCAATCTATTAAAAAAATTTAAAATATTAAACGATGTTTGTATAACTAAATTTATGCACATAATAAATATTTTATTATTCGAATAACTTCTATTTTTTTAGTTATCAATGATAGAAGTGAATACCGGAATTATTTGTAAGCAAGAAAAATAGAAAAAGCATGTTGATTAAGTATTAGTTTAGTTGGTGTCGGGATTTAAATTTAAGTACGTTTTTTTTTTTTTTGGTTAAGAGTTTGAGAAGGATTATAGGTTGAATTATGCATTGTATAAAAATAATAATATTTTATTTAAATCATATTTTTAATAATTAGATTAGCCGATGAGGCCTTAATATTATTGATTAATGCGGAGGTCTTGGATCGTTGAGTACTCAAATTCGAGTTTCATTATTCACAATTACGATGTGCGAGACTTCAATTCCAGAAGATACGTTATAAATGAAATTTGTCTAATTCTTTTCGATTTTTCATCCACTATATTTAATACTAACTTAATTAAATTATGCATTATGATTGCTCGAGTATGTATTTATATTTATATTTATATTTATACTATAATTGTAAAATTATTTCAAAAAAAAAATGATTAGATTAGATTAGGAAGATCCTAACAACTATTAGCGCCGCTCTTTATTAAAGTTTAGATAGCTAATTATATCATTTTTTGTTTTCTTCAAACACTACAACATATAAGCGACTATTATATAATATCGACGGAAATTGTCGGTATAAAGCATTTCCCTTTACCGACGGATCATGGAAAATTGTCAGCATTATCAGTCAAATTCTTTTTTGACCACAAAAAAAAAAACGTGGCCTGTTTTCCTTGTAAACCCTAAACTTGTAAGATACACATTTTAGATTTGTTAATTGTTGCTATTAAGAAACATTTTTTCCCTTTGAAATTGTTGAAATTAATTTATAATATATGAAGATAAAGATTGGAAGGTGATGAAGGACACTTAGATAATCTACTTTATCTAAACAATTCATATTAATTAGATAATTAAAAGTCCAAACTGAAGATTAATTTATTAAAAAAGAAAGGATGGATGTGAAGCATTGATGTACCTTATTAATCAAATTAGTTGATAAAGTAGCAATTAAATACTACATAAAATTCCCACGAGAGTCACCCACGTCCACCTATGACATTTTTATATTAATTAAATTTAATCAGAGATTATAAGTTAATTAAGCGTGTATATGTACATATATTATATATAAGAATGAAAGGTTAGAGTGAGGCTGGCTGTAATTTGCTGACTGAGGACTACATATTCTTTAGTCCTTACCCACTATTATGAACTCAAAACAGATCAAAGGGCAAAGGCAAATCAATTTTAATTTGGTTTAAGATATGATGAAATCTTCATTTAAGTGATTTGCTATGGGAACATGACAATATGAACAGATGTACAATGTTGTATATAATTAAGGCACCTAACCTCCACACTTGCTCCCCAGTATAGAGGAATTAACTAATTAAAGATATTTTAAATTAAGACGTTTTAGAATTAGATTTCTTTACGTATCATAACATCATTTAAATTTAAAAATTAATTGAATTAAAAAATCAGTTTGACAAAAGCCTAAGTTTTTTTCTTTAAGTCATGTCTAGCGGTGGTGTTAGTCTCTGTGTTAGCTATCACTCGCCTTTTTCTTCTATCCATCAACCCTTTTTTTCTTTCTTTTTCTCATTCACTCTATGCGTCTTCTCTTTTTTCAGTTTGCAGATCTATTTTATGAGTATTTTTGTTATCTTCACAAGTTGTGATGTACAGATAACAGTGTCTATCATCTTGAAATACGATTGACCACCGATAGTTTCTTTTAGAAAGTGGGTAGCTCTTTGTTGATTTCTTAATCTGTTTTTGTTTTGAGAATTTTTGCAGAATAATAAATGATTTCATGAGTCTGTTTGGACTCATGTTGTTTTAATCTTTATATTTTTTTGTTTGTTTTTCCATTGTTTAATAATTCTTCACTTTTAGAAGTTTTTGTCTACTCTTGTAGGATGTGGTTGATTTCCTTATTGTATTAAGTGCTTGCAATCACTTCTGATATGTTATGCTTGAGTTGTGATCGAGACAATTATCAATGTGTCATAATATTCTATTGATGCTGAAGCTGAAATTTTTGTTATGTTGATGGAGCTTGTCTTTCAGCACGTATAACGGTGTTTGTTATTTTTCCTCCCAAATTGTATGATCTTATTCATTTGAATGAATTAATGAATTTCTCTTTTAAAAAAACAATCGATTTGACAAAAAAAATATTTGTGCCTAAAATTAACCAGTCTTGACTCGATTTAACTTGACCCATTTTACACTTCTTCTCGTGATGGTCCTCACCAGAGATGACACTAAACTCCAAAGGGGTACAGTGCATATAATACTATTAGCCATCTTTGAGTCACCATCTTCATTTCACACAACCGGCATTAGTTTCATTGTCTTCCAAGTTGGATGCTACTATTGTGCCTAATAGAGTTCGGTTCTTTGCCCCATGGATTATGATCAGATTGGGGGACCTCTAAACAACTAGATATGCCATTTTGTTCATGGCTGAGGATGTTATTGAAAACATTCGGTATAGAATTTATTATGATAGTGATATTAATTGATAATTATCTAAGACATGGATAGCTTATAAATCTACCAAAGAGCCCAAATTGTACCCTACTACAAGCACAATTGTTGTTGCTGGTGCTGTCTATAAGAATCGGCTTTATCCAAGGGTTTAGAAATTAGGAAGTCAATGTTAGAAGTTATAGTTATGGGGACAAGGAAAAAGATTGGTAGTTTAATGTCGTCTTTCTTATTTGCGAATACCGAAATTGGAGCAACATGTGCAGCGCCAAATTCAGCCCCCCATTGTCCATCACGCAAAAAACAGATTGATTCCGAATGGAGTATGGCTATATGATGGATTGTGAATTTTAAAAAAGTAGGGGTCAAAAAGAATTTGAAAGCAAGGGAAAATAGCAGGAATCGATCACTATATTCATCGAGTACTACATAACTCGTTAAACTCATTTAATATATTGTGGATGAGGGGATGACAGTTTTACATATCTGGATTAAAGTCGCACATAAAATAATAAAGTGAAAGTAAATCAAGTTTACAATAAATGAATGGACCTAAATTGGAGAGGAATAATTAGGGATGATTGAGACATTGAAAGAAAAGAAGGGGGCCGGTAATTGGCTTTAATTTTAATAAGCCATTGCTGCTGGGGAGTGGGGAATGTGTGTGGGATCATGTTCATGGCTGATGGGGGTGTATAATATAACCATGAACATGTGATAAGAGAAATTGTTGTAAAGACTAAGGAGGTAGGCTAATGGATGATGGTCTTGACAATGTTATGTTCTTTTCATTAATTTTCTTGTATTGTTTTCTTTGGCTTTTGTTTAGGTTTAAATTTAATGTAGGATTGAGATCCGGCTTGCATGTTATTGTAATTTTATTTTGTCAGATGGAATAAAATCACTTGTTGAAAGAAAAGGGAGGGTAGGCTACTTCCATGATAAGAAAAAAAAGAAGATAAATATTAAATTATATATCAACTTTAATTTAATGTGCAATGTATATATGGGTTATGATTTTGTTCGATTTATACATGAAATTTTACTAACAAAATTATTGATTTAGCATAATTTTATGTTGATATATTGCATACACAAACAATTGTATTAATCCAATATGAAAATAAATACATGTATTCATTTATTCAAATGTCTACAATTGAATCAAAATTAAAATATTATTTCAGCAAATTACGTCTACGTCCTCAAACACTACCAAATATATGACATTACAAAAGATACAAATAAAAAACTATAAATAGAAAAGAAAAAATTACCTTAAAAAAATGATAAATTCTAGGACGATTTAAAAATGAAAAAACTATCTCTATTTATAATAGTACAAACACTCCACAACCTTATATTTTTTAAACGTGGTGTTACGCTATTTGTAACACCAACATCTTCCTCCCTTATTTCCCACTTATTAACAATAATGGTTTATTAAAATTTATGCTAGTTACCGGCCCTTTCTTCGCTTTCAATATCCCAATCATCCCTAACTACTATTTTTCAAGGCTAATTCATTTATCCTAAACCTGATTTATTTTTATTGCAAATTAATGTAAGACTACTTTAATCTCAACCACATCTTATTATTTGAGTTCAATTAAAAATTTAGTACTTTATGAATATAGTGATAGATCCTTACACTTATTTCCAATTTCATTTTGACCCTTCACTTCGGAAGTCACAATCTATTAGTCCATTAGGGACTCTGTTGTGTGATGGGAAATGGGGTTGATTTTGGTACTACATATGTAAGTTGCTATCGTTTCCCACACCCCCCATTGGCGTTTACGAATAACAAATATGACATTAAACTACCAATCTTTTTCCAAGTCCACTCACTATGACCTCTAACTTTGAGTTTCTAATATCTAAACCCTTGTATACGGTGGGTTCTTCAAGACAAAAACAACAATTGTGCTTGTCCTTGATTTATAGGCTACCATTTGTCTTTTGTAAAGAACCGAACTCTATTAGCCAAAATAGTAGCATCTAACTTGGAAGATAATGGCATTAATGCTGGTTATGGGAAATTAAGATGGTGACTGAAATATGGGTAATAATATGGACCACATCCTTTTGAAATTTGGTGTTTGTGATCAGTTTCGTTAATTATATCTATAACAGGTCAAATCGAGTTTAAATATAAATGTTATTTTTAGAATAATATTTTTTTGTCCAATCTAATTTTTGAACATATTAAACAAGAGACTTTTAAATTATTGACTTTGTTTGAGTTAAGTATCAAAATTAGTTTTTGAACAAGAGAGACATGGATGAGGTGGAGTGAGAGGGGAATGTGAGGGAGAAGGAGAGGGAGTGCGAAGATGGGTAGGGATAATTTCATTGTATTTTAATGGAAGTGGTGACATGGCACAATTTCATTGACTAAAGTTTTGTTTTAACGTTATTAACAAGAAATACCAACTTCAGTTACGAAATCAAAATTTAAATACCTAACACAAATAAAATTAATAATTTAATAACCCGAATGAATCTAAAAACATAAGCAAAACAATTCTAAAAGGTGTTAATATAAAATATGTTTAGTTAAAAACTTTCTCTATATTGGGGAGCAAGTGTGGAGGTTGGGTGACTTAATTATACACAACATTTGACATCTGTTCATATTGTCATGTTCCCATAGCAAATCACATAAATGAAGATTTCATCATATCTTAAACCAAATTAAAAGAGATTTGCCTTTGCCCTTTGATCTGTTTTGAGTTCATAATAATGGGTAAGGAGTAAAGAAATTGGAGTTCCCTCTGTCAGCCAGCCTTACTCTCTAACCTACTTTCATTCTTATAATATACGCACACTTAATTTGTGATTAATAAAGTATAAAATGGTATGCTTAATTTGGCTAATGTCAGAGATGGCCGTGGGTAGCTATTAATTTGATTAATAAATATTACCCCCGTGCTTCACATTCTTTCTTTTTTTTTTTTTAAATTAATAAATCTTTAGTTTCGGCTTTTACTTACCTTATTTTATATGAAAACTTGATTGAATATTATTTTTTAAATAAAGCAAATTATCTTCAAATATTCAACAATTTCCATGGAAAATTATGTGTTTCTTAATAGCAACAATTAAGAAAGATGAGTTATTTGAATTATTCGATTCAACTTGAATAAGTAATTCGAGTTTCGAGTTAAATTTTACAACTTGAATAATTAGAATAACAAATTGGTGTAAATACCCTTTTGGTTCCTATCAAGTTTGAAAATGAGCAAATTGATCTCTCTTTCTACAAAAAATACAAAATAATTCAAAGTAATTTTAAATTTCAAAATATTTATAAAAATTTCAAATTTTACATATTTTTAAAAAATTATAAATATTTCAAAAAAATTCTAAAAAATATAAAAAGAAAGTTAAAAAATTAAAAAATTTCTAGAATAATAATTTTGAAACCTAGATAAGTTAATTAATGATTCAATTTTATCATATTAAAATATTTTTTTATTATTTTGCTTTGAATTTTTTTTAAATATATATGGTTTCAAATTTATGTGCTCCAACATGAGATTAATTATACTGTAACAAAATTTTAATTTGATGTGTTTAATTTTTTTTTTAAATTTAACTCGAACACTTCACTCAATTCGACTTGACTCGAATTTTATTTCACTCGACTCGATTCGAAAATATTTCAAATCAAGTTAGGATGATAAAATATGACTCGTTAACTCGAAATTTTTTCACTGGATTCAATCGAACACTCAACCCTAACCACGGGGTAAAGAAAACTTCACTAAAATGGTAAAAAAACAAAAAGGAGAGTACAAGATGAAGAAACAAATAAACCCTAAACTCGAAATACCCACAAACTCTCTTAATTTTGTTGTTGCTATTCTAAACCATCTAGGGTTACTAAGAGGCCTATTTATTGCATGAATTTCGTGTACAACTAGGAGAAGAAACTCGGCTAAGTGGGGAAGACGTCGCCATGTCCTAACGTCACTATTGACTCGTTGGGATGTCCATCTTTGCGTCGTCAAGACGGGACGGGACATTACTTCTCATCACGGCGTCAACTCTGTTTCGTCTGGAATACGAGACACACTCCACAAATTTATATAAAATCGTGACATACATATGTAGGCAAGAGATGAAATTGTATTAAAATTAATGTATTTTTGTATATTTGTCTATAGGTAATATTTTATTAATTAAACTATTGAATCTATTAATATAATTGTACTTGTTTATAATTTTTTAATTGAATCGATATCTTTATTGTATTAGTTTAAATACTATTTATAAAAAAAATTGATATAATTACCAATTTAATCTAATAATTAATTTTTTTAAAATTTATAACTAATTAATTAAATCAATAATTTTAATCTAAATCAATTGTTACAAGTAGTAAACTGAATAAGTTTACTTAAGTTAAACTAACTTAATTCAACTAATTAATCGACACTTAAATTTAAAAAGATAAGACTCTAATTTAGACACTCAAGTTCTCTCATTCTTTATCAACAATGGCAATATCTCATTGACAAATAATTACCTCTTAACTTAATTTATAACAGTGAAATTCAATTAAAAATATTTAAAATAAAAATTAAATAAAAAATTATATATTTCAAGAACATGTAATACTTTGATTATAATAAATTTTTTATTTTTTAAAAAAATTCATCATGTTTGCATATTTTTTCTTACTTATGTATAATTGTGCATTCACTTTTATTAAAATTTTTTTTTTCTAATTAGATTATGACACAATTATTATATAGGTGAGAAAATGTAAATAATATATTTATAAAAAATCTATATAAAAACTAAATAAGCTTTAACTTAAATGGTGAAGTTGAAGCTATAAAAATTATGAAGTTCTAAATTTAAATCCCATCATAATAATAATTTACAAAAAAATATGTTTATATATATATATATATATATAACTTTTTTCTCTCGATTGTTTCGTTACACTCAATCAATTAAAAAGTTGAATAATAGTATAGATAGATAATAATTTGTTTATCATTTGACTTATTTGATTGCGTAACATGTGATCTAGAGATGTTTATGGTTCGAACCAAACTTAAATATGATATTAACATATTTTATACTTATTCAAACTCACTCATATTTGTAAATTGCCAACTAAAACCCATTTTGGGCCCATATAATTCATAAAAAATTTTGAAATATATTTATACTACTTTTAATTTAATATTTTTCATGTATTAAAATTTTATATATAGGAGTCTTAACTTTTTTTAATGTTTTTATTATTGTATTATATATCACTTAACATTTAATTTTTATATGTATTATATGCTACATAATATATAAAATAATATAATATAACATAGTAGAAACTTAGAAATGGATTGGGCTTCAACCTTGAATGTTCAAGTTCAAGTTTAAGTCTAGCCCATATTTTGAGTCTAATTATTTTATTCAAGTCCATCTTCTGAATCTAATATTTCTACTAAAACTTTCCCAAATTTTGGATGAAACTTTGGCCACAAATAACCTAACCTATCATTAAGTTTAATGGGATCTAACAACCAAAGCAAAAGAAAGTTTAACATTTTAACTTCTTTAATAGATTGATAGAGATCTAGTAGGACAATATGTAATTTTTTAGAAGTTTATAAGTAGAAGTGTAATATGGCTAAATATTAAAATTATAAATGAAATTTGATCCAATTTGCAGTATGTACACATTAAACTTTGATTTTGGTTCAAATGTATATATAAAAATTTTAATTTTGATTTAATTGTATACATTTAAGAAAATGGATATATCAAATTATTTTTATATTATACAAGTATGTCATTTGTGTATGTAATATGTAGACACGAAACATTGTTATATCAATAATGATGTTGGTGATTTGTGAAAATTGAATCAAATCAAAATGATATGTATAAAATTACGCAAAATTAAAGTTAATATATAACATTACACATAGAGTTGTCCATGGGCCTGACCAGGTCGGGTTCAGGTTGGGTCATAATAAAATTTTATGCCCAATTGCTAGACTCGACCTGAAAAATGGGCCTAAATTTTTCCCAAGCCCAACTAGGATAAAAATGCTAAAGCCAAGGCTCGACCCATATTAATTTTTTATAAATTTATTTTTTTATATTAAAATTTTTTAAAAATATAATACACCAAATACACTAAAAATATTAAAATAAATGTTTCCCAACAAATTGAAAATAAATTTTAAAAAGTATTTATATTTGAATAACACTAACATAAGTGTAACTTAATAAGAAAATGCCTCTAAAATAGTTGCAAAATTAACAATAAAATAAGTGTTATACAATATCCAAACATTAATAATAAAATAGTATCAACATAATAGTGAAATGGTAGCAAAACAATAGAAAAATAACAGCAAAAAAAATAGGTTTTTTTAATTGAAAATTCAGGCTGAGCTCGGGAAAAAAAACCTTACCCAAGGCCCAATCCATTTTCTAGATATGTCTTATTTTTTTACCCAAACTTATTTATCGGGCCTATATTTATCCAAACTCTCTCATATTTCTGACAGGTCTTTAAACTAGACGCTCAACTCGACATTGCACATTATATTGTAATAATATCATAATAGCAATTAATTTTATATGGTAATAAAAGAGCAATTACCATAATATTATTACCATATATATTAAAGGCAATGAAAAGAACATTACCATAATATTATTGCCATATATATTACAGGCAATGAAAAGAACATTACCATAATATTATTGCCATACATATTAAAGGTAATAAAAAGAGTAATTACAATATATATTAAAATTAATAAAAAGCAATTACCATATATATATATATATTAAGATCACAAAGTGATAATATCAATACTATTAATTGCTCTTTTTTAAATTACTCCAAAATCTTAATATATATATGGTAATAATATCTGGGTGAAAGTACTCCATCACTCCCTATATTATTAGTAAGGAGCATACAAGGCTTTCTACTAGAAAGACGGAGCAATTGAGGTCTTGTATTTCTAAAATGTGGAAACCATCCAAATGAATGATGTGTCATGTGATTGTCAAATCAATGATGACATGTTATTGACGATGTTGACATAATATTTATAAAATATTAATATTCAAATATGACATGTAATAAAGTGATAAAAAGATATCGTTCTCTCAATTTCAAAAACACAAGCATAAGTTATACTATATTTCTTGAATGTATTTTCTACAATTATTTTAGTGGTCTTTTCAATTTGTTTACATTCCAGTTGTTTTTATTTTTTATTCCATCACTTCGTTTTTAACAATCAATAAATAATTATGTCTCTCATAAATGATTAAAGGACATGAATGATGAAATAAAATTTATAGAATAAAACAAAGTTCGAGATATTATCGAATTGTCAAAAAGATCGAAATATATTAGATGTAAATGGATTTTCAAAAATCAAATGTGACTCAAATGGTTATACTCATATTGATGGTATTGATTATAAAATGATTTTCTCACTAGTTTCTAAGAAGGATTTTTAAGAATTATTTTGGTCTTGGTAGCTTATTATAATTTAGAGGTACACCAAATGAATGTGGAAACAATATTTTTAAATGGAAGTATTAATGAAGAATAAGTTTATATGAACGAAGGTTTCTTAATTGAAGGAAAATATCATAAGGTGTGTAAACTTAAAAATATACAAACTTAAACAAGCTTCACAAAAATGGTACATTAAGTTCAATGATACCATAAGGTCTTTTTGGTTTTCAAGAAAATTATATCGTTAATCAATGGGAGAAAACTTCACTTCTTAGTTCTATATGTTGATCATATTTTGTTTGTTGCAAATGACTTGTGTATATTGTGTGAGGTAAAAGTTTTTCTCTTGAAAATTTTTGAAATGAAAGATATGAGTGAGACATTCTATGCGATAAAAATTGAAATATTCTATAATGGATCATGATGATTATCTCAAAAAAACCTAAATTGAAATTAAGACTTATACAATACTCAAAGAATGATGTGGAACTAAAAGGAAGGAATCACTTGTTCTTGCTTTTGTTATGGTAGTTCAAACAAAAAAGTACATGCTCAAGTATAGATTATCCAATTAGTTGGAAGTAAATTCGAATTCAAATTTTGCTAGATGTCTTGACGGTAAAAAAATACACTTTTGGCTATTTATTTCTACTTGCTAAAGGAATCAGGGAAAGTGATAAGTAATCAATCATTGTAATATATATGATGGAAACATATAATTATACATCGTAGGTCTTGGAACTGGGGTACTAAAGACTTAAGGCCTAAGCCTTTGCCAACTATGCCAATGCCTCATTAGCATACATAATTTATTTGAAATTATTTACAATATATAGGAAAGTCTTTATAAGATATTGTTATGGCAAGGATGTGATATGTATGTTACTTAAAGACCTATTATATTGAGTTATAATGTTGTAGCATATAGAAAGAGGTATGTGACTTAAATTATAAACAACCATAATAACTCATATTTACAATTCACTATAATATAGTAATAATGATGAATATTATCTTTGTCATCCACACTCAACTTTTATGCTATTAAAATTGGTACTTTATTGTATTCAGCGAAGTGGGAGAACGTAAGATTTTAGCTCATATTATTAATCTAATTAAGTCTAAAATCAAGTAACCCAAAAGATAATTAAGTTATTTACTTTAATGATAAATTAAATCTTATTTGTTCATTCAATTACATACCAAATTAAAACTTGGTCATATATAAATTGATTGTCCATCATTAATAAAGGTTTGTGTAGCAAAAGAGAAAAGATCAAGAGAAAGAAATCAGTTTATCATAATATTCTTCGTCAAATGTAATTGTCGACTTCAATTTTACATCATGTAAGTCTCTATATTTGGAAATTTTATATTATTCTAAAAATGCTAAAATTATTGTTTATGCAATATTAAGTTTTGGTTTCGAAAGTTTTTACCTAAAAAGTAATGTAACATAATTTGGATCATCCTTAGAAAAGGGTTGAATCACTATTTGGGACATGATTTTAGCAACAATTCCGACATTAGACCTAAGTTTTTTCCTTTATCCATGTTAATGCCTAAAATTGATAATTATTCTCATATTGGGGTTTGAACTAAACAATTGTTCCCACATTAGGTTTTTAAAGAAATATCAAAAACTAACTTGGACAAAAAAAAGTTTAGGCCCCAATGTTAGGGTCCAAGTCTAAGACCTAAATTGGACAAAAAAAATTCAAACCCCAATGTGAGAGTAATTACTAAAGTTCAAATCCCAAAAAGTGATTCAACCATTTTAAAAACAAGATAAACTTGGTGTGTAATAATAGGTAAGTCATATATATGTACAAGGATAGCGCAGCATATCTTGATGATTGCCCTTTCACTGTTTTGCCTTTTGCTTGAAACAATTTCATGTGATATCTAATGTAAGTCGTCGTAAATATTTATTCTTTAAGACAATATACTCGAACTATGATAAGGCCCTTGTACATATAATTAATAATATAGCTTCGATAATGTCCTTGATATACATATTATTAATTATTTGTTGAGAGTGGATTATCCATAATCAAGGAAATGTTTGGCCAAATTTTAATGCTAGGGACTGTTTTTTTTTTTTTTTTTTTTTTTTTTTTTTTTTTTTTTGCTTTGCTGATTTAGAAGTCGGTTATTATCGTTATTAACGGTCGTTGTTGTATGGAATGCACAATGTAAACAAGTTATTGGCACATCAATTTATTATACTAAATCTCATAGTTAGTGCCTTAATCAGCATTTGTTTAAGTTATAAAATAGCCAATAACATTAATGGGGAGTTTGAATTAATAATAAAATAAAAATATTTATGACTGTAACTCAAACATAATAAGAGAATTGGCTTAGGTTGTTTGAAGGATATAAGTTAAAAGGTTTCTTCCTATATTCTATTAAGTTTGAAAGCATTAAGAAAAAAGGTTTCATTTATGTCGACAAAAGTGGGTAATAAACTAATTAATTAAAGAGGAGGAAATAAATTGCAAAAGTGGGTAAGATAGGGTTGCTCCATTTTCTCCTACTTTCTTGCTCTTTAATGTTCATGAACCGATAAAAAGAGCGTCAGGGAATTAATTAGGTAAATGAAAAGCATAGTCAATTTATATTTGTAAGAATAACGAAGATAAAATAATTATAATCAAATAAGATTCAAGCATCATAATATTTTGAAGAGTACGACGGTTTTTGAGAACTAAAGGAGAATAGTAGTTGCGACATATACCTAGAGATAATAATATAATTACAGATTGCTTGGCCAAGTTGGATCTTAAATGGAATTCAAACCTTCAAGTCTTTGACTCGATCTCTCATTAAATTTTGGATATTTTTAAGCAAGATAGAATTAAGAATATTTTTGATATTTTTAATTTGATGTAATTCTTATTTCTTTAAGAAAGAAGAGAGAATATTTAGGTTACTAAAGAGATACTCCCATCATGAGATTTGGGTTTGGTAGCACATGGCATGCATAGAATTTAATTGAAAGTTGTTGGATATTCTTTATCTCAAAGCATGCATCTTCCACAAGGAGACATTAATCAAAAGAAATTACATTTAAAAATATAAATTAAAATCCTTTTTACCTTTTTTATGATTAATGGTGGAATCTAATGTAAAGATAAGTATTATTTCCTTAAAATTTGTCAAACTTCATGTCGCTTAGCCTTTTTTTGTTGGGTTAAGTATCCTAGAGAGATTTTCATTGTCTTGATACATGAACCTTGTATATAAAAGTGGAGTAAGATTTATTTATTTTATGGTTAATGAAAATTATTTTTTTTTTGAATTTGTAAATTTTTTTAATAATGTGATAATTAAATTTTAAATTAAAATTTTAGATGATATATTATCTTATTCACTAATAATTTTTTTTTTAATTTCGAAAATCAATTTCACCTCGACATTTCATAACATGAAAGTTATTAGAAGAATTATATCTTAAATCATGCATGTATGTTGTGAAAAACAATAAGATGTAACAATAGCTAACAGAGCTTGAATCTCAATATTACAGGCCCATTAATTGTAATATTCAAAATTCTTGTCATTAGCCTCTCACCATTTTTAAGCTATCTCATTCGTGCATCATGCATATGCCTGCCATCGCATGTATTAACGTTGCATGTACCCATGCATGCCGCCATGGATATATGCCAATATTGATATGGCTTTTGCTTTCAATCTTATTCTTTATACAGCTTAATTGATTTTTCTTTTTTGGCTTTCAACAAGATATTCTTTGAGAAAACTTGCCAAACCATTAAGCCTTTCGGCACTTAGAAGAAACATACGCAATTCTTATACAAGTTGAAACTTTCCTAAATTAAATAGTTTCTTAATATTATTTTCTCAAAAATTATTTCAACTTCTAATTTACATAATCTAAATTTATACCTAGGAATCCTGTTACAACAGATAGAGGTGAAGTCAAAAATATTTTTAAGGGAGGCCAAAATTAAATTATATATATTTATAATAGTAAAACTGCAATTTTACCATTTTAATATTTATATCTTTATAATTTTTAAAGGATTAAATTAATTTTTATCATTTTAGGGGGTAAAGTGCAATTTTACCTTTAGATATTAAAATTTTTATAAAATTTAAAGGGGCCAAAATGAAAAATTTTCATTTTAAGAGAGACCGGAGCCCCTGTTAGCCCCCCTGGCTATGCCTCTGATTACATAATGTTATTTTCTCTTCTCCTGCATAATGATTAAAGATAAGAGAATAACAATCCAACACCAATCTTAAAAGAATTAGTTTCTATGAACCATAAAACAGATATAAAAAATACCTTAAATCTACTAAAAAATAATAATCCAATATTCAGGGCCAACACTAGGAAACAAACAGAACCCTTTACCCTTTTTGGTTTGGTAAAATTAAGCTAATAAGTCAATAAAATTATATTTTGATTTTTCAAAAATTTATATTTCAATTATAGTCATTTTAGTTTTAGCTTAACCGCTCAAAAATTGTCTAGTTAAGAGCCTTAGCTTGAGAGGCAAACTAATGTATTGTAAATATTTAGCATAATGATAAATTTAGTTCTCAATTTTTATTTTTATTTTTATCAATTTGACCCTTATTTTCTTTTAACTAAATTCGATCATTAATCTTTAAAAAAGAATAAAATCATTTTTAATGGAAATACTAACTAAAACATTTAATTTTTAACAATGTTGGCGTAACTGTCCTTTTATACTTCATATTGATGTGACACTATTTGTTACAAATAATTTAAAATTTATAAAATATCCAAAAATAACAATTCAACTCTTTTTAATGGATTGTTATGCAAGTTGTCATGTTTAATACTTTAACGATTTTATCAATAATTCTATTAAAAAATAATAATTCGACTCTTTTTAAAACGTTAATGATTTGATGATCAAATTTAACTCTTTTTAACAAATTAATGATCAAATATAGTTAGAAAAATAAAAAATAATTTAATAAATGATGTTAACATTAAACATTAAAATTGTCAATATACCAAATATTAAACTCTTCAATATCGAGATTTTATTTGAGACAAATATCTTAAATAGTGTTATAAAATTTGAATTTATTTAATTTCTATTTAGTAAAATTCATATATATATATATATATGAAAATTATGTCGTTATACAAATATGTAACAATATTCAAACACAATTAAAAATATAGTTTATTTTAAATAAATAAAATCTAAATCCAAATTTACAAAATCATATTCCTCATGATATCATAGAAGAAGAAAAAAGGGGGCAAACCCCCAAAATATATAATAATAAAAAAGGTAGGAAATATTGTAAATGGGAAAAAAAGGTAAATGTACCTCTGGTATTGATAAGGTACATGGTTCATTGCAGGTGCCTAAATTTACGTCTTTTCGATGAATAATGTAACTTGGAGATGTACTACAATGCAACATTTTGGGGGTCATCATCAAAGTAAATGGCTTACACACAATAAAATGCACGTCAAATTATGTCTTTGAATTTTTACCATATACAATGGAAAACATAAAGGTTCTATCATGTTTGGTCACATTGCACCTTACCATTTTCCCCCATTTATTTCAACCAAATTTTAGGTCACCCCCCCTTTTCAGTTCCTTCACGCAAATAAATTTTGGATAAACTATTTGAGGGACCAAAATAACAAAATGAAAACGTTGATATACATACTTTTTAAGTTATAATTTTATAATTATATCAAAAATTAATATAAAATTTAATTATTATAAGTATTAAATTGAATAAACAACTTAATAATCTAACTCAAAGTTAATTGAATTTGCTCGTGAAACTCGAAAATAAATACTTTGGGATCTCGTAGCTTCAACTTTACCATTTTAGGTAATCTCTTGTTCCAAATGGACTTGGCCTGCAAAACTTACAGCCCAAAATTGCTCCGAAATTGTTTTAATGGTGAAATTCTAGGCTCAAATTTCGGCCTGCCATAACTTGAAAAGAAGCCCATTTATCCACCAATGTTGAAAAAGTTATGGGCATCAGCCTTAAAGAAAATGCTGAAGAAAAAGAAAAGAAATCGTTTTGGTCGGTGGGTTTTGGTTTTCAGATCTCCAGTAGCAGCACTGTACAGCTCTAGGCAATTCATTTCTTGTGAAAATAAGGGATACCCATGGAGTTTTCCCCTGGTATGAAGCTTTATTTCATTGTTTTCTTATATATATTGTGAACATGAAGGTGTAAGGAAGGTTTTTGATAATTGATTTTTTTAGAGGGGAAGTTAGTTTCTTTAATTATTGTTTATCGTTTCTATTAGTGGAAATTGTAAGTTGTATCTGTAAATGGGAATTTGTTAAGACTAGCTGCTAGAATTCTAATTGTGTATTTATGAAACAAGAAATTGTCTTTTCCTGGAAAGTTTAAAAGAAAAAAAAAAAAGTTCAGTTTTCATTTTTCCTGATAGTAATATATAACGTTAGCTTCTGTTCAATTGGAAATCATCTATGTATTGAAACTATGCTGAGAATGTAACCTACAATTTTGCTGATTAGACAGTGTAATATATATTCAGTTTATCTGATTATGAAAGGCCTATGCCCTGTAATTTCAAAGAGAATAAACAAGGAGGTATGATTTGTTGAAGTGTTGAAGATAAGTGTTGAATTTCTTATTGATATTTTATGTTTGGGAATAAGCTATCACATGTTTTTCAATTTTGATGTATGGTTTGTACCTTTGTATGGAATGCAACTTTTTTGAGTTATTTTTCGGATTTTTGGATAAGTTTAGGTATTTTCTTGTCCAAAATTCAAAATCTATATCGTTGTGATAAATAGTTTTAATAATTGCAGGTATCAGCTATGATCAATTGTGGATTCATTTCTTAGTAGGAGTTACGATGCCTAGACCATCCTTATTCTGGTAAATAATCACAGTTGACGTCTATATCAATTTTTTTTTTCTTTCTAAATCAATCAAATTCTGTAAAAGCAATTTGACTTTCCTCTTAAATGATTATCTTCAAATTTTGCTTTGCCTATTTTGCTTTATTGTTTATCTAGTTTAATAGTTAATTCCTCTCTTTTAGCCGGGCATTTGCTTCACTTTTTCCTCTTATGTTATAACAGATTCAGAAAGTTGCATCTGCTGGTTGCTTGGGTTACAATTCTGGACAATTTTTTGGTCTTCTAGTGCTAGGGGCAGCAAAAAAAAGGCTAATATTCATATTCAGTGAGATTGACCATAGAGTTATAATTAGTAAAGGACTGGTGAAAGTTAATAGAGTAGTGATGTGGGGGTGAATGAATCAATTTTTGGTTCTTTACACTTAGGATTCCTTGCCTTCAGGCTTATTTAGCAAGAAACAACATTTGTTTAACTAGATATTGCCACAACTAATGGTGGTTTGCACTAAATACTAATAAAATGTAGCTTACTTGTTATAACTTCTGTTTAGGTTTTAAAGTAGTTTACTTATGTGTGTGCCACTGTGGATTATAATATCTCTATCACAATTAGTATTCATTAAAAATACATATTTTCTAGTTCAAGCAAACATCTTTTACACTTTCAATTTATTTGTCACAGGGATTTATAGATGTCTCTAAGTGGTTATTTCTGAAACCGAGAAACTTTGTTTTGTTCATATTCTTTTCCTGGCATTCTGTGTTGCTATTATGTCTAAAGATACACACTGTGCTAGTGGCCAATCAAGAGAGAGATATGTCCCTTGATGCAAGGGCATCAGATAAACATAAAATTTTACCTAAGAAAGGAAGAGATACTACTTTATGTTTATTGCATGTTTTAGGCTTGACTGGTGTTAATTAAAATCTTGTCAAAAGGGTTTGTACCTTGGATGTTCTCCCCTACTACTCTAGGCTTTTCCTAAAATAATGTGTTAAGAAGGATGGTATGATTTGGGAAAGAAAATCTTATAAGAATCTCAATTTGGCAATTTGTCCTTAAGCAGTTGATTGTTGTGCTTGTCATAGGGCTTCTCTTGAATGCATTTGGTATGGAGTGGTCATTTTTTGCTTTCTTCAGGTGAAGCAATTTACAATAGCTAAAAGAGTGTAAAAATGGAAAGAAGAAATTGTAATCTATCAAGTTTCATGTGCTAGTGCATTCTTTGCTTCTCTCTCTTGAATGGAATGTTCTGCAGTACCACTCGGGGTTTTCCTAAAATTGACCAGAAAACCTTGAAAGAATCTCATAGGCAATCTTGACCTTTAGGAGCCGATTGTCATGTTTCTCATGGAGCTTCTCTGGGATGCATTTGGTATGGGCTGGCAATTTGCTTTAAGAAAATATTGTAAATTTGAAAGAAGTAATTAAAATCTATTGAGTCTTATGCGCTATTGCTTTCCTTTTTCTCTCTTGAATGGCTCTTGATACAGGAATCATTGTAATACTGGAGAAGTGATGATGATTATGATGGAAATAATTATAGTAATAGCTTAGCCCTGTGTAGTACTTGATTTTATGGTAACACTTAAAGTGAGCATAAATCACTAGTCGAAATTTCAAATTCTAGAGCAGATAATGTTTAAGCTATTGGGTATAGTTAGATCATCAATATGTAGCTATCATGCCTATATTATTAATTTATTCTAGTTCTTTCTTCTAATTTAGTAATGCTGGACACATTAAATACCTTGAACTGACAATGGCTTTTTATTAGTAGTAGGTCCTCCGAAATACTGAGAAAAGAATAAAGAAAAACTGAGCATATATTTGTTGAATGTGAGCACATATTGGACACCGGTATTAAGTCTGGGCCACATAGATATAACATTGAGCGCTTTTATGTTTTAGTCGATTTTCCAAATTTACCCCTTAACTGACACTCGATATTAGGTGGTAAATTGTTTCATGACCTTTTGGTAGTCGGTTTCCTTTCTACGTGGTGTTTGACATTTGTTTTGCAAGATATTAATACTCTGGATTTCCATTTATGACTATTCCTAATATGGGTTATTGAGGACAAGGCGCTTTAACGCTGTTTTAACATTTCTCCTATGGCGGCCATTTTTTCCATATATGCTTCCTCTGGTTGGATTTCTTAAGTGGATTTTATTATTAATTGTCATTTATATTAATTGGTGTTAACCACTATGACTGATTTCTTCGCCTTGAAGGGTTATAAAACGAGACAAGAATAAGACCCTCTTTCTCATTGCAAGGTCTACTTTAGCCTTCTAGTATCTATCTTTTCTTGAAAAGAGCTCAATTTTGTGTTTCTTTCAGGTTCTACCATGAATTTCCATTCGGGTAGAAAAGATGCGCAGAAGCATGCTGCTGATAAATCATGCATCTATTGCAACAAAGTATTTGATGACTATCTAGCTCTTAGTGGCCACCTTAGGATTCATGAGGAGGAGACATTGAGGGCCGTGAATTTTCCTGGTC
Source organism: Gossypium longicalyx (assembly GCA_025698465.1). Lineage (NCBI taxonomy): Eukaryota > Viridiplantae > Streptophyta > Magnoliopsida > Malvales > Malvaceae > Gossypium > Gossypium longicalyx. Next base: position 91,572,904 of record CM047004.1, read on the forward strand.
GTTCTAGTAATTCCATCGACATTACTAGGAACCCTCCTGCTCCCCTGCCAAACAGCCAACTGAGCTTGGCTAGTGTGAACAATCTGACTCCAATCACTAGAGCACCAACTCTAATTGACTTCTGTGCAATGTTCGGTTCATGTGATGCAAACCAGGCTAACAGGAGCAAATCCACTGGCAGCAATCTCGGAGATGCCCAAACTCAGATTGTCATGTCTCCTAGTGGTGCAACTTTTCGCCATAATAGTTCAGCTTCGAAGACATATGCTCCAGTTGGTGCCAATGCAGCCTTGTCTTCTGCTGCATGTGCTTCATCTGGTGGCGTTGTATCGACTGGCCTTCCTACAGATTCTTCATCATATTTGCGCAAATATGAGGTTTGTCAGTTTAATACTGATGAATTTCAGATTAACCAGGATGGTCTGCCACCAGCCTCGAGAGATGCCATGCAGAAAACTCAAGGTTATAATCTGGGTAAGCTTCCAAATCCTACCTTTGCTATAACTAATCCTAACCTTGGTTGTGAGTCATATCAGTTGCCTAGATCCAATGGATCTATTGCTTCTTTGTGGCTTTTGCCAGGTCCACCCCCATCCTCAAACGTGGGTAAAGTTGGTCAATCTGAGACAATTTTGTTGATGGGAGAAGGAAGCAAGAGGCCCTGCTTAGCTGACAATCCAATGACTGCTAGCTTAATGAATGCATCTAAAAAACCTAAAATTTCCCCCAATGCACTTGAGGAACCAAAGAAGCTTCAGATCAAGGAGCTTCCTCTTCTCAAGAAACTGGAAGATTCACTATCTGCTTTGGAAACTTGTGTTGGTGCTGAAGAGGATGGTCCAGTGGATTTAGATCTGTCTCTGCATCTGTAGAGTTATGTGGTTCTATCTATGCTAAATAAATAGTACTAAAGCAATAAGGGAATGATATCTCTTGCCTTCCCCATCCCCCAACAAAACTGAAAAAGAATAATTCTAAGTTTTAATGTTGTTATGTACTGTTGAACTATTTTCAGTGTGCCTGTTCAGTTTGGTTATTTTACATGAAGTTATCTATTATGAAATCTCTTGTTGTTTGTGGTGTTTGATTAATTTCAAATCTGGATACGTGTATCTGTCTGTGTTCAAATTCCTGATGATTGGTTTTATAGAATCATAGACAAAAAGGGAGATGAAGTAAATGTGACTGGAAAATCATGCTTTGGTTATTGGACTAGTTCTGAATGTAGATGAAAGTAAACATTGTTTAGGGTGAACTTTCGTATTTAGCATTATCACCTACAAGCTACAGTTAGTTCTGAATGTAGATGGAAGAATTCATTGTTTAGGGTGAACTTTAGTATTTAGCATTATCACCTACAAGCTACAGTTATTGTCAATAGGCTCTACATTAACTGTGTTCTGAGTATGGTCATTAAGAGCAATGACTAATGTATTGTAACTTTTCTCTGTTCTTGTTGAAAGCTTCTTTTACATTGTGATCAGGCCAAGGCAATGGAACAGATTTGATTGAGATCCTGCAGTTGCTTATGAAATTTTTCTTGGCCTATAACTTTGTTTGATGCTACTAAACTAGGCTCCTAATGTAAATCCAAAATGTCATATTGTGCTACTGCCTCATCACTATTTTGTCTTTTTTATTTCCTTTTTCCCCTTCTTGCTGATTTGGATTGATTCCTTATTTGTTTTCTCCTATTAGTATTAAATATGATATGGACTGTGTAATGAAAGGAAGTCATGAGTGAATGTATTGAAAGGCTTGATTTTTATAGTCTGTATTGATACATGTTGATAGGATTAACATAAAAGATAAACATTACAACAGTGATATATCTAATAGACTATTTGTAAATAAAGAATTGTATGGTATTTATTAAACCTTTCCTTCTGAATTGTTAACCAAATAAATAAACATTTGTTTATTTTATTTATTCTTCGTGGATGATTATCTTTAGTATGATTGAACAACAAAACTGTGCCACAGTTTTGAGACTACTACATATGTTCAAAAATGCATCTGGGTAATTGGTTAATTTCAATAAGTCTATAATCCTTTCCTCAGAAAATACCCTCTCTTGGTGTGTTTTTTGGGGTATGCTTGGAGTCAACTATATGAGATATGACTCTAAAGAGCAGTAGTTATGGCAATCTCGGTTTTTGTTACACGGTGCTTGAAGCTATTAACGTGATTTTGTATAAGCTTGTTTTTGGTTACTAATTGTTCTATGAATATTTGTTTTGGGAAATATTGTTCTGTATAAGAGCACTTTTAGGAACAATTACTTTTGAAGTGGAAGATTGGTAGAATTTCCGAGTAATTCCACTTTTAGGATGTCATGAAAAGCAAAACTTGGAGGTTCACATATGAATATAGTTAAAAAGTTAGCTTCTTTAATTTTTCTTTGAAATACGATTGTTTTCTTTTTATTCTTTTTTAAACAATTGAAGCATTTGCACTTGAGAGCTTTCTTGTTAAAATATTTTAAATGGGTTTAACTTTCATGTAATCATCTTTATACTTGATATTCATATTACTTTCCTTCCATTATCCACCTTCAAGTAAGTTCTCTTACATCTACTACTCATTATTTTAGCATAATCATATTTCATTTTCTTATTGAAACCATTCTTTAATAATTTCTTTCCAAGGCTTACAAATAGACTTAAAAGTTTCATTTAGGAATTTTTTATCTTTTAACAGATTTAGCACTCTAAAATTCTTTCTACACTTCTTTTTATAATTATCGTAGCTCTCATCTTTCTCAACCTCTTATTGTCTTTATCATTGTCATTTACCATTACATTTGTTTTCGGAAATTTAGTTTGATCCTCCTCTCCCTCATATCTCTACAATATCTCGTTTTGCTAGATTGTAACGTCTCATCGCCTTATGAAAAATACCTTTTACAATGATGCTCAACGAGTTTTAGTGGCAAAGCTTAGGGTTGGAGGACAAATGTATCCATTGAATGAATTGGTTTTCATAATATTGGTCACTTCAATGTTTCCTTCCCTGCCAAACAAGACCCAAATGCTTTTTAAGTTAATATTTTAAAAATCGAATTAGTAGTCGAAATGTTTAGACTATCAATTCTCAATTCAACCATCAGTCCAATTATAATTAAGTAAAGATTAAAAGATTTCACAAACTCACAATTTTTTTTTGTTTACCAGTTTTGAGCTATTCACCCAAAAGTCGATTCAATCTCTTTGTCTGGAGTGGTATATTAGCTGATTCTTAATTCCACCCGGTTCTAACCAGTGGTGGATCCAAAAATACGACTTTAAGGGGTTAGGGGCAAAATCAAAAAAAATTTTGAAGACGGAATTAAATTATATATTTTTATGATAGTAAAAATACAATTTTGTCATTTTAGTAATCTATATCTTTATAATTTTTAGAGGATTAAATCAAAATTTTATCATTTTAATAAGGCCAAATTATAATTTTACCATTATTAATTTAAAATTTTATAAATTATTAAGGGTCTAAATAAAAAAATTCTATTTTAGGGGGGTCGGACCCTGCCAACCCCCTTAGATCCGTACTTGGTTCCAACAATAGTGTTATGGGCTCATATTCTCAAATGAAAATACTTTCCTTTCTCTTCATGCTTGGGTTCCAGATTGTTGAGGTCCTCTTCATGGGCATGGAGGAGTACTCGAGAAGGAATTGGGCTGTTCAAAGGTCTCCATTAGAATATAGAGATACAGAGAGTGGTCAAGAAATCATGATTTGGCATAATCAATGGGTTCTTGAATTGCCATCTTTATGCATCTCTTCCTCTCAGCAAAACTCAATTTTTTTTCGAATTTCAAATTAATTGAATTAAATTATTTTACTTATTCATAATTTTTAAATTAATTCAAATAAATAATTTAATTTTTTTGAGTTAGAGTCTAGTTAAATTTTACAATTTAAATAATTCGAGTACTTCAAGTAGAATAACAAATTAATATAAATATCCATTAGGTCCCTAATAGTTTTAAAAATGTGCAAATTGATCCATCTCAAAAAAATTATAAAATTTCAAAATAGTCTTTTAAAATTTAAAATATTTATAAAAACATACATGAATTGAAATTTTTAAAATTTATTTTAAAAAATTCTTTAATATATATAATGATAAATTATAATTTTTTAAATGAAATTCCAAGATGATAAATTTGATGCTTTAAACAAGTAAATTATCAAGTTTATGATAGTAATTATCTTGTTTTTTTTCCTCTTATTTTGTTTTAAAAGAGTTTTCAAATGTATATGTTATTTATGTTCTTTAACTCAAAATTTGGTCATATTGTTGACAAGATTTGAATATGAACGGTTTAATTTTTTAATTCTACTCAAACAACTTATTCAATTCAGTTCAATTTGAATTTCATTCCACTCGACTTGATCCAAGAAAATTTCGATATAAATTTAGATGATAAAATATGACTTATCAATTCGATTAACCCAATTTTTTTTACTTGATTCGACTTTATTCAATCAAATGCTCGCCCTTAAGACTCTTCCCATCAACCAACAATGGTTAAGGACATTACTGATTGAAATTCAAGATCTATTGTGCTTGTAGTTCGCCCATTTGTTTGGCTTTTCTCAAAAGACTCCAGATACCACTGGCTCTCTTCACCGCTCCAACCTCAAATGGCTGTTGTCATTGTGATGCACAGTCATGCGAGAGATGGAAAAACATTTATAGGGCCTTCATGTTGTCTCAAAGATTAATAACATCCCATGAAGGGCTTGTCATAATCCGATGACAACCAGAGAAACTCTTGTCAAGAGATTTTAGGGTAGTGGACCCTTATTGCCCGAGATGTGGAATCCATCAAACATGTTCTCTTTTTTCTGTTCCTTTACTAGGACTGTGTAGGGTGCATCGAAATTAGCTACAGACCTAGATGAGAAGGTTTATCAAGTCTTGAGTCCTGGTGAGAGGCAACATTGTGGTTTCATTCTACTGCTATCAACATTCTTCTTAGCCAAGGGTCGTGGTTAGCCACATGTTATAGTGAAGTTTAATTGTCAGTCTCACTCTTTCTGATTCGATTGGATACCAGACTACTTCTATGAGTCAACATAATACTCCTTTTTTAAGTTGTTTCTCTCATGCTTCCTTCTCTTTGATCTGTTGGGAGTCGAATAAACTTACTGATTGAGTTGCTAAAAATGTTAGCCTTCGTTTTTCATTTAATCTTTATTGTATGATTCACTTCGTAATGAGTTTTAGTTTTTTGTAGCACTTTTTTGTATTTTTACTTTAATTTTATTGTTGAAATTTAATTCTTTTCATTTTTTAGAAAATTTAATTTAATTTTTTTAAAATTTTATTGAAACCTTTTAAATATATATTGCGACATTTAAATTTAAAAAAAAATTCATTTAATAATTATTTTAAAAAATAATATTATAATAAATTTAAATATATATTATTTTTCAAATTAATTATTAGAGTGAATTTAATAATTAATTTTTTATATTTTGTAGCTTCGTTAAAAAAGTAAATACTTACGATAAATTTTAAAATTATAAGGTAAGTAAGATTATTACGATGTGACCTAAAATTTAAAAGAAAATCAACAATAAAAAATTAAATATTTAAAATTAAGAAAAGATTATAAGCAGCTTTACGGGTTTAAAACACCCTTTTTGTTTTTGTTCAAACTTTCGAAGGTTTGAACTTTGAACTCAAATCTTAAATATTTGGATTTGGACAGTGAAAAGACAGTTTTCTTCAAAACCCCGCAGTTAAAAGCGCGTGTAATACAATGTTCCCAACCTTTTGCTCTTGTTTACTGGCTTTGGAACTTGGGATTACTTCTTTAGCGCGTGGTTTTAGACTTCCAGTGGGCATACAGTCTGTACCACCATTTACCATTTTTTTTCCTCACAGAAATTTAATTACTGAATAATTATTGATATATTATTTGGAACTAGCTCCTATTCCCAGTAATATTCTCTTTTCTTTTATTTGAATCCAAGGCTTTTTTTTTATAATTAAAAAAAATGGATTAATAGTTAAATTTGATTAGAAATTATTAAAATTTATAAAATTTAAAAATTATTTAAAATAGAGAAAATTGATTGAATTTTTTATTTGGCAAAAATTAATTTAACTTTGTTCATATTAATATGTCATCAATTTTTAATTCAATTGATTTAACTTAATTGATCTTATCGTAATTATAATTAGTCTTATTATTATAATCAATATTTGTTAATATTATTTAAAATTTTAATTATATAAATAAGTAAATTAAAAATATATATATTTAAAAATAAAAAATAAACAAGGAAGATTTTTGAAATTCATTTAATGATAATTAATATTAATTAATATATCTCATAAATCAGAATCATATACAGTCCATATCCTTTCGTTCTTATTTCCAATATTGGGAGAGTCCCATGGGGGGATGGGGGGGAGGGGGGCAGGGTAAACAAGCTTAAAATCTCACAAAAAGATGGCTATACTGTTTATTTGATATAGCAAGTATTCAAGAAAAAGAAAATCCCATTTTTGTAAGTCTCCACATATCAGTTCCTTTCTTCTCATCTCTTTTTCTTCTTGTTTATGCAATCTGCTTTTGTTTGCAAAGTTATATTTATATGTTATATATAGGATAAAGTATTTTCTGGGTTTTAGTCTCTTTTCTGAATTATATCATCTCTGTAGGCCATAGTGGCAGGGTTTCTTTCTTTTTTTTTATGGGTTTTTGGGTTTCTTATTGGTAGGAGCAAAAGTTTAGATTGTTTTAGGTTATATTCAAAGATACTATCATATGGGTTATTGACTTTTTCCTTCTTTTTCTTTTTCTTTTTTTTTTCTCTCTGGATATAAAGCTTTGTTATCTTTTCTCCCTGCCTTGGCATCATAGTGGTGTGTATTAATAGAAAGGGTTAAAATTTTCTGTAACTTGGAATAGGTTCTTTGAAGTTTTGACTGGGATTTGGATGTTTAAGTTGTTCAATTCATAAAAACTGGGAATTTCTTGCTGAAACAAGGTTCTTTCTGTAGTGTTGAAAGGGTTTTAGATTGTTGTGTTTTGGGAGTGGCAAAGGGGTTGATTTTTATACCAAAAGATGAGGTTAGGCAAAGGGTTTCAGTTTGAGTTGTATCTTCAAGGGGAACCCCTTATTCCAGGCCTTCCTGATGATGTTGCCCTTAATTGTCTCCTTCGGCTTCCGGTCGAGAGCCATACCGCTTGTAAAGCCGTATGCAAGCGATGGCACTTTCTGCTTGGTAATAAAGAACGATTTTTCACTTCAAGGAAGGAACTAGGTTTCAAAGACCCTTGGCTGTTTGTGCTTGCCTTCCAAAAATGCACTGGTGAAATTGAATGGCAGGTTCTTGATTTAACCAATTTTTCTTGGCATAGCATCCCTACGATGCCTTGCAAGGACAACATTTGTCACCGTGGTATTAGCTGCGTTTCGTTTCCCGGTGAGGGCACACTCTTTGTTTGTGGGGGGATGATGGCTTCCGATGTCGATAGCCCTCTTGACTTGGTATTCAAGTATGAGATTCAGAAAAACAATTGGACTGTGATGAAAAAGATGAATACTGCTAGATCGTTTTTTGCAAGTGGAGTGATTAATGGGATGATATATGTAGCTGGTGGAAACAGTGCTGATCTTTTTGAGCTCGACTCGGCCGAGGTTATGGATCCCGCAATTGGGAATTGGCATCCAGTAGCCAGCATGGGGACCAATATGGCATCTTATGATTCTGCAGTACTCAATGGAAAGCTTCTAGTGACAGAAGGCTGGTTATGGCCATTCTTCGTCTCTCCAAGGGGTCGAGTTTACGATCCAATAACTAATACTTGGGAGAATATGGCTCTAGGATTGAGAGAAGGCTGGACTGGCTCGAGCGTAGTGGTTTATGGCCACTTATTCGTGGTTTCTGAACATGAAAGAATGAAACTCAAAGTTTATTATCCAGACAATGATTCCTGGGAAACAACACAAGGTCCCCCATTACCAGAACAGATATGCAAACCATTTGCTGTCAATGCATACGATAACATAATATACGTCGTTGGTCACAACCTTCATGTTGCCGCGGGCTATATCTCGAAACGGAATCAAACAGGCAGTTCCGAGAATAAGTGGAGATTCAGTGTCGAATGGCAAGTTATCGATGGTCCAAAACTTTCTGACTTGACACCCTCAACTTCTCAGGTTCTGTTTGCTTAGCTTGTATCACATATTGTCTATCAGTTCATTCAATAAATTGTAATTGCAGAAGTAGTATGCATTTCGATATATTTTTCCGGTCATATACTCACTCGATTCTTTTATGGAATATATGTCCATATCATCAATGGCTATAAGCACAATTACAGTGGTAAGAGAATATTGGAAACTTAGGGAAAATCATTAACTTGCATGTTAAGCAAACCATTGATGCAAATTCAATTGTTAAAAGAACCTTAAGCAAGGGCATATATTAAGGGGGGACAAGAATGGCAGATTCTCAAGTAAATAACAAATCTGATTCTGTCTGCTACATTGCTAACAAAAAGCAAGATGATGTTGGGATTTTATTTATTTATTTAAAAAACAATAAATCCTGTCTTTCTTTTGCTAACACTTCCTGTAATGAAAATCATGGCCATCGTTTTTAGTTTATGCTTGGACAGGATCTTGTTTTGTAGTAATAATTTATGTAATAAAAAAGAATAAGAATATATGTATACTACATACTTATATTTAACATTAACATTCACATACTCATTTGAAATAAAAATAAAATACATGAGGAGTCAATTGAAAATATTGAGCTGGAGTGTTTGATGGTGAAGGTTCACCCCCTTCTCTTTTAAGACAAATAAAATAATGGAATACGTATCTTTTGTTTTTGTTGAATTTCAACGTGGAAGGCACGTTATTAAGTGGCATAATCCCACTTTGTTAGTGAAACAAAATGGGGGGGGGGGGGTTTGTGAAGGATTGGATTGTTTAAATCTCATTTAAAAATTTATAAGAAATCAAGGTTGTTCAAATATTCAAATGTTTTAAGATATGAAATCTAATGAATCTAGACTCATTATAATATTTAAGACAACAATAAATAATAAATAAGATTAATTGTACAAAATATTTATATTTTAAGTTGATTCCTAAATTTTTAAATCTTTAAAATATCAATATCATATTGATTAAGCCTTGAATCAACATAAAACATATAGATCAAATTTTAAACGAGAACTTATTATATAATTAATTTAAATACGACATGTTAAAAGTCGTACATTTTGACAATGCTATCTATTATTTTAACACGTCGGGTAGATGATATCCATGTAATAAAATGTACACATGATGTATGAAGGAGGGTAAAGGCCCAAAATGTGATATGAAGTGATTGGCCCAAGACTCAAAATCATAACAGTAGGATTTTGTAGGAAGGATTTCTATCAAAGGAACGAAACACGATTCTCTGAAATTTCATTCCCAGAAGGAAAGAATTTAGAGGGAAGGAGCTGATGGCAGCAATAACAAGCGCTGTGATAGCAATAGCGGGAGTGATATTGGGATGGATAGCAATCGAGATCGCTTGCAAGCCTTGCCTGGAGAAAGGGCGTGAAGCCATTGACCGATCTCTTAACCCTGATTACGACCCCGACGATGATCTCCAAGCCCCTTTCAACCCTAACCCAGATCCCCAATCTCACCCTGGTATTTCTTCTTCTACTTCATCCAAACCCCTTGAATGATACCCTACAAATTTAAGGGTTGGGGGGGGGGGATTCGTACTTGATGGCTGTTATAGGCAAATTTGTGTCAATTTATTTTCTACCTTATTTGGCCAGGTGATTTGCTATTGTTATGTTTAAACTTTGAATGAATGGTGTGGTTGAATTGTTATGTTACTACTGTTATCACATTCAATTGTACCGTTCTCGGCCTGGTTTTGGTTTGTTTCAAGTGACATAACTTGGTTTGTGCATCCATGCCTTTCAAACATAACATACTCTACAGATTATTCAATTGAGTGCAGGATTTTTTTATTTTTATTTTTTAATTTTTTTGCAGTGTTGTAGTTGTTCATTAAGGCAGTCGGCGTTAACCCAGATGTCCAGATCCGATAATTTTGTAGATAAACAAGTTTAGTACGAATGCAATACATAAATGCTAATGAGACATGATTATAAATATATACACTGCGATAAAATAATTATGTAATAAATTTATAAAATAAGAAATGGTAAGGATGTACACATTATAATATTTTTGGCTTAAATATTTGTATGTACATATATTTTTAAAAGTAAAATATAAATATTATGTTTTTAGTAAATTACCAATTGCGTTGGTAATTCAATTAAAAGGTAACTTCTAAATAATAGTATTGATTGATATATATTTTTCAGAATATTAAATTAAAAGTTACTCAAAAGAACCAAATAGTAAAATTCGAGTACCTTAAAAACTTCCTATTAATCATTGTATATTAGATTAAAAGATTAATTAATTTAATTAAAAAATAATTAGATCATGAGATATAGAAATGCAATTCGTATTGCAATGCCCCCAACCAACCAAATATTTTATACTTGTAAAGAAGCAGCAAAGGCGAATCCCATTAACGAACATGGCATATACCTTTAACATAATAAAAAAATAAAGAAAATAAAACAAGAGCCAGGGAAAAAAATGTAGCTTATTTCAAGTACCGTAACAAGTAAGGTATCAAAAGAGAGGCTAAATATGCTTTACAATTAAAATCTCGATTGCAACAACAAAAAACAAAGAACCTACATGTTACTGTACATGGATTTGACCTCGGATTTCACCTCCGGCCTCTTAGAGAAAAGACCATAGTTTCCCCTGTCATTTTACAAGGAGCTTTCTGTTATAAAAAGAAAAAAAAAAAAAAAAAAAAAACTTATGCCAAATAATTGTATATTTGTGGGTTGTTCTTGTCCCGCTCCAGGTACTCCCTGTCAATGAGAGACTCGATTCTTTTCTTCAAATCAGCCGGTTTTATGGGAAACTTTAGCTGTTCAATGGAATAAACTTGTTTTCAGTATATGGATATCTCCAACTGCAACTTAAAAGGCATATTATCCCTTTAGATTACCTGTTCGAAGAGTTCAGTTATCAAAAGAGTGTGACTCAACACTTTCCTCGTCTTCATTATCCGAACAATAGCAGCATCAACCTGGCATATATCGAGTGATAGTACAATATATTTGATTAAGCAGACCTGTTATTTTATTTTGTTCTTTTGCTTGATAGCTAAAAAAAAAAGGAAGATAACATGCCGAACCTGATATTGACGGTCTTGAAATACTCTTTCAGTGGTGCTTGTGTTCTCCTCCACTGTCTCTTTCATCTGGATTGCATTTACCTGCATTCCAAAAGGAAAAGAGTCAGCTTGATGCTTTATTACTTGTCAATTACTCACGTCAGAATCCATAATAAAACTTTCCCATAGAAATTTAGGAGAATAGCATATAGATAAGCATGACAGTATTAGAAAAGTTTTTAACCACCATGGCTTGAAATCGCAAATAGATGTACCTTTATACGATAGAGAGGAGCAGTAAATCCTTCGTTGAAAATGAATGAATCATCATCTTCGACATCTCTCCCTTTTGGCAACTGCAGCACACAAATTCAAACACAGAAAAGAACAAAGAAAAGAATGTCACCTACTTCGCCAGCACAATAATGAGATTAACTTGGTGAGTGCAATAATATAATGGCCATACCTTTTGCAGGACTCTCACTTTCCCACATGCAAGGGACTGCAAGGTCCTTCTCAATTCCTTGTCCTCTATGCCAGTGGAGTCTTTAATGTCTTGAAAGCTAAGCTTTTGGGCATCGTTGAACAACATCAGAACTACAGTCTAGAGGATAAAAGATCACAAAACCAGAAAACTGTTAGAACTTGTCTGCTTGTAGAGAAACTACGAAAAGAGAAGGAACATTATGGAAGACAGGAGGAAAATGGCTCATGAGACACCAAGAGACAAACCTGGAACAGGGAAACTGCCAGCTCCTTTTTACCTTTGGGAAAATCTGCTTTCAACACACAATGACCCAATGAATTTTGCCACATTAGGCGTCTCCCACTGTACTTACTCAAGTAAAACTCCTTGAAGATGTCCTGTTAGACCAAGTAGAAGAAAGTATTAGAGAACTATAAGATAAAAGCTTCCTGGTGTTTATAATGGTAAACATTTCATCCCAAAGCCTGCAGCAAACCTGATAGACATTCAATTCATGCGGAAGCCTAACATTCATAGGTGGATATGTTGGCCAGTACCTGCCCAGCTCAACAACCAAAATAGAATCAAATACTATTGATCAAGCAGCTATTATTTAACTTGAATAATGGTAAAGTATGATTTACCCAGTTGTTAAGACATGGACACTCATCTCAATTCCTGATCGAAGTTTTGTCCTGGCTTGGGATGACTGCTTGAATGATTCATTTATCTCCTTTGATAGTTCAATATCCTGGATAAAAAAAACGAGAATCCATATTCATTACAATTAAGGTTTGTATTCTGGGAAACTGTTAAGAACTCTTTGCCAAAAAAACCACACACAGCAAGATCAACCATAAAACATGAGGAGATTTAATTACAAATAAAAGCTCATAGTTCTGACCCATGGCAACAACTGCAATATTACATTTCAATTAATTTCATATGATTAGTTTCCCTAGAACTGAAATATAACTGGAAAGGAAACTCAGGTGTGCAATGTGCTAATCCTTCCAGGTTTCTGGGTAGTCCACTAAAGTGCACAAAATTTAAGAGTAAATGTTGTTTGCATGTGAACATATTTTAGACCTAAGAATCTAGTAACAAAAATAAATTCCAGTATCACACAAACTCCATATATTATGTAAATTGTTTGATCTTACATCAACTAGTACACAAGTAGGTACTCCAAGAAATAGAAGATAATTTAACTTGTCGAGTACTTTTCTCTTCTACTCTAACATGATTCGATTATTTTCTTATATATTTATATGATCTACCCTCAGGCACAACAAACTTATTACATCATCATTAGTTCAACACATTCTGCTTGCAGGAATTACAAATAATTAATCCAACTCATGTCATGAGGGATAACACTACTGGAGACAAGACCACCAGTAACAGGTAACATATTCTTAGACTCTTAGTGGTTCTAAAAGTTATGGACTGCCCATGTTTACAAAACCCTAAAGGATGCAGTTCACCAGATTAATGATTAGAAATTCCAATGGTAACCTATGGAATGCATTTCTTTTACAAACTTATACAAAAAAGGATATAGAGGTAAACCTTGAACATTCCTTCAAGTTTGTTTGTAAACTGGCTGCCACACTCTGTCTTCAGCTGCAGCATCGCAACATAACAAATTAACAATTTAATACAATCTTCTGAAGACACACCATTTAATGCGAAGAACATACTGACCTTAGAAATCATGGATTTCTCTGCGTCAATAGAAGCACTCTTTCCTAAAAGCAGCCTTTTAGCAAGATCTTTCTTATAGAATGCTTCAAAAACATCCTTGCCCTTAATTATCAACAAAAATGCCATTCACAACTCTAGCATTAACTAGTAGGGCAAGAAAGAAAGAAATGCACAAAAGGAAAACTGTTACTTGGGGGAAAAAAATAAATTTAATCATTTTTGTGGGAAACTCTACCTGGATGAACCTGAATAAAACCAACACTTTATCAAGTGTACCCTCTAATTCCTCTTCAGAAGTACCCTTATTACCAGCACGAAGCTTTTCATCCAGAAACTTAGCAATAAGCTCAGCAGGTCGATTCTATTAAACACAATAAAGTTCGATCATCAGTCAAGTTCAAAATATGATGATCTAAATTAGGAATTTACTTCACTGGTTTAAAGGTAAATGAACATGCAGTTTAAAAATAAAATAATCTCCAAATACAAAGGACAAACATGCTAACCTGACGAAGATTAATTAGATGCTCAAAAGAATCCTTAATGGTGTTGCAAAATGCCTCATTCTTGGAAAAGCTTTCTTCCAATATGGAGTCAAGTGAAGCCTTGAATTCTAACAAGGAAGACACCATGTCCTTGTCTTTCTCTTCATCCATGACAATGCTCTGCCCAGTTCTCCGAATATATGAGCTTAGGGCCTGCCTGAGTGATTCAAGAGCATTGACCCTTGAAAACAGTGAGTACATCCTCTGAAGATCCTCGATACGGTGTCCATCCATCAGCATCATAAATCCCTGCACAAATTAGAGAAACCATAACTACTAAGAAGATGCAAATTCAAGATGTTCAAAGCACAAAGGACAACCAAAAATTCATATTCACACCTTATCAAGAATGGCAGGTATATGACGTTCCAGCAGTTGCCTTTCTGCTGTTGCTATAAGCGGCTTTCTCGTAAGAGCATCCAGGTAGAGTAAGCATCTTTCATTTTCTTCATTTAACCTCATCTGAAGGAATACGCACAAAAAGCTACATAAATATAAACTTACCCAAAAATTGTAGAGGGATAAACATGCATATTCCATATGAATACAGAAACATAGGATAAATTAAGAATTCTTGTTAGAAGGATAAAACATGTACAATCCAAACCAGTCACTGCTAATAGAAACATAAAATATGAAAAGCACCTCTACATGCTTCAAGTAATCTGGAACATCAGATTGCTGCATGTATTTCATTCCTTCAGCTGCATAAAACTCGGATGTACGCTCCAGGAATGGCTTCTCAAAGCTTTCTGAGTAAATACCTAAAGCAGTAAACATCTTCAAAAGATGGTTAAGTAGTGTTCTGTCAACTGCTTCACCTAACCTGCATGATCAAAAACAGATGCAGTGGATTCCAAGATGTAAATTTAATAGAAACTTGGAAGATGGAATTAATCCAAAATTTATGTGGATTTAGACATCATAATTGGCCTTTCAAGATACTGCTTTCCACAATAGAAAATACGTAACCACCTTATACCTCTAAAATCATAGAAAGATAAGTAAACTAGGCCAGGGAATATTGACATTGAAACAACAATTTAGGAGTTACTAACCTGACAAATACTTGAAACGTTGGTTTACTTTTTCAGTATTTACCTCTCCACTTACACTTGCATAGAAAATTCAGTGTGACCTCAACTAGGTAAGAAGGAATCTAAAACAAGTTAAACCATAGCATTTATTTATCCCAACTATACTGTTTCATCTAACCATATTATGTTTTATGTACTAATAGCGAAGCCAAAACAATACAAGGCAACAGAGGACCTTCTCAATTTCTTATACCTTTCCATCCACATCGTCACAAGAAGGATAGTTCATCCATAAGTTTTGCAACATTCAATGAGAACCAATCCAGTACAATATCCATCTAAAACTATTATGCATCTTCTGCATAAGTTTTTACTTTGGAACACACAAAAAAGAGACTAGAATAAAAGAATTACAAATTTCAATTTAACTGTTATTAAAATTACCTCTCACTCTCTATCATTCTTAAAAGACCGGTGACAGTTTTGTGCTCAACTTCTGGAGCCAGAGAAAGATGTTTACAGAAAAGTTGCAAGCCCATGTCCCACAATGAACGTACATTTGGGGTTTGTTTAACATATGTTCTGTCCAGGTACAAGGCTATACCACGAATCATCAACATTTGATCACAAAGATCTTGCCAACATTTCTCAACAAGCGACAAGAAAACCACGAGGTCTGGACTTTGCCCAACCAAAGATTTTAATGCTGCCGATATACGTGCTTCACACTCTTTTTCAATTCGTTGATAAAGACTTCCTCCCATCCTATGCAGGCAAAGATCATTGACAGCCTGAAGGAAGCAAGCCCAGTTATCAAGTGACAATATTGCTCATATTGCAAATGCCTATCGTAATCAAAATAGAGAGAATGAAAAAAATATACAAGACTTACCTGATAAAGCTTCTCCAAGTCACATGAATCTGGTTGCTTCAGAAAAATAGCATTAATGGCTGACTTCAGCTTTGCCCATGTTTCCTCCTCAAAATTCGTAGGCACAGTCGGTTTTGCTACACCGAAACAAGACAGAAGTTTAAGTTGTATCAGAAATCTTTCCGAGTATATCTTCTAAATATTTTCATTGTTGGCAGTGCAAAGCCCTTCTGGTTTCTTACAATTAGTTCATATAAACAACATAGTCTAGGAGATATAATCTGATTTCCAAAAGAACCAAACTTACTTAAAACCCCATTACATGATTACAATCCCTTGTAAGTAAACTTACTAATAATAAGTAATAACAATTACATGCTAACTAAAAGCCGTATTTAGTTGTCTGGAAAGATAAAGTAACTGATTATACTTATGCGAGCACGCATCAAATATGCTTACAAAGAAAACAATAAATGGCTCCACCCAAATAAAATTCTAAATAACCCAATTATAATTAATTAGTGCTAGCTCAGTATAACAGTAAAAGCAATAAAACAAACTCAAAATACCAAGATCTTAAAATCGAATAAAACACCGAGTTTTATAAAATTCACCTCTTCTTAGTCCTAATTTTTCATTCCAAAAATGACCCAACAACCCAAAGCCACTCAATTGCTAAGATCAAAATTATGTATTAACTAAAAAGGGAATTCATAAAACACCCAGAAAACAAACTATAAGAATAGAGAGAGATCAAGTAGAAGAAACTCAACCTTTAACGAATTTGATGACGAGCTTCTTGGCGGGTTGAGGTGGGGTAGCCTTTTTGCGAGACAAATTGGCGGCGGCGGGAGCACGAGCATCGTCGGACTTGGAATCGTCGTCGAGGGCCATAGGTGAAGAAGGGTCGAAGACGACGTCGTTATCGCCTTGGTTGTTGTGGTGGTTGTGAAGGCCGTTCTTATTGGGGTCAAGAGAACAAGCCACGGCTTGGGACTTGGCTTTCTTCATTGACTGTTGAAAGTGAGAAAAAGAAGAAGAAGAAGAAGAAGAAGCAGAAGAAGAAGAAGAAGCAACAGCGGCGTTGGAGCTAAGAGAGCGTTTGGTTGGGGGGAGAGACATGAAAAGTGATCAAGAAGGCATTGTAAAATCTTCAGCTTCAACTATTTAATTTAATTTGATTTTTATTCACTCTTTTTATTTTATTTTTACAGTATACATCATATAGATATAGGGGAAGATAACGAGAGAAGGCAGCTGAAAGATGAAAAATGTTGAGAGAGAAGGAAGTTACAAAAATAGAAATGTTTTTACCCTTTTCCTTCTTTTGTGTACTGTTTGGTGGTTGCTGGGCCTCAGAGCCCGGTTTTGTCATAACTAATTGGACTATTTGATTTTAGGATTTACTTCACATTTAGCCCACTAACCATAACCCCATTTAAAATGCCTTTTTCGACTCAGGTGCTTTTGCTTCCTTATTTCACCCTCAAACTTTATAAAAAAAATCATTTTAATCCTCTCTTCTTCTTCTTTTTTTATTTTTTTAATCTTTAAACTTGCATTTTTATCAAGTTATCTCCAAATAAATAAAAAAAACTGACTTTGCATACATTGGGATTGCCACATTGATGACATGTCAATATTTAATTAATTTTTTAAATTTTTAAAAATTAAAAAAATATAATTTTTAAAAATTAAAAACCAATAAATTTATTTTAAAAGTATAAAAATCACTTTTAAAATTTTATAAAATTAATTAAATGTCGATGTGTCATCTACATGGCAATTTGGGTGTATGTCATAAAAGCATAGTTAACAATTGATAGCTTTTCCATCCATTTTTAGGTGATTTGACAAAAAAATGTAAGTTGAAGGGCTAAAAGAAGAGAAAAATTAAATGAACAACTAAAATGAATTTTTTGTAAAGTTTGAGGACCAAAAAAAGTTATTATGCCTTCTTTTTACAATAAATGTTAATTTTAGAAGAGATTAATATATACAAAAGCACCTAAGTTTAGTAATTTATACTTACTTCGTACCTTAAACTTTTTTTTTTACCTAACTTGTACCTAAACTTGAAACTATAAGTTAATTTGGTATCTTTTTTAGGTGTATAACTAATACTATTAAAATCCATTAACCTAGCACTAACGACTAATAGTATGGTGACACATAACAACCTCACATTGTGACTTGTGGAAAAAAAATTAAAATTTATAAAAATATATATATATTTTACTTTTGCCATGTGTCACCATTGCCATATCGACGCCACGTCAGCTTATTTTAACAATTTTAATCAGCTAACTAAAAACAATACCAAGTTGGCTTATGGTTTTCAAGTGTAAGTACCGGTTTAGTTCAAAAAATATTAGATATCAAGTAAATATAAATTATCAAGTTTAAGTACCTCTCTCTATATTAACTCTTTCAGAAGATACTTAGGTTAGTAAAAAGGATCAAGTGTTTCCTTAATAACTCAAAAGAGCATGTGATTGAAAATTTTGTATTAAACATTGTAAGTTCGGAGTTTAAGTCTTGACAATAACATTCTCTTCCCTATTTCTAGTGTATAAAAAAAAACTCAAAATAAAGCAAACAACAAAATCAATAGAATATAAAATAGCATAACCCAAATGGTAAAATCAGATAAGACAACATGACCTCTCAGTTGATAAAGTTTATTAATGTACATGTATTAATAACCTTGGAAGCTAGAAGTCATATTTAAAGTCATGACCTTTATTGGATTCGGTCATTAAAATTCATTTGATGTGTTGAAATAACATTACCTATTTCTATAATATATATGTCATACATAAAATTTGTTATGGCAATGGAAAACTACATACAAAAACCCCGAAAGAAAAGCTTATTAACACACACAACACTAAGACTTAAAACAAAAGCTGCCCTTTTCCTTTTTCAAAACAACAACAAATCATCATCAAAAGCTAAAAACTATCCTCTTTACTCCATGGATTCTCGAAACACTCAAGAAGAAGAAGAAGATAAAAACAGCACAATCAAAAGCCATGGTAAGGAAATATAAAGTTGAAAAGAAGAAAAGCTCCAAAATGATTCCTAAAGATGAGGAAAGAAAAAGAGGAAAAAAAGAAGTCACGCAAAGCTAAAAAAATGGAACCACACAAGGATACAAGGCTAAAAAAAACCTATTCACTTAAAGGACTATGTCAAGAGGTAGAAGGGAGAGCAAGCATACAAACAATGTCAAACATAGAGGATATCATTGAGATTAAAATTTTCAAGTTTTTGTAACCATCCATGTTAGCTTGTAAGCTATCTAGAGAAGTATTTGAAGTATTGTCTTTTAGGATGAATCTTTCGGTAGATCTGTATTGATCTCCAATTAGGATTTTGTCTCTTGACTCTACGAAATCTCGAGTGCTTAAAGTAACGGTTCAATGCCCTTTGTTTCCATTTAAGATGCATGGGTTCAAACTCTACCAATAGCGAATGTTCACATCCTTTTGATAGAAAGCCTTGTACCACACACGGTCCGATTCAACGAGAAACTCTCTCTGTGTTAAACTTGCTACATTAGGCACTCGAGCTCTCCTTAAATTCAAAAGACAAAATTCAACCAAAAAGTAATATTGATTCATTGAGAAATTCGTCACCTTCCTTAAATTATTATCCATTTTTACCATTAAATTGTTGGAAAAAATGGATCTTTTGGAAACTTTGAAGTATATTCTTAATTAGTAAATGTAGAGATTTGAATCATAAAACTATAATTTTATATTCTACTCTAGGAGATCTTTACAACGATATATCATATACTCAAAATGGTTGAATAATGAATGAGAAATTGATGCTCAAAGTAAGCCACTTGTGAATTATGTTGAGGAAAATGGAAAATTTAGTCCCGTATTGGTTAAATATTAAGTGTAAAATATGTTTATCTATATGAACCAACTTAGTAATTATTAAATGACTAAATTAATATTTTTTTCCTTCCATACAAGGGTGGAGGTGTAAATCCAAACTTGCTAAGGTTGGGATGTAGTTATACGATCTGTGTGATAACTTTTTCTTTTCATATATGGCTAATTTAGCATATTATTTGTCTTAGGCTCCCAGTCCCACACCACGCGACTCATATGCGTGCTTGTTGACAATTCCTTATGTGCGTGCTTTGACGAAGACCATGCCTTTTGGTTTCTCCCTTCTCCCTCCACCAATTTGACTCGAGTTTTGGTCCGTCAAGACTGCATAACATATATATCACTAATTATGCTCACAGTCCTCGTGCTTTTCATATATTTAAATTTTAGTAATTCCATTTTTAATTTTGAAAAATTAGCTTCTTTGTTCTTTTGATTTAATAATTAAGGTCTAATTAACAACAATATTAAAGGAATTATGTGATATTTTTAAAATAAAAATTTGTTTACGTGGCTAATATTATATGTGTAAAAGGTCAAATAAGCAAATAGATACGATGAATATGGGATTGTAAGATTTCATTTTATAAAGATAAGGTTGTAAGAAGTTTTAACATTATTCTAAATCTTTGTCCTTTTATTTAATATTTGAAATATAATTGATAACATTAATAAATGTCAACTTTTGTTATTTTAGATTATATGACATTTAAAAAAAATGCTCGTGTGGGGAATATTACCTCCGTTGAAGGCTAAATAAGTAAATAAAAATATTGAATATGTAAGTTATAAGGTTTCATATTCTAAATTTTGTAATATTATTTAATACTATTTTAGAGAAGCTAAACAAATGGCGATACTTTTTTTTTCTTCTTACATAGTTTTTACACAGTACTAAATTCAGAAATTATTTTATTAAAAATGTCAAATAATATGATTTAATAGAAGTCCTTTAACTATCAATTGGACTTCAATTGTTAAATTAAAAAAAAATAGTTGGACTAAATGCCTGAAATTAAATGTAAAGGGACTAAATTTTAAATATATGATGAGTAAAAGGAGTTGGAGTGCAATTTGAGCTATATATGTAATCATTTACCCTTTAAACTAATCAACTTGGTTTCATTTCTCCAATAACTGCGCAACCGGTATCTGTCCCCTCATCGTTTCCCCTATATAAAACAATCCCCCCAGAGCCCTTCAACTCACATCTCTCAACTTTCCTTCTACATCTAAAGCACTGCCGTGTGTATTCAAGCAAATAATTATCTGTGTTATAATAATAACACCAATTCCTTTCTTTTTTTGTGTGTGTTGGTTTTCTTTTCAATGGCGGCTACCATTACTACATCTCATGAAGGTGTTAAAGTAGTGCTAATCGATACTCAGTACGTTGAAACAGATCCCCTCAGCTTCAAATATGTAGTTCAAAGGCTTACAGGCAAGGATAGTTGCGTTTCATGGATAGAGGAGAGCTCGTTTCCCTGTAGTAAAACCCAAACAAATTATAATGTTGCTGCCGGAAAGGTTTCAGCTGAAGGGTCATATGGCACAGCCACCGCAGGAGGCGGCTATGGTTGTGACGATGGTGGTGGTTGTCATGTACCTGTGTTTACTACGGGTTTAAGTTTTAAAGACTTGGATAGGCTGATCTTGGAGGCTCCTCCATTGGACGAGTTGAGCTGGTTGTTGGCTGAGTGCTAGCTACGATTTGCAATATATACCCACAAATAATTTTTGTTATGACATTCTCTTTTCATAATTTTTTATATTGCAGTTTATGCAGTATTTTCTCTTCGTTAAGACATCGTTTGGATTGCATTGAAGCTCAGTTGAATGCGTTTAATAATGGTGTTTAGATTACACCCATTAGAGTGAGATTGGCAATTGATGCCCAAAATTTTGTCTAGTGATCCCACTAAAACCTCTTTTTAACCTTAATGTATCTTGTTTTATTTTCTAAATTATATCCTCTAAATATTTCTAATGTATTTATATTCTCAATAACAAATGGTGGGCTGTCATGGTAGTATCATCCTTTATTAAATACTAATTCAAATTTAATATTATTTTTTTATACAACATTAAGAGTAGAGATGAAGTAATATAATTTAAACTCGTGTCAAATAAATGTTGATAAAAACTCTAATCACTATTCTATGAAATTTACTTAAATTACTTAGCTAAATTACTTATATAAACTTATAAATATTATTAAAATTTTAAATGATAAATGTTTTTTTATCATTTAAATGTTAACTACACTCTTAATGAAAATAACCATTATTAAATAAAATATAAATAATTACATCAATGAAAAATCGTATCAAATAATTCTCTTTTTTTCATATATAAAAAGAACAATTTAATAATCATTATTTTCTACTTTCACCTTGTCATCATCACTATTTTTAAATCTAATCATACAATCAATCAACTTTTTTAATGATTTGATAATTAATTTTAATCTCAATGATTTCAATTTCATTGTTACAATGATTAGTCTTTGCACTATTTTTAATCTTAGTAAAGTCAATCTTATCACTCATCCAAATGAACCATTAAGTTATCCATCTTTTATTTATATATATATATATATATATATATATATATATATATATATATCTTATTTAGTATAATTTTTAATGAATGAAAATTCAAGTTTAAACTCTAGAGATGTTATTGTAAGAAAGGTTAACCACGAATCTTAAAATAATTAATCTACATGATTCATAAAACAAACGCATAAGTAGAGATGATATCAGTTTAGTTTGATTAGACTTTTTGAATTTCTCAAACCATCCATTATAATTCAATCTGATTCTTGATTTTTTCATACTAATTTTTTATTTTGAATTTTTAAATTTATTTTGACAAAAATGAACTTTGTATGTTTTTTAATATTGTTTGGTGAAGTTTCAAAATCTTTTTCATAAATATTTTTAAAAAACAATAATTTTCATGTAAATAAAAAATCATCAATAATTTTTATATAATAATTTAAAAAAAATATTTTTATACAAACTTTTAAATAATTTTTATTGTTTTTAATATAAAATATTTATTTATATATCATAAAATTAAAATTAATTATAAATTAAATAAAAAATAGAATTTAATTCAGTTTTGAACCATCATAATTTACAAATTTATATTTTATAAGCTATCTAAACATCCTAATTCGAGTAGGTTTTCAATTTTTCTATTTAGCATAAAGTGTAGGGCATTCATATTTGGAGTTCAGTAGCTAGTGTTGGGTTGTAGAAATGAGTGGCGGTCGGAGACTCCATCACTCCACGGCATTTATAAGCAAACATTAGGTCTAGATGCTTGTGATATTGATCGTTTAACTTTTTCTCTGAAAAAATTAAAATTAAATACAAATATTTTTAATAAAATGATATTACGTAATTAACTGATAGTAAAACTACATTATTAACTTTTATAAATACTGTATCTCTATATGTCAATGGAAAAACACAGCTTCAGAAGAAAAATTATAGAAGTTTCTCAAATGGGTTACTTCGCATTAAAATTTTATAAATTCAGGAGAAAACTATTTTGATCCTATCAAATAAATTAATAATTAATTAATTTTAATCATCATATACTTCAAGGATATGAACATGCATGGTAGTAAGGTTTAGGTCAAATCTAGTCGTTGTCGTACTCAAAAATTATTAGTCAAATGATTAGAAGAATATGAATATTCAAAGCGCTATAGCATCAATATTAAAACCATCTCTGCTTTGCCAAAAAGACAAAAGGACTTTATATATATATATTGCAGGAATTCAGATTTTGCGGCAAGTTGAAACAAAGAGCTTTGACACACATGGATATGGAGACTTAAATGCCCCCTAAAATAATCTTGTTCCTATGGAAACTGTGCATAAGATGGATACGGTATAAGATGTAATGCAGTGCTTCAAAGTCCCAAAAAAAGTGTGTAATGAGATTAATGCTGCGATTGCTAAATTTTGGTGGGGACAACAGCAGGAAGAAAAGAAAATTCATTGGCTAAACTGGTTGCAGCTCACTGTTCAAAAAGGAAACCGGGGGGGGGGGTTAGGATTTAGAGATTTTAGCTTGATCAATAAGGCTCTCTTTGCAAAGCAGTGTTGGAGGCTGCTACAACATCCTGACTCATATTGGACAAGGATTTTCAATGGCAGGTACTTCCCTGACTGTACTATCTTGGAAGCTAGAAAGGGTTCGAGAGCCTCGTGGGTTTGGGCCAGCCTCCTTGAAGGGAGGGATTTCTTAAAAGAGAACATTATATGGCAGGTATTGGATGGGAAGGAGTTGAACATTTGAAGAGACAGGTGGCTAAGAGTTGGGACAATTGAACTTAATAATACTGATACTCAAGATTTACTAAACAGAGTTTGTGAAATTATGGATGTTGAACGAGGGTAGGGTGTTTGGATGCGATCAGGCCTTGGATTTCTGAGGATATTGCGAGAGCTATGGAGGAGATTCATATTTGCCAGCATTGTGGAAAGGATCGAATGGTTTGGCCTCATTGTCTGTCTGGCCAATATACGGTTAAGGAGGGTTATCATTTGCTGAAGAAAAAAGAGGAGGATAACCGGATTAAAAAGCCTTCTTCGTCCCATTGTGTGGATTAAAAACTTTGGAAAATTATATGAAGCTTGAAGACTTTACCAAAGGTCAAAATGTTTCTTTAGAGGGCCTGTAGGAACTTACTTGTTACCAACCAGAACCTTTGTAAAAAGAAAATTAAAGATGATCCTATGTGTATTGTATGTGGTAATGAAATTGAATCTGTGGAACACATACTGTCGACATGTGAAGGGGTTAGAAATGTGTGGTTTGGTCTGAATTTCTGTTTTCGAATCAACAAGGTTTTGATTACAACGATGGACGAATGGTTGGTTGGAATTGAAGGCCTGGTAAGTAAGGAAAATAAGCAACAGTTATTAGTGAAGGTTGCTTTCACGTGCTGGCACATATGGCAAGCTAGATGCAAGTTGATTTTTCAGAATGAGTCTTGGAATCCAGGGCAAATTATATGGGCGATTAATGCTGCAGTCAGAGAACTTGATACAATTAAGTTACCAGACATTAAAATGAAAGAGAAGTCCAAGCAGATGGAGTGCTCCAGCTGAAGGTTGGATGGTTAGCTGTGATGGGACTTTTAATATGGTGTCGAAGGAAGTCGGAATTGGGGTTGTTATCAGGAATTCTGCTGGTCAGTTAGTGGTAAAAGTTTGAAGGCAAGTTCGACTCTTGAAGTGGAGGCTTTAGCTGTACAGGAAGGTCTTTTTGTTGTTGATAGGAAAGTCGAGATTGACTCTGAGATACTTCAAAAAGAGATTACACTTACTAAAGGGGTAATTGGCTTATTTTTCCAACTGTACAGAATATACTTGGATTGGTACAGAAGTTTGATAGTATTAGGTTTGTTCATATCAAAAGAGAAGCATTTAGAGCTGCAGATAGGGTTGCGTCCCAGTTCAAAAGGAGCATGTGTTTATCAAATTGGGTGGATTCACCCCCATCTTCCATGCTCCATATCTTGACCAGAGATCGTCATCTCTCTCTCTACAGAAGCTTGGAGAAAAGGCAGTAGTCAAATTCAAACAAGTCGCCATTAACATGCATTCAGTCACAAATCACTTTCAATCGAGACTCATCACAATAATTGAAAAAAATAAAGGTAAGTCAAAGACCTTTAAATTAGAATTCTGTCCTTAAAAAACACAAACAAAAATTGTATTTATTGAATTAATTTATGGCGAATCATAAATTTGTAAAAATTAATATAAAAATTAAGTGTGACTTGAGTTGAAAAGATTAATTTGAGAAAACAGGATTACGATGTTTTGGATTTAAATTTTATTATGTGTATTTATTTTTTAAAATTTTATATATATAAAAAGATAAAAATACTTTCAAAATAGTATTTGTTTACTTATAAAATAATAAGTTTTTAATAATTCTATAATTAAATTAAGGTTTAATATATCATTTGATACTTGAGTATTTGTTTTCTAACGTGGTATTTATACTATTTTTTGGTCTTATTTAATATTTGTATTTGATAAAAAGTTGTGGTACGCAAAGATGCAAAGATGACAGTGTTTACTATTTAGTGCTTAATTCTGGTTTTAAAGTTGATTTGATGAAAGTTAATTATTATTATTATTATTATTATTATTATTATTATTATTATTATTATTATTATTATTATTAAGTTTGAATTTTTCGTGATTTTGTTAAGGGAATTAATTTACTGTTACTTGTGAATTAGTTTAATTTTGCATTTAATTTGAAAAATATAGTTCAATAAATGTGATTTAATTCATGTTATTTTAAGGTTGATTTGATGAAAATTAATTATAAATTAATTATTAACTAATTATAAATTTTATTCAAATAATAAATAATTTTATATATATCACACATAATCAAATATTATGACTTTTTTTTCTAACTTAGACAAAGAATGTGAGTATATAAATTTGTGTTATTATAAATAAAAGAAGTTCAGTCTAATTTCACTATTGAAAAATATGGAATTATTGAGATGTATTTAAGAAAGTGTACAATTCTTTAAACACTTTGACACACTAGTCTATTTTCATATTTAGGTAATTGAAAATTTAGTGAACTGTATTTTTAGATTGAGATTATGGATTGTATCAAGTTCATCAAGGGAAACATGTTTGAAGAATTGGATCGAATCATGTTTATTTAATTCCTTGAATTGAGAAAGTTGAATCAAATTTGAACACTGAAGACTTAGTTGTCTATAATCCTTGTTTGTTATTATTACATTGTATTTACCTAGGTTGACTATTGTTTACTAGGGATTGTGATAGATCTTTACTATGTTAGCAAGTCTTGAAAACTCTATATAATTGATAGACTTGTATAGGTTTATATACTGAGAATTGAGAGCACTTAATTTGTAAAACATTTGTGTTGTGGTTTTACATGCTAAGTTCATGGGGGTGAATTTAGTGGTGAGAGTTCTGGTATTTAAAGATACAAAAGTGAAGAAATTATCATTGGGGTGTGATAGATTTAAGTTCGCTTGTCATAAGTGTTTGAAGATAATGGATATTTCTCGTTGAGTTAAGCTCTACAAATGTAAGAAAACGAATTGCGTAAACAATATCCATCTCCTATTTTTGATTCTATGTTTCGTAGTACTTGAAAAAGTGCTGACTTCCCGGCCCCAATCAATTTTGTCAGCACAATTAGCTTATTAATTAACAACCTATTCAAGTTAACCTTGGCTATTTTATCTTATCTAACATGATTCTAATTTCTTACAATATTACTTAAACCAAAATATACCAAAAATGTGTGATATCCTTTCCTTAGATTCATGGGGCAACATGTTCATTTTAATGTAAAAAAATTACATGCATTGAACCTTCAATGATCAATCCCCCTTTTACTTTGTTCCATGAATCTTTGCTTCCTTTCTTTTTAACACCTTAATGTTCATGAATCTTTTGTTATAAAAACAAGGCATGTTTCTTTATTAATCTGCTTTATGTGATGTCATATATTGCAAACTCAAATATATAAGTAAGCTGAACATTACAATTTTTTTTTCATTTTCCATTTTCATATATAAATTAAATGTAATTTAAAAATAAAAATATAAGTTATAAATATCGATAGAGATTTAAAAAAGTAAATATATATATTTGATAAATTGACAATATATAATTTTACGCATTATCAATGAATCAGATAATAATATATTATAAAAAAATTTAAAATTGAATTTACTTAACACGTCTAGCATATTTTTTCACAGTAGCAGGATCACTGTAACTCACTCCATTGAATTCGCCACCATAAAACTCAACAGTTACACCTACTTATTCGGATAAAAATTTTCTTGAAAAAAGAAATTATATGAGAAAGTTTTTAAATAGATAAGCCCAAAACTTTTAGGCATTCGGCCCATAAGTTTCACGTTTATGTTAAGAAAAAGGCCTTACTATTTTTGGATTACTTTAAAAAGCCCTCAATTAATCAACTTTATTTGCTTACCATTTCATGAAAATTATTATGAAATGTTAAATATGTTTTTTTTTTATATTTTTTTCTTCAATACGTCATAATCTAAATATATATATAAAAGTACTTTAAAAAAATAAATCGAAAAAAAATCTTTTATTGTTGATTATAATACTAAATTAATATTAAAATAATATTTTATTTTAATTATTCAAATTCAAATTGCACATTTATTAATATTTCAATAATATAATACTAAAACTTACCTTACATTCGATATTTGGAAATTTTCATTCCATTAATAGCTAAAAAAAATCACAAAATAAAAGTTTGAATGTCATTATTATTTTCATTTAGACTTTAACTATTATTTTAATTTTTTTATTTTTATAATATTTTAATTATCAAAGTAGTAATATATTTTAGTTATTTTAATTAAAATTTTGAATGATATTACTTTATATTAATTGCATGAAATAAAGTATATTGTTTAATAAATTAAAAATTTTAATATGCAAAATCACGTTTAACATATGTGATATTAAGAATTAGTATATATAAAAGAACGACTTTGAAGTTAACAAAAAAAAATATTTATCATTTATTATATTACTAAATTAACATTTGAATAATATTTTATTTTTATTATTTAAATTAAAAATTTATTCAATCTTGAGTTAATTTTACTAGTACTTTAATAATATAAAACTAATAAGTATAATGGGAATGCACTAAGTATTTTTATTCAATTAGTAGCTAAAAAAAGTAAATAAGACGTTTGAACCTCATTTTTATTTTCAATCACTTTAATTATGATTTGATTTTTATAATATTTTAATTATCAAAATAATTAATATATTTTACTTATATTAAAATTTTTAAATAATATTACTTTATATTAATTATTTAAAATAAAAATATATAATTAAAAAAAATAAACACATGCAACGTACATATAAAATTAGGAACTAGCCTACAGAAAATAAGGTAACATATTCAATTAAACCCTATAACCAATACCCAATGCTTTTGCTTTTCATTTCTTCTAATCAACTTATCTTATCATATGATAACCTTTGTTTGCAAAACCATCCAAAAATAAAATTGGCTACTAATTTGCAGGGGCTTCTTCTTTTTCTTTCAAAGTAAAAACCCTTTTGGAAACTTGGGTCATCATTCTAATTTTTAACAAAAAATTTTCTTAAACCGAAGTTTACCCAAAATGCATGGGGATCCTTGGGTAATGATTATTTGGACATGTTCATGTATATGTAAGAAATTCCCATGCATTGAACCCTCAATGATCAATCCCCCGACCCCCTTTTTTCTTCTCCCATGAATCTTTGCTTCCTTTCTTTTAACACCATAATATATATATATATATATATATATGTCTTTAACAAAAAGCATGTTTCTTTAGAAAATCTTCTTTATGAGATATCATAGCTCACTCACTCTCATATGGTCTTGCAAAATATTCATACATTTGCACATCAGCACATGCTAACCCTAAAGTATAAGTATAACCTAAGGAATATACGTTACCTTTTTTTTTTTTTTTTTTGCCCCCAATTTTCATATATGAAAATCGTAATCTTAAACTGAAAAAAAGAAGAAGATATAAATATTGTTGAAATTTGAAAACTCTCGTATTTGGTGGAAACCTACTTTTAAAAGCAGTATTGTCTACTTTTTGTTGTCGATTAAAAAGCACCGAAAACAGAGAAATGATAAAACTGACTACTTTATGAAGATGAATCTTTTCCTTTTCAATGGTGATCTCTTTTTAGCAGTGAGATCACATGCAAGGTCGGGGGTTAAGCCACTTAGTTCACAAGGGGCATGCAAGGCTGCTCCTTGTCTCTTTTGTTGTGCGGGTAATTATCGTTACGATTTATATAAAAGATCTGTCAAAGACTCAGAGCTAAGTACGTTTTAAACAGTTCATGGGGTCAATAGTATCCCCCTTGAATGGGGCACCTAAGTAGCTATTACCCATAACTAAATGTTTAACATATTCACCATATTTCAGAATAAAATTTCAGTTTTTAATAGGATTAGTTAAATATTTGAATTAAGAATCACAAGTTTTTAATTACATAAGTAAAATTATTTTTTCTAGAAAAACTAAATGTTAAATATATTTTGAAATATATATGTTGTTTTATGTAATTCTATTGTTAACTATAAAATTTTAATGGTAATGGAAGAGGTAATTTTTACTAGATTTATGATACACTCACTCATGAGTGGAAAAAAAATGTAAAAAATATATTTATTAAAAGTTCATATAAAAATTAATTGATGTTTTGGTTACAATGATAAAGTTAATTGTTTATTATATATGGTGCTCAGTATTTAAATTTTAGTATGATCAAATTTTTATTGATTTATTATATAGAAAAAGATAAAAATATAACTTAATTTGTACATGTGAGGGTAATTTAGTAATTTTACAACTAAATTTGATGTCTAGTTGACCTGTGACACCAACTCAATAAAATATTTAAAAATATTTTCTTTTAACTTCATAATAAAGGAATCTCAGGATTTTCCAAGAGATCCCTTCTAATGTTGTCAATATTATACAATCCGTGTGGTGTTGGGTGAGTTATATTAAGTCGAAGCCAAGTAGACCAAGTGGGACTATGAGTAATCGACGTGGAAATTGTAAGTGGATCCCACCACTTACTAGTTCTATAAAAATAATATGGTGTCTGAAATCTATCTTCAGGCCTTGTATCTTCGACAGGAGTGGCAAGAGATGAATATGGTAGGTGGCTTTGGGAGATTGGGAGAAATATTGGAAGATGTAACGTTGAACAAGCTAAACTTTGAGCTATTTATGATGGCCTTCTTTTTGCATGGGATTTTAATTGGAAGGAGGCCATTCTCAAGACTGCCTGTGCTTGGGCTATTAAAGGTATTCATGGGAGTTTTAAAGGTCAAGTGAATAGAGACCTGATACTACATATCCAAGAAATATGCAGGAGTGATTGGCAAGTGATCATTAAGCAGATTCCAAGAGAAGGAATTTTACCCCCATATTCTGGCAAGTCTAATGAAAGAATTTCCGCTTGGGTCCGATGTATTTCACGATGCCCTTACTAAAGTTGTTGAATAGCCCCAAGTTGATAATACTTGTATAATATCTAATTCTAATGTTACCTCTGTTTGATTGTAATTGACTTTATTGTTCTACCAGAAAAAAAATAATGAATATAGATGGAGTGATAGTAAAATTATATTTTAATACTATTGAACATGTTTTTGATCTTTAAATCTATAATTTTTTATTCTTTTATTTAAAGATGATATATAAAAGTATGAAAATACAAAAATGTCATAATAATAATGTTAATTATAATTTAAGAGAAGGGGTATTTTTATAATTTCATGATTGAGTTAGTGACCCGATTAAAAGTGACATCAACTTAGTAAGTGCTTAAATATAAGGATAGATAGATGCTAGTTGTAATACCCTCTAGCCCTTTTCCGACACCGAAATAGGATTATGGAGCATTATCGGTCAATACAGTTCAAATGCAAATATTACAGGAATAATAAACATACAATTCAGAAATAATCTATTTGTCCCTTTTATGAGTCCTCGAGGCCCAAAAATAGAAGTTAGAAACAAATCGGGATTCAATTGGAAGCTCATAAAATTTTTCGTAAAATTTCAAATTTTATTTTTGAATAGTACCAACACGCCCATGTGGTCAATGGGACACGCCCATATGTCTCTATGATACGCCCGTGTTGACATATTGTGTGGTTCACACGGCCAAGACATGCCCGTGTCCTTTACCCGTGTAACTCTCTGACTTATTACTCTTGAACAACTTATTTCACACGACCAAGTCACACGCCCATGTGCTTAGCCCGTGTGAATTTATTTTCAATTCTAATCTAGTACAATTTTCACACGGCCAAGGCACATGCCCGTGTGCTTTGGTAATGTGCCTCACACGGCTGAGACACACGCCCGTGTCTTTGCCCGTGTGGCAATACCTGAGCATTCTGTTTACAATATTTAAATTGCAGGGGACACACGGCCTAACCACATGCTCGTATATAAGCCGTGTGTCTCACATGGTCTAGTCACACGCCCATGTGCCAGGCCGTGTGGACTCAATATGAGCCTTAAATATCAAGCTTACCAACCCTACAATTCTTGAATCACAAGTAACACCAATTACCAATATTTAACCAATCCAAAATGCATTCCAAATATACTCAAAATATATCAATCCCATTCTTTGTATATTTAAAAGATACACTTTTCTAAGTACTTCATTTATTTCATGGAAATAAACTAATTACATACCAATTAGATCTATTCCTATTGCATACCAATACTATCTCTAAATTTTGGCAATTTCATACTTGTTTATGTATCAATATCCACTTTTGAAATTTCATAAAACACATACATTATATTTTTATAACCATTATAAACATTGTAACTTCATTTACAAATATGTTCCAAAATAACAACATTTAACACCCTAGATACATGCCTTTACCCAAAAGAAAAGTATTTCACCACTTTGAGATTGGGATCGGCTTGGATGTTGAGTCGTTGATTACTTTAGTACCTAACCTGAGCATGGAAACAAACCGTACGCTGAGTATGCACTTAGTGGTATTTCTATTAACCAATACTTAAATTATATAATAGCTAAATGTCATAACATTTCTCAATAGAATTCATAATTCAATTACACTCAGAAACAATCTGTAAAATTATTTATAAAGTATATTCAAGATCTGTCAGTAACAATCTTTTAACTAGTGCAGTAATTTATCCCTATTAACATAACTCGGACCTCGATGGATACACGGACCCAACCAACACACCAATACGACACTTAGTGCCTCATCAGCTTTGCCGAAGTAAACAGTAACAGTACGGTACTCAGTACCTCATCGAATTAAACCGAAGTAACAGTAATAGTACGACACTTAATTGTGCCTCATTGACTCAAGGTCGAAGTATCCCTAAACACTTCCAATCCTATGGCATGCCAACTATATCCAACTTAGCCTGACACTGTTAATAGGGTATTCAATTCACTTTCAATTTTCAAATAACTGTCAATATACACTTCGATTCATTATTCACAATTTAATTCGATTCAGTACAACAATAACAATTCTTACCTCTATTTCATTTACCAAAACATTAAATAATAAAAGCAACAATTAATTATTAAGTTTAGTTTATAGAAATACAAACCGTAATTCTTAGATTATTCTTCGTCCACCTTCTTTTTTCCTTTCTTTGTCGAAGTCTCCGGTATTACGTTAGCTACGAAAATTAAACAATTAAAATTTATCAATTCACCACTTCACATTGTACATTTCAATTTCTATTCAACTTTTATCTAAATTCCAGTTTAGTCCTTAAATCAAAACCAACTCTTTTTCTTGCAATTAATGATTCCATATCTCAATTCAATTCCTACTTTAAACTAATTTCAACTCTCAAATTCACTATAAAGTTCTAATTTCAAAATTCTTTCAATTTGGTCCCTACTACATAAAAACTTATGCTTTACTATACAATTCAATCCTTTTCTCAATTCTAACTTAAAATTCTATCAATTTAAACTCTAACTCTTCAATTATTTCAACATAACCCATATCTAAAAATCATCTAAATCATCTAACTTTCAAAATTTCCACTTATATCAAGTAGTATTTGTCTCTAGGATTCCAAAAATATCAAAATTACAAGAAAAGGGACTAAATTGACTTACCAAATTAAGCTTGAAGCTTCAAATCCCTAATTTTTCTTTCTTTTTTTAATTTCATTTATGTTTTATTATATTATTATAATATTTTATTAGCATAATTATTATTTCTTAAATTATAAGTAAATACATACATGTATATTACACATGTACCATGTTTTTACCATACATTTGTCTCAATTTGGTTTATTTACTAATTTAGTCCTTCAATTTTTCTTGATTCTATTATTTAACTTTTACACTATATTCAATCTAATCCTTACACTAAATAAATCTCAATTCAAGCTAATTCACTAAGCCAAAATTTAATTAACCATTCAACTAACATTCTTAAATATTTCTATTAAATATTTTATGAATCTGTTTTACAAAAACAGTGATCCGAAAACACAATTTCTGATACCCATAAACTTCAGGTCATTACACTAGTGATGTCAAATTTGGCTTCACTCCATTACTTTTTCTTTCATTAATATCCAATACATGTTTAATCACCATTCACAAGTTGATTTTCACGTTTAATAGATGTGTATTACATATTTGAATGGTGATGATCATCATATTAGATATTAATGATTAAAAAATAATAATGGAGTGGATCTTAACCCAGTAATGTCTACATTTTTCCCAACTTCTTTACTTATACAAGTTAAAAAAAATTCTATAATAAAAATAATTCAGTAAAATAAATTTTTAAGTATTATTGCATTCTATCAATTAAACAACAAAATCTTATACCTTCCAATCAAATAAATCAAAAGGAGTAATGTACCCTACCTTTTAATATACTAAATAATCTTACATTTTATTAATATTATTATTAGACATAATTTTTTTAAAATAATTCAATTCAGGGTGTTTTTAGATGAGTGGTGTGTTTACCTCCAATAAAATTAAAAATAAGATGACGATGAGATTAATTATTGTAACTGTGAAATAAAAGATATCACCGCACTATAATCACCATCCATTTAAAGGTGGCATTACTCTTTTTGAGTGAAAAATACACCGGTGTTTGAACAGTTGGGACCGCTAACTGGTGAATAGATTCCATGGGATTGACTGGTACATGACAGCTTCAACTTGCATGGCAAAAAAAAAGGAATGAATTAGCTCCAGCTAGGCATTAGCTCACTTTGCATGGCTTACTTATCCATATATAAATTAGACGTGGGTTTAACCCTAAAGTCAATCAATAAAATCAACCCCAAAAAGAAACCACCTTGACCTCCATTTTACATGTGCCTCACTCCCACCTCCTCAAAAGAAAAAGCCCAAAGGTAAAGGTTTTCATTTCATATCCCATGCATAATACCATTTCCAATCTTAATAAAAGCTAATATACATATAACTTTCAACCTAGACAATGACTCTTTAGATTATGCCACGAAAAATCCTACCCTAAACTTAATGGAAGATGACGAGATTTTGACTAGGCATTCAACCAGAGTCTCCTCACAAATGGCTGCCATGCACATGTAGCCACTAATTTGGCCATGTGTAGTAATAGAAACTAGAAAGTCTCCCTTTTTTTGACTGTTAAACACAATTTGCCTTCCTGTCTGCGTGTAAAATGAAAATGAAACCAGACCTGTTTCTTTCCTATGTTGTGTTTTAGCCTGCCCCTTGGAAAAATCTAACCAGTTTTTTTTTTTTTTTTCAGCCAAGGGTCTTTGTTTTCTATTTACTTTAAGAAAAAGGATTGAAAAAGAAACCATGACTTAAGATAAGCACACTTATCTTTGTAATAAAATTCAACGTATTACGTAGACCATTCCTTATCCACTCACCAAACCTTTACTTAGTCAGATTTAGTCTTAAATGATTCATTTTTATAGTTAGTCATATTTGACATGCGATCAGTCTAGTATTACAATTCTAACATCTATTAACTCTATCCTTTTCTTTTTCTTTTTTTATACCTTATTTTAATAGTCTTTATTTTAATTGATTTGGTAAAGTTGATTACGATGATTAATTTAATTTTGTAGGTAGTTAATTTCAATGTGTTTAAATTTTTTTTTTCTTTAATTTAAAGGTCGGGAAAGGTTTTAAGATAAAAATAAGTAT
Source organism: Gossypium longicalyx (assembly GCA_025698465.1). NCBI lineage: Eukaryota > Viridiplantae > Streptophyta > Magnoliopsida > Malvales > Malvaceae > Gossypium > Gossypium longicalyx. The sequence goes on from CM047004.1 coordinate 91,608,534, forward strand.
TGTATTAAAAAAAGTTAGGTTGGTCAGTTATTAGATTATAAATTTTCATAATCAAATTGATAAACCTAATTGACTTTTAATATATATTATTTTTAATTTTTAAAAATATATTTATAATATAATAAATATATATTATATATAAATTTAAATAAAAAAGTCAAATAGATTTCTATACATATTTTTTATACTTGAAAACAACCAATTCTTTTCTTCTTTTCTTTTTTTACAAAAGAAAATGAGTTTCTTTCAGAAATTACTTAATTTTGTGGTTTTTTTTCAATAAAAATTTCCCAGAAAATTAAATAAAGGTAATAAAAACCACAGTTACCTACACCATGTTTGTCACCTTTGTCATAAAGCAGTATTCCAACTTTATTCAACATGACCATAATGCCTCTTCTATTTCCTGCCTTTTTGTTTCTTACAAGTCATAAGTTTCATATATATATATATATATATATATATAATCACTTTGTATCTTTGAAGGAGAGCCACAACTAGTAATTAACTGATCACACTCATGGTGCACTACTTCATTCAGATGTCCTAACATTTAAATTATCCAACGTAAATATTATTATGATAAGAATATACATATACATTAGTCAATTCAAAAAAAAAAAAAAACTTAGCTATACCCTTTTCTTGTAAAATGGATATTATCCTAAGGAAATTACTTTTGGCTTCATAATTGCAAAAAATAATACATTGGCTACATACACATAGAATTTGTATTGAGTTTTTGGTACATTCATTTCTAGTCCTCAACTTTTTAAAACATGTATTTTAAGTCTTGAGTTCTTTTTATTGATTTTGTTAAATAATTTGATACGACCTATTTTTAAAACATGTAATGTGATATAAACAGGTTGGCATTTTTCGTTTCCTATTTTTTTTCTCTATCTTTTTTAAATATGCAAAAAATTTGTCAAATTATACATAAAATATCGATATGTATATGTTTCGTTAGCACATATTTTTAAAAAATAAACCACATCAAATTATTTCACGAAGTTAATAAAAAAAATAAACTATTAAAATAGTTATTTTTGTTTGACTCGGGTTACATTTTAGTCATTTATACTTGAAATGTTATGTTTTAGTCACTTACGTTATCGTACTGTAATATTTGAGTCATTGAGCCATTAATTACTGTTAATGATGTAATGATGAATTGAAGTGGCACATTAAATCATCATTTTAAACGAAAATTTTAAGTTAAATTCTATAATTGGTCCCTATATTTTTTTCATTTTAAGCAATTTAATTTTTTTTCTTTTATGTTCTTTTTATTTTCTTTTATTTTCTTTTTTTTCCATTCTCTTCTACTTCTCTCTCTGTTTTCCTCCCTTCTTCATTTCTTTTAATGTATCTTTTCTATGTTTTTCGAAAGTTAAAAAACATAAAAGAAAAAAAATTGTTTATATTATATTAAATTGTTCACTTAAAAGAATATTATTTTAAGGGTATTTATATCTTTTTATATTTTGATAAATTTAGAAAAAAGAAAACACATGAAAAAAATTATGAGAATTGAACCCTAAACATTATGGTATTTACTACCTTAATTTTATCATTTCATCCAAACTCATATTTGTTTTATATCAATTTTTGGCATAATATTAAATTTAGGCCTTAAAATTTACATCTTTTTAAAGGAAAATACAAACTAAAACATTTTTTTTACAATATTGGTGTGACAACCCACATGACATTTCATGTGTACGTCATGTTGATATGGTACTATTTATCTTGTCATGCTAATAAATAATTTAAAATTTAAAATAAAAAAAGAATGAAGTACATATGAATTACTAAGCAGACTACTATTTTAAAATTTTAATATTTTAGTCATTATTCTTATTATAAACAACAATAATTCAACTTTATTTAAAAGGTTGGTGGTATTTAAAAAAAAAGTTTAAGGTCAATTTTAACTAAAAAAAAAAAGAACCAAATTGATAAAAATATAAAAGTTGAAGGTTAAATTTAATATTATTCCTTTATTTTTTAAATTTATTACATAAACATAATCTACTACTAATTAAAAAGGAAATGGTAGAAAGTAATATATTTAATTAATTAACCATGATTAGTGGGATTATGGGTTTCCTTTTGTGTGAAGCAAGTGGTAGGGGCAATTAAGTCATAATAATAGTAAACCCCGTAAGAAAATTTGGAGAAGTTGGCGTGCGTTGGAAAGGGACAATCTAGTCCAACTCCAAAGCCGAAATAATTTTTTTTTTTAAATAAAGGGCATGCCAAAAAACCAAACCAAGTCTTTTAAAAACCCATTTAAGGCAGTAACAAAAAAATAAAAAAACAAAAAAAAAAATAAAAAACCAAACAAGAAAACCTGAGGCATCTTCGAAACTTCAAAAAAAAAAACAAGTCACATTCCTCTCATTCTTTCATAGTAACACTTTCAACAAGGATTTTCATGATGATCCATGTTTTCCTTCTCCTTTCTCTCTGTTTTTCAGGTACCCCCTGTTTTTATTTTTCTTTTAATTTCCTTCTTTTCTATACCAATGCCATGTTGTCTCTAATCTAATGTATTTCTTGTCTCTTTTTTTTTTTAGATTATGGTTTCGTACCAGTTACTTCTTTAGGCATCAACTATGGTCAAGTTGGCAGCAATTTGCCTCCACCCGACAAGGTTCTTGATCTGTTGAGTTCCCTTAAGATCACAAAAGCAAAAATCTATGACACCAATCCTCAAATTCTTACAACATTTGCCAACTCCAATGTTGAGCTCATTGTCACGGTTGAAAACCAAATGCTTGCCGTGGTAATGGATCCTCAACAAGCACTTCAATGGGTTACCACTCACGTCAAGCCTTATTTTCCGGCCACTAAGATCACCGAGATCTCTGTCGGAAACGAAATATTCACCGACGACGACACGTCGTTAATCGGGTACCTTGTCCCTGCCATGGTTAGTATCCATGGTGCTTTAGTTCAATTAGGCTTAGACAAGTACATTCATGTTTCAACACCCAATTCATTAGCAATTCTTCAAGAATCTTTCCCACCTTCAGCTGGTAGTTTCAAGAGCCAAGTGTCGGCGACCATGTCACAGTATCTTCAGTTCTTGGCCAACACTGGTTCCCCATTTTGGATCAATGCCTACCCATATTTTGCTTACAAAGATGCCCCAAACAATGTTTCATTAGACTATGTTCTTTTCAACAAAAACCCAGGAATGGTCGATCCTTACACTAAACTACACTACGACAACATGTTGTACGCCCAAGTAGATGCTGTTGTGTACGCCATGTTTAGGTTGGGTTATAGTGGGATCGAGGTACGGGTTTCGGAGACGGGTTGGCCGTCAAAAGGGGACCCCGATGAAACCGGAGCGACTCCGGTGAATGCGGCTGCTTATAACAGGAATTTGTTGAGAAGGCAGATGCGTAATGAAGGGACACCTTTGAGACCAAACACGAAGCTTGAAGTGTACTTGTTTGCTTTGTTCAATGAAGATATGAAGCCTGGACCGACATCTGAAAGGAACTACGGTCTGTTTCAACCTGATGGAACCATTGCTTATAATGTCGGACTCTCTGCCTTGTCCACAACTTCATCAACATCGTCATCTTCATCATCTGCTTCCATTTTATTTACGTCCTCTGCGGATAAGGTAAAATCATAGCTGTAATTATAATGGTATAATTGTAGAAATATGCAAAGTGACGCAAGTAATTGTTTTTAAAAAATGTGTGATTTAATACGGTAAGCGATAATATGAATGGATTGTATTTTGTCCTCTATACTAAAAAAATAGATAAATTAATCCTTGTACATTAGATTAAAAAGTAAACTAATCATTCTATTAAAAATTTCATTCATTTCTACTGTTAAAAACTTGTCCCTATACTTCAACATGAGGTACATGTGACATACCACTATTATTGTTTAATTATTCTGTTAATCACGTCATGTTTTAATAGTATAAATGAATAAAAATTTTAATGGAAAGGACTATTTTACTCTTTAATATAATATATAGAGACTAATTTAATATTTTTTAAAGATTTAATACCTATAATATCGTTGCATCTATTAGTAAAGTCCAATCATCAAACAATTTGCTTACCTAAAATTTCCCAAGGTCATTTTTAAATATATAAGTTTAAAAACAATTTTTTTCCCTGTTTCCTTTTAAAAAGAAATTTGGAAAACAAGTATCATGGTTAGAAAAACAATGCCACATAAGCAAATTTTGATAGTTTATTAAAAGATATTGTGGGTTTTTTTTTTATTATCCATTTGGCCTACATTGATATACGAAGTTAAACTTCGCATGCATTGTCACATTAACTCAATAATATAATATAATATAAAATTGTTGCTTCAATAAAATATAAATTTCTTCTTATAATTATTATTGCATTTCCTTTTAAATGGCATTTATTGTGTTTTACAGGCAGCAAAAATGGGATATCAAAGCTTGGTGTATTGGATGTTTGTGTATTTTCTAGCTTTCCAAGTTTTACTAAGGCAACATTAAGCAAAAATGGTGACAGCATGTAAATATTACATTTTGGTCTGGATAAAAAAGAAAGAACCCTACCAAGCTTATATGGTTATTTCATGAAGAACCTATTTTGAAGATACCAAGTTCAACAATGGATCAAATCAACCATTATATGATCAAAATGGGTATAATTTCAAAACATACTCTTTTTGTGAATTGTGTTGATACTCGTTCATCATGTTGAAGATTAATGAAGCTGATTCAAGAAAAAGAGAAGCTATATATTTTCTTTCTTTCTTTTTTTATTGTAGTTGTTGATGTTGTAGAAGAATTATTTTCTCGATTCAAGAGAAGAATTATATATATTATTTTCTCGATTCAAGAGAAATTCTGATCATAGCTGTTTCTTTTTATACAATACTTAAAATTATTTATAATTCCTCTTCAACCCATAAATAGGAAGATAATGCGCTTCAGTATACTCAAATTTACGTCTTTCTGTATTGACAACCATACTCATATCAATTGAATTAAAATAAAAAAAAATTACACCAAAAAGTTAACTTTGGTGTACACTTTTGGACGTGGAATCCATAACTGTTAGCTTTCTTAAGAAATTTGCTTTTAATTGAACTTTTTCTCTGGCCAAATGGTATAAACAAAGATTAATTTAAGCATATAATAAGAAAAGAGTATATGGGATAATGAAAAGATGAAGCTTTGTTTGGTTGTTTTTATGAATCCCGAACATGAAAATAGAGAGGGAGGCAGCTTTATTCCCTTTTGGCCAAATAAACCGTCAGCATTGGTCATAATATGCCATCCTCTTTTTTCTCCCAAAAGGAGCTTTTTTTTATAAGGTTATCTTTTTCAATTCCTTTATATCTATCAAGATATATGAAGGAGACAACGTCTGCTAAGGCTGAGTTAATGTTGATGGGGATCCATGGTCTTCTCATCCTTACATCACCCAACATGGTCTAGATGCAACCCCACAATCAAAAACTAAAAAATAGGTTGTTGAACATAAAAGATGAAATAGTCGATTGAGTATTAATTCGATTGATATGAATATTATTATCAAGAAAATATAGATTCAAGTGTGTTTAAACACATTATTCTTCTATTTATAGGTAGAAGGGAAACTATGAATAGTTTTAGGTATTATGTAAAAAGTAACAGATATAAATAGAAAATCATTCATTAAATCTTTTAAATTTTTATAAATAACTACAACTTAAAACAACTACTAATTTAAAATCATTTATATATTTTAAGATTTTATTTTTAAATTATAAAAAAATATTTTTCACAGTACGTTATTAATTTTGACATAATCATTTATTCAGCTCTTCAATTTTATAAAAAAAAAATCATTTTATCCCCATTTAGTTTTTCACCTTATTCAATTTTTGAACTTACATTATTTATCAAATCACACCAAAATAGATAGAAAAATTAACTTATGTTAACTTTGTTGACATGGCATCAATGTGACAATCCATATGTATGTCATGTTAGTAATTAATTAATTTTTTAAAATTAAAAAATTAAAAATATTTTAAAAATTAATTAATTGCTAACATAACGCTAACTTTTCTATCTATTTTGAGTGATTTGATAAATAATATAAATTAAAAAACCAAAAAAAACCAAAAAAAACTAAAATAATTTTTTTATAAAATTAAAAGTTGAAATAAATTATTATTTCATTAATTTTTTCGAGGTTTACATTCAATATGGTTTAATTACAAAAAAAAAAAAAAAGAGTCTGATGCATGTAGATTAAAACAAATGAATCCACAAAAGATTAAAATTCCTTATTGTATTGTCCTTTAGCACTTAATTTAGAAAAGATTAAGCTTATTATCAATTTCAAAAGGGATTAAAATTCCTTCTTTCTCAATTCCTTTGGATGTTGACAGCAGAATTATTTGGGTACCCTAAGTTAAGTTAATTACAAACATTAAAACCAGAGTCCATAAGGGTAAAAAAGGAAATAAATCACTTTTAGGGTTTATATACATGTCGACACAGTAAATAAAGGTTTCCCATAAAAAAAACTTAAAATTATACATGAATTTTAATTTAACGTGGACTTGTATATATAAATTTTAGTTTAGTATAATTATACACGTGAAACTTTAATTGTAGTTCAAATATATACTTAAAATTTAAATTTTGATTTAATCATTCGCATTTAAAGAAATAAATACATCAATTTATTTTTTAAATATAATTATTTATGTATGCAATATATAAAAATAAAATTATATTATATCACTAATTATGTTAATAATTTATAAAAATTGAATCAAATCAAAATTTTATGTATATAATTGTACATTAAATTATAATTTATGTATAATTTTGAGATTTATCCAAAAAAAATCAATTTAATAGGTAGCTTCATCTTTTTTTATATTATCCTAAATGTGGGGATTTAATCATAATTAATTAATTAATTGGTAATTTGCTTGTTACAAAAGGGAAGATTTAATCATGACCCAGATAGGCTTAACTTTTGATTCTTTTATAAGCTAATCGGAGCCTCTATTATCATTATTACACGTGTTTTTATTACCATTATTACACACATTATTAATTTTCAAGAATAATCATTATTATATATATATATTAGATTGAAGTGGGTCCATTATGCATTGTATTAATTATATACATAGTTTCTCAAATTTGATTTTATTTTAATTCAAACTTATTTGGATCACATTCATATTATTTTTATTAAAAATATTTTTTTTAATGATCAATAATTATATATTCATTTATTTTATCATCATTGTATTATTTTCTTTTTATTAATATAACATGTTTTTAATAAATATAATAATATAATATATTTAAATTTTCATTTGATATAAAATATATAATACATTATATTAAAGAAAAAGCAAAGTATTATAAACTTGAAAATAAGTTGAGTCAAGCTCGAGTTTTGAATATTAGAAAAATTCAATTTATATTTAAAACAAGTAATTTTTTTTTTGCTAAGTCTATTTTTCGAATCTAATATTTTTACTTGAATCCTCTTAAATATCATATCAACTTTCGAGTTTGGACAAGTAATCTAACCCCTAGACAAAGCTAATCAAGCTTTACTAGAATTATTCTTCATTAATCTCTTTAGCACTTAATAATAGGGTAAATTAAAAGAAAAAAATGTCTATTTTAAAAACATATTTGGAAAAGTAGGTCTTTTTTCTTCTTCTTAAATTTAGATAAATAAGTCGATTTTAGAGACAAACAGAAAACATTTCCTTAGCTAACATGTTGGAAAAACTTTCTACAAAACGTGTTTTCTTTTTATACATTAGCTTTTTCACTTAGGTGGTTAAATGTTAATGGTATTTTTTATTTCATCTTGTTTTAAATTTTTTTAATTTTTAATTATTATTTTTAATTAATAAATATATTATTTCTAATTTTTTAATTCATCTTTTTAATTAATAATTTTTTTATTTTATATAAATAAAATAATAAATACATAATCATATAATAAAAATATATATTTTATATATATCATTATGTTAAAAATATTCTTAATTAATAACTCCTTTATTTATAACATATTTATTAATTAAAAATATTAATTAAAAATTAAAAAAATTCAAAACATGAAATAAAAATACAAAGGTGAGTAAGAGAAGAATCAAATCCGAGACTGAAGAATAAAACCACTAATATTTAATCATCTAACCAAATGAGCTGATGTGTCAAAAGTAAGTGTTTTCCAACATGTCAGCTTTGTTTCTCTCTCCCAAATCGACTATTTTCCTAAATATGAAAAAAAAAGCCTACTTTACAAAATTTTTCAAGTTTTTCCCCTGAATAATATCGATAATAAAAATAACTCTAAAGTAAATAACAACAAAATATGTATCTAAAAATATTTCATTTTTTAGTACATTACAAAGAGAGAGAGAGAGAGAGAGAGAGAGAGGGGATGATAATAACATAATTTAAATTCTAATTTTTGAAGTATACCAACAAAAAAAAAACTTAATCACTGCTGTTTTATGTTATGTTTTCGAGATTGATTTACCAAAACATTATTTATGAGAAAAAAATGAATGAATCAACCCCAACCGCATATGCTAATCAAAGTACTATTTCCTTATTCATGAAGATCTTTTATGACCAACAATCGCATCATAAAAACCATAGCTGCAATTTTAAGGACATTACCATTGCTTTGAATGAGGTGGACTTCCATATGATGTTTCTTTTATAGTACTAAATTTCTAATAATGGAATTAAATGGTTAAAGTAAAAGGGTTTTTATTTATTTTTATAAACAATGGCAGCAAAAAGATAGGGTTTCATCCACTCTTTTCTTTTCTAAAAACGGGTCAAATTGCATGTTTAAATTAAAAGTAAATAAAAATAAATAAATAAATCCTGAGTCATGATTTGTGTATACTTTTTCTTAAAGATGAACTTTATAGGAGGAAGATGCTCTTATAAATGTAAGATTCGCTCCTTTTCTACATGGATTTGGTAGTTTTTGGTGCTATGGAAACGGAAGTTCTTTCTACAGTTAGGGTAGGTTTTTTCTGCTACTTCTTACTTGGGTCTAATAGGACACTGTTGCTAGGTTTGGATACTTTGTTTAGGGTAAATTTTTAGTTTGGATTTGGATAGAGGTGTGCATGGGCCGGGCCGGACTCATAAAAAATTTTGGCCCATTTTCAAGGCCCGGGCCCGGCCCAAAATATGGGCTTAGAATTTTGTCCAAGCCCGATCCGAGAAAAAAATGATAGGCCCGAGCCCAGCCCGGCCTGGCCCGCCCATATTAAAAAAATTTTACTTTTTTTATTAAATAAAAAATTTTAAAATATAATAAATCAAATGCATTTAAAACATAAAAACAAATATTAAAACAAAAAAATAAAAAATGAGACTAAAATAATTCTTAAAATAATACATAAATTAAAAATATAATAAAAAATAATTATATTAAAATTAAAAAATTGAAACAAATTAGAACTAAATTAAGAACTAAATTATATTAATAACAAAAATTTTACAATATCAAAATAACATTAAAAACAACAAAAAAAAAGTAAAGTAAAAAAAACTAAAGTTACTTAAAATTTAAAATAAAAAAAATTAAAAATAATTTAATATTAAAATCGGGCCGGGCTGGGCCGGGCTCGGGCCAAAAAAATCTTGCCCGAGGCCTGGCCCATTTTCTAAACGGGCCTCGTTTTTTGCCCAAGCCCATTTTTCGGGCCTATATTTTTACCCAAACCCTCCCATTTTTTCGGGCGGGCCTTCGGGCCGGGCCGCCCGGCCCATGCACACCTCTAGATTTGGATTTGTACCTAGTATGTTTAGTTTATTTTTTTGTCTCATACTACAATATTATTATAGTATCTAATTTTAATGCTATTACTGTTTTTATACTAACTGTAGGTAAACACACTACACATCCAAACCCATCCTTATTTGGTTTAATGGGTTTGATTTTATAATTTTAAATTTGTTAAGTTTAGAGAGTTTATTAGTCAGTAAAAAAAAATTGTATTGGAGGTGAAGATAAAATGAAAAAGAAAATTAAGATTTAAAAAGCTAAAAGTTTTGTATTAAAATAGTTTAAATTGAATTATTAATATTTGAAGGATTAATGATATAATTTTATTACTTAAACTATGTTTAGTAGTGCTTTTTAAAATTACTTTTGACATGAAAAACACTTTTGAAGTAAAAGAAGGAAATTATTGGCTTTTCGAAAGTATTTTCCCCCAAATAGAGAAGTTAAAAATTTTTAGTTTTTCTCTTCTAAAAGTACTTATGACAATTTAATTACATTTTCACCCCTCCAACACAAGGTACTTTTTCCTCTCCGATTAATTGCTTAAAAAATATTTAAAATTTATTTTTCATGTATTAAAATATTAGCAACAAATTATAATAATTTATTTTTTATATTCTTATTAAAATATTATAATATTAACTAATTTGAACCTTATTTAAATGCTTAGTTGCTATTTATAACACATGACTCAAATGAACATTTTATTTCTCAAAAACACTTTTTGACAGTAATACTAAATACTTAAATTTTAAACTAAATTTTTCCAAAGTACTTCTTAAAAGTAATACTAAACTAGCCCTTAACCAATGGCTAAAAAGTATTAAACTAAACTGTTAATTTATGAGAGGAGCTAATATGCAATTTTCTCATTTAAACAGCAGCTAAAAAATTATTAAAACTTAAATTAGTAATGTTTAAGAAGTACTAAAAAGGAATTATACCATTTATCCAAGAAGGGGCGGAATCCCCTTGTTTTCATTCTAATTCCAATTTAAGAGTGACAAATTCAACCAAATTGATTACTGAGTTGAATAATTTTTTTTTTTTTATACTTCTGGTCATAAATACAAATATTAATATTAATACCTACATAGGTTAATAATGGTCATAAGTGTATGTTTTTCCTTTTTAAGAAAACAAATAATTAGTAAATTTAGTAATAGTATAATTATACCGATCGAGTCTTAATTCAATTGGCATAAATATTGTTGGTAATGTAGGAGAATGTAGGTTTGAGTGCGTTAACACGCATTATCCTCTTATTCATGGATTGAAAAGAGGTTATAGGTAATTACCTCTAATGAAATTATTAATAAAAAATAGTATAATCCTGAAGGAGATGAGGCCTCCCCTAGAAATGAGATGACACTATTAGAATTGTAAAAGTATTCTAGGCCAACTTCAAGACTGCAACAATAAAGAAAATTCCTTTAAACTTAGGTAATGCCCAAGTTGATTCCCGATTCCAAGAACCTACGGTTCTACGAACATATAGAACATTGCATAGCTGCAATTCTAGTTTCCAAGCCCTCTTAGAGAATCCACATTCAAAGAAATACGACTTCTAGGGAAGACCTGGAGCAGAGTAAATAACCAGCATCAACATTAAGACCCATGGAAACTAAACAATCTCTAGTGGGAAGTCTGTTAAGCATTGCCATCCAAGCAATAATAGAGTGTTTAGGGATATGCAGTGGGAACCATAGTAGCCTATGCCAAGAAACTTTCCTAACTTTCACTCTAATGTCCTCCCATAATTTTACAATATCAACAGGGAACTTATGACATTACAAGCAGCTACTTCCTTCAATTTGAGCATTCTTCTCCAATTCCAACTACTAACAGAATTAGGACTGATATCCCAAAAGCTTCTCCCCTTCAAAATGTACTCTTTGATCCATGCAATTCAAAGAGAGCCTTCTCCAGCAAGAATACTCCAAACTTGCTACAAAATACAAGCCCTATTCCTCACTTTAGGTTTTTCAAACCTAATCCTCTTTCTGACTTAGGAGAACATATCAGTTGCCAAAAAACTCTTGCACCTGTTGCAGCACAGTCCCTACCTCCCAAAAGAATCTAGCACAAATCTGAGAAACCTTTTTAAGGACAGCTTTGGGCAAAAGAAATCGCATGCACCAGTAAGCTTGAATACTAAAAAGAACAGCTTTGATGAGTTGAAGCCTACCAGCATTACTCAAATGTCTAGTGGACCAACCATTAACCTTAGCCAAAATTTTATCAATCAAAGGACCGAAATCAGAAAAAGACAACTTCCTAGAGACAAGAGGCACTTCCAGATACCTCACAAGTAATTTGCGAATCTTGAAACCAATGATACTTGTCATTACCCCCAGTTTCTCTTCAGACACACTAGCAACAAACAACTCACTCTTAGAAGCATTGAGTTGTAGATCAGAGAATCAATAAAACTCTCGCAAAATGCACCAAATGCTCACAACAGAATCAACATTACCTTTTGCAAATATAAGGAGGTCATTTGCAAAAGATAAGTGTGAAAGTTGCATTCTAAGATCCTTTGGATGATACTTGAAGACTCCATGCTTGGCTGCCACTTCAAGAAGCCCAGACAAAACATTCATTGCAATAACAAAGAGGTAGGGAGACAGTCCCTGCCTGATTCCCCTTCTCCTTCTAAAGAAACTATTGAGACCACCATTAAGAGAGATAGAAAATCTGGGAGAAGTGATGCATACAGAAATCCATTGAACCAACTGTGTAGGAAACCTCATAGCTCTTAAACAGATAAAATAAATTCCCAGCTCAAAGAATCGAAGGCCTTCTGAAGATTCACCTTAAGAGTGCATCTAAGAGAAATGTGCTTTCTACAATACCCCCTCATAAACTCATGAGCCAGCAAAGTATTGTCAACAATATTTCTACCCTTGATGAAAGCACTCTTACTCTTAGAAATTAACTCAGGCAAATACCGAGTAATCCTATTCACAAAAACCTTAGAAATACACTTGTAGACAGAACTACAACAAGAAATAGGCCTAAACTCCTTGATATGACTTGGATTCTCACATTTAGGAACCAAAGTAATAATAGTGGCATTAAAAGCAGTTAATAACTCTATAGTATTGAGAAAATGTTGAACAGCAGTAAGAAAGTCCTCACCTACAATGCCCCATGTTGATTTGAAGGAAAATGCTGTGTAGCCATCAAGATTAGGGGCTTTGCCATTCCCATGCTCAAATATAGCAACCTTAATTTCATCTCTTGTAACAAGCTTAATAAGTTTAGTTTGAGCAACAAGAGATAAAGAACATGGAAAGAGCTCATCAAGGAATTGATCAGGACAGTCAGTGACTCAGCAGCACCAACGAGACCTTTATAAAACTCTATAATCTTAGAGGAAATCATCTCATGAGTCTCCAACTTATTCCTTGCATCACCAAACAGGCTTTGTTAGTGAACTTATTCCTCTTAACAGCAATTGCATTATGAAAAAACCAGGTACTTTGGTTCCCGTCCCTAAGCCAAAGAACTTTAGCTTTTTGCCGAAAGAACCCTTTCTTAGCATCCTTCAGGTTTTTTAGTTCAACTTGTACTTGCCCAATATCCCCACAAATAGCTTCCTCACTCAACTCAGCTAACTGCAATCTTTCTAATTCAACTTGCTTCTCTTTCACCCAACAAGAAATGTTACCAAAAGCTTTAGAAATTATAGCTTTTAAAAGCTTCAGAACTTATAGCTTTTAAAAGCTTCTTTAACCTTTTCAACTTGATGAAAAGACGACGCAACATAGGATCACCAGTGACTCTTTCCCGCCAAGAATCAACAACAATCTTCAAAAAATTACTATGTTTAGCTCAAAAGTTAAAAGACTTAGGAGGAGAATAAACAGGCTTGTCCAAACTACTGAGGGGCAATGAAACAAACAAACAAACAAATTTAGCTCCTGGAACCGGGCCGGACCAATATGCACAGCGACCCAATTTTAGACCCCTATATAAACAAACAAATTCAAACTCTGCAGTTTAGAAGATACTTAGAACATTAGGACTTTCCAATAGGCGATGATGGCGCTTTCCTCTGCGTTTCGAGAAAGACTAGAACACATGGAACATTCTAGAAACCAACGTCTAATGCTCCTCCTGGTCAAATCCAAACTTCACTTTCCTTTTTTGTTTGGTTCCCGGTAAAATCAAAGCCAGAAAGTCGTAATTTTGTGTCTCTTTTTGTTAGTACACAGGCGGAGAAAGAGCTGCAAGCGCACAAATCTCAGGTTTTGGAATCGAAGCTGGCTCGTATTGGTTCCATGGAACGAAGTTGCTTGTTTCTTGATCACAAGATCGCATCACAAAACTTTAGAATCTCTGCTCTCAAATCTGAAATCGAAAATCTCGACGCCAAATATGATTCTAGTTCTCGAAAATTGAAGTAAATTTTTTATTTGTGTTTAGCGGTGTAGATTTATAGTTTAAATTTTGAACTGAAATGCATTGCGTTGAAACTTAGGGCCGTGAAAAGTGAGATTGAGGAGCTTGAAGAGGTGGAGAAGGAGAGAGATAAGTTTTACGAATTGAAAATTTCAGAAATGAATGAGTTTAGAGAGAATGTGAAGAGGTTTTTGACGGAAACTCGAACTCGAGTGCAAGAATTGAGGAACAGTGAGAACGAGGTAAATTGAAATGTTTGAATTTGAGACTTTCAAATTAAGAATCTTAAATTTGAACTACTAAGAAGTTTGTTGAAGTTACAAATATAATCTCATTTTTAATTGATCAAATTGAGCAATGTATCCATTCGATTTCCTAACTTGGTTTCATGGAATTTGTCAATTTTAACCAATGTTTCTTGCAGCTGAAGTCAACTTTTATGGAACTTCCAGGCAACAATGGTTATATGAGTAGTTCTAAGATAGCTGAGGCAGAGATGAAAAGGGCTGAACTGTTGGCTATGAAAGAGAGTTTAACAAAAACCTTAGCTTCAAATCACCAAAGAAGAGCATAGTTGCAAAAGCGGGTCGAGAATATGCTGGTTGCACGAAGTCCAGAGAGATGGAAACCAATCCAGTTCGGCAATAGCGAAGGTGTCTGATAACAATATAGCAGATTCATGAGGATGAGTCATGTTGTCGAATCAAATTTCTACCATAATTCCGGGTCAGTTTTTGAGTTCTCATGCAATAGGATTGAATTCATTGTTGTTTTTGGTAGTAATGAACTGTAACTTGGAACTTAAATCTATATTGTGGATTTATGATCCGTATCAAAGGAGTCATCAGGAGTAAAAGCTGAAAACAAGTCAATTGAACAATGCATATATTTTCATTTGTTTGCGAGTTTTACACCTTGAATATGGTATTTCCTTTTACAATATCTGCTCACTTAGTTTCTTTCTTATACCCCTTAAATAAGCCTGAGTTACTGAGATCAGCATAATGTTTACAAGTTTTTTGGAGGAATCATATATACAACACCAAAAGGGCTGAAAACTTTTTGAATTGATTAGAGAAAAAATACTAAGCAAGCATCAATTCACGGTACTGATAATTCCTAGATCCTCTGAGAACCTATATCGCTTATGAAGGCAAGAGCACATGCCTACGATATTCGCCTAGAGCCCATAATGGGAATATATTTCTATATGCAGCATAATGTATCATACAAGTCCTCAAGCAGACCCCTGTAAGTTCCTGTGAAAACCAATATTGTAGTTTAGAGAAAAGCACTATTAATTAGTGTTCGATTTAGACATTGATCATTTAGGCCTATCTATGAAAATTTGAACAATAAAAAGTAGTTAAATAGATAAGAAAGGACGCCAAATCTTTTGGCAATGGATGCATTACTTTGCTAGAAGGATCTGATTTATGTCTGACATACCTGTTGAGGAAATTCACCACTTTCCATTTGTGAGTTAATCAATAGTCTTGCTGCTTTATGTAAAGGTTCCGGATCGACATCAGCCTAGTTAGCAAGAAATATACAGAGCAGGAATTGAGGTTTGTTTTGAATTTCTTATGTTTAAGGGTTCGTATCATGTTTCTTTAAGCACTAATATCAGCATAATTTATTTCCCATAACCCTACCTGTCCTGCATGAATCAGACCCATCATTGCCCATGAAGTTTGCACAAGATGGGAGCAGCTCCCTTCAGCTAAATGTCTATATTCCTGTTCATATTGAGGGGAAAACACTTAGAAATATTAAATATCGGTTTTGTTTTTGAAAACACCATAGTTTCTTAAGGAAAACTGCTAATTATATGTCCAACAAAGCAACAATTACAGCAATATCTGCTTGAACCTCACATAATTCATGCTCCCTAGCTTAGACATAGATTTGAGTATGCAGCATGGGAATAAGGTGACGGTTACCATATTAGGGCATGATGAGTAGCTTTCTCCCCATCCACCAGACTCTTGCTGTTTTGAAAGCAAAAACTGACAAGCTCTATGGACAATTTGGCTGTTCTGACAAGTCTTACCGACAGCTGCTAGCCCTGCTAAAGCAAAATATGTGCCATATGTATAGCAAATCCCCCAGCTTCCATACCTGCATACACAATAATGATAATCTTAGCTTAAATATCTATTTTAACTTTCTTTCCCATTATCCATTCATGATTTTTCTTAAAATCAACTACGAGAAAGGAACGGAAAATCACCAAGAACCATCTGCCATTTGTGAACCTTCAACAAATTGTACTGCCTTAGCCACAGCAGTTTCGATTTCTTTCTTTCGGTATTGAGGATATAAACGAGAGAGCAACACAAGAGCTTGGATGGCTGATGAAGTGCATTCAACATACCTATGATCACCAAATGGCTAATGTTATAGAAAATTTCTAATATGATGCATCAATAATAACATAAAAATGCAATCACTGATGACACATACTCACGCTCAATTGCTGCAGCAGCAAATAGTTCAGTCGGATTTATCTTCTGAAAAATGAAAAAGATCCCACAAATTTAAAAAAAATGACTCCACGTAAGAATCTATGTTATTCGGACTAGAGTATGAATGTGGGACATGGGTATGTTCAATTTTTAAAAAAGTTTTGACTTATTAGTCATAACTTTATACCCATATTTGAATGTGTTGAACAGGAGTGTCGAGATCAAGAAAAATGAAAATTCAGAGCAATATAGATTAGAATAATAGAATGAAGCAGCAGAGCATGAATTGAGCATGAACTGGAAAAAGGACATGTACATTTTGATAACTTTTACCTGCATCCATTGAGGTCCTCTTACTGGCTCCCAAGCAGTAAAACCACCATTTTTGCTCTGATGAGAACAAATGAAAATGGAAAATCAAAGCCAAGAATACATGAATATGCAGAAAGGTTTTTCTTTTAGATGTTTTTCGTACCTGTAATGACAAGAGGGCATTTACAGCATCATACAATCGCTCTACTTCAATTGTTTCGCCTACGATTTCTGGTGGCATCTGTGAGAGTAAGAGTATTGCCTGCAAAGAATCATGCTTGGACTCAGGTTTGAGTGTTTTGTCACACGTATGCATCCTACACAGGTATGGTAAACTTTTTTTTTTTGGAGGAACAATCCTTGTATCCATGTAAGGATATGTATTACATACAGGTGCCGGACTCGGGTATTTCAAGTCAGACCAACAAAAATTGAATCCAACAAGTACGATAATTGGATCTTAACATCTGTAACTTCCTTTTTCTATTTTCAGACCTTGATGCAGGAGATAATTTACCTTCAAAGCTTCAGCTATGCCATCTGAGGTTTGCCATCCCTCATCTGGAATGGAGAAAGGCCAACCTCCTTTACTTGCATGGCGGTGCATATTTTGAAAGTCACCTGATGGATTTTCTAGAATCTATGCAAGAAACAAAGTCAGCTGATTTAGACATCTAATACAGGTTAGTTTATTAAGAAATTAAAAAAACTAGGGGATGAAATAGGCAGAAACCTGTGACATTTTTATGAACTCATGCGCTTTCCTGAGAGTTGAACCGTATTCATCGGTTAGATTACTTGAGATGATTGCTTGAGTAGCCAAAACGGCATCCCAGAACTGGCTACCACCGTTTAACTTCACGAATGCAACGGAATTAGCAAACTTTAATCAGCAGTTCGATAGGTGCAGTTTGTAAAATGAAAATTTATTATCAAATTTATCACCAAACCTGCATTTTCATTCCATCTTCAGCTAACCATAAGAAATCTGGAACTCTTGCCAGGTGAAATTGTAGTGAATCTGAAGTTGGATTTGGATCCTCTGCCCAACAGGCCATCATATTCAGAACCTACATTTTGTAGCATTTTGGATTATCAGTATTTTGGAACCAGTTGGCCTTCTCCAATGTCAGCACTGGCATATGGCTAGACCCATCAATTCGGCAAGTCAGGTTGGTTTTGAATTCAATTTGAATTGAGTTAATTTATATTTAAATTTTTTCGGATCATTTTATTTATGAGTTAGTTTCGGTTTCAGGTTGCTTGGGGCTTAAGTCATTCAATTTGACAGTCAGGTTTTTTCTTTGGTTATTTATTCTGGTCATTCCAAATTCTGGGGATTTTGGCTTCAAGTTATTCAGGGTTTGGATTGGATCAAATTTTCAAGTTCGAGTGAGAAATTACTAGTATATATAGAGATACCTTTTGGGTGCTTCCTTGAGTTAAGAATCGAGTATTTTCATCCTCATAGTGAACTACTTTCATAGCTATCTGAAGAGCTTTCTCTCTTAACATGGAGAACGGCCAGCAATTTAGAACTGGCTCGACAATGTAATAAAGATAGTCCCAAAGAAGAATTTGCACCCTGGGAAATGGCAAATACACGTCTTCCTACATATATATAGTTCCAAAACAAAAACAAATAAGACTTGTACGCCTTTAGGAAAATCTAACCCATTGAATATTACAAACAATACTAACCTCTGAACACAAGTGGCGAGCTTTATTCCAATCGATCGTATCATATGATTGGTTATAAATTTCATCCCTCAATGACACAATTAGCTCACTTATCGGACCCACGAATTTCTTCCCATACAAGTAAGACAATGGTGCAAAAAAATTGCGCATGTAAGACCATAGCCTCGCTGAATGCACATCAATGGTAAGATATATATAATCAACTGTCAGCTTATAGAAGAAAAAAAAAACAGTTTAGCTTTTTGTTTTCTTTTGATATAATTATTGGTGCTCTCATCCATTTTACAGTCTAAAACTATTCCTGTTAGTGTTCGGGACTTACCTGGTCCCAAAGGAAGATATGAAGGGAGAAGCCATAGTTCTGGGGGCATTGGGTTGCACCCTGACCATTCATATAATCCTAGTACCGAAAGATAAGCTTTGCCCCATGAGGGTACCATCGCTGCGCCACCATGATCAAGTATCCAATTCCGAGCCTTCTCGACAGCTCCATCTTTGCCGCCATCAGTTCCTTCTCCGAGCAAACGGAGAGCAACATAATTCAGGGTCGTGTTCATCATGATGCTATGTCCTTCTATGTGGAAACCCCATCCTCCATCTTTATTCTGTCCAGGTGAACCCCCAGAAAAATAGGACTACTAAGTATCTCCAACAAATTAAAGACGATTTTCATTTACAGAAATGTTTCATAAATTTATTACTTGATGATTATAAATATAACGTAGAATCTCCCTCTTGTGTTCTGAAGATAGAACTATATCAGTTGTTCCAGTAAGGTACAACACCATAACCTGAAAAAAAAAGTTTTAAAAGCCGTAAGAACCCAGAATTTGACCATTTTCCAATGGCTACTGTACTTTTAAAACATACCAAAGGAGGTAAGCAAAACAATGGGCCTGAATTTTCTGAAGGCCAATGTCCATCACAAGCTTGGGTAGCTGAAAGGAATCGAAATGCTTTCCTTAAAGCAATTTCGACTTTTTCATTTTTCACTTCTTCATCTTCTTCAAATCTCACTGGTTCAATGCTTAAATCTACGTTGTTTTCTTTAATCAGCTGTATTTTCAATCAACACTAATAGTAAGAAAAACAGTTTGATGTAAGCAAAATACCGAACACATGGAAAGCTAAGAAACTTGACCTGAAAATTCTTAAGCATGTCGCTGCTTGGTCTAACACGATGCCGATGTGAGTTGAAATTGGGTTGAAAATATTGGGTTTGGGCTCCTTGTCCATTTGATATTGGGGAAGCTTCATTGTCGAACTTCCAAATCTGTCTGCCGACGAAATTCTTAGTGCTAAGCAGCCATGGACCATTGCCTTCAGCTATCTCCAGCTTCCACATATTGCTGCTCTAGAAAGTCAACTTTTCTGTGATCACTTGAGATTGTTTTTTCTTCCTTCTTAACGAGGTAAATTAAATCACCATCTTCACTGCAGAGTACCCATTCTTGTTGTTTATTTATTTTTCTATTTAGAATAGAACAGTAGATGATAACATAGTTAATATATGATTCAGATCTTGAAGGACAGCAGCGTTTACTATATTCTTAGCTATCAACGTTAAACCCACTATGATTTTAATCATTTCTTATATATCCAAATCCAATTTTTTATGTAAATAATCTGTTTTTCATCCGTTTACGCAATTGGACATTCAAAGAACAAGACAGAAAATGAGGGTTAATTCGTTTTCACACTGTTAATGTAGAAATTGGGTTTAAAACCCTAATTTCATAACCTTTTGGACCAAAAATCACTGGACTGAGCCCAAAATAAAATTCTTTCCTTTTTCCAAAGCCCTGATCAATATTTTAAAAAAAAAAAAACATGTTCTTGAAAATTCCAAAACTTCCAAACTGGAAGGTTCTAGTACTTACAGCCTCCCATAATCGTTTATCTTAAGTCCCTCCGATTAAAGAAAAAAGAAGAGAAAAGAAAAGACCCAAAGAGAAGTGATTTTAAGGGAAAATGGCAGAAGAATTGACGTTGGATTTGGAAGAGCTTAGGCAGCTTCAAAGCATCGCAAAGAGACCACGCACTCTATCTCTTATTTCCTCTGAGATTCGCAGCTTGGAGAAGGTTTTTTTTTTTTTTTTCTTGAATATTGAAATTTTAATGTTTTAGATTAAATGGGGTGTCCTTATTATTTTTTTTTATTCTAGTGTTCTTGTTGAAGCCACTATAGCTAGTCTGATAATTTCTTACTTTTACCCAGTTTTTTAGAGGATCTTTCGTGGGAATTTAAGTTTTCTTATTTTTCCTACTTTGAAATTCAATGGTGTTTTTTTATCTTGTTTTTCTAATGAGTTATTGAGTTGCAGACCTTGAAAGAGAATGAAAATGGGGCTTCTCCTGTTACTGCTCCACAAGTTCCAACTCCCATTTCAACCTCAGTTAAGACTCCAGTTAACCCTGCACTGAGTTATGTTACACTTGCCTCCTTCAGCTGGGATCAAGATAACGATAAAGTCAAGGTATGGAATTTATTTTCTTAGGGATTTAGAAAATTTTTCATTTCTCATCTAAGCACAAATCTATTATTTATTTGTTTCATCATTGGATTTTGGCACCATAAATTATGTTCTCTAAGACGAGGTTAGCGGTATGCTATTTGAGTTCGATTATTACTTCATATCGAATTTGAACTTAGAAAGTGAAACAAGCTTTAAACTTTTGAGACTTTCAACTCGAGCTCGGCTTGATAACACCCCTAATTAGCTTGAAATATGTGTTGATAAGAAAGGTTTAATCCAGTGAGATCGATTATTATTTCAAGTCGAATTCGAACTTTAAAAGTGAAACTAGACCGAGTTTTGTGTCTCAAGTTTCGACTTAATCTCAGCTTCATAACACCCATAGTTAGTAGCTTCTTAGATTTGTCTTCAAACTTATGAGCAGTAATCTCAACTTTTATTTTTTTGGCTAATGTTGTGTTTATATGATAGATATATGTCTCTCTGGAAGGAGTTGAACAGGAAAAAATTCAGACAGAGTTCAAGCCAATGTCATTCGATGTTAAATTCCATGACGTTCAAGGCAAAAACTACAGATGTGCTGTTCCAAAATTGAACAAGGAAATTGAACCAGAGAAGTGCAAGGTGATGGTTAAGCCAACAAGAGTCATCATTACATTGTTCAAAGCTTCTAAAGGGAATTGGACTGACCTGCAGTACAAAGAAGACAAGGTAATTACCTAGATTACCATGATTAAAGCTTACCTATCATGCTTCGTTTACTATTAAACTATGCTAATAGTACCTTCTTTTTTTCACAGCTGAAACCAAATTTGGATAAAGAGAGAGATCCCATGGCTGGAATCATGGACTTGATGAAGGTTAGTTTATTTCATGAATTATTACAAAGTTGTAATGTCTAATTAATGCCGGTTTTAACGACATTCAAATGTGTAAAATACAGAACATGTACGAGGAAGGAGATGAGGAAATGAAAAGAACAATTGCTAAAGCATGGACTGATGCAAGATCTGGCAAAACAAATGATCCTTTGAAGGGTTATCGTTGAATCCCATTTGAAAACTGAGATGAAATGGGGTTCGTTTTGGGTATTTTTAGCACAATGGTCTTGTTTCTATGCTTTTTTGTTTGAACTTGTACTGAAGTTGCAGAAAGATTTGTTTCTGGATACTTTTGTTCTTGCTATAAAAAGTATAATTGAAATTTGGAGATAGTTGGATTTCTTTCTCTATGTTAAACCAATGTTTGTCGGACATATTCTAGTTTCCGTGATCTAAACTCACTCCAAGTACTAAGTTGGCATTGATAAGACTAGAAAATCTGGAAAATTAAGAACTATCTTGGCGGCGGCAGCCATCATCCCAGTATTTAACTGCCATTGTCTGTATTGAACTTGTCGTAGCGATGAGCATGTAAATGAGCTGATGGTCTTGTGTTCTTCAAGGCAATTTCTATATCATCAGGTGATATTAGCCAAACCTTAAGGCAGTAGAACTCAATAGCCATCAGACATTTATAATTTATCTTTAATTTTTAATTAATATTTTTTTATTAAATTATTTAACCGATTTTTAATATATTCGGCTCTATACATTGTACTCTTAACAATTGCTACAATAACTTTATTTATTCCTAATTATTCTCAAAGAGCTGATTTTATTTAAAAAGTACCCATAAATTCTATTTGTCTGTACATCTTTGTTCTTCTCACATACCTGAGTTCATTGGAGCTCTCTTTTTCTAAATCCCCCATTATCAAAATATTGATCATTCAACACCTAAATTCTGTCCTTTTTACTCAAATTCGTAGAAATTATTATTAAATGAGTAAAATTAAAAAACAAATTATAGAGGTCGAATCTTCCATCAATTGCATGGAGAGTCATTCTAATATGGGTTTATAAGTTAGTGCTCTTTGATGTCCCAATATGGATCATTGGCTTCTTACTTTCATGGGCCTACTTTGGTCTCACATATTCTCTAAATCCATCCCAGACTTCTGCTTCTTCTTCTTCTTCTTCTTCTTCTTCTTCTTCTTTTTTTTTTTTTTTTTTTATGACTCAAGCAAACACTTTTATCACCTATCATTGTTTTGGGTAATATTTATATTAAAAGGGATATGAAGTAGACAAAAATTTCAATGTCAAAGAATAAACCAGTAGAGCTAAAACTTCATTTCTACCACCAATGAAGTTCCTGGTTTTTATAACTACCTACTTAAACTCTCCCCTAAAGCACGTACTTCTGCAGTTTCAAAAGCAGGAAGGACAAGAAACGGAAACATTTTCTGAAGAACTGGAGAATCAAATCTTGATTCTAAGTAACCATAAGAATGTTAATAATCGGAGTTATCAGTGTTGAGAAATATACATATAAAAGCCACATCTTCAACCCCCCTTCTCAAACTCTCCCTTAAAGCACGCATTTCTGCAGTTTCAAAAGCTGGAAGAAGAGATCTTTGCCTTGACAAAAGAAACGGAAACATCAAAAAGCATTTTGCAAAAAATTTAAGAAAAAAAAAGAAATGATTGATTAAATAATTAATTATGCAATTAATTTTCGGTTTAATAACGAACCCACTAATGTCTCCATCTCTCTCTCTCTTTTAACAATTTTGTCCGAGAGAGGAAGCTAAGGAGTTATCTTATTTCAACGTGTGCCCTTCTCAAGCCTTGCTTTAAGCTAAATAAGCTATATTCTCTTCAGTTTTAAGCTTCTATCATGGGATTTTCTTTCTCTTCCTTTTTAAATATTTTGGTTTAGGTCACTTTTCATGGAAGAAGTAAGAGGGAGAAGGGTAGCTTTTGGTTATGGGAATTTACTGTGCAACAATAATTGTAAGCCTTCCCTATGTAAGTCCAGTCCTCCATTATCTGCTATAGAGAGGTTTTTATGGGGTCAAACTCAAAGCCTCTCATCTCATTCTCAGGCTGCTCATCAGCGGCCATATTCAATACAAAACAACGTGAAGATCAACAAAGGAACAGTGCTTGGTTCAACTGCTGATGCTTTGCTCCGGGGTTTCTCCTTCCCCAGTGATGCAATTGGTGGCTATTTACCAAGGCAAACTAACCTTGAGGAAAGCTTCCTTGATGGGCTTTTTGTAGATGGTGAGATCCTCGCTTTGACAGAGGATAAAAACCCTAACACGGAAATGAAGGCATCAATGAAAGGTGATTTCCCTAAAGGGGTAGTGAAGAGAAACAAGAATGTTGCTTCTGCAGCTTTGATCAAGGGTCAATGGACAGATGATGAAGACAGGTGATATATAAAACAATGGATTTTCTTCATTTTTTTTATAAGAATTAGATTTTGTTTTTCTTCTTCTTTAATGGTTTTTTTCTAGGTTTTTTCTTACGGTTGATATATATTAACTATTTATAGGAAACTGATAAGATTGGTGAAGCAATATGGAGCAAGGAAATGGGCACAGATTGCAGAGAGTTTGGTTGGTAGAGCCGGAAAACAGTGTCGAGAGAGGTGGCATAATCATTTGCGCCCTGATATCAAGGTTTCTCTATGTTTCCATGTTTTATACTTTACTATATATATCTGCTTTGAATGATGAAATGAAATAGAGGTTCTTCATTACTTTACCTGGTTTTGTTGTCTCCATATCCATTCTTCAAAATACAGACTACCCGGAATCTACCAACTTGGTTGTTTTTCATGAATATTAGTATTAAAGTTGACTAAGAAACAAAATCCTGGGACTTTGTCTTAACTGATATTAATTTTGTCTTGAAGTCTGTTCATCTCATCAAGCCCGAAATATATGCTAAAGACACCCATTTAGAACACAAAAAAGATCTAACCCTGGAGGATATATAGCTATCTACTACTATATTTCCTCCATTTATATATATTTAGGGTTTTCTTTCATGACTTTAAAAAAGAAAAAAGAGTAAAAAAACTCCTTTCCCCCATCTTTAATAATGTGTTGTTAATTCTTGAGTTGGAAAGGTCTAAAGGGGTTTTGTTTTTATGTATAACCATAATTACCTTGACATGAAAAACATACGGCTGGGGTTTCAGTAGCCGTTTCTCCGCATGTATCTTCCCCTTATTTGTTCCACTTTTGCAGTTTCAACTTTAAAACTTTAGTTCAGTGCTGATTTTCATGTGAAATTTGGAAACTTTTTTAAGCTAACAAAGAAGTAATTTCGTCATTAAAAAAAAGGCTTCCCTTTTAGTCTTTCTATAACAAAATTAACTCTCTTTTTCTTAAAAAAATTTTGTATTTATTCTATAATAATTATACACTCGCATATGTATGTATGTATATATATGTGTGTATTATTGTTTTGGAAATAAAATCGTCATTGCCTCATATTCTGTTGTTACGTGAGATGTCATTGTTGCAGAAAGATAGCTGGAGTGAAGAAGAAGAAAGGATCCTAATTGAAGCTCATGCCAAAGTTGGGAACCGGTGGGCTGAGATTGCAAAGTTCATCCCTGGAAGAACTGAAAATGCCATAAAAAACCATTGGAATGCTACAAAAAGGAGGCAAAACTCAAGGAAGAAGAACAAACAAAATGATAACCAAAATGGCAAACCTCAATCCTCTATTCTTCAAGACTACATTCGAAGCCAAAATCTGAATACCCCAACCAACAGTTCCACCACTTCCGCCACCCCTTCTAGCTCCACCTTCTCTGAAGACTTGTCAACTCAATTCAAGTATTTCCTCCCTGAACCATCCGAATCCGATGATTCTCACCCTTTGGTTGCTCAAACATATGATGATGAACTTATGTTCATGCAAAACTTCTTTGCAAATAACAACAATACTATTCATCCCTCCCTTGATTATTCCCAAACCGGAAATCCAACTGAGGTGTTCAAGTCCGTTCATGTTGTTGATCATAACTTGAGCAAAGGTTCATCCACCATTGACTGCCCCACATTTGCTGATACTAGTTTTAGCTTCTCTTCTTCTATTCAGGAGCCAAACAACGAACCTCGAACCACCTATTTGTTTTCCGATCTCTACTTGTCTCGCCTCTTGAATGGAGCCACCACTTCCTCATTTCCAAATGACCACGGCTACTACAATGGCGACGTGAACACTAACCTCCTCTCGGAGCAGTCTTCTTCAGATGGAAGGAAAGAGATGGACTTGATTGAGATGGTTTCTTCCTCTCAATTCTACACGTAGCAGCTTATATTTTGGTACTTTTATGGACGTAAAGAGCTCATTTTAGGAGTTATTATTGTCTTTGTTAAGAACAATGCTAGGTTTCTTGAAGGTTCCATCATGCGAATATGCATGTAATTGTGATATCCTTAATGCGGGTTGGCTCTTTTCCGCTCAAGCTTTGAGTGAAATAATCTGTCGTGGTTTATGAACCAAAAATATATATATATATATATATATATATATGGTGCTTTTGTCAAAATTTCAGCTTTTGTTTGGTAGACTTCAACCATTGTCATGGTGGGTTCAATTGGTTTGGTTTCTGAATCAGTCTTTTTGTTTACTTCAATTTGTCAACGAGTTCTAAAGCTTTGACGTGTTCATGTTGACGCGACTTTCGTTGATACTTTCTTCCACATTGATTTCTTAAAATAATACCCTTTAATTCTTGTTGTTGCAATCCAATCCAATCCATTTCTTGCCAAAAGGATTTCAAATCTCTCTATCCATTGGTGATGTTATGGTTGATACAGTATAAGGGTACATCACAACCTTTACGTCGGTTTACGGAGTTTTTGTAATTCTATTAGTGTGCATAAAATAATTTTTCTTATAATTTTATCACATAGCTATATGCGCGGAAATTAAGTTTTTAAAATATATTTATGCTTTTAAAAATAACATTAAATAAATAATGAAATGGATAGTTTGAATAATAGCATAAATTACCTAGATTACCATGATTGAAGCTTACTTATCATGCTTCGTTTGCTATTAAACTATGCTAATAATATCCTCTCTCTTTTTTCACAGCTGAAGCCAAAATTGGATAAAGAGAGAGATCCCATGGCTGGAATCATGGACTTGATGAAGGTTATTTTATTTCATGAATTATTACAAAGTTGTAATGTCTAATTAGTGCCGGTTTTAACGACGTTCAAATGTGTAAATTACAGAACATGCACAAGGAAGGAGATAAGGAAATGAAAAGAACAAGGGATGATGCAAGATCTGGCAAAACAGATGATCCTTTGAAGGGTTATCGTTGAATCCCATTTGAAAACTGAGATGAAATGCGGTTCGTTTTGGGTATTTTAGCACAATGGTCCTATTTTTTAAGCCTTTTTGTTTGAACTTGTATTGAAGTTGCAGAAAGATTTGTTTCAGGATATTTTTGCTCTTGCTATAAAGTATAATTGAAATTTGGAAATAGTTGAATTTCTTTCTCTATGTTTAACCAATGTTTCTCGGACATATTATTTGTGAATGAGTAGTATTCTAGTTTCCGTAGTCTAAACTCACTCCAAGTACTAAGTAGTAGGCATTAATAAGACTAGAAAATCTGGAAAATTAAGAAGTATCTTGGCGGTGGCAGCCATCATCCTAGTATTTGACTGCCATAGTCTGTATTGAACTTCTCGTAGCGATGAGCATGTAAATGAGCTGATGGTCTTGTGTTCTTCAAGGCAATTTCTATATCATCAGGTGTAATTGGCCCAACCTTAGGCAGCTCTGCAAACCAAAAACCAGCTTTTGAGTTGTTCAATTATTAACATTAAAAATTCGAGTGATTTTATCTTGTTTAATGAAATATTTTAGTTAAAATATAAGAAAAACGTACCATTGTCGGGCAATTGTTCCAGGCTACTTTCAAGGACTGTCATTAAACGTCTCAAAGGTTGCATGGCTGCTTCTTTGCAGACTAATCGAATATCCGAACCCGAATAACCTTCTGACCTTTCCACTAATGTATCATAAGGAAGAGCTTTCTCACCATGCTGCTCGGGCAGAAGTTCTTCAAACATTGCTCTTCTTGCTTCTGGTTCTGGGAGTGGAACAAGGATCTGTTTTTTAATGCGGTTAAAGGCAACTGCTTTATCAATAGCATGGCTTGAACTTCAAAGAAAGGAGGGTTAATCTTGTAGAAGATGCTGTGATGGTTTACACCACAATGTGATTATGTTGCCATAAAGGTTAGTGCTGCGATGGTTCTGTGAGTAAATTTCTTTATCCATTCGAAATTATGTATATTTTGGACCCTTTAGGCTAATTATTAATATTTGCTTCCAAAATTTATGATAAATTTACGGGTCAAAGGATACTCGCTTCTCGAGACGACGGAGCATGGCTGCATCCAATTCCCAGGGGAGATTTGTTGCTGCCAAGACAAACACGAGCTCGTCTGACCGCGTCAAACCATCCATCTGCAATTAAATACTACTGATCAGATTTTTGAGAATACAGTTGAAATATAACAAGCTTATAGCTTAGTTTCTCCAGATGTTTGTCTCTTGATTCTGGAGTGCAAGATTTCGACTAAAATAACCAGTGATAGTGCTACAAGGTATTTAAATGATGTGCTTGATATTTATGCCTGTAAAAGTAAGGACACATCTTGAAAACAGACATCACCTGTATAAGTAGCTCCGTTTTCAAACGTCTACTTGCTTCATGCTCGCTGTGCCCTTCACCTCCACGCTGACTTATAATGGCATCAATTTCATCAAGAAATATGGTAGACGGTGCATGATGCCTAGCTAGGTCAAAAAGTACTTTTATTAACTTCTCAGAATCACCTGAAATGTTATAAGCCCCACAGTTAGAGATAACTGACCAATTCTTCCGAGAATCACTTAAAGTTATTGGGTTGTGTTCAGACAGGTCCTTTGCTTCATATTGATATCATGATCTTCAATAGCTTATCAAAGAACTTAAACAATAGTATCTTTTCCACTGCTTCTAAGTAAGAAATTACAACGGAGCAGAGTATAAAATGATATCTTGCCATTTCCATTTTGGAGACAATTCTATATAAATTTCATACCTAGGACCAAGTCCCTCTACAAATCAAATAAGATATTGGAAATCATGTGCTTAACATACCACGCCATTTGCTGACTACAGATGATGCTGAAATATTGAAAAATGTTGTCTTGCATTCAGTTGCAACAGCCTTTGCTAGCATTGTCTGCAACCACATCGGTGATTCAAATTGAAACTAACATCAAATATAAGCACTACTAAGATATAGCAAAATCTTCCCAGATGAATATTTTTTTCTTCCAACATTGAGGCGATTGCGACCTACTTTCAATTGTGATTATGGAAGATTTGTTTCTTTCATATTAACCAAATATCTTGCATTTCTACTGTATTATGAAGATGGGTTGTATAAGACAAAATCAATTTATTGGAAACAATCAAAGAAATACATACCTTTCCCGTCCCTGGGGGGCCAAAAAGGAGAATACCCTTCCATGGTGAAAGAAGACCTGTAAAGTACCTACAAGAGATCATTCCAATTGTGAAATGGAAGCTTCAAAGTCCTTCGTAAAAGATTATTGAATGATTCATCAACATTTACTGAAACAAATACACAAGACAAAGGCCCCCATGGTGCTTTACAGAATATTTTCATTGATCTCAACTCTCAAGTACGTAAGAGGGAAGCAGCAAATGAACTAATATTATAAAGGTGAACATCTATACATTATGAAAAGAAGTTTGAATCTCTTGGTAATACACTCGTCCACTTTCAAGAGAACTAACTTAGGTAGGATTTAAGCCCTCCAAAGTCCCACATCTGCTTTTCTTTTCAATCAAGATAAAACAATTAAAAGAATTATTCCTTGTACTTTTGAGAGTACCAGCTTTGGAATCTTACCAACTTGATAACATTGTAATAGAATGGAAGTTGTAGCCCTTTGCAGTTTTATTAAGCTTTACGCTAAATGTAAGATTCACGCACAGAGTGCCTTGAAAATTTTCATATGAAAAATTTCTACTCAATTAGGCAAACACGTTGCCCACTTTATTCACTTCATATGACAACATGAAACTTAAATAATGGGAAAACTGCACAATGGTAGGTTTAAATACAACACAGATAACAAAAACTCACAAAATGACAGATTATTATAGACTCAGAAAAAATAATCAAGCAGTCGAGAAAAAACAGATGACTACCAGAGTTTTACACCCGTAATCCTTTTCTAAGAATAAAAACACTTACTTGGGATATTTTATTGGCATAACGACAGCTTCTTTAAGCAAACGTTTAGCGCTCTCTAATCCCTTTATGCTTTCCCACTTAACATCTGGATTTCCTCGAACAATGTCCCTGAAAGGGATGATGTAAGATGATATGAAGTAGACAAAATTTTTAATGTCAAAGAATAAACCACTAGAGCTAAAACTTCATTTCTACCACCAATGAAGTTCCTGGTTTTTATAATTACCTACTCAAACTCTCCCCTAAAGCACGCATTTCTGCAGTTTCAAATTCAGGAAGAAGAGACTTTTGCCTTGACAAAGAAACGGAAACATCAAAATCGTCATTTTCTGAAGAACTGGAGAATCATATCTTGATTCTCATTAACCATAAGAATGTTAATCGGAGTTATCAATGTTGAGAAATATACATATTCTCATATTCCAAAGTGTAAATAAACAAATTTATTAAGTTGCGAATCAGAGGAAGAAATGAACATACGGTCTTGAATCAAATCCATTAGACACCGCACCATTAGAGTGCACCCCGTTCGCGTCCTGAAGACAAAACAGAACAATAAAGAAGCAAATCAATTAAGAAATACACAAAAATGCTTCCTTTTTTTTACATTTAGAAAGCTAAAAAAATATACCTGTTTTCTGTACTGCTCGTAAATAGCCATTTCAGACGTGTTCTTGACAGAATGGTTTCCATTAGAGGTCACATTCGAATCAGTGCCATTGGAGACGAGCGCATCAGCAGCTTGATCATCTTGTGGCTCAGCTAATCTCTTCCTCCCAAACTTGGCATCGTAGAACATTTTAAAATCCAGTAAATAATCATATTATCACTTCAATAAAATGCTTTGAACTTTACTCTCTCTCTCTTTTTTCCCCTTATTCTTCTCCACATTGCTTCATACAGTTAGATCACGGTTCACAAATTCAAAGAGCATAAAGAAAAGGAAACAACAGCAACAACAACAAAAAGAAGTTTATAAAATCCAAAGCAATTTAAGCTAAAGAAATGAGTAAAATTTTATTAAAGAAGAGTAAAGTCAATCGAAGCAAGTCAAATAAACTTCATGCAGTTCAGTTCAGTGAGTTTTCATTTTCAAATTCGTTACTGCAATCAAACAGGAAAAATGAGAGAAAGAGATCGAGTACCAGAAAAGACCAGCGAGAGGGCAAAGGTTCATCGGCCATTGTTGAAGTAAAATTAAAATCTGAGCTTTGGATAATAGCAGCAGCAGCAGCAGAAGAAGAAGAAGAAGAAGAAGAAGAAGCGAGTACCAGAAAAGGAGAGATTTACGAAAATTAAATTTTCACTCAGATCTCATATCTTTTGTTGATGTTAAGTATAAACAACCAAAAGACTGGAAGTAGGGGTGCAGAAGATCAGTTTACTGAGCACATGCTTTAAAAACTTTGCTCACGAGACAAAATGGGAAAATAAATTAAATAAAATTGAGGGTAAACTACAACATTAGTCACTAAACTATAGGTATATTCTAGTTCTGGTCACTTAATTAAAACAAGTTACAATTTAACCATTAAACATTTTGAAATTGTTCTTCTCACTCCGCTGTGGCAATTTTTTTAGTTGGTATAATAATATTTTTAGTCCTCATTTTTTATATTTTTTGTCAATTTTTGTCAAGTTGTGGATTTAATCCCTGCATTTTTATTTATTTATTTTTAGTCATTATACTTTCCAAAGGTTAAAATTGTAATCCTTACCAAATAGTAACTGTTAAATTCATTAAATAGAATTCTACTATTTCTAAAACATGATGTGCCAAACATATTATCATGTGCAATACCATGTCGGTTTATTATTTTTACATATTACTCACTAAAAATCCAGTTAATGGACTAACGACTATAATTTGCGTTAAAACTAAAATTTTAAAATTCAAAAAGTATAGAGACTTATAATGATCTAATTCGAGAAAATGAATTAAATCTATAACTGTATGAATTAAATTTAATCAAACAGATTTAACTGCCATTGTTCGTGTCGAGACTAAATTTTCAAAAATTAAAAAAGTATTGGGACTAAAAGTGACCAACTTGGAAAGTACAAAGACTAAAAGTAATCAACTAAAAGTACAAGGACTAAATCTATAACTTTTACAAAGCACATGGACTAATACCAAACTTAACCTATTTTATATTACATTTCTAACAAATGAATTCTTAAAAAATCACAATACGTTAAAATATAAATTTCCAAATAAAACTTATATGTCTACCCTCCAAGTTATTTTATATCTAAAATCTTCTTCGTACATCATTTTTACAGCTATTTTCATCCATTTAACAGTCTAAGCTAATGTTTCTAACTTGAAAAATTAAGTAATTTAACTACTGAATTTAAATTATATTTTTTTTATATATTACTTAAAATTAATTATGAAACATAATTAAATTATTTGATAAATATAAAATTTAAATTTTAAAAATAAAATAAAATTTAACATTTTATACTTAAATTTTAAGCATTTATTCTAAATAAAAATTAAATTTTAAATGTAGAGTTTTTATAAGATAATATAATATTAAATTAAATTAAATTAAATTAATTGAATATATTATCCATTAAATAATAAATAACTCTTATTTTCCTATTATTTTCCACATTTTTTATAGAAAATTTCTATTATATTGTTTTTTATTGAAAATATTAATTTTTTGGATGATGACTCCAAAATTCTAATTCAATCAAAATGATTAAAATGGAAATTTATTACTACTTCTTCCAATTACTTCTTTAAATTTGTTTCTTACTAATTTAAAAGATACTTTGCTATTATTATTAATCATAAATCCAGTTGAAGTTTAAGGCAGTATATCTAACTTATCAAAACTTTCACAAACCCTTTTAGCTTTGAATTTTCTTTAAATAATTTCATTATAAATTCTGATCATATCTGTTCTTTTTTACATAATATTTAAAATTATTCATAGCTCTTCTTAACTTATAAAGAAGAGGATAATACGCTTCAACACACTCGAACCCCACATGCTTCTACATTAACAATAATGCATATGCCGACTTTTTAAGTGAACCATTTATAATCATTCAAACATTAACACTAAATTTTGTATCAACAAAATAGAAAAAGTAAAATATTGATCAACTAGATTGGAACAAAACTTTACTTGCTTCAAAATAAAATAATTAATTTAAGGTTGAATATAAGATAAAATAAATTTCCAAATTATGACACGACTCAAGAACCCATTAATTCCAGTTTAAGATATAGTATGGAGAGAGGCAAAGCTAAGCAGCCAATTGAACCCATTCCTCATAGACAACCGTACAATGAAAATAACAGCTTAAGTTAGCAGTATCTAGTGCTGCCAAAAACCTGTCGATTAAAATTAAATCTAGTACTTGTATTAGGCTAAATCAGTCCAGGCCCAACAACCTAAACCCTAGCCCAAACACAAAAAAGCAAAGAAAGGAAAAATCAGATTTTTCCAACCCTAGGGGCGCCGTACCTAGGGTCTTCTGACACCCTAGCACCGCCGAAGTCCCATCGCTCGTACCACCACCTACTCCCTTTCCTTTGATCTCGCTGAGCCCTGCAAAAAGAAGAAAAACACGGAAAGCAAAAGGGGAAACAAGCAGAGAGCAGAGAAATCATGTAATCGGCTATAAAGCCGAAAGAGAAAATCAGATGTAGGGGGGGAATTGCATTTCGAAAAGGGGGAAGAAAAAAATATGATATCAAACACGAAAAAGAAATCAAAAAAGAAAATCAGTTTCAAAATGTGATTTGTGATTTCAATTTTTTTCTTAGTTTTCAGATCTCATTTCTTTTCTGAAGGTTTTTTTACTTTTTTTTTCTTTCTTTTCTTTTGCAAAAAGAGAATAAAAGGGAGAATAATACTTACCTCCGGCCTCTCATCGCGTCTCTTCTGCGCGTGGTCAACCACCAAGTCCGATGGTAGTGCGGTGGCGCTCCAAGGTTGAGGCCAAAACCCTAACGAAAGGGATAAAAGGGATAAAAGGGATGGGTGTTAAGGATTTGTTTTGCTGCTAGTATAAAATGGCATATGGCCATTCAATTTTTTTTAGTTTTTAATAATTAATGAAACGGCGCCACTAGCCCCATGACCTGCATGTTTCTGCTTTTGGGATAAATTGTGCAAATGGTCCCTCCTCCTTTCTGGTCCTTTCAAATCAGCTCATTGTTACTTTTTTAAAATTCGCCCCAAAATATTATTTTAATTACATTTTGGTACTTGTTAAAAATTGATGGTGTGGGTTAATTTCTCATTCGGTCCTCCCATATTATTCTCTCGTTCATTTAAGTCCTAATTCACGCTTATTTGAATTTTATTTTATTTTTTTTTAAATTTTACCCCCTAATTTCATTTCAATCTAGGTTCGATCCTTAGCCCATTTAACTTCAGTTTTTTTTTTTGTCTTTTTAATATCATTTATTATTTTATTATTTTATTATTTGTGTGTTTAGTCTTTTTTTAAAAAACTGATGTCTTATTGATATTTGTTCATTTATTTATGTTAATTGTTATCCCATTTATTTTGTCTACACAATTTCTTATTTTAATTTTATTCCTTTTTTTTATTGTTCCCTTTTCATCTATTTTTATATTATATATCCCTCGGACATATATTAAAGATTTTGATGCTTACTTTCTAAATATTTGTTGGTTTTATTATCTTCATTTAAATATTTGTTTTTATTATTATTTTCTCACTGCTAATATTTATTTACTTGTCTATCCATTTATTATTTGTTTCTTTTTATATATTTTCCCGTATTTCCCTTTTATTATTTTACTGATCTATTATTATTATCATGTTATCAAATTAATTAGCTTTGCATTATTATTACTATTACTATTACTATTATATTTCTTTTATATTTATTTACCTATTCCTTTTTACATTGATTTTATTTTATTTTACCATTTATTTATTTATATTCTTTTTATAATTTTAAAACTTCAAATTTTATTATTATATTATTATTTTTTTTCAATCTTTACATTTTTATCGTATTATTATTATTATTATTATTATTATTATTATTATTATTATTATTATTATTATTATTATTATCATTCTTATTAATGTGTTATAACTATTATCTTCCCCTCTATTTTTATTATTGTCGTATCATTATTATTATCATCATATTAATTTTATATTACGTTATATATTTCCTTTTCGTATTTACCCATGTCGTTATTATTATCATTATTATTCCTTGATTCTTTTTACGTAAATATTAAAATAGTAACCATAGTATAATTATTGTTGTTATCATTATGAATTATTTCTGTTATCATTGTCATTAACTATGCTTGTCATTTTATTTTATTTTTAGTACGTCATTATTTCACCTTAATACACTAGTATTTTATTTTATTTTATTATAATCATATCTTGAATTGTATTTAGATACATTTATTCGTTGTTACGCTCCAAGCAAAATAAATATACATCGTTTAGATATTGCTCTCGTTGTTATTCAAAATTTCTTTTTCAAAGTAAGGCAATATTTAGTGTTTCGGAAATTCGAGAAATCGTGCCCTAACTTACTGGGTTTCGATTTTTCTCGTTTGACCTAAATAACGGAATATTCCTTTAAATCACAATACGAGTTTTAAAAAAAGTTTATTCTCGGAGATACGAGATGTGGTGCCCTAACTTACTGGGTATGACATTTTGTTACCTCAAATAAGATTTTTTCGCAAGTAAAGGCAATATTCGGTATTTGAGAAATTTGATAAAACGTGCCCTAACTTACTGGGTTTTGACTTTTCTCGTCTACCCTAAACAACCGTACATCCTTTTAAAAAAGGGGGTTAAAATACATGAATTTTAAATAAAGGCAAGCTCGTTCTCAAAGTTCGAGATGTTGTGTCCTAACTTACTGGACATGGTGTTTTATTACTTCGAGACGAGAAGGTCTTTAACATTTGAGCATTTTTTACAAAGAGGGATCGTATTTCAAAGTCTTCAAGTTTTCAATCTTCGACACTAAGACACTAATTAATCAACTAGGTACCAATTTTTGGGTGTATCTATCGAGGGTGTTAATCCTTCCTCGTGCGTAACCGACTCCCGAACCTGTTTTCTTGATTTGCGTGGACCAAAATTGTTGTTTAAATAAATCAAACCATTCATTAAAAACAACCACTTTTACGAGGTGATCCGATCACACCTCATCAAAAAGGATTGGTGGCGACTCCCTCTATTCGTTTTCATTTTCAAAATCTAAGTCGATTACCATTTTTCAAAAAAATGGTTATGACAGTACTTGTCCTAGACGAGCCTGGACCATGTCATAGTGGAGTTTTTGCCTAACAATTTTCCAGTCTTTAGGATATAAGCTTAATTGTGGGATACTGTTTTATAGTTAATATTTTAACAATTTAATTCTCATATTTTATATTTTATTTATATAAATTATGCATATCAAATTGATATACATTAAAATTTTCTAACTATTTATTTTATATAAAAAAAACTTTCAACCATTTAATAAATATTAATATATATATAGTATTTTAGATCAATGTGATAGAGATATCAGATTAGTTCAAAATTTTATGTGTAAAAAAATTTCAACCATTCAATAAATATTAATATATATAACTTCAACGGTTTGATCGTTAAAATATTAATTGTACAAAAAGATACAAAAGGGTGTAACACTATTTTAGTTTTACATCAGTGTAAGTGGATTACTCTCCATTGACATCATCACCATGTTAATTGATAACTAGTATGGTTCCTACCCACGCTTCGAGTTGGGTTGGTTACATTAAAAATTTAAAAGTTACAATATTCTCAAAGTTTTTGTACTCTTTATATATTTGGAATTTAATATTCATATTCTTATTTTCAAGATTTTGATCCTTATATTTTTTGAATTTTAAAGTTTAAGTCTATTTTTTAACATTGCCGAAATTCATATGTTAAATTTGCTGGTGTGACATTATAAAATTTAAAAAATAAAAACTCCTTTGGTATCCATGTAACAAAAAAATGACATTATAATGGACTTAAATTTAATAGAGAATTTAACAGTGTTAATAATTCTTAAAAATTCACCTCCACATTTTAATTAGAAATAAAATATTTAGGCTAACTAATGACACTATAAAATTTTAGGCACCAAATTATGTCAAAATTAAAGTAAAGAGATTAAATCTCAAATATGAACGAAATATGGGGATCAAAATTGAAATTTAGCCATTATTTTTGCATGTCAAGAGAAAAAATAAAAAGAATGTTACATGTGTCTAAATTATGTCAAAAATATAGAAATCAAATCTCAAATTTGAGTGAAATATAGAAATCAAAATTGAAATTTAACTATTTTATGTAATTTTAAAAAAGTACGAGGAGAGGGAGACAGGAGCGAGGAGGTTTTTTTTTAATATTAATATAAATTCTTTGTTTTTTTTTTAAAAATTGTTGAGTATTTTTCCATTACGTCTCATTAAAGGGGACAATTGAATATTTATATACATGGTTACTGTTCATGGAATTGATGTTCTTAGTAAACTCTATACATGCAAGACACGTGTATTGTTCTGGGCTGTCTACTAGACTTTGTGGCCTCCACATGTGAGCTCCTTGGGTATATGTGAGCTGAGACAATGAGCTTCTCTTGCGAGCACCCCGTGGCATGTGTAAGCTGAGACCGTGAGCTCCCGTTGCTGACTTTCGAGTTGTGGGTGGGCAACTCGAACCTTATCTCGTTCTCGGGTTTGTGATCATAAGTACATAACAAAAATATTTTATGTATTTTTATATATTTTTAATTTTTATATATTATTATTTATTGTCAACAAATATTTTTTTATTTTTATATATTTCTTTGAATTTTTTAGAATTAGGATCAATTTGAGATAATTTGTAAATTTTGAGGGTTAATTTTTAAAAATTATGACCAAATCGATAAAATATGTAAAAGCTGAGGGCTAAACATATTATTATACCAATTTTTTAACTGCCACATCAACTTGCTATTTTTTATTTTGGCAGGAGTTATCAAAATGACCAAATTATGTAATGTGGGTGCTTAAATTGCAAACTTTTTTTATTTTGAGTACTTAAAATGAAAATTTTGTATAATTGAGTGACTATATGTATAATTTACCCAAAAAATGGATATGAAGGCGTTAGAACATTGCTTTTATATACATAGTAATATAGATAATAAATATAAAAGCATAGTTGAATTTTTTTAAAAGATTTTAGTTATTTGCCAACTATGAAATGTGAATAAATTAAAAACTAGGACAAAGTTTTTTCTTTTAAATGTTGCAATTAATATTACTGCTCTCTATATAAACCTATCATGGACAGCACATTGATGATAAAAAAGTTTGAGAAAGTTGAAAGAATGGTCCACTAGAAGGCCGAGAGCCATAAAAAGAGATTGTTTGAAGATGAGAGAAAAAGAAGCAAGAGAAGATGAGTCGAGTTTTAAGGTTAGAAGAAGTTGGCAATTGAAAATTATGACTTAAAAGGAATAAATAAAGAAGACCCTCGTAAAGCACATACTCTCTCTTGATTGGTTGGCAAGCAAATAAAGTAGTTCTTGATATATGATGGGTAATATTTGTGTTGTTGGGCAAAACTTACAAGATATCAAAGGTCGAAGTGGTTAGGTGCAGTCTTATTCCCTGTTGAGGTGTAAGTCTTGATAGAAAAGCATTCTCAGCAATATATATATATATATATATAACAATATCATTTATTATTATTATTATTATTAAATTTGAAAAAAAAAGTCACTTTCAAAAAGACCCAAAATAAAATAATTAATTCCAGCTTGAATACAATTTATTTATTTATTATTTATTAATGACACGATTCAAGAACCCATTAATTCCAATTAAGATATAGCATAGAGAGAAGCCAATTGAACCCACCCACTATCATCGACGACTGGAAAACGAAAAATACGCTAGAAGGAGGGCTTGAACCTCCGACCTTGTGGTTAACAGCCACACGCTCTAACCAACTGAGCTATTCCAGCACATGTCAAATGGTATTCCTAATTAAATCTAAAGACATAATTGATTTTTTTTAAGGTTTTAGTTATTTGCCAACCATGGAATGTCATTAAGTTATAAAACTTATATAAATTTGAAAAAAAATTGTTTGTATTAATTGATTTTTTTTTTTTTTGCTGTAACTAATATTGTTAGCTTTACTTAAAAATTTATTATGGATAACATTATTGATGATAAAAAGTTAGAGAAAGTTGAAAGAGTTGTTCACCTAAAAAAGTTGAGAGTCGTAGAAGGAAGTTGTTTGAAAGGGAGAAGAAAAGGAACAAGAGAGGACGACTTGAGCTTTGAGGTTAGAGAAAGTTGACAATTGGAAATTATGTGCCCTCTATTGGCTTTACAGGGTTATTTAAGGGGGACACTCATAGGTTATCTGTCATCTCTTAATTAGTTGGCTATCATTCAAGTTAAAATAATATAAGTCTTCATGTCAGTTTAGCAATGTAACCTGATATGATGCGATTACTGAGTATGTGAGTAACAGGTAACAACTATCTTATGAGGTGAAGTACTTTGATTTGATGCAATCTTACTTCCTGTCAAGGTGTAGGGAATCTGCTTAGCAAAATTTGTATGATAAG
The DNA here is from genome assembly GCA_025698465.1 of Gossypium longicalyx. Taxonomy (NCBI): domain Eukaryota; kingdom Viridiplantae; phylum Streptophyta; class Magnoliopsida; order Malvales; family Malvaceae; genus Gossypium; species Gossypium longicalyx. The sequence goes on from CM047004.1 coordinate 91,648,495, forward strand.
AATTTTTTCTTCTTCATTTTTTTTTGAGTGAAGCATAAAAATATATTATGAAAAAGTTTATATAAATATCTTTCATGTTATTTTTAGGTGTTTAAAATATTATAAATTGTTTTGTATTTTTTTAAATATGTTCATGCATTCATGTTATGTTTATGTCGCTTTTTATTGTGTCTAGTTATTTTTTTATATATGCTTGTATTGATTTCTCAACCCATCCTTTATTATAACAATACTATTATAAATATTGTTTAAAAATTTTAATCTGATATTTTTCGAGTGGGATATATTTTAGTGAAATAAAAAATTTGGATAACTCTTAAAATTATACATGAACTTTGATTTAATGAGTAATTTGATACGTGGACTTTGATTTAGTGCAATTATACACATGAAACTTTATTTTGGTTCAATCATACACATTTAAATAAATACATCAATTTATTTATATATGGAATAAATATAATTATTTATGTATGCAATATATAAATATAAAATGATGCTATAGCAACATCTGTGTTAATAATTTGTGAGGGTTGAATCAAATCAAAATTTCATATATGAAATTACACAAAATCAACATTCATGTATAAAATTGCACATTAAACTTAAGATCATGTATAATTTTGCGATTCATTTCTAAAAACTTTTTACGCTCGAAGTAAGAATGGCAGCGGGTCAGATATATGCAATTTTTGGATTATCCGAATACAAATCTGTAAATCTGGTTAAAAATTTGAATCCGCAAATTATCCAAGTATTACTATACAAATTTGATTCCGCATTAAATATCATTATCCGTCGAATATCTAAATCTACTAAAAATCCGAATTTCACATTTTTAATCATATGTCAGATATCTAAATCTACAAAAATTCGAATTCAGATCCGCAGAATAATATAAAATCAAACAAAAAAATTATTTTTAAATAAAATTTATTTATAATTAATAATAAATAAATGCAATTTAAAAAATAATTAAATAACAATCCAAACAGATTAAGCATAATAATTTCACAATAATTTAATAACTTAAACTTAAGAATTCTGAACAATTTGCAAAAAAATGGGCCTGGAATTATAGAACTACTAGGCCCAAACATAATACATCAATATTGATCTCACAAGGCCCCCAAATTGAGGGGCTCGTTTTGCTTTAAAGGGCACACAACGGAGCCACATCTTTCCTCCATAAAGATAAAAGAAACGCACAGAATTTGTAACCAAATACAAGTGAAGGGTGAAGACATGAATTCGATATTGAGGGTGGAAATAAAATATAAAAAATTCGAGACATTAAAGGTAAAAGTTTTATTTTAAAAAGAGCTTAATTGAATACTCGAAAATTAAAAAAAAAAAAAAAACTAAAAAGTGATATTATTTTTCTTAACCGAGAGGGGTCAAAGCTACCTGCTACGATGTTATCTTCTAGCTATGCTCCATGGTTTCATGATTGTATCTTTATAACTTAATTCTGAAGTCTTAATTATAAGATATAACTACTGAGTTAAATTTAAAATATTAGACTTGAAAAATAGATTTTTGTAAAAAAATTAAGCATGTTTAAATTATAAACTAGACTTAAGTTTTAATATTTAAGGTGGATTTTAATCATTTATTAATTTTATAATATGTTACATAAATTATATTATTTTATATATTATGTGAATTTTTCCAAAGTGAAATATTCGACAATTAAATTAAATTATACAACATTGGAATTTTGAAAAATAATTATTGAATTCAACAACACTAACAAATCCTTAATTCGATTAGGGAAAAAGAAAGAAAATTAAAGGGAAAAAAAAAACACAGAAATTAAAAGTTAGGAAATGTATTATTTTTCTTTAGTTTGATAGTTGTTGCAATTGATTTCCTTCGAAGGCCTTTAATTCTTGATTTGTTAATAATAAAATTTTTAATAAAAGGACATTTAAAAATTAAATTGTCAAATATAAAATTAAGAATATTTAAAAAAAATAGAAATTATAATCGAGTATAGATTAACTATTTATTGAATTGAGTAGATTTAGAACATTTTGAGACTTATATTTCATGACGTGAAGCACTTAAATAAATATAAAATATATTATCGGTACACATATGTTCGACCCGAACTTACACGTCTTTGCCCATGTATTAACACTACTCAATTAAAAAAAAATTAAAAATTGATTTGAATGGCACTGTGTCAGTTTAATTGTGGTTCAAATTTATTTATTCAATTAAATTTCAAATTGATTATTTACTACCTGAATACATTCCTTTGATTCAAATTCACAAGTCAAAAGCTGTTATTAGTTTAGTCACATTGAATTACATTTTCTATTTAATTCATAATTAGATTTTATTAATTTAAAATTTAAAGACAAACATTTATATTTTTATATGTAAATCAAAGAAAATAACTCTAAAATACTACATAAAAATATTTTTAAAAAATAAAAATTTAATCAGTTATTTTAATTCAATTGATTCAATTATCTCTAATATTTTATTTGAATTCAATTCAATTTTAAAAATCAAAATACTACATAATAATTATAATCTTTTAAAAAATTTACTTTTAAAACTATTGATAAAGGAAAAGGGGAATAAAGAGCATGACATCATTTCTACATCCATACTTGATAATTTAAAGACTATAAATATTAGAAAATGTCTATTTGAAAGAATGTTTTGGAAAATGCTTGGAAACGCTCTTGGCGCAAATTAGCATGTCTATTTGTGTTTTTTCAGATTTTAAAGCTTTGATGGATTGGAGGGAGTTATTTGATGTTGGAATGAGTGATTATGTTTGGGCAAACCACCAAATTTCAGTCACATGTAGAAGCTTATCTCATTGCTTTGAGGGAAAAATGGTTTGGTGGATGTTAAATCAATAGGGGAAAATGTTTTCATAATTCAATTCTCAACTACTGAGGTGAGGGGTTAGGTGCTTGAACATGGACCTTGGCATATCAAAACAAGCCTGTTATCGTTTGGAGATGGGAGCCAGGTATGAAATCTTTGAAATTTGATTTGAAGAAACTTCCTATTTGGATCCATCTTAGTCATGTGTTGCTCGAATTGTATACTACAATTGGTTTGAGTTACATAGCTAGTGTATTAGGGATTCCTCTATACATGGATAGCATTATAGCTGGGCAACAAAGACTTTCTTATGTGAAAGTATGTGTTAAGATGACCGCAAACTTAGTTTTACCAAGGTCAATTGATGTTGAGTTGAGGGATAACTTTATTGCCACTACTTCTATTGGCTTTCCTTGGATTACACAACGATGTTCCAAATGTTGCATATTTGGGCATGAGGATAAGGGATGTATAAAATATGTTGTAGAACCAATTAAGAAGTGGGTTCCAAATGTGAGTAATAACGATGGATAAAATAAATTGACTGAAGAATCAGTGAGAAGAACTGACGTTGGCTCTATTGTAGCATGTGGAAAAGAAGTTGTACTTGAAGCTAATAGGTTTAAGGACTATGCGAGTTTAAAGACTAAAAAGAGTAGTAATAAGGAAAAGCAAGTCTTGACTGGTTCTTCTAATAGATTTGCGATTCTTGAAACTGTAAATTTGGTGGAAGATCAAATTATCGATAGAGTCAAAATAGATAGATTTAAACATACTGAGATTGGGAAAATTGACCATGGGGAATGAGAGTCTATAAATATTGTTGATATTGGTGTTTCTCCTAAGAAACCTAGAGCTACAATTGTTAGGGTAGTTGACTTAGTAAAAAGATTAAAGAGTAAAAGAAATATGCAAATTTCAAAGGGGGAAAAAAGGAAATTAGGTAGTACTAGCTGCTTATGGAAGTTCACCATCTAACTCTACATCATGAGTTGTTTTATGTGAAATGTGATCTGCCGTAATTTGATATGGTAAATTAGGCTTTCCCGATACACTTAAGGAGCTTATTCTTAAGCAAAGTAACGTCTTTTTCGTAGTTTTTTTTTTATTTTTTAGGTTTTAAGTTAATAAGTTTAAATGTCTTATTTTTACTTATTTTGAAACCCAAATTAACCAATTGTGCCATTGGGGGCCCTAACGTATGGTTGAGTGATTTAAGGACATGTTGGAAGATGAAATCGAGCAAAAACAACATCAAAGAAGAGGATATTGCGATATCCAAACATTAAAATCGCGATACCTCCAACGGACCCGAGATTAGAGACTAATCTTCAGTGGTATCGCGATTTCCACTTTGGGTATCGCAATATCCATATGCCAATAAGCACCTTAAGATCAAGAGTGTTTGAGTTATCGCGATACTGATATCGTGTGGGGACAAAAATTAACGAAAAGGGTGATCTTTGTCTCCCGAAGCACCAATCATTGAATGCCCGTTCAAGGGTATTTTGGGCATAAGAATTGGGTCAAAATAACCTGTAACGCCCCAATTTTCGGGAATTCTGTGAATGATTTGTAAAATTAAAAATTCTGTGTTCTGCTTGTTAAGAGTAGGTTTAATTGTGATGGTGGGCCTCTAGAAGGCCCAAGCTTAGGATAAAACCCGATAGTTTTAATTAATTTTTAATCCATAGGGAAAAAGGGGTTACAGTTAATCGGGCTTTTAAGTATTAATTGTGTAAAATAGATCACAAGGAAGCAAGTGGTGAAGTGGCATGTGACGCCACAGGGAAGGCTATAAGTGGCTTGGGGAAGCTAGGGAGGACCCAGGTTCAAGTCACAATGACAGCAAATCAAGAGACTAATTTTTATGAACAGAAAAGGTAAGTAGTAGAACTGAAGTAAAAGTCTGTTAGGAAGAGTTTGAGTTGCTCAGGAGATTGAGTAAGGAGGGGATAAGGGAGAGGATTTAGGAGCTGATCAAGAAGGATGTGTTGGCTGAATGTTGGACTCTTAAAGAGCAAGAGGTGGCCGGCCAAGGGATTCTTTAAGGGGGCAAAATTCGGCTAGGTTAAGGAGCTAGTATAAATTCGACACTTCAGGTAGTTGGTGCCGTTTCCTGACTTTTCTCCTCATCAACTTTTTCTTTGTCTCCTTTCCTCCATTGCCGAACCTTCCTACCATCTTGTTCATCTCCATTTTTTTCCCCTTCAACCGTTTCAAAACCTTCATAACCTTTGGCCATAAAAAGCCGAAATCCCGAAAGCTTGATTCTTTTTTGTGCCGATTTCTTATAACTAAAACCACATCTCTTCTCTTCATCATTTGTGGCTGATTCACCAGCCCTCTAAAACCTCAAGTTTTGACGACAAGACCATAGCAAAACCCTCTCGTTTTATCTTTTTAAACCCAAAAAGCCGAAAACCCCACATTAAAAGGGACTTGGCCGAATACTGTAGTCACTGAAAGCTCGAATTTTGTTATTATCTGAGGGTTTCAATCTACATCGAGATCGAGTGAGAAACTCATTGGAATCAGTCACTAAGGAATCGTGGTAAGTCTTCAAAAACTTAGTCTTCTTACATATTTAAGGAAAAGCCGAAATCCCTAAAAGTTAGAGAGGTTGTCGATTTGGACTTGTAACCCTGAGGGGTCGTAATAACTATTTTGTTTTGGTAATAGCGTGATTTAGAGGCGATTGATCAAGGGCTTGGACAGGTGAAACGATCGGATCTTTGGAGTTAACCATCTCTCGGCAGTAAGGTAAGAACAATAAGGGTTTTAGGCATGTTTGGCCGAATGTGGTAAGGGACTATATACTCAATTTTATTTCGATATTTGGAGTAATATTAGGTGATTCAATTGTAGGCAGTTCGTGTGTAGATCTCATTGAGGAAATCCCAAAAACAGGTGTGTAACTGACACCCTCTCATAGACTGGATCGGCAAAAGCCGAAAAGCTGAAATGCCGAAAAGTTGGTATTTTGGGCGCTTGCGAGTGTGCGAATGCTTGTAAGACGTATGTGTAATTATTACTGGTAATCGAAAGTGATAAAAAGCGCAGATGACGCGCGTTTCGTGCGTTTTGATACTTTGGGCTTAATGGGCCAAAATCAAGGTTAATAGGCAGTGGGCCCAATTTGGTAAACAACGCTTCGGTAAGTGTTTCTCGGCTAAACGTAATGGCTACGATATGCATGAAAACCTTAGAAATAGTTAGATTTACTAGAATACCCCTATGTATGCAAAATTACCATTATACCCCTATGTATGTAAAATGACCTTTATACCCCTAGGGTTAATTTTGTCTGAAAAGCATGATGAATTAAATCTGTATGATGTATGCCATGAATGTATATCTGTTGCATGGGGATATGGGCTATATTATGGAGGTAACGTCCTGGTGGCTATGCCACAAATTATCTGTTCTGGTGGCCCTGCCACGTATATCTGTTCTGGTGGTATTGCCACAAAATATTTGTTTCTGGTGACTCTGTCACATTATCTGTTCTGGCAGCCATGCTGCATATTTCTGTGGCGTGTAGCGGTTAGGTGGGTCGAGTAGTCTCCCCACATGGTGAAAGGATGGTATGGGGGTTAACATGGTTGGATATGGGTTGGGTTTCTGCATAAGCATGATATATCCGCTTACGATCATTGCGGGTCTATGGGATTTATTCGATATCTCGCTCGGGCCGAGGCCAACTTATTCTCGTCTCTCGTGGTTTGAACCGATTTAGGCTATGGTTGGGTTGAATTACACACTGAGTTTCCCAAAACTCACCCCTTATTTTCATCCTCGCAGGTAATCCTCAACCATAGTGGGCTTGGAGCTGTGAGGGATCCGGACTGGCCACATGTTTCTACGAACCTGGTTTTTTTTTTCTGGTGAACTGGACGTCCTTTTAATTTCATTTATGGTTTTGGGTTTTAAGTGTAGTAAGGCCGCTTAATTATTTTTGTGGTTTTGTTTTACTTTTATTATTTTATTTTATTATGATGAAAGAACTATGATAACTAAGGTAAATGGGTTAGCTTTAGGACGCGTTTTCAAAAACATTAAGTGATTTCAAAATAACACGATTACAAGTAAGACTTCCGCTAAGCAAACGTTTTCAAACTTAAGTTAAGATGGACTTAACCAAATGGATTTCTCACAATTATACGAGATGTTAGAGTGTGGCAATGGCGGTGTGCATGTCTAGGATTGGATCCGAAGTGAGTTTGGTATTTAAGCAGTCCGATAGACTCACCTCCTCTTTTTTCTGGTTTCCTACCTGGTGCACAGCTCCCATTCACTTTAACCTACATTAAAAGTATCTTTTACATCACTAATTAGGTTTTCCAAACTAAGTAATACGGAATGTTTTGTACGCATCAATGTGGCGCACCGGATCCAGTCATAACGTCTAGGCCGGGTTTGGAGTGTTACATTTAGTGGTATCAGAGTCAAGTTGTAACAACTCGGCTGTGGAATGGGTTTACAATAACAAAGTTTAAAAAAAATAATTTTTGGAGACTGTAAAACTCTGTTTTCAAAATCTGGAACAGTGAGTGGCATTTCGAATCTCCGGCCCAAGTCTGTAAGTATTTTAAACTTTTCTAAATATATACTATGAATTATCTATCTGTACTGAAACCCTACTAGGACACTCTAGATAGGATGTTACTGAAACCGTAGAAAAATTTGCAGAAACTATAGCTAGACCTCGATTCTGCGAAACCAATTCTGAATTACAGGTTGAATCATAAAACATCTGTAATAATCACTGGAATGCTGAAAATAATGCATAAAATTCATAAACAGATAATACGATATGAGTACGCGAGCGGCTCGAGGTAGAGGCCGTGGACGAGGCCGAGGAAGAGCTCGAGCAAGATCTTCATCTTCAGGATATATGCCAGCGGCAGAAACACCGGTACCATTGGCAACGAAAGTGGAATCACATGATCGTGGTGCCGGGTATGACGCCCTGTCGCAGGCTATGCTTCGAGTTCTAGAAAGGGTTGCCGGGGCAAGTTCGGGCAACGAAATTCGAGGATCGATTTCTGAACGACTCCGGGCTAACGGAGCAGAGATCTTTAGGGGTGTATCTGGTGTAGCCCCGAATGTGGCGAATATTGGTTGGAGGCCACGGGCGAATTATGGATGACTTGGACATGCTCAGAGCGCGCGGTCGAAGGTGGCCGTGCTCGTTGTTTGCGAGATGAGGCTTATCGGTGGTGGCTCATCGTGAGGATGGAACCCCAGTGATAGGGTCACTTGGGAGCCGTTTAAGACGGCCTTTAAGGGGAGTATGTTGTTGGAGTTATGTGGGGCGCGCCCGTGGAAAGAATTCTGAATCTGGTCCAAGGAGGCAAAATCGTTCTTTGTCTGAGGTGAATTTCGAGACCGAGTAGGTATCTTTGTGGGAATAGTTGCTACGGAGTATGAGCGTAGCGTTCGCTTTGAGGATGGACTCGAGAGATGACCTTAAGGTACCGATTGCTCCGCAGGGGAGCGTGACTTCGCGGCTTACGGTGGAAAAAGCTAAGATCGCCGAGGAGGTAAAGCGTCTTGAGAGGCGAAATCGTGAGAAAGATCGAAACCGTTTTCGGAGGGATTCTGGACCTTCGGGTGGAGCAAACAAGAATGTCAAAAGGGCGAGAGTGGAGGAGCCAAGACGCAGCCGCTCCGATAAATGTGGTTAGACCGCCAATCTGTGGGGATCGTGGTAAGGTACACTGGTGAGTGTAGGAAACGTTCGGTGCTTGTTTTCGATGTGGATCTATGGAGCACGAGTTAAAGACCGCCCTCGAGAGAGCTGATCGGAGTTCAAGTTGCGAAACGCAGGTTACTCAACCAATGAGAGGTGGACCACAACCACCGAGAGGACGTGGACAAGGTAGAGGCGAAAATGGGAATGGAAATGATCGAGGTCGAGGGACGCCTGGCAGGGGAGCCAGAAATGCTGAGGCTCGACAGAGCATTGGTATATGTAGCTCGTCGTCGAGAGGAGAGCGACGCACCTGATGTCATAACTGGTACGTTTTTAGTTTCTAATATGCCGTATACTGCCTTGGTGGATATTGGATCTACTCATTCTTATGTTGCGTGTGCCATATCTGGTCATTGGGAGTGCATTCAGAGAAGATAGTGAGTGGGGTATCTGTTCTAAGTCCCTTGGGTCACTCGGTTAGGGTAGACAAGCTGTATAAGGATGTACCCTTAGAAACTCAAGGTAGGATCTTTCCTAGCGATCTAATGGAGTTGCCGTTTGGAGAGTTTGATCTCATTCTAGGAATGGACTGGCTTGTTAAGCATAAAGCGACTCTAGATTGTGCTGCTAAGCGAATGGTGCTAAGGACCACGGAAGGGGATGAAGTTATGGTGATAGGTGAGCGAATGGACTATTTGTCTAATGTGATATCGGCTTTGAGGGCTGAAAAGTGGATTCGAAAAGGTTGTGAGGCCTATTTGGCATTTGTAAGTCAAACAGATGTAGAGGGGCTGACTGTGGATAAGGTTAGGACTGTAAAAGAGTTTCAAGATGTCTTTCCGGAGGAGCTTCCGGGATTGCCTCCAAACCGAGAAGTTGAATTTGGAATCGACTGCATTGCACGGGACAAAGACACCGGTGTCCATTGCACCATATAGGATGGCACCGAAGGAGTTAGTGGAGTTAAAGGCGCAAATTCAAGAATTGTTGGATAGGGGCTTTATCAGGCCAAGTGTGTCTCCATGGGGAGCACCGGTGCTATTCGTAAAGAAGAAGGATGGGACGATGTGCTTGTGCATTGATTATCGCCAGTTGAACAAACTGACGATTAAGAATAAGTACCCTCTACCAAGGATTGACGATCTGTTTGACCAGCTTAGGGGGGCTTCTGTATTTTCTAAGATCGACCTTCGATCTGGATATCACCAGTTAAGGGTCAAGGAAACAGATATCCATAAGACGGCATTCAGGAATCGGTATGGTCATTACGAGTTTCTGGTTATGCCATTTGGGCTAACGAACGCTCCTGGAGCATTTATAGATCTGAGAATCGGGTGTTTCAACCATTTCTTGATCAATTCGTGGTCGTCTTTATTGACGATATTTTGGTATATTCTGAGACCGAAGCAAAACATGATGAGCATCTCCGCACTGTGTTACAAGTGTTGAGGGAGAAGGAACTTTATGCGAAGTTCAGCAAGTGTGAGTTCTGGTTGAGGGAGGTAACCTTTTTGGGGCATGTGGTCTCTGCAGAAGGGATTAGAGTGGATCCTCGAAAGATTGAAGCAATTTTGGAATGGAAGCCACCTAAGTCGGTTTCAGAAATTCGAAGTTTCCTAGGATTGGCAGGTTACTACAGAAGGTTTGTGGAAGGTTTTTCTGTGATGGCAGCACCTCTCACAAAACTCATAAGGAAAGGAGTACCGTTTGTATGGACGGAGAAGCAGCAAGAAGCTTTTGAGAGATTGAAGAAAGTTCTGACTGAAGCGCCTGTGTTAATTCAACCAGAGCCTGGGAAAGATTTCACTGTGTACAGTGATGCATCACACGTAGGTTTAGGTTGTGTGTTGATGCAAGAGGGTAAGGTGGTTGCTTATGCGTATCGACAACTTAAGCCTCACGAAGGGAATTATCCCACTCATGATTTGGAGTTAGCAGCAGTGATCTTTGCGCTTAAAGTCTGGAGACATTACTTGTGTGGAGAAAGGTGTATTATATACACAGATCATAAAAGTCTCAAGTATTTGCTGACTCAGAAGGAACTGAACCCTAGGCAAAGGAGGTGGATCGAGTTGCTCAAGGATTATGATTGTTCAATCGAATATCACCCAAGCAAGGCTAACGTGGTAGCCGATGCTCTAAGTCGTAGAGCTGTATCTGATCTGATAGCAATGTTTGCCCGTCTAAGTCTGTATGACAATGGAAGTCTGTTGGCTGAATTGCAAGTAAGGCCAACTTGGGTGGATCAGGTTAAGGAAAAGCAGTTGAAAGATGAGTCTTTGGTCCCTCGTTTTCAAGAAGTTAAGGAAGGGGAAACTTCTGAGTTTGGGTTAAATGATGATGGGGTTTTGTGTTTTCGAGGTAGAATTTGTGTTCCGAAGGACTCTGACTTGAGACAGTCAATTTTGAAGGAAGCTCATGGGGGACTTTGTGCCATGCATCCTGGAGGGAATAAGTTGTACCATGACTTGTGAGAAGCTGTATTGGTGGCTGGACTTACTTAGCGAGAGTAACAGACCATGGGGAAATGTCCGACATGCCGCAAGTGAGTGAAAATCGAGCATCGCCACCTTCGGATTATTGCAGCCAGTAAAAATACCACTTTGGAAGTGGGAGAGGATAACCATGGACTTTGTAAGTGGGCTACCCTTGACACCATCGAAGAAAGACTCGATATGGGTGATTGTGGATAGGTTGACCAAGTCGGCTCATTTTATACCTGTTCGTACAGACTTTTCTCTTCAAAAGTTAGCCAAGTTGTATGTGGCAGAGATTGTACGACTGCATAGAGTTCCAGTTTCGATTATCTCTGATTGGGATCCTAGATTCACATCTCAGTTTTGGCAAAAGTTGCATGAGGCATTGGGAACGCGATTGAACTTTAGTACGGCTTTTCATCCCCAAACTGATGGTCAGTCGGAAAGAGTTATTCAGATTCTGGAAGACATGTTAAGGGGATGTGTTATTGATTTTCGAGGTAGTTGGGAGGATTACTTGCCTTTGGCAGAGTTTGCATACAACAATAGTTATCAGTCGAGCATTCGAATGGCACCTTATGAAGCACTGAATGGGCGAAGGTGTCGAACACCTAGTTGTTGGATTGAACTGGGGGAGAGACGAGTTCTTGGACCTGAGTTGGTGGCAGATACTGAGGATAAGGTCAAGTTAATTAGAGATCGGTTAAAGGAAGCGTCTGATAGGCAAAAGTCGTATGCAAATTTGAAGCGTAAGGAGATTGAGTACTCAGTAGGGGATATGGTCTTTTAAAGGTTTCTCCCCGGAAGAAGATATTGAGGTTTGCAAAGAAAGGCAAGTTGAGTCCATGCGGTTCATTGGGCCTTATCGGGTTTTGAAGCGAGTAGGCCCGATGGCTTATCGCTTGGAATTGCCTTCGAGAGTTAGACAGATTCACGATGTTTTTCACGCTCCATGTTGTTAAGCGCTTATCGTTCGACCCTACTCATGTCGTCGTGCGGTTGCGAAAATTGAGGTGCGAACTGATTTGACCTTTGAGGAGGAGCCTGTACAAATATTGGATCGAGACGTTAAGGTTTTGAGAAGGAAATCTGTACCATTAGTGAAAGTGCTTTGGCGTAACCATGGCAGAGAAGAAGCTACTTGAGAGTCAGAGGAGGCAATGCAACAACAATACCCTCATCTGTTCGGATCAGGTAAATTTCGAGGACGAAATTTCTTTAAGGAGGGTAGAGTTGTAACGCCCCAATTTTTGGGAATTCTGTGAATGATTTGTAAAATTAAAAATTTTGTGTTCTGCTTGTTAAGAGTAGGTTTAATTGTGATGGTGGGCCTCTAGAAGGCCCAAGCTTAGGATAAAACTCGATAGTTTTAATTAATTTTTAATCCATAGGGAAAAAAGGGTTCTGGTTAACTGGGCTTTTAAGTATTAATTGTGTAAAATAGATCACAAGGAAGCAAGTGGTGAAGCGGCATGTGACACCACAGGGAAGGCTATAAGTGGCTTGGGGAAGCTAGGGAGGACCTGTGTTCAAGTCACAATGACAAAGAAATCAAGGGATTAATTTTTATGAACAGAAAAAGGTAAGTAGTGGAACCAAGTAAAAGTCATCACACGAAGAGTTTGAGTTGCTCGGAGATTGAGTAAGGAGGGGATAAGGGAGAGGATTTAGGAGCTGATCAAGAAGGATGTGTTGGCTGAATGTTGGACTCTTAAAGAGCAAGAGGTGGCCGCCAAGGGATTCTTTAAGGGGCAAAATTCGGCTAGGTTAAGGAGCTAGTATAAATTCGACACTTCAGGTAGTTGGTGCCGTTTCCTGACTTTTCTCCTCATCAACTTTTTCTTTGTCTCCTTTCCTCCATTGCCGAACCTTCCTACCATCTTGTTCATCTCCATTTTTTTCCCCTTCAACCGTTTCAAAACCTTCATAACCTTTGGCCATAAAAAGCCGAAATCCCGAAAGCTTGATTCTTTTTTGTGCCGATTTCTTATAACTAAAACCACATCTCTTCTCTTCATCATTTGTGGCTGATTCACCAGCCCTCTAAAACCTCAAGTTTTGACGACAAGACCATAGCAAAACCCTCTCGTTTTATCTTTTTAAACCCAAAAAGCCGAAAACCCCACATTAAAAGGGACTTGGCCGAATACTGTAGTCACTGAAAGCTCGAATTTTGTTATTATCTGAGGGTTTCAATCTACATCGAGATCGAGTGGGAAACTCATTGGAATCAGTCACTAAGGAATCGGTGGTAAGTCTTCACAAACTTAGTCTTCTTACATATTTAAGGAAAAGCCGAAATCCCTAAAAGTTAGAGAGGTTGTCGATTTGGACTTGTAACCCTGAGGGGTCGTAATAACTATTTTGTTTTGGTAATAGCGTGATTTAGAGGCGGTTGATCAAGGGCTTGGACAGGTGAAACGATCGGATCTTTGGAGTTAACCATCTCTCGGCAGTAAGGTAAGAACAATAAGGGTTTTAGGCATGTTTGGCCGAATGTGGTAAGGGACTATATACTCAATTTTATTTCGATATTTGGAGTAATATTAGGTGATTCAATTGTAGGCGCTCGTGTGTAGATCTCATTCATTGAAATCCCAAAAACAGTGTGTAACGACACCTCTCATAGACTAGATCGGCAAAGCCGAAAAGTCAAATGCCGAAAAGTCGGTATTTTGGGCGCTTGTGAGTGTGCGAATGCTCGTAAGACGTATGGGTAATTATTACTGGTAATCGAAAGTGATAAAACTACAGACGCGCGATTCGATGCGCTTTGATACTTTGGGCTTAATGGGCCAAAATCGGGTTAATGGGCGTGGGCCCAATTGGTAAAACGCCGATAAGTGTTTCGGCTAAATGTAATGGCTACGATATGCATGAAAACCTTATAAATAGTTAGATTTACTAGAATACCCCTATGTATGCAAAATTACCATTATACCCCTATGTATGTAAAATGACCTTTATACCCTTAGGGTTAATTTTGTCTGAAAAGCATGATGAATTAAATCAGTATGATGTATGCCATGAATGTATATCCGCTTGCATGGGGACATGGGCTATATTATGGAGGTAGCGTCCGGTGGCTATGCCACAAATTATCTGCTTCGTGGCCCCGCCACGTATATCTGATTCGTGGCATTGCCACAAAATATCTCGCTTTCGTGACTCTGTCACATTATTCTGCTCGCAGCCATGCTGCATATTTCTGTGGCGTGTAGCGGTTGGGTGGGTCGAGTAGTCTCCCCACATGGTGAAAGGATGGTATGGGGGTATACATGGTTAGATATGGGTTGGGTTTCTGCATAAGCATGATATATCTGTTCTGATCTGTTCTGGGTCTATGGGCTTTATTCTGATATCTGTTCTGGGCTGAGGCCAACTTACTCTGTCTCTGTGGTTTGAACTAATTTAGGCTATGGTTGGGTTGAATTACACACTGAGTTTCCCAAAACTCACCCCTTATTTTCATCCTCGCAGGTAATCCTCAACCATAGTGGGCTTGGAGCTGTGAGGGATCCGGACTGGCCACATGTTTCTACGAACCTGGTTTTTTTTTCTGGTGAATTGGACGTCCTTTTAATTTCATTTATGGTTTTGGGTTTTAAGTGTAGTAAGGCCGCTTAATTATTTTTGTGGTTTTGTTTTACTTTTATTATTTTATTTTATTATGATGAAAGAACTATGATAACTAAGGTAAATGGGTTAGCTTTAGGACGCGTTTTCAAAAACATTAAGTGATTTCAAAATAACACGATTACAAGTAAGACTTCCGCTAAGCAAACGTTTTCAAACTTAAGTTAAGATGGACTTAACCAAATGGATTTCTCACAATTATACGAGATGTTAGAGTGTGGCAATGGCGGTGTGCATGTCTAGGATTGGATCCGAAGTGAGTTTGGTACTTAAGCAGTCCGACAGACTCACCTCCTCTTTTTTCTGGTTTCCTACCTGGTGCACAGCTCCCATTCACTTTAACCTACATTAAAAGTATCTTTTACATCACTAATTAAGTTTTCCAAACTAAGTAATACGGAATGTTTTGTACGCATCAATGTGGCGCACAGGATCCGGTCATAACTTCTAGGCCGGGTTTGGGGTGTTACATAACTGCTATATCAACCAAAATTTGACTAAGAGAAAAAAAGAGGGCCACATTAGCTTAGTTTAGGTTTAGTTTTCTCTAGGTTTTCTCTTAACTTTTCATTCTCTTCTTTTAGGGTTTCTTATTTTCATTTCCTTAGTTGTAGATTTAAAATTTCTTTGCAAATTTTCTTCTTGTTTTAGTTGTTCTTAATGTTAGTTAAGTTAGTTATCACTATAGTTTAGGGTTACTTGTATTTTTAGTCCTTGTACTTTGGTTGTAAGACATTTTCAACTTTAACTTAATGTGTTTCAGTTTCTTTTACTTTGAACCTGTTAAAGTTTATTCCTTTTATATTTATTGCTTTAGATTTTCTTGTTGAATTCTTTTCTTTACATGCCCTTTTAAGTTTTCTTGCAAAAAAATCTCAACTTTTAACTTTTTTTTAAGTTTTTCTTTAATGGCTTCCTTGCATTTCATTTTCATACTTATTAGTTTTATTTTTAGCATGAGTAACTAAACCTTTAAGGGGGTTAGTGGATGAAGATGTGGTGAGCTAATTTTTTGGATAAATGACCAAATCATAATAAATTGGACTAATTTGAATGAACCTAAAAACTAGTAATTTTAGTTTTTAATCAATTATTCAATTTATTCAGTTAAATAATAGAAAGAAAACAATTACTAGTACTTTTAGTATTCGTGAGAACGATATCTTTGCTTACTGTAGCTATACTATTAATTGATAGGTGCACTTGTCTTAGTCAAATTTTTAGTTGGTTTACAACGCATCAAGTTTTTGGCAACATTGTTGGGGACTAAAATATGAAGAAAACTTTATTTCTATTAATTTAGCCAATTTTTATTTTTATTTTAATATGTTTTGTTTTTAATTTAATTTATACATTTTAAAATTTCTTTTGTTTAATTCTTATAGGTTCTTTTAGTTTATGACTAGAGGCAACTCATTAGAACCAATAGTTTTTATAGTGAGATTGAAAGAACTACTTGCAGAAATCGTAAAGAGGTTAGAGAAGTAAGGCAAGGTCAACAAGTTTTAATAAACAATCAAGAGGAAAAGGATATTACTATGAAGATGGATGATAATCAAAATAATAAACAACCTCTTACACCTCCTGCTCCTCATACTATGTATGACTATGCTAAGCCCACTCTGGTTGGGCCCAAATCGAGTATTGTCAGACCGATAGTTGCTGCAAATAATTTTGAGATGTAGTTGTGAAACTTCAATATAAATAGTAAGTAGAGTGTCCATAAGGGATGTATTTGAAGTTGCCTTTTATACCGAGGCTTAAGATTGAAAGTTATGACTATTTCGATTTTAGGGACTAAATTGAATAAAATGTAAAATTTTAGGGTATCAAAAAATGAAATTTCGTAGGGCCATTCATGTTATTGCATAACGTATAAATGTTTAATATTGATGGATTGAAAGGAATAATTGTATAGATAAAAAAAATTAGATCAAATCGGAGATAAACGAGGAAAAGCCAAAATTGTCGATTAGTCCCTAAAGATTCAACTTGTTTGCTGTTTTGATTAGTTAAGTTCATATGGTACTTATAACTTAATTTGCATGCATTTGAGTTATATATATGTATACTTGATTGTAAATTAAATTGGTTGTGAATTGGTACAAAAGGTGAGAAATGAACTAAATTGAAAAGTGATGATTATATTGTAATAGATGCCATTGTGAACTTAGTAAAGGTTAGGATATGATTGACATGCCAATAATGTTTTGTGCGCGCTTGTACGAGATTGATTATAGATGTTACCGATGTCCAGTATTTGTTGCAAATACTCAAATACATGTGACACAAGTTTAACTCAAACGAGTAACCTGATGTCGTTTTAAAGGTTTAGCCTGAATAGGTAACCTGACATGTATATATATTCAAATTGGACAAACAATCGGATGTTTCATTATAAAGGTTTATCCCAGACGAGTAACTTAACACAAATATATATTCAGCTCGGACGAGCAAATGATGTAATGTAGATACCTGTGTATCCGAATTCATTTACTAAGGTTCATCGGGTGTAACAACTAATGTGAAAATGAAAAATTGAAAAGGAATGATATGAGCTTGATGTTCAAATCGATAAATGTCGAATTGAGCATGGGCATGATATTGAAATATTGACTTTAACATGTATGTGGTTATATCATCCCTTGAATGAATAAGTTTTTTTAGATTTATTATCCAAAATAACATGAATTGGCTTGTTACATAATTGAGATATCATATGGTTTTGATTATAATTTGATACTCACCTTGTTGTTTTGAATTGCCATGTCTAGCTAAACTATGTCAACTTATGGTAGCATATTGTATTTAGGTAAAAGATAAGACAAGTTTTGTTTAATGCCTATGAACTTACTAAGCATCTTATATGCCTACCTAGTTTGTTTTCCTTTTCTTTGTAAATTGTCACCTTGCGAAACATGTCAAGCCAGATCGTCTAAAAGCTCTTAGTATCTTATCATCGAATTGGTAGTTATTTAATCATTTTGAGTCAAGGGTTGTGGCATGAATATATGTGTCTTAGTACATGCCTTAATGTATAAAAGTCTTGATGCATTGGTATCTTGTGATGAATATGGTACATGGTGATGATTTTGAATGTTGGACATGGTATGTTTGATTTCCATGCTTGAGGTATGTGTTAATGAATGGTTATCTTAGTTCATGGTTAAAGTCATGAATTGATTTTGAATTGTGTATGCATGCAAATGTGAGTTAGACTAAACATGATTGACATAGTTGAATGGAAACTTGGGATCAAATATGTTGTAAAAGATGAATGGTGAAGAAATATGGCCTAATTTGGATTTTTTGGTTATGTTTGAGGCCTATAAACCATAGATGTGCATAATGTTCCAAAGTGTATGTAAATGAAATGAAATGGCATGTTTCAATATGGTAAGGCATAGGTAAAGATCGATGTTTGAATGATTTGGTTGGTATGCCCTAATGATATGGAAATGTTTAAGTTTAATTGATGTTTAAGTAGTGAATGCCTTGCTAAAAAGTTGAACATGAGTATTGAGCTTGTTAGGCATGATTTTGGCATGTTTTGAATAAGCTGAAGTTAATGTTTGATACATATATTGATTGATTGCAATTGGAAACTATGAATTAAGTACCAAATTGTACATTCTTTTTGCCAAAAATAAGGTCCACGTCTTGACGACCAATTTACCTTTTGCAACGTCGACCAACAGTGAGTCACATCACGACGTCAAGTGGCTTGAGGTTGTGGCGTGACATACTAGTTGACGACATCATGATGTGGAAGAGGTGACATCACGACATTGGTCTTGAACTTTTAAAACTTTGCAATTTGGTCCTGATTCATGCTCAAGTTGATAAAAGAGCTTTCGTAAGCTCGAATAAGACTCGAAAATGATTTGTTATTGTAATTCGATCATGACTGATGTGTGAATTACATGTGTGAATGATTATTTTTACTGTAAACTTGACTGTAGTTGCTTCGACAACAAATGTAGCATTTTGTAGCTTAGACCCGATAATCGAGTTAGGCGAGGGGTGTTACAACATTTCTTTAAAGTTTCTTGGGATTTGGCAATGAATGATGTTATTGTAACAAGGTTGCATTTTTTTCAAACTTGGAACATGATTCCAACTTTCAATCCCACTGTGGTTGTTTTGGTCCTAAAGAAGCAAAATGCTAGCAACATTAAGAATTATAGACCTATTTCATGTTGCACTGTTTTTTTTTATAAATGCATCACCTAGGTATTGGTTGAGAAGCTCACCAAATTTCTTCGTAGTATCATTATTAGAAACCAAAGTGCTTTTGTTCTTGGGAGAAGTATTAATGACAATATACGGTTGGCCGAAAAGCTTGTTAGGAGTTATCACAAATACACCTTATCACCTAGATGTACTTTGAAAATTGATCTCCAAAAAGCCATTAACTCTTTTATTTTACAATTTAAACTTGTTGTTTTGGGATTCCCTAGTCAATTTATTAGTTGGATAGAGAGGTGCATCATTAAGCCTCAATTTTCAATTTCAGTAAATGGGGGTTTGGTTGGCTATTTTAGATGTGTTATAGGAGTAAGACAAGGGGATCCATTTTCCCCTTACCTTTTTGTGATTGCCATGCATGTTTTGTCAAAATTACTTAATGTCGCTACAATTTTGGGTTGTTTAGCTGCCATCCAAAATGCCATAAGCTTAGGTTGTCTCATTTTAGTTTTGCTGATGACTTATTAATTTTTTTCTAAAGGAAATTTAGAGTCAGTAGTGGGCATACAATGTGTTTTACAGCAGACTTATTTCTTCTCTGGCCTACAATTAAATCCTGCCAAGAGTGAGAGTTTTTCTTTAAGAATCTTAGAAGTGGATCTTCAACATATATGTAGTCTTATTGGGTTTAAAAGAGGAATGCTTCCAATAAGGTATTGAAGAGTTCCATTAATAACTAGAAAATAAACAGTGGTCGATTGCTCTCAATTGATTGAGAAGATAAAGGACATGATTAATGGATGAGCAACTAGACATCCTTTTTATGCTAGAAGAATTCAACTCATTCAGTTTGTTTTATTCTCCCAAAAAGTGTTTATAAAGCTATTAATCAACTTTGCTTCAGATTTTTCTAGAAAGGGCAAAATATGGATGCTAAGGGTTCAAGAGAGAGGGTTAGGTTTGAAGGAGCTTGGTAGTTGGAACCAAACTTGTATTATGTAAAATTTGTGGTCTATTTTGATTCAAGCAGGGTCTCTTTGGGTTGCTTAAATCCAAGCTTATGTTATCAGGGGTAGGGATTTGATGCAAGTTTCTCCTTCTTAGACTAGTAGTTGGAGGTGAAGGAAACTTCTTAAACGGGCAAACTCATTGTCCCAAGACATCTGTGGGTGAAATCTGACATGAACTTATAGGTCGAGCAGTCAAGGTAAACTGATATAACCTGTTGTGGTCCTTATCATATTCCAAAGCATTCAATGATGGGTTAGATGGCAATACTTAATCGACAAACTACAAATGATAGGCTATTGGCTTGGGGATTGCAAGTTTATGGTTGTTGTTTTTGTCATGGTGAGATGGAGACTAGAAACCATTTAGTTTTTGAATGCAGCTAAGAAGTGTTAAGATTGTTTAGAGTACAAAGTGATTTTGCTATATAGCTTTTTTGGAATTTCTTATATTTTTTTATTGTTGGATAAATAATATTTACAAATTTATTTAAAAAATATTTGATTGAAGTGAAAAGGGGAAATGAATTATAAGAAAGAGAGAGAGTAATAAAAATATTGGAGAACCCTCTCTAGAGTCTAAAAGGCAAAAGCTATAGACATGAGTATTGGACACATAATAAAATTTCGACACGCGGTAAGATATTAGATGGCATCGGGAAGGGGCAGCTTATAGTATTCATTACATAACGCAAACTGTGGTCCTAAATATTGTTCCTAAGGACCATAGCCACTATTATTATTACTCACTACCATTAAATTTGGGGTATTAGCTTTGAATTTCCATCGACCAACAGTTGGTCCCAAATCCGTTGAAAGATCTGTTCTATATGGTCCGACTCTACCCCCCAGCTTTGATGGAACTTTTTGAGCTGATACCTTTCTTCTGTATCCTTCTTTTATAGACAAAATTGGAGCGTTGAACCCACATTTCATCCTACGATACTCGTACTACTATATAAGTTGGGTACTTTTCCATAATCCAATTAACAAACAGCTGAAATCAATTCCATTACACAAGGGTTAGTTATTATGGTTAAAGGAATGCTGTGGACTTTTTATACTTATTTCATCACATAATTACAACAATGTAGAAATTTCAATCAATCATTAATCAAATGTTTAAGGCTATAAAATCATTTTACTAGTAGTTTTTAAAAATATATATATATATTATGTTAAATTATAATAAAACAATGGAATTTCAATTTTTAATAATAATATAGAGATTAAAATCTTAAATAAACCATAATTGTCGAAATTGAATTAGACTGGTCAGTACACCAATCTTAAATAAGAGAGAGAATTATGACAATAAAAAAATTAGTTGAGTTACCCAATTTATAGTTTTTAAAATAATTTTTATATCTTTTTTATTTTTATGATTTTTAATAATTTATTTAATTGAAATCAGAGTGAGACTAGACTGATTGAACCAAAAACTAATCGCTTAACCAGTTCGGCCACTAGTTCAATTTCAAAAATCATAAAATAAACCGAAAATGAAGAGTATTCATAAAATAGTCTCGCTTTATTTTTTGTAATGGTAAAAAGACATCTTTTGTTTCTCTCAATTTTGATATTGAGCAAATTGACTCCTCTCAAAACAATTAGAGCAATTCAACCTCTATCAATTTCAAAAGTGTGCAATTAGGAATAATTAATCATGAAATTAATGTTTTTCGTGAATTGTACATAAATTTAATCGGTATATTAACCAATTTAGCCCTCAATGTTAATTTATTTTAAGTAAGTGTTAACAGAATATGTAAATGTAACCGATTAAATTTGTTATTATGCCAATAAAAAACACAATTGGCCAAAAATATTAACATTGAAATTAATTATCTTTAATTGTTCAAATTCAAAATTGATAAGAATTAAATTATTCTAATCTTTTTTATCCTCGCGAAGATTCAATTTGTTTAATATTAACATTGGGATGGACAAAAAGGTCCTTTTACCTATCATAACACAATTTGTCAGCGTGGAATGATGATTTATAGGGTGTAAATTAATGAGGCTAAATTGTCTCATCACAGAAATATCATAATTGAACAGCAAATCTTTGAATAATTGTGGAAATAAAAGGACATTGACATTGATAAGACTTATATTTATACAATTATGAAATAAATTGCATTGATAAGACTTGTAGTCATCCTTTTTGCTTTCTCCATCCTTTTAACACTTTTAAGTAAAAATAATTGCAATGAGTTAAAGCCTTTTCTATTTTTAAAAAAAATTAAACGACAACATTACAAAATACTAGAAAAACATGAGAGGAGAGGCTTCATATAACTTAACCCCTCCTAAAAGTCAGTTTAGTGATACTATTAACTTATATGTTTTCATCTCTAATAACATATTCAATTATTAAACTTTTTCATTTTACAAAAGTTGTAAGATACGCTTGATTAGCTCATAATTTGATCCCTTTGAAAGAGGTTCTTTGATAGATTCAATGATTTTTATATTGTTTGTCTGTATTAAAATTTTATCATGTTGTCTTCTATGTATCAGAACTACACTGCTGAGTATGTCTCACAATTCAACTTCAAAAACAAATCATTTTCCCAAATTGTGATTGTATTCAAGTATATATCCAATTTCTATTATGACTTCTTAATGCGCCACCCGTCGCAACACAACCTGTGTTGGATTTAACAGCTCCGTCAGATCTTATTTAGGTCCACCTTTTTGTTTCCACCGTCTCTACTCTCGATGTAGATCTCACAACAATGCCTACCTTGCAAGTTTATGTAAAATTTTGACAAACTCCTTTACACTCCACGATATCTCATTAAAGATGCAAATATTCATGTTCTTCCATATCCGTCAAACAACTAAAGCGTTTTCTAAACCATTCTAAGCAGGAATGGAGCTACATTCATAATACTAGGGGCCTTGGGTCCCTCAAATTTTTTCTTAAAATTCTAAAATATTTATTAGACATTTGTTAAATTTAATCAGAGTCAAGTTTTATTGTAAAATGGACAAATAGCGTATGTTTCACTTTTTTTACTTAAAAAAAAAGTTTGAGGCCATCTATAGTTCATTTAGAATTTATGATATTTGTCAATTGCTCCATAAATTTTATCTTTTGGACTTTCTTGAATATAAAATAATGTAATTAAGGTGTAATTTAAGCATTTCAATCATCTGCCATAATTTTTGAATTTTAGAAAAGGTTTAATATAATATTTGGTATCTAAACTTGACATTTTTTTAATTTGGTATTTAATTTGTTTTGGTCCAATTTGATTCCCAAACTTGACACTTTTTTCCTAATTTGGCATCTAAATTTGACATTTTTTCTTAATTTGATATATAAACTTTTGGATGGTCTAATTTAGTACCAGAACTTGACTTTTTTTTTTGTTAATTTGGTGTTAGACAAAATACGTTGACGAACAAATATAAATATATAAATATTTATATTAAATACAAGATTTGATCAAATAAAAAAATATTTATATTTATGTAAAAATACGAAATCTAAACAAAACAAATTAAACAAATTTATTTATTTATCTAAAACATCAAATATGAAAAACATATAAATAAATAAAATCTTGAAAAACCAGAAATCGAATAAGGGAATCGAGTTTTACTAGATTTTGAGGCTTGTTTTCACAGTTTTCTTAATACAAATTCAGTCGCTCCTATGGTACTTGGAGAAACGTTGGTCGTCTATCTCCCAGGATACAACAACAAAATAATCGCGGTAGTAGTACCTCTGCAGTGATCAACGAACAAACCTTATACTCTTTTATCACTGAAACGTTTGAAAATTTGGATAAAAAAAGAAAATAACTTTTTAGAGTGAAAAATTCATTGTCTCTCTGAAGAATTCTGTAGTATTCTTTAAGCTTTTATAGACATTCAATATGGAAGAATTTTAGAAATTTTTTGTGAATAAAAATACAAATCTATATTAAAAGAGCTTTTAAATCAATTTGAATAAAATCAAACTAAATTGAAAATGAATTTAATTCAGGGTTTTAAAAATATTTTTTCTTATTTAATATTAATTCATTAAGTATAGCTCAATATCTATTTTTTTAACACGAATTTCCTCTAGCACTAACAATATTTTTGTAGCATAACAAAAAAAATTAACACCATTAGTATTTTGCATAATTTGTATAACATTTAATAAATTTAGGTATCAAATTGAACCTAAAAGAAGCTTAAGTACCAAATTAAGAAAAAAAATACTAAATTTAGATATCAAATTAGACCCCAAAAAATTTAAGTACCAAATTAAGAAAAAATACCAAGTTGAAGTAGAAAACTTTAAAAAATTAATAATTATATCTTAGTTTATGTGGACGATGGGTGAAAATAAGAAAATTGGAACTTGATGATTTTTTATATAAAAAAGAAATAATGTATATTCAGATTTGTACATGAAATAGTAACGTGGTCTATTTTTGATAAATTAAATGTAAATGCAATAAATAATTTATTTGGACAACGTCCTTGTTTGTGAATGTGATTTATAAGTGAAATATTATAAAAATAGTCTTGAAATTCCCAAAAGTAAATGGACGAGAATCAAACACATTCAGTACATTAATATAACTTTTTTGGGTCACATATAGGATTTCACATAGCTACAACCTATGTCATTTCCACCTATAGAAAATAGAGTCAACATTTTTATAGCACCTGTTTGACTAAAAATGGAGGAAATTTTATATTCGAATCATTGGCCTGCAGCACCACCAGTTTTTTTCTCAAAGAGGCCTAGCCTATAATCACCCAACCTTGATTTGTATGCAGAAGTCTTGTATTCCCACCATGTGAACTCCTCGTACAAGCTCTCTTCTCCTTTCGCCATTAATGAAGCTAAAGGTGCTATCTTTTCACTTAAAGGTGGCCCTCCAAAATAGATCATTGATACCCTTGATCTCATTGATTCTGCCAACACTCTGTGCCTCACACTTCTTAATCTCCCATTTGTCATTACCTAAAAGAATCGGATTTATTGAATATTAATTCCTAAATATGATTACATGAATCAATAGAATAAAGTAGGAGACTAGAAAGTGGCAGTGACGCCACATATGAGGCTAAATTAAGGGTATTCTTTTCAAACATGGCATAAAAGGGAAGACAGAGAGAGCTCAATAAGAATAGTGATTGATATGGAAAGGTAAAATTTTCTATATATAAATGTAAACATCATCCAAAATCCAAACCCAGTTTTGACATTTTCTCTTTCTTTACTAGGAAAAGGAGGTTAAATTTCATTTCAGGTCCTCCTACTATACTCAGATTTAACATTTAGTCCCTATACTTTAGTTAATAGGGTGTTAGTGATTTGGACTGAGAATGACACTATAAAAGTAGAGGGACCGAAATAATAATTAGATGAAAGAAGAATGTTGACATTATATAGTATATACCTGCAAGGCATCACCAACATTGATAAAAAAGGAGGTCTGATCAGGTGGGACTGAAACCCAAGTCTTATCTCTGAGACAGATTTGCAGGCCAGATGTGTTGTTTGATCTTAGGACAGATATTATCTGCGGGTCTGTATGCTCCCCGAACCCTATCAGGTTTCTACCACCCAATGCTTGTAGCTCCGGGCATGGTGGATAGTGGTTTAGCCTGAAACACGAGTCACTCTTCTCGTCTCTCAATAGCCTACTCAACGCATCCCTCGGCTCTATTTTCAGACCATCCGCCATTAATTCCACCACTTCAAATGTCATTCTCTTCACTGCTTGGATATAGTCGTTCACCGCAGAGCTGCTTCATTACAAAAAAAAGAAAAAAGAAAAAAAAAGGCAGAATCAGTCCATCTGCAATCTTCAAAAACAGTAAAAAGAGATTATATTACCGAAAAATTTCAGGGGTTTCTCGGAAAACAGTGAGGGATTTGAGGGAAGTGATTTGAGGATTGGTGTTAAGGAGGAGATATTCAACCCATCCCACATCGCCATTAGAGCCAATTTTCTTGAAACCATAGCCAAAAGGATCAGGAGGGCCGGCTTTGTCTTTGTCAGACTGGGGGAGATTGAAGAACTTGAGAGCTTCAGCTTCTAATCTGGTGAAGAATTCCATTGGAACACCATGATTGACTAGCTTAAAGAAGCCATATTCCTCACAAGCCTTAACTATGAGGTTCTTTGCTTCAGGGTCCCTCAAGTCTACCACTGGGATTCCTTTGAAAACACTGGTGGTAGGCTTGCATGTTTTGATCAAAGAGCAATGGTCTAATGCTGCAGACTGTGAATGCACAACCATGGTTTCTTCTTTTCTTTTGAAAGGAGGAAAGAAAGCAGAGGAAAATAAGGGAAAACAGAGACAGATTGAAGAGAAGGGGTAATGAAGGGGGGGAAATTGGTGGTATTTAAATACGAAAAATGGGGAGAGGAGATAGCGAAGTGCATGACTCAAATAGCATAGAAAAGGAAATGGCAGGGGCGTTACTGACTATACAGGGGAGACATCTGGCCTTGTGTGTATCTTTGGGAATTTATGCTTTCGAGGGAAGCAAACGAGAATCAAAATTTTCTTTTCTCTTTCTTTTTCTTTTTATAATATACAAAATCAAAACCATGACCTTTTCGGTAAAACTATTGCTCACATAGCTACCAATTTGCATTCTTTTTAGTATATTGAAGAAATTTTTAACCTTGTTTAAAAAAACTCTAATAATCACCCTAAAATAAATGAAAAAAATTTAAAAAAAAATTCACTTTGCTGACGAACATATATAAGATTGTCACATGAATAACACTAGTATTTTCATTCACTAACAAAGTTAACTAACATTAATTAAATATTGACATATTATTCACATGCATGCCACATCAGTAAAGTTAACTAATATTAACTTTTTTTTTAATCTATTTTTAGGTGATTTGACAAGAAATATGAGTTTGATGGCTAAAAAATACGAGAAATTAAATAACAAAATAAAATAACTTTTTTTTTTATAAAATTGAAAGGTCAAAAAACTCATTATGTCAAATTAAATCACAAAATTTTGAAAGGTCAAAAAACTCATTATGTGAAATTAAATCACAAAATTTAACTTGTTTTAGATAAATTGTCATAAAATTTAATTAAATTCATTCATAAAATTTATATTTATTTTTTAACTATCACAAAATTATCATTTTACTTTTTTTATTTTTAAATGTATGTACCACCTTTTCCTCAATTATTAAAAAAAGAAAAAAGGTTGAGACCAAAATACAAGATGCAATTGTACCACATTGCATAATGTGGTACTTTCCTTGAATTTTACTTTTATAACTATATCAACAAGTCTTCTGAATTTGTAGCTTGTCGGACAACGATTGGTCTATTTTTTTGTTGCATTTGGTTTATCAAAGGAGCATTACATGGGGCCGAAGACTGTGTATATATATAATTTTAATATTTTAAAAAATTGTTGCAAAAGGCTTAAAGAATTATATCTTATTTAATTTTAATTTACAATTTATTTCTAAAAATATAGAAACAATATGTTCATTTTAGGACCAGGTTTCAAATGTCTTATGGACTAATTCGGATTTTGAACAAATTAAATTTTGTTTGATCTGACAACCAATAACTTAATTTGAAAATATTTAAATTTAAATATCAATATATTTAAATTTAAATATAATAAAATCAAATATTTAAATATTTAACATCATTATTAATATTACCTTACACATTATAATATCATTGTGTTTTAATTGAGAAAAATAGAAATTTTCTCATTTAGGTCTTTTAAAATTTTAAAATTTTAAATTAATAAAGATAAAATTATACTTTGACCATCCTAAAAATAATAAAAATTTGATTTAATCTTTTAAAATTATAAAGATATAAATTATTAAAATTATAATTTAATTTCGACTGTTAAAATTTTTTTTTTTACTTCCCCTTAAATGGGCTGTTAGATTTTTAAGGAGAGGTGAGAGGAAAGATGGAAGAAGAAAGAAATAAAACAGAAAAGCAAATATAAAAGAAATACATATAAATAGAAAATATTGTTTATTTATATTTTTTAATGCCATGTGTCAAGATATCATTGGTTTTTCTTAACGGGAGTAACCTTTGAACTTAAATGTGCAATAGAATACAAAAAAAAAATAAAAAAAAATTAGATACTTAAATAAGAAAAATTTCATAATTTGGGTACATATTTTTCATATAAGCTTAAAACTTGCATAAATTTATTTCATATACAGAAGAAAAATGTGCACTGAGAAACGCAAAATACAAAACTTGTATTAGATATTATAACTATTTATATTTTTATTTGTTTTTGAATAATTAATATAAAGGAAATACAAATAATTTATTTTAGTAAAATGAATAACATTTAAATTGATAGTTTTAGTAATTTGTCATATCAAATTATTAAATCTACAAAAGAAAATTAAAATACAAATTTAGAAGGGGCTGAAGCATAATTTTACCAAAATTTGAGTAATAATGTAAAGCTTATAAATGAAATTTTGAAGGAATTTGGGGGAGGGGGGTGATTTGCCTCTTACCACTATATATTTGATAATTTTTAACATAATAAAAGAATATGCTTAATGATAAATTTGGCCATTAACGTTTATATGTTTTGTTAAAATGATTCTAATTATATTTTTGAGCTTTTTTTTGGCCATAAACCTTTATTCTTTTTTTCAAACTACTTTTTCTAACAAATTTGATAAAAGTACCGTTAAAAAAAATTAACAGGGATGATGTGAAATATTTTTAATGAAATTTAATTTGTTACTTATGTAACTCAATAAAATAATTACATGTAAAAAATAATAAAATAAATAAATCATACATGAAATTAAAAAAATAACTCTTAATTTAAAGAAAATAAACGTAATTATTTAAAAAAATCAAAATTAATGCATACGTTTATTTACTGAGAGGTTTAAAAAAATAATTAATAAATCAAATCGAAAATACTAAACGCGTGCATTCATTTTGAAACTTTTTTCTGATAATTATGTTCATTTTCTTTAAATTAAAAGTTATTTTTCTAACTTTGTGAATCGTTTATTTAATTTATTATTTTCCATATCTAATTATTTTATTGGATTATCTAAGTAATAAATTACATCTCATTAAAAATATTCCACATAATCCCGTTAAATTTTTTAACGGTACTTTCAACAAATTTGTTAAAAAAAAAGTAATTTGAAAAAAAAAGAGAAAAAGAAGAACAAAGATTGATTGCCAAAAAATGCTCAAAAATACAATTAGGGCCATTTTAATAAAACGTGTAAATATTAGTAGTCAAATTTGTCATTAAGCCAAAAGAATATAATGCCAACATAACATGTATAATTTATAAAGACCCTAACTCCTTCATACATGACACGTGTCAAATACTTTTTTATTTTATTTTATCTTTATAAGATAAATGGTCAAATTTTAATTTTGATCCTTTTACTATGATCACACTTGAAATTTAATCAATATATATATATATATCAATTTGATTTGATTTAATTATCTACTTTTACAATAACATTGGTAAATCAAATAGTAATTATCCTTGACTAATTTGGTTAAAAAGGTTAATAAGTTTTTCTTCAAAACACTTTTCTAACATACATATATATCACGGCATGATAAGTTAGAAGATGTGTTTTAAAGAAAAATTGTCTCAACATTCTTACCGGAACATTTAAGGGTGTCAACTATTTAAACTAACTTGTGATACTATAAAATTAGATGAATTAAATTATGTCAAATTAAAGTGTAGATATTAAATCTTAAATTTAAACATAGTAAATGAGTTGCGGCTATAATTTAACTTAAAACAATCTATATCTAATACAACCATCTTTATTTTTTTGAAAAATTTTAGTAAGTTTAAATATTTTCAAGAATCTAATTACAAATTTTTTATTTTTAATTGTAGTTATAGAAAACTAAAATCTATACTTATTTTTTTGTTATATTTTGTAATTTTTTTATCTCGAGTAAAAAGATATTGATAAAAAATTTTATTAACGAAAAATTTGAGTTAAATTTTTTTTTGAAAGGTAGATTCATTAATTCATTCAATGAATGGAACCATACAATTCAGAAAGAAAAAAATATAGCAAACACTCATCGTAAATGGTGAAGAACAAGCTCCATCAATATAATAAAGGCCTTAGCCTCAACATTAATAGAACATTAAATTTTAATTTTATGATCTATCTTTTGATATAAAAAAGGGTTGATGAGTTTTTTAAATAAGGTTTTAATTAATTTTTAATTAGTAAAGAAATAATTTAAGTTATTATAATTATTTTAATGAACAGTCAATAAAATGTTAATAAACATCTAATAAGTAGGGATGAAAATGGAGTGAGGTGGGGGTGGATATTGCCAAATCCACCATTGATCTATAGTTGGCATGCTTTACTCCACCATCCATCCTGTTTCACTGTGAATACATAATCTTGAAATCTATTATTATCTCCATAGATGCTAAATGCATTCATCCTCATTCCACTTCAATTTAATTTTTACTATTTATTTTTAATATTTTTAAAGTCAAATAAATATTTAAATGTAATTCTTCATAAAAATATTTGAACATAAAATATATGATTTTTCTATAATATATTATTACATTTTTACCTTTTTAATAGTTATGATAGAATGTTAATTTTATATAGTAGAGTTAGGCGAGGTGGGTGGAGCAGGCTGATACCATAACTGCTCCATACCCATTATCTAAAAAAAAACATTTATCCCACTTCATCCCGTATTCACTTTTCAAAAAAAAAAAAAAACTCAAAATAGTTCGAAATTCATTGAAGGAATTGGGTTTTATCATAATTAAAATAACTAAAATTATTTTAATAAACACATAAAAAATTTACACGTGTTTTTGGGTTGACCTACTTTTAAATTAAAGGATTTGTGATATGTTGAAATTTAATATCGAATCTGTGATGCCCAACCCAGGATAACAAAACAATAATTGCTGATGGATTTGTGATATGTTGAAAATTAATATCAAATCTAAGATGCCCAACCCAGGACAACAAAACAATAATTGCATAAAGCAGTTCATATA
This sequence comes from Gossypium longicalyx, assembly GCA_025698465.1. Taxonomy (NCBI): domain Eukaryota; kingdom Viridiplantae; phylum Streptophyta; class Magnoliopsida; order Malvales; family Malvaceae; genus Gossypium; species Gossypium longicalyx. The sequence goes on from CM047004.1 coordinate 91,679,398, forward strand.
AACTTTTCTTTCATACCTTTCCTGTTTATTTTATTGTCTGTATTCGATGTTCGTGAATATCTTTTTTAATAAAATTATCTGCAAAATTCGAATCCAACAGACAGAAAAAAACTTCCTTTAATAACATAGTTAAAAGATTAGTTTCAAAAGAAAGAAAAAAAAAGTGTCATGAGGCAACTAAAAAGGAGATGACTTTTTTCCAGTTACAAATGAATAGCATTTTACCATTAGTAAAAGCAAAAATGCCATTTGAAGAAGAATGGCTTTTCGCCATTGTTAAGGAACTATCTTTCGGTCATTTGTGACGATAGAAAGAGACCCAACCATAAATGGAAAGGGAGAATCATTAATTCGATTATGGTTGATTAAGGTTGTGTACATGAGGAAATATATTTTTGCTTACGAAGCAATACTTAATCTTTCTATATTAAAAAAAGAATTTAAGTGAAGAAATTGTATGTAATTTTCAGTCACGTGAGTGAATCAAAATTAGTGTCATTGAAGTAATGTACATTTACATGGCCTGAGCCTGAGCCTGAACTTGATCCTGAGAATTTGATTGACAGTCAGATTAATGACTTCTTTAAGGTAGCGTTTTAGGAGCTAATATTTTAGAATTTAGATTTAGATTTTAAAATTAATATAAATTGAGTATTAAGCTGTTAAAATGTAACATTTATGATAATTTTTTTAATCTGTGAATTTATTAGATGCTTATTTTTGTAATGAATTTAAAATTTTTAAATTATTTTTTAATTTAATAAATACATATTTTATTTTTTTAATATATATTATATTATATTAAGTCTCAACTAATTTATTCAATATATGTAATTTATTTTTATCATTTACATAATAAATAAAATTTAAATTCAAAATTTGAAATCTATATTTTCAAACGAAGCATTACACAAATCATTGTTGATACATTCAACCCCACCTCCATAAAAACTAGCACAATCAGCTTAACAAATAATGTACAGTACATTGGGTAATAACTAATAAGTAATGCTAGGAATATAAATTATTTGATTCAATTAACAATATATTTGAAATTCTGAAAATTGTAAGTAAAAAATTATGAAGTATATTACCCTTATGTAAGTTTAATTAGTACGAAAAAAGATTATATGAAATAGAGATATTATTAGAAAAGAGACACAAATAAACGTAATGTCACTTGTTACTTACTTTAAACAAGTGAATTCACACATGTAAAACTGACAATAATGTAATAAATATCATACAATAGGGTTTTGTTTCTAATTGGTGCTTAAGATTTTTACATGTTAAATAATTTTATTAATATGCTGATGTGGCTTATCTCAATACAATATTAACTATTTTTGAGTTTTGAGTCTTACTTTATATAATCTCTTCTATGTTTATTACGGTTATAATTAATATAATTAATTAATTAATTAATTAATTAAAATTATTACTATATATTTTTAAAAATAAAATAAATTACAAAATATACATGTTTATAGACAAATTGGCAGCATGAATTCTATTCATGGAATTTGAAAAGTAAATTTACGGTTATAAATTTTTTCGACTAATGAAATTTGCTTATAAATAGTCAGTCTATGCCAGTAATCTTGTCATCCGTTACGAGAATCTCAAATATTATTTGATTATTAATTTTTAATTGCGTTTTATTGTTGAATTTTAGATTATGTTTCGAAATAAAATTATAGGAATATAAGATTATAGGTGAAATGTGAAATTACTTTATTTGGTTAATTTAATTGGAATGTAAAATTCAAGCGTTTGACTGATGAAATGTAAGATTACCTAAAAATAAAATTTACTATGTTGTCTTTATTGTAAAATATAAACCCATTAACTAAATAATTACGTTAAGTAGAAAGAGCAAGTTACCCCACCAAATTGTCAATCATTTTATAATTCTAATAGATAGAAAAAAATTCGAAAATCTTGTAAATAAATATTTTCAAACTTACTAGAGAAAAAGGGAAAAAAAACTATTTTTGTTTTTGTCTTAAAATATAATAAAAAGAATTATATTGATAAATATAATAAAAATAGATGGTAGTTTTGTCTTAAAAGATTTTGCCCATAATATTAGAGTACTTAAAAAAGATATCATAATGAATTACACCCTATATTACGAGATAATTATAATATTAAAATCTAAACACCATAATCTCGTTTGAAAATATAATATTACAGATATATTCAATGAACCAAACGTTTGTTAAATATTATTACTAAAATCTCATTATAATGCTCTTTAACAATCCGTACCAATGATCAATGTTGGCATCCCTTCCATCTCCATTTTCATATGGCAGGATCTTAGGGTCAATCCTAATTGGCAAACATCATTTATGTTTCTTTATGTACATCATACACACAACAAGCACTAAATTAAATAATTTAATTTAGATATGGGTTCAAATTAACCAAATAATTAACCCATATATAATTTTTATTTGGTGGATGATTCCCAAATTCTTGACCCCTCCACGATCTTCATTGCCCCCCTATGCCTATTTGGCCTATAAACTGTTTTGCAAGTCAAAAGCATATTAACATCCTTTTTCGGTTTTTCCCTAATGAGACAAGCTTATAAATTCCTCTAATAGGAAAGCACCATTGGATTTTGATTTGATATTTCATTTCCACACTTCATAAAGGAACAATATTCAGGCCAAAAAAGAAGGAAAAATTAAAAGTCAAACCCTAAATTAGAAAAATACATATATATATAAAAATTAAATTCTTCGGGCATTATTTCACTACCTTACTTGCCTGTTTTAAAGATTTGATAAATTTTAGAAGAAAGACATAGGACTATTTGTTTTGAAGATATTTGGACAAGTCAAATCCCATAACATGAAGACTAATTGAATTGAAATTGAAGATCTGAAGATTAGATTCTTGCAGGTTAAGACTAGTTACTTGCAAAACAAGTAAAGTCACTTTCTATAGTTGAAAATTTTGGATTGCATCGAGACTCTTATGGAAGCATTATTTAATGTTGATTCTTGGCCTTACTTTATAGAAAAGTGGTTAGATTATAAATCTTATATAAACAAAACTTAAGTAGTATTTAAACTTAAGTTTTGCTTAGATTAAAGGTAACTAAGAGAGAAAAAGGCTTTGATAAAGCACAAATTTGTTCAAATTAGGAATGTATATGTGTGCATTGCTTTTGCAAGCAATCAAGAGAGTCTCTTAAGTTGCAGAATTAAGCTTTTGAGGGGGAAGCTTAAAAAAAGAGTGATCTAATCTTTGTATAACGATGAGGTTGTTAAATTGGTGAGTATTAGACCAGTGTTAGAACTTAAATCATTGGTTGTATTGTAAGAAAGATAGCGAATCATTGCTTTGGACAAAACCCCATAAACTTAGATTGAAATTGAATGGTATAAACAATCTCGATATTCTTCCTTATGTTCTACAGTTTCAACTATTATTTTAGCTACAGTTTTTGTTTTGCAAAACAAACACCTTTCAATTCTTCACTTACAATAAATCAAATGAACATGCCACATTATATCATTAGCTAATGACATATCATTTAATCAAGTAGAGTTGTAAAATTAATATTTTTCAATTGTTATAAAAATCTTTATTTTTTAAAATCGAAGGACAAAATTACGTGGCGAAACCAAGGTGAAAATGTGATAATGAGTTGAATTAAAATTAGTAAAATATAAGTCCGACGTATGAAGATGATTTAAATTTAGATTTTTATTTTCAATATTCCAATCAACTTAGAAATAACATAAAATCAAACAAATAAGACAAGAATTGTCTTGGAATCATTAGTAAAGAAAAAGTTAAGATGGTGATCTTTAGCGACTACATTCTAAGACTGACCTTCCTAAGAAACAAACTTCGAAAGAAATGGTACGCAAATTGCAACTTTAATAAAGACAAATTTTAATTTGTCAAATTTATCAAAAATAAATAAATAAAACATACATCAATAAATTCTCTCGACAAAGATTTTTGACTTAGTCCACTCACAAAGTAAAACTAGGAAGCATTTAGTTTTTTTTTTATGTATAAAGTTATAAGTTGGGATCAACAAAATCAAGAAATTCGTCATATAAAAAAAAATAATCATCACTCACAACAAATAAATTCCTATTAATCATCTTCAATTTTTTATTAAAAATAGTTAAATAGATATATTTATCGTATTAATTGAATTATATGATCGTAAGGTATAGAGACAGATTCAAGATTTTACTACAAAGGGAATAAAATTTCTAAATCTGAATAACTTTTTTTTCTAATGTAAAAAAGTGTCAATTCCTTTTGGATAGTTTTTTTTCTTATCAAATAAATTAATTTAATATTTTTTAAAAAGCATGAACGATTTAACTGTAAAAAATTAAAAGAAAAAAGAATAACTAATACTATACTAAAATTTTCATAAATATCATTATAATTCCAAAAATTAAATTAAAAAAAACTTGGCCTTAGTCTTATTTCTCAATACTAGGCATCCCAAATTGTACCATCGCTTTTTCATAAAATCGAACTCATAATGATAGAATCTGTTGAAAAATACTTTATTGATATAAAGTACAACCTTATGGTTTAAGGGAACAAATTATATGAAATACAATTTAACCAAGGGGACTAAAACCTTCAAGCTAAGTCCAAAGATTCTTTGAGTAATAACCATTAGATCATCACTTATTCAACCAACAAAAGAGATATAATAAATAAAAATACAAAGAAAAGAAAAGTTTGTCCTTTGATCAAAATAAGCATAAATTAAATGAGAGTTTGAAAGAATAAAATATCTTTTGATTTATAAATAATATAACTCTTTTTTTGATTTTTTTTTGAGTCTGGCCTCGAGGTTTGAATATTAAGTATGAATTATAGTTCAAATATTTTGTGCTCCATTTCATATATTCCGTGCTCCATAGTAGAATGACTATCCCGTATATTATACAATGTGGATACCAAATCTAAAATATAAAATAATTTATATATAAAATTAAAAAATTTTAAGGGGACGACCGCCCCCCACCTCGTAGATTCATCCTGAACTAAAAAAACTCAAGTTTAAGCTCAATTTTCTTCAAGTTGTGGATTTGTTTTACATCAATATTACATTTATTTACATATGTATTGATTCTTAGATTAATTATTTGTTTATTTTAATCTGTTAACCATTATTATAAGTTATAATATTTTATTATAATTGTAATTTTATTTGTATTAATAACTTCATCAAGAATACAGATATATCCAAACTCTGGTCAACAACAAAAACCTACTGTCCATAAAAGCTATTAAACATGAAAGAGAAAAAAACAAACAGCGACAACAAAAGGAAATAAAACAAGAAGCAAGGGAGAGATAATGTAAGCAACAATCTCTTTTTAAGGCGACAAAAGATGAAACTTAGAATGATATAAAAATGAAAGTGCAAACACTACATGTGGAGGTAATGCCCCCATCCCTTGGGCATGGATCTATTAAAGCAATTTCAGAGTAGTGTGAGTAGGTACCATCCGGTACTTCGGACCTTGGATCATTTTCCCTAACCAACTTCGCCATTGAAAAGGTCATTGCCTCTTCATCCCCCTCCATTAAGGATTCCCCGTCCTTGTTTGTGGTTCCATTATTTTCAAACCCTCATCATTCCTTAGATAACTAAGCTGATGCTTCATTAACTCAATTTCTTTCTAGCAAGCCCATCGAATTTCCTCTTCTTTGCATTTTGTCTAGCAACCTCCTTAATATGTAGAGAGTCTTGACCCTTTTCCCTCTCCCTATTTCTTGGAATTCCACCTCTTCAATTTTTTCTCTTGAAATTCTATTTCTTCGGTCAACATTTTTATTATTTTTTATATGTTTTCTCATAACAGTTTTGTCTATTTGAAAATTTTAAACTTTTAAATTAATAAATAATAAAATTATATTTTAATGCTCTAAAAAATTTATTCAATTATGGCTCTCGAAAATAGTTTCTGGTTTCGCCTTAAAAGGGTGTTTGATATTATGAAAAGTGATAACTTTTATGAGAATTTAATTAATGGAAGTGTAATTCTCGCATTTGGTATACTAAAAAAATTTCAATTTTATAATGTAACTTTTCTTTGGGAATTACTTTTCCTCAACTATAGAAATGTGATTCTTTTAAATAATGGTGTGAAAGTAACTTTACTATGTAGACAGAAAGTTAAGTTTATCTTTTAGACAAAATTACCCTTATTTATTTCCATAATTTTTATAAAATACATTTTCACCACATAATCATAAAATTTATTTAATTTTTTTGAGATTGTTTTTAAATTTATTTTAATTACTATGAAATTAAAATTATATTTTAAATTAAATACATATTAAATATTTAAAAATTATTTTAAATTGAAGATAAATGCATTAATTTATTTTTATTTGAAATAAGTAAATTAATGTTATTTTAAAATTAATAGATTAAATTATATATTTCTTAATAATAAACTAACTTTTTTTAATAACAAATATCATTATAAAATTTAAATTAATAAAATTTATACTGATAGGGATAATTTTAACATTTACCATCACATTGTTGGTAGAGTGCTCAATGAAGTAAATATATCAATGTAATTTTCTTAGGGTTTTATTTAGTAGTTTTTATGTATATACCAAATGTCGTAATGTTAAATTCTCATAATCACATTCTTAGGATCCAATTGAACCTTAATACGAGAAATTACCAAACCTCACCAAATTATTATATAATAAAGGGATAGTATAAATTTTTGCCTCTAAATTTGACAACTAGGTCCACTTTGGTATCTATACTTTTTTGGTTCACTTTGCTGTTTGAATTTGGCAACTAGATCTATTTTGGTTCCAGAACTTGAATTCTGTCAAGATTTAATGATGTGACTAGTGTCACTAGAACATGACTGGATCGGACGGACTAAGAGTTGATTGATATAAAGGTTTGAATAAAGGGGTTAAACCGATTGACTTGGAAATTACTTGGAATTGGTAAATAAAAAAAAAAAGCCGGAACAAAAATCAACAACTAAACAAGTTGAATCGGTTTAATATTTTTTTATATTTTTATATTTTTGAATTTTTAATTATTTATTTAATTATTGTAGGACTGACGATCTAACCAATCAAACTGGAGGAATCGAGAATTTGTGGCTTGATCTGTTGAACCATCGATTCTATTATTAAAACATTGAATATGGCATTCTGAGATTGTATCATATTACCCCAGAGTGTACAAGTACCAAAGTACCAAAGTACCAAAGTGAATCTAATTGTCTATTTCAATTGTCAAACTGGATAAAAAATGTATAAGTACCAAAATAAAATTAGTTGTCAAGTTTAGGATAACAAATTATATTATCCTTACAATAAATGTCCAAATTAATGAGATTTAAATTTTGAAATCCGAAAAAATTGAAATTTAAAATTTAAAATCCGAAAAAATTCAATCTAGTACGAATGCAAAATTGAAGAGGCCATTGTTTTGGAATAATGGCATAAAAATTGACGTCCCATATTTCGGAATTGCAAGTCATTTTCTGTAAATGTCGGAATTGCTTTACAAATGAATGATATCACTAGAAGCATGCATACAGCTATTTCTTTATCATGGTACAGTCCAGAAAAAAAAAAAGATTGCATTTGGTCAAAGATCCCGAGACCCCGCCAGCGAACAATGCCAATTTCTGCCTAAAACTCGGCTATTCAGCACCGTTCATAATTGAAAAACAAAATAGAAGGAACCCGAAATTGTTGAAATTTGTGCTCTTCATGCTGTTTTTTTGGACAAAGTTTTTCATTCGACGATGATGGTTAATATATATAAGGTATAAATAATAAAATAGTACTTATTAAGTTGATATTAATTTTTTTTTATAAAAAATGGCATCAATATTATGTTTCGTGGTACGTATTTTATTACCCAAATTATCTCGACCGTTAAAAAATTTCTTAACCAATTATTTTATAATACGTAACACTTTTAAATTAAAAGAATTAATTTAAAGTATAAATATCAAATTAAATTAAATTAAAACCTTTCAATATCTTTTTTTTACACTCTCTCCTTTCCTACCACAATTCTTTCTTCTCTTTTAATGCAATTCTTTTAACTGTTAGATAACTTTTATTTTTGCAATACTCTTCCTTGTTTTTCTTGAACTCTTTCCCAATATGAGTTTTATGCTTTATCTAAGTTTTTTTTTTAATTGTAGAGATTTGTCTGGCATTAATTATTCTATGCAAAGTATATAGAAAAGAACAAAGAAAGTTAATTTTTAAGAAAAATAATACATGAGTTTTGAATTGGGGTGAGAAACGAATTGAAATTTAAGGTTAAAAATGGAAAAGAAGCGTCAAAATCTGGACTTTTTCTTCGAAAACTAGATTTGGATGAGTTTTTTGATGGGTTCTTAAAGCTTTCATCATCGAAGTTTTTCGGTGAAGCATAAAAGAGATGAATATGTTTATAAGTTTTTTTTTTTTAAAAAAAGCTTAAGGAAATAATATTTAGGTTAAATTTTGCTATTAGCCCCTATATTTTGGGTAAATTGTGAATTTAGTACCTGTACTTTAGTTTGATCAATTTCAGTCATAACTCAATGGTAACAATTAAATATGTTTGGTTAAAATATGTTATTAGACATGTATTCTGTGTAAAGTTATAGATTTAATCCACGTTTACCAATTGGATCATTCTTAGTGACTATATTTTTTGAATTTCAAAATCTTAGTCTTAATGCAAATGACCTTCGTTAAATCTATTAATTGATTTTTTGTGAGTAATATGTGAAAATAACAAACATACATAGCATTACGCATGTGATCATAATATGTTTGACATATCAAAATTTAAAAATAACAGAACTTAATGTATTTAATAGTTATCATTTGGTTAGGATTAAAATTTTCAAATTCTAGAAGTATAGGGATTGAAAATGACAAAATTAAGTACAAGTACTAAATCCACAACTTACACAAAGTACAAGGTCTAATAGCAGAACTTGACCTAATATTTAACTTTTTTTCTTTGATTTTTATTAGTTTTAAAAGTTCCACATGTCACAAAATGATTGGTTAAGATTTTTTTTAATGGTTGGAATAATTTGGGTAATAGAGTATAGTTTAGGTATAATCAGGGTAACAGAGTTAGTTTAGATAACAGTTGTGTCAAAAAAATAAAATCTAGACAGTTGTGTCAAAAAAATCTAGGTACCAATTTGAGAAAAAGAGTATAATTTAGATACTATTTTGTAATTTAAGCCTAGACGGAGGGGCGAATGCAATCTCAAAGTGATAAATTATTTTTGAAGGTTTTTAAAAAAAATTATAATATTAAAATTGAATACAATAATAAAATTACTTTTTAACCTTTCTAGAATCTATAATTTAATTTTGGTATCTTAAAATTTTAATAATTCTAATAATTATTTTAAAATTAGGTTTTTTTTTTATAGTACAAAGATTAAATTCTAATGAATTAAAATAAAAAGCTTAACTTTTTTTTTTTTTCATAAAATAGAAGGATGAAATTCATAATTAGACAAAAAAAAAACCCTAAACACTACATTACTGATGAAAATTCAACAATTAAAATTAGCAAAATCAATAATTGAACCATCAATTAGTGGATGTATTTCAGGATTCTAATAAAGTTATTGATATCTAAGGACTGAACCACAACTCCAAGTGTTAGAAGTGAAAATACACCATACATAATATTTTCTTATGTTTCTGTTAAAAGTTGTTTACTTTTAGCATTATTATCATGTGCTTATCTTGTTCATAATAAACATTTATAAGCGAGATCACAACACTTCTTGTTGAAATATCACCACTTGTTATGTTTATTTAGGTAGAGTTCTTTTGATGTCTATATTGTTTTAAACATTTAAACAATAATTAGTAAACTTAATTAAGAGTGTTCAAGCTCATCCTCTATACGCAATGGACTACACTAGTCTCTACCAAACTTGTTTTAGAATGTATTTTGCTAGTGCATCACAAACACATGACGATAAATTATTTTACTCATTCAACTTTAAAATTAAATATTACTAATTAAAAGTTAAGTTTTCATTATCGATGTCAAATAATAGGGTTGAAATTCATTCTAGTTAACGTTCAATTTTAAAACACACTTTTAGATATCGTATCTAAGAAATAGTTAGCATTGTTTGTGACCACAACTCTTATTCTCGTTAAAACAAATTATAACCATTCTATTTTCCTAACTTTTATCCAACTTGAATACAATTTCTAGTATAATTGGATGAAATAAATAAAGAAGTCCATCACTCTAATCCTTTAAATGGCCTTTTTAATAATATAACTAAAATTATTAGTTTGTATAATTTTGTTTGTAAAATTATTCTAAACTTTACTACACTATGGCGGTGCATATATAATTTCTTTAATTTATTCTTAATTTATAAAAAATTGATATATACCTTCTTTTTAAGAATGTTTAATTCAATAACCAAGATATCGTATATATTAATACACGCTTTCATTCATCTTTTCATTATTTGGTGGATTTTTAATATTATTGTCACATTATTAGGAAGCCTCCAACTATTTAATTATTTGATATTTTAAATTTACATTTTTATAGTTGATTGAGTTTTAGTTCAATTGGCATATGTGTTATTGTCAATACAAAAGAATGTTGGTTCGAGTACGCTGAAGCGCATTAAAAAATATATCACTTTTAATGAGATTATTAAAAAAAATACATTTCTAAAAATCTTTTACTACTCACATAATTACTTCCTTTATAGTTTATAGGCATGATAATAATATATCATTTGGAATTTATGATTTTGTTTTAATTTTATGCCATGTGCTACTACTTATAGGTATTATACTTCATGAATAATCATCTTTGTACATGATAGTAGTGATACAAATTTTTTATTTAGCAATTATCACATTACTTGTAACAATGATGACTAATACGTAAATGATCTATAAACAATAAATGCATAATTAAATAGCAAACTTACAAGATCATTTGATAAGAAATTAATCTTGATAGCTATCTACTTTTCATAGCCTAAATTCTTGGTAATGTAGAGAAATTCAAGTATTCCTTAGAGAAAATTTATTCTCTCTTACTTAAAACCATATTCCTGATCAAAATCAGATTAATAACTTTTTTAATGCCCTAACCATGATATCTTTGACCAATTACCACGTATTTTGTCAATGAGCAAATGGCATTAATAGGCTAATGTCACCTATATATAAACGGTCAAATATTGCCATTTTTCTTTTGCCTCTAGTGGGTTTTTTAAAAATATTTTAATTACTGAAATACATTCTTGGAAATCCTCATTTTATACATATATTAATTGCATAGCCATCCATTGATTTTGCATTGAAAGAAAACTCATATAAGCTAGCCATTGATTGTGCCTTTAAAAGAAAATTCATTTGGCGATTAAAAAATTCATCCATTTCACTGCAACTCTCAGAATATATAAATTAGTAAATTGCAATCTAGATAACATAAAATAAGATTCATGCAATAGAATGAAAGAAATAGTAGGCTTACTTGTGTAACACTCCCTAACCCTTATTCGTTCCCAGAATAGGATTATGCGGCATTACCAGTCGATACAGTTCAATTACGGACATTATTTAATATAATTGTTTACACTTATCCTAAATTTAATGTATCGTCCCTTTAATGGGCCCTCGAAGTCTAATATGAACAGTAAAATTAATTCGGGAATAATTTAAAATCACTACAAATTTTTCTCAAAATTTCAAAATTTTCCTATTGAACAGTACCCACACGCCCATGTCATTTACCCATATAACTCTCTGACTTATTACTTATGAACAAATTAGTTTCACATGGCCAAAACACACACCCGTGTGCCAGGCCATGTGGACTCAAAATGAGTCTTACAATTCAAGTTTACCAACCTTGCAAATCATAAACCACAAACAACATAATTTCTAATCTTTTAACTTACTCAAATTACGATCAAACACATCTAAAATATATTAAATCGACCATCTTAAGTGTCTAGCCAATGTACCTTCATTGGTACCACAATTTTTATCAACAAAACCTAGCGATAATTTACTAATCAAACCAATTTATAATTATTCCCAAATTTGCATCTTTATACCAAACTTAATTAAGCTGTGTACTCAACCATTATCATTTATAACCATATTTACAATAACTTTCCAAAATAACCACTTTTGACATCCTAGGTACATGCCATTACCAATAATGAACATACTTCTTCACTTACAGTTTGGGATCGGCCTAGGATGCTGATTCAACGATCTGACTTTAACTTATCCTGCGCACGGAAACAAAGCGTACGCTGAGTATGAACTTAGTGGTATTTCCATAATTTGAACACTTAATAACATAACATACACTTAAAATCATAGAATGATCATAAATATTCAATTAGCCATTTCATGGATAAATTCTTTATAACTCATTCAATCTTGATCATCTATTAACCCGATTAGCTTTTCAAAATAAATTCACAAATCATTTAAAACAATAATATTTTCCATTCATATGTCTCACTTACACTTCTGTTCACTATTCAATTTCAGTAAATAATATTCAACTATTACATTTTATTCAGTAACCTGTATAATCCAAGCTCAATATCAGTCAATATTTTTCAGTGTCACTCAATTTATCAATTTCATTTAGTAACATTCAATTATTCAGTAGCAATTAGTTATTCAGTAACAATCATTTGCTCAGTAGCAATCAGTTATTCAATAACGATCAATTATTCAGTAACAGTCAGTCATTTAGTACTTTTATTTACCCCCTATTAACATGACTCGGACACTGACGGATACACGGATCCAACCATCACACCAATACAGTACAGCACATAGTGCCTCTGTAACGACCCAAAGTTTACGGGTATCGAAAAATCAAATTTTTTTGGTCATTATTTCCGTAAAATGAATTCATAAATATTTATTAGAAATATTTACGAAACTAGTAGTATAGTTAATTAGACTTTAGTTAAGTGAATTAGCTTGAATTAAAGCTAATTTAGTGAAAGGACTAGATTGAATATAGTGTAAAAGTTTAATTATAGATTAAAGAAAAGTCAAAAGACTAAATTAGTAAATAAACCTTAAGTGACAAATGTGTGGTAAAAATTAATTACATGTGTATAAATTATAATATATACATGTGTAGTATAAATATATGTTTACATATATTATAAGTAAATAATAATATAATATAATAATTAAAAGTAAATAAAAGAAACAAAATAGAAAAAGAGAACAGAGAATGAAAACGAAATAGAAAGGAAAGAAAAGAGAGAAGAGAAAATTAGGGTTTTGAAATTTGAAGCTTATTTGGTAAGTTAATTTAGTGTATTTTTTTGTAATTTTAATGTTTTTGGAATCTTAGAATAAAGCCCTACTTGAATTATGTTAAAATTTAGAAAGTTAGTGAATTTTTAGATGTTAACTAGATTGAACAAATAGATGAATTATGAGATAAAATGATAGAAATTCAAGTTAGAAGTGGGAGAAGAATTGAATTGTAAAAAGAGATATAAGTTTTGTTATAGTAGGGACTAAATTGACTAAATTGTAGAATTAGTGTTTTATGAAGGAATTTAAATGTTAAAACTTGTTAAAGATGGGTTAGAATGAAAATATGAGATTGGTTTTGAAGAAAAATAATTAGTTATGGCTTAAGGACTAAATTGAAATTTTTGTAAAAGTTACATGGAAAATATAAGAGTGTGTTATTAAATGATAAGTATTGATGATTTAAAATGTTAATTTTTTCCGTAGCTAACGTAGCACCGGAAACGTCATCAAAGAAGGAAAAAGAGAAAGTGAGCAAAGATAACGAATAAACTCGAGAACCACGGTTTGTATTTCTATAAACTAATTTTTAAATTAAATGTTAAATGTATTACTTTACTATGTATGGTAAGTAGTATTGTTAAATTTGAAATTTAATAACTGTTATACGAAAATTTGAAAGTAAAATGAAACCCTATTAACAGTGTCGGGCTAATCGGATATAGTTGGCATGCCATAGGATTGGAAGTGTTCAGGGATGTTTCGACTCTGTGTCGATAAGGCACTATAAGTGTGAACTACTGTTACTGTTCTGGATTCATTCCGATGAGGTACTCTGTGTACCGCTACCGCTACTGTTACTGTTACGGTGTATTCCGATTTCGGCCGATGAAACACTGTATACTATCCCGGTGTGTGGGTTGGATCCATGTATCCGTCCAGGTCCGAGTTATGTTAATAGGGATAAATTATTGCACTGAAGACTGAAAGATACTGACTGAATTGAATATCTTACTGGTTTCGATTCTAATGATAAATGTTATTATGAAATGAAGACAATTAATTGAATGTTCATGATGTGTTTATTTATTGGATTCTATAGTTTAAGTATAAATGCATAAATTAAGTATTGGTTTATAGAAATTTCACTGAGTGTATACTCAGCGTTGATTCATTTTAATAATTTTGCTTTGTTTTTTATTTATATAATTATTTTGAAGTTTTTTATATATCATATTATTTAAACATTTTGTATAATATCTCATGTAAATATTTTGTATATATTTGTACATATATTATTTTAATGGAGTTTTCTATTTAAAATACTTATTGTTTTAAAATTCACTTAATATTTTTATGTATATATGAAGCATTTTTAGGAACTTCATTTTTGTGTTTATAAAATTATTATTTCGAAATTCCCTTTATTTTAATAATTTATATAGTATCTCATTTAAATGCTTTTATATATATTTGTACATATATGATTTATGGTAAAATTAATTTAATTTTATATGCATTATCAATTCTATGTCATTTTCACATATAATTGCTTCTAAATTTATATATATACGGTTTGTTTCCGTGCGCAGATTAGGTATAAAGTAAATAATGTATTAGCATCCAAGCCAACTCTCGAACTCAAATACTTGGTGATGTATCTTATCTTGAGGAATGGCATGTACCTAGGTTGTCTTAATGTTATTTTGAGTATGAATATTACTAGTGTAAGGATGATAATGGTTAATCTATTTAAATAAAATTTATGTTTATAAAATAGTCACTTATATAGTTTATTTTGAATTGATTTGGATGATATTTAAGTATAATATTTGGAAATTCTATGTTAAATAGTTATTGAAAATACGTGAGTTAAATCGTTATACTAGTGGTTTTAGTGTGTATTAAATATGTTTAATCATATTTTGGACTGGTTGAAAGATTGTATTTTAAATTGCTTGCTATTCAAGGTGTGCAGGGTTGGTAAATTTAAACTATAAGGTTCATTTTGAGTCCACACTGCATGTCACACAGGCGTGTGATCAGACCGTGTGTGACACACGGCTTACACACGGGCATGTTGATAGACCGTGTGTCCCCTGCATCCTTAAATGTGAAGTCAGGATAGTACACAGGCAAAAGACACGGCCGTGTTTCTTGGTCGTGTGAAGGACACGGGTTTCAAGCATGGTCGTGTGTCAAAATCATGTGAAAATGACTTAAAAATAGTGAAAAATCAGTTTACCACACAGCCTAGCCACATGGGCGTGTGCTCAGCCGTGTGCCCCTTTGATGCTTAAGAAATTGCAAGTCAGAATTGCCCACAGGCTAGCCACTCGACCATGGGAGCCATACGGGCATGTGCCCCTAACTTCAAGAATTTTTTTTTCAAAGTTTTCTAAAGTTACCGGTTTAGTTCCAAATCACTTTTAAAACATGTAATGGGCCCCGTAGGCCCATATTAAGGTCTTTATGGTGAAATTTGAAAAGTTTTGATTTTGTATGAAAATTTATGACTCGGTTTTGTATAAATGCTAGTGTATAAGTCTGGTAATGCCTCGTAACCCTATTCCAGTGACGGATACGGGTTAGGTGTGTTACAGCCTCATCGACCAAGCTAAAGTAAACAGTAACAGTAACAATACGGTATAGAGTACCTCATCGGAATAATCCGAAGTAACAGTAACAGTACGACACACAAGGTGCCTTATCGACTTAAAGTCGAAGTAACAGTACAACACTTATAGTGCCTCATCGACTCAAGGTCGAAGTATTCCTGAACACTTCCAATCTTATGGCATGCCAATTATATCCGGCTCAGTCCGATACAGTTAATAGGGTATTCAATTCATTTATCAATTCACAGTAATTAATCATTTCAATATCCATTTCATAATAATCACAAATTCACATACATTCAATTCAATATCAAGACACTGACACTTACCTTAGTATCTTTCCATACACATATAATAACAAAAACAACAATTTAAATGTTAAGTTCGGTTTATAGAAATACAAACCGTAATTTCTCGAATTATTCTTCGTCCACCTTTTCTTTTCCTTTTCTTCATAGATGCCTCGGGTGCGATGTTAGTTACGAAAAATTAAGATAATTTTCATAATCATTAATACAATACTAATTTACATTTAATATTTAAATTTGTTACTCAAATTCTATTCAATTTCTACTTTAATTTCAATTTTAATCTTAACTAAATTCACTTACTTTTTCTATCTCAATTCATACTTTGTTTCTACTAAATTTTCAAACCAAACTTAGACATAACTATCTAAATTTCATCATAAAACCCTAATTTTGAAATTCTTGCAATTTAGTCTCTACTATGTAAAACTAATAGCTTCTTTTACAATTTAATCCTTTAATCAATTCTAACTAAAAATTCTATCAATTTAATCCCTAATTCAATCATTTGTTCAACATGAACTATACTAAAAAACCTAAGAACTTTCAAAATCTCAGCTTAATTTCTACAAAACTTTGTTCTAAAACTTCTAAAACATCAAAACTAAAAGAAAAGGACTTAATTAACTTACCTATTAAAGCTTAAAGCTTCAAATCCCCAATTTTCCTTTTTTTCTTTATTTCCTTCCTTCCTTCTCTGTTTCGTTTCATGCTATTCTGTTTCTTTCCTTCCTTTCATTTCTTTTTCTTTTATTTCATTTACTTTATGTATATAATATAATAATATAATATAATAATATACTTATATAATAAGTAAACATATATGTATTTCACAATTGTATGTATATTAGTATTACACATTTCATTATATGCACCATGCATTTGTCAACTTTTAATTAATTAATTAATTAATTAACTTTATTTTACTTAAATAATAAGTAAATACATACATGTATTACAAATATATGTATAATATTTATTACACATGTATTTTATTTTTACCATACACTTGGTACTCATTTTGGCTTTTTTGCTTATTTAATCCCTTCAATTTTCTTTATTTTATAATTAAACTTTCACACTTTATTCAATTTAATCCTTTTATCTAATTATCCTTAATTTAAGCTAATTCACTTCATTAAACTCTAATTAACTATCCACTTAACTTTGAAAATATTTTTAATAAATATTTACGAATCCATTTTTCAGAAATTGAGACCCGAAAATATACTTTTCTGATAATCGTAAAATTCGAGCCGTTACAACTTGTGTTAGTAATCGAAGACCAAATATCTTTTGTTATTTTTAACCACAAATTAATTATTGCTTCAAACTCTAACTTAAAAGGATGCATTATGGTGGCAACTTGCTATCATTCTCTTGTCCACCCTTACAGCCTTAAAGTGAATTCCCATATGAAATCGTATTAAAGTCTTAAAGATTGTTAAAAAAATAAATAAGAAAATTGAAATTAGAAAAATAAAAAAAGGTTTTATTATGTCTTCAAGATACAAATAAAGTCCTCAATACTTAAAATAATTAATACAAAAGTTGTTTATATAGATACAAAATAGATATATCTTTAAATAAGATACCCATTTGTAAGAATGTATTTTTTTTGCCTCGTTTGGTTATTAGTGTAATAACATAAGGAAAAAAAATTATTTATCACCTATGTATTGTAATAATTAGACATAAAATAAAGAATAATTAATACAAATTTAAACTTAAAACTAGTAAGGTAAGTAAAAACTCATGTAAGAAATAATGTCTCTTCAAACTAAGCGAAAAATATTCCTTCTTTTTGTTAAAAATAAGTCGTGTGAGTGGTTAAATAGTACCAATTGAATTAATCTAGTGTTAACTCTTATACTAAAACATGCATAAAAAATAATACTCTAACCAAATTAGCATTAATGAGATATCCTTTTACAAGATTGTGTTAGTTTATAAGTCAACTTTATATAAAATTATGTCTTTAAATGATAACTTAAAGTATTAAAATTATATCTATATAACATAATTATTCATCAATGATTATAACATGCTTAATTTTTTTAGATAATAAAATATTATTATTTATCAACATTATAAACTACTAACACGAAAGTGCATATCTTAGCTTCTACAATATATTATAGATATTAGTTGTTTTTCAACTAATAGTTAGTTTGTTAATAATTGGTTAGTAGTTAGGTTGGCAGTTAGTTATCATGACTATATATACGTTGTAAGTTGCATTCTTCAAGCTTAAGTTAATGAAAATTTCAGAAAATTCTCCCAAACTAAAAATATGTTATAAGTAGGGGCAAGTTCAAGAATTTTGCATTGGGGGCTAAGACATAATTTAAAATTTTTTACGTGCCAAAAAAAAAATTGTGTCAAATTGTATAAATTAAATTATTAATTTTTTTTGGATACATCAAAAATTTTTTTTTATTTAACCAAGATTCTACAAAGGACTAGTTTGATTATTATGTTTGAAGAGGAGCTAAAAATGCAAAGCTTCTACTTGAGTTTTACTTTCATATTGCATAAATCATATAAATTATCTCTAGATTTATTTTAACTTAAATCTTATCATGTGTGAGTTATCTTTAAAATTATTTTGTGTTTGACTATAGATATTAAATTAATTACACTTTGTAATGCTTAATTATAATTCTAATTTATTTAGATACGAATAGTTTTTAATTATAATTCCACTTATAAACTTTAAAAAAATAGTAACAATATCATTTAATTATGAACTATCATATATAAACTTGTTATAACAATTAAGTTATGCATGATTGAAGGGATGACTATGGTGGTAGTTCACACTGTAAGTGATGCAGAAAGCCACTAAAATAATAGTGGTTCATAACGTATGTGGTGCAGAGAGCCACTGTGATAATGGTTTGAGAAGGTTGATAACTCTACGAAAAAGAGTTGTTTTAGATTTAAGTATTTTCTTTTGTAATTTTAATTGTTTTAGTAATAAAAGTTGGTTTATTCCTATTTTTAGTTTAAGTTCAATTTTATCTTAAGTTTGTGTTTTTATGTTTATTTTCTAAGCTAATCTTGCAAATAGTAGCTATTAGTATTGTGATGGAGCTTGGAGATATCTTTTGGAGCAAGTAAAGTGGAAGCAAAACATGAAGAAAAATCGTCCTCAACAGCCTACTCACCGCCTGGATGGCAATGCTTCCCACTTAGATGGCACGCCAAAGAAATGCCACTTGGGTAGCTTCTTTCCACCTAGAAAACCAAAATGTTAAATTTTGATTAATGATAGTTTTCACCTTTTTTAAACTTAAATTTGGTCCACTTAAATTGGAAATAAGGGAGAATTCGAGGAAGATTATCAAGGGGTGCCTCCATGGCCATTTGGGACAAGATTAAAGGATTTTAAAGGCAAATTTCAAGGGAGTGCAAGGAGGAAGATTATTACTCTAGCATTTCATCTTCTTTTTCTTTTGTTTTGGCGCTCATATTGATTTCCATTTTTTGTTATTATTTTGAAATGCTCTTTGCGATGAGGAACTAAACTCTTTTTTTTTTTTTTTTTTTATCTGAAACTTGGAGAAGGGAGCTTAGATTAGATCCAATCAATATAGTTTGTGGTTGATAGGAATATACCTAAACACCATAGGTAACTAGATTAAGGTTGATGCTTATTGCTTTTATTATATTGCAATTATCATAAAAATATAAAAAAAATGGTCTAATAATTAAATTCATTATTGGTTCGGGAGAACTTAGAGATTAATAAAAAAAAATCCTAGGTTAACATCGAAAGTATAAGGTTAGGAGGATAGAAAGACTCCTTATATTTTTAATTCCTCTTTCATTATTTTAACTTGGATTGAATTACATTAGTGTGCCAATTATTTAGCTCAATTTGATGTTTTAGATATCAATATTTTAATATTACTTTGTAGGGTATGTGTGCTTGCATGTGTTTCAAAATTCTGCAACAAGGGTACTTGAACAGAGTGTAGGTTATGTATCTTGATCTTGCGTCTCTTACTTGGTAGGTGTCTTATATCATGGTGTTGGAAGGGAAGAGCATTAAATGTGAATTTAGATTATTATTAGACTCGACTTAAAGAGATGGGATGGAATGTCCATTAAATTATTGATGTGATAAATTGATAGATACTAACAGAAATAATTTTTTAAATATGATATATTCTGAATTCGGTGATATCACGAATATATAAGTAAGTATTTTTTAATGGTTAAAGAAATTGAAAGCACTCCTATCAACCAATAATTTCCCGGACAAACGATCTCCTTCTCCAATTACTCTAACAAAAGGATTTGCTATATATCTTATCACAATTATTGTCACAATCGATGGTACAGGGAATTGAATTTTCAATCCATCACAATTCAAGTCCTTTTCGTTTAATAGATAAATAAATTATAAATCTATAGCACACAGCCCACAAGAATGGACCCACTGCTTGATTTTGCTTTACTCATTTTCTTTTTCATTCCATACAATACTGATAATTAAAATTTAATGTAGTACAACTTAAAAAGTACAAAAAAAAAAAAATTACATACGCAGACTAATAAATAATTTCTTTGTCTGAAATCTCCATTATTTGATATTCATATTTGACTTTGGATTAAATTCGAAAATGAAATGAAAATAAACTTTAAATAAAATGGGATACATTACTTAAAGGAGAGGAAGAGAAAGGGTTGAAGAAATTAGACATGATTGAGTGGCGGTCAATAGAAAGAGTGGGAGAGAGGCAGAGGGACTGTGACTGTGAAATAGACATAACTTTATAAGTTTACAGGGACTTTGTTATCTGCTAGAAGAGAGTGGGGGGACTGTCCCCCACCACCTTTCCATGCTAACAGAAGCTATATTGCAATTTCCATATTATTGACTGTCAATTCTCAGATCAAAAAGCTACTACATACCTGACTTCCCTGCTGCTTCACTAATGTATTTATTAATCATTTTCTCAATCATCTACCAATGAATTTGGGATTTTACTGATTAAAAATAAAATAAAATTTGACAGTATTACAGTGGTTAGTTTGATGAATTAATTTTATTATTTATTTATTTAAAAGTATTTGAGATACATTATGGAAATTAATTAGTGAATATTTTTAAAATTTAAATAAACAAATTTCCTAAGTCCTTATTTGCAAATATTAATCTTGTGGAAATTAATAAATATTAATAGTGTGTCAATATAATTGTAAACTTATATTCTCAGTGATAATTATGTCATTTTCATAGTATGTAAATTAGTGACAATTAGATTTGAGAGCATATGGTAAATGGAGTAATTTTTAAACAAGCATAGTAAGATATGTCATTCCGCATATCTCATTCCCAATTAGTTGTGAAAAAGATTGTTCATTCCAATGTTTTTTATTTTGGAGGTTTTAGTTCAACAATCTATTCATCAAATATTACAATTAGATGGTTTGACTGTCTAATTTTCTATTTGTACCTAAATCAGCTAAAAAGACTCAAAACTCTATTTATCAAACACCTCATTCTATTTTTCATACGCTAAACCTAAATTTTTTATACAATAATTATATATTCATATTTTAATCTATTATTTTAAATATACTGTAAGTGATATTCGAGTTGAAATTTAAAATTTGATTTATTGATGAATTAATTGAATGGCTTAATTCACACCATACGAATACTTTCTTAAAACATTTGAAATCTAGATCTTGGAAATCTGTAATTCAATTAAGCTGAAAGAGATTGAAAACTATTCCACTGGCGGCAATGAAGAGAAGGAAAATGAAACCTTATTCAATTAGTACTTGGAAAGGTCAATAATTAATTTAGAATGAAGGGGAAGAAAGGCTCCTTTCCAAGTCGTTTCTTTTAGTGGACCAATCGATAATTGACGGCGTTTATATGGAAGCAATGAGATACACAGTCCATAATTCAATGACATGACATTCCACTGCCCTTTTCTCAGTTCTTTTTTTCTTTTTCGAATAATTGTAATAAAAAAAAATCATGGAAAATCAATGTCGCTCACGTTGGCCACCCTGCATGCCTGTCAATTGCTCAGCTACCCTTCTCTTTTTGTGATTCCATTTCCGGGCCCTTTAACATATGAAATTCTTTATTATTTAGTCATCATATTTAACCTAATTAAATTTAGAATTGAGTTCATATCATTTTAAAATAAGATAAAAATTATCTCGATTTTTTCTTTATAAATTTAACTTAAAAATATTAAACTCAATTATCACTAAATCTAATATATAGGGGCGAATGATAATAACTCTCATAAAATTTTTTAAAAAAAATTAATTTCAAAATCCTCCATTAATAACAGTAATATCTTTTTATAGCCCAACATAAAACCGTTAAAATTTTCTACTATAGCAAAGCCCACGTGCCATAATGTTAAGCTCAGAATTCATTCCACCCCCTGTCGTTGTGCGCTTGAGACGTGGACGGATAGGGAGAGACCCTGTACTGATTACAAGTGGCAGCATTTCTTTCGCTAATCACATTACCGGCCATAGGACACGCAGCTATCTCTCTCGCTCGCTGGCCTGGTTTCCCGTTACCTTAGCTTACATATGATATTGGCATACAGGTTGGCCTCGCCCAGCTGCCAAAAATGTACTCCTCCTACACTCTTACTTGCCTTTTTAACGACGATGAGATGCTTTCCCTTTTGTCATCGTCGCTAATTATTCTATTCCGTCACTATATTTGGTCCCAACCCCATTCTGTCACTCTCCCAATTATGTCCTTTAATCTTTCCCAATTCTATACATTAACACCCCACCCAACAAGATTCTGTAACCTTAAATAGTTGAAATAAAAGTAAGAATTGAGAATAAACTATATATATAGTAAGCTAGCTATATATATATATATATATACATCTAGTTCATTAATTAGCTGGACTAGATTCCTTTCCTAGGCAAAATAGATGTAATATGGGGTAGCTGTAGCCTTGGCCCTTGCCCTGGCTGTGGCTCTCCAATACTAATAAATCAATATAATACATTTTGGACTTTTTATTTAGGTACTCTTCTCAAAAATAAAAATTTTAGATAAATTATATAATGAGTCACTAAATTATAAATAAGTTTTTGTTTTGTTCACTTAATTAAAAAGTTATAATTTTATCCACTGAACTATTTAAAAGTTTTTATTTAGATCATTAGAATGTTAAAATCGATACTATATGGCTTCCTCTGTTCGTATTGCTTATACTAATAAAAAAAAAATCTCTTTCTCCTCTTCTACAGTTCATTTTTTCCAATGAAACGATTTTGAATATCAAGAATTTACGAACCAAAATTCAAATAATTTTTTCTCCAATCTTCAACACTAACCATCAAATCAACTAGGATCTAAAGTATGATTTTCTTCTCATTGATGGATATTGATCCACCATACTGGTCGTTGGATCGTCGCTTAAAACTCGTTGGTAAAATTTTAAAATAAAAGCTTAATAGCCCAATAATCTATTTTTTTATTTGAATAGTTCAATGACCAAAACAAAAACATACCTATAGTTTAGTGACTAATGGTGTAGTTTATCAAAAAAAATTAATTTTTTATAATTAATTTATCTCGAATCCTCACCATACAATTATTGACTTTCTCCCGTGAGCAGCAAGTAGCATTTGTGAAACATTAGTGGGGGAAACGTCGTCAGTATTTGATTCGTAAAAGTAAAAGAAAAGGTAGGAATGAATGAATGAATGAAGAAGAAACTATTGACATGTTACTTTCTTGATTTGCTTTAGTTAAAGTAGTTGTCAAAGTTGGATTAAAATGGTGGGATGCGAACATTCATGTAAAAAGGGACCAGGGATGGAGCGATCCACACGTGGTTTTCTCTTCCGAATTGTTGGTGTTGACTGTCGACACGTAGGATACCCAAGGACACAGCGTGGTTCGTGTTTAGCAGTTGCACGGCGCTCTCTGCAAAAACAAAAGGGCCACACCCAGGAAAAATATGAGAGTGGAGATGGAGATAAGGTCTGGTCAGTTCATGCATTCATATGGTTTTACAGTACCGTTGAAAGAAAATGAAAAACAAAATGGCCCCATATAAAAAACACCTAATCTTTTTCAAACCAGTCACAAATATCTTCATGGTCATTTATTCTCCCGACAATTCTTTTATGTTGGAATGGAGATCAAAATTATTACATTATAAACATCTATATAATTTTGATGTTTTAAGAGTATTTTAGGAGTAAAAGAATAAGTCCGACGTTAGGGGTAGTTTGGAAGTGCGGCCGTCCAGAGTTCAGGGTTGAAAGGAACCCAAAAATAAAAATTTTAATTTTTAACGTGAAATTTTTTTTAAGTTTTTTGATCGATGTTTCATTTCAGGCAGAAAAAAAAAGAGAAAAAGGCTTTACTAATATATGTTTTTATTTTATCGTGTTATATTTTATAATTTTTTTAAAAGGGGTTCTAATTTATTATTTTGCTTAGGGCCCTAAAAATATCAAGAACGGATCTGTCAGATAATCATAGATGTTGGTTAAGCTTTATTTATATATTGTGAATTCAATTGGTCTAAAATTAAAAAATTGCTTTAGAATTCAGGGATTAATAATAAATTTTTTGAAATGTGAAAATGCAAATTTATTAATTATATTAAATTTTAAAATTTTAAATTTCAAAGGAATTATAAGTTAATTTTATTTTTATTGAGAAGTCAAGGCCACTGCTTGCCCTCTATCTGTAGTTCATATTATTGTTGTTATAATTATTAGAGGGACAAGATTCAAATTGTTTCATCTTTTAATTTAAAGATTTGAGAGTTTTTGAATTGTTTAAAACTTTTATAAAGAATGAATTATTTATTTATCATTTTTTAATACATTTTCTTACATTATACCATAGCAAAATTATATGGAAGTAAGTTAATTACAACTCAAGTATATGAAGTATAAACATTTAGCTTAGTTCGTTCTTAACTAAAGAATTTGTTATATTGGGTGATAAATAGCTATTAGGATCAATTAATTAACTAATTAACAATCTTTATGTAGTAAGCACATTGAAGCCTAATTTAGAAATGTTTCTCAAAAATATTTTTAGAGGAAAATTAAAAATTTTAGTTTCTGAAAAAAGTATTTTTGAGCTAAATTTTAATTTGGGAGAGACATTTTTTTCTAAAAAAAACAGTTTATTTAGAAATATTTATATCCCCAAATTTTTTTTAAGAAACAATCCTAAACTTACTCTAACTTAAATAGTTGACTAACTAATGATAGTTTCTAAGTTAATGTATATACCGAGATACAACTCCCATTCTTATTCTCTACACTCTTGATTTTACTGTCAGTTTAAGCTATCTACGCTCAACTTTACTACCAATTTAAGCTATATCTCATTTCCTTACTCCTTTTCACCTGTCTTAAATATCTAGAAACACAAGTTCCAATACTCCCTAACTCACATTCAAAAACCTCGAGTCTCCAAACCAAATCCGGCTACCTCAAATATAAACCTATCCATCATTAGGACTACATCTAATGTGTTACAATTTTTTGCTATAAATTACGTGTTATTATTAACCATTTATTACCATTGTTATTTTCTGGATTAAAACCCATTGAGAAATGATAAAAGTAATGTTTGTTTGGGAAAGGTAAAAGCCCTAGATATTAAATTAATCAAAGATCCGCACAATTAATATATAAAGTGTTGTCGATTGAGTTTAGTTTGATTGGTATAAGTATTATTGTCAATACAGGATGATGTGTGTTTGAGTACGCTGTAACGCATTATCCTTCTATTTATGGGTTGGAAGAGACTATAAATAATTCTAAGTATTGTGTAAAAAAAAAAAACAAATATTTCAATTAACATTGACATTATTATTAGTGTAGAAAAACATAATTTTAAAAAAATAATTCAACTCTGATTGAAGAATACATATCCATTATTTCTTATCAAGTGATGGTGAATAGATGCCTTTCAAAGCCTTTTTAGGGGTCTTTAAATGGGTTTAATTTCCTTACCCAAATTCATTTTGTAGCCCAGATGTTGAACTACCAAGAATTGCATCAATAAATATTGAATAAGCAATACTGTCATTCATTGGTATCAATTTGACCCTCTGTTTACTCACAATTGTTGGAAGAGTGGGGGCTTCAAGCATTTTCTGTTTAGTAGGTGTGGGAAAGTGAATTATACAATGAAACATAGTGCTTGTTGCATTTTATAAGATCGAACTTTGTTATATATTTACTAAGTGAGTTTGATTGGCATCGGCACTATTATTAATGTAGGAAGACATGAGTTCGAATACGTTGAAGCGCATTATTCTCTCATAGTGCTATAGATAATTCTAATCATTATATCAAAAAGAGCATATATAATAAAAATTTATAATGAAATTAATGTTAAAAAAAACAGTGTTATTTATTCTATGGTCTCCTAACTTTGCACAATTCATAAAATAATTGAGTACTGATACCTAAACCTTAAACATATGAAAATTTTAAGAAAAATTGAATATATCTATATTAGACATATTTACACTTTAAACACTCAAACACAAGTTCAAGAAGCATAGCATGAAACTGTGTTCCTAAGTAGAAGTATTACTGGGTTGGGCCTGGCCTATACAAGTCCACCTATATTATTTTGGTAAAATTCTGCTATTAATCCCTATACTTTATAAAAGTTATGAATTTTAGTTTTTTATATTTTATTTTTATCAATGTTAGCACCTATACTTTTCGAATTGGTCAACTTTAGTCATTGTAATTTTTTAATTTTGAAATTTTAGTACTGACCTAAACAATAGTGGTTAAATCTGTTTGATTAGATTCAATTACTTATTGTGCACTATACGTATAGTTATAGATTTAGTTTATATTTTTTAATCAGATTATTTTAATTCGAGATTTTTTAAGTTTCGAACTTGTCACAAATGGCGATCGTTAATATATTAATTAGATTTTTTGTGATTAATATGTGAAAATAACAAGCTGATATGGCATTATACATTTAATAATATGTTTGGCACATCAGATTTTGGAAATAACAAAGCTTAAATTAATGGATTTAATAGTTATCATTTGGTGAGGATTAGAATTTAAAATTTGAAAAGTATAAAGACTAAAAATAATCAAATTAAAGAACATGGATTAAACCCAGAGCTTTCGTAAAATATAAAAACTAATAGAAAAATATAACTTTTTATTTCTTTAAATATAATTATTTTATTTAATAAAAATCTTAAATTCAATTTGATTGTTGGTTTTATTGTTTTACTTAAATTTTGTTATATTTCATTCATTTGTGCATTGTTTCAAAATGTTCTAATTGATTCCTATTGTAATGATGCGACTATATTATCATAATTTCAACTTAAAAAGTTATTCTATCAATTTTTACATAAAGAAATTCCATGTATTGCACAGATAAAGAAACTAGTATACATATTATATATTATAAGATTCTTAAATTTTTAATTTGTTCACATTATAAAATTTTAACACGTGACAAGAAAAGAAGTAAGCATTTTGGAGGAGAAAATTGCAACATAAACCCCTTCAACTTTTTTATATAATTTTTAATGGTGTTTTGCAAGTATTATTTTCATAATAAATCCTTCCAATTTGTTTATATTCAATAATACGAATGAATTTTATAACCGTTTAAAAAAGTCTTTTTTTTTTTTTGCTATGAATATCTTATTAAGTGGATGTCAATCATGATCAAGAAAAAATTTTGATGTACTTTAAATTCTAATAGTTATTAGAATTAGATATCTACTTCTTTTATACTTCTTATGCCTATAAATAGGAATTCTGATGAACCATTGTAAATCATCCATTTGATTAATAAAGTACATTATTTATTGCTTTCATATTTTTTTTTTGTTTTTTATTCTCTCCGTCTCTCTTTATTTATAACACGTTATCAGCACGATGATTCTCTATTTTTTTTTTCAAAATCTTTCGAAGTCGCCTCAGAAATCAAATTCCTTTTCACCTTAAACTTTCTCCCTTACAACTCCATCTTCAGGATGTTGAAAGATTCAATCTCAAAATAGATTGTGACTCTTACTCACGATCTTTGATTTATAATTGTACAAGCATGGGTAAAAAATAGATTTGTCAAGGTGATGACAATGATGTTAAAGATCTTTAGGTATATTTTACTATATTTTATTTATTATATCATGTTTATTATAATTGGAGACTAATTAGAATAGATAGATTCTAATTTAAAATCCATGCATGTTTGCGATGATGATTATGAAATAAAAAATCTATTGGGATCTTTATAAGTTCGTCCTAGTAAATCTATTGCATTCCCCGAAGTGAATGTAAATATAAAGAAGATAAAAGATATACTCATGGACCACTAAAAGTGGGAATATAGTAATAAATAAGAGAACAATGAGAGTTCTCAAGATAACTTTTCAAAGGGTAAGATAACTTATGTTATCAATGTGATATAAAAGATTATTGGCCACATATGTGGCGCATGCTCAAATATTTTGTTTCTGTTAATATTCTTTGAGGAATGATATGAAAATGTAGTAATGAATTCTATCATTACAGATAGAAAATATTTATCTTATTTGGTATTGAAACAAACAAATATTATTCCAATATTTGATAGTACAAAATTAGTTGAAAGCTCCAGAAGAGCTAATATATCACTATCTAAAAAGCACAAAATTTATGATGGTTAATACATTACTTGTAAAAGTTATTTGTAATGGATCTCATATTGAGATTGTGAATGAGGAAAATATTATATTTCATATGAATAAAAAAGGGGATTGGGTTATTAATTTATATTTATTTTATAATCTTTGTGATATTCTTTTGTCATCATCCCTATTAAAGGGTTAAAAACAAAATATTTGATTGTGAAATATATACTTATGAGCAATAGAATATGATAATTCTATCTAAAGCTTATTATGGTTGGATACACCTAAAGTGGCAAGTTTTTTTTTTTTTTTTAAATTGTGAGTATAACTCTACAGTATTCAGAATAAGTTCTTAATTAAAATTATGTGGTAAAATATTACTGATGAGAACTTGCAAGAGAGAAAACTTATGTATGAAAAGACATTGGTTATGTACCTCTGTACATCTGGAAAATAATGTCCACTCTTAAAGTTTGCTATTAATAGATTTTTGGGCATTTGAAGATTTTGGCATATTCCCTTAAGCGAATACTACATGTAGTTATTTGGAAATTATATTTATTGACTTGGTGGCATTATAGACTTCACATTGATTTAGACATTTCCAGTAATAAATGTCACAATAGTACTTATATGTGGATACAAATTAAAAGGAATGATAATAAAATTATCAATTTATTACAATTTAGTACAATTGAAATACATGTTAAAGTAAACCATAAGTTTACTAATACAAATGTGTTTACTACTTGGCGTAACCAGTTAGACCATCCTGGATCATATATAATGTGAAAATTAATTGAGAATTCATATGGACATCAATTAAAGAACCAAAAGATTCTTTAATTTAAAGAATTCTCATTTGTTGTTTGTTCTCAATAAAGATTGGTTCTTAGAAACTCATTAGCTAAAGTTGAGATTTAATGTCTTGCATTTCTGAAATGAATATAGACCCCCATTCATCCACCATGTCGATGGTTTTGATATTATATGATTTTGGTAGATGCATCTACAAAATAATCATATGCGTTATCAACTCGTAACCTGTCGTTTGCAAGATTGTTTATTTAAATGATTAATTTCAGATTATGCAACTAAAACAATTCATCTTGCTAATGTTGGTGAGTTTACATCCCAAGTTTTCAATGATTATTGCATGTCAATTGGGATAAAAGTTGAACATCCTGTAGCTCATGTTCACACACAAAATGATTTAGTTAAATTGTTTATCAAATGCCTCCAACTAATAGCTAAATCATTACTTATGAGAAAAAAACTTTCTACTTCAGCATAAGATTGCATTGATTTACGTGTTGTACGCATCAAGTTAACAAATTATAAATACTTCTCATTACAATTGATTTTTAGTCAAGAGTCAAATATTTCCCATCATACAATTTTTGGATGTGCGATATATGTTCCAATTGGTCCGCCATAACGCACAAAGATGGGTCATCATAAGAGATTGGGAATCTATATTTATATGAGTCTTCTTATAATATTTTTGAGCTATTAATTCGGTATTTAGTTATGACAAGAGTTGTCAATTTTCCCAATATTAGGGGGAGAAAATAAAAAGCTGGATTAATAAAGTACTTGAAATGAATTATCAATGTCTAAGATCCTTGTATAAAGCAATGTGAACCAGAAGTTCAACAGATAATTCATTTTATAAATTAACTGCCAGATTCATTAAATCTCACATACTAGCTGAAAATGCTCAAATACGAATTGATGTCCTAATAGGGCAAACTGTTAATGCAAAAGAAAGTAATCCATACACGAAGCGTGGAAATAAAAATCTTCATAAAAAAAAGGGGGAACAAATATTCAAGATGGTCATATAATGGAGGCAGGAGTTCCTGAAGAGACCCATGACATAACTAATTATAAAACTCAAGAAGAGATTTAGATACCTAAAAGTGAAAATAGAAATGATGAAAATAAAGAGATCTCGATAAGTTATGTCAATATGAGAAAAAGATGGAACAAAAACAAAATGTAGTTGTTGACAACAATTTTGCTTATAATGTTGTTATTGAAATAACAAAAGAAAATGATGATCCTGAGCCTAAATCTATTAAGGAATGTAAAAAATAGAAAAGATTGGCCAAAATAGAAAGATGCAATTCAAACATAATTGAATTCATTTTCTAAACGTGAAGTTTTTGGACCTGTAGTCCAAACACCTAAAGATGTAAAACCAGTAGGATATAAATGGGTATTTGTGTGAAAATAAAATGAAATTGATGAAGTCGTAAGATATAAAGCTTGCCTTTTAGCACAAGGATTTTCGCAAGGGCCCAATATTGATTATAAAGAGGCATATTCTCCTGTAGTGGATGCAATCACGTTTAGATATCTTATTTGTCTGGCAGTACGTGAAAAACTTGACATGCATCTAATGGATGTTGTTACATCCTATTTATATGGTACACTTGATAGTGGAATTTATATAAAAATTCCTGAAGGATTTAAAATCCTGAAAAGATATAAAGTTTCTTAAGAAAATTGCTCAATCAGATTAAAGGAAAGTTTATATGGAATAAAATAATCTAGACGTATGTGGTACAATCGTCTTAATAAATACTTGTTAAAAAAAGTTACAAAAACGATCCAATTTGTCCACATATCTTTATAAAAAGGTTTGGATCAGATTTTGTGATAATTGTTATTTATGTTGATGATCCAAATATTATTAGAACTCCTGAAGCGCTTCAAAATACAATAAATTGTTTAAAGAAAGAATTTGAGATGAAATATATTGGAAAAACAAAGTTTTATCTTGGATTACAAATCGAGCATTTAAAAGATGAAATTCATGTTCATTAATCAACTTATATGGAAAAGATATTAAAGAAATATTACATGGATAAAACACACCCATTAAGTACTTCATGGTTGTACGATCATTAGATGTGAATAAAGATCAATTTCGTCCTTACAAGAATGATGAGGAGTTTCTTAGTCCTGAAGTATCATATCTAAGTGTCAT
Source organism: Gossypium longicalyx (assembly GCA_025698465.1). NCBI lineage: Eukaryota > Viridiplantae > Streptophyta > Magnoliopsida > Malvales > Malvaceae > Gossypium > Gossypium longicalyx. The sequence goes on from CM047004.1 coordinate 91,711,292, forward strand.
AAGGACATTGATGTATCTTGCAAACAACACAAGACCTGATATAGCTTTCGTTGTAAACTTGTTAACAAGATTTAGTTCTTCTCCAACATGTAGACATTGGAATAAAATTAAACATGTATTTAGATATTTTAGAGGGACTATTGATATGGGGTTATTTTATTCAAATGATTCAAAATCTCTATTAGTTGGCTATGTTGATGCTGGATACTTATTAGATCCACATAAATGTCAATCTCAAACAGGGTATTTATTAATATGTGGGGTTACTGTCATATCATGGCGTTCAACAAAGCAAACATTACTTGTTGCTTCTTCAATCATGCAAAAATAATTGCAATGCATGAGGCAAGTCGAGAGTGTGTTTGGCTAAGGTTATTGACTCAACATATCCAGAAGATATGTAATTTACCTTTATAGGAAAAGATGTCAACTATCTTATATGAAGATAATGCAGCATGTATAGCTCAATTAAAGGGTGGTTACATCAAATGTGATAGAACAAAACATATTTCATCAAAATTATTATTCACCCATGATCTTGAGAAAAGAGGTGATATAAATGTTAAACAAATTCGTTCTAGTGATAATTTAGTAGATCTTTTTACTAAGGCATTACCAACTTCAACATTTGAAAGACTACTACACAAGATTGGAATGGGTCGACTCAAAGATGTAATGTAATGTCACCATCAGGAAGACTCTAAAAACAAGTTGTACTCTTTTCCTTTAACTAAGGTTTTGTCCCGTTAGGTTTTCCTGGTAAAGGTTTTTAACAAGGTAGCTTGTAATAGAAGATTGTGTACTCTTTTTCCTTCATTAGGTTTTTTTATCCCATAGAATTTTTCCTAATAAGGTTTTAACGAAATACATTATCTACCAAAGGATATCCAATGGGGAGTGTTATGAATATCTGGATGTCCATCATGATCAAGATAAAGTTTTGATATACTTTAAATTTTAATAGTTATTAGAATTAGATATCTACTTCTTTTATACTTCTTATGCATATAAATAAAGACTCTAATGAAGTATTGTAAATCATCCATTTGATCAATAAAGTACATTATTTATTGCTTTCATATTTTCTTTATTTTTTATTCTCTCCGTCTCTCATTATTTTATAATATTTTTAAGTTTATTACTAATTTTAAAAATTAAATAAACTATTAAAATTGAAATAGATGTTTAAATATATAAATAATATTACAACAATTTTTTTAGTGGTTACAATATTTAAATTTAATCAACAATGTTCATTCATTAATTAACAATTAAAATTAAGTTACAAACTATATAAAAAAAATTCACACGATCTTTTATTATAATATTTATTTTTTAAAAATAATTGTAGAATATTACTTATTTAAATTTAATCTAATATCAATTATTATATTTTTAAAATTAAACTTATATATTATTATATTTTTAATTTTATAACCATATTATTAGTGAGATATTACAAAATTTATGAAAAATAATAAGAAATAATTAAATGTTTATTTAGTTAATATATACAATCAACATGTGTATAGCATGAGTAAAGAAAAATAGTTATATAATACATGAATGCACCGATATAAATGGTATATAAAACTAAGAGATAAGTTATCAGGAAAAGTGATCACAATTATTAATTAATTTACTTGCTTATTATTGTTTATTTAATAGGAAGATAAATAATAAGTGTAATTTAATATAAATAAAAATTTTAATTTAAAATTATTATGAATTTATAAAAAATATTTTCAATAAAAAAATATTTTCAATGTCAATTTATATTATAATCAATAATATAGCCCACCATTATACTAATAAGTTATCTCTAGCAAAAAAATTTATCAAGAAATTTAATGCCAATAATTAGTTAATTTATCTTATTATCAGAAAAGGTTGATTATCATCTTAATTAAATTAAATTAATAAGTATAATTTGATATGAATACAAATATAATCCAATTTGTTTTGGTTTTAATTAAAAAATTATTTTTTTTAATGTTGATTTGTTTTCATCACTTTTAAAAATTTCTCTAAACTCAGATTTTATATATTATGTATGTAGATGTATGTAGAGGTGTTCATGGGCCGGATTGAGTCAGATTCGGGTCGGACCTAAGGATGATATTAATATACTTTATGCTTATTAAAGCCCGGCCTAGCTTGAAATACGGGTTAAAATTTTGCCCAAGCTTGCCCATATTTGCAAAAAATTAACCCAAATCCCATATAGGCCCGTCCATATTAATTTTTAATTTTAAAAAAAATATATTTATATTAAATTATTTTAATATTTAATAATTTTATACATTTTTTATTTATTGAAATTTTTTATATTGTCATCTTCATATTATTTTAATGTTTACATTAGAGTAGTATTATATATTTAATATAAGTTTATTTTTTAATGTATTCTAAATTACGTAATATACAAAAATAACATAATATAAAGTATTATAAACTTAAAAATAGGTCAGGCAGGGCTGGGCTCGAGCCTTGAATGTCCAAGCCTAAGCCCGACCCATATTTTAAACAGGCTTAATTTTTTGCTCAACTCCATTTTTCGGGCATAATATTTTTACCCAAACCCTCTCAAATTTTGAACGAGTCTTTAGGTCTAGAAAAATAGCCTTACTCATGAACCGGACCAATGATCAAATCGATTAAGTCATCAATACTGATTTTTAAATTAAATAGTTGAATGTTGTTCTCTATATTGATATTTCGATTTATGATAAAATTTAGTTAAAACTCCTTGATGGATGTATATGTATAACTGAATTCATACGGGATACCTCATTCACTTTATAAATAGCAAGTAAGGTGAATTTTTTAAGAAAATAGTTGAAAAAGCAAAAGAAGAAAGGAGAAATGAAAGATGAGGGATGATGACAACATCAATATGGGAAAACGTTATAGAAGGAAGGCTCACACACACACACACTAAATGAAAAAAAATAATAGTGAAGCGCTTTTATGGGGAAGGTAACGGCCACGAGAACTCCTCTGTTCTTCCAATCAAAACTTCTCTGTATTTCTGTTTTGTACCTCTTCACCACTCTCTTCCTTGCTTTTTACCGCTCCGTCTCCCCCACCACTTGCCTCTTTCGATCCTCCCCTTCCGACCCTATTCAATCCCCTCTCTTTTATTACCCTTCTTCTTATGGAGAACACAAGTATGCCATCACCACTCACCGCCATTCTTGCTCCTCCCCTGTTTTTTTCTCTGGTATTTCCTTTGATTTCTTTTTTGTTTAATGCTTCGGTTTTCATGATTGTTTTAGTGATTTTAGGCTAAAGGGTATTTTGCTTCGTGATCAGATTATGGAATGGTGGTGGGGGAGATCCATAATTTATGTACGAATTCTTCAGCATTTTTGCCGGCTCTGAGGTATTTACATGGGAAAGCCGATACTTTTGGAGGAAATTTTGAAACCCAGAAGAGATTTTCTTATTTTAATTATTCCAATGATGATATTAAAGTCCCTTGTGGATTTTTAAAGGAGTTTCCTGTTAGTGATTCTGGTTTGTTTCTTATTTTAATCTAAATTATTCTTGTAAATAATGCTATAATTATGATCTAACCATGTTCTGTTAATATCCATTGTTCTGGTTGATTTCTCTTGTAACTTGTTTGTTTATGGTGTAAATTCAGATCGAATCGCCATGGAAAGCTGCAATGGAGTTGTTGTAGTATCTGCAATCTTCAACGATCATGACAAAATCCGGCAACCAGTAGGCCTCGGATCCCAAACCCTAGTCGACACATGTTTCTTCATGTTCATAGATGATATAACCCTTCAAGGACTCTACGAACATAAATTAATCCCACAAAACTCGCCCGATTATAAAGTCGGTGTTTGGAGAACTGTTAAAGTTTTCTCCGAGAAACTCTACGAAAATCCGGCAATGAACGGCGTGATACCAAAGTACTTAGTTCATAGACTTTTCCCAAACTCGAAATTCAGCATTTGGATCGACGCGAAGCTTCAACTAATGGTCGATCCGTTGCTGCTGATACATTCTCTCGTTGTATCGAAGGACGCGGATATGGCGATATCGAAGCATCCATACTATGTTCATACGATGGAAGAAGCGATGGCCACGGCACGGTGGAAGAAATGGTCGGATATCGATGGCTTGACACAGCAAATGGAGACTTACTGTAAAAATGGATTGCAGCCATGGACTACTGATAAGCTACCTTACACCACAGGTAAATAAATTCGCTTTATCTTTCTTTCAAACTAAATTTAATTATTTCTTGATGATATGCTTTACGAAGAGACAAAATTTTGCTAATTAGATTCTCATCCTCACATTAAACTTAATTGGTCAATCTAGCTTTTTATTCTACAAGCTGAGCTGTATGAACAATGGAATAATTGTTTTATTAGGTTTAGTTTTAATAACCCACCAAATTCATTATTTTAATTTGTCCCAACCGAATGAAATGCATGAATTGTTATACAAGTGTGTTTTTTTTTTTTTTAATGTGCTTTAGGTCTCTGATCATTATAAATGAACATTAATTAGCACTATGGTTCATTTTGACAATTTGGTACCTTCATGATGCAAATCATGACTCCTTTGCGTAGCTGTGACGTTCCTTGTAACTCAATTCATAATCTTACTGGCTTTAGCTGAGATAATACATGAATAACTTTATTATAACTTAAGAAAGATACATGTTATCATTAGCATTTCCCTTGAGCTTTTTCTTGGGGATTTTGGCTACAACTGAGGAAGGTGAATAACTATATATATATATATATGTCATATCATCGTATGTTTTACGCTTATGGATAGAATTAATAGAAAACAGTTGACTTGAGGACTGAAGATACATATTTAAAAAGTAGGACTAGAAATGATGAAATAGTAATAAATGGAGTTTTTATAGAATTTAACCAAAAAGGAACTTGGGAAGGGTAGTTTCAACAACATATAGTAACCTCTCTTCATATACTTATAAGATTTTTAACCTAAGTTCTAACTTGGCGGCTAGCTACTGCATCAAATACTTTCTGGCAGTCATATAGGAATATGATAGAAAGCCCCAACAGGGTGGTCACACAAAAGGAAAAGATACCAACGGGGTGGTCACACAAAAAGAAAAGATACAAAAGAAACGTCTTAATCAATCAAAATAAACATGTTACATGCTTCCTTATCAAATACCATTTCAGATATGAGAGATTTTCAATAGTGTTAATGTGTGTGGCTTTTTACATGCACACGTAAAACCCAGTCTTATTCATATATTATAACATAATATTTTTGTCTTAAATTTGATTGGTTTTGGGCTTGCAGATGTGCCAGATAGTGCATTAATATTGAGAAAACATGGATTGGGAAGCAACCTTTTCTCTTGCCTTTTGTTCAATGAGTTGGAAGGTTTTAACCCTAGGGACCAACTGGGTTTTGCATTTGTAAGGGACAAGATGAACCCAAAGCTGAAGTTGAACATGTTTGAAGTGGAAGTGTTCGAGAAGATTGTTGTGGAATTTAGGCACAACCTTAAAAAGACTGGGAACGTTAAAGCTGTTTCGAGCGGTGGGGCCGAATCTAAGAAGACCAAAAGGGGAAAAAGCCATGGGCATTTGGTTTTGACTGACAGTAGTTGTCAGAATTATCTTTTGAAAATGTGGGGTGAATCCCATAATTGATTTCGTCTTCTTTTAAGTATCAACACCATGTAGTACAGAAAATGTCAATCAACAGTTATTACAGAAAAAAAAAATTTAAAACATTGGTTTACCGAAAATAATTTAGTCTGTTCGAGAAAGACAAAAAGAAAAAGCTAACCAACAAAGGGACAGTTCACAGGGAAAAGCTGACAAAGAGTACAGGTTGACAGGGTATCGATTATCTTTTAATGTATGATATTTCGGCTGGGGCAGTTGTTTCATTCATCCACCGAAGGCATTAAATTAAAGAGTAAATAATTTATGGCGCTTTCTCTTAGGTGGTTCTGCCTTTGGGGTTTATATTATAGTTTGATTTAGGTCAAAATTATTACTCTCCTTTTAAATCCCATTTAAAACATTCGAATTACATTTTTAAATTATTGAATTATTAAATTTATTAAATAATATATAAATAATTTTAAAAGTAAAAGATAAAATAAAATAAAAAAGAAAGAAAGTGGATGACAAAGTTTTTGTATAATTCTCGAAAATTTTAAAATTAAGATTTTTACATCATCCAATTTTACAATATTTATTTTTTTAACTTTTTATTTTAAATTATGCCAGATAAGGTTTGACATATCATTTAACGATTATATTAATGATTTTCGTAATAAAATGACATTATCAATATAACCTTGATAGGTTGGAGATATAATTAGAATGTTTTAAAGTTTGAGGACCAATTTAGAATGAAGGTCACAATTTGGGGATGTATGATGCAATTAACTCAAATAATTTTTATACACTTTTTAATGGTTAAATTTTGCTATTAGTCCTTATACATTGTGAAAGTAGTGAATTTAGTCCATGTACTTTAATTTGATCAATTTTAGTCCTTGTACTTTTTGAATCGGTAAACTTTTGTCTCATGCTTTTCAAAAATTGAAATTTTAGTCCTAACCCAAATAGTAACAAATAAATAAATTTGTTTGGTCAAATTCAATTACTACTCTTGTACTATGCATATAGTTGTAGATTTAGTACATGTTCTACAATTAGATCATTCTAAGTCCCTATACTTTTCGAATTTTAAAGTTTCAACCTTGATGTAAAATGACGGGTACTAATCCATTAACTGTATTTTAAGTAAAATATGAAAATCACAAGGTGACATGACATTATATTACACATTTAATAGTATGTTTGTCGTATCAAATTTTGGAAATAACAAAAATTACCTGAATGAATTTAATAGTTATTGTTTGGTGAGAATTGTAATTTTAAAATGTAAAAAGTATAGGAACTAAAAATGACCAAATTAAAATATAGGGACTAAATCTACAACTTTCATAAAATATAAGGACTAATAACAAAATTTAACTTTTTTAATTGTTATACATAAATATTTATTAGATTGAAGGATATTGTTAAACATCTTTTAAGTCCCATCTATCACATCCCCCATTTCTTATAGCCAGCCTATACATCGTAGGGTATCATGGCGTGAGCCCACCAAAAGGTCCCCTATACCCTGTACATGCCCTTGAAGGGCCACAAAAATAGAGAATCTTCTTACACTTTTTCTATCTGCTTCTCCCAGAGGAGAGCCTCTTGGAGATTTCATGAACACCAAGGAGGACTCATCTTATTGGAAAAGCTTGTAGCTTCTCCCTTTCTTCCACCATACTTCTAGCACCATTTGTTCTTATGGCTCTCTTCCAAACTATTGGTGCAATGAGTTTGGACTAACTCTGATCTCTAAAAATTAGTCAAAGTGGCTCCTCCCAATGAACGCACCCCAAAATTGAGATCACTCGTGGATTTACGGTGAGTTTTAGATTTGAACCAGGTCAATTTCTTTTACTCATTCATCTAAAATTGGCATCAAATACTTCATTCCAAGGTATTATATATTGGCATTTTTGACAAGACCATTGGCCGTAGCTTCAATGGCCAACAATTCATCCCATAGGAAGCCTTTCATCAATTCCTCAATAGGGATGGCTAGCTCCATCTTGCGAGCTAAATATTAGCTACCAAAAGGAAAAAAACCTCTAAAAAAATGCCAGCTCTGACCTAAATACGAGCTCCCTCATGCTGAGTTACTTACAAAAAAATGTATCTCAAATATGAGAGCTCCATGTGCGAACTAAATATTAGCTCCAACTTGCGAATTCATGTTGTTATGATTAAGCTTTTGGAACCTCATTTTATAAAAATTCAGAATTAAAATTAAAATAATAAATTTTGTAAACATTAAAGATTAAATTTGTTGAATTTTTTAGATTAAGGATTAAATAGATAAAATATGTAAATATTGGAGAGTTAAATTTGTTACTATAATAATAAGAAAGCCTAAATAGATAATAACAACTGAGGGGAGAGTCACTAAAATATTTAATTTTGAAAAGCTAAATGATTATAATAGTTACGTGACGATAATAAAACTAAGTGTATAGTTTATTTAATATTCTTGTAGTTTATTTTTCGGGGTAAACTACTTATTGTAGTTGGTCACCCAACTTTTAGGGCGCTTTCATTTTTGTCTCTCAAAATGAAATCTTTGCAATTTCATCACTCAAGTTTTAATGCGCTTTCATTCTAGCCATTCAATCATTGTATTAAACTAAAATCATGCATCAAAAATTGTCAAATTGTACTTGTTTATCACATTGCTAAAAATTCTAACTTTTTTAAATATTAAAAATTTAAATTTCAGAACATAAAAAATAATTAAATAAATTGTTGAAAATTTTTTATCCCTTGATAATGTTAATCGATTTGTTACCGTAATATTGAAATTAATTAAATTAATCTCCTAAATTTTAAAATTTTATTTTATGTTTCCCTATTATTTTTAATGAAATCAACTCGATAACTCATATTTAATAATTTTATATAAAACTTAAATTTATTTTGATTAATGAAATTAATTGCTTATTCTTCGTTTGGGTAAATTAAGAAATGATGAAAAAAATTTGGATTTTGTTTGACATGGAAGATAAAATTAATTATAAGGATTTTTCTTTGCTTTTAGCTTAGTATGAAAGATTCAAGATCATATAATAAAAAAAAATTAGGTTCTATGTACAATTATTAAAGATGATTTATTTGAGTTTATTTTAATTTAGAAATATAAAATAAAATTTTAATATTTAAAAGGAGACTAAATTAATTAATTTTAATATTATAGTAACAAATCGGTTGATACTATCATACAAAAATTTCAATAACTTATTTAATTGATTTTGAAGTTATAAAATTTAAAAATTTGACAAATTTTAAATAATGATTTTAGTTTCTACTTTTTTATTTTAATCTTTAATTTTTTTTTACCCTGATCAATATTAAAAAAAAAATATTTTTTGGATGACTAAAATGAAAGTGTGAACATGATGTGATATGTACAAGTTAACTGACATTAGAAATTTACTGGTTGGATGGCTAAAATGAAAGCACTCTAAAAACTAAGTGACTAAATTACAAAAATTTTATTTTGAATAACCAAAGTAAAAATGCCCCCAAAATTAGACCAACTAGAGAAATTTCCTTATTTATTTTAACAAGTAAAACTCTCAAATTTGACATTCCATTTAAATCAAATAAAGATTCCTCAGTATAGGATTCGTTATTTGTAAATTCAAATTTTAATTCAGTTGCTTATAAATTAAGCCTCTTTAAAGGAAGAAAAAAAAAAGTGTATCTAATAATTTTGTCCTCAAATCTTATCCTTTTCTCTGACAACGAATCCCTTGCTTTTTTCTTATTTTCCTTTTCTTTTATGAGTATTTTACTCTCTTTTTTAATATCTAATTTAGGTAAAATTAGTGGAAATTAGCAAATGTTTAAACATTTGTAACATTTAAAATATTGTTTTTGCCCTTCTAATAGTGTTTTTTGAAATTTGTATTCCACCATTTTTAATACTACATGTTTTCCGGTTAAGGTAATGTATATAAATGGTAATTTAATTATGCTCGTGTTTTTATTTTAGTCATCTAATTTTTATTTTTTAATTTAGATACTAATATTTGTATTTTTTTTTGTTTTGATAGCCCGACATTAAATTGATAACGGAAATAATGATGTAGTCTTTTTTTAATTCGTATAATAATACATTTAATCCTCAATTCTTACATATTTTATCAATTTGATCCTAATTCTAAATAATTCAATAAATTTAACTTTTCACATTAAGGGTGAGCAAAACTCGAATCGATTCGAAAAAATCAAATAAAAATTTGAATTTCGAGTTATTTGAGTCAACTCGAATAAGTAAGTCGAGTTTCGAGTTCAAATCGAGTTAAATTTTACAATTCGAATAACATATTGGTGTAAATATCCTTTTGGTCCCTGTTAAGTTTGAATTTGAGTAAATTGATCTCCCTCAACAAAAATTACAAAAAAAAAATTCAAAAGAATTTTTATAATTCAAAATATTTATAAAAATTTCAAAATTTATATTTTCTAAAAAATTATAACAAAATCTAAAAAATATATAAAGAAAGTTAAAAAATTAAAAAAATTAGAATTATAATTTTGGGGACTTAAATAAGTTAATTAATGATTCAAGCTTATCATATTAAAGTATTTTTATTATTGTTGAGGCCCAATTTTGGCCCAACTTAAACCAAAAAAACTACCTACCCAAACAAGCCCAATACCCAAAACTAACCCAAACAATCCCAAAACCCTAGCCCCCCTAAAGTTGCCAGCCACCGAACCTCCCCACTTGCCTCTGCCACCACCTGCCCACTACAGCACCGGCCACCAACTCGGGTCACCTCCATCGCCTCTGCACCTGCAACCATTAAATGCAAGAACAGTGTAGAAAACAGATAGTATTGTAAAGGCTTTATAAAAGCCGAATGAATGATTTCGTAAAGGGATTTTTGGTAGATTTTACAATAAAATTTTTTAGATTTCAACCACCAATATCAAAAAGAAGATTCAACACCAAAAACAGAGATTAAAAAACATCAACAAATCGCAAGAAGTAAAACGAAGCCTAAGGAAGAAATCAAAATCAGAGATCGAAAGGTGTTCTAAATTTTCTAAGTTTCGAATCGGTTTCTTTCTTTTCTTTTTTACTTTTCTTTTCCTGTTTACATGGATGCGCATATATATTATTAAAATAAAGAGGAAAATAAAAAAAAATACACCTTTTTCGAAACTCCGGCCACCGCGACGGCGCCGGCGCGGCGGACGGCACGGCGGACGACGACTGGTCCGGCCATGGAGACCTGCTGCAGAGAAAGAAAAAGAGAGAGAGCATTCTTTGTTTTTTTTTTGGAAGTGGGGGGTAAAATGATTTTTTTTTTGAAGATTTGTTGGCTTTTATAGGGTGTCAAAACGACGTCGTTTTGGCCAACTCCCTCAGGCACCAAAACGACGTCGTTTTGCCCTAGATCGGGTCGACCCGACCCTACCCACTCAGGATCCATGTGTTTTTGCCCTTAGTGGTCTAATTACGCGTGCGGTCATTTTGTTTTTTATATGTTTTGCAATCAGGTTTTTATTTCTTTTAAATTGGCCCTGAAATTTATCGCATTTTGCGATTTGGTCCTCCCTTCTGCGAAATCGTTTTAAGGGATCGGGAAAATTTCCTTTTTGGCCCTCTGCAGTCGCACGTGTTTTCAAATAGGTCCCCCTTTTTATATTTCCTTTTAAATTGGCCCCAAAACTTCGTTTTTGTTTCGAATTTGGTCCCCTTTTTTAGATTTAATTTGATTTTTATATTATTTTTACCTTATTTTTATTTTTAACATTATTTATTATTATATTTACTGTTATCATTATTATTATTAGTAGTATATTTTACTATTATTAGAATTATTATTAGTTTCAATCAATACTTACATATTTATATATTTTATGTATATATTCATAGTTATTTTTTTATATATCATTATTATTCCTAATCAATATATGTACACATATTTAAATTCTATATTATATACATCTTTTAATGCCATGTTATATACACATTATTATTATATCTATGTTCACTCTTATTATTATACTCGCTATTAATATTAGTATACATTTCATCACATATGTATGTATCTTTTAATATATATAAATATATTTATGTAATATTATTAATAATTATTCTTTTTACATTACTATCATTTCTAATATATATGTATATCGTATATGCCTTTACATATATTATGTGTATATCGTTAGTATTATTAGTTATATGTATTTATCCCATCTCATGTACATATTTTTATTACCCTTATTATCATTATTAGTATTAGCATGTGTTTTATTATATATCTTTAATGAATATATATATATATATATTTATGTAATATTGCTAATAGTTGTTTTTTTAACATTATTATCATTTCTAACATGTATATACTTTGTGTAAATATTTTAATATTATATTATGTATACATTTATATATATATATCTTTTAATATTGTATTTTTATACCTTACTACTATACCATTTATGTACTTTTTATTTCTCATATTATCTTACGTATTATATTTTTAATAACTACATTATGTATATACCATTACTATACCTATTCATTCTTAACGGTTATTTTTACTATTATTATTATTCCTAACATATATATTATGTATACATTTTTAACATCATATATATATATATATTTAATACCATATTCTTGTTATATCTATTTTCACTCCTATTATATTTTATACATATATATATATATACTCTTTATATGTAGTATTATTTTTTCATATATATATCATTATATTTATTATTATACTTATTATTTTCACTATTGTTGCTCAATACTTTATTTTAATATTATTATTTATATCATTATTATTACTACATTTTCACCTATTACTTTTTAAATACACTTATTTTATTCTTTCCTCACTCACATCATATATTATTTATTTATATATAAACATACATATATACACTTTCATACATCATTTCTAAATTATTATCTGTATTATTACTATTAATATTATTATTACCATTACTATATTATCATTCTTTAGTTTTACATAATGATTGTTTATTACTAGTTCTTTTTTAATTTCGAATATTTCCTAGCTTACTCATTATTTTCTTTTTATTCGTTTTATTCATTTATCTTTACTCTTATCATTATTATCGTTCACATTCGTGTTTATGTTCATTCTGCTATGCCTGTCAATATCGAAATTTGAATTTATTCACGCATTCTTTTTTATCTCATTTTATTGCAACTTATGTTATATTAACCTTGCCCCGAAGAAAACAATTTTTCATAAAAAAGCGATACTCCGTGTTTGGAACTTCGAGAAAATCGTGCCCTAACTTACTGGGTTTCGATTTTTCTCATTTAACCTAAATCACAGAATATCCTTTTAGATCACCATACGAGTTTTGAAAGAAATACTTATTTTCGGAGATACGAGGTGTGGTGCCCTAACTTACCGGGTATGACATTTTGTTACCTCGAAATAAGATTTTTCGCAAATAAAGGCAATATTTGGTGTTCAGAAATTCGAGAAAACGTGCCCTAACTTACTGGGTTTCGATTTCCCTCGTTCACTCTAACTAACCGAATGTCCTTTTAAAAGAAGTTAAAATATATTAATTTTTATATAAAAGGCAAGCTCACTCTTGAAAATTCAAGATGTCGTGTCCTAATAAAAGGCAAGCTCACTCTCGAAAATTCAAGATGTCGTGTCCTAACTTACTGGATGTGACATTTTATGTTTTGAGACGAGAAGGTCTTTAACATTTGAGCATTTTTTTTCAAAGAGGGATCATATTTCAAAGTCTTTCAAGTTTTCAAATTTTCGACACTAAGACGCTAATTAATCAACTAGGTACCAATTTTAGGCGTATCGAGGGTGCTAACCCTTTCTCGTGCGTAATCGACTCCCGAACCTGTTTTCTTAATTTACGTTAACCAAAATTGTTGTTTAAATAAATCAAACCATTTATTAAAAACAACCACTTTTACGAGGTGACCCGATCACACCTCATCAAAAAAGATTGGTGGCGACTCCCTCTATTCATTTTCATTTTTCAAAACCAAAGTCGATTCCTGTTTTTCCAAAAAATGGTTACGACAATTATTATTTTACTTTGAAAAAGTTTTTGTAGCGACGTAAAAATTTGCTTTCGGTCACTAATTGTGGCGATTTATTGAAAACTTGAAAACTGAGGTTTGATTTTTTGAAACATAAATTGAAGAACGGAAATAAAGAGGGGAGTCGCCACCGATCCTTTTTATAGGTGTGATCGGACACCTAATAAGTTTATTTTTTAACACAAAAGAAGGCCGAGTTCAGGTCTACGTTAAAATCAGAGTAACGTAGGGTCCGAGAGTCGGTTAAGCGCGAGGAAGGTATTAGCACCCTCGCGACGCCCAAAATTGGTATCTTGTTAAACACGTGTTGTCTTGATTTTCAAAAATACGAGTTCAATGTAACATTTAGTCGTGATCTATTTGAAACACGAGAATTTTTAATTCTTTTGATTTTTGAGAAGGTCATACCGTTTTAACACGAGTCGATTAATATTCACCCAACATAGCGATGAAATCGATGGCTTAATGTTAAATCGGTACATTGCCTTATTTATTGAAAAGTATAAGTAAAACATTATTATAATAATAATTCGTAAATGATGATGCAATTAATAAAATATTAAAAACTAAGAACATTAAAACAACAATAACAATATTTTTGAGAAAAAAGTATTATTAATATAAATAGAAAAATAACATATTTATAACAATAATAAAAATAAATAAAAAAATAACAATATATACAAATATATATATGTACATAAATATGTGCATATACATGTTAATAATGATGAAAAGAATAATGGTTATACTAATAATAGTGGTAATGATGGTGACCAAGGAGCAATAAAATAAGTATAAGTATGTACAAGAAGATATATGTACGCATAATAATAATAAAATAATAAGCAACAATAATGAAAATAATAAGTATAAATATAATGATATATATAAAAACAATATTATATATATATATATATAAATATTGTATACACATATAATAAAATATATATACTAATGTTAATAATAAATATAGTAGGTAGAAATGGATATGATAATAATAAGCAATAATACAGATATTTAAATATATATATATATACACAATATAGCTATAAAAATATATATACATGAGATAATATAAAAAGTATTTGAAATACATACATGGTATAAAAAGTACAATATTAAAAGATATATATACATAATATAAAAAGATATACATACTATGATATTAAAATATCTAAATAACATTTACATATTAGAAATAATAATGCTAAAGGTACCTATTAATAACATTATATAAATGTATACCTATATATACTAAAGATATATACATAATATATAAAAGTATATGACATACATATTAGAAATGATAGTGAAAGAGAATATATGAATGATAGGATATTAAAATATACATGACATCAACGTATATATACAAAGAATGTAAACGACATACAAATATGTTAACAAAAACAACAATATTAAAACGATTAGAAATATTATATACTATATATATGAGTAAAAATAATAATATTAAAACAACTATTAATAACTTTAAAAAATATATATATACATATATTAAGTATATGATAATATTTATACGTAGTATATACACATGCATTAGAAATAATAATAATAATTATAATAATAACAACAAGAATAACATAAATATAGGAGTGAAATATAAAAGAAAGGGCATACCTGAATCAGAACAAAAATGAGGGGGAAATTCGAAAACAAATATATAAAAGAGAAGGACCAATTGGAACACGCCAAGGCAAGGGAGGGATTAAAAGTGAAAATATCCCGTCCTCTCAAAACGCAGCGTTTAGTGCGGGATCAAATTAAAAAACAAGCTTAAATTTTAGGTCAATTTAAAAGAAATGAAAATCTGATTGCAATAGTTTGGAAAAGCGGAAGGGTCATTCGCGCAATTAGACCCTTCCACAAAAACACGCGGATCCTCCTAGCGGGTCGGGTCGAATCGGGTTGGCCCAGGGCAAAACGACGTCGTTTTGTACCCTGGGCCTTTGAACTAAAACGGCGTCGTTTCACGGGTTTATAAAACCCCAAAAAAATAAAAAAATCTCATTTCATTTCATTTTTTTTTGTGTTTCTGAAAAAAAACAGTTTGAGAGCTCTCCCCTCCCCTCAGCCCTTGCGATTTCAGGTGGGGTTCCGGCGCCCTCCTTCACCACCGGCGACCGACGCCGGCCACCGCGTCCAAAAGGTAAGCTTTTTTTTTTCTTTTTTTTTTATATGATTTTTTATGTATATTTGTCTATATATATGCATGTAAAAAAACTTTTATATATATATATATATATATATGTATAGATTAGGGTAAAACAAGAACGAAAATAAAAATAGATATTTGCTACCTTGATCGGATTTGCCTGCTGTCTTGCTTGTGTTTGGACTGGTTTTTTGTTTTTGAATATATTACTTTTTCCTTTCTTAAGAAAACCAAAAAAAAAAGCCCCCCCCTTTTTACACGATTTTGATTGACTTTTATAGCCTTTTACAAATATTTTCTTTTTCTATTTTTCTTTGCTGTCCTTTCCTTTATTGTCTTGCAGGTGCAGAGGGTGGGTGGTGGCAGAGAGTTGGTGGTGCGGCGCCGAACATGGGGATTAGGGTTAGGGGTAGTTGGGGTTATTGGGTTAGTGGGTAAGTTTGGGTCTGTTGGGTAGGTTTGGGTAGCGGGTCTGTTTTGTATTGGGTTTGGTTGTTGGGCTCCGAGTTTTGATGGGTTTAGGGATTGGGTTTAATGGGCTTAAGTGGGTCTGATGAGTTTGTAAGGGGTTGAGGGTGTAAAATGGGTCTGTTGGGTAGGTTTGGGTGTAAACGGGCCTGTTTTGTAGTGGGTTTGGATGTATACGGGCCCGAGTAACTTATAAATGGCCCAAAATTGGCCTATAACAGTTTTCAAATATATATATGGTTTCAAATTTATTTGCTCTAACATAAAATTAGTTATACTGTAACCAGATTTTAATTTGGCATGTTTAATTTTTTAATTTAACTCGAACAATTTCACTCAATTCAAAAAAAATTCAAATCAAGTTAGGATAATAAAA
This sequence comes from Gossypium longicalyx, assembly GCA_025698465.1. Classification (NCBI taxonomy): domain Eukaryota; kingdom Viridiplantae; phylum Streptophyta; class Magnoliopsida; order Malvales; family Malvaceae; genus Gossypium; species Gossypium longicalyx. The sequence continues at coordinate 91,728,016 of CM047004.1, forward strand.
TAAAACTCGTCAACTCGATTTTGATCGAACGCTCACCCTACTACATATTACAAATTTGATCAATTTAATCATCAAACATAATTCCAACATTTAATACTATTAATACCAATAGCATCACGGCAACCGCCGTGGATATTATATTGTAAACAAGGCTTACATAGTACCGTGGTGGATTCTACTTGGTGAAGATTTTCCATTAAAATAACAAAACCATAAATTATAAACCATATAGTATATTCTAGGAAGAGGTCATCCCTGTTTATATATACATATTTTCCTTGACGTTACCAAAAAAATTAAATTAAAGAAAGGGTGAACCCTAGTAATGGAATTGAGAATTGGGAAATGGTGGAGTGAGTACCTTCAAAAACCTTTTTAAAAAAAGTAGTGTTTGAAAGAATGAATGAAACAAGAAAGAAAGGGACACATGGGGGTTGATTGGTTCGGTATAGATAATTATTTATTTTTTTAAACAATGAAAGGGACAGGATGCGAAGAGGATGAAGGAGAGCACCAAACGCAGGTCTTGGGGTTGGGTGTTCATGGGAGTTTCAGTGTTTGATTCTCTAATCTTTTGTAGTTATTTGGTATCAAAATATGAGTGCTTGATCTAACAACAAGTACGAATCAGAAGACCTCTATTTTAAAACATGAAAGTTTTGGTTAAGATGTTTGAAGATTTAATTAATAGAGTTTATAAATACGAAAGGTTAATTTTATTAAATTATTTAAAATTAAGATCAAATTGATAGAATATGTAAGAAAAAGATCACATCATTATTTCCGTTATTAATTTAACGATGGGTGAACAAAATAAGAACTCATACAAATGATAGTGTCTAAATTGAATTTTTTTTTAAATTAGGTGACCAAAACAAGAACACAAATTAACATAGTTAAGTGACCATTTGAATAGTTTACTATCGATTTTAATAAGAATATTTTAATGTATTATGACTTTATTAAGTGTATTTGTTTTCTTTTACAATTTATAATTTAATTTTATCATATGTTGAACTCGAATCTTGGACTGGACATTGTTGGGAGGGTTTTATGTTATTACCGTAGTCCAAATATGACTATACTCAAATCGTCAAAACAAATGAGGCTACCCGTGGCTTATACAAAAAAAAAAAAAAAAAGAAGACCAAAAAGTCATTCTCAAAAAGAGACTAAGGTCCAAGCTTTGGAGACGACATTGTTTGGAGGGATAGTCATGAACCTCGAATATAGACAGTAAAAAAGACATAAAAAATACAAAAAAAGGTCATTGATGAAGTCGTAAACTAAACCTTTTCCAAATCAAGGCTTAAGGTTTATTTGGAGGATGATAAGATTAGTTATGGTGAGCTTTAAAACAATGGTGGCAATAAGATAAATTATTGTAATAATAAAATTGATTATTGTAACAATGAAATTGGTTAATGTGACGATAAAATTAAAATCAGTGATAAGATGTTGTTTTGATTCAAACATAATAGTGTGAGATAAAAAAAATTTACTTGAAAACAATGAAATATTTTATTTAAAAAAATTACTTGAAAACAATGAAACCAATGCAATTTATTGGAGCTATTAAACACAAAAAGATGTGTGACTCGAATTTCATTTAATTTGGTTTAAAAAATTTGAGGTGCAATTCATATTAAAGAAAAATAAAAAGACAAAATTAAAGATTTGTGGAGCGAAGGTTTGAGAGCTGAAAACTGCATATAGTCATAAATTTATTATATTATTTTTTTAACATTAGTGAATTTCTCTTCTTTTGTTTCCGTAATTTTTCCAATAAAAATTTTTGATGTAAAATCTACTTATTTTTTTTTTTTTTTAATTACTTTATGATAATTCCTACTACTATTATGGATGGAAATCTAAAAGGAATATTCGTGAAAACTCTTGCTAAACCCACATTATATTAATTTTGATTTATCTCGTTTTGATCGCCACCAACAGGTATTACATGTGTTTTTCCGAAGAAAATTGTTGTTATTCGCAAAACTCGTTTTGACTTACAGCTCTTTGTTGGTGATTTCTTATAAAGCAAAATATTCTTTTGCACCAACAGGATAGCATGAATTATTTATTTAGTTTAGTGAAGCTTGAAGCCATTCTTGCAGCTAATTTACTCTTCCCTAGAAAGTCATTACCAGTCTTTGAGAGCAAGGATCATGAATAGGAGAGCCTGTATCGCCTTTCTACTGATCAAAGTTTTGTTGATACTGATAGCTCTACTGATACTAGGAGTTATATATAATAATACGCCACTATTTATAGCCGCTTTGATTGTTCTACCTCTTTTTGTGGTTTACCTTTTTATAAGACTTAAAAATGGGTTCAAAGATGTACCAAAAGAAAATGGGTTCCTAGAAGTTGAGGAAGTGTATCTGGAAAACATGTTGGGGATGCCAACAAGATTCTCTTATCAAGAGTTGAAAAACGTTACCAATAATTTTAGCAACAAACTTGGTGAAGGTGGATTTGGGTCTGTTTTTCATGGAACACTACCTTCGGGTTCTCAAGTTGCAGTGAAACATCTTGTTGGCTTTGGTCCAGTTAACAAGTCCTTCATAGCTGAAGTTCAGACGATTGGAAGCATCCACCATTTCAATTTGGTAAGTCTGGTTGGATTTTGTGCTGAAAAATTCAATTATCTGTTAGTTTACGAGTACTTGGTTAATGGATCACTAGACCGATGGATCTTCAACCAAAACCAAAAACTTGCTCTTGGTTGGCAAATTAGAAAGAAAATCATTCTAGATATAGCCAAAGGACTAGCCTATCTTCATGAAGATTGCCACCAAAAGATAATTCATTTCGACATCAAACCAGAAAATATCCTTTTAGACGAGAATTTCAATGCAAAAGTTTCAGATTTTGGGTTATCTAAGCTAATTGGAAGAGATCAAAGTCAAGTCCTAACAACTATGAGGGGAACCCCTGGTTATATGGCTCCCGAATGGCTAACTTCAACCATAACTGAGAAAGTAGATGTCTATAGCTTTGGTATTGTGGTCCTAGAAATTCTGTGCGGGCGTCGAAACATCGATAGATCTCAACAAGAAGAAGATTGGCATTTATTGGAACTGTTTAAGAGAAAGCAAGAAGGGGGACAACTCCTGGATTTAGTTGATAAGTGCAATAGTGATATGCAATCGAATGCAATTGAAGTTGTGGAGATGATGAAGGTCGTTGCATGGTGCTTACAAACTGAATATGTAAAGAGGCCTTGCATGTCCACTGTGGTGAAGCTTTTTGAGGGCTCAGCTGATGTTGTAAGTAATAACCTGAATGAAGATTTTTTAAATGGATTAATACTTAAAGCGACAGAGACCTACACTTCAACAATTTTACCTTCCATATTATCTGGGCCGAGGTGACGATTACAGATATCTTCGTCAATTATAATTCTTAAAGAGCCAAGCAATAGTTGACAATTCAATGTCAATTTATTTTTTCTTATTAATGAAGTGAGATTCATTTATCATTTATATATATATATATATATATATATATATATATATGTTTTTGCTAAATTAATAATTGCAAAACGCATTGAAGGGAATATAATGATGTTGGTGGTTCAAATTGTACTAATATTTGCAAACAATTCACAAACACGAATAATTTGTAGAGTAAATTACATAAGTTAATAGAAAAAAATTATTATTTTTTCTGAAATTTAAGAATTTTTTATTTCTTAGAATTTTATGAATATTTTAAATTTTCAACAATTTTCCATAAAATTATGACTTTATAATTTTTATAATTCCAAAAAGTAAACTATGAATTTTTAGTTTTTAAAGAATTTTTAATATTTTTTTAGAGTTTTTATTGAATTTGTTTTGGATTTATACCATTGAAAAAAAAAACATAGAAGTACCAAATTGATGTTTTAATTATAGTTCATGGACCAAATTAATTATTAAACCTATGAGTTAATGTGCAATATTATTAGTTTGTTATTGAGTTAATGAACTAGTAACCAAAATGTTATAAATTGATAATGTTAGTGATTATTTTATAATTATTTTTAATTAGGTGACCAAAATAAAACTTACTAATAATTAGTTGTCTAACAATGTATTTGATGAGTTGTGATTTAATGGCCCATATTGACGTTTGATAGCAAGATAACAAATGGGTGGCTTAAATGATCAATTTTAATTAGTTAAATATTAAATTATAATTTTTTAAAATTGAATGACAAAAGTGTAAACTTACCATTAATATATTTTACCCTTCTTTTTATTAGTCATGAATTTTCAAATCTCAACTAAATTGAAGAATATATATATTTTTTGAAATCAAATTTAATAATATTATTACTATAAATAATTGAAGGATATTATCTGCCAACTTTCAAGTTAATGTAATAGCATCACAGACAAACACATTATATCCAAAGAAAGTTGCTCAAATAAAAGTCTACCACTTGTTCTTTCGGACGTTCAAACCTAAGTGGGTTCTATGGGTGAACAAATATTAATATATATATATATATATATTTATATATATAATTATTAATAAAATCTTTGATTGAGTCAACTGGACACCAACTCAATTAAAAAAATTACAAAAATAACATTTCGTATTTAAAATAAGTAATATTGTTTGAGAATACTTTGGTCTTTTTAATTTTAAAAAATAAAAATATGCATGCATGTGATTTGAACCCATGCAAATTTCATAGGAAAAACTTTAAATTTACCACTCAACTAATGTTTTATTTTGATTTACTTATACATTTTAATTTGGCTAAAGGGTCAAAAAGCCCTAAAAAAATCAAAATATCAATTGAGCTCTTATGAAAGAAGTGCACCCAATCAATTGGTCACTTTCATTAACGGAAATTGTTAGTTGACTAGTTTGATCGTAAATCATATTGACATGGTTGACAGAAGCCACTAAAAATTGCCATGTGATAGTATATTGACATGGCACGTCACTTCAGCAAAGAATATTTTTTTTAAAATAATTAATTTAAAATGTACTTATAGAATAAATTTGAATAACCAATTATTTAAATTCTACAAAAATAAAGAATTAAAAAATATATAAATTTCAAAATTGTAAAAACTCGTGAAATATAATTTCAAATATGTAAAAGAAACAACATATATTTGTTCTAATATATATATATATAATTCAAATATTAAAAAAAAACAACCTATATTTTTTTTATTACCCTTTAGCTTTATATTTACTTGTATTCTTTTTTTGTTCTTATTTTCTAGTACCGTATTTTATCTATTACATTAATTATTTTTCTCATATTTTATCGTTTCATATAACCATATGGTCTAAAAAGGTACGAAATTATAATTTACCTCAAAAAATTACTAAATTATTTTATTAAAAAATTTGTTATTGAAAATAAGTATGAACTTATGATTAAATAAAAGAGTTCTCCATATTCGCATTATTTTCATTTTGTTTTAATAATTAAACTATGGATAATGTATTTAATTTCTCAATCAAATCTAAAAAATTATTACATATTTTTTTAGTTTTTACAAATTTGAAATTTTTATATGTATTTTAGAATTTTTAAATATTTCTTTTATAATTTTAAAGTTTTTTTTAGTTTTGCACTAATCTAATATGAATCTAGACAAATAGTTATCCTGATTCATTCTATATGCACATTTTAATTAAATTTTAAGAAAATATTTTATTTTTATAAAAAATATATTTTTTAAATTTTTTTTGCTGATGTGGTATGCCACGTCAACATAGCCATGTTAGCATATTGCCATGGGGTAATTTTTGGTGGCTTTCATCAGCCATGTCAACACGGTCATCGATCAAACCAATCAACTAACGGTTTTTGTTGACAAAAGGTGCTAATTGATTTTTTTAGGTTCATCGAGGGCTCAATTGTTTTTTTTTAATCATTGAGGGCATAATTGGGTGCACCTTGTTCATAATGACTCAATTGATTTTTTTTGTTGACTTTTTTGACCTTTTAACCTTTTAATTTTATTATGTATATTTTTTTTACCTCCGTCAATTGTACTATATGTAAAATGATGGGCTAAGTTAGTGTCACGAATCAACTCGAAATCAATTTAGTTGTGAAGTTACTAAAATACTCTTAATTTAAAGGATAATTAATTTAATTATAATTATATTTTAATTTTTTCATACTTCTAGATAATCTTCAAATAAAAATATTAAAAAATGTTATTTGAGAATTGAATATATTACCAGCAAATTCACATGAAAATATTTCATGACTCCACCAATAAATAAATTATTGAAATAATTTTATAAAAATATTTTTAATATAAAAATATTTTCATTCACTTGTAATAAAATCAAATATATAATAATATAGCAAAATACAATAACACAAGTATAATAGTGCCACACAAGTGATGTATTTCTCTTTTTTGTATTTAATTTCTATAATTTTTATTTTTTAAAAAGAGAATAAAATAAATAATTCATTTATACAAGTTAAATTCAATTGATAAATTAACTTTTTAACTTTTCATTTATTTAATTAAATGTTTATCTTAAACATAAAATTTTAAAATATTCACTTAAAAAATTGTTATAGATAATATATAATTAAATAAATAAAAATTTATTTAAATGTATAAACTAATTTTTAATTTTTTATATAATTAACCATTTATCTTAAATGTAAATTTTTTACTTAAATTGGCTTAATAAAACATTTGATATTTGAACTTTATATTTTTTCTTAATTTAGTACTTTAAATGTTTTTCGTCAAATTAAACAGGAATTGGACTTTTTCCATGAGTGCAAAACTTAAACAGTATTGGGTTTCTTTCTTCAAGGTTTTAGATCTTTTTTTTTTTTTCCTGATGTATTATTTTTAAGGTGATGAATTGAATTTTGTTCATTTCAAGTAGAAATTGCTTTAGAGGCTTTGCGGATCTTTATCTTGATGTAGTTTTAACAATATTTTGGAAAGCGATCAGTGTGAAACGAAGAAATAGAAGAATATCAGTAAGGAAATTAGAGCACAGAAATCAGAGAGATTCCAAATCATTGGGGAATTATCGGCTCTGGTTCAAGTCCTGTTAAGTTCCATACTGAATTTAGTTTCGCGAGCTTTAAGATTTAGCATTTTGGTTAGAGTAATATGGTGGCCGCATATTAAGTTCTACAATATCAGTTTTCACATCACTACTAATTGCTTGACATATGCTTGCTGCTTGGAACATACTAATAGTTACTCTTAGTAGGTGTTGACCACTAAGAGTCTATTCGCTGTGTCACTTAATTCAGAGGTGTTTGTGGTAGAAAAATGGCTAAAATTTTGCTGTCTTAGCTTATTTCTTTCACTGTTAAGTAGTCTGCATTTTTTAGAAGTCTTACTTTTTTTCTTTTTTTTTTATGTTAAAGTTGGTAGGTGTTTGATTTGAGAATATTCTCTATTCTTCCACGTTCCATTCCAAGTGATCACAGGCCGACCTACTAGTACTATAAGGTGCATATGTACATGTTTTAGTACAATGACGTTTTCGGAGGGTCTTTGGCTTAGCAGATCTCATGTTGAATATGGCAAACAGGCAATATTAGGAGAAATGAAGAATATAATGATGTTATTGGTGTTGTATTACCAACATGAAGCTTTGGAGAAGCGCACACCGGCTTTATTCCTTGATTATAGCCAGATGTAAAGTTAGGGTAAGTTTAATGTAAAGTTAGGGTAAGTTTACTAGTAAACTAAACAAGTATCAAAAGCGAAACAACAAAACGAGGAGGCTTTCACCATGCCTACTTGCAAGTACGTAATTTTTCTGTACATTAATATCTTGTTATGAAAGCATTCCATGCTATTTGCCAAGGATCCAGTTTAATGAGGTGGTGGATTAACTTTACATGTGTTCAACGTCCGGTGATTTGGTCTGCATTTGGTCGACTACAGAAGAAAAGTTATGTTGCCATTTACGTGGTCCACCTAATCATGACAGGATTGTAACATGTATTTGTTCTGATAGACAATTTTTGAGGTTATGTGAGGATAGAGTTTTGCAAACCAAAATATGAGTGAAATTGACCGGATGTAATTGACTTCTCTGATTTAACAACACAATTGCAATTTTGAGTCCCAAATCAACTGATCCTGTTATGTTCTTTTATTATTTCATTATCATTGGCACCGTCGCAAGGTTACAGACTGTGCATCTATTAACGAGTGGACATTTATTATCATCAGGTCGCATTGAAACCTACATTTTCATCTTCATCTTGAAAGAGATACAGATGATCACCATCTCGAATGACATATATATCATCTATTTCAGCATTCTCAGAATTAAGAACTTTTGTAAATGTGTAGCATCCAAACTTTTCACCTGCAGTTTCACAAGTTTATGGAATGAGAAATGAATAAAGCAAAAGCATGCAAATAAACAAAGGTGGTTTTCTGGTTCCTGTTCGTGGTTTGAAAAAATCCTATTAGTTATTTCTTTACTTTAACCTATTTGGATTCTAGTCACCTATGAATTTGATTTTTAATTGTTTTTTCCCATATGTTCAGGTTATTGCAAGTGCTCTTTTCTGTCAAACTTACCAGCCACTCTGAGCAACTCTTGTATTGAATCAGGTAGGAGTATCAACTTTCCAAGTTGTCTACTTGATGTACTGCTGCTCTGGAACTGCATGTGAATTGTAACTCTTTTCTTGGTCGGTATAGTTACCTCTCTATAATTGCGCGAGTTGAAGAAATTTTGGGCTCCACTTCTATGTTTGCTTTGATTATTCTTGGGGTCATCTGCTATTTCTGGCTCTATAATCTCTATCATATGTTCATCTTTCTTTCTTTTGTTTTCATAACTAAGTAAGAGTTCATATATGCTCTTGTTTCCCTGTTGCTCTGCCAACACTTTTGGTGTCCTTCCTCTTGCATCTAGCTTATTTACACTTGCTCCTCCTTCGAGCAAAATCTTAACCATTTCAATGTGCCCCTTGCGAACAGCATCATGGAGAGCTGTTTGGCCATCCTCTGCTGTTGGAATTCCATTATCTGTAATTCTACTTGTTTGACTCTTCTCTATAGCCTCTGATCCCAAGAAATCTATGTCTGTTGCTTCTTTCTTTAATCTATATCTCTGTGGTTGATCTTCAAATCCAGTTTCTGAACAACTTCCTCTCATTGTTCCTTCCTCGGGCTGGTCAAAGCTGCTGCTCTCTAGCCCATTCAATTTCTGCGAGAACAAACCATCACTTCATACTGTTTATTACAGTAATAATGTTTCATTACTCTAGAAGTTACATAAGCAATATTTACCATGTAAAGATTATGCATAATAACACGTCCATCTTCCATATTTACTTGTATGCTGTTCATCAGTGAAGTTCCACTCAGTCGTAGTATTTGACAAAGCTCTTTGGTCCTAACAGTGTATGGCTGTGGCCTATAACATAGAACTCCAACCTCCCCAAACATATCCCCAGCTGCTACCTTTCCCATAACCTGTAAATCACATTTCGATATGTTAAATTTTTCGTAGTGTTGTTGATTTACCATAAAGAAAATACTACAGATTACAGATGTTAAAGTAATATCTTACCTGATCATGCCCATCAGCATGGGAGATTAAGTTCTGCAATCAGGAATCAATCAGTCATCAAATTAATGTGAGAAATTGGCATTGTTTGGTTTCTATAGTCTGCATACATCAGAATAAGCTTACTTACAGCTGCTCCCGATACAAGTATATAAAGATCTGTTGGGGCTTCATACTGCAGAATGACATCTTCTTTGGGTGGGAAATACTCAGCATCCATTTCTGAAACCTTTCACAGAGTAATAAATTGCATTAGCATCTTGTGAAAATGAATAAAGTCAAAATGATGTATGTGTAGTGATCACTGCATCAAAATACTCCAGAACTAGTAGATCTTTCCATAGTTCTGGTCTTTCTATTTAAAATACTATTTTAGTCTAAAAAGATTATGGTATAGACAAATATAGTTAGCCTGAGAATTATTACCAACTGAAACAGGAAGTCATGAGAAACTCCTTGGAAGAGGTAGACTTTCTGCACAATGTGGAAGAAGAGATGCTGTGCAATGCTTGAGCGGATGGCTTTTGGCAAACTATTTAGGGTCTCTTGTTGTTTCAATCCTTCTGTTTTGAATCGCAAGCATATGTGTGACAACATTTGATCTTGTATGCGGGGGGGTAACTGATTGCGTGTCGCAAATTCCGAAGCAGCTCTAATTGTATCCCTCTGTAACACCACAAATGGTAAACATTTCTTGCATAAGCACTTCCAGGCTAGAGATTGCATCCTTCTCAAAAAGAAAACATGGTTGAACCTGAAGAAGGGACTCGAAGTTTGTAATGCTCAAATGAGCTAAAAAATACTAAGCACTCCTACTTGATTTTTTATGTCATAAAATATCAAGGACTCTTGGCATTACCTTTAACTGGGTTTTAAGCTTGAATTTTTTTCATATAAAAATGCCTTGCAAAAACTAACTTTTATCCAGTGCAGTTGTGCGAGTCTTGATTGTGACTGTAGAACTTATTTTATATGTTAAGTTCTCCTGGCAGGTTAATGATGAATTTGGAAGGTGTCAGGGAACTTACAAAATTACGGGTCCGGCTTGTCCAGTGAACTACGAGGTTTGTCATGTTCCCAATGAGGTAAGCTGTTAATCCCAAATTAAACAGCATGTAAAAGATATCAAATAGCATCTCTCTTGGATTCTCAGCATGCAAGTCCCCATAACCAGTGGTAGTAAGCGTTGTAATGGACCAGTAAATTGAAGTTATATATCTGTCCCAGAGACTCTGCTCTTTGAAATTCGGGTACACAGCACCAATCCAGGTTTTCGAAGGATCAGGGTATCTTTCTGCAATCAAATAGTTAAAACATCCCGCACAATGTACTGTAAACAGGGTCACCTGAAATCAAACCAAGAGGAAAACAACCCATATTTCAGATGACTGAGGCAATATTTCTGATAGTGGTTAGACAAAAAGGAAGTTTCAGTGCCTTACAGAAATGAGCTTGGTGCACCGAGTCCAGAAGTAGTTGAAGCGTATGTCTTTCTCAAGTCTGAAGTAAAGCAAACCTGTAAGTAAATATTGTAGTTTTCCCATTGTAATAGTTTAAGAATTTTGAAAGGCATGGATAGAATCTGGTTATTACCTTGCAAAAAGGGAGCTGACTCGTCTCAGACGCCAGAGTCTGAGCATGTTGAGTAGCCTAAGCCAGAGCTCACTACCATGGTTGGTGACCATGAGGCTGAGAGACTGAAATGGGGCAGTGGAACAGACATCGAAGGCAAACCAGGTAGATATGTACCTGGATGTTGGATGGATCATATAAACTCAGTTTTTGCTCGAATAGTCAACATGGTTTTCTTAGTTGAAAAGGGCTTTTTGAACAATGCTGCAAAATCTTATTTACCTGATTGCAATCTTCTTGGGATCATCAACAAGGAGGTAAGAGTGGCTATCGAGGTATGCAACAAAGAAGGTGAGAACGATGTCAACAGCAAAGAAGCCATTGACAATGTTGTCAAAAATGAAAAGTCCATCTTTCTCATAAGTCAGGAATGCAAACTCGAATGGACAGATCCAGGCAGAGTAAATGACTAGAACAACCAGCCACATCTCCCATGCCCTGAAATAATGAATAGGATATAAGCAGCAGTTTTAATATATTGAAAGAATATACGAGTAAACCATGACTACGGTCATCACCTGTAGTAAGGGTTGAAAGGAGAAATGATGTATCTACGTAGCTTCGTCGTTTGGTTAATTCTGGCCCCAAGTGAAGGAAGGAGATCACTTGAGAAGAAATTGCCATGAATATCACTTCCCATTTGAAATTCATCATTACAAAACCGCTGGAAGAAGTTTTTGGTACAGGAAAATGACATTGAGTTGTTTGAATACTCAAGGCTACACATACAATAGGATGCTATTAAACTTCTGGCGGGGTTAAGTCTCAAAGGAATGGTTTATAAATAGCAAACATGTGAAGAGGGACACGGGTTTAGTTTTCCTTTTTAAAACCTTTACCTCAATTGTTTTCTGAAATATTTAAAAAATAACATTCAAGCTCAAGCAACTAAGACATCACTAAGAAAGGAACCGAAAGTTGGACAAGGCTGAGACAAATTTTCCATCTTGTTTGGACAAAAATGATAAACAAGGAACAAGAAAAACTTGACGAGTGGAAGGAGAAAGACCACGAAAATGGAAAGCACTGGAAGTGGCAGACATGGGTGTGCAGCAATGCGGTTGCCAGTTGCAGCAATGAAATCTCAGAGAGAAAAAAAAAAAAAAAAGGATGGGAGAGAAAAAGAGGAAGGGGAGAGAGAAGGAGAAACAGAGAGAGGTTTCAATGGCAACAGTAATGGTGCTTGGGGTGGTGAAATGGTGTAGCTGGTGGATGTGAGAGTTCCAACATCAAAGCATGTGCAGGTATGTTTGATATATAGACAACCCTTGTTGCTAGGACGGGTTATAGTGAAAACCATTGTATTGGTGTTTTCATTTCAGAATCCAGCGGTGGACCAGACAGCCGTGGTAGAATGGGGGAGTATGTTTTGATTTATGGATGCCAGGTGGTCCAATCAAATTGTTGGTTACAGGTATATGACATCTTTCTTTTGCTAAAATTCGTTTTCAATACAATCCCCTTGCCCTCTTCTCCTTCCTAATAACAGCTGAAGTTGTTTATTTTTGCCACGCAATTAGGATCATACTTGTGACCATGCATTCCCGCAATACAATTCAATCCCCCTCCCCCACCACCACCACCTGCTGCCACCTCCCATATGCTTTGACCCTTTTTTCTGCATGTTCAGCCAACGCGTTATCAATATTATTATTTCTTTGCCGACTTCTTTGCTCTGTTTCTGATGATTTGATGATAATTTCATCTTGCTTATTCCATCTGTATTCTGATATGGACGGTCCTTAATGATTGCGTTTATCGGCAGTTAGATAAAACTTAATTAGCTTTGTAAAAAAGCAGAGCCGAAAAAGGGGAATGAAGGACTCGTAGAAGACAAATTCATTAAGACTGTAACTGTATGCGATGCCAAAAAAGTAAAATAAAATATTAGTCGAAAAGTCTGTAGTAGAGTGATGATTGTATCAATTTTATGTTATAAAACTTGAGATGTTAAGGAAGTTTGGGACCCCCAAAGTGTATATCCCTTGAAGATTCTGTGTATGTTTGATGAGCTGTCAGGTCTAACCATCTATTTGCAAAGACCTTGATAGGAACCTACCCGACCTCAGTTGCACCTTCCTCCTCTTTCGGTTTCCAAATATTAGTCCTGTTCTTAGGGTTTTACGTTCTTTTATAATTTATCAAAAAGCATTTTTGACATTTTTGCAATCTCCCTCTAATAGTGAATGTGATTCTGCCATCTCATTCTCTTCTGGGTCTTGACCTCAACCTTACTCAGTTTTGGTATGTCAGTCCCTCTTTTCTTACCATCACCTGCCTATGTTTTTTCTTTTCTTTTCTTCTTTTGAAAATTCCAATCTATTTGTAATCTCTCAAACAGCTAATTAATTATGTCCACTTAAAAAATGCATTACGTTTAATCCTATAGTTAACAATAATATCAATCCCAGCCTAATATCAATGTCTATTTTAAACTGTCATTTTCAATAAGTGTATGTTTGATTTTTTATTCATGGGAATTAATTCTTTTAAAATAAAATAATATTTAGTCTTTGAATTTGACGAACTTTTTTTCATACTAATCTTCGAACTTGAATTTTATCAAAAGTTTAATTATTTTTTAAATAAAATTAAAAATTTATCATATCCCACGCTCAAAATGTCACATCACTTGATTATTTTTAAATAATATAAAATTTTTAAAAAATATTAAAAATACACTTTAAGTTCTTTTGAATTTAGACATTCACTTGTCCAGTGGCGAAGTTAAAAATTTTTTTGGGGGATCAGAATTAAATTATATATTTTTATAATAGTAAAAATGTAATTTTACTATTTAAATGGTATATATCTTTATCATTTTTAACGGATTAAATCAAATTTTTATTATTTTTGAGGGGATCAAAATATAATTTTACCATTACTAAAGAATCTAAATGAAAAATCTTATTTTAGTGAGCAAGACTTCTACCAACCTCTTTGGCTCCGCCACTATACTTACTTAGGTTTATTTTAAATGTGGTTTTTAATCATTGATGAATTTGGACATGCATTTGTCTAAACACATTTGATGAAATCTAAATTAAAAATTAAAATGACGAAACTTAGGGATTAAATAATGTTTGATTGTAGTTGAACTTGAGCAAAAGATGACACGTGGCAGATAAGGTTTATTTTAATAAACATTAAATAGTATAATTAAAAGCAAAGGGATAAAGGCGAATATAGATAAAGTAAAGTAGATTTCATTTTGGCACTGTGCACGTGAGTTTGAAGCAGTTGGGTGTTTAATTGATATTTGTTAGTTGCTCTTTTTTGTGTTTTGGAGCTCAGCCTTTGCTTTTGTTTCGGCTTATTTCCTACTCCAAATGAAATTTGGTAGGTCAACCTCTCCATGACCCTCGTGACTAAATCCCACATTCTAGGAGACTTTGATGACGTGGATAATTTAGCAGCCACTTGGAAAAAGGGTTAGACTACTTGAGCCATGAAAACAATAACAATTTCTGGGTGTTCTCGAATAATCAAACTAAACTCTAGACTTCTTTAGTCTTCATCATCTTTCAACACTTATAAAATAGCTTTGAGGGGAAAAAGGAACAGTGTAGCCAATTTCATATTATACCAATTTTCAAGAGAGTAAAAATAGCTCCATCATTAAAACAAAAAATTGAAATTAGAATACATATGTTAGCCTAATAGTTAGGGTATTCATCGCTTTAAGTATAATTTAGATTCGAATCACGTTAATCGCGTCGCTATTAAAATTTTATCCTTCACTTATAATTCACTAAAACATAAAACCTAACTGAGATTTGTGGTGAAAGTTAGGGCATGGATGAAAGAATTGCATAATATCAATTACTATACCTTTGAGCCTTTCCATTTGCAAATTAACCTTACTACCATTTCTTCCTGATTTACGGCTGTCATTTATAGGTCCAATCTCTAAGGTATCTATCTTACCCTACAAAGAGTCACGGATATTCTATTTTTTTTCTATTATAAATTTTACTTTTTTATGAATAACATAGATAAATATATCATAACTTATAGAAAAATTACTTGTAATTTTTAAAAAGAAAAATAACATGAATCAGTTGAATTAAATTGAATAAAAAAAAAGCCATTCAAACGAGAATAAGATGATAAATAGACGGTAGTGTTCTGTCCTTTTTTTCCTCTAAGGTGGTTTGGCAGTTATGGCAAATTAATTAATCAACTACCAAATTAGTTATTTACTTATTTCTAGAAAATCTCATGTGGGAAAATATTAATGCTTCATAACATGATAGTCTGGGCAAGTAAAATTCGATTCGTTTTGAAAAAATCAAAAATTTTTTTTTAATTTTATGTTAATCGAGTTAACTCGAATAAATAATTTGAGTTTTGAGTTCGAGTCAAATTAAATTTCACAATTTGAATAATAGATTGGTGTAAATATCCTTTTGATCCCTATCAATTTTGAAATGAGTAAATTGGTCTCTCTCTCAACAAAAATTTTAAATAATTTAAAATAATTTTTAAAATACAAAATATTTATAAAATTTCCAAAATTTATATTTTTAAAAAATATATTATAAAATTTTCAAAAAAAAATGTAAAAATTATATAAAGAAAGTTAAAATTTTTCTAAAATAATAATCTTGGAAACTAAATAAGTTAATTAATGATTAAGTTTATCATACTAAAGTATTTTTTTTTTTTTTTTTTGCTTTGAAATTTTTTTCAAATATATATAGTTTCAAATTTATGTGCTCTAACATGGAATTAGTTATACTGTAACAATATTTTAATATGACATGTTTAATTTTTTTAATTTAATTTGAACAATTTTACTAGATTCAAATTGAATTTCATTTCATTTGAATCGATTCGAAAAATTTTAAAATCGATTTAAGATGATAAAATAGAACTCACTAACTTGATTAATTCAAAAATTTTTCACTCAATTTAATCGAACGCTTACCTCTATCCCCAATAATTACTCCGAAATAGGAAACACCAAAAACCTCACGTGACCATTAAAACTAACCTTGAAAATATTGGACAATGATATGCATTACAATATGAAAAAACATATCAACATTTCAATACAATATAAATATATATATAAATATGATACAAATGCACAAATAATCATATTCAACAGAAATTCCAATTTAAACCTCTTGCAACAGTTTTCCTTGTATGTGCTAAATGCTAATCAATAGTAACTTAGAAAACAATTTAAAACATGAATATTGTCGAATGAGTTTTAGTTCAATTCATATCGATATTTTTGTCAGTGCAGGAGGAGGTGAGTTGGGGAAGAACTATGAGTAGTTTTAAATATTATATTAAAAAATATATATAATAAGAATCTATAATGAGATTAATGTTGAGAAGAGAAAAAACAAGAATATTAAGTGAGTAAAAGAGAGCCAAGGAAAGAAAGAAAGTTTTGGGGAAGAAAGGAAGGCCATGGGAAAATGGAATTTAGAAAAGGAATATCAAATATATACGGCAGTGGTCCTATGGGAATAATGGTCCAAGTATTAAGTTAATACTTGTGCAACATGTGGTCATTCATTATTTTGTGATGATATTAGAAGAAGAAAAATATAAATATAAATTTTACTTGGGCAATGGTCACCACCAATAATAGGTCAATATATATTCCAATCATACTGTGGTCCTTTAATTGGATCATTGAAATTTAATTATTTCAACTAATTTTACGTTTCAATGCAAATTGGAGTCCAAAAACGATGGATAGAAACTTGTAATGTGTCACTGGAATCTATGACCATAATCATTGTTGAATTCCTAGCATTATCTATAAACAATGTTAAACTTAGTGATATATAGACCTTTGGAACCGAATCAGAGTACTGCTAATGATTAATGGTGGTGATTATTGGTATTTGATTTTAGTTGTTATATAATAAGTATGATAAATATATATATTGGTTAAATGTAACTCTTTGTGTAGCCGTCCTCCTTTAAAGAGGGTCATCGGAGT
Source organism: Gossypium longicalyx (assembly GCA_025698465.1). Taxonomy (NCBI): domain Eukaryota; kingdom Viridiplantae; phylum Streptophyta; class Magnoliopsida; order Malvales; family Malvaceae; genus Gossypium; species Gossypium longicalyx. The sequence continues at coordinate 91,745,162 of CM047004.1, forward strand.
GAGTCAAATTTTGGGTTGAGTTATAATATATTTTATTATAATTTTATAACAATTTTATCTAGATGATATCTTTGATCTACTTTTTCATTAAAATATCTTTTTTTTCTTCTCCACTTCCGTTAATATAGTATATTAACAATATATATATATTATATTAATAATTTACTTAAATTTATGAAAAATACGATCAATAAATCAGTTATTAAACATTATATTTATAGAATATATCATTTTAAAAAAATAGGGTTGAATTTTAATATTAATATGCTTTCTTGATTATGCTTTCACTATACGATGGTGATTGTCACCTCTTTTAATCATGACAAACAATGAAAAAGATTTAGGATAATATTAAATTTTGAAGAATTATACGAAAAGAAAATATCGTAGTCCTCCAAAAGAAAATTTATGATTTGTACTTCGTCAAAGATTTGAAGTACAAAGATATTGGAAAATAAATTTTATATATTCCAATGATTAAAGCTTTATAATAGTTAAATGTTTCATCTATTTTTAGATTTAAGTTTTATCATACGTCGATTTTTAATCTAATTATATTCCGTATATATATTTTTTATAATTATACATTTTTAATGATTGGTTTGTGAAAAAATAAAAAGTCGACTATCAAAATATTTAAAAATTAAAAATTTATTATTATAATTTCCATAGGATCAAACATCTTTGAGGCTCTTATTACATCCGTTAACAATGGAAAGAAGAACATAAATTAGATTCTAGACTTGGAAATAAAGGTTTCGCTTGGAGATGTCCATCCTTAGCATATATATTAAATCGAATTCAGGAATATATGGAAACAGACCCATCAAAGAATAAATATAATGTATATATATATATAATATGTATATATATATTCGTTGGGGTTATCAAATTCTTTTAGCTTCACATATATCAGAATATAATTCCACTAATGCATGATTATCATGTAAAAAAATATGCCATTTAGAACAAATAATAATACTGGGATTTTGATGTAACATATCATCTTGGCCGGTGTTAATGTAAATGAGAAGCCAATTAATTAGATTTCTTTTCCACCTATTAATTTGTCAAATTTGAGTTCCTTTTCCAGAGGATGTAAGAATATTGGACCCATCTATTTGTGACATTACCTATGTAGTTTTATAGTATCTAACATTGTATATTGAGGTTGATTGAGTCTTAATTCGACTAATATAAATATTGTTGTTAATATAAATGTAGGAGGGTACGGATTTGAGTGTACTGAAATGTATTCTTTTCCTATTTATGAGTTACGAATAAGCTATGAATAGTTTTAAATATTATATCAAAAAAAATAGAAATAAACATAAAAAAGAATCAGAAAAAAAGAATGTCTAAGTAGTTTGCTTGAAGTTGGCAATTGCAAATAGCTATCCAGAATCAAGAGAGTAGCTTAATGCCTCCATGGAATTTTTTTAGGAAAACAAAATTGCATACTAAAGGGTATGGCCAATTTTATATAATAAGTAGAATCACAATTATAACTACAAATAATAAATTAAAATAATTATAATTAAATTATTTGTTACAAAATATGATTAGGAACAAGGCTCAAGTTAAATATCGATTTCATCAAATATAATTATTATGTAAGAAAAATTCCTATTTAAAATAACATTTATTTAAAAAGTACTATTCTCACTTTTTAAAGAGAAAGACAATAGTACGTCTTTCCTTTTTTTTTTTTTTTTTTTTTTCTATTAATCTTGATTTTCTTTTAAAGAAAGAGAGAAGGGTGGAATACCATACTTTATGAAAGAGAAATTATATACTCTTGGCATTTTTTTCTAAAGAAAAAGAATGGCTTGTTATTCCTGATTTTTTAAAGGAAAAACAATGATGTTCTCAAATTTATTTTTTTAGGAGAAATAATGTCATGCTATTGTCATTTTTATAAAAAGAAATATTATTTTTTGTTACTATATTAAATATACACATAAGACATACACATGATTTTATGCATAAACAATTTTTTTAATTTATTCATCAAAGAATTTTTCATATAAGGGACAACAAAATAAGAAATACACTCACATGTTTTACTTTAGGGAAACACAATTTAACATAGTTAGGAACACACCATGAGTTCTTTTTGTCATGAGTTTATGATTGTTTTATCTTCTTTTTCTTTTTACCATGTTATATTATTTCTTATTTAGAAGCAAAATATAGATATTTTTTACTATTAATATTTTTAAATGAGAATTCTCATGGAGAGGTAAAATGTGGAATATTTATTATTGAAAACAATCATTGTTTGAGAATAGTTACGTTTGAGATAATTATCTTTTCAAGAACAATTAATACGCAAACAATTCTTGTTTAAAGTAATTGTGTTACAAGAACAACTATGTTTGAAACAACCGTTATTCATAACAACTTGTTTTTAGAGCAATTTTGTTTTTAAGAATAACTATTGTTTAGGCTAAGTTCTTTTCAAGAAAAACATCACAACACAACTCTTACTTGAAACATTGTCTACCAACAACGATTATTTTGAGAAAACTTGATATTTAGAACAGGTTAGAATAACTATTGTTCAGGAATAGCTATTGTTTAAGAAAAACTCACACCCAATAGATGTCCGTAGAAGATGTTTCATAAAGTAATACTTCATCAAAAAAGTAGAAGTAGAAATAACTTCAACACATGAAAGGATTCTTTGATAATTTTCACCACTAGAATATTCTAAAAAGCTTAACTTGGTGAATTAAATATAGAGATAATTAAGAGATTTCCTTTTTAACTTTTCCTTATAACATTTAGTGTTTTCTCTTCTTTAAGAAACATAACAAACTATCGTTCAATAGTCGTCATTACCAACAACTTAAACTCTTCATTACTAAAAGGAAAATCATTAAGGCTTTTGTCATCTTGCTAAATGTTTGGATTTGTAACTCGTATTGTTGAAACCTATGAATAGAAACCCACCACCTTATTATTAATCACATATAATTTATTTCACCAACTCTCCACCTTAACAATTACCACATGCTGTTGAGTTTAATATTACAGGACTGCTCTAGTCTTCCCCTCTGTCTTTCTTTCTATACATTTTGTTTTATTTGTCTGTAACACTTCCTTTTTTCACGAAAGAACTTCACTATTCTCCGCATGAAATTAAGGGTTTTGACTATTTTATGCCTTTTCATGATAATAATTTCTAGACCAAATAAAGAACAAAGAATACGAAATGTTGGGCAAGGAACGCAAGGATTGAACCTCGCAGAAAAAAAAGGCAATAGAGGAATAATCCTACCATTAAACTTTTCGAGATCATTCATCTAATTATTTTTATAATGAGAAGAGATTGTATAAAACTGTGATTCCATGTCATAAGGAGAATGACACATCAAATTTTTTCTCCTAACTGCAGCTTTTTCCTCCTAAAAAAATTTAAATTCAACTAAAAATATTAAAAATCAAGAGTAAAAATCTAATTTATTATTTTTCTATTGAAAAATGATAAAAATAACGAGTGAAATGACAGTTTCATAACATTCTTTCTCTTTTATAATATATTATAAGAAATTTTCTTTATAGCTATTCCTGCGAAAGTAGCAAAAATATTTGGCTTTTGCCTTCTCCGAAGAGTTATTGACTTTATTTGGTGTTTTATTTGTTCTATATATGCACATATACATATATCCTAAAATTGACCCATTTGGATGAAGGAGCACATGGAAAAGAAAATCAAAAGTTCTCATCATTTCATTTCAATTAAGATTTCACCCAAATTGTCTGTCGTACCAACTGAAATTTTGTAGGTCCATTTCCACCTACTTAACCACCAACACACCATCTCCCATTATAACTTATTTAGTTTCTTCTTTTTGCAATCAAATTTTCTTTGAATGACAATCTTCAGCTTTTTTCTCATTTATATTTAAAAGTCAACTCAATTGAACGAACAATTTAACTGATATATCCGTTCAATGTATGACATAATATGAAATTTTTTATTTATACAATTCTATTTATAAATTTTTTATTTTGATTCAATTATAAATTAAAAGAAAAAAATCAAGTTATTGAATGGATTAAACAATTATTTTTTCAATTTTATTGTATTTTTAAAATTTTAAAATTGAAATTTTCATTAAAAAGTTGAAATATTAATTTTTGATAGGGTTAGGGTTTAGAGGTCACATGATTTGAACTCATGTCAAATGGATGTCTAATAAGAACTTTAATCACTGCTCCATGCAAGTCAAGATTAAATTTGAAATATTATTACATGTTTAGGAAAGCGTTATTATTTAATGCTAATGTGGGTTGGCTCAATTGGAAGAGTATTCATTAATAATTTGAATTTGACTCTTTTTTTCCAATTTTGGTCCATATAATGACATACACTCTAATATTGTGCTACGCCATCACTTTTGAAAAAGGCCTAGGAAACTTGCTCAATTGGAATATGGCGAGTCACAGTTAGCCACCATTGGTAGGCTTATTCTTTCAGTAGAGTTATGACGCATATAACTAGTCTAACCGAGTACATTCCAATTGATCAAACACGACTAACTAATTCCATCCAATACTCAATTGTTTTAGGATTCGTACTTTTCACGATTTTAAACTCAATGGCGTCGTACTTTCGTAACTTTTTAATTGGAGCTTTTTCATGCTTTTGCTGAGGAAATGGATTGGGGTGCAACACTAGCAACCCTCTGGAGTACATCCGCTATAATCTGTGATAGCACCTCATCTCCTTGGCCTTGATGTTGAGGTCTCGGGTTCCCAATCATATGTCTAGAACCATGTCGATTTTCATTTGGTGTATTATGTTCATATCTGTCTGCTCTATCTACTCGAGGAGCTTTCAACTTAAGCTCATTATCTCATTTTCTAATTCATCAGACATCTTTTAACTATATCAAATCAAACATTAACAATTTTAGTGCCCAAACTCAACTTGGAATTGACACTATTTATGGCATGTACCTTTAGACTCAATCTCAAGGCCCAGTTTAGTCCGAGAATCGACTAAACGCTAGCTCAAATACCACTAAATGTAACACCCAACACCCGACCCAATCGTCGGATTTGAATGTGTGATGTCACATTACCTTGCTGAAGCAACTAAGGCTAATTCATTTACTTAAACGTAAATTTTAAATCATAATTATCATTCAAACTGATTTAAATCATCAATCATTCTTACACATACATTCATAGCATTTAGGATTCAATTTATCATGTTACGAGGTTATGCAGGGTTAAAGTTAAAGTTAAAGTTAGAACTCGAATTTAAACTCAACTATCAAGTTTCAATGTTGTGTCTCAAGACAGAAGATTTCTTGTCTTGAGACAGGCGTCATTTTATTTTAAGTATTTTTGTTTTGATGTCAACATTGTAGCGACGTAAAAATTTAGCTCGGTCGCTAATTATGGCGATTTAGTGAAAACTTGAAAACCGAAGTTTGATTTTTGAAAATAAACAGGGAGTCGCCACCGATCTTTTTTCTAGGTGTGATCGGACACCTAAGAATTCTATTTTTAAAACGAAAGAAGGCCGAGTTTAGGTTTATGTTAAAATCCAGAGAAAATTAGGGTTCGGGAGTCGGTTACGCGCGAGGAAGGTATTAGCACCCTCGCGACGCCCAAAATTGGTATCTCATAAACACGTGTTGTCTTGATTTTCAAAATTACGAGTTCAATATATAATTTAATCGTGATCCGATTGAAAAGACGAGAGATTTTAAATTTTGATTTGTTTGAAGGGCGTTTCGTTTTCAACACAAGCCGATATGATTCACCCAACATAGCGATGAAATCAACGACTAGTGTTAAACCGATACGTTGCCTTATGTGTTGAAATTAATTAAAAAAACATGAAAACTATTTCTAAAAACAAGAAATCATTAATGGATAATCGATACAAACAATGATATAATTAATGAAAAATATAGACATGGAATATCATAATATTAGAATAACAATAACAATGATATTGACAAAAGAAGGGAAAATAAAAACAAATCATGTACTAATAATAAAATAAGGAAAAATGAAAATATATATATTTATACAAATTAATAATGATAATAATAATAATAATAAAAGAAAATAAAAATATAACTTAATTAAAAATAAAATAATATGTGAAGAGGGTAAATATATAGTAAACACAATATTGAAATAACATTATAAATATAAACAATATATATAATGAAAACACACAATAATACTAATATTGAAAATGATAGCAATACTAATACTAATATAATAAATATAATAGTGGTAATAACATAATAATGATAGTATGAATAGTATATGCAAAAAAGAATAATAAGAGTAATAAATATTAATAATATAATAATAATAATAAAATCTAAAATAAAGTAATAAAAACATTGTTACCTGTGTATATGTATACGTATATAAAATATACACTAATATAATAATTATAATAACAATACTAGCAATAATAATAATAATAGTTAATAATAAATACAATATATATACAATAAGGTATTAAAAACACACATATATAATAGTATTTAAGAATATATACATAAAATGATATAAAATATGTTCATGGAATGACACATAAAAATATAATTAATAACATTGAAAACATATGTACATAATATAAAAATATATATTGAAGTGTTAAAATACATACACAATGCATACATATTAAAAATAATAATAATAACTATTGATAATACTCCACAAATATGAAAATATACATAATAATATATAAAATATAACATTAAATATTTACATATAATGTATAAATATATATATAATACACAAGTATATTAAATACACATACGTATGTAAAAGATCATATACTACTACATAATGATAATAATATTGAAAAGGTAAATATAACATAACAATAATATTAAAATGAAGTAATTACAATAATACTATGCATAAAGAATATATATATACCTATATAATAACAAAATATAATGACAACATTGAAATACGAAGATAAACATAGTAAAGGTAATGAAATAATTAAGATAAACCTACATGTAACAATATATATATGCATAACATAGTGGTAAAACACATACGTAATATATACATGAATATTTAAAATGCTAAAAACTTATTAATAAAATTATATAAATGTATTATAAAATGTATGTAATATGTTTAATAAAACAAATATGGGAGTCATAATAATAATATAAAGTCATGTACAAAATAATGTTAGAATAAAGTGATAATATCGTATATAAAGAATGTATGTATACATATAATACAAAACATTTAGGTAATATATACATGTTAAAATAAAACTTTAGTAATAATATTGCATAAATATATACAAATATATTAGGCATATACGCGTATTAAAGATATATAATTATAATACAACGTAAACTAATAATAATAATAATAATAATAATAATAATAATAATAATATTAATATTAAAAAGAACAAGAATATTTAATAAAGAATAAGAAAAAAAAGATTAAAAAAGGACTAAAATTAAATAAAAAACAGAGTCACAGGGCCAATTTAAAATAAAAACAAAGAAAGAGGACTTAATTGTAACACGCGCATAACCTAGGAGGACTAAAACAGTAAATATTCCCTCTCATCAAAACGCAGCGTGTATGGGGGGACGAAATTGCAAAACGCGACAAATTTTGGGGCGAAATTGAAATAAACAAAACTTGATTGTAAATGCCTGAAAAAGCGGAAGGGCTAAACGCGCAAATAGCCCTTCCGCTTAAAAAAACACGCGGATCCTTACAGGGGCGGGTCGGGTCGATCCGACCCGCATCAAAACGGCGTCGTTTTTGGTAAAAGAGGGGGGGACCAAAACGCACCGTTTTGGTCCCCTATATAAGTTAAAATTTTTGTTTTTTTTCATTTGTAATAGTTGAAAGAAAAAAAAAGAAAAAAGAAGGAGAGAGGAGAGAGAAGAAGAGAGAGGGAGGAGGGGCGAGCGATCTCCCGCCGCTGAGTCCGTCCGATCAGCGGACCGTCGGCGAGAGGCTCACATGTGCCGGCCGCGCTGCCACACGAAAAGGTAAAATTTTTCTTTTTCTTTTTTTTTAATGTTTTAAAATATTATTTATATTTCTATCTATGTGTTTAGATAAAAAAGAATTAAAAAAATAAAAATAAAAATAAAAAAAGGTAGGTTCACCTTAGGGCTGGATTGTTACTTTGGGTTTGATTTGTTGTTACTCTACTGCTTTGGTGCTTTTGAATCGTTCTCTCTGCTCAAAACCGAATGTGTTTTTTTTGTATCCACTGTCTAACCCCTTTTTACAATAGATTTTATGGCTTTTTATAGCCTTTACAAATTTACTTTTCTATATTTTGCTGCTTGCGTGCTCTGTTTGAATTTGTAGGTGACAGAATGGGAGTAGGTGGTAGCAGGTGGAGCGGCGGTATGGCGGCTGACATGGGGGCAGACCTAGGTGCGGTGCACCTAGGGTTTTCTTTTTTGTCTTCTGTTAAGTATTGGGCTGGCATTTGGGCTAATGTGTTGGGTCTGGTGGGTTTTGGGTCATTAGGCTAATGGTTTGGGTTTAATAGTAATTGGGTTGTTTTGTATTGGGCTGATGTTTAGTGGGCGATTGGATTTGGGTAGTAGGTTGGGCTTGGGTTTAAATGGGTTATGTAAGTGGGCCCAAATTTGGGCTTCTACAGCTGCCCCTCTTTGCTCATTGTCGTGCAACGGGAATAGAGCAAATACTTTCAAGGAAGACCAAATTTTCCTGATCTTGTCAGGTCTTGACTTGCTTTGGAACTCTTCTTGTTTAGGTAGTCTTTCTCCAGTCAACCGTATCTTGTAGTTTTGGTTCAATCCATTGCATCTTCCAATGTGCACCTTATAGCTTCAATCTTCTAATGTCACTTCAAGGATATGAGATTTTGTTGCTTCGATCTGCCTCACTTGTAACTTCTGAAAAGTGAGATCTACAACTTCAATCTGCTCTTCTATCGCTTTAGGGAGATAAGGTTTGTGGTCTTTCCTTCTGCGACTTTATAAAGGCAATATCTGATATCCTCGATCAGCTTCACTGCAACTTCAGGGAGACAAAATCTGGTGTCTTCAATCAACTTTAATCTTTATTCTTTAATTAGCATGTGATCTTGAGCTCAACTCATTTCTCGCGATATGAATTGATTCTTTTAAAACAGACATTACAAACAGAGATTGAAAATAGCTCAGCACGTGAGCCAAAGCTTAACTCACCTCTCGCAATATGAGTTAGTCTTTGAAACTTATCTTGAAAAGTAGATTTTAAAAAAATACCTCGACATGTGACCCGAGGCTCAACTCACCTCTCGCAATATGAGTTGATTTTCGAAAAACAGTAATTGAAAATACCTCAGCGTGCCCCGAGGCTCAACTCACCTCTCGCAATATGAGTCGATTTTTTTGATGAACAGAAATTAAAATTACCTCAGCGTGGCCTGAGGCTCAACTCACCTCTCGCAATATGAGTTGATTTTTTTTCTTTTTTTTTTTGAAAGACAGAAATTGAAAATATCTCAATGTGACTTGAGGTTCAACTCACCTCTTACAATATGAGTTGATTTTTGAAACATAAATTAAAAATGAAAATTTAAAAATACCTCAGCGGTCCCTGAGGTTCAACTCACTTCTCGCACTATGAGTTAATTTTTTTGAAGAACAGAAATTGAAAATACCTCAACGTGTCTTGAGGCTCAACTCACTTCTCGCAATATGAGTTGATTTTTTTGAAACAGAAATAAAAACATCAAAATACCAAAAGATGTCAACTGGTGGAACTCAGGTGTCTTTTCCTTTGATTCAGTACAGCTATCATCACATCCTCTTGCTCTTACTGGAGTACTTGTATATGTCATGCATGATGTTATCATGATATGCACATGTTGGTCTTAAATGCCTTTATGCCTATATGATTATGCTATGCGCCTTGGGCTTGTTTATCATTTGCCCTTTTTCCATCATGATTTTGATGATCTGCGTTCATTGTTTTGACTCTTGACTTTCTCTTCAGGCCCTGTACCCGTCTTCTAGCTTCACGAGTAATCTACGTTTCTTGGATATCACTCTTTGCCCCCGATTGAACTTTTGTCCTTGCTTTGAGGCCCTTGTACTTATCAAGTTCCTATCCGGGTAATGCTTAACATTTCTTTTGTTTAGAGTACGTCATTTCACTATTTATCATGTAAATGAACCACATAATGAGATGCACGAAAATGATCGGGTAGGGACAAAAGGATACCTCACATTTATTCATTTCAAGTAAATCAAACAAAGAAAGTCAATCAAAAGATAGTAAAAATGTCACAAAGAGAAAAGGGATGGCATTTCAACAAATACAAGTGCTCTAAATATTCAACGCATGAACTTTTCCACGTTCCTCAGTCAAGAATCTTTCCAAGCATGGCTTCTTGCGTGGAAGATTTCGAGCTTTCAGAAATGCTTCAAGCACGGTAGTCTCACCATTTGGCCCCTCGTTCAAACGCCTTGCTTTTTAAGCTAGTGTTTGCTTAATTAGAACGCCCTTTCGGGTTTTCGTCCTAATTTTTGTGTTAACCAAGACGCCCTTTTCAGGTTTTTACCTTGATCCCTTTTTTCTTTTCTTTTCTTTTTTTTTTCAGGCATAATATTTCTTCACCGCATCTGAATTTACTGGATTAGGTAACTCCTTCCCATCTATTTCAATGAGAATCAAAGCTCCGCCTGAGAAAGCCTTCTTCACAACGTATGGTCCTTCCCAATTTGGTGACCATTTTCCTCACAAATCTTTTTGTATTGGGAGAATCTTTCTCAACACGAGTTCTCCCTCATAGAATTCTCTTGGCCGTACTTTCTTATCATGGGCCGCGATCATTCTCTTTTGGTATATCTGTCCGTGACAAATTGCCTTTAGACGTTTTTCCTCGATGAGGTTTAACTGGTCATATCGAGCCCGAACCCATTCTGCTTCCTCTAGTTTCGATTCCATTAAGACTCGTAGAGAAGGGATCTCAACTTCGATAGGTAGCACAGCCTCCATTCCATAAACTAGAGAGAAAGGACTTGCACCCGTAGATGTCCGCACAGATGTGCGATATGCATACAAGGCAAATGGTAGCTTCTCGTGCCAGTCTTTATATGTCTCGGTCATTTTTCCAATGATTTTCTTGATGTTTTTATTTGCTGCTTCAACGGCCCCATTCATCTTTGGGCGATAGGGCGAGGAGTTATGATGCTTTATTTGAAATTGTTCGCACACTTCCTTCATCATCTTGTTGTTCAGATTCAATGCGTTATCTGAAATGATTCTTTCGGGCAAACCATATCGACAAATGATTTCCTTTTTCAAAAACCTACAAACTGCAGTTTTCGTCACATTGGCAAATGAAGCGGCTTCTATCCATTTTGTGAAGTAATCAATAACCACAAAAATGAATCGGTGTCCATTAGAAGCCTTTGGGAAAATTGGCCCTATAACATCCATGCCCCACATAGAAAAAGGCCACGGAGAAGTCATGACATGAAGGGGCGAAGGGGCTGCATGGATTTTATCACCGTAAATTTGGCATTTGTGGCATTTCCTTGCAAAGCTAATGCAGTCGCTTTCCATCGTCAACCAGTAGTAACCGAGTCTTATAATCTTCCTGGCCATAGTGAAACCATTGGCATGTGTCCCACAGACTTCCTCATGTACATCTTCAAGTATTTTTCTGGCTTCGGCGGCATCTACACATCTCAAGAGCACTGATCTTTTTCTCTTTTATGCAGATGTCCCCATCAAGAACGAATCCATTGCCATTCTTCCGATTGTTCTTTTCGTCGTTCTCATTCGCTTGTTCGGATACATTTGATTCTTGATATATTCTAAGACATCATGGAACCAAGGTCGTCCGTCTGGCTCTTTTTCAATGCTGAAGCAATATGCAGGGACTTCATATATGCTCATTTGAAGAGGCATTATCTCTGTTTCTTTGTTTGCTCTGAACATTGAAGCCAAAGTGGCTAGGGCATCAGCTAATTGGTTTTCTTCTCGTGGGAAGTAATTAAAAGTTATTTCTTTAAATTCTTTAATCAGTCCTGCCACTAGATCGCTGTATTTGACTAATTTCGAATCTCTTACTTCTCAATCTCCACGGATTTGGTATATCACCAATGCTGAGTCTCCATACACCTCTAAAGTTTTGATGTTTCGTTCAATAGCTGCACGAAGTCCCATGATACAGGCTTCATACTCTGCTATATTGTTGGTACAGAAGAAATTCAGCCTGGCAGTGAACGGGTAATGATTCCCTTCTGGCGATACCAAGATTGCTCCAATTCCATGCCCCAACGCATTTGATGCACCATCAAAACTCATGTTCCATGGCTTCTCATTTGATGACTCGGATTCCTTTTCTGTGATGCACATTAAGTCTTCATCTGGAAAATCAAATCTCAAGGGCTCATACTCCTCTGTCGTTCGAGCCGCTAAGAAATTCGCTATTGCACTTCTTTTTATCGACTTCTGACTCACATAGACGATATCATACTCCGATAATAAGATTTGCCATCGTGCCATTCTTCCTGAGAGTGCAAAGATTCCATCATGTATTTTATTGGATCCGACCGAGATTAACCACGTCGTATGATACAACATATATTGCCTGAGTCTCCGAGCTACCCAAACCAGAGCGCAACAGTATTTTTCAATGGACGAATACTTGGCCTCGTACTCAGTGAACTTTTTGCTGAGGTAGTAAATCGCCTTTTCTTTCTTTCCTGACTCGTCGTGCTGCCCCAGAACGCAACCTATTGAATTCTCGAACACAGTCAGATACAATATCAGTGGTCTTCCCGGAATTGGTGGTACTAGTACCGGAGGACTAGACAAATATTGTTTTATCTTATCAAAGGCCATCTGACATTCCTCGTTCCATTCTCCCGGATTATGCTTTCGAAGAAGCCGAAAGATTGGGTCGCATTGATTGGTAAGTTGAGCAATGAACCGAGCGATGTAATTCAACCTCCCTAAAAATCCTCTGACTTCTTTTTGCGTGCGCGGCGGTGGTAACTCTTGAATGGCTTTTATTTTGTCTGGATCAACTTCAATACCTCTTTCGCTGACGATGAAGCCTAGCAATTTTCCCGAGGTAGCTCCAAACGTACATTTGGCCGGATTAAGCTTTAGCTGGAACTTTCTCAGTCTATCGAACAACTTCTTCAAGTTTACTACATGCTCCTCTTCCCCTCGGGATTTAGCAATCATATCGTCGACGTAGACCTCTATTTCTTTAATGCATCATGTCATGGAACAACGTTACCATAGCTCTCTGATATGTTGCCCCGGCATTCTTCAATCCGAACGGCATTACCTTATAGCAGAATGTTCCCCACATCGTTATGAAGGTAGTTTTCTCCATATCTTCCGGAGCCATCTTTATCTGATTATAACCCGAGAATCCATCCATGAACGAAAACAATGAATGCTTGGCTGTGTTATCTACCAACGTATCGATGTGTGGCAAAGAAAAATTACCTTTGGGACTCGCTCGATTCAAGTCACAATAATCTACACACATTCGTACTTTGCCGTCTTTCTTTGGTACCGGGACTATGTTAGCCACCCATTCAGGATATTTAGAGGCTTGTAGGAAACCAGCGTCAAATTGCTTCTTGACTTCCTCTTTTATTTTCAACAATATCTCAGGTCTCATCCGTCTTAGCTTTTGTTGAATGGGTTTGCATTCTGGCTTTAACGGGAGTTTATGGACCACCACATCTTCATTCAATCCTGGCATGTCCTGATATAACCATGCGAATACATCTTTGTACTCACGGAGCAAAGCAATCAAATTATGCCTGATGTTCCCCGAAATAGAGGTCCCAATCTTCACTTCTTGTTTCCTTTCTTCAGTTCCCAGATTTATTGTTTCGACAAATTCCTGATGAGGCAAGATCTGTTTATCCTCTTGTTCCACCATTCTTAACAAGTCGGGAGACGAGACATAGTCTTCAGCATTTTCTTCGGCTTTGAATTCTCCTAAACAAACGGCCTTCTCAAAATCGATTTCAAGACTCGTAACGGGTTCGTTCATGCCGTTGATATCTGAGCACTTGAAAGTTGAATGGAAAAGGAAACTATAGAGGGACATCCAAGTATTGGGACCAAGATGAAATGTTATGACATGGTATGGAGCAGATGTAAGGATAGGCTATGAAATGAGAAAATGATTAATAATGCGAAAGAACGTGATAGAATGCATCTTCATTGATATTCATTTGAATGATAAAGAGCGAATGCAAGCTCTTACAAAAGAATTCTATTATATCTAAGGACACAATAGAGGGTTAATGTTTGAGCATTACTCTGAAGACTTATAAACTACAAGAAGGTCTTCAGCAGTCCAATTGTTCAACATGAAGCCCGGGAGATAAGGGCGTATCCTTGAGACGTCCTTACTTGCGCCATCTCCTTTGTCAAGGACATTTATACTGATATTCTGGAGACCCCTTTCAATGAATAACAATGTGCTTCAAGCGCTGTCTTGTTCGGGGTACATCGTTCCTACAGACGTAAATGTTTTTGACAAAGGAGGGTAAGCTATAGGCTCTCATTCTATTTCCCGGCCTAAGGTCATTGCGATCTTTCTCTCTTGATCCTTCTTCTATTGTCTCCTTCTTTGACATATGTTCGACTGAAAACCTAAACCGTATCTGGACTGGTGGTGTACTGGCTTCAGAGCCCTGGCTATTCCTTGCAGATATCTCCCTAAACCTCTTCTTGCTCGAGCCCCTCTTCCTACAGTCAACCTGACACCCATTTTGGTATTTCTTGAGAGTTTTGGTACAGGAATTCTGTTTCCTCGGCGACAAATGTGGCATTGACAAATTCAAGGGATCGAAAGAACATTCCACAAATCTCTTTATTCACTTCAATGTATGGTGCGTCAGTAGAAATAGATGCTACAATGTCTTCTTCTCCCTCGACGGTGACCAAACAGCCATCCATAATAAATTTCACCTTTTGGTGGAGGGATGATGGGACTGCTCCAGCAGAATGGATCCAGGGTCTTCCCAAGAGGCAATTGTATGACGGTGTAATGTCCATGACTTGAAATTCCACATCGTATATATACGGGCCCACTTCCAGAGGAATTTCAATCTTTCCCATAACTTCGCGCCTCGTCCCATTGAAAGCCCTTACCGTGGAATGACAAGGCCTTAAGTAGGACAGATCCATCGGGATCCTGGAAAGTGTGGCCAAAGGCATAACGTTGAGTGCCGACCCATTGTCGATGAGCACATTGGGTATTATATAGCCCTTGCAGCGAGTCGTAATATGCAGAGCCTCTACCGTTTGGCGGTATTTCATTGTCACTAAAAGAAATGAAATTATCCGCATTCAAATTATTTACCCACCGATCAAGCTTCTCAACAGATATGTTATTTGATACGTAAGCTTGATTCAGCACCTTCAACAGAGCATTTCGGTGTGGCTCGAGTTTAACAAAGATAGAGATAGGACCGAGATTCGGCCGGTCGCTTATTTAATCTGTTCCACCACGTTGTACTCACAGTGCTTGATAAAACTTTAAGAATTCTGTGCTTCTTCCTCATCCACGAGCTTTTTAATTTGTGGTACGGGTGGAACTTCTTGCTCATCTTCTACTCATTCATCACCGCTTTCCTTTCTTTTGTTTCAAGTCACTATTTTTCTTTGCTTGGCTCGACTTCTTTAGAATAGCACCGCCCACTTCGAGTAAAATGACCTACCTCCCCACATCTCCGCTTATGGCTTGGACTTTCCACCTTCTGGTGTGACGATATTAATATCATACTTCCATGGTACGGCTTTGTCGTCCTTATAGGGGAAAGGAGATGGTACTTTAATGATCATCTTCGGTTTTACCAACTCTTTCTTCGCATCATAATAAATTATCAACAGTCGATCGGCGCTATACGGGAAACCTGAAGATTGATTGTCGGAGGCGCATATTTCTCCTCTATCGGTCTCTTCACCTTTATAAAAAATCTCGATCTCCTTATCATCTATCATATTTTGCAGCAGTCTCCTGAACTCTTCGCAGGACTGAATGTTGTGTCCTTTACTATTATGGAATCCGCAAAAACTTTGACCTTTTGTAATTTTTCCTTCGAACACACCGTTAGGACGACAGAGTAAACCCTTTTCAACTAGTACCTCCCAGATTTTCTGCAGAGGTGCTCTTATTTCAGAAACCCATCTTCTACTTTGTCGTTTGTCCTCCTCTCCTACTGCACTTACATTCCCTTCGGTGTGGTTTGGGAATGGGTTCCCGGCCGTACTGCCAGTACCATCAAATCGTAGAATGCCCGCATCGATGAGTCCTTGAGCTTTCCTTTTGAAGGCCAGACAGTTTTCCGTAGAGTGCCCCTGGTTTCCGGCGTGGTATGCGCAACTGGCATTTGGATCGTACCATTTCGGGTATGGGAGTTTCAGGGGTGCCATGTAATGAGGAGAGATCAACTGTTTCTCCAAAAGTTTAGGATATAACTCCCCATACGACACAGGGATGGGGGTAAATTGTGGTCTCTCGGTGTTAGGTCTTGCTGGCCTTGGCTCATTTCTGGGCTGGCTTTGACTGGGTACCGTGTTTTGTGGAAATGTGGTGACAGGTCTTTGGTGATTCGCGGCGTATACGGGGTAGGCAGGAGGTGGAGCTTGGTAGTATGGGGTTTGAGGGGGATAATAGAAATTCGGAGGTGGATAGTTTCGAGGTTGGGGTTGGTTTGGATACGGATTAGGGGCATAACGGCGTCCCATTCCCACAATGTGGGCTTTTGGTTCTTTCTTCTTCATGGGTGCTATCTTTCTTGAACTTTCTGAACCTTCCATCCTCCCACTTCTAATGGCACCCTCGATAAGCTCGCCGGATATTACGATATCCGAAAAATCCTTTGTAGCGCTTCCCACTAGTTTGTCATAAAATGGAGCCTTTAAGGTATTGATAAAGAGAACGGCTATCTCCGTTTTTGTTAGTGGGGGTTCCACTTGGGCCAAGACGTCCCTCCATCTTTGCGCATACTGTCTAAAAGTCTTTGACGGTTTTTTCTCCATCATTTGTAAGGTCATCCGGTCTGGCACCATATCCGATACATGCTTGTATTGCTCACAGAATGCTGATGCCAAATCTTTCCAAGATCGGATCTTTTCCTACTAAGTCTTGGTTGTACCACTTTGAGAGCTGATCCTACTAGACTATCTTGAAAACAATGTATGAGTAGTTTGTCTTCATTCACATAGCCGGTCATTTTTCGGCAAAACATGATGAGATGCTCTTTTGGGCATCTTGTCCCATCGTACTTTTCAAAATCCGGTACCTTAAACTTTGGAGGCAGAATTAGATCAGGTACCAAGCTGAGTTCTTTAGCACCTAGTGCCGAGAAGACTTCAGTGCCTTCAATTGCTTTAAGTCTTTCCTCCAAACTCTTATACTTCTCTTGAGCCTCGTGATCCTCCATTCTCAACCTGGCTATCTCCACTGGATCGTCCAAATCTGGAACAATTGGATTAGCAGGATTGGCCCCAGGATTTAATATGAATATTCCTTGTCCTAAATGAGCAGGTGGCACTGGCCGTTGCACTGGATCTGCGGGTTCCCCTTGGGTGTACCCCCTTTGTGCTGCGTGGACATGTGGCGGAGTGAATCCGGGAGGATAGAGCGGGTCTTGATTGTGATTAACTCTTAGCCGAGGTTCCTCGATGTCAGGGCTCTGCATGGGTCCTTTTCCTTTAACTAAAGCTAACATCATCTCCATCATCTTGTTCATTTGATCTTTCTGTTCGAGCGATTCCTCTCGTGATCGCACCATTAAGTCTCTCGTCTCTTGCTGTGACCTAGCCAATTGTTCTTGTAATTCCTTTTGGATTCTTTCCATTCTTTCAATTCTTTCATTGAATTCAGCCTCCATTGTTCTAGCCTGTCGACGCGTTCTATACGAGTGGCGTGATTCCAGATTTGAAGTATTGCAACTGCGCATTACATGATTCTAACCTTAGTGAACGATTATGAAACATGCAATGAATGAATAAGATGTATGCACGACAAATGAATGTTGAATAAATGACGAATGAATGTTAGTTATGAATAAATATGCAAGAATTTGGTGTTGATTTCAAGATAGCCCCTATTTAGGCATTTCATTCATCCAAAGAGTTCATTACAAAACATTTCGTCATTTTGATTTGGCTATTACACGAACTTTCTAGCTACTTCACTATATTTCTTTATTCGCTCTAAGAATTTCGATATGCTCGATCGTTGACTCGGCAGGAATTGGCAGCTGAGATCCTCTGCTTCATCTGATAATTGTACCATTTGCATGGCCGCTTCACGGATTTTGTTGATCAAGAAGCCAAGTTGCATCTCTCTTTCTTGGAGGTCCATTTTATAAGCGTGAATGTCTCTATCATATTGATCGTTCTTCTCTTCTAAAGCTTTTAAGAGACTATCCAATTGTTGCTGACGGTCTTGCAATATGACCTCTAAATCCCGTATCCTTTCTTTTAGTTCCCAAAATTTAGATCGACTGGTTATTACCTCGGCAGACACGGATTCATATTCTGCATTCTTCTTCCTTAGCTCCACCATAGTCCGTGCGGCCTTTTCCTCTTCCTTTTTCGCTTTTCCCTTCCAGAACTCCATTCCCCCTTTGATGTTGCTTATCTCCTCTTTCCATTCCGATGATGATTTGTCTAACCCGCTATTCTTGATGGTGACTCTCAATTTCTTGTTTTCCAAATGAAGGTCCCTTAAATCATTTCTTACAACTTCCATTTCCTTTTGCACTTTCTCGGTTTTAGACCTTTCAATCTGAACATCGATTTTTAGCTGGTAATTTTCCTCTTGCAGAGCACTGAGATCCCTTGATATCTTGGTCTTCTCGTGTAACACCCCTTAACCCCAAACTGTTGCCGGAACGAGGTTATGAGGCATTACCGGACATATCAGACAACTTACGAATAATTTACAATTAATATAAGTTTTATAGTATAATATAATAATTAAGTCCCTATCTTGGACTCTCGAAGTTCAACACGTATTAAAAGAAGAACGGAACTTGTTCGCGTATTCCAAATATATATATATTTTTTTTTATAAAAATTTCGGCAGCATTTCTGCTTATTTTTACTTAACCCTCCTGCAAATTCAAACCAAAACAACCAACACCAATATTTCACATTCATATAACTAATATTTATATCATTAACAAAATTTTAACTTAATAACTATCATAGCATCATTCAAAATTGGTTAAAAACTTCATTCATTTAACAACTTAATGTTCATGTATCAAAATATCATGTACTTTCCTTACCATTTCATTTAACCATCTAAATTTTATAATTCGTCCTTCACTACCCTAAGTAATATACATATTTAAGTGACTAAACAACACTTATATACATACCACCTTTACCCAAAAGAAAAATACACATCACCAAGTTCGTGTTGGAGTCGGGATTGTTCTGGATGCTTTGAGCCTAATACTTGACTTCTACTAACCTGCGCACGGAGACAACCAACAGACACTGAGTATGAATATACTCAGTGGTATTACTATAAATCAGGACTATTTAATATTAATAAATTACAAACATCAACCATAAATTTTATAATTATTTAAACCACTTTTATATATATTTATTTTACTTCATAAAATCTTAAATTCATAATTCATTTTCCTCATACTAACTCAATTCATAATTTAGTTCATACATTTTTTTTTCTCATACTTTTCAATAGTACTAAACAAATAATCCCATTTTCAAAATTTCATTTCAATTATTTACCCTATTAACAAAGCTCGGACTATGATAGATACGCGATTTCCACCCAAACACACCAAAATATTGTAAATCCTCCATAACACACCGTATAATATTTCCCCAAACACACCAATAAGGCATTAAATGCCTAGTCGGATAAACCAAGTATGTAATAACAAAACATCTTCTCGGCCGAACTACAATCTCTTCATCACATCACAAATCCAATGGCATGCCATTTGTATCGAATCTAGTCCGACAAGTTAATAGGGTATTATTTTACTTTTTCTAATTTTAATTTCACATACTTACCTCAAGTCTTATTTACCATATATAACAATTAAAAATTTCAGCAATCAATAATAATTAAAATTTGAATTATAGTAATACACACCGTAATTCTCCCGTTTTAGTCCTCGATGACTTTCTCCTTTCCTTTTGATGCTGATGTTTCAGGTTCTTTGTTGGCTACGAAAATAATAATTTATAATCATCAATACAACATGATTCAATTTAATTCATGAGCCTAAACATGCAAATTTAACCATTTTTAATGTATATATATATAATTTCACCATTAAGCTGTCTACTTGAGTCATTGTTACTAAATTATTTATATCTTGAGCTACGAAACTTCAAATTAATATCCGTAAATTTTCCTTAAAACTAGACTCATATATATTCTAACCATAAAATTTTCAGAATTTTTGGTCTAGCCATTTAATACAGTTTATTCATCAAATACTCCCCTATTATTTCATTTGACAGTTCTGACCTCTCTCTACTAAAAATAAATTATCTCATTGTACAGAACTCGAATAAGGTTCTTGTTTATTTATTTTGAAACTAGATTCATTAAGGAGTTTACATATATAAATTACACTCCATAATAATTTTTGTACAATTTTTAATAATTTTCCAAATTTAAAACAGGGCATCTAGAAATCACCCCGAACTAGTATTACAAAACTTCAAATATCTCTTGATTCATCAATTAATTGCTTACACTGTTTCTACTATAAGAAACTAGACTCAATAAGATTTAATTCCATATTTTGTTCATCCTCTAGTTCAATTTATAAAATTTTTAGTGAAATTTCAAAGTCAGACCATTGCTACTTCCCAATACTGTTTTGATGTAAAATGTTAATAACCAAATTTATAACACCAATTCACACCTTATTCCTATTCAAATTTCATTTAAACTCAAATTTAACTATTAAATTTTCAACATATTTTCTTAATTCTGAATTTTCCTCAATTTAGTCCCTAAAACACAAAACTTATAGCTTACTTTGCAATTCAATCCTTATTTCATTTCTAACTTGAATTCCTATCAATTTAACCCCTAATTCATCTTTTTATTCAACATGAACAATATTTAGAAATCTAATAACTTTCAAAATATCAACTTAATTTCATCAAAACTTTGTTCTAAAGCTTTTAAAACATCAAAATTAAGTAAAAATGGCTAAATTGACTTACCTATTAAACTTCCAAGCTTTAAAATCCCTATTTCCCCTATTTCCTTTCTTTCCTTTCTTTTTCTCCTTCTTTCTCCCCTGTTTCGTTTCTTCTCTGTTTCTTTTTGTTATGTTTCTTTAATTCTTTTATGTTATATTTTATATTTAATTAATTTAATAAATATCTATTCTAATAACAAATACTAATATTACAATTGGATACATATTTAAATTTTACATTTGTACCAATAATTTTATTACAATTGTCATTATTTAATTTGTTTCTCAAACAAAAAATCTCATAATTTAATAATTTAATTATTTAATTAACAAATATCTTTTACTTAAATTATAAGTAATTTAGTATTTAAATTACAAATGTACCAATACAATTCTTACACATGTATATTTTATTACCATACAATTGTCTTCTATTTAATTTATTTATAATATATTATTAATTAAATAATCATAATAATTTAATATAAAACTATAATAATAATCATTATAATATATATATGATTTAATATATAAAACCTAAATAAAATCTTTGATTTTATTTCAATATGTCATACTCAATTTATGTAAATGGCTTAATTGCCATTTTGATCCTTTTTATTTTCTATTACTTTAGAATTAAACTTTTACCCCTTTTTTAATTTAGTTCTTTTTGCTAATTATTCTAAATTAAGCTAATTTCACCTAATTAATTCCTAATTAGACACACCACTAGGCTCATAAATATTTTTAATAATTATTTTCGAACTTATTTCACTAAGACGGAGGCCCTATAACTCACTTTTCCTGGTGCCGAAATTTGGTCATTACATTTCTCCCCTTTAATAAATTTCGTCCTCGAAATTTACTCGAGAAGAGATGAGGATATTGTACTCTCATAGTTTCCTCTGGTTCCCAAGTCGCTTCTTCAACATTATGATTTCTCCATAGGACTTTCACTAAAGGAACCTTTTTATTTCTTCATTCTTTCACTTCCTGCATAAAATTTGAACTGGCTCTTCTTCGTATGATAGGTCGGTCGAACTTCAATATCTTCTGTAGAAATTATATGAGAAGGATCTGATCTATATTTTCGTAGCATCAAAACATGAAAAACATCATGAATCCTTTGTAATTCGGAAAGGTAAAGCCAATCGATATGCAATCGGTCTAATTCTTTCCACTATTTCATACGGCCCAATGAAACGTGGGGTCAATTTACCTTTCCGACCAAATCTCAAAACTTTTTCCAAGGAGAAACCTTTAGAAATACTTTGTCTCCAACTGAATATTCAATGTCTCGACGCTTTCAAATCGGCATAAGACTTTTGTCTGTCGAAAGCAACCTTCAATCTGTCTTTGATCTTCTTAATTGTTTCCTCCGTTTCTTGAATCAATTCCGGCCCAATTACTTTCTTTTCATTCAACTCCGTCCAACATACTGGTGATCTACATTTTCGACCATATAATGCTTCATTCATACGAGAGCCATCCGAATACTAGATTGGAAACTATTATTATAGACAAACTCAGCTAGTGGCAAATATCGCTCCCAACCTCGCTTTAAAATCGATAATACAAGCTCAAGCATATCTTCTAGTACTGAATTACCTGCTCGATCGTCCGTCGGTTTGAGGATGAAGTCAGATCTTGAAACTAAGTCTAGTACCCAACGACTCATGTAACTGTCTCCAAAATCTCGATGTGAACCGAGGATCTCGATCTGAAATTATTGATATCGAAATGCCATGTAGTCTAACAATTTCTCGAATATACACGTCGCGCAAAGCTTCGCAACGACCAATCGATCCCCGATCGCTATAAAATGTGCCGACTTGGTAAGTCTATCAACTATCACCCAAATAGCATTCTTTTTGCTTGCTGACAATGGTAATCCCATAATAAAATCCATCGTGATGCGATCCTATTTCCATTCAGGAATATTAATAGGCTGAAGCAATCCAGTAGGAACCTGATGTTCTGCCTTTACCCGTTGGCAAGTCAAACATTTACTTACAAATTCTACTATGTCTCTTTTCATCCCTGGCCACCAGTATAATTCTCTTAAATCTCGATACATTTTTGTGCCTCCGGGGTGCATAACAAATGAACTATCATGAGCTTCCCGTAGAATCAACTCTTTAAGCTTAGAAGTATTTGGAATACAAATCCGATTTCGAAACCTCAAGCGTCCACAATCATCAATACTAAAATTTTCTGCTGTGCCATTCTGTACCATCTCTCTTTTCACCAATAATTTATGATCTTCCAACTGAGCTGATCTAATCTGATCAAACATTACCGGTTTTACTCTCAATTCGGCCAAAAGACTCCCATCATCAGTGATACTAAGCCGTGCAAACATTGCCCGTAATTCAATTGCAGCTTTTCTACTCAATGCATCCGCTACAACATTAGCTCTTCCCGGATGATAGTCTATAACACAATCATAATCTTTCAGAAGCTCGATCCAACGCCTTTGTCTCAAATTCAATTCCTTCTGAGAAAGAAGATACTTCAAACTCTTATGGTCAGTATAGATGTAGCATTTTTCACCATAAAGATAATGTCTCCAAATCTTCAATGTGAAAATCACAGCTGCTAACTCAAGATCATGAGTCGGATAATTCCTTTCATGTGGTTTCAATTGATGAGATGCATAGGCTATTACCTTCCCATCTTGCATCAATACACAACCCAAACCACTCAAAGAAGCATCACTATACACTACAAAATCTTTACCCGATTCTGGCAATGTCAAAACTGGTGCCTCGGTTAACATTCGCTTCAATGTTTCAAAACTTTTCTGACACTGATCATCCCAAATAAAAAGAACATTCTTCTGTAGCAACTTGGTCATCGGCAAAGCTATCTTCGAAAATCCATTTACAAATCTTCTGTAATACCCAGCTAAACCAAGAAAACTGCGTACCTCCGATATATTCTTTGGCGCCTTCCACTGAACAATTGCTTCGATCTTTTTCGGATCAACTCGGATTCCATCTGCAAATACTACATGTCCCAGAAATACCACTTCTGATAACCAGAACTCGCATTTACTGAGCTTTCCATATAGCTGTTTCTCTCATAAAATTTGTAGAACTATTCAAGATGTTGATCATGTTCGACTCGACTTTGAATAAACCAATATATCATCAATAAAACCACCACAAATTGATCTAAATACGGCTGAAAGATACGATTCATGAGATCCATAAAAGCAGCTGGGGCATTTGTTAACCCAAATGGCATTACCAAGAACTCATAATGACCATACCTCGTACGGAAAACTATTTTCGGTACATCACTTTCTTTTACCTTCAACTGATAGTAAACCGACCTTAAGTCAATCTTCGAAAACACAGAAGCTCCTCTCAACTGATCAAATAAATCATCAATGCGAGGCAGCAGGTACTTATTTTTAATTGTTACCTTAGTCAATTGTCGGTAATCAATACAAAGTCGCATAGAGCCATCTTTCTTTTTAACAAATAATACCGGAGCTCCCCACGGTGATATACTCGGTCGAATAAAGCCACGATCTAACAAATCTTGCAACTGTATCTTCAATTCTTTCAACTCTGTAGGTGACATCCGATACGGAGATATAGAGATTGGTGTAGTACCCGGATAAACTTCTATAGCAAATTCAACTTCTCTATCTGGCGGTAAACCCGGTAATTCCTCAGGAAATACATCAGGAAATTCGCAAACTGTTCGGATCTTGCTACATTGACTTCCAACCGAATCGAGTTAATAACATATGCCAAATATGCTTTGAACAACCTCGTTGAAGTAATTTACTAGCCTTTATTGCTTTGAAATGATACGTGTTTACCACTAGTAGTGCGAATACCGCCTACTTCAATTCGATCCCCACTGTCTGTTTGAATACTAAATTTCTTTTTATAACAGTCCAAAATTACTCTATATTCGGATAGCCAATCCATTCCCAATATTATATCAAAATCCCCAAATGGCATAATCAACAAGTCAACAGGAAAAATTTTATTCTTTATAATTAACGGGCATCTCGGACAAACCTGATTCACTAACACTGTTTGGCCTAGCGGACTTGACACCTCTATAGACACTTTAGACATTTCAGATTCTAATTTCCCCGATTCGACTAATTTTGAGTTTATATAAGAGTGTGACGAACCCGGATCAATTAAAGCATAAATAGGCTCAGAATACAATAGAAATATACCTGTAACAACATCGTGTGCATCACCCTCCTCACGGGTCCTGACTACGTACGCTCTGGCCGACGCTCTGGCCTCTGACTGTTGTGTAACTATATCGCTGTTTCTTCTGACACCTCCACCTCTAGACATAGAACCCGAACCACCCCTACTAGATCCTCTCGCGCCACGAGCGATGATACTGATCTTTGAGATGTTGCAGGTGTGGCACTTTCACCTTTCGGACAATCTTGGATGAAATGATCTGTAGCCCCACATCGAAAACATCATCGAGTTATTCTCCAACATTCACCTAAATGTTTCTTTCCGTAGTACTCACAGTCTGAAATTTCTATACTTCGAGATGGACCTCTCACACTACTAGTAGATACTGTCATCTGTTTACCTCTGCTTCTACCACCTCTGTCTGAACTAAAACTGGATCTCCAGTCACTTCTTGATTCTCTGAATCTCTTCGGTAATGGATTAGAACTAGTAGTTCCTATACGTTTCCCAGCTGATTTACCAATTTCTGATTTTTTATCCAGGCCCAGTACTTGTTCTATCATTTTTGCTCGCTCAACCAGATCAACAAGTTCAGTAATTCTGAGACTTACCAATTGAATCTTGATTTCATCTCGCAGTCCCCGTAGAAATCGTTTACAACTATCAGCCTCGGTTGGAACATATTCTAAAGCATACCTGCTCAATCTAGAGAACTCTCGCTCATAATCCAATAATCGACATATTCCCTGTTTCAACACTAAAAACTCTTGTTTTTCTCTTCGATGTCTGATTCCCCAATGTACTTCTTCCGAAATTCTTTTGAAATAAGTCCCAAGTTACCTGATCATCCGGCAAATGTCTAACCACAGATTCCCACCAGAGATACGCTTCTCCTTGTAACAGTGATACAGCACATATCAGACTCTCTCGGGAGGTGCAGTCTAATTGTTGCAAAACTCTTTTTGTTGTTTCTATCCAATTTTCAGCAACGGATGGATCAGCTCCTTTTAATCCCTGAAATTTCGTGGCACCATATTTTCGT
This sequence comes from Gossypium longicalyx, assembly GCA_025698465.1. Classification (NCBI taxonomy): domain Eukaryota; kingdom Viridiplantae; phylum Streptophyta; class Magnoliopsida; order Malvales; family Malvaceae; genus Gossypium; species Gossypium longicalyx. The sequence continues at coordinate 91,771,603 of CM047004.1, forward strand.
AGCTCTTTAATCGGGGCCTGTCTGACAGTAGGTATAGATGTAGTAGCAGGTATAGCTCTCACTATATGCTGTAACGCATCAGCTATATCTCTTAACACTTGTGAGGTATTTCTTTCTCTCCCTACGTTAGGAGATTGATTATCTAACGGATTCACACTAGGTGTAGCAGATTCAGTTTCTTCTAATTCTTGACTTCCAGTATACATTTCCTGTTCAACATTATCCATTCTTTCATCTGACATTTTATCTATAAAACAAAATCAAATAAATACATTAGCATCCAAAAATCCCGACTCAATTTCGACTCGACAGTGGCATGTACTTCTAAACTCACTTCCGAGCCCAATTTAGCCCAAGAATCGGCTAAACCTGATAGCTCTGATACCAACAACTGTAACACCCCCTAACCCCAAACCGTTGTTTTAACGAGGTTATGAGGCATTACCGGACATATCAGACAACTTACGAATAATTTACAATTAATATAAGTTTTATAGTATAATATAATAATTAAGTCCCTATCTTGGACTCTCGAAGTTCAACACGTATTAAAAGAAGAACGGAACTTGTTCGCGTATTCCAAATTTTTTTTTATAAAATTTTGCAACATTTCTGCTTATTTTTACTTAACCCTCATGCAAATTCAAACCAAAACAACCAACACCAATATTTCACATTCATATAACTAATATTTATATCATTAACAAAATTTTAACTTAATAACTATCATAGCATCATTCAAAATTGGTTAAAAACTTCATTCATTTAACAACTTAATGTTCATGTATCAAAATATCATGTACTTTCCTTACCATTTCATTTAACCATCTAAATTTTATAATTCGTCCTTCACTACCCTAAGTAATATACATATTTAAGTGACTAAACAACACTTATATACATGCCACCTTTACCCAAAAGAAAAATACACATCACCAAGTTCGTGTTGGAGTCGGGATTGTTCTGGATGTTTGGGCCTAATACTTGACTTCTACTAACTGCGCATACGAGACAAATCGTCATGTGAGTATGAATATACTCAGTGGTATTACTATAAATCAGGACTATTTAATATTAATAAATTACAAACATCAACCATAAATTTTATAATTATTTAAACCACTTTTATATATATATTTATTTTACTTCATAAAATCTTAAATTCATAATTCATTTTCCTCATACTAACTCAATTCATAATTTAGTTCATACATTTTTTTTCTCATACTTTTCAATAGTACTAAACAAATAATCCCATTTTCAAAATTTCATTTCAATTATTTACCCTATTAACAAAGCTCGGACTATGATAGATACACGGATTTCCACCCAAACACACCCGAAATATTGTAAATCCTCCATAACACACCGGTATAATATTTCTCCCCAAACACACCAATAAGGCATTAAATGCCTAGTCGGATAAACCGAAGTATGTAATAACAGAAACATCTTCTCGGCCGAACTACAATCTCTTCATCACATCACAAATCCAATGGCATGCCATTTGTATCGAATCTAGTCCGACAAGTTAATAGGGTATTATTTTACTTTTTCTAATTTTAATTTCACATACTTACCTCAAGTCTTATTTACCATATATAACAATTAAAAATTTCAGCAATCAATAATAATTAAAATTTGAATTATAGTAATACACACCGTAATTCTCTCGTTTTAGTCCTCGATGACTTTCTCCTTTCCTTTTGATGCTGATGCTTCAGGTTCTTTGTTGGCTACGAAAATAATAATTTATAATCATCAATACAACATGATTCAATTTAATTCATGAGCCTAAACATGCAAATTTAACCATTTTTAATGTATATATATAATTTCACCATTAAGCTGTCTACTTGAGTCATTGTTACTAAATTATTTATATCTTGAGCTACGAAACTCCAAATTAATATCCGTAAATTTTTCCTTAAAACTAGACTCATATATCTTCTAACCATAAAATTTCCAGAATTTTTGGTCTAGCCATTTAATACAGTTTATTCATCAAATACTCCCCTGTTATTTCATTTGACAGTTCTGACCTCTCTCTACTAAAAATAAATTATCTCATTGTACAGAACTCGAATAAGGTTCTTGTTTATTTATTTTGAAACTAGATTCATTAAGGAGTTTACATATATAAATTACACTCCATAATAATTTTTGTACAATTTTTAATAATTTTCCAAAGTTAAAACAGGGCATCTCGAAATCACCCCGAACTAGTATTACAAAACTTCAAATATCTCTTGATTCATCAATTAATTGCTTACACTGTTTCTACTATAAGAAACTAGACTCAATAAGCTTTAATTTCATATTTTGTTCATCCTCTAGTTCAATTTATAAAATTTTTAGTGAAATTTCAAAGTCAGACCATTGCTACTTCCCAAAACTGTTTTGATGTAAAATGTTAATAACCAAATTTATAACACCAATTCACACCTTATTCCTATTCAAATTTCATTTAAACTCAAATTTAACTATTAAATTTTCAACATATTTTCTTAATTCTGAATTTTCCTCAATTTAGTCCCTAAAACACAAAACTTATAGCTTACTTTGCAATTCAATCCTTATTTCATTTCTAACTTGAATTCCTATCAATTTAACCCCTAATTCATCTTTTTATTCAACATGAATAATATTTAGAAATCTAATAACTTTCAAAATATCAACTTAATTTCATCAAAACTTTGTTCTAAAGCTTTTAAAACATCAAAATTAAGTAAAAATGGCTAAATTGACTTACCTATTAAACTTCCAAGCTTTAAAATCCCTATTTCCCTATTTCCTTTCTTTCCTTTCTTTTTCTCCTTCTTTCTCCCTGTTTCGTTTCTTCTCTGTTTCTTTTTGTTATGTTTCTTTAATTCTTTTATGTTATATTTTATATTTAATTAATTTAATAAATATCTATTCTAATAACAAATACTAATATTACAATTGGATACATATTTAAATTTTACATTTGTACCAATAATTTTATTACAATTGTCATTATTTAATTTGTTTCTTAAACAAAAATCTCATAATTTAATAATTTAATTATTTAATTAACAAATATCTTTTACTTAAATTATAAGTAATTTAGTATTTAAATTACAAATGTACCAATACAATTCTTACACATGTATATTTTATTACCATACAATTGTCTTCTATTTAATTTATTTATAATATATTATTAATTAAATAATCATAATAATTTAATATAAAACTATAATAATAATCATTATAATATATATATGATTTAATATATAAAACCTAAATAAAATCTTTGATTTTATTTCAATATGCCGCCTCAATTTATGTAAATGGCTTAATTGCCATTTTGATCCTTTTTATTTTCTATTACTTTAGAATTAAACTTTTACCCCTTTTTTCAATTTAGTTCTTTTTGCTAATTATTCTAAATTAAGCTAATTTCACCTAATTAATTCCTAATTAGACACACCACTAGGCTCATAAATATTTTTAATAATTATTTTCGAACTTATTTCACTAAGACGGAGGCCCTATAACTCACTTTTTCGGTGCCCGGGAATTTCGGGTCATTACATCTCGCGTTCAAACTCTTGCCTTGCCACTTCTAACTCGGATGGCACTTCTTTTAGGAAAGGATTCTGAAAGGCGCAACTCATTGACAAGACTTGCTGACTATTTATCCGCTGAATCCTCCATACGTCATAATCTTGAGTGAGAGTATCAGCGTACAGGGCCAACTCCACCAGATGAATTTTCTTCCAAGATTTAGCAATGTCTCGGATCCTCTTTATGTATCCCTCACCCGCAAAAGCGAACTCAGACTGTGCTAACCCTCCTGTGGCGGGTATGAATTGTCGCGAAGAAAATTGCCTTTGAACTAATAACGGGGCATATCCAACACCTCCCCATAAACCCAGTAGTGGCACCCAGTCTTGTTTTCCGACCTTGTACAGCAGAACTGACAGGCGTATCCACGGTGCTCTCCATGTTATGTCCTCGGCGCGAAGGTTTTGAAAAACTGAGACCCAGTGTTGCTCGGTGACTTCCTTGGGCCATTCTTTCTTGAGATATGCTTCCAATGGTGCAAATGTTTTTGAAAACATGTGAAACGGAGTGCGCTCGACTTTCCAAAAATGGCTCATAATCCAAACATTGAGCAACTGCGCGCATCCAATAAATCGTCCTTCTCCTTTTCTTCGAAAACTACTCAAGGATCTGAAGGTCTCGGCTAGAATAGTCGGGACAGGGTTGATCCCTTGTTTCAATTTTTCAAAGAAATCAACCACCGTGACTTCAAGATGTCCGAGAACTTTCGGGAAGATGATCAAACCGTAGATAGCTAAAGCGAATAGATTCACCCTTTTCATCATGTCAGGATGGTTCAGAACCAAATCTCGTAAGGAAGACCATGGAATGCAAATGGCTTCATTCTTCTTCTTTATCTGCTTTTCAGCCCACGCGTCTATCATATCTGTCAACCTCACTAGTTTCTTCTTAAAAGTCATCGGCTTAGGCTCCTTCACATATACTTTATAGGGCTGTGCATTATCAATACGAAGCAAAGCAGTATACTCCTCTATAGTTGGGGTCATGTCCTCCCGATTGAAAGTAAAACATTGGTAGGCCGGATCCCAAAATCTGATTATGGCTTGAATCAAATGCTCATCTATGTTGATAGTGATCAAGTGGGCTATATCTCCGTACTTCTCCATGAATATACCTTTAATGTCCGAGTCCCACTGATTCCAAATCCGAACCAAGTCTTCAAGGTTATTCTGACGAACATTGACAGTTACGTGCTCAGGCAGATTGGCAAAACATCCCTCCATTAGACTGTCCCCTTTTTCCTTTTGAGTTCTTAGAGACCAATCCCGAACCACGGCATTCTTCTCGACTGTTTGTATAATTGGCTCTTCCATTAGAAACCCGTTTTTTGGCCACTAATCTTTAATCAACACCCTCCTAATGTGATGCCTATAATGCATGATGAGAAAAACAATAAGGCAAAGACAAATAACCTTGATTAGTAATTAAATACAGGCAAAAAACGTGGAAAATTCATCAATTCGAACTAATTTATTAAACAGACCTAATCTCCTTTGTATAGAAAGTGAAAATGCAAAAGGTAAGGGGCGTTCCTCCCGTGCAATTATTTCGGTGACTACTAACGGACAGAGGTTCGGCATGGCTCTAATTAGGTGGCTCGTACGATTCACTATATGTGGTTTCGGTTCTAGACGGGTACTCGAATTGTTCGTACTATCATCTACTAAGACTAGTACGAAGCCTCGGTCGTAGCCTATCACAGGCTCACGAGTTCAATTCGAGGGATTACATTTACTTATGCCTATGCGGAGGGACAAGTTAACTCACGAAAGCATAAGTCATATGTAACCCGGAAGTATTCACTAGCCTGTGCGGAGGGACGAGTTAACTCACGAAGGCGTAGCGTTTACTTCCACTTAATCGGACGGAGCCCGGGTAGAGAGCTCATGTTATGCAAAATGCAAGTGCACGGTGTGTGGGGAGAAACTCACAAACCTTTACGTTTTATTTAAATACCAAACCAAAACTGAGATCATAAGAATTTAAAGTTTTAAAACAACCGAACAAAACAAGTTAGAAGAACATATTCAACACGATGCAAATGCATGATTTTTTTCGAAAACACGATTTTAGGATCACGACTAAACATTAATTTGAACAAGGAATTTTGAAAATTTTGACAACACACGTTTAATTCGACTCGACTCTCAAAAATGCTGATCCTCAATGAGTCGCCAAATTTATAGCGACATAAAAAAATTAGCTCGGTCGCTAATTATGGCGATTTAGTGAAAACTTGAAAACCGAAGTTTGATTTTTGAAAATAAACAGGGAGTCGCCACCGATCTTTTTTCTAGGTGTGATCGGACACCTAAGAATTCTATTTTTAAAACGAAAGAAGGCCGAGTTTAGGTTTATGTTAAAATCCAGAGAAAATTAGGGTTCGGGAGTCGGTTACGCGCGAGGAAGGTATTAGCACCCTCGCGACGCCCAAAATTGGTATCTCATAAACACGTGTTGTCTTGATTTTCAAAATTACGAGTTCAATATATAATTTAATCGTGATCCGATTGAAAAGACGAGAGATTTTAAATTTTGATTTGTTTGAAGGGCGTTTCGTTTTCAACACAAGCCGATATGATTCACCCAACATAGCGATGAAATCAACGACTAGTGTTAAACCGATACGTTGCCTTATGTGTTGAAATTAATTAAAAAACATGAAAACTATTTCTAAAAACAAGAAATCATTAATGGATAATCGATACAAACAATGATATAATTAATGAAAAATATTGACATGGAATATCATAATATTAGAATAACAATAACAATGATATTGACAAAAGAAGGGAAAATAAAAACAAATCATGTACTAATAATAAAATAAGGAAAAATGAAAATATATATATTTATACAAATTAATAATGATAATAATAATAATAATAAAAGAAAATAAAAATATAACTTAATTAAAAATAAAATAATATGTGAAGAGGGTAAATATATAGTAAACACAATATTGAAATAACATTATAAATATAAACAATATATATAATGAAAACACACAATAATACTAATATTGAAAATGATAGCAATACTAATACTAATATAATAAATATAATAGTGGTAATAACATAATAATGATAGTATGAATAGTATATGCAAAAAGAATAATAAGAGTAATAAATATTAATAATATAATAATAATAATAAAATCTAAAATAAAGTAATAAAAACATTGTTACTGTGTATATGTATACGTATATAAAATATACACTAATATAATAATTATAATAACAATACTAGCAATAATAATAATAATAGTTAATAATAAATACAATATATATACAATAAGGTATTAAAAACACACATATATAATAGTATTTAAGAATATATACATAAAATGATATAAAATATGTTCATGGAATGACACATAAAAATATAATTAATAACATTGAAAACATATGTACATAATATAAAAAATATATATTGAAGTGTTAAAATACATACACAATGCATACATATTAAAAATAATAATAATAACTATTGATAATACTCCACAAATATGAAAATATACATAATAATATATAAAATATAACATTAAATATTTACATATAATGTATAAATATATATATAATACACAAGTATATTAAATACACATACGTATGTAAAAGATCATATACTACTACATAATGATAATAATATTGAAAAGGTAAATATAACATAACAATAATATTAAAATGAAGTAATTACAATAATACTATGCATAAAGAATATATATATACCTATATAATAACAAAATATAATGACAACATTGAAATACGAAGATAAACATAGTAAAGGTAATGAAATAATTAAGATAAACCTACATGTAACAATATATATATGCATAACATAGTGGTAAAACACATACGTAATATATACATGAACATTTAAAATGCTAAAAACTTATTAATAAAATTATATAAATGTATTATAAAAATGTATGTAATATGTTTAATAAAACAAATATGGGAGTCATAATAATAATATAAAGTCATGTACAAAATAATGTTAGAATAAAGTGATAATATCGTATATAAGAATGTATGTATACATATAATACAAAACATTTAGGTAATATATACATGTTAAAATAAAACTTTAGTAATAATATTGCATAAATATATACAAATATATTAGGCATATACGCGTATTAAAGATATATAATTATAATACAACGTAAACTAATAATAATAATAATAATAATAATATTAAAAAGAACAAGAATATTTAATAAAGAATAAGAAAAAAAAAGATAAAAAAAGGACTAAAATTAAATAAAAAACAGAGTCGCAGGGCCAATTTAAAATAAAAACAAAGAAAGAGGACTTAATTGTAACACGCGCATAACCTAGGAGGACTAAAACAGTAAATATTCCCTCTCATCAAAACGCAGCGTGTATGGGGGGACGAAATTGCAAAACGCGACAAATTTTGGGGCGAAATTGAAATAAACAAAACTTGATTGTAAATGCCTGAAAAAGCGGAAGGGCTAAACGCGCAAATAGCCCTTCCGCTTAAAAAAACACGCGGATCCTTACAGGGGCGGGTCGGGTCGATCCGACCCGCATCAAAACGGCGTCGTTTTTGGTAAAAGAGGGGGGGACCAAAACGCACCGTTTTGGTCCCCTATATAAGTTAAAATTTTTATTTTTTTTTCATTTGTAATAGTTGAAAGAAAAAAAAAAAAAAAAGAAGGGAGAGAGGGGAGAAGGAAGAGAGGGGGAGGAGGCCGGAGCGATCTCTCTCGCTGTGGGTCGATCACGACCCGTTTGCAGAGAGGCTCGCAACACGCGGCGCACGCCACCGAAAGGTAAAATTTTTCTTTTTTCTTTTTTTTTTAATGTTTTAAAATATTATTTATATTTCTATCTATGTGTTTAGATAAAAAAGAATTAAAAAAATAAAAATAAAAATAAAAAAAGGTAGGTTCACCTTAGGGCTGGATTGTTACTTTGGGTTTGATTTGTTGTTACTCTACTGCTTTGGTGCTTTTGAATCGTTCTCTCTGCTCAAAACCGAATGTGTTTTTTTTGTATCCACTGTCTAACCCCTTTTTACAATAGATTTTATGGCTTTTTATAGCCTTTACAAATTTACTTTTCTATATTTTACTGCTTGCGTGCTCTGTTTGAATTTGCAGGTGATAGAATGGGAGTAGGTGGTAGCAGGTGGAGCGGCGGTATGATGGCTGACATGGGGGCAAACCTAGGTGCGGTGCACCTAGGGTTTTCTTTTTTGTCTTCTGTCAAGTATTGGGCTGGGCATTTGGGCTAATATGTTGGGTCTGGTGGGTTTTGGGTCATTAGGCTAATGGTTTGGGTTTAATAGTAATTGGGTTGTTTTGTATTGGGCTGATGTTTAGTGGGCTATTGGATTTGGGTAGTAGGTTGGGCTTGGGTTTAAATGGGTTATGTAAGTGGATCCAAATTTGGGCTTCTACAAACATGTCTCGAGACACTAGAGGTGGTGTCTTGAGGCAACGTTCTTTATGTATTGAGACTAGGTCTCAAGATCAATCTCCCATGTTTCCTTAATTTAGCTTTGATGTTTGAATGTCTCAAGATAAGGGGTTCTTGTCTCAAGACCTGGAACAGGACAAAACTAATTTAGCTTTGAATTTTATTTGTCTCGAGACAAAGGCCACTTATCTCAAGACTTAAATAAAGTTGTCTCGTGATTAGCTTCCCAAGTCTCGAAACACTAAGCATGTAGGTCGTAATATAAGGTAAATTTTGTTCTTATGGTCTCGAGACATGATCACATTGCCTCAAGACTCAATGGTCAAATGGCCCTAAATGCACATTTTCAATTGTTCAAACCATACCAAATGGCACCTTAAGTATACCTAAACTTTACATCAAAGTAATACCATCAATCTAACACTTATAAACGCAAACAAACATCATCATATCATAACCATCAATGCATCATCATTTAACCAACTAATTCTCAAAATCAAACTTGTATGAACTAGCATAATTATCTACTAATTAAAGGTTAAAGTTCATCTTGTAAAATCTTATATGCCAAATACCAAATATACCAAAATGACCATTTAAAAAACATGCCCCATGTTAAATATGACTCCTATTTTCAGTCAAATTTGAAAAATAGTCTTTCGGTTAAACTCTGTTTACTTGTTTCAATCAGACACTGATTAGTTTAGATTATTTTACTATTATTTGACTTATGAATTTAGCCTATAAATAGGCTCTTTTACAACCTTAGAAGATATATGCCCATTAAATATTAGAACTCACAACACATTTAGAGAATTTTGTGTTTACGTTTTGTGGGTTCTTTGTTTTCGGGTTTTCGGGGTTTAGTTTTTATCTCCATATTTTTTTGTACTCTTCGTTCTTTTGCCATTATAGTAAAATTATCTTGCCCGTGGTTTTTTATCCTCTTTGGAGGGGTTTTTCCACGTTAAAATTTGTGTGTTCAATTTCTCAATTTTTTCGCTATTTTCTTATTCGTTGTTTAATCGTGTCGAAATCCTTACAAGTGGTATCAGAGCTAGTTCAATTTTCATAGATCAGCCTGTTCAGAGATGGCAACAACAAGGTTTGAAATTGAGAAGTTTGATGGTGAGACAAATTTCAATCTGTGGCAAGTTCGGATGATGGCAATTCTAGTTCAATTAGGCTTGAAAAAGGTTGTTATCGGGAAAAAGTCTGAGAATCTAAATAAAACAGAATGGGAAGAGCTTGATGAAAAGGCTTTATCTGCAATCCAGTTGTGCCTCACGAATACGGTATTGCAGGAGGTATTGATGGAGAAGACCTCATCCGCCTTGTGGAAAAGGTTAGAAACTCTTTATGCGACTAAGTCTCCAAGCTAATCGTTTAGTGTTGAAACAACGCCTATTTACGCTTTCGTGAGCGAAGGTGAGCTTCTTAGAGATCACATCAGTCAATTCATTACTCTTTTAAATGATTTAAAGAATGTTGAGGTCCATATTGACGATGAAGATCGGCTATGCTATTATTGTGCTCTTTACCCCCTTCATACAAGTCTTTCGGGAGACCACGATTTATGGCGAGACAAACTCTCGCTCAAGATGTGAAGGGTCATTTGTTGAGTAGAGACAAACTCGACAATGAGCTTCATTTGGATAGCAAGACAGATAGGCAAGCTTCCGTTTTGGTAGCATCAAAGAAACGAGATAAAAGGTGTCGCTATTGTAAAAAGTTAGGTCACGTCAAAGCGATTGTTATAAATCGCGAAATAAAAAAAAATTCTTTGAGAGTAACGAGGAAGATGTAGCTGGTGCTAATTTGGCCGATGAAAATGGGGATGATTTCTTGTTAGTGTCAACAAGTGATAACACCAAGCTCACGTCCGAGTGGATCCTAGATTCAGGATGTTCTTTCCACATGTGTCCCAATAGAGAATGGTTCTCCACATACAGTTCGATTGAAGGTGGAGTTGTGCGCATGGGAAACAATTCATCTAGTAAGGTAATTGGTATTGGTACTGTTAAAATTAAGATGCACGATGGGACGATTAGGACACTCTCAGATGTCAGATATGTACCTGATTTACGAAAGAATCTCATCTCCTTAAGTATTTTAGACTTGAAAGGATGCAAAATCAACATCGAGTCGAGCGGTATTAAAGTATCTCGTGAAGCTCTCGTTTTGTTAAAAGGTAAAAGAACCGACAGTCTTTATATTCTGGAAGGTTATACAGTGACCGGTGAAATCGGATGTCCCTCGTCCGTTACGGAGTTGAAGTCAACTTGTTTGGAGCGGAGGCAACTTGGTCATAGGAGGGAAAAAGGTATGACTGTTTCGTTGAAGAGAGGTTCTCTTTTAGATGCAGGTTTTGAAAAGTTAGGGCATTGTGTTCGTGAAAATCAGACCCGGGTTAGTTTTGATTTGACAGTGTACAAGTCGAAGGCTAGAAGTCTTCCAGTTTCTAAGCATAAATTCGACTTAGTTAATTCCCTGCATAGTTCAAGATTGGCTCGTGGCGGGCTTTGGCAAAGATGGCGTTGTGAAAATATGAGTCAAGGTGGAGATTTGTTAAATATGACTCCTATTTTCAGTCAAATTTGAAAAATAGTCTTTCGGTTAAACTCTGTTTACTTGTTTCAATCAAACACTGATTAGTTTAGATTATTTTACTATTATTTGACTTATGAATTTAGCCTATAAATAGGCTCTTTTACAACCTTAGAAGATATATGCCCCTTAAAGATTAGAACTCACAACACATTTAGAGAATTTTGTGTTTACGTTTTGTGGGTTCTTTGTTTTCGGGTTTTCGGGGTTTAGTTTTTATCTCCATATTTTTTTGTACTCTTCGTTCTTTTGCCATTATAGTAAAATTATCTTGCCTGTGGTTTTTTATCCTCTTTGGAGGGGTTTTTCCACGTTAAAATTTGTGTGTTCAATTTCTCAATTTTTTCGCTATTTTCTTATTCGTTGTTTAATCGGGTCGAAATCCTTACACCCCAAATAACTTAGGTACATTTCATTCCAACTCAAACACATATATACATACAAAAATGGTAGCAAAATGATTCGTGAACTAAGTTGTTGAGAATCGATGCTTTGACACTTTCAACCTACGAAAATCCTCATCCGAGATCTGTACATAGAAATAACAAATCGTACGCTAAGTATTGAAAACTCAATAATGATAATATAATTCAAATACATTCCATTTTATTTTTAGAACAGATACTCGAAGCTATACATCGAGTAAGTCCACACCCTCTAAAAACTAGGACTGTATTATTTTATCATCCCTGGTTGCCCGACAACGATGACTTTTAGTATTCGTTTATTCTACCATCTCAGGTTTCCTAGCAACAATGATTTTCAATATTTATCTGCAATGTTTATTCAACCATCCCGGATTGCCCTAGAACGATGGCTAGCAAATCACTATATTAGTGACCCCATGGTATGCCAACAATACTCGGGCTACACCTAAGATCGTTTAATGGGCCGTTAACATCCTAATCACCATTTTTAACATATATCATTGTAATATCAATGTTCAAATATTCATATCCACATTCGAAACAATTTTAAACATTTATCACATAATTCGAATATTACCAATCGAATCTATTACTCAAAGTTTTTAGGGGAAAACTACCATTACCTCAAGGCATTGTCACATTAATTATAATGACTAATTAATCTACGAAAGTAAAATGAAATTGAATTATAGAAGCAAAAACCAGAAGCAACTATTTGTTAATGATTTTAGCTTTTTCTTTGTCTCAAGATAGACCTACGTTGTCTTTAGCTATAAAAGTTAAATCCAAATACAAAAATTCATTATTCATGCAATTCAAATCATTTACAATAATTTAAACACGAATACATTTATTACAATTTAATCCTTTGAACTCCTAATGTCTGGAACGTTTGTATCATGCGATTTACTTGACTGAATCTAAATATGATTTAATAATATAGTACAAGGACTTCCTAATTTCATTATTTATTTATAAACCACAAGACTTTTACCTTTTACAAATAGGTCCTTAATAAAACATACTTTGTTAATAATCTAAGCTTAATTTCAACTTGATTTACCGACACTAACCTAATTTAAACTAACCTAATTCACGCATGAACTTAATCTCTTGACATCAATTTTTTTTAAGTTTCTAATGATGAAAAACTACATTTAAACTTGCTAACTCTCTAAATTAATTAATGAGTCATTATTATCTATCATCAATTAACCAAAATTCAACTAAAAATTAAAGAAAGAACTCACCTATTGTCCTAAGCAAGGTACGACAATGGGTTAAATATGTGAAGGAAATGTTTTCTTTCTTTTGGTTTTTGTTTGATCAATGGAAAAGAGAATAAAAAGTGTAATCTTTCTCCCACTAACTCCTAATATGTATACAATTTTAGTTTAACAATTTATTAACTTTAATTTACCTTTCTTTTTGAAACCATTATATATATATATATATATTATAACTATTATAATTAACATTAATAATAAGTGAATTTAATCATTCCATTCCAATAATCTATTATGCAATGGGTTAAATTATCTTATAGCCCTTAACTTAATTTCTAACCAAGTACCTTTTTCATTTTCCAAATAAAAATTCAAAAACGATTCTATTTTCACAATTTAACGCTTGTACTATAATTATTAATCAATTCATAGATGAAATGTAAATTTTTACTTTCCGAACTTAATCATCTCATTTTAACAATTCAACCCCAAAATCGGATTTTTTTGACACCACTAGAAATCGGATCGTTACAGTGAGAATTGGAGAAATTGCGTGAGTAATTACAAACAATTTATACTCAAATCCAATTATTTCATGGCTTTCCAAACACACCCGTACATAATTTACATTTAAGAAGTTGTTTTTATATAATAATGATATTTTAATTTTAATATGTTTATTATTTTTAAAATATAATTTTCTGTCATTTTAATAGTCTCGTTTAAATAATCATAAAATTTTATTGACGAGAGATAATTTTCATAATTTTGACCTAGTAAATGTTTAAATAAATCATGGTATTTATTATTAATTATATTTACTTGGCAAAGATCACCCAATGATGACAAGGAGTATATGTTTAATGTTAGAGGAAAAATAGCACAGTAAATATGAAATGTTAGTTTAATCGAATAAAATTGCATAGGACATTTTTTTGTTAATTTTATTAAAAATTGTATTGTTAAATATTTTCTTGGACTAACATATTACATGCGATGATTTAATTTTAAGTTTTATTAATTGTTTAGAGAATTTTTTTTCTTAAGTATTATTGATAATTTTTTAATAAATAAATAATATTTTTTAGAATTTAAAATAATGTGGATGTGTAATTACGATATAATTGTACTTTTTTTTGCCAAATACATCTAGAATATTAGAATTTTTTGTAATTAAACTTTCATCCAGTTACTTTACGGTATCCGAATGAACCCTTAATCTATATCAAACATTGCCTAAAGTAATTTAAAGAAAAATAGAGAAAAATGTTTTGGAAATGCTATTGATAACTTTGTTAATACATTAATTCATATAATCACTTTTAAACTATGTCTAACTAATCTAAAATTAATCTCAAAATTCAAAGAAAATTTTATTTAAATGGCATTGAAGCAATGGTTTTGGAGGAAACAAGCCCAATTTAAGTTGATGCATTATATTGTAAAGAAAACAGCCCAACCCTAAAAGAAAAAAACATACATACATACATACATACATACATACATATTATACATTGTATATGGTATATGGAATCCCATTTTCCCTTAATAAAACTTCATCTTTAGCCTTTTAAAATTAAGGAGATAATAATGAGGAAAGGAATATAGTTAAAAAGTGTTAATTCTTTAAGCATATAAACTACTTTGATACGTTGTCTCTTGGGTTCTATTTCTTTTACCACAAGCTCGATCCGAGTAAATCCGAATCTTTTCAGTGTTGAATTCAAG
This sequence comes from Gossypium longicalyx, assembly GCA_025698465.1. NCBI lineage: Eukaryota > Viridiplantae > Streptophyta > Magnoliopsida > Malvales > Malvaceae > Gossypium > Gossypium longicalyx. The sequence continues at coordinate 91,786,630 of CM047004.1, forward strand.
GCAGAATGAAAGATACGCAAAGATATTCCAACAACAAATCAAGAGTTTGGACAGCAAAGACCAATAACTCAAATTGAAGGACACAAGAAGAGGGGGACCAATTAATCAAAAATTGATGAGTCCCAAAGGCCAATCGCATCTTTTCACCATTGTCCTGCAAAACCAAAAGCTGATGCATCTGTTACAATACATGGTGGTGCCATTGCCATTGCCATTGTAATTGCAATTGGCATTGCAAAGAGACCATAGCTTTGCTGGCTTATAGCTTTGCATGTGTGTGTGACATTTTAGTCTTCCTTTTCTTAGTCATCTCATGTGATGAGGAGCAATTTTTTATGGTCCACACTGTCTTTAGTGGTTGGCACTGCCATTTTATCTTTCCCTACTAAGGGACCAACCATTTGCCTTTATTTATTAGCCCATGTTATCATCTATTTCAGCATGTAAGCCCACTTTAACTGTCTAAACGCCCTATATTTCATGTCACTGTAAGTACACCCTGCCGCCTAAATTATTGGCTTTTTCAACACCTTTTCGACCACCCATTCATGCACGTAAAAAGCAAGAATATTTCTAATAGAATCTATCATTATAAAGTAATTTAACTCAGTTCAAATTAATTAAAATAAATTTAAAAAAGCTCGCATATTTACGTAAAGTGAGACATAAACGTGACACCTTAAAATTTTCAAAATCTCATTGATTATGCATTTATAATTAATTAACAAGAAAAATGACATTTTAGGATAATAACAAGATTACACGTATTTATATATATAGTAAGATAATTAATTATTTGTCTTACTTTTGACCTTAGGAAACACTAATGAAATTGAAAGAAAACAAATATTTTCATGCTAGAATATTGTGCATGTATTATTGATAAACGAAAAGTTTATATATGCCAAAAACCCTAGATAATACATGTGAGTAAATCTCTGCAAATCTTGAACAGATGGATTTTTTTTCCTCTTTCTTCGCATGAAAGATTTAGGAAAGTTGAGAAGTCTTTTTCCCAATGAAAACGCCAAACTCATATTGCTCCAAGGTGGTCCATTTGATCAGACAAATCATGCTCTAGGATTGGATCCGAAACATGAAAAACACACCGTATAAACTATAAGCTATTACTATTATACACAATAATTTTAGTTGAAACAACTTAATTATTGCTTTCTTCACGAGCCCACTAGTGCATGGAGTATTGTGGGCATAACTCCCCATGAATTCTCAGTTTATAATAACGAACATTGCATAACTCCCCATGAGTTCAAAACCCTACATGGACAAATGATGTTGGTCGCAAGGACAATACAAGGAAAAAAAAATAAGGGAAAAAGAATGAAAATTGTGGAGATGAGAAACTGATCTTCTGTGCTTCAATAGCGAAAGTTCCATAACAGCTCCTAATGAAACTATAGAACTACCCAAACTAACTTTGACTTTGTTACAACCGATTTCATCTTACGTGAGCTAACTCAAATTCATTCAAGGCAAGTGTTTGAAGTAGCTGCTATGTGCCAATACTTCCATTACCACTACGGCAAAGTGTTACCTGCCATATTTGAAGTTGGCAATTTATTAAAATAAATCTTTGAGCTTTGTTCAATGTTGATCCATCAATGAAGATCAATTCATTTGGAGGAACATACCTTAAGGATCATGTAACACCCCAAAACCCGGCCTAGGTGTTTAGACCGAATCTTAGAGGTTACATTGGCCACCAAAAGTGGCGGAAACAAAAACTCTAATTCAAAACAAGAAAACTTTTTTGTTTGCTTCATCTTTAGGAAATTAAATAATACTTAGCTATGTTTTGAAACAGTATTTAATTGCCGTAAAAAATATTCAGAAGTAAATCAAATTGGAGTGTTTAAAAACATCAGTCTCAAAAATTTATATTAGTTTCATTTTCGTAAAAACTACGCATGAACTTTGTAAATTTAGGTTCAGTATAAAATCCATAGTTTCTAAAGTTTAGTCCAAATAACACTTTACGAAAGTTCAAAATAAAATTTATACCACAGTTCATATAAATACTTATAGTCCAAAACAGTTCACTAATTTAAGAATTGAAAAAACACTTTATTTGATTAATTCAAAGCTTATCCATCTGAGACCTTCAACTGCAGAGTCCAGCTTCAAAACGCATTATTTACCTGAAAGGGAAAAACTAAAAAGGATGAGCTATGCGAGCTCAGTGTGAGTCTAAAACATAAACAGATGGTAAAAGGCGGAGTAACACAATAATATTTCAGAAAAGTGTATGTGCACAAATCATAAATGGAAAACTCAACCGGTAATCTAATCAACAAGGTGCTTCCGAAGCATACCAAAACACATATTAATTAAAAAAACATCATTTTATAGTTACCATATCACCAACATCTCAATGCTCACATAATTAGACATATATTCAGATGTGTAACGAATGTAACGAGTCAAAAATCCCACCCCACCAACCAAACACCACTTCGTCCACCTGCACACCACATAAGGACTATAGTAGGCTCGTCCACCCTACACACCACATAGAACCATGATAGGCTCATCCGCCTACACGCCACAATGTGGAACTAAGCCACTCGAGTAAATGTATACAAATGAAATGGTATACATACAAGATATAGTCTGATGAAACCGCTATACGAAATTATTGCGATTAAAAATCACAATCGGTCTTCTTTTTCTCCATAACCAAATCCTAAAATTTCCATGCTAATGCAGTAATGCACACATTACGCAAACAAACATACAGAAACAAACCTACACATTTCCAGTTGAACAGATTTAGTTTTGATTGTAATTGTATTCCAATATTAAGTTATGATATCAACAATAATACAAATTTATTCACCACGTGTTATTACATAACCGAACATTTAAGTTAAAGCCCACAAATGCAGATACCTATACGAACCCAAACTAGATTGAGTCTCAACCACACTTACCAAGGCTTAACCGAGGGTCAGATTACACAGAAACATAAAACAAGACAGTTTATGACTCAAAATAAAATCTGCCAAATAGGGTCATACGGTCGTGTGGAAAGGTCTAGGCTATTTGAAGAACAATAAGGTCGTGCGAAAGAGGCACACGTCCATGTGGAAAAAGCACACGGTTGTGTGGAAGAGACACATGCCCGTGTGTCTAAATTACATGGCCGTGTGAGTTGCCCGTGTAACTCACTGTCCAAGAGTGTTAAATTAAGAGCAGAGTAGACATGGTCACACGGCCATGTGGCTAAAGGACACGGTCGTGTGTCCAAGGCACACGCTCGTGTGAAAATCGACAAAAAAACCCTAAATAGTAGCCACATGGCCGTGTGGCCAAGTCGTGTGGCACTGAAAAAGGTCCAAAATCCCTAATTCCCAATGTCACATGGTCATGTGGACCGCCTATGTATGGCACATGCCCGTGTGGCCACCCGTGTAGTCACGAAACCATATCGAAACAGGCCAAAATCGTAGTTTTGGGATAGCAATGCAATCCCTAATCGCTAATGGTTCAAAAATACACCTTAAAGCAGAACCTCGAACACCACGAACTGATTGATTTGCCTCTAATCCACCAATTCTGATGTCTCATAAGCCGATATGCTAATTTATAAGCAACAACCAAAACAGTACAACAAATCGACTAAGAATTAACCTAAAACTCAGAAAGAAGCAATTAAACAACACAACACTTACCTAATTCACATCCAATTACACAAAAGACACGAGGACGATCACCCCTGATAGACGACCAATAACAAAAATGTCGAACCAAAATAAAGAAGAAGAGAAGGATTGAGAAACGGAAGATGCAACAGAAATCAACAATCTAACAAAAATAATTGGGGAAAACAAAAGAAAGAAAAAGAAGAAAAAGGTGAAGGGAAATGGGGAAAAGACCGTGAAAAGAGTTTTGGAATTATTTTCCCCTTTTACTTTTTAATTCACTAAATAATAATAATAATAATAATAATAATAATAATATCTAAATAAAATAAAGTTAAGTTAATACACAAGGACACAAAATTAAAACAAATTTCCTCACATCAGGATTCGAATACAAGACCATAAACAAACTAGCAACACACTCTACCACTAAACCAGTAAGCTCATTCTAACATTAAAACGTGAAAATAAACCCAACTGTTCGACCTACTCACTGACCCTCACTGTAAACCTCAAAAATTTTAACCCTAAATTTTGGGATGTTACAAATCAAATAGAACTGGATTAATCATGTAAAACCCCTAACTTGTATCCATCACCGAAACAAGGTTATAGAGCGTTACCGAAACTTTTCAGAACATTTTCAAATAAATCATGTAAGTCACTATTCATTACCCAAAATTATTCATAATGTCCCTTAAATGGACTCTCGAGACCCAATACGAGCATTAGAATTGAGTCAGGACTTAATCAGAAACTCTAAGAATCTTTTGTGACATTTTAAAAAATTTTCCAAGGTACAAGACTCACACGCCTGTGTCTCAGGCCGTGTCTAATTTAGGTTGCTCTCTGACTTGCGCCATACGACCATGCCACACGCTCGTGTGGTTCACACGGTCAAGTGATACAAGTCACACAGCCGTGTCTATAGCCCGTGTAACTCTCTAACTTACAAGTATTAAGATGCAGTTTTCACACGGCCAAGTCACACACCCGTGTGCTAGGCCGTGTGATCAATTTATTTTTCAAAAATTAAATTCAAGTTTCACACGGCCATGACAAATCATACCAAATCTCTTGGATCAAGGATGTCAGATAGGGACAAAACTTGAAAACTTATCTTCCAACAATCTACCTTACTTTGGTTGTTGTTATTGTATTGTATTTAACTATTTTAGTTGTTTGTTTAGAGGGGATTGTAATTGATCTTTAGTATGTTAGCAAGTCTTGAAAACTTCTATATAATTTGACAAACTTGTATATGTTTATGGGTTAATTACCGAGAGCACTTACCAATTCTATAAGGAACATTACTGTGAGGAATGCATTTGAGAAAGTAAAACCTTTTGTTTGTGATTTTACTAAGTTCTTAGGGGGAGAATTTAAGGGTGAAAGATCTAATATGAGTATAAGAGAGGATCCTATATTGGGGAGTGATAGAACTAGGATTGTTGTTTGTATTGAGATTAAAGGTAGTGAATTTATCTCACTAAGGTAGGCTTGGCGGATTTAAGGAAACCGAACTATGCAAACAATTTCATGTCCCTTGTTTTTATATTGTTTATACCAAAAGAATATGGATAAGAAAATTAGAGCAGATCCAATAATGTTGAGCATAGTGACAAGTGATGGTTGGTAAGGTGGAGAAAGAGAAATGTGGTTGACGATAAGGCTAAACAAAGAAACAAGTTGAAAATTTTTTAGAGAGAATTTTGAGAGTCAAAGTGCCAAAAGTCCATTCACTAGTTGTGAAGGGCTCCTATTTATAGTGTCTCAAGAATGAGAGTTACAAAGCTAAATAATTAATGGGTAATGAAATTAATTTTCAAGTACAATGATTAATGGTTAAAAGGGGATGGTGAAGGGTTTTGTTGGTGATGATGAATAGTAAAAAAGAGTTTATTATGTTTCCGAAGGAAGGGAGAAGCACTCAATGTTACAAAAGAAGGTTAAGAGGAAACTTCCTAACTACCTCCATATCCAATCTATCAAGCCAAACTCTCTAGAACACCACAAGAGTCCTAAGAACCTTGTCATATTCTCGGATTACTTCCACTTTTTCTACCTTAGTGAAGTAGCACCATGTGAAACATCTTCCATAGAACATCTCTTGAAATGCAAGATAAAGGTTTCTCCTGAAAGAGGATAATTCTAACCTTGTCATATTCTCGGATTACTTCCACTTCTTCTACTTTAGTGAAGTAGCACCATGTGAAACATCTTCCATAGAACATCTCTTGAAATGCAAGATAAGGGTTTCTCCTGAAAGAGGATCATTCTAACTTTGTGGATTGTTCTTAACGTAGAAATTGTTCCAAACAAGAGTTGTGTTGCGATAATGTTTTTCTTAAAAGAGCTTATTCTGAATAATAGCTTTTCTTAAGAACACTATTATTTTAAATAAAAGTTGTTCCAAACAATGATTATTTTGAACATAGTTATTCGTATAATGCAATTTTCTAAACAAAAGTTAGTTCCAAACTTTAGTTGTTCTCTACAAGAGTTGTTCTTAATGAAAACTACACTAGAATGACAATTGTTATAAACCGAAACCTTGTTTTAAACATAATTATTCTAAACAATAATTGCATTTCTGAAAGAGATATCAAGTGAATTTATGATTCTACTTGTTCCATCCTTAGTAGGACAATTTCTTGAAATATAATATTATTAAATTAATTATAATTCTAAAGTAAATAAATATTAAGGTTTAAATTTTTTTCAAAACTCTACATTATACATAAATTTGAAATTTTAACCCTTGATATAATTTAAATTTGTATAATTAATACAAGATGTCCGGAGGGAATTCTTAAAAGTTTTCTACTTTTAAGAGTTTCATGCTGACTTGGATAATTTAAAAGTGAAATATTTTTGGAAGTCCTTAGTTGTTAAACGTGTAAAGTAATAACTAAAAGGTAGGTGTTGTGAAAGGGTTTTTCTTTCTTCTTCTTTTTTGTGTTTTGTGTGTTGGGAATAGTTGAAAATATGATCATGTCGTCGTTGAATGTAAAATCAATTAATCAGCGTGGAAATTAGGTGTTTGCAACTGAGAATAATGGAAAATTGAGGCTACCATAATTTGATTAATATTGGGGAAGAGATTTGGAGAAGATTTTTCATTTTCAGTAAGATTTAAAAATTTTCAAAAATAAAGTTATTTATTTGGATAAATACAATAAAAAATTTTAAAATGAGGTTTTGAGCCTATCCAAATTAAAAAGTTTTTCAAAATCTTGCCCATTAAGTTTTAACTTAATTGGTATGAGCATTGTTGTCAGTGTAAGAGGATGTGAATTCGAATACGCTTAAGCGTACTATCCTTCTATTTAAGGATTGAGGAGAGGCTATTGTGTTAAAAAGAGTATATATAATCAGAACTTATAATGAAATTGTTCAATATATATATATATATACGTGGACCTATAGTAAAATAAATAAAAAAACATTAACTTTAAAATATAGTTTTTTTTAATACCATTTTATATTTTTACAAATTTAATTATATCCATATTATTTTAGCTATTATAGAAAGCATGATTATGTTGAGAATTCATTCTAAATCATAATTTATTCATTTTAAAATTTTCATAACTTTTTTTTAAGGTATAAAATGAAACAAGTTCAGTAATTAATTTTCTACATTCTATAGATTCATTAAAAGAGTATATATTGACCACAAATATAAAACTGGTCCATACAAAAAATAAGGATGGAATCCATTTAAAAAGTTTTAACTATTTTAGCTAGACATAATTTCACTTAAATAAATCAAATCACCTGTTTTCTTTTTACTTAAAAAATACCAATATTTTTACTCAAAAATGTAATGATTGATTAGTGGTTGAGCCACTTAAAAGAGGAAAGTGGGGACAAACAAGATTTCCAAAAACCATGGGAGTTGCAGTTGAAAATATTATTTTAAAAAATGTAAACTCTAAAGCACTGCTCCAAATATATTTATACAGTGCATGGCATAAAAATAAAAGAATTGAGAGTAAGGTGGGGCAACTTAGTACAAATTGAGAGGGAAAACTCAAGGTGACTGCACTTACTTTGTTGGTCATGCAAATATGATTGAGCCAAGCAATCTAGATTTAGTGTTCCCCTTTGCCTCATCTCCATTTCTTTATTTTCATCATTCTCTCCTTTTCACTCCAATTTTTAATCACCACAATTCAGATTTAAGATCTCACATTTTATTCGTGCTTATCATATTATTTTTCTTTCAAATTAAATCAATTTGAAAAGTTGATTTTTAAGCCAAATCAAAAAATTAAAAATAATAACTTTTTTTTTTTGCAAATATAACTGATATTCTATTAAAACGTTGGCCCGAGGTGATAGGATCCAAAAACAATAAAGAAAACTGAAACAACAAAATTTAAAGCAAACAAAAGCACCAGGAAAAAAACGACAAAAACACCTAAGAAAACCATCCACAAAGTAAAACCACCCCGCACCAAAAACGAAGAGCCAACAGAAATATCAGACGAAGTGGCTTCCTGAAACCACACAATTGTTTTCAAAACTTGGTCAAATAGAAAAAACTTCTTTGAAAACCACCGATGGAGAATCTTCAGCACAATCTCCTTCTTCAAAGAATACACAAAAATCCCTTATCCTCTGTGAACCCATTCTTCGCAATCCTTCTCCATAACTTTTCGAACCGATTCTGGAGGATCGTGAAACCAAAAGCAAGCAACCTGTCGTCGGTGACCTTCTAAAGCCAGAGTATGCGCTGCACTATTAGCCGTCCTTGGCACAAACAGGTACGAAACATTCTCAAATTGATTCCTCATAACTCGGATATTATTAATGATGGGTCTAAAGATCGATCTATCCTTTTCCACAGAGTTCAGTTTCTTAATAGTAGTCAGAAAGTCACCTTCCAATAGAATCCTCGTCCACCCCAATTCAGCCGCAAAAAGCATTGCCCTCTCGCACGCTCTCGCTTTCGCCACCACCGCGTCCACCACATCACTAGAAGGGTAAGTACACGCTCCCAAGAACTGCCCTTCCTCATTTCTTGCAAGAACTGTTGCAAAAGAGAATCCAGATTCTTTAAGAAAAGATGCATCAAAATTTAGTTAAATCGTCCCACTATCAGGGGGACGCCAAAGCTGATGTCGCTTAGAACTAGGAAAAGGCTTCAGATAAGTATGGCTAGATAGCAGATCCTGACCATACCCACGAATAAAACCTATAAAATCTTGCTTTGAGAACCTAACTCCTTCATATATCTGTTTATTTCTACTATTCCAAAGAGCCCATAAGGAAAAAATAAGAATTTGTCTCGTGCTAACATCTGCTTCTATAAAAAAATTTATGAAATTATCTTTGCCATGCGAGGTGAGATCATTTGGAGCAAAACTGACATTGAGGGAGACCCATAACTGCTGCAAAACTCCACACCTCCATAAGAGATGATCAGAATCCTCCGGTGATTCTTTACAGAGGGGATAAAACACATCTCCTAAAAAACGCCTGTGGAAAAGGTTAACAAAATGTGGTACATAGTTGTTAATGAGTCTCCAAACATGGATTTTAATTTTAGATAGAATCTGTAACTCCCATTGAAGCTTGTAGAAATCTTTGTATATGCTGGCATTGTAACCAATATAGTTAGTGCCCTTTAGATGCTATGAAATCAAAACCCTATACCCGCTCTTCACTGAGTAACTTCCAGTGGCCTCCAATTTCCAGACTAATAAGTCCTGAGTTCTTCGACAACCAAGAGGAATTGAAAAAATTCACCTTGATTGATCTTCATCGAACAGACTTCGAATTACCTCCTTTTTTTCAGGTGCTTTCCTCGGCATCAATCAACTGATTCACAGTAGTCCATGATGTATTAATATTTTGCACTAAAACCCTGTTATTGTCATGACCAGGCAACCAAAGATCATTCCATATATTCACACTGTTTCTATTTTCAATTCGTCAGACCAGCCCATCAGCAATCAAATCTCGGGCACTACAGATGCTCCTCCAGGTAAAAGAAGAGTAAGTACCCACTTTAGCTGAAAAAATAACTGTTAGAGAAAAATAATGGACTTTTAAAACCTTAGATAAAAGGCAATTGGGCTTCAAAAAAATACGCCAAACTTGCTTAGCTAACAAAGCACGATTGAACAAAAATAAATCTCGAATCCAATTACTCCAATGAATCCCCTTTGCTGATTTGTTGTTAGACCACCAAAATTTGTTTAAAAGACCCTCTAACTTGTGACAAAGGAGTTTAAGTAAAGCGAAACACTGTATAATATAGACTGGAATAGCTTGTAAGACTGATTTGATAAAAACCTCCTTACCCCTCATAGATAGATAACGTAAACTCCACCTCGTAATTCTTTTCCTAAAACGGTCCACAAAATGAGCAAAAGCCCACTTCTTCTTCCTACCAATCATCATGGGAAGTCCTAAATGCTTCTTCGGGTTTATGGCCACTCGAACCCCCAAAGTTCCTGTCACTAACTCCCTAATCCCTGGCTCCACATTGGCTCCAAAATAAATAAGAGATTTATCAAAATTTACCCACTGTCTTGAAGCCTGTTCATACTCAGTTATAAGCTGATGCATTAAATTGGCTCCCTCTAACGATGCCTCTTCAAACAAAATGCAATCATCTGCAAAAAACAGATGATTAATCGCCAACCTTTCCCTTCCTATAAGAGCTCCCTGAATCAACTTTTCCTGCTTCGCATTTTGGAGTAACGTAGAGAGCCCCTCTGTGCAAAAAAAAAAGGTAAGGACTTAAAGGGTCCTCTTGTCTCAATCCTCTCGAAGGAGAGAACCATTTCCCAAGTTCCCCATTCATCCCTACTGAATACGAAACTGAGCAAACACACCTCATAACAAGAACAATCCAATCAGGGTAAAAACCCAAACGATTCATCATACCAGTAAAAAAATCCCACTCAACACGGTCGTATGTTTTGCCCATATCAAGTTTAAGCGCAAAATTTCATTTTCAGCCTCTTTTCTTCAATTTGAGAGAACGTAAAACCTCATAGGCAATAAGTACATTGTCCGAGATATGTCTCCCTTGAATAAAAGCCCATTGGGATTCACTAACACATACATCCAGGAAATGACTCATTCGGTCAACCAGAACTTTGGCAATAATTTTATAAATGACGTTACAGAGACTTATAGGCCTGAATTGAGCAAGGTTTTTTGGTTTCTCCACTTTTGGAATTAGCACAATATGTGTTTTATTAATATCCTCCATCCCTATCTCCCCTTTTAAAATAGATAAACAATACTGAGACACATCAGGACCAATTATGTGCCAATAATTTTCGAAAAAGATTGTTGAAAACCCGTCAATACCTGGAGCCTTTAAAGGCGGCATAGACTTAACAGCATACATGATATCTTCCTTCGTAAACGGCTTTAGTAACTCTTCATTCATATCATTTGAAATACGCTTATCAATCAATCCCAACAGGCGAACGTCATCCCTTGAGTTTGAAGCCGTAAATAAATTCTCAAAATATCTCGAAGCAAGCTGAAGTATTTCCTCATTTGTTGAAACACTACTCCCATCCTTACGTTCCAACCCTGAAATCCTATTACGATAAAACCGCTGAACAGCAGCTTTATGAAAGAAGCTGATATTTCAATCTCCATGTTTCAGCCAATTCGCCCGAGCTCGTTGTTCCAAAAATATCTCCTCCTTGTCTATCTCCAGGTTAAGATCAAGATGGACCTCCATAATTTTCGCTAAAACCTCATCAGAAGGATCCATACCATAAAGCTTTTGAAGTCGATCCTCTATATCTGACCGCAAGAATTTTTCTTTTCTACGTTTTAACCTGCTCCAATGTTGCAATTGTTGACCCATGAACCGGAGTTTGTCAGGGATATTTCCATCAAAACTATTCCAATTCGAAATAACCACCTCTTCAAAATTATGTTCTAAACACCATCTAACCTCAAAACGAAAAATACTAGGCCTAGGCTGTTGACCTTCAGGATCACAGCCATGAGTATCTAAGAGGATCGGACAATGATCCGAGAAAGAATGGCTTAAATGCTCCAGTTGGTGGCTAGGAAAAAGAGACATCCAATCAATAAATGTAACACCTCTGTCAAGACATTCTCGAATGTTCGTTGATAAGAACCTCCCTCGCTCCCACGTGAACCACCTGCCGATGAAACCCACATCATTACGTCCACAGTCATCCAACACATCTCGAAACTCAGACATTTGACGATCTAATCTAAGCCTGCCACCCTTTTTTTCGTAAAAATGCATGATTTCATTAAAATCACCTACTACAAACCAAGGAAGCTTAGAATCCATGTCCAACTTTTAAAGTAACTCCCAAGACTAACTTCGATTTCTTTCCTCAGGATTTTCATAAAACCCGGTAAGTCATCAAACCACTCCGCACTCTGCATCATGCACCTCAACATCAATGTGAAAAGAAGAATAACTTTTAATCCGAATAAGCTCGTTTCTTTTCCAACCAAGAGATAATCCCCTTTTAGAACCAATTGCATCAATATCTATTCCATTGCCAAAACCACACTTCAAACGTACTCTTTCCATCCGTTTTGAACTTAATTTTGTCTCTATAAGAAATAAAATTCGGGGATTAATAGCTCGAATTTTATTATTAAGCCTACTAACCGTCCGTGGTCTCCCCAAACCACGAACGTTCCAACTTAGGACCTTCATTGTGATCGGCTGCTCTGCCCTGCAGAGCTAGCCGATAAAATATTTAGATCTCCTTCGTAGTTACTAGTAACAATAACTGAGGTCCCCACTAGCCTTTGTCTCTTCTTTCCTTCCATTGCAGTAAGAGGGTCATTTTCTTCCACTAAAGTCAAGTCCATGGGCCCACTAGAATTAAGAACACCGTCCTACCCCAAATTTCTCATATTACGCCAATTAGAATTTAAAAATCCCCTTAAATTTCGCCCAGAATCAGGATCATCGCCAAAATTATATTTTTTGGGATCTCTTACCAAAAACTCCTCCCCACACCCAGAGCCATCCGCCTCCATGGGCCCGCTCGTAACAAGATATCCGAACCAAAAATAATTTAGCTAGTTCAATACGTAAGTGAAACGGACAAAAACTTTCTCCATGACCCAATTTACCGCAGATAAAGCAAAATAGGCTTAGTTTTTCATACTGAAAACGAGCATACAAAATTTTCTCTGACCCTATTCGAATCTTCTTTTTTCACTTTAACGGAAGGGACACATCCAACTTGACTCGGATAAGCATGAACTTATGGAATCCCATTGTCGGTATGGATGAATCATACTCAAGGAATTGTCCCACAAAATCACCAAATTGTTTTGCCATCATAGCCGTCATCATCCCTGGCGGAAAATCATGAACTTGTATCCAAAATTCAGTAAACTGTAACAGAACTTCAAAAGGATCTTCGCCACCTTGAATTAGGTGAAGGATCAGCAAATGGTTATTGAAAAACCAAGGAGTACCAGAAAGTACCCGTTGCATATCCACTTCATGAAAAAACTGAAAAAGAAATCTCTTATTGCCTAAATCTGAAATACAGATACCCCCAATAGGATGCCAAAGATCCACTATAGTATTGCGCATGGAAGGAAAATGTACAACGCTATCCGTCAGACAGCGACCCACTAAACAAAGCTGATAACTCCTTTCCACCACCGACGCCTCCTCGATAAACGCCTCTTCCTCTTCATCAATAATATTCAGTTTAGCCAGATCTTCTTCCATTATCTCAAAAAGAATCAAAACTATGACTCCACCCAAAAAGGACCACAAAAAACCAAACTGTAACCAGGCCTCACCCCCAAGACCAAAGAAATAGGGAGAAAACAAACGACAGGAATCAAAGGAAAACAGAAAAGAACCCTAGAAAAACCACCGTGTCAAAAGACAGACTAATTCTCGTGTCAAAAGACAGACAAATAATAACTTTTTTACTTAATAACATTATGCTCAATTTTGTTGTCAAAAATTAGTTGATATATCAATTTGAACAAAAGCATTGAACTAACCTTTGAGTGAACAGTTCAAAATCGATAAAAAACTGAAAATCGAGACAAAAAATTGTTTGTTGAATAGATTGAACCAATTTATAATTTTTATGAATTTTTAATTATTTTTTTAATTATTGTTAAACTACCAATCGAACTGGTTAAATAAAAAACAAATGATCTGATATCTATCCAATTTTTAAAATTTTAATTAAAATTTCCATTTTAAATAAATCTAAATTCATTTATCGTGTCTAATATTTTATCGCTACTCTTTCAAATATTGAATAAATCCTTACAGTTAAATAAATGATACAACTTTTAAACAGATAAACCTTCCACATAAATAAAATTAAATAGTCCCAACATCGATGTGGTGAGGTGGAGAGATTAAATAGACCATACAAAATCTTTGTCACCTTCTAAATTATTGCTAGATTAATTTTCAATCTTTGTCACCAATAATAAGGTAGAGAATTCAAGTAATTTAGCTACATTAATTCTCAAGCATTTTCTATTTTCAGAAAATTACACCTAATCTATTTCAATCAAGATGCTGATCTCTATTTTTTAAAAGAATATTATTCGAATTAAAAAATTTATTTTATCATAATAATTTCGGATAGGTGTTTATAAGAAGAAAAAAAATTCTAATTAATATTTTAATGTTATTTTTATTGTTATATAACTATTAAGTGGATTCATTTTTAATTTTAAAATGTCACACCATAGAATTTAATAGAAAATTCAACAGTGATAACAATTGAACTTAAACTTTTAAATTTAAAAAATAAAAAAATTATATTTCTAAAAATAAAAATAAAGAACTAAATTCTAAATATACTAACTATATATAAACTTAAAACATATTTTAATATTTAATAATCATCCCAACACAAAGCATAAACCGAAAACCATACTAGTTCCAATAATTGGTATTACCCATCTTAATGTATATCCACCCAAACCAACATTGGTTACAGCAAGGCTTCTATGTAACCACAAATCTTATACAAGAAAATTATGGATAGAGCTTTTGTTTAGAGTACTGCACGTGTTAAAATTCAACTACTTTTGATGCCTTGTGTTTCTTTTTAGTGCTCTAAACACTATATTATTAATTGAGAGAACAGTGATAGGTTTCTCAGTGCTCCTTGGCTAATTCCATCATGTTATAAAGAAAATTTTATTTTATCAACCCTTCTTATTATATTATTTATAATTTTTATCAATTAAAAATAAATATATTACGTTTTTTTTCATATTATTCATGATTTTTTATTAATTATACGTATAATATGAAAAATATATATTTATTTATTTTTAATTTTTAGTGACCATAAATGATATGATAAGAAAGATTCATAAAATAAAATTTCCCTTTTGTAAGTCCCCCTTGCTCAATTCACCGACTTACCTATTTATCCATTTAGATTTTTCGTTGTACCATTAATGTTTGTTTTTCTAACATGAAATAAGTGTCCATCCATTCAATTTATAAATAAATAAATAAATCTCATGTTAGAATTAAGTGACCCGGATCCTTATTTAAATAAAATATAGTGGTAAAATAAAATAAAAGAAGAATCGATATAGAATTACACTGCTTTTATTTTATTTTTAGAATAAGGTTTTTTTAAACCTTATTAAATTCCATCTATTTGATATTGATTAGAATAAGGTGTTTTAGTCTTACTAGAATATGGCTTTACAAGTCTATAAATAGACATAGTATATTCCTCTTGTATTAATTCGAATTCGACATAGTGAATTTTCTTCTCATCTGCCAGTGGTTTTTTTTCCCGAAAGGGTTTCCACGTAAAAATTTGTGTGTTTTTTATTTTATTTTATTTTCACAAATTGGTATCCGAGCTTCTGGGTTTTTCATCTCGATCACGGTAATGGCGTCTTTGAAGTATGAAATTCCGCTATTGGATCGTAACACCAGATTTGCGTTGTGGCAGATTAAGATGCAAGTAGTTCTTGCACAGATGGATCTGGAGGATGCCCTACTAGGGATAGATAAGATGTCTTCGATTTTAACAGATGAAGAGAAGAAGCGTAAAGATCGAAAGGCGTTAAGCATTTGTCCAACGAAATTTTACAGGATGTAATGAAAGAAAAGACCGCCGCTGCATTATGGAAGAGGCTAGAACAAATATGTATGTCGAAAACTCTAACAAGCAAGTTGCATATGAAGCAGCGTCTTTATGCTCATCGTTTGGAGGAAGGTGCGTCTGTACACGAACACTTAACAGTGTTTAAAGAAATTCTCTCAAACTTGGAGGCCATGGAGGTTCAATATGATAAGGAAGATCTAGGGTTGATTCTACTTTGTTCGTTGCCACCGTCTTATTCAACCTTTAGAGACACGATTTTATATAGTCGCGAGTCTCTCACAGTTGATGAGATTTATGATTCTTTGACCTCGTATGATAAGATGAAGCATCTTGTGATTAAACCCGACTCTCAGGGAGAGAGTCTCATTGCTCGTGGGAGACAAGATCAGAATGCTGATAATGATCGTGGAAGGACACAGGAACGGAATCCTCGCGATAAATCTAAGAGTAGATCGAAATCTTCAAACAGAGGTAAAACTTGTAACTTCTGCAAGAAGAAAGGGCACATTAAATCTGAGTGCTATAAGCTACAGAACAAGATTAAAAGGGAGGCTGTGAATCAAAAGGAAAAATAACCAGAAAATTCTGGTGAAGCGGATGTTGTAGAAGACTACAACGATGGTGAACTTTTAGTCGTTGTCAATGATCCTAAAGTAAGTGAAAAGTGGATACTTGATTCAGGCTGCACCTTCCACATGAGTCCCGATCGGAATTGGTTTACAACTTACGAAACAGTGTCTGAAGGTGTTGTTTTGATGGGAAATAATGCTTCGTGTAAAATCACAAGTGTTGGAACAATGAAAGTTAATATGTTTGATGGAGTTGTCAGAACACTTAGTGACGTACGACATGTTCCAGAATTGAAGAGAAATTTAATTTCGTTGAGTAATCTTAATTCAAAAGGGTACAAATACACAAGTGAAAGTGGAGTTTTAAAGATTTCCAAAGGTTCCCTTGTTGTGATGAAAGGGCAAAGAAAGACTGCGAAGTTATATGTTTTGCTAGGTTCTACTGTTACTAGTGATGCAGCTGTCGCTTCCTCTTCCTTGTTAGATGATGATATTACTAAACTTTGGCATATGCGCCTAGGGCATATGAGTGAGAATAGCATGGTAGAATTGAGCAAAAGAGGACTTCTTGATGGGCAAGGAATTTGCAAATTAAATTTCTGTGAGCGTTCTGTTTTTGAGAAGCAAAAGATAGTTCGATTCACCAGAGAAATCCATAACACGAAGGGAATGTTGGAGTATATTCATTCTGATCTATGGGGGGCATCCAGGGTGCCTTCGAGAGGTGGAGCTAATTACATGCTAACCTTTATTGATGATTTTTTCAGAAAATTTTAGGTGTTCTTCCTGAAGCAGAAAAGCGATGTGTTTTTCGCATTTAAGTCTTGGAAAATTATGATTGAAAAACAAACGGGAAAACAAATAAAATACCTCTGCACAGACAATGGCTTAGAGTTCTGTTCTGATGATTTTAATAAATTGTGCAAGTCAGAAGGGATCGTGAGGCACTTGACAGTTCGTCATACTCCACAGCAAAACGGCGTTGCAGAACGAATGAACAGAACAATCATGGAAAAAGTTAGATGTATGTTGTCAAATGTCAACTTACCGAAGTCGTTTTGGGCAGAAGCGGCCTCTACTACATGTTTTTTTATCAACCGATCTCCATCCGTTACCATTGAGAAAAAGACTCCATAAGAGGTATGGTCCGGTAATTCTGCTAATTATTCTGATTTAAAGATCTTTGGGTATCCTGTGTATGCTCATGTTGATAATGGAAAATTGGAATCGAGATCCATTAAATGTGTTTTTCTTGGTTATAAAGCTGGTGTAAAAGGGTATAAGTTATGGTGTCTTGAAAATAGAAAAGTTGTGATTAGCAGAGATGTTGTTTTTGATGAAACTGCTATGCTACCTAACTTATCTCTTAAAGACTCTTCCAATAAAGAAAATCAAAAGCAGGTGGAGCATCAGATTAATACAGAGCCGATTCCTCAAGCCAGTACAAAAATTGAGAATAAAGTTATTTCTTCACCATAATACTCTATCGCCAAAAACAAAACTAGAAGAGAAATTAAACCTCCAAAGAAGTATGCCGAGGCTGATCTAGTTGCTTATGCTTTAAATGTGACTGAAGATATAGATGCGAATCAAGAGCCATCTAATTATTCTGAGGCGGTTAGCTGTGAAGACTCAGAAAAGTGGATGTTTGCTATGCAAGAGGAGATGGAATCACTCCACAAAAACAGAACATGGGATCTTGTGAAACTTTTTAAAGGTAAAAAGGTTGTTCGTTGTAAATGGGTGTTTAAAAAGAAAGAAGGGACTCCAGGAGTTGAAGAACCCAAATATAAAGCAAGGATTGTTGCAAAGGGTTACAGTCAAATTCCAGAGTGGACTTCACAGATGTGTTCTCTCCCACCATTAAGCATAGTTCGATCGAGCTTTGCTTGGTATTGTGGCCATGCATGATTTGGAGCTTGAGCGGTTAGATGTAAAAACGCATTTTTGCATGGAGAACTTGAAGAGGACATTTACATGCAACAACTGTAAGGTTTCTGATCTTAAAAAAGAGGACTATGTTTGATTGCTGAAAAAGTCCCTTTACGGTTTGAAACAGTCACCAAAACAGTGGTACAAGAGGTTTAATTCCTTTATGACTTCTCATGATTTCAAAAGAAGTAGTTTTGATAAATTGTGTTTTGCTTTAAGAAAAAGCAGTGATTTGTTCTTTTGTGTATCTACTTCTTTATGTTGATGACATGTTGATAGCAGCAAAAAATAAAAGAGAGATAAGAAAGGTCAAAGCCCAACTAAGTGAAGAATTTGAGATGAAAGATTTAGGACAAGCAAAGAAGATACTTGGTATGGAGATTCTCAGAGATAGAAAAACAAGTAAATTGTACCTAAGTCAAAAGGGGTACTTTGAGAAAGTTCTTTGTAAATTCAATATGCAGAGTGCTAAGCCTATTAGTACTCCTTTAGCAGCCCATTTCAGACTTTCATCGGCTTTGTCTCCACAATCAGATGATGAGATTAAGTACATGTCACATGCTCCATACTCTAGTGCAGTGGGATCTCTCATGTATGCTATGGTTTGTTCACGTCCAAATTTATCATATGCGATCGATCAGATTAGCGGATATATGGCGAATCCCAAAGAAAAAATACTCGAAAGCGATTCGAAGAGATTTTAAGATACTTACGAGGTACTCACGATGTTTACTTATAGTTTGGAAGAATCAAGATGGAGTCATTGGGTATGTTGATGCTGATTTTCTTGGAGACCTTGATAGAAGAAGATCTCTCACGAGTTATGTCTTTACAATCGGAGGTTGTGCAATCGGTTGAAAAGCCACTTTGCAAACTACGATCGCTTTGTCTACCACATCAAGGCGAGTACATGGCGATTATCGAGGCTTGTAAAGAAGTTATTTGGTTGAAGGGACTCTTTAGTGAACTCAATGAAGACCTTCAAATCAGCACAGTATTTTGTGACAATCAGAGTGCCATCTTTCTTACAAAAGATCAAATGTTTCATAAGAGAACAAAACACATTGATGTTCGATATCATTTTGTTCATGATATTATTGCTCGTGGTGATATTGTTGTGGGCAAAATTAGTACTCATAAAAATCCTGCAGATATGATGACTAAGTCACTTCCTATAACCAAGTTTGAGCATTGCTTAAACTTGGTTGATGTTCATTGTTGAAGTTAAACCCTTAAGGGATTTTATGGAAGAGGTGGAGAACTTGTTCGTTGAGAGTTCGCGAAGAAGAACTTGTTCATTAAGAATTCGTGTCAAGGTGGAGATTGTTAGAATTAAGTGACCCGAATTCTTATTTAAATAAAATACAATGGTAAAATAAAATAAAAGAAGAATCCATATAGAATTACAGTTCTTTTATTTTATTTTTAGAATAAGGTTTTTTTAAACCTTATTAAATTCCATCTATTTGATATTGATTAGAATAAGATGTTTTAGTCTTACTAGAATATGGCTTTACAAGCCTATAAATAGACATAGTCTATTCCTCTTGTATTAATTCGAATTCGACATAGTGAATTTTCTTCTCCTCTACCCATGGTTTTTTTCCCAAAAGGGTTTCCACGTAAAAAATTGTGTGTTCTTTATTTTATTTTATTTTATTTTCACATCTCATTTCTTGGAGGTATCCCTGTACGATAATGTAAAGCAAAAGAAAGAGAATATGCAATTTTTTTATTTGCAAACGGGTACTAATAGCCATATTTATGGAAGAAAGAAAATATTGAAATTCGAATCTCATATAATGTATAAAAAAATTTCGTTAAATTATATCAATCAACTTAAATTACATATTCATAGATGTAGCATAGATGTGAAAATCAACACCACAAAAGAAAAAAAGTGAAAATATCTTCTTCTATTTAAGGAAATTCTCTTCAAAACTTGATGGAACTTTCTTCTATATGGATGAGAGGGGCATTATGGTTGCCCTGAGTGGGCAGGACAACGCCCTTGAAAAATATTGTGTCTAGACAAAAATATAGTGGTGGTTTGTGATCTGCATTCAATTGCCTTGTAGAATAGGAAATTGGGTCATAGAAATATCCTGGATCACTTAAGATAAGTGGCTGTTATCCCCAACCATGGGAGGCTAATGTCAAAGAACTTAGCCGAATGTCATATTCATAGCTGAACCTTAATTTACATGTATGGGTTGGATCCAATGCTCACAATTTTCATTTCTTTTTAGGTACTGGAAATTGGAAAAACCTGTTTGGCCAATGCTTGTCAATGGTGGCTAAAAAGATGACATTAGGATGTTTAAATGAAATATTAGACGGCAACCCACCGATTAATAATTACGTCAATCGTCGAGGCCTCGACCGCCATTTTCGACTGCTGTTGATTTGGACATGGAGTGGGGTTGTGTTTTAATTATTTTGTATGGGAAAACACCAAATGAAACCACATGGATTCGAAACATGCCCACATGTTAGATTCGGGACCAAATGAAAATCCATCTCATCTAAACTTTTTGTATGCCCTATCAACGTTTTACGGGCATGTAAAATGCAAAGTGGCATTTTATCAAACATGTGGAATGCCTGAAAATAATCCGTTGGCATGTAAAATGCAAAGTGGCATTTTATCAAACATGTGGAATGCCTGGAAATAATCCGTTCGTTGCCTTCACCAAAGTGTATAGCGACATCACCTTCGAAAAATTATCGTTGGTTGCCGTCACTAATTTTAGCTCATCAATAAAGTTCTACCACTTTATACACCCAAAAAAATCCAAAATAAAAAATATATATATCGATAATAACACTAGTCAGGTGAAGGCATTTGAAATAGGATGAGAATTCCTGTATAAATAAATAATTTGCAGATCAAATATTAAATTTATTACCGATTATAGATATGGGTATGTTTGGTTCTTTTTTATTTTGCTAATCACTTTTCCGGCTCAATGATAAACTTGTACAAATTTTAAGTTGATTGACATGAAGTTTAAAACTCGATCCTTCCCCATGTTTGTAAAATTCTATCCTCATCTTAATTGTTCATTTGTATAAAAAATAATAATATTTCAAACATTTCAGGAAAAATAAAAAAGTTAATAAAGGCTTAATTTATTTAAAATAAAAATGGGCTCGGTACTTCATAAGGCCCATCAAATCCTGCTGGATTTTAGTCCCTTTGTGCTATAAACGATATCAGATTTTGACAGTCTTTATCTTCAATTGTTAAATCAAAAGAGCAGTAAGACTGAATTCCTTAAATTAAAAATATACAGAGAGTACAAATACCAGGAGCATAATGCATAAACCATAAAAGCTTCAAAAGCCATCAAACTACATATTTAAGTGGCAATCAATCATCAGTCTCACCGGAAAGGGCAGTCCAAAATAGAAAAAGGCTGTGAGGAAATGTACCGGTTTGAATAGCTTACCGTTCTGTCATACCATTAACTATCATGGTTAAAGAAGCTAGTACACAAGGTAGCTACAAAACCCTGTTTCAATAACACCAAATTCAAGTTCTGACTAAGATAAACGACCATGGAATGCAACATTAAATAACATTCCACTTGAAGAATTGCTAAGCCTTGGCTTTTCCAGCTTGAAGAGATTGAATCCTCTGCTGCACCTTCAATATCTAAAGGATGCAAAACCAAATGATCAGATTCAATAGTCACTTTGGCAGATAAATCTAGTTATAATCTATTATCCACACCAAGGTGCCTGGATTCTAGACTCTAGAGTTCGATATTAAGAGGACACAAACATTTTCCTATGATCTTACAATATAATTCAACACAATTTGATTTCATATCTAGAGGACATTAATAGAAACTCATACTGATGGTTGTTATTCCAGTTTAAGAGATACAAACTTTCATAAAACCCAAAAATCATATGGATTCATGTAAAAAGCGTATGCGTATGGTAAATGCTAATGGTATTAAAAGAAAAAACTTAGTATAATCTCATACATTAGCACTCAAGTATAACTCAGAGATGCAAAAGATAAACCAACAAACTTGGTAAACAACAGAGATGTTAAAAATAAAAACTATATATAGCCATTAAGGCTCGAAAAAAAATATAACCATGATTCATGATCAAACAAAGCAAATGTTCTAAAAGCTTGGAACCTGGCTTAACTATTATGTGCAGCTTTAGTAGCAGGTTGAACCATACTAACAAACAATCTCAATCATAACTCTTCCATGTGTCACAAATAGGCATTCTTTCTAATGATTGTCTAAACTATTCAATTGTTTAACAAGGAACAATAGTATTAATTTGCAAAAAGCAGAACAGAAACATGCTGCACTACTGTTGTTTAACGTCATATAGAAATGTCTTATATAGCATAAAAGAGAACAATTAAGGCACATAAAAAAGAAGAAGAACACCAACCGCTTCTCTCTTGCTGTGTTGTTTCTCTTCCAAATCTTGAAGAGATGAATCAAGCCGCTTCCTGAGGACAAAGAAACAAAGTTCTAAAGTTATACGTATGATAGTTACAATGTTGCATAAGACATTTTAGAGTAAAACACAACAGATAAAAGGTTATTGCCCAAACATGTGAAAAAGGGGTAACATAGCCAGTGCATTTGATTAGAACTTTGTAAAGATCGGGGCGAGAAGCACCCTCTTCTTCTTCTTTCAACTAAAAAAGAAAATGACCTTCAATATTGTGGAGTGACTAACATCACTATAGATGGGAAGTTTACACATGAAACAAGATATTTAGTCAAGAAACCAGTGAGAAGGACAATGACATGTAAGTTAACATATTTGGCAGGTTGGATTGCAAAACTCAGGCTGACAAAACCATAATTGAACACCACTCTTTACATTGAAAACTCATAATCCAAACACCACCCAAATCACAACGTCAAACATAGATACTACTAATGATTCTTAGACTAGATTAATAGAAACTGAAACAAGACAAATCATCCATAATATTGGTTTTTAGCAACAAAAAAGGAAAGGTAAAAATTTAAAAGGAAGCGTACAATTCAGCAGAGATGTACTCAATTCTCTTGCGAACATTCGCATTGGCCTCCGCTAAATCTTGTTTCACAAGCACTGGACCAATCAACTTGTACACATTCGCATCCTCTTCTAATAAATCCAACTCCTATATATTACAAAAAACGAAAGCAATCAACAGAGAGTCATTTTAAAAGGCTAATTAAATAACCAATCATTTTATATCTGAAAAATAACGAAAACCCATTGACACCTTGAGGACTAACTCGTTTTCTCCTAACTGAATAGTGTACTTCTTCCGGACTTGATGGTTCTTAGCTATATCTGGTGGGAAAAAGTAACAAAATTGTTTCTCAATCGAAACTTTTGAAAGCAAATAGTGAATAAATAAGACAAGGGTTCGATTTGGCTTGCCTTTTTGGAGCTTGCTAAGATCGTTGGCTTTGTTCTCGAGGTCGCGCTGTAGGTCTCGAAGAGCTGTGGAGGAGGAACTCATTGTGTTTTCTTCTTGCTGCTGCTTTTGTTCTTCGAGTCTCTAATTTGATCGAGAGATGCTCGGCAAAATACTTGAATGACTTGTTTCTATTCTTTTGGGCCGGACAATGCGCTGCGCTGAAAGCCTGAGGAGATTTAAACAGTGAAGTCCAGACACTATGTGCCAGGCCACCCGTCAAGATTTCAGTCTTAACCTTTTTTGGGACATGAATTGGGTTTGGACATTAATTATTAACAATGCTTCCTTACAACCATTACCCTGGTGAATCAAAACTCAGAGAACTTAGACACGAATTTTTTGGGAGGAATTAAATTTTATATTTTTATAATAGTAAAAATATAATTTTATCATTTTAATAATTTATATTTTTATAATTTTTGAAAAAGTAAAGTAAAATGTTATTATTTTAGAGGGTTAAATTGTAATTTTATTATTAATTTAAAATTTTATAAATTATAAAAAAATCTAAATAAAAAATTTTCTATTTTAAGAAGGAGTGGGCCCTCCTAGCTTCGCCACATAGAGAAATCCTGATAAAAGGAATCTAGGTGGTTGATAAGCCCATCAAACGATAAATTATTTCATAGACTCTTCCCATCATCTCACATATAGTTCTATTCAATTATTTTTTGCCACATCAATAACTTTTTCCAACTCAAATTAACAAAATTAAAATAATTTTCACGTCAAATTTAATTTTGTTCAATTTCTTCCTTTTTTTTTTATGTGATTTTTTCCATCCTCTCACTGTCTTTTACTATTAGAAGAAAAAGATTTAGAGTTTTAGTGATTTTATTGATTTTTCTCATTCTTCATCATCTCTTCATTGTAATCACTCCATTTTTTTAAATTTGATGTGAAAATTATTTTAATTCTGTTAATTTGAGTTAGAAAAAATTATTGATGTGACACAAAATAATTGAATAGGACCATATGTGATATGGTGAGAAGGGTCTATGTAATAATTTTTCTCAACAGATAATTTAAATTCAATTACAACTAAATTCAATGATATAAAAAACATTTATTAAAATTAGTTTTATGATAAATAGTAAAATTTGAATGGAACTCAACAGATGTTGAGCTCCGTTGAACACATTATTAAAGTTGAATTTAAGAAATAGTTAAAAATTGATTGAGCTTTTTAACTCGATTAGCATGGACATTGTTTCAAATACAGGAAGATGTAGGTTTCAGTGCGCTAAAACGAATTATTCTTCTATTTATGAGTTGAGAAGAAACTATGAATAATTTTAAGTATTGTGTAAAAAAAATATGATAGTTTTCTTAAATAACCGTTTATGTTTTTTTAAAGTAATAAATGACATTATATAAAAATATTTGTTTTGAATGTAATATATAATAAAGATATTAAAAGATGTAAACACCGCCATAATAATATTTTTTTAGTTGAGTAGTGTGTGACACGAAATTTGGTCTTATAATTGTAGTAATTCTTAACATCATATGTGTAGCACGTATGTGATATTTTTTTAATTTATTAATTACATGTTAAGTAAAATTATTCTAATTGTCGAACTTAACTAAAATATAAAAGCATTTTGATAATTAAAATATTACAACAATAATACTGAAAATAATACCGAAACACTAACATATTTAGAGATTTTTAGCATGCATTGGTAAGTCTCATTTTATATTATTTAATTTAAAAGGGAATATATTTTTGCATATAATCACATATGTTTGTATTTATTTATAGTTTAAGTTTAATTTTGTTTAAATTTGGGCGATATTTAAATAAAAATTTTCTAATAATTATGACCCCATGATTTAAATTTAGCTCCAACCCTTGAGAAATAATTTTTTTTTGTCATCTCTTCTAACCACTTGAAGGTAAAAAGTTGAATAATTTTAAATGTTATTCTAATGTCAATGTAATAGTATAACTAATTATTGGAACTTTGACAATCTCTGGTTCAGTTGTTACATCACTTGTTCGCACTTTTATCAGCAAATGGCCTCTTGTTTTCACTTGAATTCGTTTTTAATATTGCTAGAAGCTTCATTTTTGCGTGGGAAAAGGTCGATTGAATGTAAACTTTATTGTTATCTTAAAAGCTTTTGAGTTGTTCTTACTTGGCAATAGAGGTGCATGGGCCGGGTCGGGCCCATAAAAAATTTTGGCCCTTTTTTAAGGCCTGGGTCCGGGCCCGGCCGTCCCGAAATATGGGCCTAGAATTTTGTCCAAGTCCGGCCCGAGAAAAAATAGTAGGCCCGAGCCCACCCCGGCCCGGCCATATTTAAAAAAATTACTTTTTTTTATTAAATAAAAAATTTTAAAATATAATAAATCAAATGCATTTAAAACATAAAAATAAATATTAAAACAAAAAAAATAAAAAATGAGACTAAAATAATTCTTAAAATAATACATAAATTAAAAATATAATAAAAAGTAATTATATTAAAATTAAAAAATTGAAACAAATTAGAACTAAATTAAGAACTAAATTATATTAATAACAAAAATTTTACAATATCAAAATAACATTAAAAACAACAAAAAAATAAAGTAAAAAAAAAAACTAAAATTACTTAAAATTTAAAATAAAAAAATTAAAAAAATTTAATATTAAAATCGGGCCGAACTGGCCAAAAAATCTTGTCCGAGGCCCAGCCCATTTTCTAAACGAGCCTCGTTTTTGCCCAATCCCATTTTTTGGGTGGGCCTTCGGGCCGGGCCAGGCCGGGCCGCCTGGCCATGCACACCTCGGCAATCGAATTGATTTGAAATTATATAGATATGAAGGTTTTGATTTCAAATTTTAAAATGAGAGATTTTGTGTATAATTTCATTTATTTAAAATGCTAAATTTTCTCTTGTTATTATTTAGAGAAGTTGTCGATCGTAACTTATAAATAGCTAGATTTGATGCTCGTTAATGGTATTAGGTGAGTGTTTTGTGTTTCAGCTATCTTTATTATTTTCATCTTGTATTAGCTTTGTATTCACTATACTCGAGTTTTTAGGTATTATTTTAAAGAGTAAATCTTATTGTAAGTGAAGTTATTTGGAATGAGTGATTATAATATTAAAAGTAAAAATTCATTTTAGTTTATTTATATTTTTTATATCTATAAATATAAATTTTGATAAAATAATGTAGGCATTATTTTTCTTATTGTTTATTTTTATTTATTTATTTTAAAATATATTATTAAAATGGGCTAAAATTGAAAGCCAATGAAATGAAGTCCAAAACTTGTGCAAGCGGATACAATATTACTA
Source organism: Gossypium longicalyx (assembly GCA_025698465.1). Lineage (NCBI taxonomy): Eukaryota > Viridiplantae > Streptophyta > Magnoliopsida > Malvales > Malvaceae > Gossypium > Gossypium longicalyx. The sequence continues at coordinate 91,813,659 of CM047004.1, forward strand.
CTGTTGTGGATATTTATCAAATTGTCCCCCCGATGGCGATTGGTTTGAACACTGTCAATATACGGCCATACGACAGTGGACCGACCCGCCGAAAGACCACGCTTCTCAAAACACGGAATTAATCTCTACTATTTAATATTAGTGGCAAAAAAACACACATTATTATTATTATTATTAGTGGTGGGAAAGTGGGAGCACATTTGAATCCAAAGTATTTAAACGTTTTTTTTACTGGATTACAAAAAAGAAAAAGAAAACGTTTTTTTAGAATATAAGATTAAAAAAAAAGCACGATTTTTCAAATTGAAAATATTTTATTTATAATTAATTTTAATTTTATAAAATCATATTCAATTAATAAAATAATACGAAAATTAAATTCGTTTCAAATAAACAAATAAAAGTTAAGAAAAAGATTATATAAAACAGAGACGCTATATTATTTTATATCTCTTATCAATTATTTAATGTTATTTCAATATTTTTATTCATATCATTCACATATATTTTTGTAATTTTTTTAACTTGAATCCTAAATAATAAAATCTAGATTTAGACTCTAGACCCTAAATTATGATTTTAAGATTTAAAAATTGTTGTCTAAAATTTTAAATTTAAGGTTTAAGGTTTAATATTTAAAATTTAAAGTTTAAGGTACTAGATTTAAGTTCTAAAATTTGGGTTAAAAAAATTATTAAAATAATATATTAATTACATGGAAAAAATGCTGAAATGTGATTAAAGATATACAATCTTTCATAATTGATAAGTTATCATTAGACAAATAATTATTTTAAATATATTTGTGAAAAAAAAGTTAAAAATTTACATGAAAAACTATAACTAATTTTATCCCCCAAAAAAAGTAAAAATAAAAGCAACCGATTTAGTATTAACAGCTAAAAAAATCTTATAAAAATCAAACCCTAAAACAACGTGCATCTTTGTCTTTTATTCTCCGAATAAAAAAGGTTGGAAAAAATGAAATACCTTTTTTTTTTTTTTTCCCTGTCAAATTAATCATGCCCAAAAGTAAATAAAATACAACTCTGCTTATCTCGATAAGCTAAATTGTAAAAGACCATATAGCACTTCAATTTTTGGATAAAAAGACCACTGCCCTCATCGTCACCATTACAGAGAGCGTGAGTGAGTGAGAGAAACTGTAAGCCTTTACTTTACCAAACACCATGGATGCTGCTGAGAGCTGGTCGAGAACCAAATGGGTCTTCCATTTTATGCTTATATTCGCTCATTTCTCTCTTCTATCACTAGCTGAAGATGGTATGTACTATCTCTTCCCCTTATTCTTTTTAAAATATCCCTTTAGAGTTCTAATTGCATTGCTGGGGTTTTTTTTTTTTTTTTTTCCCCTTATGTTCGAGATATGTTAATGCTTTAGCTACAGTTGCTCTTGTAAATCTGTTGAAATGGGTTTAAGCTGTTAAATTATTTGCCATTTCTTTAAAGAACAATTAATAAACTCAGGGATTTTTAATGACCCCGTATATTTCAGTGACTACGCCTTTCCATTCAGTATTTCCTGCCATTCCCAGACTTTTTTCTTTAACATTAAACTCGATAACCCCATTGGTTTTCTTTCATAAAGCACACCGCCATTTTTGCTTGAATTTGTTTACCACTGAGCTTTGGTTATATGCTTAAATACAGTCAGTACTGAGATTTTTCGGTGCTTCGAAAGTCTTGGCAGTGGGGGCTTAAATATGGGACGTAGATCCTTTTTGTTTCTTTTATCTTTTTTAAAATCAAGAGTTTAATCATACAGGTTAATGACTGTTCATAATTTGAAAATAGGCTTTAAATAGAGTCATCCATTCTTTGGATTGCCTGTCCCACCATAATTGAGTGTTTCTTGCAGATCCGTTCTCACTTTTTAAGTATGCAAGGGTACAAGCCCTGTTATTTGCACTAAATATTTCATTAATTAGTTAGTATACGCAATAATTCTATGCATTAGTTGAATTCATTTTTAGGTCATTGTCACCTACATTATTAATATCCCACTATTTGAGTTTTATTTTATAATTGGAATTTTGATGTAAACAATTTTAAATTATTCGAATTTAATCCTTTAAATTTGTTTATCATTCACTATTTAGCCCTAATGTTTTAAACTTTGGAGTGTGAAATGTTGACAAACTAGGTGAAGTGCCATTAAAAAAATGAAAAACACACCAATGAAAGTTGGGTTTTTTTTGGGATGAAAAATAAATATTAAAAGTTCAGTCTTTGTTTAGACTGGATTAGACTCCATAGTCAATTCTATAATTAGGTTTTAATTTCATTATAGAACACAAAAACATGGTAAGGGAGGTAGAATAATAATATATATATTTTATATTATGTCTAGTATTATCAATGTTATTTTTTTAACATTTAAATAGGAGTATAATAGTTTTTTTTAATGCTCAAATTTACCTTTTTTTATAATGATAATAACAATGTTGATATTAATTGAGTTAAAATTCAATCAATTAAAATAAGAATATTTTTAAATAAGATTTTAAATTTAATTTTTATAATTATAAAAAATAAGTTTAGAGCTGTCTGGCTCGATCTTATATTTAATTAAATTTTAATTTGAATTATGCAAATAGGGAAAAAGATATTGAAAAAGAAAGGTATAAAATAAAAGTAGAATAATAAGAAATTTTGAGAAATGGGTCCTTCATGTTTTTCCTTTTCCCCTCATTCTAAGGTGAGTGAAATGACGAGAGAGGGACATATTCCCGCCAACTAACTCCACCTCTCTCACCTTAATTTTAACAAACAACAAGGGTTATTTTCGCGAATTCACGTCTTTTTAGGACATCATCCCCAATTACTAGCTCAGTTTTGTCCCATAAAAGTTTCACACACTCAGTAATAAGCACAAAAAATAATTAAAAAAATAAACAAAGCACACATTTCAATTCTACCCCCTTTTCTTTTGTTTAGTCAAATTAGGGAGTAGAAAAAAAAAAGGGGGGTGGAGTAGGACCCACACGGTTTTAACAAGGTTCAAGTTGGGTGGGACCAGTCTCACTGCCTCAGTGTGTGCTCTCACATCAAACACCGTAACTTATTTGTCCCTATGTGATTTAAGAAGTTGCAAGCGACAGGAATTTAGGATTGATTATCCTCTGTTCATTCGTTTTGGGATGAAGTTTCCTAATTGGATCTATTAGGGCATGAAGCCTCGTTTACATTGAGGCTAGTAACTTAGATAAGGTCATCCACAAGTAATTGTTTTCTTCCTGGTAGCTTTTGGTTGCCATCAAATTTATGTAAATATAATAATGTGGGCATAATTTTCAATCTTTTTCAGTTTGCTATCAGATAATGGCAATACTAGATATGGGAAATTTTCATGACAGTGAAACATATCTCTGCTCATGTGCTGTACTTGTCTTTCTCAAATTATCTTTGATGTCAACCGTATGCGCACGTGTACGGATAGACAAGCTTCCTTTTGGGATATTTCATTTTGTGTATTAAATGCGAATTTACGGAACATTAATTGAAAAAATGGTAAATTTTTATGTGATTTTCCTGATGTTAAATGGTAATTTACTTTTGTAGGTCTGGTGGCCAATGGTGATTTCGAGACGCCGCCGTCCGGTGGCTTCCCAAGCGAGGCAATATCCGATGGACCCACCGAGATCCCCAGCTGGAGCACGAACGGTACGGTGAAGCTTGTGTCCGCCGGTGAAAAAGTGGGCGGCGGGATGCTACTCATCGTACCCCGAGGCAAGCACGCCGTCAGATTGGGCAACGACGCGGAGATCAGTCAGGAAGTGACGGTTGAGAAAGGATCAGCGTACGCGGTTACGTTCAGTGCGGCACGCACTTGCGCGCAGATGGAGTCACTGAACGTGTCCGTACCACCTGCATCGCAAACGGTGGACCTGCAGACATTGTACAACGTGCAAGGGTGGGACCCTTACACGATTTCCTTTGAGGCGGAGGAGGATAAAGCCCGGTTGATTTTTAGGAATCCGGGCATGGAAGATGACCCGGAATGTGGACCCATCATCGATGACATAGCCATCAAGAAACTCATCACCCCTGATAAACCCAAAGGTAAGAATTTATTTTTTAATTTATATATTTTTATTAATTTATTTAATTAAATCAAATAAGTCGATTGGTCCGATGGAATCGATTGAACTGAAGTTGGAATGTTTTTACAGACAATGCAGTAGTTAACAGTGGCTTCGAGTTCGGTCCATGGATGTTCCAAAACGTATCTCTTGGTGTCCTCCTCCCAACGAACCTCGACGAAGAGACATCGCCATTACCTGGATGGATGGTCGAATCGAACCGAGCGGTTCGATACATTGATTCCAATCACTATGCAGTCCCAGAAGGCAAACGTGCCGTGGAGTTAGTCTCGGGCAAGGAAGGCATCATTTCACAAATGGTCGAAACCACACCAAACAAGCTATACAGCTTGACCTTTTCATTGGGCCACGCTAGGGACAAATGCAAGGAACCGCTAGCTGTCATGGCCTTTGCTGGAGACCAAGCACAAAATTTTCACTACACTCCAGACTCCAACTCTACCTTCCAAGTCGCTAGTGTCAACTTCACGGCCAAAGCCGAGAGAACACGAATCGCATTCTACAGCGTGTATTACAATACCCGAACCGACGACATGAGCTCATTATGCGGTCCGGTGGTGGATGATGTTCGTGTTTGGTTTTCGGGGTCCAGTAGAACTAAGGTTCAAACATTGTTAGGGCTTGGACTTGCCTTTTCGGCTTACCTTTTGGTTTTGGTTTAGAGTTTGATAACTTAGGTAAAAAGGGTAAAGTTATGTATTTTGGCTTAAATTTTAAGGCATTGTATTGTATTGTAATTGCCAGCAAAGGCAAAGTATGTATCCCAAGTTTCCAATGTATCCTACCTTGTTTTTGGAGCTTTGCTTTGAGCAAAGGAAATGGCCTAAGTTGAATATTTCATATTTTCTTAGCATTAAAGTAAAGATAGCCCAAGATTTCCTAGATTCCGATGCTATTCCGCAAGAAACATAAAAAGTAGTAGCACTAGTTCATGATCCTCCTAAGAGGTAAAGTGTTGATGTTTAGGGTAATTTCCATTATTGGCCACTAAATTATGAGTAAGTTTTATTTTGGTAATTTAATTAAAAAAAGTTATAATTTGAATGTTGAACTATTTAAAAATTTTCATTTAAGTCACCGATTGTTAAAATCTATATTATATGATTTTTTAAGCTCTTTCCCTCTTCTCTATAGTTTAATTTTTTTCATGAAACGTTGTAAACCTACGAACTAAAATTCAAACAATTTTTTTCTTTGATCTTTGACACTGATTGCCAGATCGAATTTGATCTAAGGCATATTCTTCTACTTATTGATGAGTATTGATTCACTATACCAATCGTTGAATCGTCACTTGAAATTTGTTGGTGGAATTTTTTTTTTGTAAAAACGAAAAATTTTAATTCAGTGATTTAAATAAAAACATTTGAATAATTTATTAACTTAAATGAAAACTTTTGAATAGTTTAATAATTAAATTATAATTTTTTTCACATAATTTTACAAAATAGATTTGGTTGAGATTTGAGAATCTTCTTTGTGCTTGAAAGCTAGTGAAGGATTTTGACATCTCAATTTTCTTAACGATTCCATGTCCATCAAGTGAATGTCACAACACACAGGTGCCGGATCTTACCTTTGATATCGGAAGACAAATTTTAAGCATAAAATATTATTTTGCTTTTAAATTATGCCCACTCTTTTCTTAAAAAAAATAATTTATAATGATTGACGAAGCTAAAAAATTATCTTTGAGTCTCAAAATTAAATTATATAATTATAAAAAAGTTAAAATATAATTTTATTTTTATTATTTTAAAATTTTAAAGATATTAAACTGAATTTTTTTTCATTTCATCATTGAAAGATTAAAATATATTTTTACCATTAAATTAACTTATAATTTAAAAAACTTTAAAACACTAAAATAAATATTTACCATTTCAGAGAGATATGGTAATATCTGTATTTATAAAAGTATTTAAAATACATTCAATTAATCAATTTAATCTAATAATATTAAATGTAAAATTGACATATGCAATTTATTAAATGTGTGACATGACATTTACAAATAATTAAAACATGACATTTCGCGTTACATGTATTTTGAATTAAATACATTTATATAAACTCTATAAAATTCTAAAAGAAAATTAAAATAAATATTCATTAGAAATTTTAAATATAGGATATGGTGTTAGTTAAAGATTTGATTTCAAGGTAAGTCCTTTATCAATCCACTATTGGCTTAGTTAAAGCTCATAAAAAAATTTAAGTTAGTACAAATGATAAAAATAATATATAAGAGTGACACAAATGAATATTTTAAATTTTGTACTATTAAAGTATGGATTGTTTTAGGTTAAAATGTATTATTGTCTCTCTACTATTTACAAATTTAGAATTTAATCTTTATAATTTTATTTTTAAAAATTTAGTCTATTTATTTTTTTAATTTTTATAATTCAAGTCTATTTGTTAACATTGTTAACAATTGAACTTAAATTTAAAAATATGAAAAGTAGAGAGACAAAATTCCTAAAAATAAAAATATAGACTAAATTCTATATTTGTGAAGAGTACAAGCCTTACGACACATTTTAACTAGTTTTTTATTTGTCAAAAAAATTATGGCATAATGACTTTACAAGAAAAAGTATGTAAAAATATAAAAATTATGCCACTTTAGCAATTTATTAGTTATTTTTAAATATAAAAAATATGTAAAAATATAAAAATATTTTTTAATACTTTTAAATTTTTTAAAAAAATTAATTAAATGCTAAATGACATACACAAAAATTTTCATGTAAATGCCACGTCAACAAAATTAACAAAAGTTAATTTTTTCATCAATTTTGAGTGATTTAACAAATTTTATGAATTTAAAAGTTAAAAAAAATAAAAAATTAAATAAATGACTAAAATGACATTTTTTATAAAGTTTCAGAGCCAAATAAATATTTTGCCAAAAATCATTATTCAATAGTAATGATCCAATGTTCATCCGAAATGACAAAAGCAGAATAGCATAAAGTTCACCCGAAATGACAAAAGAACCCTTGTTGGCTTAAATGGAAAGTTCGGTTTCACTATAAAAGGGTCCCGCAGAGATCAAACAAAGATTTTCCAGAGAGTGGAGGAGAAAGGAAATAAAGAGAAAGGGCGGGGGGTTTTTGAATTAGTTGCCTCCGTTTAATAATTAACTTTTTCCTTGCCTCCCTACTCTCTCTCCAAGATGGACAGCCACGTGGAGCCTACCATCGCCACCGCTGGTCCTACCGCGCTCTCTCCGCCGCGCGATTCTCTTGATCTCATTCCCGTCGGATCCGTCGAGGCAGAGGAGGAGATTGAGACTTTATCTCCTCCGTCCGAGGAGGATCACGACCACGCTAACGGTCAAAATCGGGATCAAAAGCAGAATCAGGAGAAGTCGTCGGCGACTGCTGTCCTTACTGATGATCTCAAAAATAAGATCATTAAGCAGGCAAGGGCTCGAATTCCTCCTCACTTGCGTTCTTGAAATGATGATCCTACAATTTGTCATTCCCGTTTAGTCTTTTATGTTTTCATTTGTGTTGTTGTTTACATGAAGTCTTTAATTCTCTATTCACATATCTGCATTTGTCCGCATTTCGTAGGTGGAATATTATTTCAGCGATGAAAATTTGCCGACCGATAAGTACATGATGAGTCTGATTAAGAAGAACAAAGAAGGTTTTGGTAAGTTACTAATATTCGCTGCCAAGCGTTAAGAATACAGCGTGATTATACCATATGCACAATGCGTTGAAGGCTGATTTCACGTTTGGATAATGATATTATGTTTCGACTTGTAGCCATGATTAGTTTTGCTGTGTGGAAATGACCAATGATCACTCTGATCACCAACAAGTTAATGTGCAATATCGTAAAAGGCATTAAGCAGATTCCCAATATGCATGAATTTCAATTTTTGGTTGCCTTCACTGTATGGGAAGTTTAAGAATGTGGAGTTGAATTTGGTTTTGAAGTAACTTATGGATAATGATGTATAAAAATTTGTTTGTGATGATGAAATTGAAAAATAGGAAGTACGTATGTCAAACCCATGAATTTTGCGGTTTTGAGTGAAACCATGAGAAAGTTATCTTTTGAATTTTCCTTAAGCAGTGAAAAGAGTAGTTGATCATAGAATTCCCCTACAAGTGAGATGGAAAGGGCTAGGTAACTGTGTCCAAACTTCTCTCCGCAATAAATGAATGGGCAACGTACTGCTTATATATTATGTATCCTTATACGCATCTTCGACAGTTAACGGTTGCCAAGATTGATCACATAAACCTACTAATTTGAGCTTTTATATTTTCTATTCCTCCTGTGTTTTTAGTTCTGGTAATCAGGTTAGCAACACTTTAATTCGTCAATTTGGAACGAAATGGATATACACGTGTCCCTTTTTTGCATGCCTTCATGTCACTTTACCTGGAAAGTGACAGATGCATCCACTTTCAATTCTACTGTCTGTGCATATTCATCTATGTTTGTTTCGTGGACAATTCCAGTGATCAGTTGAAAACCGTTGAAGGTGGAGATAGAGTAGCCTCTTTAGTTTTCTAGCATTATTGTATGACTAAGTTATTATTTACTTTATTGTTGTTGCGAGGTGAAGCCTTCCTTATGTCAGATTGAAATACCTATTCTTATTATCATGGTATCTTGTTATTTACATGCATATGTTTTATTTTTCTGTTCATTGCAGTTTCTATATCATTAATTGCTTCTTTTAGGAGAATGAAAAGACTCAGCAGAAGTTATCCATCAATAGTGGCTGCGCTTAAAGAGTCTTCCCTACTTGTATGTTTCTAGACTCTCACTCCTCATAAAGATAGCCATTTTTCTTATGCAATAACTGCAATATGGCCCTGACTTGCTGATGTAATACGGATTCAAAGGCTACAATTTCAATTCAAGAAGACTTAGAATTCTTTTCAATTTCAATTCAAAAAGATTCAGAATTTGTTCTCTCTCAGCCATTAATTTTTAATTTCATTGAAATGTCCTAGGTTGTTAGTTCTGATGGGAAGATGGTGAAGCGTCGGAATTCTCTTCCATCTATTGAGGTCAGGGACCCTAAGGTATTTCTTTTATGGAACTTAATGGTTTCATTCTCATATTTGTATCTTTAATTGACATCTAATTTGTGGACCCTAGTTATTCACTGTTTTGGTAGAAAATCTTCCAGAGGATCATTCAGTGGAGAACATTAGGAGGATATTTGGTGAAGTTGGAAAGTACGTTTTTTTCCTTTATAAAGGAAATGTGCTCATTCCTTCTTGCCGTTAAGTATGATGTTTGTGCTTCCTTGTTTAAATGATTATAGATTTCCTTTTGAATTTTCAGCATCAAGAATATTTCCCTCCGCGATCCACATGCTGTGGAAGAGTCAAAGAAAAGTGTTAGGGTAGATATTTTGGTCAGCAGCAAGGTATGGAATTTGTTTCTAACTAGTCGGATTATTTTTTGTGTAACTAGTCAATCTTTTGTCCTTTACCCTTCTTTTTCTCTTCTCAATCCTTGTTCTAATAACCTAACCAGTTGTTGCATTTAGATCAGACATGCTTTCTTGAAAATATCATACCAAGCTTTGAACTGAATAATTACTGAAGAGCATTTTTGTGTTATTTGTGGTTTGTAATGAATTGGCTGGCACATTAGCATGCATTGTTATTGTGGTATTTAATTAAGTTTGTACGTAAAATTTATGATGTTTGGTGGCTGTGACCATCTTTGAGTTTGGCATAGATTTGTAAGCATGACAGGCTTTCTTTATAAGAGCTATCTAGAACAGGTTTCTTCCTATATTGTCGTTTAGTTTGAAAACCCCTTGGTTTTGTAACATCCAGTGTCAATACAATTATGACCCTTTTATAAATGGATTAGAGAGAAAGATTCCTGATTCTAGTTACAGTTCGTTCTGAAATAGATCCAGTGTTGTTTTGCTAGTTTTCCAAACTTTCAGGTTGGCTATTTTACTTGCTCACTGTTTGTAGCTATACTTTCTTTACATGTATATAGCCTTGTTTATGATCTGCTTAATTTCCTGGTTTTGGGTGTAGTTACATGCCCTAGTGGAGTATGACACAGTGGAGGCTGCTGAAAAAGCTGTAAGTGTCAACAAAGTATTTAATCAACTGTATTTTTCCTTTTGGGATGTTGTAATCATGATTAATTGATTTTGAGCTCCTCTGGTTATGGGACCAGGTGGCTACCTTGAATGATGAACGTGACTGGAGAAATGGCATGCATGTTAAGCTTCTTAAGCGAATAATGGTAATATTCCTGTTTCTTTTACGTCTCAAACTTTGGGAATAAATTGGTATTAATGTTCTTCACCTTGTTATAGGGCAAACATGCTCAGCGAAAGCCAGCTTGGAGAGGACCTGACCCTGCTGAAAAGAACAGCAATGCTCGAGCATCTGATCAAACCGGAGATGATGAGAATAACGCCTCAAATCAGCATCATGAAGGTTTACCAGATGATGAGGTAGGCTCTAAATTCCACTAAAAAATGGCAACACTTCCTCTATAAGTGCAAGAATATGTGGTGAATTAGAAGGGCAGGCATACAACACTATTTATTTTATTTTGGAAGAAACGGACGAAATAAATGGATGTTGAATGGCTTGTTTCTTTTTATTTTTCTTGAATTTGGCATAGTGGAGTTTCCATCTCTTAGATAAGTAAAAGATTGTCTGGGTTTTTAAATATTTATTTGCTTTCTAATCTTAGGATGGCGAGAATTTGTCCAAGGACAAAAATGGGCATCGACCTAGAACCAGAGGACGAGCAAGGAAACCGAGAACTCGTGGTACCAATGGACTTGGTATCAGAATATCCCACAGCTCTAAGCTCTTTGTTTTCCCTTCATTCCCATATGATAATAATTTGTTTGATAGTATATTATGTTATACAGGCCATGGAACGACATCCTCATCTCATGCCACTGAACCATCAAAGCCACCCCCAGGCCCTAGAATGCCTGATGGAACGAGGGGATTCACAATGGGACGCGGACGACCACTGGTTTCTAGGCAAAGCTAGTGAGCTGTGCTTTTGCGTCTGGTATAATCTTGCCTAACGTGTTGGTTATTGTGATTGTGGAATTGTACAGATGGGGAAAGCTGGAAGCGGGTTTTCTATTATATGGTTTCAAAGGCTAAGTTTTGAAACCCAAATATGGATTATTTACTTAGTGATGCTGTTAGCTTATATTTAAGAACTGGCATCGTGATAAAAATACCACCTACATGGTTCTTGTTTTTGGATTATGTTCATATCAATTAAATTTCTAGCGAAAACAATTTGGCTCTTTATCATTGGATGCACAATATAATTGATTGTTCACTTCCAAGCAGTTGCTTGTTCGTTTGGTTGGTTTTGAGGATCAATTATTAAAAATATATTTTATATAAATATCTATACATTTTTATAACTTAATTTGAATTTAAATGTATCTTATATTATTTAAATCAAACTTGGTTTGAGTCCGACTGTTTGTGATGAAAAATTTCATGCCCAAATTCGGCTTACCAATGACAGGTTTATTTTCATCCAGGAGCTGTGGGAACTAGGAATGGGTTTTACTGATCTTTCGTCCTGGCATGCCATGTATGCCTTGATTTTGTTACATTATTTTGGGGTTTGTTCAATAGCAGACGGTTTTGTACTAATAACTCTAAAACTATGGGAAATGTTGTATCATATATATATAATTGAGATAGTGTTGTAAATTAATTAGGTTTTAATTTAATTAAATAATAATAATTTTTTTATAAGGTAATATATGTAAATTTTGTTTTAATGTGTAATTTGTTGAGAAATATTTATTTTAATATTTTTGTATATTTAATATTTAATATTTTTTAAATTTATTTTTATATATAAAATAGTTTAAAAAAATTATAATTATTAAACTCGAGTTTAATATTTTTAATGTGGATTATTTTTAATATGGATTAAGCTTTAGTAATATTTTAGTAAGTGGGACCTAAAAAATGAAAATAAAATTCTATATCAATCGGGACCAACCTAATATCAGGGTGGATATTGAGGCTCAAACGTAAGCAACCCATGGGTAATCAAATGTCCATAGATTCAAATGTCCCCACGCGAAGGGCGCGTCACGCTTTGAAACCCACAGTCTCCACGTTACCGGTGTTTACGAGGTATTTTTCCTTTTTAAACATGATCAGTTATTTTCTGTTGGTTTTTTTTTTTTTTGCATCCACCATTTTTCAGTTAATTCTGTCGAATGGCCTCTAATCTCTCCTTCAAATGAAAACTTCAGTCATGCGATCTCATTCATCATCTTTAACTCTACACCATTTCTCTTATTCGGGACTCACTCCATCCCCAAAACGACGCACCTCCCTCCCCGTTTCATCTCCTCGGTTCTGCGTTCCCGTTACGTCGAGTTTCTACTCTCCTCTCAAGTTACAGATCAAGCAATCCAAAAATGTACAGGACCGAAGGCGGCGGTCCGGAAACGATGTCGTTAGAGTCAACGCCACCGATGATGTAAGTAATGACACTTTTTTCAATGTGGTTTCTGAAATGATTTTTTTTTTTTATTTTGGTTATTGTTTTAGGACTCGGTGGGAATTTCATCGTTTGATGACTGGACCATTGAAGAGGATTCGGTGGCAGCTTATGTGCATTCGTCAGATAGCGATGGGGATTTGGTATTAAATTCTTTGTCTGATGAGGATTTGCCACTCGAAGAAGCTCTAGCCAAGGCTTCCCGTCGGATTTCTTTGCGTGGAAAAGGCCTAAAAAGACACAAGCAAGCTCCTTTTTTATGAGTTTTCTGATACATAAACGGTCTAATTTCCCCCCCCCCCCAGCTCCCTGTATTCTTCTGACTTTTGAATTTTAGTCCTACTGCTTTTAATTTCATGAATTTACTCCTCCTACTTGTCTGGTTTAAAAATTAAAGTGTTATTGAATTGATTATGTGTTAATAGTGTAATGATTTGGACTTTAATTTTTAAACAGGACTAAATTTCAAAAGTCTGAAGACTGCAGGGACTGAAAACATAATTAAACTTACATGAATTTATACCCTTTTCAAGGCTTTTGTTGACGGATTGCTAAATAATTGCAGGATATACCCTGGGATGATAATGAACTTGGCTCTTATAATCTTCCTGACAATGGTTCTTTTACTTGTGGATTGGTGTGGATGGAAAATTGTTAGGCTACCTTTAGCGCCATTCTACTTGACTTCCCCGTTTTTGATATCTTTGATCTTAGCTTTATGTGCTGGTTATGTTGGTATCCCATTGCTTAGAATTTTTAAGTTTTACCAAATAGTTAAGAAAATAGGGCCAGAAAAATATTTGACAAAGAAGAGGACCCCAACGATGGGTGGACTTTTTTTTATACCAGTTGGTATAGCTGTTGCGAGATTTGCAACTGGTTTTTCTTCTGCTGAAGTTGGTGCTACTGCAGCAGCAACCTTGGCATTTGCTACAATTGGACTACTTGATGACGCCTTAGGTTCCACCAAGCAAAAGAGCAATGGTATAGATCCATGGTTAAGGCTACTTTTGGAGGTAGCTACATTTTTCCTTTGCCTCTTTCTTTAATCATATAAGTTCCATCCTGGTCACTTTAGGCGTTGGTTTTAACCTTTTTTGGCTCTGATCTTGAACTGTTTGTCATTACAGGCAGCTGTTGGGATTTGGTTTTCATTTTGGTTGGATTCTACACATTTATCGTCACCCTATGGCATGTATATCTTCTTGTAACTAATTTGAATCACATTTATCTGATGGTAACTCACATATCTAATCTTGTGCCAGAAAATTTATGACAAAATAACAAGTTTCCTAAACTTTTCTTTTAAGAAAAAAGAAAGAAAATAATTTGGTTAAACTTAGTGAAGGAGAGTTATCATACAAGAGCTGTTACGGGGAATTGTAGCACTTATATGAATATCAGAAAAGAGGTCTTTAATGGATGATTGCTCGAGTAAATAAACTACCATTTGGTCTTTCACATTTCTTCTCCCATTGCTTCAGTTTAAGTGTTAGACTGTTGGTTGAAGACTATATTTCATGTTGTGTTTTATGCTCAAATGATGCATTTGGTTTTCTCTTAAACCATTTTTAATTTTTATTGCAGGAAAATGCTGGTTCCTCTACCTGCACCGTTGGGCCTGCTGTGCTTGGGAAAATTTTACCTATTGTTGACTCCACTTTGTTTTGTTTCCATGGGAAAGGGGGTTAACATAACAGATGGTCTTGATGGTCTTGTTGCAGGGACTGCTTCATTAGCTTTTATTGGAATGTCAATCGCGGTGCTTCCAATATGCCCAGGTTAGTATAGATTCCTTTGAACAAGCAAATATCGTTAGTTTGAGATGTCGCATGCATTTATCGTCTGTTCACAGCTTATCCATTGGCTATTGCTGCAATAACATTTTTAAAGACATATGATTCCACTTTTGAGTTGCATCATCTAGATGACGTGCAAAACAATATTTTAAAGCCTACTCCTTGATTTGTTGAAGTTTTCTGGCTTCTTCCATTGTTTTTCATCTGATCATATTTATTAATATTTTATAATTGCATCCATCTTAGTGAAACACTAAAATATGATTATAATGTTAAAAACTTGTAAATTTTAAGCTTCTCTTATGCTCTTTACAAGTATTTACCTTCTTCAAAACTAAATGTTATTTCTCCATCCCCATCAGAACTTAGTGTATTTGGGACAGCCATGGCTGGGGCCTGCATTGGTTTTCTTTTCCACAACCAGTACAAAGCAGGTGTAATTATGGGTGATACTGGATCCTCGGCCCTCGGTGGCGCATTAGCTGCAATGGCCGCTTGTACTGGAATGTTCTTTCCCTTATTCATTGCATCCGGTTTGTTTGTTTTGGAAGCATCATCAGTTGTTATGCAGGTATGTTATTCAAGTTAAATGTCTGAATCTTGTGCTATTTTCCATTGCCTCTAATTATTAGTGCATGAATCAGTATTTGTTCTAAACATGTATTATGTAGTTGCTCTGAGTTACCCTCATTGATTGTGTTATCGGTTCAACTTTCCGACATTGCATAATACATCATTGCTGCAACAATGGATGAATGTCGATGATAATCGACTCTGTATTTTGTCAGGTGGTATACTTTAAAGCAACAAAACAGTATCATGGAAGCGGGCGTCGGTTGTTTAAAATGGCACCTTTGCATCATCATCTAGAACTATGTGGACTCCAAGAGCCAATGATTGTTGCTGGTGCATATGCTGTTTCCTCTGTGTTGGCTTTATGTGCTGCTTACATTGGCCTTAAATCTGCATAATAGCTTTACATCATTTTCACCCCATCTTCAAATTTTGTTCCCCTTAGTTATATTAGTCATAAAAAGGAGTTCTTTTCTTCCTCTCAATATTTCTGAATCTTTTATTCAAAATTTCCAATTTTATGTTAACCCTAAATACAAAAGGCTAAAAAACATGACAATCTTTACTTGCCCTTTATTCTGTTTATTTTCCTTTTGTTTTCTTTCAATGCCAATCATAAGAAATATTGACATAATATTTTCTAAAATGATTTCTCCTAAATCAGTCCATTTTAAAGAGGTTTGAATTAGAAAAGGGAATAAATCTACCCATTGCTTCTATTTTATAATAAGTAACAGTGGATATCTGGATTTTTTTTAAGTCATAAATTAACTAAAATAAGATGTTATGTTTAACCCACTACAACATGTTGCTTTACCATAACTGCCCTTTTCTATAGAAGTAACACTTTTTTTTTTAAATTTTTCGATACTTAATATAGTCATTAAATTTGAAACCGAATAGAGTTGAATATATAAATAGAGCTAAAATTCTCCCAATATTATTTTTTTTCATCCATAATGTTAGAATCTCCTTTTTTATATAATGCTTAGAACTACCTATAATCTCGTCCCAGCCCTTAAATATAATAACAATACATTTCAGTGCATGCGAACTCCTGTCTTCCTGCACTAGTAATAATACGGATACCAATTAGACTCAATCAACAAAATAATATAATTTTAAATATCTCAACTTTTACCATTTCAACCAAAACATATTTAATTATCATATTAATTTTTAAAGTTTTATTACATATATTTCTTTTAGTTACATTTTGAGTCTACGATAATTTTATTTTATTTAAGAGATGACTTAAAATATTGTATTAATTTTGGGCTGAATAAGAATAATTCAAGATTCATATTGGGCTTATACTAATATAAGATCTTTAATTTATAACCATTTGGGTCGATGTTTAGAAATTTGTTTAACCCATTTAATAACAGGAACTCATCTAAAAACACTATGCCCAATCCAATTTCTCAAAGCTAAGTAGTATATAAACGTTTTTGATAATGACAAAACCCTAATTGAGAGAGGG
The DNA here is from genome assembly GCA_025698465.1 of Gossypium longicalyx. Taxonomy (NCBI): domain Eukaryota; kingdom Viridiplantae; phylum Streptophyta; class Magnoliopsida; order Malvales; family Malvaceae; genus Gossypium; species Gossypium longicalyx. Next base: position 91,830,161 of record CM047004.1, read on the forward strand.
CCGTGACTTCTTCAGATACTATCTTTCCCTCAAAAATGGTTACTTTCAGGGTAAGTGGGCAACGCCTTCTCTTTTCTCAGATCAACGCTGCTTCTCCCTCTATTTCCCTCTTTTAGCTTCAAAAATTTGATAGCGATTTTATTATGTGATGTTATGCTTGGTTTCGATCCGTTTTAAATTTTCTTTATTGCATTTTGGCTAGAAAGTTGTTAGTAAATATTGGATTAAAAACACTTGCTTTTTACTGGTTTAATGGGTTTTTCTCAGCCATTAAAGGGAGGAGTGTTGCTTTAAGCTGTATTTGAATTAATATGAGAAATGGGGGAAAAAAAGAAGAAAAGTTTGATATTGGTTTTGGTTTTGGTTGCAGTTTCACCAGTACCAAGTTGTTGGAAGGGCTCACCCAACAGAGAGCGATGAGCATCCCAAGATCTATAGGATGAAGCTCTGGGCCACCAATGAGGTTCGGGCCAAATCCAAGTTCTGGTTAGTGATTATTTTCATGGATTTTTGGTTAACTTTATTTCCCATTTGCTTTATGTTGACGGGTTTCTGATTTTTGTGTCTCCTTTGATGTTCATTAGGTACTTCTTGAGGAAGCTGAAGAAGGTTAAGAAGAGCAATGGTCAGGTCCTTGCCATCAATGAGGTATATTCTCAGTGTTATTCCTTTGATAATCCACTCTGTATCAAGTGATTTATTGTGGGATAATGTGTGGAAATTTGAATACGAAAGGCATCCTTTGCATTCTTTTTTATAGCTAGCATATGTTGATTAATGTCTGAAGCAACTTTGTGTGGGATTGCCAATGTTTAGCTCATTACTCTTCAATTTACACTGGAGATTGTGTTCTTAAGCTCTTTAAATTTGTCTTGAGAGCAGCAGGGAACATAGATAGCTAAGAAATATCTGATTTTAAGGCTTTCTTAGCGACTTCGTTTTAGAAAATTGCACTTTGTAGCTTATTCATCTTTGTTTTGCTGATTGTGATTGCATTAAATGATTTATTTGGTCACATAACTTTTTGGGGTTTCATATGTAAGACTGAATTCGAAAAGCAATTCCTGGAATTAAAATTGGATGATTTAGGTTTTCTTTTTTTATCCCTATCTCTGTTCTTTTCTTGCTGACGAGAATTCATTTACTGGCTATGTGGTGGAATACTTATCCAGGAAAAAAAATGCTGTAGTTAGTGATGGCATATTGATCATCTGTACACCCAAGGCAACACAATTTCTAATGCATTCTTTGATATTCTTTTTAATGCCTGGTATCTAAATCAAATTTCTCTGCAGATATTTGAGAAGAACCCTACCAAGATCAAGAATTATGGTATATGGCTCCGCTACCAAAGCCGTACCGGTTATCATAACATGTACAAGGAATACCGTGACACTACTCTAAACGGAGCTGTTGAACAGATGTACACTGAGATGGCTTCTCGCCACAGAGTCCGGTTCCCATGTATCCAGATTATCAAGACTGCAACTATCCCAGCCAAGCTATGCAAGAGAGATAGCACCAAGCAGTTCCACAACTCCAAAATCAAGTTCCCATTGGTGTTCAAGAAGGTAAGGCCACCTACGAGGAAGCTGAAGACCACTTACAAGGCATCAAAGCCTAACTTGTTTATGTAAGTTCTCTCATTGCAATGAAAAGAGAGTTGATGTGGTTTATAGTTCTAAAATTTTTGGTAGTGAACATCTGTCAGTTTGTTGATTGGATATTGTTTTTCATTTGAGAAGCCTAGGCCACATCTGACTGGTTGAAGTTGAATTTTCTTTAATTCACTATCACATTTTGTTTACTTTGATGAGCTGGTTTGCAATGTTTGAACTTTATTGGCCAGGGTTTTTGTTTCTCAAAGGCAACTAGGATGCTTTAGTAAAAGAAATTGCTGGCTATATTTTACAAGTTTTCTAATAAATTTGATGGTGAATAATTTTTTGCGGACTTGAATTTGGTAATTGTTACTACATTGGGGCTTGAATTTATTATTGGTCTATTAAGTTAGGCAATTATTCTTACATTCGGGTTTAAACTAAGCAATTATTTTTTGTTTTAAGGCTTGAATTTTTGTTTTGCCCAAAACATGGCAATGGTTCCTCCAAAAAGGTTTAAAATTTTTTTGTCTTTGCTTGATATTAATTGGTACTTGATTAACTTAGTTAATTTTTTAAAATTTTAACCTATCATCTTGTGCCATGTGTCTAAAAATTTAATTTAATTTATTTTTTATTTTTTATTTTTTATACTTGCGAAATTAATATTTTTTAATTTTAACTTATAATTTTCTTTTCAATTAATACATTTTATATTTTTAGGTTTCTAAGAGGTGGCTTCAATTTTTTTTCCTATTCATTTTTCTTTTTACTCTGAACTCTCTGTTATTTTCCTTCATGGACCCTTGTTGTGAGCCACTGTGCGTTGCTCCTCGCCGGTATCGTTCTCGACAAAAACGACCGTCAGCGGGCTCCTTTCCCTTTCCCCTTTCCAGTTTAGTGACTGACTCTCCCTAAAATCACATGCAATCTTATAATATTAAATCCAAATTTTTTAAAGATTTCTTCTATATAAAATTTCTTTATTATATATTAATCTGGATATTCTGCGTTATCAACATTAGTTTTTGGTTGAAAATTGGAGAAGATATAATAAATAAGAACATTGATTCTTTTACAGACACGTGGCTTATTCTAATTGGTTGTTTTAGTAGACCTGATGAGATAATTTGTATCTAAAAGTTTTACCTAATTGGCTCACTTTAGCTTATCTGATGAGTATATAAATTACATAAGTTAAAATTAAATATTTAAGAATAATTATAAAATCTAATAAATGTAGAAATTACATAATTTAAAACAGTACTTTTTCTACAAAATGTTGTAATTGATTTTTTTTTAATTATGTTAAAATCAAAATTTCAAATAGAGAAAATAATAAAACAAACATTTAAGTTAAATCAAATGAATAAATTATCTAATTATATTTTTATTTAATTAAATATTCATCAAAATTTTAAAAATTAAGATTATCTAATTAAATATTTAAGATAGTATAAATATATAATAATAACAATAATTATTTTAAATTATTTAAAAAATAAAGAAAAATCTAATGAATAGAAGAATTATGTAATTTAAAAATACTTCTTTTAAAATGTGTATTGTAGTACCTGCAACATTTTGAAGGATCGAAAATATGAAAGCAAATTTGATTCAAGTCTGGTCAATCAATCTTTATGCTATATTCAAGGAATAACAGCGTTTTTTTTAGTTTACAATAAACTAATTAAAAAGGTTATGAATTCCTTTAATGTTGTAGTGAATGATGATGGAAGTGGTGAGGCCAGAAGAGTTAATGATATTCGTCACTAGCGGTGTTTATTGAAGTGAATGATGATAGAATTTTAGGCATCGCTCGGCCCGAGTATAAAATTTTGTTTAAATTTAATTCGAATAAAAATTTTAAATTTTGAGTTAAGTATAATTTGCTCATATTAATTTTTTATATTTTTATTTTTTATTTAAAAAATATAAATTAAATACACTAAAAATATTAAAATAAATATTTTCAATAAATTTAAAAAATATTTATACTTAATAATACTAAATAGGTTCAACTTAGCAAAAAAACACCTTTAAAATAATAGCAAAATTAACAATAAAATAATAACTATACAATACCCAAACATTAATAGTAGTATAGTAGTGAAACGGCACCAAAACAGTTACAAAACAGAAATAAAAAGTAGTAAGTTTTTTTTGCAAAATCGAGCTGGGCCAGGCCTAGAGAAAAAAAGCTTACTAAAGACCCAATCTTTTTAGAAAGTGAGTCTCATCTTTTTATCAAAATCTATTTTTCAGGCCTATATTTTTTCAAATTATTTTACTTTTCGGATGGATGTTCAGGCCAGATTGGTTGGCCACCTAACACTAAGAAAGCTGATGAAAAGCTAGATGCAGAGACTCGTGAAACTGGTGAAAAGGAAGATTGTATTCATTTTGGGCCGAAAAAATCAAGATTCATATTGGGTCAATACTAATAATATAGGACCTTTAGTTTATAATAATTTGGGTCGAGATTAAGAAATATGTTAAACCCAATCTAAATACAGTATTCCCGACCCAATTTCGCAAAGCTAGTTGTATATATACGTTTTGATATGACAAAACCCTAATTGAGAGAGGGCCGCGACTCCTTCAGATACTTACTATCTTTCCCTCAAAAATGGTTACTTTCAGGGTAAGTGGGCAACGCCGCGACTCCCTCTGTTTCCCTCATTTAGCTTCACAAATTTTATGGTGATTTTATTATGTTAAGTTATGCTTTGTTTCGGTCCATTCGAAATTTTCTTTATTGCATTTTGGCTAGAAAGTTGTCAGTAAATATGCTGGTTTATGGATCTTTTAAGTAATTAAAGGGAGGAGTGTTGCTTTAAGCTGTATTTGAATTAATATGTGAAATGGGGGAGGGGTAGACAGAAAAGTTTGATTTTGGTTTTGGTAATGGTTGCAGTTTCATCAGTACCAAGTTGTTGGAAGGGCTCACCCAACAGAGAGCGATGAGCATCCCAAGATCTATAGGATGAAGCTCTGGGCCACCAATGAGGTTCGGGCAAAATCCAAGTTCTGGTTAGTTATTTTTTTAATGCCCTTCTGTATCTTTTTTAGTTAACTTTAAATTCCCATTTGCTTGTTGTTGATGGGTTATGATTTTTGCGTCTCCTTTGATATTCGTTAGGTACTTCTTGAGGAAGCTGAAGAAGGTTAAGAAGAGCAATGGTCAAGTCCTTGCCATAAATGAGGTTTATACTCAGTGTTTTCCGTTTGATAATTCACTCTGTACGAAGTGATTTATTGTGGGATGATGTGTGGAAATTTGAATAAGAAAAGCATCCTTTCCATTCAATTTTTATAGCTAGGGTTATGTTGATTAATGTGTGAAACTAGTGTTAATTGCCAATGTTTAGCTTGTGTCTGTCCAATATAGACTGGAACTCATGTTCATAAGTGAGCAGGGAACTTAGGTAGCTAAGAAATATCTGATTTTAGGCTTTCCAGCCAACTTTATTAACACTTTAAGAAGTTCATGCATCTTGATCATTTAGCTTATTCATTCTTTGCTTTGCTGATTGTGATTGCATTGAATGATTTGTTTGGTCAAATTACTTTTTGACCCTTTGTACGTAAGACGATGAATTTGAAAAGTTTCTTGAAATTGAATGATTTAGGCTTTTTTTTATCCCCTAGCTCTTTCCTTTGCTTGTTGACCAGAATTCATTTACTCTCTATATTGTGAAATCTTTATCAGAAAAAGGAAAAGCTGTAGTTAGTGCGGTGCATCTTGGTTTCCAATACACCGAAGGGAACATGATTTGGGATACAACTTTGTTTTTCTTTTCAATGCCCTATAACTGAAATCTCTATGCAGATTTTTGAGAAGAACCCTACCAAGATTAAGAATTACGGAATCTGGCTCCGGTACCAAAGCCGAACTGGTTACCACAACATGTACAAGGAGTACCGTGACACTACTTTGAACGGAGCTGTTGAACAGATGTACACCGAGATGGCTTCTCGCCACAGAGTCCGTTTCCCTTGCATCCAGATTATCAAAACTGCAACAATCCCAGCCAAGCTATGCAAGAGAGATAGCACCAAGCAGTTCCACAACTCCAAAATCAAGTTCCCATTGGTGTTCAAGAAGGTAAGGCCACCTACCAGGAAGCTGAAGACAACCTACAAGGCATCAAAGCCTAACTTGTTTATGTAAGTTCTCTCATTTGATGAAATGAAAGAGAGTTGAAGTGGTTGTAGTTCTACAATTTTTGTTAGTGAACATCTACAAGTTTGTTGATTGGATATTGTTTTCATTTGAGAAGCCTAGGCCACATCAGAGAGGTTGAAATTGAATTTTCTTCATTTTAATTTCTCATTTCGTTTACTTGGAACTGGTTTGTTATGTTATTGTCATTGTCTTTAATATTAAGTATCATCTAATGTTTTGAACTCTTTTGGCCGCGGTTTTTGTTTTTCAAAGTCAACTAGGATGCTTTAGTAAAAGAAATTACTGGCTTTATTTCACAAGTTTTGTAGTAAATTTGAGGGTTAATCCTTTTTTGAGGCGAATCTTAGTTAATTCAATGAACTTAGCAAATTTTCTTGTATTAAGGCTTGAACTAGGCAGTTGGTTCCTATTAGGACTTAATTTTTTTAAAAACTTATTTTAAGGAAATATTTGAGACTAACTTCAACAAAAAATGTTTTTGGTCCAACATTTTTTCAAGGAAATGGGGGGTTATTAATTGAGGTGTTTATTAGTTGGATCGGATTTAGGCTTGATATTAATATTTTTTATGCTTGCTCATGCTTAATTAGCTTGGCTTGAAATAGATTTAAAATTTTGCTCAAATCTGCATATATTTATAGTTATTTTGTATTTTTTAAAATTAAAATTAAAAATCTTTTTATTTTTATTTTTAATTTAATATTTAATAATTATATTTTGTATATAGTTTTTTTAACAATTTTTATTGTTTACATTATTTTAGTATAAATCATTACAAACTTAAAAAATGAATTGAGTTTGGGTCTTAGAATATTCAAACTCGAGCTTGGTTTATATTTTAAATAGGTTTTTTTTTTATTAAATTCACTTTTTGGGTTTGATATTTTTGTTCAGATTTTCTCAAAATTTTGTGGGCTTGTTTACTTTAGTAGATGGCACAACTCATGAGATTAATATAAAAAAGTCAATCACTAATTTGAGAATAATTGTTAAGTTTAAAAATAAATTCGGACAAAAAAAGTTTAAACCAGTTTAAAAATTAATTTGGACAAAAAAAATCTAGATTTTAACATGAGAATAGAGGTGATCATGGTTTGAGTTTGGGCTTAATTTGAAAAATGAGCTTAAAAATTTACCGAAATTTAACCTGGATGAAAATATTAAAATTCGAGCTCAGCCTGATTTGCCTGTATTAAATTATTTTTTAAATATGGTGACAAAACAACAACAAAAACAGTGAAAAAAATAGTAAAAAGTAGTGAGAATCTTTTTTGTAAATTCGAGTCTGACTTGGGTCACAAAAACTTATCTGAGGTTCTGTCCGTTTTTTAAACAAGTTTTGATTTTTTATCTAAACTTATTTATCAAATTTATATTTTTACCTAAATTTTTTTATTTTTTGCTTGTGAAATTCAACTCTCAAAAGAATATATTAAGCAAAGAATGTTGGTTATGAGTCTTAGCCTTTATGGTTGTTCATGTATTAAATTCTAGAATTCGAATAGATGAGTTGAAATAAATATAAATTTTCTCTTTTGAATCAAACCGATCAATTTGCAACTAATTTTAATTAATAGCTAATGACAATATTAATTCACAATGCATCACCGACAAAAAAAAAAAAAACATAATCATATAAGCCAACAACGGCCACTGAAACCTTTCCAACCGATAATCATAGTTTTTGAAAAAAAATTTAATGGATAGTTAATACCACCCTTTCTCATAAAAATCCATTAACAAATAATGTTATTTCGTTGTGTTCTGGTACGAGAAAAGCAGCTACTGGAAAAAATGGGTTTCGGGTGAAAATCTACCATAGATGGAGCAAAGGATAATGAAGATGACGTGATGCTGATTGCCCAAACAAATATGTAATTATCTTTGGTCATTGAATATAGTGCGATGGGTAATGATTACTATGACTTTGCAAAAGATTTAAATCTCATTATGTAGTCGAGGAATTGGCGAAAAGATGTTTTACTACATAGCTTTTCTAATACGACGACAGTCTCAAGCCTGCACTCACTTTTCTTAACAAAAAGATTGGTTTTTATGTACAGCTTACCTTCAAACTATATGGAAAAGATTAAAAATTCTGATTTCGGCTTATTCATATTGATAATGCGGAAAATTTTTTAAGAGAGTTTAAATAAAACATTACTTTTTAATTTTATTGAGTAATTGGAGATTAAAAGCTTAACACAAATTTTGTTCCTTTTATTAGAACTATTTTTTTTTTAATTTTCAGAATATTTTTAAAATTTAAATTAAATTTTGGCAATAATTTTGTTGTATTTTTAATGTTGAACGACCAATTATTATGTTCAAAATGAAAGCAAACACTTATACCTGTTATAAAAAAAGTGGCTATAATTCTAGACATATACACATTTCTGTATTAAAGAATATTAATCCATTAATTACACAACCACCATATGAAATGAATTATATAAATAATTGAGTAATAAATATCTAGTATTACATAAGCTTTGTTTATCAACTGTGTAATCCACTCACACACACACCGCCCTTCTCCATCTTCCCATCCATTAAAATCTTGGCCATCATGTGGCCTTTGACCCCTCATTGTTATATATATATATATAACAAGAATTTCCATATGCTTAATCGAATTCCAAATCTTTTACCCCATACTGAAAGGTAGGTTTGCACCACCCCTTGTTTTGTCTTTCAGTAGTAATCATAGCACATTAGCTTCTTTATACTAAAAGATTTATAAAGTTAAGCAGTTTCTTGAAGAGCTGACACATTCACGCTGCTTTTTCTCTCTTCTTCAGCCCTCTCTATAGTGCTTTAATGGCCACTCAAACTAACTCTAGTCAAATTTAGAGCATTTGAGAGGAAACAAAAAGGAAAGAAGGGTTGTCTTTTAACCACTTCTTCTTTTCTTTCCATTGCTTTGAAGATGCAAGTTTCTCACATGCTAAGCTCCTTCATCACCATTCTTGTACTACACTGTCTTCTTCTTTCAACATATGTTTCCTGCTCATCCCATGGGGAGATTACTGCATCCACCAATCACAAAAACATTAAAGGAAATGCACATAAGGTATGCCAAAATTTCTGGTCCAAAGCCTTGTTTTAATTATAAAAAAAAATAAAATTGTTGAATGTTAATATATCTGAATATGTTCATGCATTTGTGTTATCTATTGCAGCTCAGTTCTCAAATGATATCTTATGTGGCTGTTCATGGCCTTCTGCTATGGGGTTCCATGGGATTCCTAATGCCTGTAGGCATACTTACTGTTAGAATGGCCAACAAAGAAGAAGCTGGGAGAAGGGTTAAAGTTTTGTTCTATCTCCATGCCATATTGCAGGTACTATTCTCTTCTTGTTTCCTTTTCTGCAAATTATTTATATCTATATATAATCTACATACATACATACATATATGAATATGTTTATGTGTATATTTATCTAGATCATGAACCTTTACTTGGGTGCTAAATGAGATCAGAAAGAGCTGGTTGTATGCTTTATTTTTCATAAAATATTATAATCCCACTTTCACTTTAATGATGCTGTCCACAGTTTTTAATTGCTTGAAACAGCCCCATTAACTGATCTAAACCAACTTAAATCATATTGATCATGAAGACTTCAATAACAAGAAAAGGGAGACCATGCACCATAATTTGTCCATATAATCATATCACCATGTGTCCTTTTTTATTATTATTACAATTTATGTTCCCAAACGGCAGATACTTGCAGTGCTTCTTGCAACAGTTGGAGCTGTCATGTCCATTAAAAACTTCGAGAATTCATTCAGTAACCATCACCAAAGATTAGGTTTAGCCCTTTATGCTGCCATTTGGATGCAAACCTTCATTGGGTTTTTCAGGCCCCCAAGGTTAATAATATTAATCATCATTAAACTCAAGATTCCACCATTTTTCCTTACATTAATTAACTCCATCTTCTTTTTCTCACAGAGGAACTAAAAGAAGAAACACATGGTACTTAACACACTGGATTATTGGAACAGTAACATCAATGATGGGGATTATTAACATCTACACTGGTTTAAAAGCTTACCATAAGAAAACATCAAGAAATACTGCTATTTGGACTATACTTTTCACTGCTGAGATCATTTTCATTGCGTTTTTTTACCTCTTCCAAGACAAATGGGAATATATACAAAAACAAGGGCTGATATTAGGCAATGATAATAATAATCCCCAGCAGCAGCCAGCTCCAGCTTCAGATCAAGACCAAGAGATCAATGTAAGCACCCAAAGGGATAACCAAAAGGCATGTACTGCCAAGCGTAATGCACTTAGGAATTTGTTTGACTAACTTTGGATTCTTTTTTTTATTTTTATTGATTTGTTTACTTGTTTGATATAATTTCATGATTTTTATTAAGTAGTGAAAAAGGTTTCATACTCTACTTTTTGATGCCTTTCATGCTGATATAGATAGAACTATCATAAAACTCCTTCAAGTATGCTAGTTTTGATGGAGTATTAAAAAGTGGAGTATGATCCATAACTTATCTCTTCCTTCTTCTTTTTTGGATAAAAATTTGGGTTTTTAGGTAATTGTTTTGAAGGATATTATTGAGATACTGGCATGTAAAGATTGTGATTATGTTTGAAGAAATGTAATAAAAGCTTGTAAACTTGTTTTATAGTTTATATTGAAAAGTTGATTTAGGAGACAACATAATGGTCAAATTCTTATTTTGGTCCTTCTACCATGTTAAACAATTTAAATTTTAATTTCTATACTTTAATATGACATAATTCAATCTTTTCAAAAAAAAAATTAGGAATAATTAGCTGCGTTAAGAATTTAGATTAACTAATAATATTATATATGTAAAAAAATTAAATCATTTTTCGAAAAAATCAGAATTTGATCCAAATTAATCAATAATCATATGTAAGAATTGCACTAGGTTGATCTTTTTGACCTAAACTAACAAAGATATCAGTAACACTTTTGATTAATTTGTGCAAAAAAGAAAAGTTTACTCAGTCCAGCCCAGCCCAATCTCTCTTTCCAGATCATAATCTCCATCTATCACTATAATTAAGATTGGTAAAACTCTAAGAAAGGTCCTTGTACTATTCACTTTTATCCTATTTAGTCCATCTACTATATTTTGTTTATTTTTAATCTTTCACTTTTCAAAATGTGTATTTTTAATGTTAAGGCACTTTTTTTTTTCTCAATTCTGTAAAATAATTTTTTGAGACTTTTTTTAAATATACGGTGTTGTGGCATATATATTTTAAAATGTATAAAAATTTATCCAACCGTACAAAATATCAAGTGTATATGTTACGTCATCACATAAAATAAAATAAAAAAGAAGCTGGTCATAAAACTAAAAATACAAATTTCAAAAAAAAAATACATGATTGGCAATGACCCAATTATAGTGCAAGGATTAAATCCAACAAAAACGTATAGGACAGGGACTTGATATAGAATTTGACCGTTGCGATTACTTCCTAATCCAATCCAACCACCATAGCCCTCACTCACTCTCCTCCAGTTCCCTTTGAACACAAACAACACAAAGACTCTCTCCCACAGTAAAACCCTTTTCAGACAATAGTCAAATGGCTTCCAATGATCACCATGGCCATGACCATGACCATGACCATGACCATCACCACCACCACCACCATCATGACCATGAGTAAGTTTATTCTCATTTAAGTTTTGCAGTTTTAATGGATTGTGACTTTTTGCTGATTTGGTTTTTTAATTATATGTTTTTGGCATGCAACAGTAAATCAACAAAATCATCATGGGTAGGAGCTGATGGGAAGGTTTACCATAGCCATGATGGCCTAGCGCCTCACTCACATGAACCCATTTACTCACCTGGATACTTCAGCAGAAGAGCCCCACCGCTTGTCAACAGGGATTTCAATGAGAGGGCTTTCACTGTTGGGATTGGTGGCCCTGTTGGTACTGGGTATTTCCTTTTTATTTTCCTTCCATTTTTTTCCCTCTCAGTATCTAGTATCAACAATTAACTTGGTTTTTCACTTGCTCTGCATAATACAGTCTGTTCTTTCTTTGCTTATAAAAGATTAAAAATGGTAAATTTTATAAGAATTTTCAACAAAGATGATGCTTTATTGTACCTGAATTAGTGGAGTGTAGAATCCAGTAACCACATTACACTGAAATTGAGTAGTTTACTCTCCAGGCCCCTGGATTTTAATTTTTTTTTTCTTTTTTGTATTTCCTTTACAAGGTTTTTGTGTTCTATCATTGTTTTTCCCTACTTTATTTGTATGACTAAAATGCAATTCTTGGTGATATCCTAAAACATCCTAAGAAATGTTATCTGATTTAATGTTGCTCTATGCCATACAGGAAAACAGCTTTAATGCTGGCACTGTGCACGTTCCTGCGGGATAAGTACAGTCTTGCCGCTGTAAGTATCATGCATCTTCTATTCAAGCTATCAGCCTACCATTTGAGTGTTTACCTTAACACTTTTATGAATGTTACGTAGACTGTGAGAATAATAGATTCAGCTGTGCCACCATGGTCAGTCTTTATGAAGTTGTGGTTGATTGGCTAAACCAAACTCAAATGATGCCTTTAGGTGACAAATGACATATTCACAAAGGAGGATGGTGAGTTCTTGGTGAAACACCAGGCACTTCCTGCAGAAAGGGTACGTGCTGTAGAAACGGGAGGCTGCCCACACGCTGCCATTCGTGAAGACATCAGTATCAATCTCGGCCCTCTCGAGGAGCTTTCTAACTTGTATAAAACAGATATACTTCTTTGCGAATCCGGGGGAGGTATGTACAATGTTCTCTTGAACTGATTTGGCCCAAGAATATTACTTACTGATTATTTATGTGAACTTCTATGGATGCAGATAATTTAGCTGCCAACTTCAGCAGAGAACTCGCTGATTATATTATCTATATAATAGATGTATCTGGTGGTGATAAGATCCCTAGGAAAGGTGGCCCTGGCATAACCCAAGCTGATCTCCTGGTATTTGATTTTTGTTTATCGTGCCATTCCGTTGCTTTGAATGTACTTGATTTTTGTAACATCGGGAATTCTAACAGGTGATAAACAAGACTGACCTTGCACCTGCGGTTGGAGCTGACTTGGGAGTCATGGAACGCGATGCGCTTCGTATGCGTGATGGAGGGCCATTCGTATTTGCTCAGGTTGGTTGAGTAGTTGACTGCATCCTTCACCATATACTGAAATAAAACCATTGGTATTATCCTCATTTGTTGCATCAATTAGTGCACATATCAACACAATTCTTATGATATTTAATATTTTGAAACTTATATCATCGTTTCAAACCCTTTTTGATTGTGTAAATTATACATTCACAGGTGAAGCACGGGCAAGGCGTGGCGGAAATAGTAAACCACGTATTACAAGCATGGGAAGCCGTGACCGGGAAGAAGAGGAAATGAACTTTTCATTTGAAGAACCTGTGGAATTCCTTCATAGATTGTATTTCAAGTTATATTCTATGGTTCTACTATCAATAAATTCCCTTTTGTTAATGCAAACTTTGCCAGTCCCTAGTCCTCTGAACTGAAAACACTGAAATAAGTATCTCTGAACTTTGAAGGAGTAGTTAAACTCATATTGTGCCTGTTGAGAACATATGTTAGAAATTCTGAGTTTTACCCTGTTGAGGACATATGTTTAGGCAAGGGTTAATGTAACATTTGGTACCTGAGTTTGATTTTAATGTTCAATTTGGTACTTCAATTTTATTTTTTTTGTCTCAATTTGATAATTCCATTTGATTTTAATGTTCAATTTAATACTCAAACCAAATTTCACTGTGGCCTGAATGAATATTTGACATGTGTGTCCTAACAAAAAAAAAAAACCATATGACATGTGTTCCAGTAAAAGAAAAAACGTAAGTATTTAACTGGAGAAAAAGAATTCAAGTACCAACTTAAACATTGAAGCCAATTTCAGCTACTATATACCATAATTACCTTTTAGGCAGTAAACACGGTGCAAAAATCTAAATTAGAAGACACGACTCCGCTGGGGATCGAACCCAGAATCTCTGGTTCCGTAGACCAGCGCCTTATCCATTGGGCCACGGAGTCACTCTTCTGATAAGAAAACCTATATTAGTATTTACATTATGCAACACATACATTCAAAAAATTGAAATTGAATATAACGGAAGAAAACAATGACAGCTAATGCTACTAACAGCACTTATATGTAGAAGTGTAATGTACAGCCCAAAAGGCAAGAAAATTACAATGAAAATGCTAACTAAACCCATAACCAACTTAACATATTTTATACGTTTAGTCTACTAACCACGTTACTTGTATGTTAATTTATTCCTTAAGGTTCCTATACAAATGTGTACCTATAATTGTAAAGAATCTTCAAGGTGATTCTCTAACATGATGTTCCATTTTTTTATACTGAATTAAAGTTTTTTGACATTCATTAAGGGAGATTAATAGCTATTGGAAGACTACAAAGATATAATGTAATAGTCACAATATATCAAGATAAAGTTTCCATCAATTATTCCACCAAAACCCAATTATTTTATGTTGAAAATAACATATGATTGTACACAATGTATAATTAATCTAGCTTTATATTTTATATAGTCAGTCCAGGCTGGTGTAGAGTTTACAAGAGAGTGAGAGGCAAAAAACAATTAGCAGACAACACACAAATGCCTTAAAATGATTTGGTTAGTGGTTAAAACCAACAAAAAGCTGGCAAATACATGATTAGTAGCATAATCCTTCCCTTATAAAAACATTTGAAATCTCTACAATCCAAAGTCAAGCTCAAAAGCACACAACTTCAATAGCATCTCTCACTTTGATATCTTTTAAGGGTGCTTTACTCAGTTGTTGCTTAGAACAATGGAGGGTAGCAAAATGGCCATGATTTTGATTGCCTACGTTACGGTTCTTGCCATTTTCACAAATGGAGCCACAGCTTTGAGGGAAGATCAGGGGGCTGTCGCACCATCTCCGATGGAAAGTGCAGGAGCAGCTCTAGGTGTTCCAGCTGCAGTAGCTGCGTTAGCTTCTATGGCTGCATGGTTCTTTTGAAGTTCATTCCTTTGTATTTATCTTTTGATTCCTTGGTGAATATGGTCTAAACCCTTTTTAATTTCTCTTTCTCAAGATATGTCCTGTTCGTTTATTTGGTTTATTATTATTCCAAGCAACTGCTATTGTGGATGGAGACTGAAATTTTTATTCTTCTTTTCAAGTAATTATAATGTTAATAAAATCTTGATTTGTAGTGTATCTTTTGGTGTTTGCTTACCTTGTATAATACTACAAAAACAAGGAATTCAGGGTGCAGATGCTTAGAATTAGATCCACAGTATATTAACCATTGAAAACATAAAGTCCAAAAAAACAATACCTTACAAGTAAATAATTAAAGCATTAGTGAATTATCATATGTGATCCAAATTTTTGCATCTTCACTTGCAGAGCAAGAGGGGATCCATCCCCAGTTCACCTTTCATCTACTACAGAGTACAGCCAACAGTCACTTTTAAGACAATTTTAGGATAAATCATGGAGCTGTACAAACCAAGAATTCCATGCCAACAGATCCATCCCCAATCCCATAATGCTGTAAAGTGATTGCATGAAAGAAACCATCCAGGTCTTTCCTTACATCTCATACTATCATATGCACTGTTTCACCGGCTATCATCAATATATTATCATCTTGCAGTTTCTGGCAATTGTGAAAGTAGTGACTGTTAGTACATAGCATTCTTAAATTTAGTAAGTTGGAACTGAAAAATATGTAAGTTTGTCATGTAACTGCAAGTAGATATGAGATTCAAAATGTTATACCAAAATGGAGGAAAAACAGGGACATTCATCTTTAAGAAAATGAAAACTTTATTCCTATCCAACAATCCATATACCAATATTACCTCTAATATAGTAACGATCTCTGCCCTTGAGTAATGGCCATCAGCTTCGGCATTGACAACATTCTCTACTTCAGAAATAGATATGGTATCCTTATGGTTCACACGCATATGCTGACCAAATATAGCTTTAAATGCTTCAATCCTGAAATTCATCAACAAATAGATAGAAAAAAGATTTTAAAGTGAACTTGTGCAACAATATATTATAGCTATTTTTGAAAGAAAAAGCCATGTCTAAACTTGTAATGAAGTCTTTGTTAGGACTCAGACCTTTCAAGAGAGCCAGTGGCAGTAGGCTGTTGGGCCGTTGGAGGATCATCTACTTCCATAGCAGTGGCCGTTGGCCTAGTTAAAGCAAAAGAGAAGGTCAAAAACATTAGAATAAATTTGAACATTCAGTAATTTTCTGATAAAGTTTATATAGAAAGATAAGCATCTATATTATAAGGATAAATCAATTGTTTATAAGCAATATTTATTTTTAAATTATAAGCAATAGGCACTTAAAATCCGCAAGTTGTTTAAAGGCATATCCCATGCTCACCCTTGACGATCCACTCTGTGTGTCCTTGCTTCTTCTCTTTGCCGTTCTTGTTCACGACCCTCCATCTCTGTCAATTCTTTATGATAAATAGCAAAATTTAGAACTTTCAGAGCAGCTTCAACATCAACTTTTGTAACCTGCCATGATAAATCATCATGCAACAGAAGTATGAATAAAATGCATGAAAAAGGAAATATAATGAAGCAGTTACAAGCAAGGACCAAATATGCAATTTTAAGACAAAAACATGAAATCTCTGTAACAATTTTGGTCACAGTTGATCCCTAAGAATTAGATTATATTCAAAGAGTAATATAAGGTTTAGGGAAACAAATCTACTAGGAACATGTCAGAAATCCCAATACCTTTCTGCTTAACTTCAACTTTGCATGAGCAGTTGATAGACGAATGATGGTTTCCAAGGTTCTAGCTGTGATTGGAAGGGTTCCGCCAGTCTACAAAACCAATGACAGTATTAGCATAACCGAGGTAAGTATATCAAGGTATTTCTTTGCTGATTACAAAAGCAAACCTTTGCATTTGAACTGGCATTTCTAAGCTCTGCGTAAGCTGTAGCAATGTGTTCTGAAGCCTGCAGATGAGATACTTTAGAGTAAGCCCTGGATAAGATAGTTGATGATCGTTGGGGAGAAAAGTTAAAGAGGTCATCAAGGTTTCTTCTAGAGAAGATATTGCAGCATAACCATGCAGAAATTTTGAATTGATTAAAACAGAGTAAAGGGGAAGAAGAAAGCATCGATTTAAACAGTGGGAAAATATTAATAGATTACTGGATAAATAAATATAAATGAAAAGGAATGGTCACAACCTCATCGGTCAGCTCAGGCTGAATCCTGTGTTTTGCATAATGGATATACTTCTTGAGGAACTTTATCGTAAGAGTATCACGCTTCCGACCTCTTTCTGTTTTTCTCCCATGTAACATACGGTTATACTTGACAAAAACAGATGAGTCAGCATCAGCTTCATCTTCTCTTCCATATCTTGAACTTCCATCAAGAGCTGCCTCGCCTACATTATTAATTACCTTAAAAGGTATATGTCCAACCAGTCTATAAGCACCATAAGGAAACACTTTGTCTTACCTCCATCAATAGGAGAGCGAAATCGGTGCATTCTCAAGACATGCTCAGAGATATGACGATCAATATCAGCATCCATTTGATCCAATACAATAAAGAGTAAATCAAAACGAGAAAGCAAAGAGTCTGGAAGTCCAATATTTTTTGTTGGAGTCAATGAACGATCATACTGCATTTTGACCAAAAATTAGAATAAACTCAAAATTCACCACCTTGCTAGTGGAGTGAATCTGCATCTTACTAACCAATTGAACTTACAGTTCCATATATGGGATTGGCAGCAGCCACCACGCTGCACCGAGCATTCAATGATGCATGGATACCAGCTTTGGCAATAGTTACAGTCTGCTGCTCCATGACTTCATGTATTGCAACACGATCTTGATCATTCATCTTGTCAAACTCATCAATGCAAACAACACCTCTATCACCAAGGACCATTGCACCTGCTTCCAGCCTTCTTTCTCCTGATCAAAGAGATATTTAATTTAGTCAAAATCAACAAAAACAAGACTTTAAACCGAAATGACAGAATCAATTGAAGTGCTTTACCTGTTTCTTGATCAGATGTGACAGCAGCAGTCAAACCAACACCAGAAGAACCTCGACCAGTGGTTGAAATGGCCAAGGGAGCAATGTTCATGATTGCTCTTAAAAGTTGGGATTTTGCAACAGATGGATCTCCAACCATCATCATGTTAATATCCCTAAAAGATAGCAAGGATTTGGCTTATTTTAGGATCTAAATTATAGCAAATCTAACAAAGGCTGTATATAACAACAAAGACGCAGACAGTTAGAGTAGAACTAACCCTCGTAAATGAGTGCCGTTCTTCAAATTCTTTTCCACACCACCAAGCATGAGTAAAACCACAGCTTTCTTTATCCACGAATGCCCATATATGGAAGGTGCAAGGGAATTACCAAGCAGGTCAAATGTGTCATCTCTTTCTGCTATCTTCTTAATATTCTTAAGGTCCTCGGGACTATAGATTGGTGCATTGGCCTCTTTGTTGAGCAGAGAGACATTATTAGCTATGAGGACAGTCCTACAACAGAAAATTACTCATGCAACTGTAGACAGAAAAAAGACCAAAGAACAAAAGAAGATTTAAAAAATGCACTGCATAAGAGATACCTGAATACACCATTCACACTGCCCTTGCTTTTTCCTGGAAGAGCTTTATATAGCCCTATGATAGCTACACGATCTCCAGGCTTGCATGAATCAACCAGGTCATCCTCAACTATGACATCCACAGTTCGAGGAAGCTGACCAGGTGCAGCATTCTCCGGAACTTCTTGAATTGACAAGGTCTGGTGATCTTTGTATTGGCACAACCCATATTCAGTCACCAATAAGTTGCCATTTTCATCCTGAAAATAATATTACTCATGAGACAATGCTTAATCCAACAGCCGTACTAATACTAGGAGATCCGATCAGTGGAAAATTACCCTAGTAGGATACACAGATCCAGTTGGCAAACCATTATTGGAGGTGATGTCTCGATATTCCCGAACGGTGAAGTTCTCAGTGGCAGGACAAAAATGAACACTTTTAACAACCTTTGGTCTTACCAGAGAACCTAAATGGAGGATAAGTTCATGTTAGATACGCAAAGAGAAGACCACAACACAGAAAAAACACTGATAAACAATTTCTGCAGTATGAACAAGTGCCCAAAAGCGTTAGGGATTTTTCAAAGCTCAAAGCAAGTACCCACTTTTTTTACAAAAACCCAAATTACCACATTATATGAACAAACAGATACCCATTTATTATACTTCAAATTATAAACAAAAAAAAAGAGGGGGAAACTTACATTTGGTGACAATACCCACGACGCATACCATGGAGCCAATGAATTCAGAGAGAAGATCTCTGGGAGTAACGCGACGAGAAACAAAAGGGCCTTCAAATCCCACATGAAGCGTTTCTCCTTCTTTCAAGTACTTTGGGTCGATACCTTTAGCAGCTTCCGTCACCGCATCGCAAAATGGTTGCATAAATTCACTCGGATTCTTCAGAATCCTAAAACCCAGAACAATAAACAGAAACCCAAATGAGTTTTAATTCAATCAACGCTCAAAAGAGAGGGAAAAAAGAAAAGAAATTAGAGAGAACCTAGGAGCCAAGTTGTTGAAAGAGTGGAGATCGGAAACGTTGACGATGAGGCGGCGGCGCTTGTGATTTATCATAGCCTTGATTTCATCTTGGTAAATCTGATCAATCAATTACAAAAAAAAAAAATTAAAATCATGGGTAAATTAACATTAACACATAGGAATATATATCATAGAATGGATGAATTAACAGTACATCCTGAGACAAGAATTGACTGATATCTTTCTTCCTATCAGCATAATCTTGAGCTCCCAACTCCATTTTTCTTTTTCTCCTTCAGCCAGAACTCTACACTGTAAGTTTTGGAAGAAAACACCAAACGCTATTGTAAATGAAGGCCTCTTTTTCGTCTTGTTTTAATTTTCTTCTATTCTACTAGAAAGTGAGAGTGGTTTTGGCGGGAAAAGGAGAGAAGATGACTGCTTTGGCGGGAATTAAGCATGGATAGATAGTCCTTTTATAATGAGTCTATGGCCCAATTTGTAAGGCTCTGGTATACGGAAACTGATCCAGTTTCAGTCGGGCTTTCTTTTTTTTTAGCACAAATATCTATATTTTGGTCGAATTCAGATTTTGATCCTTATACTATATTAATTTTTATGATTTAATCTATATGTTTTAATTTAACAAATTTTAGGTCTCGTAATTTTATAATTTTGTTAATAGTCCAAATTGTTACACTATTAATTATTATTATTTGTTGATGTGAAATCTTTAAAATAATTACATGTCAACCAAATTCTAATGGTGTTTTTTTTAGAAATAAAAAGTTAATCAAATAACTTAAACCAAGTCCATGTGATATAGGTATTAGATTAAATTAGTCCTATTATTAAATGGGTCGAATTTATCCTTGTACTATTAAAAATAATCAAATTAGTCCCTCTATTATTAAATGTCAAGGAGTTTTTTGTCATGTCGTCAACAATTTCAAGTTGATGGTGAATGTGTGCTTGATACGGTGACAAATTGGTTATACATTAATTGTAGTCAAGTGTGATACTTTCTCTAACATTCCCATTGTTGAAATATTATGAGGTTGTCATGCTCAATGGTCCCTCTCTAGAGATAAGTGCGTTAAAAGTGAGTGGTATATCTTGATAGTGATCCACCCAATCACCAGCCGAACAGTAAGAGGTGGAAAGCAATCCGTGTGTACTTCTCAAGTAGTTTCTTTTATGCCACTTGTTAACAAACACCTAATCTCCCAAGTTATACAAAGATCAATATTTTACACCTTCCTTTAATTTTCCAAGCAATCCAGATTCGTTTCTCCACTGACCTTAAAAAAAACCTGTTGTTTCTTTCATTCCGAACCCAATATAAACGGGCATTCCATGCCAAATTAAGAGTGATCATAAAGAGAGTTTTACCTTTCAGCTTTGTAATTAGCCAACGCTGCTCCTGTTCCCAGATTTCAGGTTCTCTTTGAAGGCCACATAACTGTAGGACACCTTTCCAAACTCTCTTTGCATAAAAGCACTCCACGAATAAATGATCTTCAGTTTTCTACCCAATCTGGCACAACACGCAGCCGGCATAGCAATTCAATCCCCAGGCTCATAATTTGTCTTTAGCACCCAATCGATCATTCGTATTCAACCAAGTAGTAATAAATGAATGTTTTAGGGTACAAACAGTGTAGTCGATAATTCTACTCCTTGGTTCCAAACATTACTGACATAATATATTGTGCCTTGCCCAATCCGATTTGCTCATCGAAAGATATGAAGAGCCTCACTTCGTATTCCTACTAGCTTCTTCCAACTGCAACTACCATTGGCAGCTAGTTGATCCTGCAGAAAATATCGACCCTTTAAAATACAAGTGTTTATCTACGCTATCCACAGAGAACCAACTTGAAACAATACGGACCAAATTTGTTGTATGACACAAGCCTTGTTCCAACTTTGCATGTCCTTTAATTAATCCTAGACCCCCTTCGCTCTTTGGTTTACAAACCTACTTAGCACCTTGAACTTTTTCAACATCGCCTTTCCACAAAAATTTCATACAAAATTGACTAACACTTGCAATCACAACGTTTGGCAGAATAAAATGCCTAGCCTAATAGTTTCGTCTATGCAAGAGCATTGCTTGTACCAACTAGACTCAACCAGCATAAGAAAGCATTCTTGCAATTCGCCCATTCTCTCTCCCTACAATCTTTTCAATCATGCGGGCACAATCTCTAATAGATAATTTCCTTGCAATCAAAGACATCCCTAAGTATTTGATAGGTAATTTTCCCACGATAATCATGAATTTCTTGCAACTTAAATTGCAAGATGTATACTTGCAGATAAAATTTCACTTTTACCGAAATTAAGCGTCTATACTAAAAGAGTATACTCAAGAAAAAACTTACGTGTCGCCGTCTTAGCTCAGCCGGTAGAGCGCGTGGCTTTTAACCACGTGGTCGTGGGTTCGATTCCCACAGACGGCGTGAGGTTAGGCTTTTTCTTATATTCCCTTCGTTTCATTTTGAAAAGTAGACCAAAGCCATGGCAATGATGCCGTCTTCCCCATCCCACCCCCTCTTTTTCCTTCATATCTGCTAAGAGCGTGGTAATTGCGAGAACCAGGGAAGGAGAGGAAGATGAGGGAAATTATATATCAACAAATAATATAAATATGAGAACTCGATCGCATGATTCCATGGCCCAATGGATAAGGCGCTGGTCTACGGAACCAGAGATTCTGGGTTCGATCCCCAGTGGAGTCGATTTTTCAATTTTTTAAATTTGCCGCTGCTAGGAAGAGCGCGGGAAGTCGGGAACCAGGGCTGGAGTCTGGAGAGGAAGACGAGGAAAATTGCTTAGCAAGAAAACAATAAGATAAGAAATTTCTCACATGCGACTCCATGGCCCAATGGATAAGGCGCTGGTCTACGGAACCAGAGATTCTGGGTTCGATCCCCAGTGGAGTCGAACTTCCCTTTTTCGATTTTTTAAGTTGTGGTGGTCCTGGACCCTGAGGATTAGTTACAAGTACAACCTTATTTATATTATTTAATTTTTTTTTATTGGATTGGATCATTAATCAATGTGAGTTCAATTGAAAATTTACTAAAACCTATTATTAATAGAAAATAATATTTAATTTCAATTTTTTTTATCTTTTTATATTTTATATAAATTTTAGAAAATATATACTTATACAGAGATTTCAACCCCAACACATCATAATTTTACCTTTTTTTTTAAAATATTACCATTTCAGTCAAATCTATTTTTTAAAGTTATGGTATATTTGTTAATGATTTAAGCTCTGAACTATTGCACTTTTCAGGAACCCTCTAAAGTGTTGAAAGGTTTACGTTTTATAACAATATTTTAGCCATAATTTTACTCTTTTTTTTGTATATTGTAAAGGATCAATTAGCTAGGTTGTTAGTCTGTTAATAAGCCGTTGATACAACTGTATGTTGTTGAGCTGTTAAGAGTAATTCAGGAAGGTCTATAAAAGGAGTTTTCAAATGTGATCAAGCAAGTTTTATGAAATCAAACAGAAGTTAATTTGAGATTCAATTTATCTTTCTTTCTTTAATTGCTGAAATTTTTACCTGGTTTCTAATATGGTATTTTTCGCCGGTTGATATTGGGCTCTATGGTCATCACAACCTCCACTGATTCTGCCTCGGTTGAGCCGAGTGCTGTTCTCTTCACTAGTGAACGTCTGGTGAATTCTTTTCCCCGTCATGATGTGGTTAAACTTACGGATGCAACTTATATTCACTGGCAACAACAAGTCAAGCTGGTTCTTGATGGATATGATCTTCTTGGCTTTCTTGATGGTACCGTTCCTCCACCACCTAGGAATGTTCACACTGCTGATGGTGTCTTAGTGCCGAATCCGGCGGTGTTGGTGTTTAAACAACAGGATCGTCTCCTCACGTCCTGGCTTCTTTCTACCATAGATGCTGCGCTTCTGACATCCTTCACTGAGGCTAGATTGGCTTGTGATGTTTGGAATACTGCGTCGGAGCTTTTTGCTGCCGATACTGGTGCCAAGTAGTCGAGGCTCCATCACAAGTTACATTTGTTAAAGAAAGAAACTCTGTCTGTCACTGCTTATGTTACCCGGATTAAGAATATTTGTTCTATTCTTGAAACTTCAGGCTCGCGGATCTCGGATGATGAGAAGTTGGAGATTATTCTTACTACCGCCAGAGTTTGAGGGAGTGGTTTCGTCCGCCTCTTTGTCGACTGGTCCCCTCTCTCTTCAACGAGTTATCAATGCTCTTGTTGAATGCGAAACTCGTCTTCATCGTGCATCTCAAGAGGTCAGCCTTCATGCGAATCTGGTTGAACGGTGCCAGTAGGAGACGGATCCATTTGTGATGGTCGATCGTCTCCTCGTGGTCGTGGAAGGAACTTCTGACCTCGGATTCAATGCCAAATTTGTAACCGCTTCGGGCACTTAGCTCAACGGTGTTACTACCGTTATCGTCGCGAGTCTGATGATTCTCATCCGGTTGTGCGTCCAGATGGTCCTCCCGTCTTCAATCGGTCCGTCGAGGCGTCTTTGCCTGGGTATGGCTTTGGTGCGTCGAATGAAAGTAAGGGGGAAGATGAGTGGGGCTATCATGCAAAGGCTCCTAAGTTTAACTATTCCTCATTTGTTGGTCAAAATAGGATGCCTTTTGGTCAAAATCAAATGTATTATGGTCAAAATCAGGTGTCTGATTTAGCAGGTGCTTATGGCTATCAAATGGCACGTGGGCCACATTCTGGTTATGGCTATAATGATCCAAATTTTACACATTTACCGCGGTCTATTGGGCCAATGATGTTGGGCCTACAAGTGGCTCATTTCGTGGACATGGGCTGGTTAATAAAGAAAATTATGTAGCAAGGCCGGATGTTCCAAGTGGACCAACCACGAATCATGTGCACGTAGGTCCATCGTGGGAGCCCAGGCCGAATGTTGGACAACCGTGTGGCGTCTCAGTCCCTTGGCTCACGAAACCACGAGCCCGGTTATACTCTGGTTCTGATCCATGTATTGGTCTTCCTAGAGTTGGTGATATCCATGCCTTTGATTATTCTGACACCTCTGGGTCTAATGTGAATACTGCTCAAGTGGGTTCCAATGATATTGGCGGTGATTCGTACATTCCGATGCCGATCGGTACCTCGTCTTGGTACCTTGACTCAGGTGCTAGCCATCATGTCTGTCGTGACCTGACGGCTCTACATGACACCACTCCGTACTCAGGTCAGTCCTCTCTTCTCATGGGTGATGGAACTCCTGCTAAAATTATTTCGGTTGGCTCTAGCAATTTAACTACTCCTCTTAAGTTACTCCGTTTGTCTAACGTGTTGTGTATGCCAAGTATACGAAAGAATCTTTTGTCAGTGTCTCATTTCGCTAAGTATAACGAGGTGTTTTTTGAATTTCATCAAACATATTGTGTAATAAAGGACATCAAGACCGATGACACTTTACTGAATGGCCACATTCGTGATGGCTTGTATCACTTTCCGGTGTCTGCTGCAGATCCGTTTGTTGCTCATACAAAGCTGTAAAATAAAACTGTGGACTGTCCTGTGTTTGCTTTGTGGCATAATCGTCTTGGTCACCCGTCTGGTACTGTTGTTCAAAGTGTTTTACAAAAATGTAATATTGCGTTTAATAAGTCTTGTGATGGTGGTGTATGCTCTGCATGTCAAAAAGAAAAGTCACATAAATTGCCCTTTTCTGTTTCTACTACTATGTATCAACCTTTTGAGTTGGTTGTTTCTGATCTGTGGGGACCTGGGGCAGTTGCATGTGAAAATAAGTGGTACTATGTGACATTTATTGATGTATGCACTAGATTTACATGGTTATATCTACTTACTCATAAGTCTCAGGCTATAGAGTGTTTTACAAGGTTTTAGTAGTTGATTAAAACGCAGTTTGGCAAGACCATTAAACAATTACAGAGTGATTGGGGTGGGGAGTATCGAGTCTTCACCTGTGTTTTAGCGTCTCAAGGGATTGTTCATCAATTGACGTGCCCCTATACTTCTAAACAGAATGGCGCAGCTGAGCGCAAACATCGTCACATTGTTGAAATGGGCATCACACTTCTGGCACAAGCAAATTTATCCATGCGATATTGGGGGTATGCTTTCTGTTGTGTGGTTCATTTGATCAATCGACTTCCTACTCCGATTCTACAAGGAAGGTCTCCTTTTTAGGCTCTATATGATCAGGATCCTACCTATGACCATTTACTTGTTTTTGGGTGCTGTTGTTATCCTTATTTACGACCATTTGCATCACATAAATTGGAGTTTCGGTCCCAACTGTCTACTTTTTTGGGCTATAGTACTCAGCACAGGGGCTATCAGTGTCTTCTACCAAATGGTAAGATAGTTGTCTCTCGCCATGTAGTGTTTGATGAAACTAAGTTTTTGTCTTCTAAAGATCCCTGCACCAATCCGGTTTTAGATCCTAGTGTGACTGTGTCCACCAATGTTCCCATTGTTAGAGAGGTATTTTTTCAACCCATGGGACCTGTTGCTGATTCACCGGCTCTGACGTCTGCGTCATCTTCAGCGGATCCTAGTAATGATTCTGAGTTGCTTTCTCCTCCAGTGGGTCCTAGTAATAATTCTAAGTCTCTTTCTATGCCTCATGCTCCTGCTGAGCCTAATGTTCCTAGTGATGGTTTTATTGAATCTACTCGGTGTTTGGATATTTTTCCCTCGGTGTCTCGTGGTTCACACGACGTCTTGAATAGCACTAATACTCATCCAATGGTGATTAGGGCTAAGACAGGTATTTTTAAACCCAGAGCTTTGTCAGTCGAAGCTATGGAACCATCCACAATTGAGAAAGCTTTGTCCTCTGCTGAATGGCGTGCTGCTGCCTAAGCTGAGTATGATGCCCTTATTCGGAATTCCACTTGGGATCTGATTCCTCTTCCTCTGGGTCGCAAGGTCATTGGATGCAACTTGACGGTTCTATTGATAGACGAAAAGCCAGACTGGTAGCTAAAGGGTGCTCTCAAGTTCCTGGATGTGACTTCAAGGAAACGTTTAGTCTAGTTGTTAAACCTGCAACTATTCGGGTTATTCTGTCCGTTGCTGTCTCCAGAGGGTGGTCTTTACGTCAGGTAGATGTGAATAATACCTTTTTGAATGGAGATCTGGACACTGAGGTGTTTATGCACCAACCTCCAAGATATGTCAAAAATGACTTGACTAGCAAGTCGCTAGTATGTTGTCTGAGGAAAGCACTTTATGGCCTTTGCCAGGCCCCTCGCGCTTTGTTTGACAAATTGAAATGTTTTCTTGTGTCTATTGGATTTGTTGCTTCACGGTCTGATGCTTCGCTGTTCGTTCGAGTCTGGTCTGAGTCTACGCTTTATGTCTTAGTCTATGTTGATGACATCATCGTCACTGGCAACTTATCTACTACTATTGATTGATTTGTTCGATTACTGAATGAAGAGTTCTCGCTCAAGGATATGGGTGATCTCTATTTTTTCCTTGGGATCGAAGTTACCCGGTCTTCCACTGGAAGTTTACACATTTGTCAAGCAAAATATATTCGTGATATACTTGCTCGCGCGTCTATGGCAACTGCAAAGAGTGTCCATACTCCAATGGCTAGCTCCTCGGCCATGTCTAAAGACGATGGTGAGTGTTTAGCAGCTCCAACTGAATATCGCAGTCTTGCGGGAGCGCTGCAATATGTTGTTCTTACTCATCCTGATATAGCATACGCTGTGAACAGGATCTGTCAATTTATGCACAAACCTACCAATGTGCACATGACTGCTTTGAAACAAATTCTTCGATATCTATGTGGTACCATTGATTTTGGGGTAGTTTTTCGGCTGACTGATCGATTGTCCCTAAGTGCTTATACAGATGCGAACTGGGGGTTGGACTTCGATGATCGTCGGTCCACTTCAGGTTTTTGTGTTTATTTTGGGTCTGCTCCTATCTCTTGGGGGTCTAAAAAGCAGCAAGTAGTCTCCCGTTCTACGGCTGAGGCAGAATACATGAGTCTTGCCACCGCTACCAGTGAAGTTATATGGTTGATTTCACTTCTTCAGGAATTCCATTTCAAGTCCGATGATACCCCTACTATTTGATGTGATAGCTCAGGTGCAGTCGCTGTTGCGGCTAATCCTGTGCTACATTACTAGTTCAAGCATGTTGAGCTGGACTTATTTTTTGTCCGCGAGAAAGTAACAGAAGGGTCTATTATTGTTAGTGAAGTTCCAGCTTGTGACCAAGTTGCGGATGTTTTCACGAAGCCGTTTTCAGTGACGTTGTTTTTACGGTTTCGACGGTTTCTCTAGGTCTTACCCGTTGGGAAGTTGGATGAATGTAAAGGATCAATTAGCTAGGTTGTTAGTCTGTTAATAAGCCGTTGATATAGCTGTATATTGTTGAGTTGTTAAGAGTAGTTCAGGAAGGTCTATAAAAGGAGTTTTCAAATGTGCATGTGATCAAGCAAGTTTTATGAAATCAAACAGAAGTTAATTTGAGATTCAATTTATCTTTCTTTCTTTAATTGCTGAAAGTTTTACCTAGTTTCTAATATATATAATCACAAGTATCTTCATCCGTTTTATAGTTTGGTTTTATTCATGTCGAGATAGTATTTAGATTTGAACTTGATCTAGATACTTGAAAAAAAATTCTACTATACTCCCACTTTTTCTAACCACTTATTTAATTAATTAATTACATGATTTAATTCTATCACAATTTACTTTCATTTTTGCAATTGTAATACTCCATGAATTCATTGAATTGGTATCCACTACCATATATAAAATTAATAGGGGTAAGAGTTGGATATAACCATTAATAATTATTTAATAAAATCTAGAAACAACACTAAATATTATATTTTCAAGTGTAACTTCGTATAATGTATTTGTGTCCAACGTGTAATTACGCCAACAACCTCTTGCTTAGTGACAAGAGCATTATATGTTGTAGACATGAGAGTTTAGATTCAATCTCAAGTAATCTTATTCTTATTCCCCAATTATTAATAAAATAAAAACTAGAGAAAAAACTTAGAAGTAAGTGAGATGGAGAAAGGATTGTACATGTTGTACCTTGGCATACTATGTTATTCCAATTTTTCATTCTCTCAAAATATATGCATCTTATACATTCCAACATGAGACATCCCTATATTCGACTCTTATCACCGAGTTCGAATCACGTTCAAGAAGATGGCTTTCTCAGAGTACATATTGTACAAGCTGTACCATACCCTATGGCTCTAGGGTTATGCAAAAGACTTTTACAATGTTTAAATTTCAGTAAGTCTTTACTTTCAAAAGAAATAATGGTTAACAAGAATCGATTCTAAAATAATGTTTAATGTTCAATAATGTACCTGATGAAAGCCAGTAGCTATGGTACTTTGTATAGACAAAAAGAACAAAAAGCAAATCCTATGTTGTGTGTGATTATGGAAGCTAAGCGAAGGTTCTGTCCAGATTGATTGTTTTCATTGGTATTATGTAATTAGTCGGTTTATCAATTTAGATGAATCTATTTGATATTTGGAAATCATCGATTTTGAGTAAAACAGTGATTTTACTATCCGGATAACACCTAAAAGTCACCCACTCGGTCACGATGCACGTGAAATAAAGAAACTCCCACATCGGTATAATAAATAGAACAATAAGTATTTAAAGGTTAGTATTTGATACATTAGCAATATATTTTTTTTATTTTACAAGTAATCTTAAAAAATTAATCTTTTTTTAATATTTTATTATACCTCATAGGATACTTGTTAACCCGTTAACCTAACTTATAGAGTCTAAAATCTTCATTAACAGTGTATCAAATATTATTCTTATTTAAAAATATATTTAAAAAACAAAAAGTGTTGTAGTATTATTTATTAAATTTTAATTTAATTTTTTTTTATCAATTTTGGAGTCTATGCACTTTGTGACACCAAATTCAATCACAAATTTTTTATCTATATTATTTATTAAGCCATTGACTAAGTTAGTATCATCCTCAATCGAGTCACCAATTTAGTTAGGAATTTACGAATATATATTTTCGTAATTAAAAATATATATATTATTTGAAGATATTTTAATCTTTTCATTTTAATAAAAACCAATAAAAATATATTATGGTGGGATGTGAACCTACACTAATTAAATTATTGAAACATTATATTCATCACTCAACCAAAACTTCATTTTTAATGTATTTTATATATTTTTGTTTTAATCTACAAAAATTATTATTTACATTAGTTGTATAATTAGTTTCAAGCCATACGTTTCATTATTTATTACTTTTAAACAAACATTTTTATTTTAAAGCTGTGGTTTCCACATGCATAATTGATGACAAAACCATGTTAAATAACTATAACTCATTTAGTGTTATTTATATGATGTATTTATGTATTTAAATATTGTTTTACTCATAATTTAATCTAATTTTTAGTTCAATATCGTACATATTTCATGTATTATTATGATCACAAACTATATATTTAATTGTTTACTGTATATTACCTTTAAATAGACATTTATATTTTAAATCTATAAATTTCCATACGTATACGTATGTGATAAAATTTCTAATATATATTAAAAAAAACTCCATAAATGTATAAAGAAATAACTCGATAAAATTATATGTTTTATTACTATTTTCAATATTATAATTTAAGAAAATCATGTTATTTTATTTCATAAAAACCCTTAAAATGATTATTTATTTTAATTATTATAATTATTCATATGATGTGGATATAATGAATATTTTAAATTTTAAACATCATCAAATTTATATTTATCTCAATAAATATTTATTTAATAATAAAATTAAATTTCATATATCAACGTATTAAATTAAAAATTATATATAATTTTGAGATTTATGGTTCTCATGAGTTGGATCCTTGTATGAATTCTTCTTTTATCCTTGCATTTGTAGAATTTGAAGTAAGCAATGGGCTAATATAGTTATTGCATTGAGGTTGGGCTAGTCGTAGGGTTACCAAAAGCCCAAGTAATTACCACTACTACAAGCCTTAATCTCTGAGAGCAATACATTAGCAATTTGGCACTGACCCTCACCTGTGGAAGTCCAAATCCCAGCTCCTTCTCACCGGAAACAGTCGAGTTGTGGAGGCAACTGGTTCACTGGTGAGAGCCGGCCAACACTAAGCAAAGCACAAGCTCTGGGTATTTGTCTCCATCTCCTACCTGTCTTAGAAATAGAAAGGAGAAAAAAAAAATGGCGAAGAAAGCTTCAAAGTCGAAAAATGATCGTTCATCTTCAACCTCCGTTACTTCCGCTAAGAACCCATCAACAACCTCCAATCAGTATTTCTCTCTTACCCCTTTGCTTTATAGTATTTTTTGCAGAATAAATTATGGCTTTCTTAGTTTGTTTTGCTTGTAAGGAATTTTTGGGGTTAACCATAGACACTTTTGCTTGAAAAAAAATTGTTAGTCAAATGGCGTTAAGGGTAAAATCAAGTGAGAAAATGAAGAAGACAGCTGAAGAGAGTGTTGTTAGCGAGAGAGAAAAGAGACCCAAGTCGAAGTCAAGACCCAAATCGAAGCTGAAGAAGAAAACAAAAATCGATGCTAAAATGCCTAAGAAACCCCCTACTGCTTTCTTTTACTTCTTGTGAGTATTGCTTATGAATAATTTTTTGTTCATAGTATTGGTTAACATTTTGTTGATTATAACATTCCCCTGCCTGCAAATTTCATGCTTTTATTCTTGTGCCCTTGTCGTGTAAGAGCTAAAATCTATCTGCTTATTTCTTGACTGTCTTTTTTATGTAAAATTTTGAGTTGGTTTTTTAGGCTTGCAAATGGATTGTGTTTCCTTGCCTGTAATGGAGCAAATGTATATGCAATATATATATACATATATATATGTGTGTGTGTCTGTGTGTTCTGGAAAGTGAGCTTTGGTTCTTATATCAAAGGATTTTGCCTGCTAGATTTGTTGTAGAAAGTGAATGTCCTGTGAGAGACATTAAACTAACAGATTTTTTCATTTTCTTATACTCAAGGGAGGATTTTCGTAAGGAATTTCAAGAGCAGAATCCGGGTATCAAGTCAATGCGCGATGTATGTTATGGTTTAAAAACACAAAATCTTATTTTAGAAAATGAATCTGTGTGTATTTAAGGTATATGTTAACGAATCCTCCCCGATATTGTTTCAGATTGGGAAGGCATGTGGTGAGAAGTGGAAGACAATGACATACGAGGTTTGTGCCAATTCTGTGTTTCTTACAAATTCATATAATTAGCATATGCTATTGTTATGATAACTTGATTATATGCTTGTAAGATTTAATTGGTCAAGACATGTTTATTTGAATCCGAGAGCCAAGGAATATCCATAATGATGTTTAGCCTCTTGTTAGCTAAAATCCTTGGCCGTGGTCATGGATGACATTGGTTCATCAAAGCATACTTAAAGTTCTCTTTAAATACAAGGTGCACGTACATCATCTGTTCTTGGATTTGCATAAGGATGAAGAAAATAGTTTTGATATTGAATATTATTATCGTTTGGTGATAAAATTGTTCCAATTCTTGTTATTGGCTTGTTAACTAGGGGTGCAGAAGTAAGTGGCATGTTTAGAAATAATACGGCAATCAATATTAGTGCATGCCGAGGAAGCCGAATGTCTCAAGGGTTGATTCATCATATTCCCCCATTTGGACTTGAAGGCTATATAAGATGCACATATAGATAGAATCTAAAGGACTTCATAAGTTGTCTGACATACTAATTTCAACTTGTCTTCAACAGGAGAAAGTTAAATATTACGATATTGCAACCGAGAAACGAGCAGAGTTTGACAGAGCCATGGCGGAATACATTAAAAGAAAGGTAAACTTGCTTTAAAGTTTTTCTACTCAAATTTATCTCAAAAGGAAGTCTTCAATAGTGAAACAGCTGCAAATACATTTAAAGTTTTTCGATTTTGCAGGAAAGTGGCGAAGATGAAGAAACCGAAGATGATTCGGAGTTTGATGAATAAATATATATAAACCTTAGGTGGTGTTGTACCAGGAAATGCATAGATGTAGTGGTTTAATTATGACTTATATGAGTAGCATATTAATGTAGGCAAATATGTTCACCCCTGTATCATTCTTGTGTAAATCCCTGCTTGGAGATAGTTCTTACATATATATTATTGTCAAGCAGACTTGAATGTTAATCTGACTATTTATCAAGTAAATATTCATGAAATTTGATGCCTTTTCTTATCTTTTTTTTTTTTTTTTTTTTCTTTATAGAAGTCAAATTGGCTCATTTTTTTTAATTTTAATACAGAAGACAAATGGCAAATTGCTATTTGGAAATTGGAAGGTTGCTAGTAGGCCAATTAAAACAAACCCTAAGTTCAAATCATAGTATGGTGATTGATGGCTACTTCAGGGCTAAGGCAAAAAGGGTTGTAAAATATCCTACTCTTTGCTGGCTTTTTTTAAAGATACATTGTTATTTTGAAAAACTAAAAATAAATAAATATTGCAAATTTTATTATTTCATTTTTAGTATTGAATTTATATTATAAAAATGTTTATAATATTTTTTTAAAAGTAAATGTTTATAATATTAGTAAATCTTCGTTTTCATAATTTTTGATAAAAATTAAATATAATAATTTGAATAATTTATTTTTTAATAGAAATGAAGTGATAATTTATTTAGAATATTTAAAAAATAATAATATTAACATTATCATTAAATGATAAGTTTTGTATGATGTAAAAATTATGAAGAGAAACATTTAAAAAAATAAATATTAAATTTATACTATATTTAAATTTGTTGATTAAATAATTTAAAACACATTGTTTTTACAAAGTAAATTACTATATTATTACGTAAGTGTTTTCGTCTTTTCATTTTTATACAGAATCAATGTCGTAGCTCTAAATATGTTGTTAGTCTCTATATTTGTATAGATTTTAAGATTTAATCCCTTTACTTTAAATGTTGAAAATTATATCCTTCTACTTTATTGATTTAAAAATATCAATTCATTCATTAAAATTGTAAGTATTTTTTGTAAAAATTTGTCAAATTGAGATTTCAGTTAGGGCTATTATCATATGACGTAATAGAAAATAAACATGTTTAGTAGGTAAATTTTGATAGAAACTACCAACAACCGCAATGACTAGAGTGAAATTTTTAAATTAGAAAAAAAATTTAATTTTTTTAACTTTTAAAATACAAACACTAACAACATATTTTAACCTATAATTTTTACACCTTTTTAACTTTAAAATTCCAACTAAAATTTCATTTGGATTTTATATAAAATTTTAATAAATATATACATTTAAAAAAAATCACCTATATGTCATAATCACTTTGAATAAAACTTTTCAATATTTTATCATGATGAAACTCATCCTCATATTATGTTTATCTACAATTTTCCTTAAAAAGATTTAAAAAAAAGAAGGAAGAAATAATGGTGTAAATACAAGGGAAAATTGTTTTAAAACATTGAAAAAAAAACTATAAAAAGCAGTATAGCTTAAATTATCAGTACAGTGGGAGAAATTATTGACTAAATAAGTTAAATATGCCGAATAAATCGTTTCTTTCGATATTTGGAAAAACAAGTCAATTTTAAAGAGAGTATATAAAAATACGTTAAATTAAAAAGGTTTTTCTTAACATAAATAAGTAAGAAGTACACTCAATTAGCACGCTTTCCCACTTTCTTTCTAAAATCAACATGTTTAACTAATTAAAAAAATATCAACATATATTTAGCCGATATTAATAGTAAACATTCACTCTATTTATCCATTGCAGAAGAAAATTTCCTGCATCATTGAACCCAAAAAAAGAAAAAAAAATCAAAGAAAATTTATTGTCTCTGTTGCCGTTTTACATTACAGCTAAGTCAGACTTGTCGTATTAACTTGCTGAAACTGGTTATATATATATATATATATATGGTAAATTACATTAAAGTTGCTAAATTATTAGTAAATTTATGTTTTAGACACTAAATTTTAAAAAATTACAAAATAATTATTTAATTATTCAAAAATTTATGTTTAAGTTATTGGACTATTAAAATTATTACTGTATGACATTCTCTATTCACATTATTTACAATAATCGAAAGCTTACTTTCTCCTTCTCTTCTACAATTTAATTTTTTTTATAAAATAACTTTGAACATCACGAATTTACGAACCAAAACCGTCATTGATGAGTATTAATCCATTATACCAATCGTCAAATTGTCTCTTAGAGCTCACTAATCAAACTTTTAAACAAAAATTAACAATCCCATAACTTAAATAAAAAGTTTTAAATAGTTTAATAACTTAATGAAAACTTTATTTTATAATTTTTTTAAAGTTAAATGACCAAAATGTAAATTTATTAATAATTTAATGACTTTGAGTTAAATTTACCTATATATATTATCGTTTAGTAATTGAACACTAACTCCAAAAATCCAAATCAATACACTTCCTTCATCATCTTCACACGTTACCTCGAAGTCCCCCAAATCTTTCCTGAAAAATATAAAAGCTGCGACTGAATATCATAATTGGCTTTTGCTTTGCTTTCAATCACTGACTATTGGTCTTTTAACACGTAAAGCCTTACCTGCTCATATCCCTCAAAAGCAGAACTAGCTGTTTTTGGCTATCATCATCAAGCTCAAAACAGTGGAAAAAACAAAAACAAAAACAAAGGCCACTTAATAGCAGCAGAGCAAAACAGTGTTCATTAATGATGTCTGTCATGTCGTATATTCAGTGGAGAAAATATTACCATCTGTGAAAGTGTTATCCTTTGGGGCCGGCCTAAAAAGAGACTCAAAGCCACTTCATTGCACGTGCAAGAAGGCTTATTTATTTCCTGTTGCTGTTTCTATCTATATATCGAGCAAAAGTAGCCATATAGCTAAACCAATTCCGTTCCTAGCCTTGCCTTTGCCTTTGTCCAATTTCTTTTGTCTTAATTTGGTTTGTATTGCCATTGATAACAACTAAGGATCTTTTGCTCTAACACAGTCTGATATTTACTACATATATTTGAACTCCAGTCCTTTAACAAACTCAAGAAATTTTGTTTAAGACTGTCCTACTCGATTCAACAACACACAATCATGTATGGATGCCAAAGAGGAGAACCAAACTCATCATACTTTAAACAACAAAATGAAGGGGAAAATGTAAACAAGAGAACATATATGTTCAAATTAAAGCTAAATTCAATTTAACTACCAACTTTATACATCAAGAAACTAAAGTTTGCCCTGTTTCTTCCCTACATTTTTACCACCCTTCAACAAAGTCCTGGAATTCAAAGCTTTTTCTTTTCACCATGAAAAACACTTTCCCTTCTCAGAAACCCATGTTAGAACTCAGAATCCAGAATGTTTCTTACTAAAACCCAAAAGGAAAAATAAATAAATACATAGTACATACATAGATGTGGGGTTTGTCAAAAATGACAGCCGCAACAAAGATAGAAGAAACAGAGAGTGGAGACCAAGAAAATAGCCTCTAAAACAGAGGCAATCTTGAAAAGCACATCATCAATGAAAGAAAGTTGAATGTTTAGGGACGGCATCTTCTTCCACTTGAAAGCAGACCCCAAAAACTTCCATCTCCATAACTCTTTCTTCATCAGCCTCTTGAATAACATCCATCTCTTGGTTCTCGTAGTACCCATCAATTTTGCTTCTTCTTTATAGGTATTTCTTTTGTTTTGGTTGGTCGGAGATGAAAGGGAGTAGAGAGGCAGTTATATATATATATAAATAAATGAAGAGGGGGGAGAAAGTGTAGTTGTTTAAACGGATAAAGGGAAACGAGGGGAGAGAGGGGATTCTAGCAGTTGGAGGAGGCTAACTTTGGCAATCTATTCACTGTTTATGACCAACTTCCCCGCGTTTTCCTCACTAAAAGTGAGATTCATATACTCTATGTTATAATTTATACATTCACAAAATTACAAGTAATTAGATTAAAATAAATCACATAACAAATATGTATATAAATATAATAAACAAATGTGGATTTGTATAGAATGGTAAAGTTGAAAAGGAAAATATGATATGGTTTATAACTTATCAGGATTAGTTATGGATTTAGAAATACGACTTAAGAGATTAAATTTATATTAATATGGTTGGTTATATATTTTATTATTATTAATTTTTATGTATAATAATTTAATAATTAAAGCATACATATATATTTATGATTTGAAATATGAATAATATTAAAGTTTAACCTTTTAACTTTGATAATTGCATTGTGCTTCGAATTTCTAATAAGTAATACCAACATATCAAAATCTAAAAATTAGTATGATCTTCTACCATATGCAGATAAAGAAATCAAAATTAAAATATAATTTTTGCATATAGAAATCATATGATCTAAATATAAAAAAATAAAATAGAGAAATCATGGGTAAGAGTTTTAGTTGATATATATATATATATATATATATATATATTTAAATGATTATTTATTTATTTTATTGTAGCTTTCTTTGAAAGTTTTAAAAATTTGAAACTTTTAAAAGAAGCTATTTTATAACGGATATATATATATATATATATATATATATATTTTAAACTTTAAAGGGTTTGGTTTTTTTTGGGTTGGGGGCTGATAAATTTTTAGGGAGTTTAATGTAATAAAATTCATCTTAAAGAGGGTGTTATGTAAATTTCTAAAAAGCTAGGGACAATAGCCCCCCACCTCTTCCCCTCTTGTATCCGCCAATGATCATGACTAAATATTATTTTAGATTTCATATGGGATGATAAAAATATTTTTAAAATAATATTTATTATTTTATAAAAATAAATGATTTTTGGTAATTTAGGTTAATATTTGATTGATCAATGATACTAATTTAGTCTAACATATTATTAATAGTATAGAAATGATGTCTTGATTGAAATGGTAAATTTAATTTTTTGTTTGGTGAATAAAAAAGTATTAATACAAAAATTAAAAAAAAAAAAAAGAAGAAGAAAGAAACTTGAGGAGAATCTACATATAATTATAAACTTTCCTCTTTATCAAAAGCCAACTTAATAATTTGATCATCTTCCATGTTATATTCTCTAGGAACGTAATCAATTGACCATTTTGCTTCATTTCTTAAGAGTTGAATAATGCGCTTTATCAAACCAGAATTGGACCCTTCAAAAAGAATTGTTTAATATCCCCAATACTTCCATATTAACGATCTGTATTAAATTGAATGTTTGATATTCATTGTGTAATTGGTTCAAATCTTACAATATGTAAATTTTTATTGATTTATAAAAATATAGCTTACTTTGTATAGATACGAGGTTTTGGTAATTTCTCAAAATTAAAACTTGATTAATGGGTGACACTAACTCAATCAGATACTTTATTATAATAAATAGATAGATTGATATACCAAGTGTGAGTTTTTAGAATTTATTTTCGATTTAAGTTTATTTTTTATAGAGTTTATATAAATAACATAAAAAAGACAATAGCATTTTTATAGTGAGATCAGAAGTACTTTTCAAGGAGTAATAGAGAAAACTTTAACTTTGGAGTCAAAAGAATTGTTAAAAATGTTTTTCCACTAAATATAAAAGTTAGGATTTAGATGATTAATATATCTTTAAAAGGTAATTAAAATTTTAAATTAATTATATTTAATACATCTTTATATTTAATTATTTAAATATGAATAAACTATGATAAAATGTGCTTAATTTTGATATTGGTTTTATATACAACTAACATTATTACTGACATGCCGATTAAGTTTTAACTCGATTAGTATCGACATTGTTACCAGTGTAGGAGAATATGGATTCAAGCGCATTTATCTTCCTATTTAAAACATTACATCAAAAGACACATTATTATTGACATGATATCATTTTTACATTCTTCTCAAAATAAAGATAACTAATATTATTTAATAAATTTAATATATATTTATTTGAATTAAAATCAAATTATTTTTCTTACAATTAAATTAAAATAAAAATTTGTATATAAACTTAAAACCAAATTAAAATAATCTTTAATCTTATCATGTGCATGTGCATGTGCATGTGCATGTATTTCTTTTTATTTTTCGTTCGTTGTAATACTTGTATTCATTATGTCCGGTTTAGACATGTATTGATACTAACCTATTTAATTACAAAAATTATATAAATGTTAATTTAAATATGTGTGAATTTAAATCCTACTCTATTTATGCATTCAATTTAGTATCTTTTTAGATGGGCGGTGTGGTGTATTTAATTTATTTTCTATCTCGTACTATAGTATCATTATAATATATAATCTCACCATCACCGTTATTTTTTACACTAAATATAAGTAAACATATCGACCCACTATCAATTTAAACTCAGATTTAGTGAATTAAAAATTAAAATCTAACTAACCTAATAAAATGACGTGATGGCACCGAAAGGGAAAAAACAAAGGAACAAACTAGGGAGACATTAAAGAATCTATTCTTTTCATTTTTGCCTGTTTTGAGTTTCTTTTGCTGAATCAAATTAATTTCTGGGAAGTTTCAATTTTTTCCCTTAGGGGGAAAAAGCAACACAATAATCAACATATTAAAAAGGAAAAAGTAAAAATTGAATATGCCAATTGACAAGCACAAATTGTGTTACACCTATAGGTTGAAAAAAGAGTGGAGCAAATATTAATTATGGAGATTGAGATCTTACCGAAAGGAAAAAGGCAACAATGAGATTCAAAACTTCTCATTATTCTATTCAATTTGGTGGCATTAATGTTCTGTTTCCAATTCAATGAGGACAGGTGTAGGATTTTAATGTGTGGAAATTACGAGATTCGAACTTAAATTTTTAATTTTATGATTAAGTCAAGATCTTATTAATAATTCGATAATTAAATTTTAATAAATTTATGTCATGATTATATGATACGTGACATATTTTTATTGGACGTGAGTAATTTTTTAAATAAAATAAAATGAAAAATGATAGTTTAAATATTAAATTAAGACAATAAATTAATACTAAAATAATAAAACCGAATTGATTGAAGAATGGGCTACGTTGCAAGATTAGGATGGTGCATGCTTTTGCTGAAATTAGAGGTAAAAGAAGAGTTGTAAACTAAAAAGAGTGCAACTTTGAATCGAATCCTCCACTCTAGCTAAGTTTCTTTATGTCCATTAGTTGATGTTAATTGGTATTATTATGGTCTTTGTCGTTATCAACTCGTTACTCAACTAGGATTAATTTAATCCTTTTTGTTTTAATAGTGGCAGTCTATACATTTCACTTATATGAGTTCACACGTGGTGGGTTTGCATAATCATACAAGCGAACACATACTTAAAAGACACGTGTTGGCATGTATGAGGTTTATCTAATGCGTTGCATCCAAAAACCGTGTCATATAAATAGAAAAATTTACCTCCATGAGAGATAGATTCACAAAAATACTCAACAGGTATTAGTAAACTCAATTATCTCCTTAACAAAACCAATTAACTACTTAATGTTTTGTGATTGGACCATAAAGCATAATCTCATCATCTTAAAATCCTTGTATAAAGGTTAATTATATCCTATTTTTATGCAATATAAATTATTAGACGATTGAGTATATATATTTAAACATCTCGTATTAATATAAAATTTTTAAAAATAAAAATAAATATATATTTCTATGATGTACGAAATTCAATCTTAGTTTGCAGATTCGATGCTTGGTCGGTTTAAACATATATCAATCCTTTGAAAAGTGAAGTTTTGAAGATTAATTGGGAATAACCTTTTTGTTTGCTTTTTTCTATAATCAAATATTTTTCCTAAGATCCTCGGCTATTTGATGTGATATTAATTCTCATTAAATTTAGGGTTAGTCGAATTAAAACTCTAAATGGGAGCAAAGTTTTTTCGGACATTAAATTTTTTTTTCATAAAATTCATACCTAAAATCTTAAAAGAAATATTGAATTTCTTATAGTTGAATCTACTTTATATAATATTATATTTTAGAAAAATTATTTTATCGACCTTTTTCGTCATATTATTTATGGCCTCTTTCTAATTATTTAGTGACATTTTAACAATATTTTTCATGTCATTAAAACATAATTTTAGTAATTTTCCCGAATCCTAAATCAAACCCTAAACCCAAAACTCCGAGTTTAGATTTGAGGTTCGATAATTTAAGATTTGAGTTCAGGGTTTAGGATTTGGATCTTTAGTTCAAAGTTGATGGTTCAAGATTCAAGATTTTGAATTCGAAGTTTAATGTTCGAGATAAAAAAATTATCAAAATTATGCATTGATAATATAAAAAAATTAACTGAAATGTCATTAAATTATTAGGAGATACCGTAGATAATATAGTAAGAATGAGCCATAAAATAAATTCTTATTTTCGATAAAGATTCTTAGTAAATGTATCTCCCATGGATTTCAAAAACTATATTTTTTATTGGAAAAAAAAAACCAGCTAATTCAGGAATAATGTAGCTGGATTGAAGTCTGAAAAGAATACATAAAAATGGACACCAAGCGATAAGTCTCGGTCATAGATTTAATGTATCTGGCAAAAAAAATTCAAAGACTAGGAGAAGTGTCCACAATTTTGTAAGAGTTGACATATGTTTCTTTTACATAAATAACTCAAAAAAATATCCCACGTGTATGTTCGATTATATATAGTTAAAAGAGATTTTTATTGTTTGGTAAATTTTTAATTAAAATGTCTATAAAAATTATATAAATTATATATAAATTAAATTAAATTACATTAACAATCGATATATAAATATAAGATGTCGTAACTATTTTTAAAATAATTAAAATATCTAGATGGAAATTTTAAAACAGATGAAAGTTGCCACCAACAGTGATGGAGCTAAAAATTTTTGTTGAGGGCTAGAATTAAATTATATATTTTTACGGTAGTAAAAATATAATTTTGTTGCGCGCGCACGCACGCATATATTATATAATATAAAGGTTCTACTTAAACTCATTAATATAAGAGGAGTTACTTAAAACTAAAATAAAAATAAATAAAATACTAGAAATTAAAAGTATTATCCTAAAATAAAATAATAGGAAATTAAAATATTATTTTAATAAAAAATAAAAATGTTATTTTTTACTAATAAATCTCAAAAATAAATCATTGTTTATCAACTTTGTTTTTTAGCCCAAAACTTTTACAATAGTCCACATCTTCGACTCTTTTAATTTTTTGGATTTTACTTTTTTACTCAATTAAAAATTAAATAATAAACTCAAAATTAATGACATATCATTTAATAATTTATCAAAATTAAACACAATAAACACAGGAGTATTATCAATTAATAAAACTTTAAAAGAAAAGAAGAGATGCTATCAAGAAAAGCCTTAATCATCCATCTTAATTGCGTTAAACATATTTAAACTATCCTTCTTTAAAATATATATAAGGTTAAAAAGGAATATTACATTAGCCTTTTCAATTTTGGGGGGTAAATGTGTTATTGGTGGATATAAATTAACCAACAAAACCTTCATCCCCAAACATCCTAAAAGACTAATATATATTTATGGTTGGTTAATTTGATTTCCTTCTAAATTCAGAATTTCGGAGATGACTGTACGTCCGTTTATATCTAATATATATCAACAGATAGTCCATTAGAAACTTGGTACAAAAGATTATACCTTCATAAGATGCTTATTTCCATATAAAGAAAACTCTCCAACTTTTGTTCTTTTGTTGACGGTTTAATTTTGAATTGGTTAAATTATGATGTAGGTACATGTATCCTTCATATATTTAGAATTTAGTTCCCCTGTTCTAAGGAATTTAGTCCCTCTATTTTTTGGATTTAAAAAATCAATTTTAATTGTTAATATTGTTCAAATCATTATGTTAAATTCAGGTTCATTACATCATTATTTTTATTTTTACATGGCTACCAAGTGAGTATTTGTTAGTTCAAAATGTCAAACTTTTGAATTTAACAAAAAAAAATTAATGGTGATAATAACTATTGGACTTGAATTTTGAAATCTCAAAAGTAGATGGATTAAATTCCCAGAAATAAAATTAGAGGGTATGAAGAGTAGAAGGACTTGGAGTATATTTTAACCTTTTGAATTTTATCTCTTTATTTTGCAAAAATTGAGAAGTTAGTCCATCTATTTTAATTTAATCAAAATTTGGTCTTCATGCTTTATTAAATCTGAGAAGTTAGCCCAATGGTCGGTAAATGCATGGAATTGATTTGTTACTTTGACTAATTTATTGTATATAAATTGTTGAATTGATTTTTTTCTTGTTAATTATTTCCACATAATTCCTCAACGACTGATTTTTAGGTTTGCAATATGAGGACATTTTCTATTTTTGTAAAGTACGAAAACCCAATTATAACAAATTAAAATAGAAAAATCAATTTTCTTAAAGTAAAAAATTGAAATTTAGAATTAAATCTAATCTTAACACGTGATAATTAGAGTTTGGAGAAGTTGACACAAGGTCTAGTTTCAAATTAAAACATATACATTTATTTACACCGTAAATTTATTAATTTTGTTTGTTGGATATTCGTTTAGTTGCAAATGGATGAATTTACTATTGCTTACAAAATAGAGATGGACAATATAAAATTGTTTACGCAATTCGGAAATTTTTTACGTTTTTAGAGTCGTGTTCAAAGAGTAATCTACTATAAATCAACAAGTAAAAAAGATAATTTAAGTTTAACTTACTCATCAAATTGCAACCTTGCTCCTATACTTCAAAGTTCAAACTAGGTCATTCTCCCACAAAATTTTATCCCCTAAAAATTTAGTTGTAAAACGATGAACAATCAAGTTTACTTAAACAAATTATGCACTAAAAAGTGTTCCTTAATGAACAAATAGAAGTGATCTCTTTCATGTACATAATAACCTAAATAAGCCAACCATAAATAAGTACAATGTGTATTGTTAAATTACAATCAATATGAATTTCTAATCTCACAAAAGTAACCACCAAATAAGTCCAATAAAAAGTATATTAGCAGGATCTAAATTCGATTGTATTGAAAGTCTTGATGCATTCCTTACTTCACTTGGTTCTTGCTTGAATTATCTTCAATAATGATCTACTAAAACCCCTCAAAGATCATCAATTAAAAATTCAAACAATTCTCATTAAAACATGTCAATCAGATAAGGCAAGTTACAATAGCTTACCAGATGTTCCTTAAGTTACAACTGGCGTTGCATCTAATAGTTGTAACTGACATTAACAATCCCTCCCTTTAGCATTGTTGAACAAAAATATAGTAACACATCAAACAAGGTAAGTCAACTCGACACTTCTCCTTAAACCCATCTATTCAACTATGAATTTTAACAATGAAATCAACTATTAATGTGAGACCAACAATACCATAACCGGCAACCAATTATAATCCCTATCTCCCTCTTTTTGGCTAAAAAATGCAAAGGATTCACGGTCATAAAACAAACAAATCTGGTAATGTTGAGCACGAGTCATTTGTCCTTAGAGAAGTTTTAGTTGGTACTCATGATACTGAATATTCTCATCAAGGGAGAGTATTTGTTTATCCAAATTTTATATCAGTCTAGCTTGTGAAGTGCTCAAAATTCTAGCAGATGTTGA
Source organism: Gossypium longicalyx (assembly GCA_025698465.1). Taxonomy (NCBI): domain Eukaryota; kingdom Viridiplantae; phylum Streptophyta; class Magnoliopsida; order Malvales; family Malvaceae; genus Gossypium; species Gossypium longicalyx. The sequence goes on from CM047004.1 coordinate 91,874,350, forward strand.
GCTAGTTGCAACAAAAGCAACAACCGGTGCTGGCTCATCATCATCTTTAGTATCATTAACAAGAACGTCCATTTCAGTATCAACTGCAACATGCTTTTCCTTCTTCCATTCCGAGGAGTATTTCAACTCAGGTAACATTGGCACATAGACCTCAGACTTTTGCTTCATGAGGGATGAAAAAGGCAAAGCTACCATTGTATTCTTGATATCTGCATGCCCAGTTATTTGATTAAAAATCAATTGACCAAGATCAAAGGGAATGAATGATACAACCTCGTGTAGTAAAGTAAACATCTTTTTTGTTACCACATTTTCTTCACGAAGGAGTTCATTGACACGACACTCCTTATAGTTGAGTCTTACTCTTGCACTTGAAGGTGACCCACTCATCAATGGCGCCAACTATCATATCGATTGTCCTCTTGACATGCATTTTTTCTTGTTATTTTATTCCGTCTTTTCCGACATAATGGTCTTGTTTCATTTTGTCCCGTTGGTGAGCAGATTGTCTCACAAATTGCTTAAGCTATAATCATTTGACAACTTCTTCGATGGCATCCTTAAGATAAACACAAGCCTCCACATATGTCCTGTGTCGCCATGAAATTGGCATATTTTTTAAGATTATAATACGTGGACTCAAGGATCCCTCTCTTGCAACCTGTCTGCAGTTGTATGGTCATGAGTGTTCAAAGAGTGTAATTGTCAAACATGTTGTATGGTTCTCCCTCTTGCCTTTTCCGGTATACTACATTTGATCGAGCCCTGTTATTTTTATCCCTACACTACTCGAGAGAATATGGATCTTTAATTTTATAAGCGATATTAAAAATGCAATCACATGTACTAATTGAGTTGTATTTAGAAAATAAAAACAAAAAAATAAACCACGATGAAATTAAAAAGAAATAATAATCCTATAGTCTCTCATGAATTAATACATGGTTAATTAGATATTTTTTATATATCAACAAATAGCCCATTAAAAAGTAGAAACACAAGATCATTTCCTTGCATAAGATGCTTATTTCCATATACATAAACTATGAACAAAATCAAGTTGTCTGAAAAGAGAAAACTCCAAACTTTTTATTCAATAGCTGGTAACATTGACACATAGTAATTTTTGGTGAAGCTGGCATGAGGCTTTAGTTCCAAATAGAAACACATACAGGTTCTCTAAGAAGGCAAAGCCTTTGTCTTAACTCTTAATTTGTAGAATACCAATATTAACAACTCGGAGCCTGCAATGCCTATGTAAGAAATAGCTAATCACAAATATACGAGGCCAAATGTTTTTTTTTATATATACATATAATCACAAAACATGTTTTTTTTTTTCAATTACAGTATTGAGGGAATATCAACGAGAGTTGAATTTTGATTTTTGGACTGCCAACGAAATAGCCTTTAAAATATATATTAAAAAAGCTTATGAAATAACCCAAGAATAATCAAAGAGAAAGAGGATTAAGATAATATTTAAAAATAAAATAAAATAAAATATCTTAATAAACAAAAAAATTAAAATAATACGCTTCAACATAATCGAATTCAAAATCTCTTATAATAATAATAATATTATTACCAAATAAACTAATACTCAATTTTTATTAATTAATTTTCCATCTGAATTGCATGTCCTACAGTGCAGCACATGGACATACTGTTTTTTTTTCGCATGTGATTTGTTCCTTAAGATAATGAAAGGGTTTTTTTTTTTTTTTTTTTTTTTTTTAAATTTCAAAAATAGAACCATTCTAATTCTAGGTATATTCAATAAATAGTGGTCAATAATTTCACATTAATCCGTTTGCCACAGTTCGTGGCACACATACATTAATTAATTATTAGCATAAGAAAGAGAAAAAATATACTATATTTAATAAGTATAAAATTGTTACATGAATAAAATAAATATTTGTGGGTATGATTATTGAATAAATTTATACTAATATCATCTAAATTACATACAAAATCTGCTACCGAGGTAGCATTAAGAGTGAAATAACACCTAATCAATAAATTGTGAGAGGATTTTTTAAAAAAAAATACCCACAAAACTCTAAAAGAAAAGATATATATTTCATAATCATAAACTGTTACAAGAATAAAATAAATATTTGTGTATTATAATTAATGAATAAAATTTATATTAATATAATCTTAATAAAAAATAAATATCTTATACTTAGTTAGCATTAACAGTGAAATAACACCTACTCAATTTCTAAGAAAAAGAAAACACCTACTCAAGAAATATTAAAAGAATTAAGATCAAATTTTGTATAAGGTCCTCGGACAATGTATTTTTATCAATTGAGTCTATCTACTATAATTTGATTATTTTTAGTTTCTTTACCAATGTTGTTGGAATTAGATCAAACTTATCGGTCGGACTGAGAATTGGTCGATATATCATCCGAACAAAAATGTTAAACTAACTTTCTGAGTAAATAACTCAGAATCGATAAAAAATCGAAAATCGAAATAAAGAAAACCAATGATTGAACTAATTTATAATTTTTTTTAATAATTCTTATGAATTTTTAATTGTTTATTGGTTTGACCAATTTAATAAAACCATTGATCTAATTTTTAAAACATTACTCTTTATTTTTTTGGGTAAACTATTAAAATAATCACTTTTATTTGCCTCATATTACATTTTAGTCACTTATGTTTGAAATTTACGTTTTAGTCACTTACGTTATCGTTTTGTTACGAAGTGGTCACTTTGCTGTTAAATTTTAAATTAATTACACCTTGAACTGGAAAAAAAACCGTTCATCTACATTTTCTTTTAGTTTTATTTTTCATTTTGTTTGAAAAAACTATTCTCATCCCAGTTGGACATCCAATTTGACATTTAAAACTCATTTGGACTGCCACGTAGAATTGCCGCTAGGGAGGTAACGGGGCTTAACAAAATAGTGACCACTTCATAACAAAATAATAACATAAGTGACTAAACTATAATATTTTAAACATAAGTGACTAAAATGTAATATGAGACAAATAAAAATAATTATTTTTTAAGTTTACCCTATTTTTTTATAAAAGGTATCAATATGTATATATCACGTGTTTACATATTTAAAAAAATCATTAATAAAACTGGTTAAAAAATTGATATTAAAAGAATTAAAAAAATCAAATTGTAATAAAACAATTAAATTAAAATATATTTCATATATTAATTTTTTTTGGAATTGCACAAAACTCTTTGTTATTTTAATATAAAATAAGGAAAATAAAGAAGAAGAAGAAAGGGAAAGTAAATTAAAAATGTCATTTTTAGGAGACTAAGAAAGGTCAAAGCTTTTTAGGTCAAAAAGGGGTCACTAACGCACTCTCGCATTCTAATTAGGGATTTGATTATTAGTATTTTCTCAACACCTTGAAAGCCACCCGCGTGTTTGCTCTCTGACAAAACACCGTATCTTTTTTTCCACAATTTTCAATCCAAATTCTCCAATTTACCCTCCCGCGATAATACATAATAATAAATACTAAAATTAATAAATTTTGTTGATTGGGTTTTTATTTTCCTGGAAAAAGAAGAGAAAAACACCCAGAAGAGATCTTACATGAAAGCTACTCTGAAAGATTGAGTCTTTCATGCCATATACTTTTTTGGGTTCAAAAGGGTAGATTGTGTTTTAGGGTATTTTCAATCTTTCTCTTAGAAAAAATAATAGAGAAAGAGAGAAAATAGACTGAATAAATAATAAGATTAAAAAAAAAGTTATAGAGAGGCGCAAATGTTTGAAGAAAAAGGGTGGTCTTGTAGTTTTCCAGAAGAATTAGTTGGATTAAACTTGGTTTTTGCTTGCTTTGATATGCTTATTGCTATTCTTGCTTTTACTCAGGTTTGTTCCTTTTTTGTTTAAAAATTTGATTTTTTTTTTTATGTTTTTAGCGAGTTTTTAATTGATGGTGGATGGTTATAATATGGGGGAAATGTGGGTAACAATGTGTTCTTTTTTTTGGATTGTTTTGATCTGGGTTTTGCATTACAACTTAGTCTATTTTTTTTTTTTGTTCATTTGATTGTTATAGAAATTTGGTAACTTGATAGACGAGGGTAATTGTGTATTTAATTGTTAAATAACTTCCATTTTTAGCTAATACAATTGCGTTTAGTATTGGGAAAGTAATTCAAGGTGTTGAACTTGATTGTTGGCATGACTGGTTGAACATTGTCTTTTTTCAAGTAACAGATTGAGTTTTTAATTTTATAATTTTAAAGACATGAATTAAGACCCTTTTTGTTACTTATTTTGTTGTCTAACTGGTATTGTGTTAGCTTTTTCCTTGAAACCAACACAGAACTACAAATTTGATGCAACAGTTTGCTTGTTTATCATTATACTGAAAATGAGAGGTGGATAGGGATAGCCTGCACATCGAGAAAGTTACATTTCTCTAGACTCAAAATGCACATGGTCTTAGGAATTCTTGAGTAATATGTCCTATGAATGGTTGATCCTTATCGAATAGGGAGGATCAACCTTAAAGTTTTCCTCGGGTTCAGTATGCTAAATTTGAATCTGAAAATTGCTGGTTGAGTGAGCTGTACCTAGATGACTCGGGTTCTTTTTACCATGAGCTGAGTTTGAAAGAACGATGTAAACTATAAAGAAATTGAATTGACCTCATTCTGAGGTTTTCAGTTTTCCCTAACTTTGTTGCCTGTCATCTATCTTGATGTTTTTTGCAACCTTACGTCTATTTCCATCGATATCTTAGCTGCGATTCTCCCTCTCTTTTTTTTGGCTCCACGTTTTTGCTTGCAACTATATTTGTTTCAGAAGAACACTGCTGGTTTGAGCTGCCGTAATTTTGACATCCTTCAAGATTACATAGCATTCTAGTTTTACCCTTCCGACATGTTCTATCTGCTATTTTTGCTTTGAATCATATTCATGTAGCTTGTTATCTATATTTAGACTGTTTTGTTGCTATGAAAAACAAATAACCGTTCTGCACTTAGCTGTGTTGGATCACAATATTGATTTTATGTTGTATCAAAGTAGTGAATTTGACATCCATAGACATCATGCATAGGTGTATTGGTGTCAATGTTGGACCGTGATGTCAATATGTGCTGATAGATATGTCTTTTACATAGACAGTATCACAGAAGATAATATTGTACATCAGAATGTTGTTAGTCTGATGCTATCAATTATTACGGGGATATTATTTCAATTCATTCTTTCTGGTTTGTTGTTTGTAACAACTGTTTACTCTCACCACTTCTTGGTCAGCTAGCACGGATCCGCTCAAGGAATAAACAGTTAGGATGGACTCGCCAAAAAGTAAGTGTTATGTTGCTTTCTATGACATTTTAGTTAAAATATCATTCTATTTGAATGCAAACTAATTCATAGGCTAGCTAGTTTAACACGAATGTCATCAGACCAGCTAGTTGAGTGGGGACTAGCACCTCGATTTGATCTGTGAGTCACCTGACCCCTTAAGGCAGAGCTTGGTGAATTGTCCGAACAAAGGAATGTCGGTGACTCTTCTGACACTGCTTGAACTTGGAGAAACTGGTAGGTTAAAATTAAGTTGCAGTTGCAGCATGCATTAGCTCAAAAACTGGGGCCCTAGAGTTGACAGCATGCGTTGCATTAGAAATTTATTTGACCAACATTCCCTAGAATTAAACTTTTTCACAATTGTCTTGGTTGCTTTTGTAATTTCTACACTTTCTTCAAATACCAGAAGAATGGTTGGTATGCCTCGATCACTGGCAGAAAACCCACAGTTGGACTCCTGTACTTCATTTTAATCTTGTATCTTTTTATCCTCCAAGGAATGTGTGATAAAACATTAAATAATTACTAATAATTTGCTGTAAGCTGTTTAGTGACCAAGTTTGAAAACTAGGAACCTAATTAAGTAAAAATGAAGTTAAATTGTTAATCTATTTTCTGGCCCTTGTATGGGACAATCAGCAAATGTGCTGTACCATTTGGGAAATTTTGGAATGGAGAAAAGAAATAATCAAACTTACATATAGTCCGGTTGAGGCAGAAGATAAACTCGGGGTTCAGGTCAAGACGATGTTTATTAAGGTCCATGCTTTCGTGTGCATATATGTAAAGCAAAAGATATACATATGACTAATGTGTTAATGCTTTTCCCCCCTATCCTCCTTTTCTTTCCTACTTGTTTTTCTTCTCTAATTCGTTTTACATAAAAGTTAATATGTTGATTTCTTTTTCTACGTGTACTGGTTTGTTCTTGACCCAAATGAATGTCTATAACAGGTGTTTCATATACTGATTGGAACTACTAATACTGGTAAGAATTTATATTTTACACTCATGTTATCCTTTTGACCTTGCATGCCTAGCATGATTTAAATCATTCAAACTGAACTGCCAAATGATCACCTACATGCAGGTTACTTCATTTATTTTGTCTTGAGTCTTGTTGCTGCATGCCGAGGGTGGCTATGCTGGTCTTACTCTTGTGGTTTTGTAGCCATGGGTATGTCTAGATGCTTGTAATAAGATCCCACACTTATTTCTTTCACTGGAGCTGATTAGTTTAAGCACTAACCGATGCAAATATTGTTGCAGCCTTCCCCAGAATTCTATTATTTGCAACATTTCTTCTACTTTTGTCATTCTGGTATGTCTTCTCTTTAACTAACTTATTTGCATTTCTTTGGATGAAATATGGTCATGTATCTTAGATAACTTTTTCAGATATAAGGAAAATGTGATCGCTAAAATCGGAGATATTTGCAAGAATCTAGATATGTTCTTTTGTTAATAGAAAAAAAGAAAAGGGAGATCGATTTTAGTGGCTTCATGTCTTGACCAATTAATATAATGGACAGCTTTTTGTTTTTAATTTTTACTTTTCCCTGGGTCATCCATTGCAGTGGTACTGAAGCTTAGTGTTTTCATAAGTCAGGATAATATCCTTTGATAGTTTTAGTTACAATCATATTTTCTTTCAGAGTGAAAATTAGTGTTTCTTCATCAGCTATACCCCATGTCTCTCTGGCGGATTTTTTATAGGGTCGACCTCTGTCACCAGGCAGATGATGAAGAGGAAGAGGATGATGAACAGGGCTTTCTAGAAGCTTTAATACAAAATTCTTTAAATAGACCAAGGTCTTCGCCTGCAGATAGTCGCAGATCATGTTATCCTTTCCGTTTAATTCATGTTGGAAGCCGTCAAAAGATAGTGATTCTGGTAAAGTGATATATTTTCTTCTTTTGTTTCTTGTCACAGTCTTCATGCGAAATTATTTTGAATGTTTCTATTATTCTTGCTGTTACCTAATGTTTTTGGTCTCATTAATTCTGTTTTTCTATGACCAGGTTACTTTTCTTGTATTTCTTCTTATGATGACATTTGCCGTGCTAATCTGGATTGGAATGGAAGAAAATCCTATTGATTCATCAACCGTGTCCCGGGTATGAACATCTAAGAAGCTATTTTCTTTTGAGCTAATTTTGTTTTCTTAGAGTACCATCAATAAGTCTGATTGTCAGAGAGAAGGTTTTGGTGGAGAATATTGCAATTTTTTTTCCTTTTAGTTTATTGCTTAGAAAATTAAAAGAGACAATGAAAACTTGTACTTATGGAATTTCTTTCTAATCTTTATTTCTTTTATTACTATCTATCTCCTGCAGGTTTATGTAGATCTTTTTGCTACAGCAATATTATTACTAGGTGGAGCATTAGCATGTTACGGTAAGCAATTAGCATTTATATATACTCTTCTTTTTCTTCATAATTTTCTAATTTTCTTTTTATATTATTTGAAAAATTTTCCCCTATCGGGATAACTTTGTGATTGCAAAAATGCCTAACATCAGGCTAACCAGACTTTATTGTTCCTCGTATTTGAACCAAATACTAGAAGTCATATGTGTCAGCTCCCCCATCCATAGTATCTAACTGCATTCTAGTTTACTGATTAAGCTGTAGCGCAGTTGGCACCGTTGCCATTGTAGCAATTAGGATGATGTAGGGTCAAGTATGCTTAAGCTCGTTTTTTCCTCGGATTTAAGGGTTGGAGAGGTATTATGGGTAGAAGTAGGCATTGTATAAAAAACAGCATTCTAGTTTGATGGGTAATATGACTTATGGCTGGCCTAAATGTCTGAAAATTTTATTGGTTAGTCTTTGTAATCAATTGACTAGTTTGTACTTCTTAAATGTCATCAGAATAGATGAGTCCTTTTATCTTACATATTTTCTTCTCTCTTAAATAGAGTCATGTTTTTATTCTTTCTTATGCTCAGGGCTCCTATTATGTCGGAAAATGAGGAATGTTAGATCTGAAAGAGCTTCATCTGAGATCTGGAAGGTATTGTCATACTAACCTTCATGTTTTCAACTTTTCGTGCCATTTTCTTTGTTCTTCTTATTTTGTTCTCAAGTTAGAATATTTACCATTCCTTGGCCTTTATGTTTACCTTTGATGCATATATCCGGTGGCTTTATAGTTATCTTATTTCTTTGCCTTAAATATTTCATGTGGTTTATGTAGGTTGCAGGTTTGGCCATTGTATCTGTTCTAAGTTTTACATCAAGTGCTTTAGTGGCTCTTTTTACTGATATTCCGGTACACAGCTCTCTACTGGTTGTTTTTACCATGTTTTATTTTCTAGCTTATTGAACTTAAATCGTGTTTTTGTGATTGCAGGTGCTGTATCACTGGCATGAACTGCACATAGATGGTGTTTATACTTCTCTTTTACTTATTTTATATTATTTTATAGGTATTTCCTTCAACTCTCCCTTAAGTTTCAAAGGTTGCTCCTAATTAAACTACCGGTTTCCAATTGTCGTTTATGGAAATCAGCATTTAGAGCACGGAATATCCTAAACATTTTATACTATTTGATGCATATCTAGCATCAAATCTTTACTAGAAATATTTTATGTGCATTTTCATGTTTCTGAATATTCCGCCTCATCTAGCAATAGCCATGATTATGCTTTCTTGACAACAGAATTTGAAACAGTGAAACACAAAAGCTCTACTGTCCTATCTTTTCATGCTCTTGGCTGCCTTATGGAAAAAAATATGTCACGATGTTGAGTTTATAATGTGATCTTCATTTTGCTTTTATAGGTTCATCGGTTCCCTCAGCTTTTGTATTATGGGTCATGAGAGAATTGCCGCCCATGTCAATAGCTAACACACAACAAGAATCAACGACAGTAACTTTCATTACTGATAGTTCAGCTCAAATCCGCCGTCCTCAGAACTGGACTACCTCTGCAAGCTCACAGAATCAGGTTCATGTCTTATTTGTTTATATGGTAGGATTATGCAGAATTTGCTTATTCATGCATATTTTTGTTCTCGATGTCAGCCTGATTGTTCAACTTTCACTTGTATTTAGATGAGAGATGCGATCTTGCTATTGCTACCTACCAGTACCAGGAATTTCTTAGCATAATATTATCTTTATATCAGATGTACCTCATGGAGTGGTTCTGATATGATATGATCAGGGACTGGTTTGTAAAAAATACTACCCAAATGCTAATCGAGTCAATGGTAGCTGAGAATTAAAACCGATAGCTTGTGCTGATGTATATTTAGAAAGGGATAAGGCAACATTTAGTCCATGAACTTAGCAACTTTTCCAACTTGGTCTCTGAACTTTTTTTTTGTCCACATTATTCTTGGAACTTGCAACTTTTTCCGATTTTGGTCCCTGTATGACGTATTCTGAGATGATGTCAACGTTATCACCTAAATTTTTTATAAAAAATTATAAATTTTTATAAAAGTTGTTAGGTTCCAGTACCAATGTAGACCAAAAAAGGTTCAAGGGCTAAGTTGGGAAAAGTTCAGGACTAAATGTTGCTTTACCCCATTTAGAAATGTAAAGATTGGATGATGTCAAGTTCTTTCAGTTTCGAGAAACAATAGGTACATATTCAATAGTCACCAAATCTTACATCGGTTAGGTATATTTTTATTCAACTGTTGCTGAAGAATGATTCTTGTTTCTGTACAAGGCCAGTTTAAAATGATACATGGAGCGTTGCTCTTTCGCCTCTATGATGCGTTTCCATAGTGACTTGCATGCGGTTGATATTATTGCATGAACTGCAACATCTTTTATACTGCGCCCCACTGCTAGGTGACTTGAACTTCTTCGTGAGTGCAGGTATCAAGAGGTAGTCCTATATAATTGATCTTCTCGTACAAAAATACGTGCGGTTATCTTCTTAAGTGGGCAATGTGAGCTCGGAATCAGAACAACCGGATCAAATAAAGAGTTCAGATTGCCGAAATGAGCAGAGTGATCAAAAGGGTACAGTTGCTGACTTTACAAGGCAGTCGGTATACCATCCGAAAGGTTGCCATTGCCATGTTTTGACATTTTAGAGAATGTAAATAGCAACGGAATGCTAGATGATTTTCTTCCCATAGTTGGTCCAATTGTAAAGACAATTTGATTTGCCACTTTAGCATTCACCACACTCTGTAGGGTACCATTAGCAGCTTCCTTTTATTCATCCTCCTCTCATGTCTTGCCTCAACCCCATATATATACACTTTTTTATATTTATGTTGGCATATATAATGATTATGGTGTTGATTCTAGGCGTCACTTGCTGCAAAAATAAGCCAGCCTGTTTCACTAAAAGTAGCCTCACAATCACCGAGAGTCAACTGTGTCCACCCTTGCTTCGTTGGAACCCTATTGGCTGATCTGCGGCATGGGTCTTGTGGGTGGCCAATTTAATGAAGGACATGCTTAGCACCTTTCGTGGGCCTCCTTTTTATTTAGTAGCCATTACTTTTGGTCATATTCAAGTCAGAGGAAAGAGTTAGTTCCCTCCAGTTTCCACTTGTTTTATTCCACTAGTCTCCACCACTTCCCATATAACATAATATAAAGCTGAGGAAACCAATTGAATGTTGAAAACTAATTAGTTACAAATGATGAGTGATGCCAAAGGAAATCCAACTACACCATACAAGTTGATCCAACATGCTCATACACTTTGACAATTTACGTTTATACACTTGACAATTTACGTTTTACAATCCATGTTTAGGATTTGGCTATCTTTTTCAATAATAAGTTTGAATTTATGTTTTCCCTTTAAAATCCCTTAAAAATTCAATGCATCTTTCACTACATCCAACATTTGTTGATTTATAATATGGAATAAAGAGTTCAATGAATAATTTAAATTTTTGTTCAATTCAATCATGTTCATTAATAAATTTGTTTAAAAATTATTTATTGTTTGATTATTATATAATTAGTAATATTATTACTTATGTGCTTATTTTACTTATACATAATATAATTATTAAAATTTATACTTAATTATTTTTACATCTAAATATATATTTTTTGCCAAAATTTAAATATAGATGTTTAAATATTATTTATTATTATTCATGTACATGTTCAATTATTTATTCATGTTTGCAAATATATATGTTTAATGTTTGTAAATATGTCCATTTAATATTCACAAATTCACGAACATGTGTATTTTTAAATAAACAACTACAAAAATAATTTTAAAATTCTTAACAAGCATAAACCGAACACAAGCTAACTTAAAAAAAATACGAACATAAACAACAATTCGTTTATTTGGATTCGGTTCATTTATAAGTAACTCAATACATGCCAGGAACTAGAAAACAGGCAAAAAGGTAGGGCGGTGCGCCACTATAAACCACTACGTACCTACTACCGGTCACAAGGATTGTGGGGGAGAGAGAAAAAGGTTGTCTGCAATTGCATGCATCACAATGAACACTCATGTCCCCCAATAACATCTCATCACAAAGCAAAGACTGACAAACCGGATCATGCACTACATAAATATAATTGATTCTCTCATGAGGGATTTAACAAGAAGTAATCTTGTAACATTTATTCATAACTGAGAATAAACATAAAGTACGTAAAATACAGAAATAAGACAGAGTTGAAAGTAGAAACTACTAGTACAATAACATTCAAAGCAACTGCTTGTGCCATAATGATATTAAAGGCAGCTAGAAACTTGGTACTTGGTGGTACTCATATTACACAACCAGAGTTCATGCATACAACACAAATATTGATTCTAAATACCTGTCTTCATTATTTCTAGACTGCAAACCATCAGAGAGAGGCCAGTTATGGAGAGGTATACAAAGGTGAGAACTTCATTACCATGATTTGGGTTCAATCTTCATATTTGAAATTCCCAACTCCGAGCTTCTGTACTTCAACCTTGAGAGACTTGAGGTACCTAACAGCTCCATCGAGAACAGCAACAGTATCCATCTCATCAGCACCTGGAACGATTCCCCTTAAAACCTTCACCATTTTCTTCATTTTCAGTCGCTTAATTTCAGGGTCACAACAGCTGCTATTACCAGAAGACTTCAGAGTATAAGAGGAAGACTTGTTCTTTTCTGGTTTCGAGCCATGAGCAGAGCGAGAATCAGCAGTGTCAAATTCATAATTTCCAAAGGTCCGGGCTGTGCTAACCTCTTCCTCATCATACTCGACTTGTTCTTCCTCTTCCGAGCTGAGCAGTGCATCAATATCCTCCGAATCCTCTTTCAGAAAAGAGGATGTTTCTTCTCCCACATCATAAACATCTTTCCTCTCATACTTGCCATCATTATAATTTGCAAAAACATTTAATCCATTACCATGAAACTTGTTTGTGATAGCCGGGTTGAACAAGACTTGGTTCCTATTATCAGTCTGATTGAAAATAACAAAGTTCTTGGGACAAACCTCAGAGGGTTGAAACTCAATGCCATGGAGGGGCGGCAACGGTTTTGCACATGGAGGAAAAACTGGTCCAAAAGCAGATGCATCTGGGATATGCATGTAATTATTGCCCACTTGATCTGCAAGTGTGGGCACTGCTTTTTGGGGGTAAAATTGTTGGTCACTCTGCATCTGATTTCCTACTTAACGAGAAGTTTAAACTTGGCTTTGAACTTAAAATTATTTATTTTTAAGTTGGAAGGAGGTTTATAGCTATAATTACGGAAAGACTACAGACTAAAACTAGTGGATTGCCATCAAAACAAGACAAGAGCTGCCTATCCCCAATTTCCCATCAACAATATCAGATATTTCATTCTTTGAAAGCCTATGTATAAAACAACCAAATGGAAGACTCCCCCAGATCCCAATTTCCAAGAGTTGCTAACTACTAGACTACGTAACTGGTTTTAGCAACTGACGGAAATACTCGGCCTGTGATAGCAAAATAAAAAATAATTAGAACTATAACAAAATGCACACAGAGATTATGTCCAGAGAACAACAAAAATATTCTTTTGCCAACAAATCTATATGATATTACTTGATTAAATGAACAGATCCATAGGAAGCTCGTTAAAATGGTTAAAAGTTCACAAGTTTTCTCCATGTCCAGATTCACTGTGCTCACAATTGCTCAGATTTACAAAAAAAGGTCAATGAAAAATGTCTTGCATTGCTCAGATTTACAAATAACTTATTTTTCTTCACAATGATACCTGAATCTGTATGCATAAGTGTTCACAAATGTGCTTGGTCCGTGCACATTGTTATAGTGCACTAATTATATCTTGGGTGAATTAAGAAGACATACTTTCCTAATCAGTCAATTGAAAAACTAAAAACCAAGAGGCATATCAACTTAATAAAATCATGTGACCGCAAAATTAGTAATAAAACCACAGTTGACATGGCACACATAGATATATTTAAGACAGTTTTTTTTCATGCATTTCCAAGGACTCACTGCAACAGCGACACAGAAATCTGAAAAAGGTAAGAAAAACAAATTTACCTGACAAACTTGAACTAATTGATAGTATGCAATAACACCAACGCTCATTTTAATCTTCCCGACTTCCTTAACTGCACGATATCTCTTTATGGTTGCTGCAATGTACATTCTCAAACCTCTCCAACCAAAATTTTATCAATATCCAACGACGGTAAGTTGAATGAATTGAATCCCCTTCCAATTCCGAATTCAATTGAAATTCACCTACAACAATATAATAATTCCTTATTAAATATGACATACAAACACAATGCACATTAGGATTTAAACTACATTTTTATTCAGCGAAATTATAACATAAGCAATTAGTCGTCACCCCAACCGAATTATAACAAGTGGAATTAAAATTCATAGAAGTTCTAGATTCAAAAAACTTACCCAAAATAAATTACAGTATGATAAGAAAGAAAACAACCATTCGAACACGATAAACCAAAGACCACGGCATTTTGTTTATCTTCAGTTCAACCCCCAAAGTGATTAATAAATTCTAGCCTGCAACCAAAAGAAAAAAAAGAATTAGCACTAATTTAAAAATATTGAAATAGCAGTTAAACCAAGGGATCTTCAATAAAAATAAATCAACTAAACAAAGGGCTCAATAATAATTCAAGCTCAGTGGATCTAAGAATCATCAAGGAAAAAGGCAATGAATGAAGTTCTATTTAGTAGCTGATACAAATCTAAGAGAAATCAAAAAGAAAAAAAACATTAAAAATAGCTGAATTTAAAAAGAAAAAAGAAGCTCACTTTCCATCAAAAGAAAACATTATTTTTTTTAAAAAAAATAGTAAATTTCTCAGTAAAACTAAAAAATAAATTGCAAAGGAAATGAACGAAAGAACACGGAGAGAAGCATATATACTAGCCAAAAAAAAAAAAGCTATATTACTTAAGCCACCATATTATGATAGCTCAAAATAAGGAAAAAATCTGGCAAAAAAATAAGATTAAAATCCTTACAAAATAAATCGAAGGATTGGAGTGGAAGCAGCCAAAAAAGAAAAAGGGGTAGGGGAAAATGGTGCTATAAGAAAAAAAAAATCCCTAGATTTGCGCTGAATGAAGTTGCAGAGGTAATTAAGAGAGTGAAGCTGGGTGTGTGAGCAATTAAATTTTCCTCTTTTTTATTTGTATATAAAAGAAATGGTTGGGATTTGTTATAGGGATAAGTGAAGTTAGGGGGAGTGAAAGGAGGAGAGTTATGAGCCGTTGGATTAAGGGCATTTCCGTATAATGCGGAAGGGAAAGTGACGGTTGGATGCACGCGTGATTGGGAAGAAGAAGCTGTGTGGGGCCGGCTTCACCTGGTTTTCGACGATTTTTGTGTATCGTGGAATCGACGCTTCTTTTTTTTTTTTTTTTTTGGGTAGCTTTTATATTGTCCTTTTTATTTTTTAGTTATTATATTATTATTTGCCTAATCAAGTTAAATTTTATTATAATTAATATTATTTTTTATTATATATTAACTTTCTTGATTTTTTTATAATGGATCTAAATTAATTGAGCTTGAAAATTTAAAATTTTTATAAAATAAATGTGAGTTAAAAGGGGTCAGTATTAACCTTAGTTCTATGTAATTCTATGTAGTTAGTGTAAAAATAGTCATGACAATAAAATTAAATATTATAGTGATATTATAATCTTAAATAAAAAGAAAAACCTAAATAGACCCTGATTAGTAATTTCTTAATACATAATTTTTTTAATTTTTTAAGTATGAATATTTATTAAAAATATTTATGAAAAATGAAAGAAATTTGAAAATAGAAAAGGAAGGCCCGTGAAAAAGGGTTGAATTGAGAAATGGGCTAATTTACTTGGATCATTTGAGACCAAACTGGCCGGTGGCTCGCAAGTCATGGCTCGATTTCTTCCTCCGCGTGGTCTGGTAATAAAGGGTTCGCCATGGCTAGTTGGCTACTATGCATGGTTGATGACGGCAGCAGTTAAAAGTGGAATAAGACCTGAAGATCTGTCAAAAAGTAAGAAAATTTTGATAAAAATATAGGTTCACTAAATAAATTTAGACAAAAAAATAAGACACATTTTTAAATAAGCTACACTTCATATAAAATTTTTTTTTACTTAGGCTCAGCTTGGCTTAAATTTATCTAGATTTTTTTATTGCTATTTTGCTATCATTTTAATGTTTTATTGTCATTTTACTATTATATTGTTGCTATTTTGTTGTTAATTTAAATATTGTATAATTCTTATTTTATTATTAATTTTGCTATTATTTTAGAGGTATTTATCTGCTAAGTTGCAACTATCTTATTATTATTTAAGTATAAATATTTTTTAATATATTTTTAATTTTGTTAGGAAACACTTTTAGTATATTTTATGTATTGTATTTTTTAAATTTATTTTTATATAAAAATAATATAAAAAATAATATGAGCAGACTGAACCGAGCTCGAGTATAACATTTTTTATCTGAATCGAACTTAGATAAAATTTTAGACATATTTTTCAAATTGAACTGAATCTAAACTTAAAATTTTGTATTAATTTGATTTAATCGGGCCATGATCAGATTTAGGTAGAATATCAACCCACCAAAAATGAGTCCACCCTGCTGGTAGCAGATAAACTTGATGGGTCTGTTGGCACCAGCTGATAGTTTGTATCCAGGCTTTTTCCACGCACCCATAATCATTAGATGCCAACTTTAATGATTTAAACACATTGCAGCCTAAACATGTCTATTTCGCTTTTACAGCTACTAGTTTTAATTTACCATTGCTACTTCACATCATCATGTTATAATAGAAGTGAAGGACTTTTGACCTACATCATACTTTATCGCCCTATCCCTATGTTATATGTAATGCCATTTTAGCATTTTAAATTGTTTTAGAAGGGTCATAAATAAATAAATAAAATTTAAAGACTTAAAAATATAATTTTATCATTATATTAACTTATAATTTTTTAAAAATTAAAAAAATTAATGGAAAATTTTTCATTTTGGGTAATATATAGAGAGAGAGAATTTGGTGTTAGGGAGGCCAAAATAAAACTAAAAAAACTTGGGGTAAAAGCATAAATTTTATACTAAAACACTTAAATTAAATTATAATTTTTAAGAAGGATTAACATACTAATTTAACCATTTAAACCAAGGGTCCACTTTCTAAACCAATGCCAAGTAGTTTTAGTTATATTCTAATAAAAATTATGTTGCATTTCAACTATTTCAATGTATTTCGATACATTTTGATTAATATTAGTTTATATAGTTATATACAAACTCATACTTATTGTTACAAAATATTTTAAATCAAATTTTAATATTTATTATCTAAATTATTTTTATTTTTATAATTACATTTAAAAGTAAACTATAATCATTTAAATTAAATTATTGAATTTATTTAATAAATTTAAAATTTATATTTGCATATAATTTTTATATGCATGTAATTTATGTATATTCACATTTATATATAATATATGGTATTAAGAAACTAAAAATTAGGCGTATTGATACTATCGATACCAAAACAAAATTATTACATCCATATAAGTGTGATACTGATAGCCTTACTTAATTCGTACTAATCGGATTAACCCGGACTAAGCAGCCCATAAATATGTTTAATATTAACATGATGAGATGAAAATTGGTGTTTTAAAGAAAATTTTATATTAACATTTTAATGAAAATAGCTCATAATATTAATTATTTTTATATTTTTATATAAAATTTCTAATATAATAATTTAAAACCAAAATTAACCCACAACCATTTTTTACATAAATTTTTATATAATAATCAGTTATTACATGATTAAGTTTTAGTTCAATTGGTATGGACATTATTGTCAATATAGAAGGATGTGAGTTCGAATGTGCTGAAGTGTATTATTTTTCTATTTATGAATTAGGACTTTTAACATTATATAAAAAAAACCAATTATTACATTTATAAAACATATATGGACAACAAACCAGGATAGATATTGATTAAACATTAAAACAAAATTTTATTGCAAGTTTTGGATTTGAATTTTTATTTCTAATATATTTTCTAATTTACCCTTAATTAGTGATGGCAACATAGTGAGGCGGGTCGGATTTTTTCCTGTTCGACCTTAACCTGATATTTTATTGTCATGCCTTGATTTCAACTTGATTTTGATCTTAAAAATTTAATCTATTTTAAACTCAAAAATTAATTATGTACCCAAACACCATTTAATTTCACCCAAGCTTAAATTAAAATAAAATATTTAAAAGGAAATTGGCACAACTTCACATTGGAATCATTCTTTTAGTGGGGATTTGACTCAGTAAAAAATATACATTACATCACAAAAGAAAAAATAATGAATGAAAATGAAAGGGAAACTTGAGAAAATAAATTAAAAAGAGAGGAGGAGAATAACTGGTATGAAGTGAGAGTAAATATGGTAAAATGATATTAGTAGTAATAAATTTTAAGAATTTTTTAATCTAATTAATATTAAATATATAGAAGAGTAATTTCGTAAGGTGGTTTCACGTTAAACTCAATTTGATTTGCTCGGAATTTCAAAATAAAAAACTCGACCATATCAAGTGAGATAAACTCCAAACTCATCAATTTGAAGTTTATTTTTACCATCTTTATTCTAAACCTAAAACCTCTAATTAATTATACGCTTTTAAAGAAAATACAATATGTATTTAAGTTAATATTCCTTCACGCGGACTAAACTCAATTCCTTTTCAAATTTGAAACTTTTAAATAAGTTCTAACCTCTAAATCATTCGAGCATCTCTTTATCATTAAAACAATGCATAAATCAACTTTCTTTGGGGTCCTATTGTGTTGATTTTGTGTTAAAAAGAAAAAAAGAAAG
This sequence comes from Gossypium longicalyx, assembly GCA_025698465.1. Taxonomy (NCBI): domain Eukaryota; kingdom Viridiplantae; phylum Streptophyta; class Magnoliopsida; order Malvales; family Malvaceae; genus Gossypium; species Gossypium longicalyx. The sequence goes on from CM047004.1 coordinate 91,893,021, forward strand.
AAAAAAAAAAAAACCTTATATATAATCTTGTCTCTTTGCCGTTTCCTTTCCACATAATTTAGATCTTGCTTGGAGGAACTTTCTTCGTCTTTTAACATGGGAGAAGCTAAGCCACTGCCACAGCCAATCACAGGTTGATTAAATACATATACATAGCTACTATGTTACTCATTGTATAAGCATTAGATATGGATATTTTAAATTTTTTAAAAGTAATTTTTATATATTTGAAGGATAGTTGAAAAGTCATATCCTATATTTGTGTTTCAACATAGATTAAATGTAGGTTTTGTACATAAACATTTAAAAGAAAAGTTGGAGTAGCATGTAGGTTAAGGGTGAGTTTGGATAGGCGGTGCGTTTATCTGCGGTTAGTATAAAAACAGCGGTGGCGGTGAGATTAAATACTGTAGTGATATTGTAGCGTGAGACAAAAAGTAAACTAAATGCACTGCACCGTTGCCCCAAACCCACCCTAAGTACATCATTCGTTAAATTTACTTCATTTGAATTTGTGTCAGCAATTGCAATTCACAACTTCAATTTAACAGTGTTATTAATTAAAATTTTAAATTATATAAGAGAATATATTTTTGGAATTAAAATTAAAAATAGTTAAATTTTAAAAATTCAATCAATATAAAAATTGGAGAAAAATTAAACCTTTTATAAAGTTAATCGAAAATACGATAAAGTTATAACGGAGGTCATTGTATTAGGAGTCAAATTACATTGTGTCCCCTCTACTTAAAAAGTGGACAAATAAATCTTCATAGTTATATCAAAGAGCAATTTGGTCTTTTCTATAAAAAAATTCACTCATTTATACAATTAAAAACTGATAAGGTTGATAGAATATCCAGACAATGCCACGAGGCTTGTCACGTGTATCTCATGTTGATAGGGTTACGTAAACAAAACCGACCAAATTGAGAAATCGAGTCGAATAAACAATTCGGTTTAATTCAATTTTGGTTAGATGATTTCATTGAACCACATCAATTTGATTCAGTTTTGATTTATTCCACTCTACATCAAAAAGTTAAAAAAAATAAACTATTTAAAAACTCAAGTGTCAATATCTCATGAATTCATTGCTTATTTATTATTGTTGCTAAAACTTCCAAGAATTCAAGTACTCATCTTTTTTTGTACTTATTATGTATTGTGTTCTTATTTTTTTCTATCATTATTGTTGTTTTTTTGCTGTTATTACACATTAAAAGTTATAAAATACAAATAATTTAACATTTGATTATGTTTAGTAAAAATTGAGAGTGACTAAATCAAGGTTTAATTAGATTTTTAATAAACATTTATATTTATAGATTTTACAAAATATTTTTGAGATAAATATATTGATCGAGACTTTTTGTATAATAAAAAAATTAAATTGTCAAATAGTGTCTAAGAAACATAAAACAAAGATAGTTTTATTTAATTAAAATTAGAAAGTTCAAATCTAAAGACAATTTTGTCTTAATAAAGTTCAAAAGCTTAAAGCCCAAAAACAATATAGAAACCGAAATCCGAACTGATTTAGTACGGTTCAGTAATAATCAATTTCTTATATTAAAAATTGGACATCATATTGACATACCGGGACCAATTTTTAACAAAAAAATAAATAAATATTTTAACAGAACCAATTTACTCTTTGATCTAATATACAATACTTTATTTACTCATTTTTTTTGAATAAGAGCAAAATGCAATCCACCTCTTAATATATGAATCTCCACGATACTTTTACCTCAAAAACACCGATGTAGGCACCATAAGTGAATTCCTTTGTGCGATTTTCTTACCAGTTCAGGAGAATGAAGAACCGGCTCGAAGGAACAAACTATGGTTTCAACAAACCCGTCATCAATAGCGCCCAAAAACTATAAACATTGGCTACGGATAGGTTTGTATGTACTCTTCGTGCTTTCTGGCCAGTCAATCGCTATGTTGTTGGGAAGACTGTACCATGAGAAAGGTGGAAAGAGCCAATGGTTAGCAACACTTATGCAACTCGCAGGCTTTCCCTATTCTCATTCTTTACTATTGCTTCTTGTCTCTCAAAAACTCCGACTGCAACCAATTCTGGCACAGTTCCCCCACCATCTGCCCTGGTTCTCGCGTCGATTTATGTCTCCATTGGCCTACTTGTAGCAACATACTGCTTTCTTTACTCGATGGGGTTGTGATACCTTCCCGTGTCTAAATATTCACTCATCTATGCATCACAGTTAGCTTTCAATGCTTTCTTCTCTTATTTTCTCAATTCACAAAAGTTCACCCCTTCCGTAATCAATTCTCTAATCCTTCTCGTGTCTCATAAAGACTCGTCAACTCCAAATGGAGTTTCAAGAGGGAAGAGCGTGATCGGGTTCATATGCACCATTGTTGCATTAGCAGGAAACGGGTTGTACCTTTCTCTGACGCATTTCTGCTTTCAGAAGGTCATAAAAAGGGAATCGTTTTATCTGTCACTAGTCGCATCAAGTGCAATCATGGTGGGACTTTTTGTTACCGGAGAATGGAAAAGTCTAAAGGGAGAAATGGAAGAATATGAACTAGGAAAGACATCATATATCATGGGTTTAGTATGGATGTGCATAGTATGGCAGGGTTTCACCATTGGAAGCACAGCACTGCCTTTTGAAGTGTCTTCTTTATTTTCGAACTCTGTAAGTGCTGTCGCATTGCCTGTTATTCCGATCCTAGCTGTTATCTTTCACATGTCTACCAGCATTATCTTGATGACCGAGAGTCTAAGAGTGAACACACCAACATAAATGTCAATAATGAAGCTTAAAAAGCTTCCTCTTCTTAAAGCAATGAGTGAAAATAATGATGCTCGAGTTTAATTACTGCCAATAAAGATGTACAAAGAAAATAAATGGTCAAATCAATTCACTAATTGCATGAAGCTTATGAGTTTATCTGTTGTCATGAAGCGGTAAATATTGCAAACAATGACTGCATTTTTTTTCTTGTTATGACAATAAAATATTTAAAAGTTAAAACTAGTTCAATATTGAATTCCAGTCAAGCAGAATCATATAATTTATCTTTCCATTATCATCCATCAAAACGAAACGTTTTAATTTGCATATCTTCAAAATAATATTAAGCAACCAAATTAGAACCTAAAAGAATTTGCACTTTCTCAATTTTAATTAATCTTCATGGTTAAAAACTTTTTCTACCACCTCCAAATCCATCTCACAAGCAATCAAGGAAGAAAGCTCACCTCAGCATCTGAATAGCAAGAAACTGGTGAGCCCTTAACCCAGAAACTATAAGTGGATCTCATCATCATGTATGCACTTCCGGTGATCTTTGACCAGTCAGCATCCACACTCTTTAGATGACTATACTACGATAAAGGTGGGAAAAGCATATGGGTAACCACACTTACGCAAATTGCAGGCTTCCTGATTTTCGTTCCTTGTTACTGCCTCTCACCACCTAGGCATTTTAAAGTTGCTTGCACTGTCAATGAGCAAGCAGCATAGCTTTGGTGTATTCTATTGGACTCTTACACCTTCCACTACCAACTTTTCCCTTCACAAAAGTTTAACTATGTCCTGATATTTCGGAACTGGTCCAGCAAGCCACACTTAAGTCTCCAAAGGAAATATGCATTCGGATTATGCACTGCTTGCAATGGCTTGATCAAAAAGCTTCTAAATGGAGAAATACATGCAGAGGTTTTTGAAATGTTGAACTAGAAACTTATGCCTCAGAAGTTATTTGCCAACAAATTTAAGGACTTAATATTCAGGCAGTGAAATGATACGCTAGAATTATTAAATAACATGCTTTTGTTAATGTGCAACTGTAGTAAATAGAGTCAAATTTTCAAAAGAATCGTGTTGCATTCTATCACTTTTTCTTTTTGGCCAAATATCATGGTCTACTTCAGACCATGTTGCTGAATACACTATTTAAGTTGAAAAAAAAAGTAAGAGTACCCATCAGCAGCAGACCTAATTCACTACATCAGGCAACCAACATAATGAGCTCGAGGGTATTTTCTCTGCAGTTGTGGCCATTGCACAAAGAACTGATCTGCAATCTGTAACTTGTAAAGCAACAGACCACTTAAAGAGAGCCTTTTTACTCTTGCAATGCTCTCAACATAAAATATGGATGACCATCTAATCCCAACAACCTGCAAGCAAAATTTAAAAGAAAAATGGCTAACTCCAACTTTCCTAGATGTAGAAATGTTTATACATTTAACTTTTGGAAAAATTCCATCAGTAATATCAAAGAGAGAAAGGCAATACAAAATAATATGGCTTCTAGGAAAAACAGACAAACCTTGAAAATGAAAGCAATTACACATAGAGGAATACAAGTACCAGGGCCATTGCAAAGAACCTGCAATTAAAGTCAAGTTTATAACAAGAAATTTGATTCTGGAATCTTTCTTTAGTAAAAGTAACAAGATTGGAAGGGGAAAAAATGGTTGGACATAACAGAAACAGAAAAATACCACTTGAGGTCTGATTTTAATCATTAGCCACAATGCATGAGCCGTAGCAACTAAAGTTGTCCAGACAGAAGTTACATATGATTGACCAACTTCCCTGCTTCTATAGATTTGCATAAACTCTGCAGAGATTCCCTTGACACCCTATTGTTGAAATAAGTTTAAGAAGTAAACCTCTTATTTGACCAGCAAAACAGCAAAATGATTGCAAAAAGTAACTACCAACACACGAAATCGGGCAATGAAAAAAACTGTTAGTCTAGACTGTCCAGTGGATCATACTTGAGGGTCTGCAATTAGGATATCATTTAGAACGAATGATGCACATTCAATTGTGATGCCATCAAACATTCCAATAAAAAAGAGCTACATTTTCCTTAAAAATAACATCGAAAATTAACAACATTGACACATAAAGGGGAAAAGTACTCAAAAGAATATCAAAATCATTAATTAATAATAATTCAAAGGATTTTCATTAAATAAAAATATAAACAACGTACACTCAAGAACAAAAATTCACATTAAACAAATTGAAATCCAATGAAAGAAAGTACTAAAAAGAATCAAAGTAGCAATTAATAACATAATGAAAATTTGAAGTAGCCAATTTTACCGAATCAGCCAAAGAATTCTCAAACACGCGAGCTTTCTGAAGACTCATATTATCAGTAGCGGCGGCGATATAAAACCTCGGCGTAAATCGATCCTTTTGTAAAACTAATAAGAGATTAATCATCTCCGCTGTGTGTCCTCCTATACCGATAAATCAATATCCAAAGATCATAATTAAACATCGTGAAGTTTAAAGGCAAATAAGGAAACAGATAAACGAAATTTGAAGCGTACCTGAACCTAAAACAATGAGAGTGCTGAGAGTCTGCCGCGGAGTTCTTTTGTTTAGCGGCTTGCCGGTTCGGTAAATAACGTAGAGAAATCGAACCGATACGATGGTAATGAAGGCGACGAAACAAGTGATTACAAGATTTGGAGATGAATTGGAGAAAAAACAGCTAGTGTTTTTCTCCATTTCTTGATCTAAGTGATATATAAGAAGAAAAAAATCAGAGTAGAGGATTTGATTTAAAATGTTGATTGTTGAAACAGATAATTAACAAGGATTAAGAGAGGAAATTTAAATTGTGTTCGAAATCCAGGGATCAATAAATTTGGAATTAAGAAGAAGATTTTTTTGAGGAAATTGAAAATATTAGTGCATTAAGAAGAAGATTTTCTGATTTTGGGGGAAATAAAAATAAAAATATAAAAAAGTAAACGGATTTTACAAAGAATAAGATTTTAACATTTTTCTTAATAAAAATATAAAAAAGTAAACGGATTTTACAAAGAATAAGATTTTAACATTTTTCTTTAAGAATAAGATTTTAACATTTTTCTTTTTTTGCGTTTCCTTCAAATCCACAGTTTGCGGGATAGTTTGAAGGCCTAAATAGAAAAGTAGCCCTTAAACCATGGTAATTTTTTAATTTAGGTAACTAAACATTTTTAAAGGGGATAATTTCACCTTTGGTACCTGTATTTTTATAAAATATCAAATATGGGACATACACTTTGTAGTACTTGCACTATTAATATGTGTTTTATTATGATATTTGGTGTTAACATCTTTAATGAATTGCTAAATCCGCTCTATTTATAATCTATAATCTAAATAAAAGCGAATTTGGAGAAATTTTAGAAAATTTTTATTGTTAATTATATTATGAATTTTATATTAAAATAATAATTTATTATTATGTGATAATAATAAAAGTAATATTAATTAATATGATAAAAATTAAATTCTTAAAAAATAAGTGTTAAAAAATTAAATATTAAAAATTTAACTAATGAATTTAATTTATAAAATTCAATTAATATTACTTTTATTATTATCACATAATGATAAATTATTATTTTAATATTAAATTAGTAATATAATTAATAATAAAGGGTATTTTTGTTAATTCAAAAATTTCTTCAAATTTGTGTTTTTATATAGATTATAGATGAGTTAGTGTTACGAGCGATAAACACATTAATTTGGTCCAAAAAAAATTATTATCAAATGTAAATTAATTTAAAATTTTAAAACATGTTTACGTATTTTTACTTTTTAATATTAAAATTAAGGATTTTTAATGAGTAAACATGAGTTAAGAGTTTATTTAACTAAAAAATAGAATTTATTTAAACAAAATATAATAGTTTAAAAGCTTTTTTAGTATATTGGACATTAAATATTAATATCTAATATTTTATTGGTGTTATTGTATTTTTAAAACGGATTAAATCAATTTTAAATTTATTTTAAATTATCATCACAAATTTAATTATATAATAAAAATATAATTATATCAATTATATTTTAATTTAAAAAATATGATATTTTAATTTTTTTAAAATTCTAAAAAATTAATTCTAATATTACACCAAAGATAATCTAAAATATACTTTCAAAATCCTCTACTGAAAAAAGGAAAATATTTAAATATATTATGTTGGATTTAGATAAGGTTGTAACCGAAAATAGTCATACCTTAACAATAAAACAAAGGAGTCATCAATCAAAAGGAGTTTCATTCCCTCCACTGAGATATTATCAGCATTTTAAGATATTTATTAATTAGTATCTTCAACTTTTTATACTAAGCTTTCCCTCTCAGGCAGGAAGCTATCGTTATGCCAAAGAAAGCGGTTATTCTTACCCTCCCATTTATCTTTTAAATTCGTCGGTATAGAAAAAAGGAAAACAAGCTTTTCTCAGTCATTTGAAGAAAAAAGAATCATCATAATAAAGAAATGTCTGCAAAGTTATCGGCTTGCTTTTTCAGTCATGGCTTTAGTTGTTTGAATAACAGTAGTTATAAAAACACTGTTGATAACCATAAGAATGTATATATGAGGGTGCTGTTTTTGCCTTCGCGTCAATTCCTCCCAGCTTATTGTAAAATGCGGCAACGTAATCTCAGGTATTTTTTGAAAGATCGATTTTGTTTTTATCCTTGATCGAGTTTGAGAAATTTTTTACTGAATAGAACTTCGTTTGGCCTAGATATAGTAAAAGCTAGACATTATTTGCCAGAATTTTGATTTCTTAGTGCAGATTAGTGGCAGGAATTAGTAACTAATGACATATGGTTCTATGTTTGAATGCGAATTATATCTAATGATTAGAGTAGTCAATGAGTTTGACTGATTATGATCAATCCAAATCATAGAATATATTAATCAACAACTTATAATCCACTTTTTTTTTTATGCTCTTATTGATATTTATGTAGTTCAAATCATAAAAGGCAACGAATGAGTAAACCTCCTTCTGAGCGGATTCCGACGAGTGCAGAGTTGCTGCCGATTAGGGATGAGGAATCTGAACCTGAAAATTCTTTTCCAAATGGTGTAGATGTGGAGCCTTTTTTAAATCATGAAACTAGTGGAAAAGATGATGTTAACACTGTGATAGATGTAGAGAATATCGCCGAACAGAATTCGGGCACTCTATCTGCCTCTGGTGTTGAGACTAACGGAGACGTGGAGCGTACCAGTGAACAGATTATAAACGGCCTCGTGCTGCCTTCTGTAACAAAAGCTTTGGTACTTTCATTTACAGAATAAGGCTGTAGTGAATCTAGACTAAGGTTGTCTGATTTTTTTATTGATGCTTTATCTGGTACAATATACTGCAGAGTTTTGATAAAAATGATTTCTTTTTAGGTTAGAGTCCCGAACTTATTAGGTCTCGGGAGAAACAGTTAGTTATGGAACTATAAGAGATACATAGTCATATACTTATTCTGTTATGTTTTCTTAGGATGAACTATATAAATTAAAGGTTTAAACTTAAAAATATTATAGCTATTTTCTTTTTTGCAGGCCATAAATGGAGAGCAGCTCTCAAGTATGCAACTAGAGGACCTGGTAGGCATGATAAAAAATGCAGAGAGAAGTAAGATAACTTGCTGTTAAGAAACTGTTGAATTTATATCTATGTAGATCTTATTTTTGTATGCAACTCGGGATATATAGATATCATCACATTCATTTGTTTCTAAATATGTAGATATCCTTGTTCTCAATCAAGCACGGGTTCATGCGCTAGAAGATATTCATAAAGTTCTTGATGAGAAGGAGACTTTGCAAGGAGAAATTAACATTTTGGAAATGAGATTGGCAGAGGCTGATGCACGGATTAAAGTTGCTTCTCAAGGAAAGATACATGTCGAGTTCCTAGAAAGTCAATTAAAGATGTTGCGAAATGAGTTAACTGACAGGGGTGAGCTTGAACTATATGAGAATCAAAAGAAATTTTCAAATGAGGAAGTGCTTTCAACACATGATGATCATTCTCTTAACAAGGATGTTGATTCATTAAGAACAGAGAATCTAGCCCTAAAAAATGATATCCAAGCACTTAAGTCTATGATTAGCAATGTCAAGAACACTGATGAACGCATGGCAACATTGGAAAATGAATGCTCTTTTCTAGGGTCCTCTGTGAAGGAGTTGGAGTCTAAACTATTGGTTTCTCAGCAAGACTCTTCAAAAATTTCTACTCTAAAGGTTGAACACCAGGAGCTATGGGAAAAGGTAGAAAATTTGCAACAGTTGTTCGATACGGCAACTAAACAGGCTGATCAAGCCACTTTAGTGTTACAGCAAAACCAGGATCTTCGAAAGAAGGTTGATAAATTGGAAAAATCTCTTGAAGAGGTTAATGTCCTTAAGGTGTCATCTGACAAAATGCAACAATATAATGAACTCATACAGAAAAAGATAAAACTACTAGAGGAGCGTCTTCAAAAGTCTGATCAAGAGATATATTCTTTTGTCCAATTATATCAAGAATCTCTGCAGGCATTTCAGGATACTCTTAATAGTTTGAAAGAAGAAAGCAAGAAAAGGACATCAGATGCACTAGATGATGATATGCCTCAGGAATTTTGGAGCCGCTTATTGCTTACTATTGATGGTTGGGTGCTTGAGAAGAAAATATCAAACAGTGATGCAAAGCTTTTGAGAGAACTGGTGTGGAAGAAGGATCGATGCATTCGTGATGCACATATTGCATGCAAAGAAAAGAATGAGCATGAAGTTATATCTACATTTCTCCGGCTGGCATCCTCACAAGCTAGGTGCTTACCTTTAACTAATCAATTTTACTGCATTACTGCTTTTTTTTTTAACTTGTCCATCTTTTTGTCTTTAGTCCAGGGTTGTACATCGTTCATATTGCCGCTGAGATGGCACCAGTTGCCAAGGTAAGACTTAGCCCCCCATATTTGTTGCTTTCTTGGCTAATCTTAATGAACATAGATTGTAGGAGGTCTTATCCTTTCTAGTCTTTTTTCACCTTCAAACCCTTAACCCTTAACCGATGTCCATATCTAATGTTGTATTCTCATAGATTTGCTGACTTCTTATTTGATTAACTGTGTCAAAAATGAACAATGTATTTATTAGATTGTTAATTTCTTTCTAGGTGTTGCTGATATTTTCCTGGTTCCTATGCCTTGTAGTTTGCATTTTTTTATAATAAAAAGCTGTAAGATAGAGGAGCATCTTAACATATTCCGTTTTACTTTTTCTTTAATCTTGTGGCCTTACTATACTTGCTTGCAACAGTTCTTTTCCACATCCTCTGTGGTTTTCCATGTTCACCAATGGATTCTCCCATGATTATACTACAACAGTTATGATTGTTTATGCATTCCCACTTACACTTTGATTTGTTTCACAGTTCATCATAATGGAAGACTGCATTGTTTTCACTAAATATTTCGTGTTTATTAGCTAATGCTGACAGATGTACAGAGTCTACTGTTCTTTCCTTCTGGAGTTCAATTACTAAGCAGTAGAGCGATGTCTAGGTTAATCTAAAGCTGTACTTTATGGCTTGGATTCTTTTGTTAAAGGTCGAAAACAAATTCTTCCTTTTAAAATTTCATTGAAGTAGACATCTTCATTTTACTTGTTAATCCACATGCTTTTTATATGAAGTACAAGTTTACAACTTTCCTTACCAATGGACAGACCTTTTAGCAGTTTTCTTGGATCTCCTTTGCCTATTGCTTACCTTGATCAAACAAGGTTAAAGTTTTCATTTTATTTTCCATATTTTGCTGAGAAATTCATCCTCATCTATTTCAAACACCCCTAGTGTAGCTTTCACTTTTTGCTCTTAAATTCCAAGGAACGAAGCTCCTTGGGAAGTCTTAACTGGAATTATGCATAAAGACTATACATGGTTTCAATCTGCTTGAAAGAAGTTGATAGTGTATAATCACCAATGCCTGTGTACCTTTGTGCCGCTGGAAATCGCTGCCTGGGTGCTTGCAAGTGTATATTTGTGATCTTGTGTTTGAACCTGGATGTCTGGGTAGCTGGCTGTTTTATGTGACCAGATATGTCTCAATGGTGACATTATTTTGTTTCTGCATTCTCTTTTCTCTATTTGCTAGCAACTAGCCTACTACCCTTTGGATCTTTTAATAATTACTAAATATATCTCTACATGTAAAGTTCTTTGGTAGAATTTTTATTTTATCTGTTTATAAAATTGATCTCCGAATTCCTAATACTGAGAAATGAATGTTCAATAATTGTTTTCTGACTTTTGCTTCTAGGTAGCTCGTACAATATTTTTGCACTTGCATATTCTTGCATACTAGTTTGGAGGATTTCTTTCTGTTGCTCTGTTCTCTTAATTCAATAATTTTTAATCAGGTTGGTGGTTTGGGAGATGTTGTGACTGGTCTTGGTAAAACACTGCAGAAGAAAGGACACCTTGTAGAGATTATTCTTCCAAAATATGATTGTATGCAATATGACGGCATTCATGACTTAAGGGTATGTTAGCATATTTGTGATGCACTAAGATCATAGGCCAATATATGCTTGTGATGATTTTATTTTATTTTTCTGACAGGCCTTAGATGTGACTGTAGAGTCATATTTTGATGGCAAACTATTTCAAAATAAAATTTGGGTTGGTACTGTTGAAGGTGAGAATCTCTTCTTTCCTTTCTAGTTGCATGTTATCTATTTGCTTTGCTTTCTGAATGTGCAATTAAATTCACAGGTCTTCCTGTTTATTTTATTGAGCCTCATCATCCCAACAAGTTCTTCTGGAGAGGTCAATATTATGGAGAGCATGATGATTTCAAGCGTTTTTCATTTTTCAGTCGCGCGGCACTTGAGTTTCTTCTTCAAGCTGGCAAGAAACCAGATATAATTCACTGCCATGATTGGCAGACAGCTTTTGTTGTATGACATTTTGGCCCCATGTTTCTTTTGGCATTTGATTTAATGTTCTGTTGACTGGTGTGTTTCTGACTACATTTTCAGGCACCACTTTACTGGGACTTGTATGCTCCAAAAGGTTTAAATTCAGCTCGAATATGTTTTACATGCCATAACTTTGAGTACCAAGGGACTGCATCTGCTTCGGAATTGGCATCATGTGGTCTGGATGCCCAGGAGTTAAATAGACCTGATAGGATGCAGGATAACACAGCACATGACAGTGTCAATCCTGTTAAGGTGCTGTAATCACTGGTTTGGCTATAAGCCTATAACAAATAGAGTTTCTTTCTGTTCTTTTTTCTAAGTTTCCTTCTTTTCAGGGTGCAATTGTGTTCTCTAACATAGTGACGACAGTATCACCCACTTATGCACAAGAAGTCCAAACCGCTGAGGTATGAATATTTTGTAGTTTTTCTTTCAAGAACATGGTCTTCCTTTTATAATTTTAAGGTTGAACTACAAAATCATGTCCCTAACTTTTACAGGGAGGAAAAGGCCTCCATTCAACACTGAATTCTCACTCAAGAAAGTTCATGGGAATCTTAAATGGGATCGATACTGATGCATGGAATCCTGCCACCGATAATTTTCTCAAAGTGCAGTATAGTGCTAATGATATGCAAGGGAAAGCAGAAAATAAAGCTGCAATGAGAAGGAATCTAGGGCTTTCGTCTGCTGATGATCAACGGCCATTGGTAATTTTATTTCTGAAGTCTTTATTTGTTATATCAACATTGCTAAAATGTAATATATATTCTCTATGAAAGCTTTTGAGTTACAATGTAAGTTTAAGGTCACCTTTGGGTTCCAATAACACAGCATTATAGGAGGTTCTTATTATTTCTTAGCTGAATACTGCCTAGATTCTTACTCGAAGTCTTTTACTATTGAATAGGTAGGCTGCATAACAAGATTGGTGCCACAGAAAGGTGTTCATCTGATTAAACATGCCATATATCGAACATTGGAAATGGGCGGTCAGTTTGTACTTCTTGGTTCAAGTCCAGTTCCCCACATTCAGGTGAATCTCTACTGCTGTTTTCTCTGTGTGAACAACGGATTTCTTTCTGCTTGCATGAATGAAAGCTATAAAAACAATAAAAACTCCATTCAGGCATATCGGTCCATGCGGAGTTATTTGTTTTATTTTAAGTTGATCCTTTTCTTGTTCCGTACTTAGTACACTGAGATTTTCCTTCACATTTTCTTTTTCTTTTATTTGTTTTCAGAGGGAATTTGAGGGTATAGCAAACCAATTCCAAAACCACGAACACATTCGGCTAATACTAAAATATGACGAGTCTCTTTCTCATGCCATTTACGCAGCATCTGACATGTTCATCATCCCATCTATTTTTGAACCTTGTGGCCTTACACAGGTATGCTTCAAACTCCAAACTTCAGCTAGAGCAATCTTGTTGAATAATAAATAACTACTAGGTTTGTTTTCTTTTTTCATCCAGATGATAGCAATGAGATATGGTTCAGTACCTATTGCAAGAAAAACTGGCGGTCTAAATGACAGGTAAACTACTTTACTCGAATTATATGCATGTAAGTAAATCCACTAATATGAAGTTACTTGACCGTAAAATCATAAATCTTAACTTTTTTCTAATCTTTCTTCTATAGCGTTTTCGATGTCAATGAGGAGACAATACCTCATCAAATTCGAAACGGATTTACATTTACAACTCCTGATGAACAGGTAACTCTAGGAATTCTTGAAACATGATTTGCCAACATTCCAACTTAATTGCTTTGGTTCTCTATCATATGCTTAAACCTTGGATGATGTTAAAAACCTGACAGGGAATAAACGGTGCCTTGGAGCGTGCATTTAATTTCTACAAGAACAACAGAGAGAGTTGGAAACAACTCGTTCAGAAGAACATGAAAATAGATTTCAGCTGGGATTCTTCAGCTTCACGATACGAAGAACTTTATGCCAAGTCTATTTCGAGAGCAAGGGCACAAGCGAGTAACAATTAAGTTACATTTGGTTGAGTGGACAAGTATAAAAGAACAATCGAAAGCAGCCCTGATTTGTCGACATTGGTTATAAGTGAAGGTCAGTAACGTTAAACCTGCATTGGTGAGTTCGGTATTCATTGCACCTTTATCCAGTTCATAGTTACATTTTGTCACACCATTCATATCATTGATAAAGCTTTATGTGTATATATATACATTGCCTTCATTCTCCTCAGGGTAACTTCATATACTTATATGTAAGTGGTCACTGTAACATTGTCTAGTTCTCAAAATACTAAATAGAACGCTGAGAAGTTTATTCGGGAATATATTTATACTTAATTTGTCGAAATTTACAGTTTTATTTTTCGTTTTGTCTATAGCGTCATGTGCTTCACTTGTTTTTACCATTTTCATTTTTCAAACAAATGGACTTGGAACAGTCAAAAAATTTGAGCACACAAAATTCACATCATACTTTCATTGATTGTGCAACAAATTTACATTCACACCAACAAATAAAAACATAAACAAGACAAATCCCTTCTCACTCTCTAAGTTCACTTTCCGGGGACAAAGTTGGTGGCATAGGCCCAAGCATTGTTGTTGACTGGGTCAGCAAGGTGGTCAGCCAAGTTCTCCAATGGTCCCTTTCCGGTCACGATGGCCTGAACGAAGAACCCGAACATTGAGAACATAGCCAACCTACCGTTCTTGATCTCTTTCACCTTGAGCTCAGCGAATGCCTCTGGGTCATCAGCAAGACCCAATGGGTCAAAGCTACCACCTGGGTACAATGGGTCAGTCACTTCACCGAGTGGTCCACCGGCAATACGGTAGCCCTCGACGGCTCCCATCAAGATAACTTGGCAAGCCCAGATGGCCAAAATGCTTTGAGCATGGATCAAGCTTGGGTTACCCAAGTAGTCAAGTCCACCCTCACTGAAGATTTGAGACCCGGCCTTGAACCATACAGCTTCACCGAACTTGACACCGTTCCTAGCCAACAGCTCAGGGAAAACACACCCAAGAGCTCCCAACATGGCCCATCTGCAGTGAATGACTTCGAGCTCACGGTTCCTAGCAAAGGTCTCGGGATCAGCTGAGAGTCCAGCAGTGTCCCAACCATAGTCACCAGGGAACTCACCGGTCAAGTAAGATGGTGGCTCACCGGAAAGTGGACCCAAGTACAAAACTCGGTCAGGACCGTACCATGGGCTACCAGAAGGAACAGGCTTGGTGGTTTTCCTCATGGAAACACGGCCAGTTCCCTGGATTTCAGGGGTGGAAGGGGAGAACTTCACTGCCTTACCGGCGAATGATGGGGAAGAAAGAGCCATGGTTGTAGAGGCCATTGTGAAGCAGTTGATTTTGTTCGTGATGGGTGAGTGATTGAAGGGGCAATCCGATGGGTTTATTATATAGGAAGGTGAGAGTAAGGTTCCTTATCTACGTAATATCTCTATCTTTCATTTCATTGGAGCTTCCAAGATTTTGATGTTGGCCATGCATGTCCACTTGGCAATCTTTAATCCACAAAATTTCACTTAACAGGCTACCAATATTACACGTCTGAGATTTTTTAAGGATCATAGGCTTGGCCACCATAGTGACGGAAATTCGACTGTTGAAAAATTTCGAAACCTTTTTGTTTGTTTTGTTTAGAACAATGAAGCAATGCTACAACAGGTAAATGGATTATTTTGTATGAAAAAAATTCAAAAATAAAGTTTAAAATTGTTGTCAATTATAAATTAAATATAAATTCTTCACTTGTGATTCAATCAATATTTTTCGTGATTAAAATTAATAGCCACAAATATTACTTGATAAATTAAACAACTCCCTTGATGTTGATTTTCTCTCTCCCTCCCTTTTCATTTTCATGGAAAAATAGATGAAGTTTTCATAGATAGAAGTTTCTTTGAGCCATAAGAAATAGATTTTCCTTTCTTTTGGTGAAGTTTATTGATGCTGAAATCATGGCAGCATAAAAATACAAATTACAGGATTTGAGTGGTTGATAATACATAAATGTAAAATATCTTACGAAGAAAAATCTAGCTTAATTTGTTTTGCAGCACTATCAAAATACTTTAAATTGATGTCAACTAGTCAGTGGTGTTGGTCTAGTTTATACCAAGTCTCGTCCTTTTAACCCTTATAAAAAAACTTGAAATTTATTTTTAAAAACCCAAAATTTTAATTATGTAATTGACTTAATAGTTTCTAAAAATACCCACGAGTAGTCTAATTATCAGTGTCGAAAACTATATGATTCATTAGGCTTCATCAAGAAACAAGATGAAACATAAACATAATCATTTCCATTAACATTATTTATTACACAGCTTTTTCTCGTAACAAGAATTTCAGACCCATGCAATGAAATGCAAAGCCAAAGTGGTCCTGAATTTGAAACAGGTAGTTGTGACTGTTCCAAGTAGATATGATAGGGGTTATCCGATGTGATTCACGAGTGGCACAATCTCATTGGTTCAACAAACAGCACTGGAGATTTTTTTGAATACAAAATTCACCGTTCAACCCCCAAAATTATCCAACACTGATACGTGGTGTTGCAGGTGCCAAGTAGATGTTAGAAATCAAAGTTCCATAATGTTTTGAACCAATAGAAATTCAGATATAGATAGCCTCAGATAACTATAATGATTTCGAGGTTTGAATTGATGGAATGACCCCATTAAGTCATGGTAAGGGTCACAGGCAATTTCTGACCAGTCACAGTTATGGTTCGACACCCTCGAATCCTAACTGCTCCCTGTTGACACCATTGCTAGCTTTAGGCAATGCTACTTTACTATCCAACACCAACAATTTGAAATTAATATATATTGATTAAATTGGGAATCAATCGATTTAAAGAATGATATTCAACCAGTTGAATTATAAATTAATTGATCGATTAAAAAATTGATTAAAATGAGTATTTTATTTTTAATTTTTTATGAATTTTTTTATTAAACTAATCAAACCAGTAAATTAATTATCTGAGAGATTTAACCATTAACTTAATTCTAAAAATATTACCAATAAAAAAAAAGTATTACTTAAAATAATTTAATAAAAAGAACTTTGATATGGATAATAAAAGTAAAGCTCATTTTATATATGAAATATATTTAATATAATTTAATTATGTCGGAGTAATGGTGAACGTTATTTGTTAACATCTCAATGACCATTAAAGATGTGCATCCGATTAGTTTAATCGATTCGATATTTATATAATGAATAATCTACTAAACCAAATAAGTCACTAGAATTAAATAAACTGAAATGAATTTGTTGCCAAAAGGAATTAACTGAACCTAAATGAATTTTAGTTTTTATATATTTTTTAATTTTAAAATTTATTCTGAATTAAACGATAGCAATACTTTTTGAATTTTAAAATTTCAATTTTGACACAAATAATAATTATTAAATTTATTAGTTGATTTTTTGTGAATAATATGTAAAAATAACAAACTGCTATAACATTTCACATGTGATAATATGTTTGCACTTAATAAATCTAACAATCATTATTTGGTTAAGCTGGTAAGGACTATAAAAATAACAAAATCAAAGTGCAAAGACTAAATCTACAACTTACACATAACATAAAGGTCGGTAGCAAAATTTAACCTAATTTAAAAGAACCATGACCCACATTTTGGAGTAGATATGTTCAAGAATTGAGCTATCCACCCAACTCCAACCTTGAAATTTTGGGAGAGTTTGTGTAAAAAAAATTAGGTTTGTTTATAATACGAGCCGGTATTGGGTTTCAATATTCAAAACCTGAGCTACCCATTTTCAAATTTAGAATATGTTTTCCTTTATATATTACGTAATTTATATCATTTGAGATTAAATATACTATACTATACAATAATATAAATATTTAAAAATATGTTAAGTAATTTATGTCGAAAATTTTAATAAAAGACAATATTTAATGGTAAAAAAAATATAAATAATTACTATATATTAAATAAAAATAATTATATTTTAAAAGAATAAAAATAAAAATATGAGAAATCCTAAATAAATTTAGGATTAATCATTTACAAATATAAATAGCCTTAATCAAAATTTTCAAATCAAAATAACCATACATCCAACTCAACCAAGTTTATGAAATCTCTCTATTATTTTTTTTGAATAATCTCATTATAGATTCTGATCATATCTGTTATTTTTTACACAAGAGAAAGCATTGAGCTTCATTCATTGGTGAAGAAAGAAACATGAAGTTTTCAAGTGGAAATACAAGCCAGGACATAGTTTTGTTGGTGGTCGGTGGTATTTTATGCCACCAATAATAGTTGATGTCTTGTTCAGAACAGCTTGCTTCAATAAAGAAGATGGAATATGGTATACTTAAAGCAATGTTAAAATTTACTTGTAATGGTATAGTTGCAAGGTGTATATCTCAACAGAACCTGTCTATATCAATGTATCCCATCTGCTTTTATCTCAACTGGGATGTTATCCCTCACTTTAAACTTTCTTATTGTGTACAGTGGAGATGGATAGTTGTATAGGGTTTTTTTGGGCTTTAATGGAATTTCAAAATAACTTTTTTTTTTATCTATATATAAAATATATATTCTAAAATCATAGAGAGATATTAATATATCATATATTTATATTACATATATGTAAGAAATGAAACAAAGTTCGACCAAACAATCTTTATCTCGTCTCGTTCTATTATAATTCCTATTTATTAATGTGACTTAATATTTTGTAAATCCTTAATTCATGTTTTCATTATTTATATGTGACGAGTAAGATTTGGGCCTCCCTTGCATCATTATATTTCGTGTATATTTACATTCTTGTTTTTGCTTTCACGAGTATCAATTGAATTAAATTATTAAAGAAGTCTATAATGTTTATATAAGATATCACTGTGCAACTTATTCAAGGGCTATACTATTCATTTAAGTCTGAAAGTCTGTTAGAAATATGAGAGGTTTAGACAAAAGTACGAAATCTCATAAAAGGGATTAAACTAAAAATTATGCACGTTTAAAATATGGGTCAAGTTTGTGAGAAAATTCAGCCTAAACTTGAATCAATTTATACTTTTGAAATATATTGTTTTATTTTTACAAATTATGTATATAATATTATATATTATTATAATATAAACATTAAAAATATATTAAATTATCTGTATTTAAAATTTCAAAAAATATGAGTAAATTTAAAATGAATTTCATTTACAAATATTGATAAACATAAATAAAATTCATATTTTGTTGAAACAAATATATAAAATACGTTAACATATATATATATATATATAAATTTAATCTCACCCGACGCTTACAAAGAGATGTCCTCATGCATTATAACGCCGTTCTTGTACTTCCTTAATCATCAAGCAAGAAATTAAATGGAAAATATACAAAATATGACCAAAAAAACCTTTTCCTTAACCATTAATAGAAAAAAAAAAAAAAAAAAAGTCCTGTCTGGCAGTTATAGCATAATCAAACAAAAATAGCTTTTCCTAAAAAGAGTTTCCAAAACTTGAATATTTCAACTTAACCATGATCATATTGTTGATTTAAAGACAACCTGGTATAAGTGAAAAACATTAACATGTCACAGTTTTTGTTCCTCCAAAAAACTAATCTAGTCTTTAGTATTAAAACACTAATCCAAAAATTTTACTTAATTCTAATTTTGTTCTAAATATTTAACATGTTCAATTAGATGGAATATGGCAGAGACAATATTTGATTCAGACATTTTACTCCCTTATCATTTCACCATGTCCTAAACCTGTTCAGCTCCTCGGTTTTTATGTTTCTGGATTAAAGATGATTAATATATCATAACTCTGAAATTAATTTTGGGGTTTGAAACTTACATTTTATGATTAATATATCATTAATTTTGGGGTTTGAAACTTGCATTTTCAATAATCATTACTTAAGAACAACCTTTTTATGACAAATTCACAAAGTCATTTACTAAAAAACCCTATGCTGTTTCATCTTTTGGCCTTACAACTTCTCTGTTAAACTGTCCCATTTAAGACATTTACAAACCTTTGCTAGTGCTAGCTAGGAATGTTTTAGTCTTTCATATCGTGGCAGCGGCAAATTATAGTCTGGAATTAGCAATATCCACCCTTATATATTTGAACATTCATCTTCGTTTCTTTTTGTCCAAGTTATCTTTTTAATCTATTTTTACTTCCAACACAAACAGCAATGGCTAAATCACCTGTCTCACTTCCCCTTCTCTATTTTCTCCTCCTTTTGTCATTTAACTCTGGTATGTATCTTTTTCCCCATTTTCTCACTGTTTCTAATGGCTTCCCCATTAATCATAATTTACAACCATTTTCATGCAGGGATCTTGCTGAAGTTGGCCAATGGACAGGTAAATTAGTCAATTCTTTTTTCATTAAAAAAAATACACAGTTTTTGTAATGAAATTGTTATGTAACAGGCCAAAAAATGGTGTGTTGCAAAGCCTTCCACTGATGATAAAGCACTGGTTTCCAACATAAACTATGCCTGTGAACAACTTGGAATCCTTGGATTCAATTGCAGCCAGATACAACCAGGTGGAGAATGCTATGATCCCAACACTTACATCAACCATGCATCGTCTGTCATGAATTCTTATTACCAGGCCAATGGTCGTCAAGAACATAACTGTAACTTCCAGGGTTCTGGTCTCATCACTATATCCGATCCAAGTAAAACTTTTCTTGAACCTAATTCTATTTTGATACTCCATTTTATCATATTGACATTGTTTGTAATTGTTTTTTTTTTTTTTTTTTTTACAGGCTATGGAAACTGCCGGTATCCATGAAGGGTCTGAAATGGAAGAGATGTTCTACATGTGTGAAGGTTTCTGGGTTTAGTGTGTAATAAATGTGTCAACATTTTATTTACATTTAGGAGATTGATTTCTGTAGTAGGTGCTTTGTGTGCTTATATATGATGAATACAGTTATGTTTTTATCATATATGATATTTATATGATAGAATAAAATATAATTTTTACTAATTTTTGCTTTATAGTGCTTGTTTGTGGATTGTGAAAAAAATTTATTTAAATCATAAAAAACTGGAACATGTTTTATCTAGTTTGGTGTTTTGATGCAACAATGTTGTCAAATTATATACAAAATTATTAAAATAGTGTACAATATTATTCAAATTTATTAAGAAAAATTGTTAAAATTTCCATTAAGAGATGATAAAGTTGAGGTACTTGAAAAAAAAAAAAAGAATAATTCACATTTTCACACGCATATTATTAAATTATCGCACGAGTTATGCTCATAGATTTGTCTTGCGTTTAGAGAATGGGGTGCACAATTTTAACCAATAAGCCTAATGCTAAGATTCGAGGTCTTGAAACTTTAACACATATGTTCAAGTCCCACCTATGTAAATTATGTATGAGCAATTTAATTATTTTGAGTTGAATTAATTATTCTATTAAATACTTACAATAATTCATCATTTAATTATAAATTGTAACTTAAAAAATATATAAAAATTATATATACTACGTGAAACTTATTACAAACAACGTTAACAATTACTTTGAAAGTTATCAAAACTAGTAAATATCATCAAAATTATCTCAAAAATTATCTCAAAATGTATTAAAATGTATCAAAATTTATCACAATCATGTTTACGATTACTTGTATCAAATAGATAGAAAAAGAGAAAGAAAGCTTACCAACATGTGAGGTTGAAAATTGGAAACGGCTTACATGATGTGTTTCTGGAAAAATGAGGAAGTTTAGAAGAGAAAAAGAAGGTTTGGAATAGTATCGATCGGTGTATAAAATAGGGTCTTGGAGTATTCTTAGTGATATAAGTGGAAGTTTATATAGATGAGATGTGAGGCTCCCCCTACTACATTACTGGCCTCCACCATTAACTATGCCTGTGATCGCGTTAGAACCTTGGGATTCAACTGCAACCATCTATTATATGGAGCATGATACTCTCATCAACCATGAATCATATGTCATTATTATGCTCTCGTCTGTCCCTTCCTTGGGAGCAATCCTTCCATATTTATAATTAGGCACAACTTCTTGATGTGAAGTGTTAAGCGACAACTAGGTACCATGCATAGCAACATGTTACCCCCTTAAAGTTTGATATGTATCTTTAGAGTTATTCCTACTGCGATCCCGCGAGCTAGCAAAGGTGGTGAGCTAGTGTGTGGTGAGCTAGCATTCCGGATTTCGGGTTTGTGAAGTATTTTTGCAGTTCAGCTCAATGAATTATTGTTGTGCAGCTCACCTAATTTTTTGATATACAGTTCACCATATTTTCACATAAGCCCTCAATTATACAATTAAGGTGTGTAAATTTATCTCCGAAGAATAACTTTATAACTCTCTTTTTTATTTAATAAAGTAGGAGACAAATTGTTATATAATACTTTAAAAACCTGAAATCTAGAATGCTGTCCACTTTGTTAATTCGCGAGATTTCAATAGTGATGACTCTTAAGGATATATTTCGAGTCTAAGAAAATAATGTATCTTTATGCATGGCATTTAATTATCTCTTATCATGTCACATCAAAAACCATGTCTTATAAAATAAGGAGTAAAGAGAATATCAACAGTCATGAATTCGTACAATACCAAGTCTATATGATCATCATGTCGACCCTGACTGCTACTTTAGTGGCTCTGGTTTTATAATTCTAACCCATCCACGTAAAAACTATGTTAATCCTAATCTTCGTTTTAAACGTGTTATTTGATTCTCCATTCACCATTTCACATTGTTCATATTACAGGCTATGAATTTCCTCTGCTGCAGTAGCTACGCTTTACTTTTCCTTAATGTTTATCAACCTTCGTCTCCTCCTCCTTTACGACACTAAAACTAGATACTACCCAAAATTTATTGTGATGATTATAGAATATATTTGATATATTCTACTATGGATTTTTAAGTAGCTAATAATTGTTTTAAAAGAATATTTTTTAACACATTAATATCATTGTTGTACAAAATTTATCAATAAAACTAAAGGAAACTATTCCCGCATTCTTCATTAATGATAACATCAAGGATGATGATATGAATAAACAAACATAAATGTAACTAATATGATCCATTAATATTACAAGTCTTCGGTCCTCTTTTCCTATCATAGAAGCATAGGAACATTTCCACTGAACACATGGAACCACCCGTTTCAAGTACAAAGGAAGAACATTAATCCCACTCCCATATCTAGTCCTCGATGTTAGCCCTTTTCAAAACCAATAACTGAGGAATAATTCTTGGGCTCTAGATAAGTTAGATGAAAACGATAACGATAAAAGCAGTTAAATATATATAAATATGTACACTCACAAGGAGGAACAAGGAAGCAGAAAGAATGGGATATTCATGGTTCATGTTTAAGGAACCTGGAAGGAACCATGTCTTGGAGTAGCCCATAGTCAGAAACCTGACGGTGGTGGTGGTGGTACTGGTGATGATAAGGACTAAAGTTTTCTCCAAACATCGAAGCTGCTGCTACACCATTAGCTTGCTGGTTATTCATTTGATGAGGCGCCGCCATCTGAATAAACAATTCATGCGGAAAGCTCGGCCGCGCCGTCGCCGGCGCAAACATGGAAGGCGGGAACAGTGCTGCTGCGTTTCCTCTCAGTGTTGTGGGGAGTGGGTGGTTGTGTTGACCCTCATATGTTGTGATCACCGTTGATGGATCCTGGAATGATCTCTCAACCCTTTTCTTGACCGTACACTTCTGTGTAGTGCACCTATAGTAGCTCCTGCAAGTCAGATATACAGGGAATTAATTCAATAATTCAAATCCATCAAGTTACTAATGACTTACAGCTAAAGTTTCATATATGTTGACTGCATCTTGGTATATAGTCAAAGAAGGGGGCGAAAAGATAATGCAATTACAGACCAAAGACTTCAAACAGGTTTCACTTTCAGACGTTATTTGCTAAGATTTGTTTCAATGTTTGTTTTTGGTTGTGAAATTAAAGAAAAGAGAAAGAAACCAAACCTTGGATATGGACTGTTCTTCACAGCTTTTTGTCCATATTTTCTCCATCTATACCCATCTTCTAGATGATCAACTTCACTTTTTGTCACGAAAGCAAATCGTGGTTCTTTTTGCTTTCTCTCGTCTTTCTTTTTAGCCCCTTTCATCCT
Organism: Gossypium longicalyx; assembly: GCA_025698465.1. Taxonomy (NCBI): domain Eukaryota; kingdom Viridiplantae; phylum Streptophyta; class Magnoliopsida; order Malvales; family Malvaceae; genus Gossypium; species Gossypium longicalyx. The sequence continues at coordinate 91,916,994 of CM047004.1, forward strand.
TTCAGACACAACAAATAAACACAACATCAGTTAAACTCCATTGATGCTGTCTGTAAATTTTAAAAATAAATGGAGGAAGGGTTAGTTAATTACCCTTTCTTAGGGCTTTCTTTGCTTCCATCATCAGACCCTTTTGGCCGCTTATCTTTGTTATTTTTCTCTGAATCTTCTTCACAATAAGCAGCCTCACTTGAGGAAGAAGAAATAGAAGAATTAGGGGTAATGGCCATAACTTCACTACTTTGTTGATTTGTTGTCTGATTCAAGCCTTCGATTGGAGAAGAAAACACTTCCGAAGATGACGGCGACAAACCGAAGGCTTTTTCGAGTGAACCGTACTCCTCAACCGAACCGTGTAAACAATCCGTGAAGCTCATATACGAAGAAGGATGATGATCAACCGACGCTGATGATGAAACCCTAAACATGTCGTCAACATGATCGTTGTGGAACATCGTACTTGCATGGTAATAAAAGTCTCTAAATTCATGTTCCGACATGGTGAAACAACAATTTTAGGAACAAAGGAAAGTGAAAAACAAAGGGCCTCAAAAGTGTTTGGTTTTTGTAATACTTTCAGGGTTTCATTACATATCTGATTTCATGTTCTTTGAGCTATATATACAGAAATATGTATATATATAAATGATATATAGGAAGAGAGTGTTTAGCTTTGAATGGTACTTTGGCTTCATAGTCACTTTATAAAGGAGGGTTGACAAAAAAAAAAAAAAGAAAAACCCTTCCAATTGGAAGAGCAAAAAGTGGCTTCTAGTATGGAAACATTTACTACCCAATATAATAACAATTTTTTACTTTTTGTCTCTCTTTACATATATATTAAGAATAAAAATTAATTTTTAAAAATATATTAGATATAATTCGTACTACTGTTATGTACGACCAAAAAATGACACATATTTGTATATAGTCCGTAAAGAAAATTAATTAAAAGAAAAAAACAATAATTAATAAAACTTGTGGATATTTTTAAAAAAAATTAAATTAAAGTTAATTAAAATTTTATTTGATTACGTTTGTAGTTTTGTTTAGATGTACTTAATACGATGTAGTTTGGATTTTTGTGTAAAAAATAATTTTATTATGTTTATTTAATTATGAAAAAATAAACTCTTGTTAATGACAATATTAAAGGGGACAAACGCGCTAGAAGGGAGCGTGTGGAAGCAGAAACAGGTAATATAGGAGGAGGATGAAGCAGATGAAAGAGGCCGTGAGATAAGACCAAAAAAAAAAAGGGAGGTCAAACATTCAAACTGGAAGAACAATTAATAGTGTTTGGAATATTAGGCATACATGTGGCATTATTGGTACCGGCATTTGACCGTAGCCGACACACTCCACGCGGCACGTGGGAGTGACCCTTTGCTGCTGCTGATGCCTTCCCCACGTCACCGACCTTTTCCCTCTTTTTTCCCCCTTTGCTTTCCGTTTTAGGCCCTTGTTCTCCTAACAAATATTCTACAAACAATGTACGTAAGTAAAAGTATTATTGAAGTTTGTGTATTAAAAATTAAATTATATTTTTTATTTAAAAATAAATAAATGAGTTTTATAAGATAGATTAAAGACTAAATCAATAATTTTAATTAAAATTTTTATCTATTTTTAATGTTAAAAATTGATGTAATAACTGTGTAACTTATTCTGATATATAGAATTAATTTTTAACAGTAAAATGGATGAAATTTTTAATAAAATAATCAATTTACTCTTTGATCTATTGTACAATAATTAACTTACCATTTTTTAGTAGAAATGATAAAATGCAGTCTGATTCCTAGTATAAGGATTTCCAGAGAACTTTTACCCAACTGAACTCAAACTTGAAAACTCGATATCAATTTGTACTTAAAATTTTGACTCGATTAATGTGAATTTATATACAATTTTAACTTGATTTGATTATGGAAAGTTAATAACTCCAACTAATTCAATTCAAAATTGAAATGGTTTGAATCAAAGTTTATTCAAATTTGAAATAACTCGAACTCATCATATTCAAAATTAAATTGATCTGAATTTGAAATTGACTCGAATTTGAAATGACTCAAATAAAATTTGACCAAGACTTAAGATGACTTAAATAAGTAACCTAAAATGAGTAGAACCTAAATAGGTATTGATTCGACTCTAAAAATTGGAGCCTCAAACTTGAACCATTGAACCTAAAATGACCGCAGCTTAAAATTGATTTTATTCAAAATGACTAAGAAACTTTAAAACCCAAATTGACTATATCTGAAATTGATTTAATTTAAACAACCGAGAAATATTATATATATATTAAAATGCTCAATGAAAAAATACAAGTTCGATCTTCAGAGACAATTTTTTTTTTGGTGAAAATAATTTAAAAGATAAATTAGAACCTCCTAAAAGGGCCTAAAAGCTTGGTCTTGCTCAATAACCGAAACCACCAAATCAGGTGGAGCTTCAAGAAATTGGAGGGATGCCTTCCAAGAGAGGCTAAGTTTTGCCAGTTGATCCGCAATTAAATTACACTCCCTGAGAACATACTTGATTTCCCATTGTCCTTCAAAATGTATAAGTCTTTTAACTCTTCTGAGGACTGTAATACCAAAGTCCACTGTCATTTCCATAATCAAAGCCCTTACCACATCAAGGTTGTCAAACTGAATTCGAACTTTTTTGTATCCCCTGCTTAGAGAGACGAGTATACCATCTAAAATGCCCCAAAGTTCTGCCCCTTAGAGACAATATTATTCAGAGGAAGAATTATAAACTCTAAACATAGATCATAAAACAGATATGAGGGGTAAAAATAAATAAATTTAATTTAATTTTTTAAAAGAAATTAAAAATTGACATAGTTAAATTGAAATAAAATTTATTTTCTTTATAATTGTAATTTAAACTGCATTATAGTTTATTAAAATTTATTCACAAATAGTTTAAAAATAGAAAAATGTTGTAAGTAACAAAATATATATTATAAAATTGAAAGTTGGTTCGAGTTTACAATTTTAGTCAACCGCGTGAAAGATTCAAAATGAAATTGAAGAATCCCAAAGCTTTGTTTTATTCCTAAGCAAAAGCTAATTAATTAAAATTAAATTTTAATTTGAGATTTCTACTTTTACCTTCTTCTTTTTTCATTATAATTAAAATGGTAAAATTTCAGTTTTCATCCTCTATTATATTATGCTTACATTTCATATTTTATTTTTACATTTTAGTTTCACATAATTTAATTTTCTATTTTTACAACAACATTAGTTAATTTAAATAGTTAACATTTTTAGTTATTCTTATTAATTTTTTACGTCAATTTTTTAAAAAAATTATTTTATAAAAAAATATTTTGGCGGCGTAATGAGTTGAAATAAGTATTTTTATTAAAAAATGATTACGTCAGCTATAAAAAATATTGAGGGTGCTAATTATTTGGACTAACTAATGGCATCACTTTTTTTTTTCAAAGTTATTATAAGATAATGGTAGAATTGCACTTCCGATCTCTCTGCTGTGCTCACATTTGGGATTTAATTTCTATATTTTAATTTGACATAATTTGTTCATCTACTTTTATAATGACATTAGTTAGTCCAATAATTAACTTTATAGATTAAAATAATTTCTTGAATTTCTCTTAAAAGCACCTTTCTAACACTATATATATATATATATATATATATATATATATGAAGTTAGAATGGGTATTTTTTAAAAGAAAAAAATTGACCTCAACAATTGGATTAGAATAATTAATGATATAAATTATTTTGATAAACTAATAATATTATGTAGAGGAATCAAAATATATCAAACTAAAGAATAGATACTTCTAAATTTAAAACATAGTCGAAAGACCATAATCATAATTGGATCTAAAATAATCTATTCTCAATACAATCATTTGTCCTTTGATTTCCTGTTTTTTAGCATTTTTAGTTTGATTTGAATTTTTTCAGGAGAAAAAAATGCTAAAAATCAAGAGAAAAAATCTTATTTGTCATTCTCCTATTGGAAAGGGGTATGAATGACGTGGAATCACAGTTTTATACAATCTCTTCTATTGATTTAATAAAAAGTTTGATATTTATATAAAAATATATAGTTTTTAATTTAATTTAATTAGTATAAGTGATTATTCATATTTAATTATTGATATTAATTATTAAGAAAAAAAAAATTATAAAAAGGAATTCCCCGGGAGAAGGTGGGGAAACTATACTAGTTAAAATTAAAAAAAGGTTTGAAAAGGTAGGTTAGAACATTATTTGTAGCATGTAAAATGTAAATGGCATGCCGTAATTTGTGGATACTTGTCTTCTAATAGGTTGTTTTGGTTTAATTAATTAATTCAATTTCAGTCAAAATCTTTTTCTTTTTCTTATTTTATTTGTAAGTTTGTTGGTCGACATTCATAGGATAAATGTGCATTTATCGCTACATTACATATATTTGTAATTTGTGGAATTGTCTTCTAATAGCATGTTCATCTGTCCAGGCACTTCAAAAGAAATAAATTATTAAAAAATTATATTAAAATTTTGGTTCAATTACCAGTTTAATATTTTCGTACTAGTTTGTAAATAAATTAATTTTATACTTCTCGTTGGATCAATATCCTGATCGATTTTTAATCCACTTGATCTAATCGATCAATCTAGTTCAATTCAGACAACATTGTTTTTAACAATTATGTTAAGACAGTAACAATCAACAATGAAAATCATTAATTTAAAAGTTCTTTTGATACAATTTTAACGTTTGAAGACTTAATTAGATGTGATTTTTGTATGAATAGACTTTTTTTTTAAATAAAAAAAAAATCAAAGGTTTAATGGGAGTAGGGATTATAAGTTGATATTAACTAAAAACTTTAGCACAAGTATTTTTATAAAGTTTATATATATTTATGCACTGATGATGGTTTTCTTTAATGGTAAAAACGCAGCTTGCTAACTTTGATGTTTCATAATTAATAATTTTATTATATATACAAATTTATTTTTTCTTTATACATTAATCTCAATATAGGTTATTATATTATATCTTGTGGAGTGTGTCTCGTATTTTGGATGAAATAGAGTTAACATCATGACGAGGAAGAGTCGATGTCTCAACGACACGACACGACACGACATACGATGTCTCGACGAGAAAAAACCGACGTCCTAATGACGCGACATATGACGTCCCTTTGAGTAGATAAATGCGTCACGATGTGGCGATGTGTTTCAATCGAACTCTGATGCTTTTTTCTCTTAGTTAAACTTTGATATTTTTTCCAATCGAACTCTAATAATTATAGAGATATTTTAATAATATTAGCTCACGAATTTCAACTTATAAATAGGGCCTCTAGTAAACTTAGAGATTAAGATTTAACAACACAACAAAAAGAGAGTTTAAGGTAATTTTGTGTTTTAGCTAGAGAGCTTTGTATTTTTCGAGATTTGAGGGTTATTTTTAGAATTTTTCTTCATCTTATACTCTTATTCGGTTATTTGATGTTTTAGTGAATTTTTTTTGCCCAAATTTTCTCTGTTCGTTCTTGTTTGTTGCTGAATTTAGGTTTATCCCCAACATATCTACTCTTTTTTATACAATGCCTAAAACTACCCATAGCCCCTCTCTAACCCTTAAATGGGAGGATAATGCTCTTCAATACACTCGAACCCACATCCTCCGACACTAGCAACAATGTCAATGCCAATCAAGCTAAGACTCAATTGGCATATATACATATTATAGATTCTTATCATATTTGTTCTTTTTTATACAATGCCTAGAACTACCCATAACCCCTCCCCAACTCTTAAATAGGAGGATAATGTACTTCAACGCACTTGAACTCACGATCTCCTGTACTGACAACAATATTGTTGTCAATCGAACTATTTAAATATATCTTAAATTACCATTTAAATATATGTTAAATTGCCAGCTTGAGTATATAGATAGATACGTGTAGGAAGGAATGAGATGCGATTTTTTTAATGAAAATTGTCTAGTTATTTTGTCAGCTACGCTAGTTTTCAACAATAAAAATGGATGAAATTTTTAATAGAAATGAACAGTTTACTTTTTTATTTAATGTACAAAGGATAATTTATCCATTTTTTCAGATAAAAGGGCCAAAATGCATTAATCTGATTTTTAGTACGGAGGCCTCTATGGTATTTTTACCATTTTATATAAGGTTTTGGTGAATTTAGTAAAAAATAAGGATAAAGTAACAATTTGTTTTTAAATTTGGAAAAAAAAATTAAATTTAGCCCTTGAACTTTTTGTCCATATTAGTCTCGATATTTGATAATTTTTTCTCAAATTGATCCCTGAACTTGGGTTCTATTAAAAGTATGATGATGTGGTACTCTAAAATTGTGACATATCATTACCTAGAAATTTTATATAAATTCTAAAATATAAAAAATATTAATAAAATAATAATATTTATTTAAAATTTTGAGGTAATGATATAGCACAATTTCAAAATACCACATCATAGTACATTAACGAAATCTAAGTTTAGGGATCAAATTAAAAAAATTATCAAATTTCAAGACTAATAAACAAAAAAAAATTAAAAAATTAAAAAAAAATCAAATTCAGACTAAATATTACTTTGTCCCAAAAAATAAACTTGTTATATATATATATATATATATATATATATATATTAATATTAATAGGAGTTGTTAGTCATGGTGCATTTTATCTTAAACCAAAATTAATGAACTTAAGCTCACTCAAAACACTTCTCCTAATTAGCCATAAAAAAATCAGAAAAAATAAAAACAAAAAGTCAACCTGTACCAATTACAACTATCCATCTACTCTCCACTAAGTTCCAAAGGGATCAAAATTTTATTCTTTTATTTTTTAAAAAAACTTTTATCTTTTAAAATTATGAATTCAAATGAAAGTTGCAATTTTATTTTTTAATAAAACAAAAATAAATAATTAAAAATTACAATAGCCTGACCAACCCACTAAAGCATCCCAAAGCTTAATTTACTTGAAAGCTTTTCTAATTCTAATGTGAAACCTCTTACCCATTGCTTGATTCTTTCAAGAAATCAAAAATATTTTTGACTGATTCTAAACTACTTAGGCTAAAGTGCCCAATTTATCTAAAACAATTCACCCTTTCTTTTAATTATTTTTTTAATAAGTCGATTCAGTCTTAATTCGATTGATATGAGTATTATTATCAATACAAAAGAACGTAAACTTGAGTACACTAAAACGCATTACCCTCCTATTTATGAATTAGAGAGAGATAATGAATAATTCTGAACTGTATGTGAAAAAAAAATCATAATCTATTATAAAATTATTAAAAAACTATTTTTTAATAAAAAGCAACAAATATTATTATAATATTGTATCACTATTTATTAGAAAAGTCATCAACTTTCATTACTTAATTTCTTAAAGTTGACTTGGCAATTGCTTGTGAACCATACTTCATTTATAATATATATACAGCTGAATAATTTAATTGTAAATTAATACAAATTCAAGGTCCAAGTCATACAGTCAAGATTACTGCTGAATATTGTCCAGTTTTACTTCACTAACTCCAACTAAAAGATAGGGTTTGCTTTCATTCTCTAATATAAATAAAAGCTCTAATATTATTTATTTAATGGAAAAGATATTACAAACTTTAAACTAAACTTTATGAGTTAGGGTTCTGTTCATATGTGGCCTGCATCATAAAAGTTAAGCTCTTGTAATAAAAAAAGTTGGCTTTATGGAAGGCATGACATATTTGCTTTGGTGTTTGGTTTTTCAATTTTAAAATATTTTAATTGAGTTTTTAAAATGTTAGAATTATATCAGTTACGTCATTTTATCAACTTAACAATTAATTTAATCATGTTTTAAAATGTTGACTCAAATCTCACGTTGAACATATTTAAAATATATGAATTAAATTATAAATATATGTGTACTTACTACATGGATAACAGGGCCGAGGCCAAAATTTTTTTTGAGAGACGTAAAATTAAGTTGTATGTTTTTATGATAGTAAAAATACAAAATCATCATTTTAATATCCTATATCTTTATGATTTTTAAAGGATTAAATCATTTTTTTCTTAATTTTGAGGGACAAAGTGTAATTTTACCATAGCTAAATTTAAAATTTTATAAATTATGAAGGTGTAAAAAAAAAATTCAGTTTAGGGGGGTCGGCCCCTGCTAGCCTCCTTGGCTCTGCCCCAGACAACTTAGATTTGATATGTTAAAAAAAAAAAAAAACTTTTTTTATATTTGATATGAATTTTTTTAACATATCAAATCAAAACTATCTATGTTGTAATGCACAAGTTTTACAATTTAATCCACATTGTTTAAATATGGTCATTAGATCCAAACTAGCATTTTTAACACTTATATTAACAAATAGGCTTACAAAAAGATTAAGTTAATACAATATTAATATTTTCAAAAAAAATTATAAATATTTTAAATTTTGGTTGATAATTTGAAAATATTTGTTGCAATTAACCTATATATAATTATATATATACACATGGTCTAAAGGCTACTTTTATATTTTCTAGAAAATGAAAAGGAAAAAGAAAGGGTTGAATAATCCACTGAATTTTTTCCTTCCTGGTAGATCACAAAAAGATTGCATCAATTTCTTTTCATCTTGAGATGATGATAATGATGTGCGCACACACACACACACACACCCTTTTAGAGAGAAAATAATAACTTGACTTCAATGTAAAGTTTGATAATTTTGATGGGTTTTACTTTTTAAAACATTAATTTTAATATAGGTTTTTATTATATTTGTTCTTTTTTATATAATATTTAGAATTAGTTATAATTTCTCCTTAACTCTTAAATAAGAAAATAATATGCTTTAATACATTCGAACTTACAACCTCTTGCACTAACAACAATACTATTATCAATCAAGTTAAGACTCAATCGATTTTTTTTTTAATTTGTATTGATGGGCTAATTTATGATTTTTTTTCTTTAAAAAGAAGTGCATAGTTTGGTCAACAGTCTTAAATCTTAGTTATGAACACAAACCGATGCTTAGCTTTATCAATTTATGACTCTGTCAACCAAACAACTTGTATCTTACTGCCAAAAGAATCCAAGATTTGAAGCATAATTGTACCCTTTAAAGTCGTTCATCTAATGATAAAAGAGTGTGACTCAAGTTAAATCAGTTTTCATGGAAAGATAAGAGGTAAGTTCAGGGGATAATATTTGGTATAATTTAAGTCTTTCATCTAATTAATTATAATTAATTGTTTTAATTAAAATAAATTATCGTAAATATTGGATTGAATAACTGAAGCTAAGCTAATTAATTAATTTATACATAATTTTTACATGACGAGACTCAAATTTAAACACTTCATTCTAAATATTCCACTTTTATTGATTCCTCAATTTTTACGTATTTTAAGTAATAGATTGATATATAAAACCTTCTGTATATAATAGTTGGTGTATTACTATGTTAGTTGAGCATTTCATCTTAAATTATTGATGTAAGAATTAGCAATCCAACAAGTTATACGAAAAGAAATAGACAAATAATTTTATTTGCAAGAAATTAGCAAAAATCAGTTGTTCAACTTCATGTAGACTAATCAAAAAATAATATTATACTAAACTAATCGAGTCCAAGCCACTCTAGCACAATCATTGTGTAGCTTTTGAAATATTTCATTCGAGGATTGCAGATAAATACATTTGCCCTAAGGTTTTGAAAACACCATTGCTGCCATACCATCGGCGACTTGGTTACCTTCTCTTAAGACATGTGTAACCCGAACCATCCAAGAACATTGAAAGAGATTTTTAATATTACGTAACATAGCTGAATAGCGAAATCCCCCTGACACTGCTTGAACCAAATGGACAACTGTCATTCTATCCATCTCAAGCACAGCCTGTTGAAGGCCTAGACTCCAAGCTATTTGGAGCCTCTCTAAAGCTCCCCAAAACTCTACGTTGAGTGCAAAACAACAGCCAATATATTTAGAGAACCTAGAAATCCACTTATTATGCTTGCCCTAGAATACTCCTCCAACCAAAGCATTCCTAGACACTGTAAACATAACACCATCAATATTTATCTTATGTCATTGATCTTCAAGTGGAGAAATCCTAAACTAGAAGTGATAAATGAAAAAAATACAATATTCAACTATTTGAAGGTTTTGTTTTTACTTGTTTACATTTATCAATCTAAGAATTCAATTCAAATTCCCTAACCCCTCTCTCTCTCTCTATATATATATATGGTTTGTAGTCTATATATGAAGAACACATGTGTCACTTTCTCCATGTAAAATCTTTCACAATCAAATGTAAGAAGAAATGATTTTCAAGAGTGCTCTGTAAATGTTTTTGTAGGTTTCTTTGTTCTCTGTTAATTACTGCATGCATTTGCATTAAGTTTTAATGACACTCAAACCATTAAACAGTTCTGATTAGAGTTTTTTTTTTTCCCACTAAATGTTTGTCCAGCAAAACTTAATTTATTTGTTATTAATTTGAGAATGAGAAAAAAAAAAAAAAGAATTGTTGTATACTATATATTCAATTGAGTTGGTGCCACTCATCAATTTATGTAAAGTGTAAATTTACCATAACTAATTAAAAATTTTATAAATTATAAAGGGTTTAAATGAAATTTTTTTTATTTTAGAGAAGTCGAAACCCTTACCAGTTCCCATAGATCCACCCTCGTATATAATTGTATTTGAACTCAAGACATCATTGATTATTTTTATATTATTTCTTTTTATAAATTTATTTCGTAATTTTTATTATTTATATTATACATGTATCATAATGTAATAATATATGAATAAGTGGGGAAGACAGCGATCAAAGAAAACTAAAAGTATGAAAAATATCTGTTCTTTTTTTGGTGAATGGTTGTAGGGGATGCAAGTTGCAAATACATTGTTGAAGTCAAATTACTACACCTACAAACACATGAATGCTGCTTTCTTTTCTTTATTTCTTTTTTTCACCTTCCCAGTTCCCACATCTTTAATTCTTCAAATGAAAAAAAAAAAACAACAACAACAACAGATATTAGATTTGTTTTATTTTTTATTATTAAAATATTAAAAGAGAAAAGTCACATAAAATTTGGATTTTGATTCCTTTTTACCAATAATATAACAAGTTGGTCACTCTTGTACTTATGGAAAAAAGTTAATTTTAGAGAAGAAAAAAAATGTTTATACTCAAATATTACATCCATATATGAAAACAAAAATCCCAACATAAAATTAAACCAAAACCATGCAGAAGTGATGTTAAAGACAAGAGGTATATTTATTTTTATTCGAAAAAAAAAACACGATATTTAATTGGAAAGTATAAATGGATGAAGGTGGTAGGGGGGGTTTGTGAGTTTGCAATTGACTTTTACACGAGGAAGGAAAACATAGGCATTTATTGGGCAGGCTGAGGTAGACAAAACATGACATGTTGTGTTGACATTGAGAGATAAAAAGTTAAAGACGTACAAAAGTCAAAGGTGATTCCAAATTAAACCAATGAGTCAGCTGTACGATGGAATGGGCAACATGGATTAGGTATGTTTTCAACATCATTGCTTCTACATTACACTTCCACTTGATTGGTATTTAAATTTATGTTCCGTCGTTTAAATTGGTACATTTGTATTAATATCATTAGTTTATGTTGATATAGTATTAATAATTAATCTAATGGTGACACGTAATAACTTTTTGGTATATCACGTGACAAACATAAATAAAAAAAAATTTTAGAAATACATAAATTAATAAAAAAATACACTTTATATCAAGAATGAATTTAGATAAATGACTTTCTACATATATCTAAATCTAGATACCTGCAAGGGCGAAGCTAGGGGGTTGGCATGGGCCCGACCCCCTTAAAATGTAAATTTACTTTTTTGGCCCTTAAAATTTTTTAAAAATTTTAAATTAGTAAAGATAAAATTACATTTTAGCCTCCTAAAATTATAAAATTTTAATTTAATCCTTTACAAATTATAAAGATATAAACTATAAAAAATTAAAATTTTATCCAGCCCCCCTTAAATATTTATTCTGGTTTCGCCCCTGCCCATTTGGCTAGATTTATTCATGATGTGTTTTTAAGTAAATTTTTTATTAATTTATATATTTTTAAATATTTTACTTTTTATTTATGTTTTTCATGTGGCATACTTGAGAGGTTATACCACACGTCATCACTAAATTAGTCATCAATGCTTCATCAGCATAAACTAACAATATTAGTGTAGATGTACAACTTGTGTGACGGAATACAAATTCAAATGTCAACTAAGTTAAAAAAAATAGATATCAACTACGTATTTTTTTAATAAAATTTTGGGGTAGGGGATGGGGTAATATAATTTGAACTTATGTATAACAATAACTTCAACCACTGCTCTATACCAAATACTTGAAAACAAATTTAAGAGATAAACTACATATTAACCCTTTCCATTCATAATCTTAATACGTAAAAGAGAACCCAAAATTTAATTTTTTTAATAGTATTATTAAAAAATTTAAATTAATAACCCCATTAATTATTAGCTAAATTCTTTAAAAAAATCTCATAAAATAATTTAAAAATTAATTAAGCTCACACATTGTAACCTTAATAAGAAAAAAGCAATCCATTAAGTTTGAAAAATTAACTTTTTAATCAAAATTCCTAACAATGCGACAAATAAGCATGGTTTTTAATTATTTTAATCCAAAAAAATTATTAAAAAAAACTCTAAAAATTTTAGAAGGAATCTTTAAAAAAAATCTGAAAAGTCTATAATAAATAATATGAAAAATAAAAGGCTTTAAAAATTAAAATGAAAAATGAAAACTTTAAAAAATTTAAAAATCAATAAATTTAATAAAAAAATTTGATGCCCAAGTAAATTATTTGCCTAATTGATTTGTATATCTGTAAATGTTGTACATATGTAAGCTTGTGCACTAAACTAACCTAAATTATTTCTTTAAATTCACAATCAAATAAATCAATAGAGGCATCCTTAATATTACTGTTATGAAAACACTTTTATTTTATTTTTATTTTAGTTGCATTCTTTAAAGAAAATTAGGATTTTTTATACAGTAGTTGAAAGACTAATTTATTCTGTACAAAAATTTAAGTAGATGTAAGTTTAAAATGTGCTAATTTATTTTGATTAAATTTATTGGTTGAATTTTCAATTTTAAAAGTTTCAATATTTTTTATAATTTCTTAGATTTTTTTTTTTGGCTTTCTTAAAATATTATTAGAAATTTCATAATATTTATATTATTTTTAAAAAGTTCTTACCTAGCTAGATTTTTTATAATTATTTTGAAGTCTTTCAAAATTTTTAAGCGGCTTGAATACTAAAAAGCCTTCTAATCGAATGTCACTCTACATCATCAATTATGTCATCACTCGATAAATCATAAAAAAGTTTGGATGAAAAAATTATCTTTAAGAGTTCAATTAATTGTTAATTTTTCAATTAACACCCTAATTGAATGTGATTTTCAATTAAAAATTTAATTGATTTTTAAAATTATTTTAAGAGGTTCTTTTCATTTAATCCTTAACCACTACAATTCTCACACATATATATATATGAATATTTAAATTCTATTGGTCCAATCAACTTTTTAATAAAAAAAAATGACAATAATTTAACAAGTGACTTACACCAAAATTTTCCCAAAAAAAGACTTTCTTTTTTAAAACGTTAAAAGTTTTATCACCATGGGAAAATTCATCTATTAAAAATTGATCATTCTGTTAAAATTTCATGGATTTAATAAAAATGACCGGTTTGCTTTTCTATTTGATGTACATGGGATAATTTGTCCATTTTTTAAGTAAAAGGGGCATATACAAAAACTTTTCGAGTTCTCGGTTTTAAAGAGGAGAAAGAAGAAGAAAACAAGTTTTCATATGAAGCATCACTTAGCAAACCTCTACAATATTTTAACTTAGAGCATTTTCACACTACTCTTTAAAACTCTAAGCCAGAACCCGCCAGCTTTATTGCTCAATATACCATGACAGCATTGCAGAGGAAATACAAGTCTTAAAATATATCAAGAAACCATTAAAAGCTGGTCCATTAATTGCATGAATATGTAAATATACCCCACAAATCAGGCAGAGGTTTTCACAGTTCGAGTTTGATCTAATCATCGTCATCGAGGACACTCCGACGCCTCTGGATCTGTAAAATTGGATAAATAATGGAAGCAAATCAAAATAGTTTCTAACTATGGGCCAAGTACGTTAAAGACAGGGCAAGTCAGTAACGTGTAAATAACTTACGGTGACTTTGGTCTGTTTAGTTGTTTGGGTGTTTATCTGTTCCAACAGCGATATAAGCCTCTCCTCTGAAACCTTTACAAGGGTTCAACCATACACATTTCAGTTCTTTATCAAAGCTTGGCTGCAAAGTAATACTAAATAATTGCACACCCTTAACATTAGGCAAGCAAGAAAAAGTAGTTGGACCAGAAAATTTTCACCATACCTTCTCAACTATCTGGCCTGTCTGAGCAGCTCTTAGTAAAACATCCTCCACACCCCTAGCCTTCTCAGGTTTCACCAAGGCGATTCGAGCAACTGCACAAAGTTATATAACAGCAAAGAACTTAAATGAAAGGAATTATATGTTGGTAAAAAGTACAGCAAAAAGAGCATCTGCCATATATGCCTGTCATTAGGAAGTTGTACTATTTTTCCTTCACGATCATGTCTTCTTCTCGTTTTTAACTCCGTTGTAATTTCAAAGAGGTATAGGGGAGGCAATAGTATAAGGGATATACGAGTGAAAGTTTATAATGGCATAAGGGATGTATCTTCAAACGATTTTATGCACTGTTTGTACTTGGTAGGAGTTTTCTAAAAACTGCATACTATATGATTCATACTTACCATTTTATAACTCAACTCAGATTTTCAAGACCTTTATATTCATATATCTCACACTACATAATTCAAGTCTAAGATAAGTCTTCACCATCAAAGAGAACAGATCAAATTCAGTCTTTGAGAAACAATATATTGCCACCAGGCCTATTATAGCATTTTTCATTGTAGGACTTCTAATCAAGTCTTCCAGAATTTTTTGAACTCACATTCGAATTAGGTCTTCACTCTTTCTAATATAAATAAATACTTATAAGCACACTTCTCCATGCTTCCTGAAGCACGAGTTCACTACTCAAATTTTTTTTGTTATTTTTAAATGATAAGTATTCAAAAAAGTTTATACGAAAGGCACCTCGTGAACTGGTTTAAGATCCAAAATCTTATACACAAACTAATATAAATAAATACTTTTTTATAACAATATAAATAAATACTAATAAGCCCTTAGAAAGCACAAACATTTTCTGACAAGACAAGTATATTAAATTCAAAGATTTAACAGTCCATTGATTACCATGAATACAGAATCCAACATTAATAACTAATAGTTAAATAAAACAACTTAGAATAGCCTGCAATTCAATGATAGAATAAACGTACTAATAAGCATATAAGCAATTAACAGTAGGCTTCTTGAATCAACTGAAATGGTGAACTGAGATAGAAGCTTACGTCTTTCGCGTGCTTCACTGGACAAAATCTGACTAAGCATCATTTGCCTCCGTTCATCTGCCTCCCTAAGTTAATGACTTTTACTAGTCAAATCAATGAACTAATTTGATCCCAAAATAAATCTTAAAATATTAATGATTTAGAAACAATATGCATCTATATAAGAAACTGACCTCTTGGCATCTTCCTGAGCTTTCTGTTGTTCAGGGTTCTGTTGATTCCCCTGTTTATCAACAAACTACAATTAGTAACATTAAATTAAAAGCACAAGCAGGCCAATCTAGAATTCGTAGATATTAAAACGAAAAAGAGATAGATTACCGCCCCCTGTCGAGCCATTAACTCTTGCATCCTTCTTTGTCTAATTGCTTCTAGTTCAGGATCAGCCTACAAAAATTACGAAATTTATTATAATCCCCTGTTTCCAAAAAAAAAAATATTCACTATCACAGTGTACTCTATACTCCAAAAAAAAACCTAAATTTATTCCTCTTTTTTTTCTTATTAAACTAAAAGTCATCAATTACTATTACTCCCAAAAACAAATATAACAGTTGAGAATTAATAATTACGGACAAATAAAAAAGAAAAAGAAAGGTTCAAACAAAGACAGTGGAATGAAACCCTAATTAGATGTTTGGTTGCCGAGAAACTTAGTACGAATCAAAAGGAAAATTGAAAAGAATACCATTGATTAGAGAGTCAGTGGATCTCCTCCACCAAAGACTGTAGGTTCAAAGGATTCTTCACCGGAGAGAGATTTCTGCAGGCTTTTAGCTTCAGCTGGACGCGATTTATGTTCGATTTTACTTTAAAATCACTTCTCTTTTCCATTTAAATTATTAACCAAAAAGAAAGGATCATTGGGTTGGGCTCGAATTGACTCAACTTGGGTGTTACTCAAATCCAATGTTTTGGACAAATAATCTAACTTCACTTCGACCCATTACATCGCCTTGTATCTAGGTATACGCATTTAATTTTTTTGGTTCAGTTATTAAGGCTTGATGATTGATTTTTCAAGTTGAATCATTATACTCTCGGATAAACTATAAAAACAGTTACTTTTGTTTGTTTCAAGTTACATTTTAGTTACTTATATTTGAAATATTACGTTTTAGTCACTTATGTTATTATTTTGTTACGAAGTGATCATTCTTCCGTTAAGTTCCATTATCTCCCTAACAGTAATCCTATGTGGCAGTCCAACTAGATTTTAAGTGCCAACTTAGATTTCCTAATGGGATGGGAATAGATTTTTTATTAAATAAATTTAATTAATTAAAAATTTTAAACCCTAAATCTTAGTTAAAAGACCGTTCATCTCCCCCTTTTTTTAGTTTTCTTTTTCATTTGACTAAAAAAGTTATTATCATCAAAAAAATTTATTCACCTACAAAAACAAAAGAGGATTCAATGGAGGGTCCAAGTATATTTTCTTCACCGACAAATTTATGTTCTAAAACTTAAAATGAAGTGGTTGTCGACAAATAAGAAGATGGTAATCATTTTTGTTCCTAATCATTGTATTTTCCAATTCTTCACGTTCTTGAATAATTAGTTTCTCAATCTGATTTTTTCTTATCTGAATCAACTTGTTTGTTCATAATCCCTTTGTGGGTATCCCTTTTTTCTGATCTGAAATTCTTTTAGTTGTTAATATTCATTTCAAGAATTTTAATTTAGTGTTTTCATTTAACAGTAAAAAATCCAATCTTTTATCCAATCTTTTGTTTTTCAGTATTGAATAAAAGAGATAGAAGAATGCAAAGAATACATACCTGAACCCTCCATTGAATCAATCTTTATGAAACAGTCAATTTGATTTCAACTATTTTGATCTTAATAATAGTTTTTCCAATCAAATGAAAAAAAAATTAAAAAAAATGAGAGACTGAAGAAAAATTAAAAAGAGGAGATGAACAGATTTTTTACTTAAGGTTTAAGTTTAAAAATTTTAATTAATTAAATTTTTAATTAAAAATCTATTTTCATCCCATTTAGAAATCTAAGTTGGCATCTAAAATCTAGTTGGACTGTCATGTAGGATTACCGTTAGAGAGATAACGGAACTTAACGGTAGAGTGATCACTTCGTAACAAAATAGTAACATAGGTGACTAAAACGTAACCTTTCAAACATAAGTGACTGAAATATAACCTAAGGTAAATAAAAGTGACTATTTTTATAGATTACCCTTATAATCTCTTATCAATTTGAATGTAAATCTTTTTGAGTTACTCAGTAGGTTTTTTTTTTTGTTTAAATTATTTTAAATTTAATTCAATTTAGGTTATATCAATTAAAATAACATTTTAGGACTAATCAAATTTCTTTTGAAATTGATTGGTTTGAATTTAGATATTTCCTCAATAAAATGGAAAGGTATCAGTGTCCCTTTCAAAATGTTGAAGAGGATGACAGGCCGACAGCTTCCCCAACAATATTTTATAGTATATATATATAAAATTCAAATCTGCAAGAAATTGCTTTAATAAATCCAAGTAGATCCTAATATCACGTGACACCGGTTCTTTTCCCCCCTCTTTTATAATATTCGTTCATAAATTCATCAATCGTGAATAATACACCATCTCATTTATATGAACAGCGGAGTCTCAATTTTTTTTCGAGAGAATCGAAATTAAATTATTTATTTTTACGATAATAAAAATATAATTTTATTATTGTAATAATTTATTAAATTAAATTTTTATATTTTTTAAATAAAATATAATTTTATTATTATTAATTTAAAATTTTATAAATTATGAAAGACATAAATTAAAATTTTATTATTTTAAAAAAATCATTACCTATAATTTTTATTACACTTCGCCGCTATCTATAAATATATAAGTTAATATCGAATATAAATATAAATATATATATATTCAGTTTTTATATTTTTTAAAATAATTTTTATATGATTGCTTTAAAAACATATTTAAAAAATCTAGTAACATAGATAAAAATAGACAAGTTTTTTTAGCCAGAGATATATGGAAATTGCAATAAGCATCCTTTTGCTTTCGAGTTCATTCTATCCAAAACTACATTGATTGACCCCACCTGACTATAATTAACGGTTCAGATTCAATCTCCCAAATCAAGTCTAAAAGTTTTCCACTTAAACATTAATATGTAATATAATTGAAAACTCAGACAATACTCAAAGCCAAATTTGTAAGAAAAATTCATGTCACTCGTGAGTGAAGTGATTAAATATTGTGTTAATATATTATTTGGTATTTGTATTTAATTTTAATATTTAATTTATACTTGGATCAAACGATAATATATTGGTTCAATGAATATTTAACATGTGTGTTTTAAGAAAAAAATTTAATTATTAAATTAAACATTGAAAGTAAATTCTGGTACTTATTTGAAACAAAGAAAAAGTTATGTTATTAAATTGAATAATAGAGCTAAACTCAGGTGCTTAATTAGAAAAAAAAAACTTAAGTATCAAAGTGACAATATTTAGAACTGAGCATAATCTCTCCCCAACTCATAAATAGGAGATTATACGTTTTAGCACACTCAAATTTATGTCTTTTTATATTGATAATAATATTCACACCAATTGAATTAAGATTACATCAGTGAATTTAAGAAAAAAATTAAAATATAAATTAAACATTAAAATTAAATATAGGTACAGAATATTATATTAATTTAATTTTAAAATTAATCAAATTATTAAATAAAAACAAGTGAGAGACAGTGACACTGAGAAGTGAGGATTGAAGTTGAAAACGAGTTAAAACCTCCAAAATTATAACCAAAAAATTTAAGTAAGAATCAGACAAAAACCTGTGAAGTTAAGAATCACCAAGATCGAGAATAACAAAAACCCAAGAATCGAAGCATCTCAGAAGGGAAAAAAGTAGCGTAGCCGTAGAGGAAGGACCAGAAATTCAATGGGTTTCACCATGGGTTTGAACTTCGTTCTCCTCTTAGTCATGGTAGCTACCAATATCCTTTCCCTTTATCATCTCTCTTCCACCGTCCAATCTCCCAACCCTCCTCCCCCTGTTCCAGTCCCTGACCACCTTCTCCGACAGCTTAACACCATACGCGCCACCATTAACCACCTCACGCGCCATAACCCTTCTTCTTCATCCACCACCGCTGAACCCAGTTCTGCTGTACCTCGAGATCTTATCCTCCACTCTCAGATCGGTCCCATTGCTTCTTCTTGTCACAACCATCCTGATCTTCTTCATAGGTATATGAATTACACTCCTTTTTCGACTTGCCCTTACGATCCTGACCTCCAAGAGACGCTTATTCTTAACGGCTGTCACCCACTTCCACGGCGGCGTTGTTTTTCTAGAACCCCATCGAAACCGCCTTCTTCACTTCCGTTAACTGCTTTCCCGACTTCACTCCCCGATTCCGGCGTTATATGGAACAAATACTCGTGTAAATCTTTCGCTTGTTTGTCTCAAAACAATCCCACTGGGTTCGATCTCAACGCTCAACGCTCTTCCCTTCTAAAATACACTTCGGAACTCGATCTTCCCTTGACTCAGTTCATGCAATTGGCCAAATCGGCTAACTCACCGATCCGTCTCGGTATTGACATAGGCGGTGGAACCGGAACTTTCGCTGCATTAATGAAGAAATCCTACAACGTCACGATGTTGACCACCACCATGAACGTCAATGCGCCTTACAATGAAGCCGTGGCATTAAGGGGGTTAGTGCCATTACACGTGCCTTTACAACAAAGGTTCCCAGTTTTCGACGGCACAATGGATCTGGTCCGTTGTGGGAGAGCGGTGAACCGGTGGATACCATTGTCGGTGATGGAATTCATGTTCTACGATGTGGATAGGGTGTTGAGAGGTGGTGGGTATTTGTGGGTGGATCGATTCTTTAGCAAAGCAGTGGATCTTGAGAAAATTTATGGGCCATTGATTGGTAAGCTTGGATACAAGAAAGTGAAATGGGCAGTGGCTAACAAGACAGATCCTAGTGGTTTGAAACATGGTGAAGTTTATTTGTCTGCTTTGTTGCAAAAGCCTGTTTCAAAATCATGATGGGGAAAAATTGAAGATTCATTCAATATTTAGGGTAAGTTTTTTTAAACACAGACATGATAATAAATAAAGAAAAAGAACACTTTGCATGTTACGGCATTTTTAGGGTTTGGTGGTTGTTTGATGAATTTAAGGTTCTAGTAGTTGAAGTCAATTTGTTGCTGTTTAATGTTCAATGTAATAATGCTAGCAGTTGATATAGTTTTTCTATTTATGAAGTTTACATATTTCAATGCTAGCATTTGATATAACAGTGTCTTAATTTGTGAATATCTTCTGATATGGTCTCTGCATATGGAATCTGATGTTGGTTTTTTTCACACTGTTGAAGCTTTGCGTTTTGCCTGTTTGGTCTTAAGACTTGGTGTAGGATTGTTGGAATTGGGTTTGGCTCTGTTCCGGTTATCGAAAATCGAACACACATAACCTCGTTGCTGTAGGATTTTGAATCATTTCTTTATGAGAATGGTGTTTTATTAAATCTGTTAAGGATTACTTGCATATGAAGTTATGAACAGAATAAAAGCAGATCCTATTGTCTTAATAGGATATGAGCATTTCATGTTCGGTCGAAGTTTCCTCGTACGTTGTTTAACGAACCATTGCAGCTTGTCCTGTTGAATGTTGTACCTAGTTTGCTAACCAAATATCGTCTGTCATCTATCCATGGAGAATTGTGATTAGAATAGATATTGCATCAGACTTATTACATTTTATCAGTTTGTATTCCAATTATAACCAGTGAATTTTCCGATGTTTTCTTTTTCCAGATATGTGATATCGGATCACACGGAAAACATTCCCTCCGACTGTCGGTTTGCTCTCGACAAAAACTGGAATGAATTTTATTTATTGGATTAGGATTTTATAGCGTGTATTAAGTCTCCAAAAAAAGTTTATAAAAGGACCCCAGGGTATTGTAAAATCACAGAGGTCGCTGTCTGGAAAAAAAGGGTCAAAAGTAGATGGCTGATAGCATATTTTTTTCCAAGTTATTGTTATAACATTTTGTTGCTGTCTACAACTGATAATCTGTAGAACAATCCGAAATAAATGGATTAATACCATGCTTTTTTTCCTTTATCCTTTTGCTGGTTTTGGGTTAGCAAGTAGAGTCTCCAAATGTTGGCGTTATGATGAAGAAACTGTTTCAACTACATTCTTTGAGAAGCAGAGAGAGGGTCGGGGTTTTGGTTTTTTCACTATGCTCAAATTCTATATTTAATTTATGTAATGGATCTTTTATTATTGGTTAGGTCAAATAGTTAACTACTTGATCAAAGCAAGTACTCATTACAGCAGAAATATTAAAATTTAAATTTGAGAGTTAAGAGAGGTTTTGATCACAATTAGACCTAGAAAAAGTGAGTTTGAACTTTGAATTGAAATTTTGAGTGAAGTGGGTGACAACTTTGCTGAAACATCTCACACCTGTCTATTTATTGCGCCACAAATGGATACTGCTTAACTACTCCAACTCACTTAATATCTTTATGAACTCAAAATAGTACAGGGCATGAAAAATTAAAAAAGAAACAACATTGCATTTGATTCCAAATAAACGACCAAAGTGATCATCTTTGTAGCAATTAAGAAAATATTAATTCTATGACATAAATTTAATTCAATAATGTGACAATAATAGTTAAATCTCCTTCCATTCACTTACAAGGAAAAATCGCAGAGTGTGAACACTTGTTTAAATTAAAACCCTAGATATTACCATCTTAATTATAATCAGTAAAGATGACCCTCTAATGAAAGCACAAACAACAAATTTTCAAAACATCCCAAAATATAACAATAAACAATAGCATAGGGCACGAAAGCCTTAGGTGTGAACTCAGAACTATGCTATGGGTGGGTTTTAATCAAGCAAAGCCTCTATTTTATCAAAGAAATTAAAGGCCATTCCATGGAATTCTTCTATTTGATACGTGAATTGTTTAAATTGATTAATTTGTGTATTACACAGTGTCGTACAAAACAAAATTATTGCAACAATAATAGCTAATGGGAGTTATGGATCCAAGCAACCATGATATATAGCAGTGTAGCATAAAGATAACAGGCTAAAATGGTAGTATTAATTAATTATAAATGATTAAAGCAAATACCTCATGCTACAGTACAGTAAGAGTAAGAAACATGAGATGAGACATGAAATCTGAAAAAGGAGGCAAATTTTTTACTATAAGAGAAATAGAGGGGCAAAGAAGGAAACAATCAAGGAAGAAAGAGTGAAAAGGGTAAAGTAAGTCCACTATCCCGAATTAGCACACTGTGTTCCTAAGTTAAACATAACAGAACAGAACAGAACAATAAATTAAAAGTAGAATACAACCTCATGGCACAGGGCAGTAGCCAGCCAAAGTCTCTTCAGACCCATCATTGTTGACGATCTGCACGTATAGTTATTCTCATTCGCTAGAAGGCCCTTTGATTGGCCACTTTCAAACTCACTATAAGACCCTGAAAAACCAGGAGGAGACGAGATTAGTAATTGTTTTGCCATAACTGCTGGGTCTGCTTTGATGGTGGCTGGCCTTGAGATCCACTCAGGGACCCATCCCTAGGGTTTTGCTGCTGAGGGTCCAGCGATACTCCCGTTTGCGTATGGTAGAAATTTGGGTATCCAAGTGACCCAAAATGCTGTGAAGGTGGTTGCTGCCCTTGTCGAAACCCACCAGCCTGCTGGTTCTGCCCCTGGAAGCTGTAATATGTGCTCGCAGGAACAGCAGACATCGTTCGTGAGCCAGGGCCATGAATCCACATGCCTGAATTCTCATTCTAAACACAAAAACATAGAAAAGAAAGGGCACGCTTCAGATTCAAAGAAGCATAAAAGAATAAGAACTCATGTATAACTGTAGAACTACATGAAATCATGGACCTATGAGAGTAAAGGGAGAAAATGGAAGGACAATTTTTTCATCAGTACTTTCAATAAGAATGAATGTAAATTATTCATGCACCATAATTCCATAGTAATGAATGTATACAATTAAATCTAAATGAGATTTCTCAATGCTCTGTACAGCAATTACCTGCTGGAGTGACATTAAATGATTGTTGTCCTTGTACTGAGAACTAAGAACATCCTCATAGCCAATAGTCGTCCCCGCAGGTGCAGTAGGTGGATTCAGAGGAAGTCCTCCAGGGATGTTGGTAGAGCTCCCAAACCCATAGCCAGATGGAATTGCAGCAGATTGAGGCAAGCTGCTTACAGAAACACTATTCTTGTATTGGGGGAGCATTGCTGCCAGGGACTGAGGATAATTACTATTACCAGTAAATGTTTGCTGGAAAGCTGATGGCATATAGGTGTAACTCTGAGGTAAGAACGGATAACTAATCATGTTGGCAAAGTGTCCCAATGGAAGTGTAGGTTGGGAAAAAGGGTGCATGGCTAGATGTTGCGGAAGTGCAGGTCCTGTAGCAACACTCGCACCAGGCAGTGACTGTTGTGTGGGCTGCGCTGCAGAAATACTAGTTGCTCTTAGAGCCTGCACACGTACAACAAGTTAATCAAGAAAGGAACAATTAAGTCCAACCAATTACAAACAGTTTTTAGTTATGTAGGTGTCCAAATTGGCCTTTCCCATTTTACCACTCCCCACCCATAACTCTTGTTTTTGGGTGATTTTGCTCCCCCTTTTACTCCAACACAAGCATTAAAAAAAAAAGGAGAAACAAACCAAATCTACTACTGTACTCTCTCCAAGGATCATGAAAGATGTTCCACAAGAAATATTATTGTTCTTGCTTTGACTCATATTCCCCAAAAAGTGGATCCCGCAATAATAATAAATGCATATCAGGTAGAGACAGACGCATAATTCGGGACAACAAAGTGATGGGCAGAAGTAGTCAAAGGTCACTGTTCCATATCAAGAAACAAGAGTTTCAGGACATTTCCATGTCACCATAGAACATGAGTTTTCACAACCAAAAATCTATCTAGTCAAACATATAAACATGACAGGAGACACATAATGACACTAAACAACATAAAATTCCAGCCAAAATGACGCATAGCTCCAATATCAGACAAGATGAAGTTTCATCTTCAGAAGAATCTTGAAATAAGGCCACCATAAGTGTTAGCAAGAAAAAAAAAAGGAATAATAATTTTTTTCCCTTCTTGGCCACTTGAACCATTAAAAACAGTCCCAACAATTAGAACTGCAAAAAGTGTAAAAGCGCCAAGAAATCAATAATATATAGCAAAGGGTACCTCTGGCATAGAAATGGTTGGGCCACTAATGGAAGAGGTGGCATTGCTGTATCTTGTTGGCATCGACTGAGTCACAGGGAAGGGTGAATATGGAAGATCTGGTTCCCTTGCAGTCTGAACAGTTGATGTCAACAAAGTGCTCGGCAACGAGTTTGTATATGCTTGCTGTAAGGAAAACCATTATGTTGAGAAGAGACAGACATTCAAGAAAACTAACAATGTATTCCAAAAATATAGTAGGTTTAATCCACAATTTCAAGCAGCACAACAGGAGTTTTCTTGAAATCGAGTCAACAAGATGCCGCTATCAAGTATCAACCAGAACTTTATACATTAAAGAAAATTTCTAATCCAACTCTATGACATATGGTTGAAACATCAGCTTGGAATGATAAGAGTTTATGCATTAAAAACAAATTTGTAAAGTTGCATTACCATTACACTTGAGAAAGGATTGAGATTTTGCATTTGAGAGCTTGTCTGCATATGAGCGAAAGAAGGATTTAATTGTTCAGAGTTTTCATAGTTATAACCAGACGCAGATGGAGTAAATGAATATTGGCTCCCTTGGGCAGCTTCAGAAACATCCTGTTTCAAAACCTCTGGTTGAGAATCTTCAGGAACCTCATAGTTTGCAGTGCTAACATTACTTATATTTATTATATTTCCTTCCGTGTCACTTCTGAGATGTTCATCACCATAGTACTCGGGATTCCTGAAAGCAAAAGTTTTTACACAATTGTAACAAACAGATAAGTGAAGCAAGGCACTAAGCATTTTAAGAAGGGCATACCTATTATCTGAGTGCCCAATAGATGATGCATCTGCTACTTCAGGAACATCATCCAAATTATTCTTTGAGGTCATTGATGCAAATTGTCCAGAAAAGCCAGAACCAATTCCAGGTCCAAAACTACCAAAACTCAAATGTGAACAGTCCGGGGTGTGGACTTGTAGATGATTTGGAATTATTACAGAAGGATTATCCTCTTCAGTTGGGGGCTCCCTATCATCATTATGCAAATTAAGTTGCTGCAAATCCACAGCTACCGATGAAGAACCATCTTCAGCTGAAAAAGAACGAAAGAAAGGACATAAAATGTGTTAAGTTCAAAAAACATTCTTAGCAGATAAAAATGAGCAAAGGATACATTAAAAGATTAAAAATTCCATATCAACGTATGAATTAAACCTACTCAGATAGATTCATAGTGCATCAATAATTTGGAACTACGCCATCCGCCCCCCCCCCAAGGTTCTCAATTGTTTTCCTACACTCCAATTTTATTCTGTTCGGCTTCACATATCCACATAGTATAAAGGAGAAGAAAATGATAATAAAAAAAATCAGAAGCTGCCAACACATGATATTGTCATTGGGAGGGGGAGAACATAAGCAATTCAGTAACCCTAAAATATACATATCCATATTGCATGAAGATCAGAAATGGGTTGTCAAAGAAATTGCATTCAGTGTATACAAGCCTTCATCAGTACTGTATCCTTCATACTGAGCAAAACATTCATCAAAGCAGTATACTACCTTCATCAGAAAACGCACAAAATTGAGTGATTTAAAGCACTACACTAACCTTCTTCGTTCTCAAAGGCAGGTCTTTGAGGCTGATAGGAATTCGCGTCCTTATATAAGTCATTATCATAAAGAGATGAACCTCTGGAGTTATCCTCTTGTATATTTCTACTTGAAATAGAAGGGGACCTAACATGGTTATTATTGACAGTTTCAAGAGGACCATCATCCACTGCCTGAGCTTCCTCCAACTGGGATTTCAAATGTTGATTACTTCTACCCAAGGGCAAGTTAGATGCATTAGCATAAAGTCCAGATTCTGCAGGGGCCTCTAAGACAGAGGTCACACTAGCAGCAGATGGATTCTCAATGGGGGGCCATTCATCTCTTGGAGAAACCTGCTGATTTTTGGTGCCATCAGGCTCATAAGAAATATCTGCCACCTTGTAAGCCTGGTCCTGTAAGTTGGACTGTAATGCTGCTGAAGGAGGAACCACATGATGCCGATTATTAGTGCTTTGCTGAGATGCGTTTGGCACCACAGAAGTCTTGTTTTGTGGCCTGCCCATCTTCACAATATCAGCCATTGATACTTGACCTGGAACCCCCAACCAAGCAGATTGGTATCCAGTAGGCTGTGATGAAGAAGAAACCCCATCACCTAAACCTACTGTGGAAATTTTATGTTCTGAAACTGCAACTTCACTGCAAAACCAGCAAAACTCACATGAGAAGAAAGTGGGCAACACAAGAAAACCATATGAGAATTGCAACGTTTATGGAACAGAAGTTTAAATACCATCCAAAGATAGGGAAAAAGAAAACCAAATTCAGCCAACTAAAAGTTTGAAAAGAAGTTGCTGACAAATGTTTGGGTGCCTCAGGTCCAAACTCCAGTTAACATGGTTTGGCAAGCATTTGGAACAATAAGGGTCCCATCTGTCCTTGCCAAACAAGCCACATTTGATAATAATTATTTCAAATGCTTACCCAGGGAGGCTTAATGGTGAAAGTAACTACTCCGTAAAAGAATGATTTGGTACAAATAGATATCATTAAAGCAAGACAAAGAATCCAATGACATGCACGAAAAAAAAAGGTCATTAGAACTCAGAACTTATAGCAGCTTTCTGTTCCTTAGTGGCCTAAACATAAAGGAACTTTCACTTCTGAGACTCTAACAGGTATTACCTGTGGGATTGAGGTCGACGATTCATGTTATTTCCTTGCATACCAGATGCAGAAGATGAAGACCCTGCAACAGGATGACCTCCATTTTCTCTCTTTTGTGCAGGTTTACCATGTGAAGGGCCAGACTCTAACCAGAAAAAAGAGTACTCAATTGGTAAGGAGTCATCTAAAAGAGTTCCAAAGCAATTTTTTAACGGAGTGCAAGCAACACTTCTCCAAAGTGGCATTAGAGCATGTTGACAGTCATACCATTTGAACTGTAATGGGATGAACCACCACGCCCAGTATATCGGTCTGAACCACTCCTACCACCACGAATCCCAAGGTTATTGGCACCACGAGACCTCGCATCAACTGAGTCCTTGCTCTAGAACAAAAAGGGGAGGAAAAAAAATCAAAAGAGATAATAAGATCCAACAAATCCATCACAAATGGTTAGAATATATTTTAAGAAGCTTTCAAAGAGAAAGCACATGCCGTCAAAATTGAATCAGATTAAACACTCATTCGTAATCCCGAAAGCAAGTGAGAGTCTCACATGATGCATGATCTATATGACCAACAAGACCTATATTGCTCGAACAGTGTAACAGCAACACTAAGAAGAAATAAATATAGGATGGTTATGAATGCAAAGTCAAACCATTTAGCGTAATTTCCAGTGGCACACACCTCTTTTTTCTTGTCTCGTTTGCTCTTCACCTCGTGAAAAGGATCTACACATATCGCAAATAAGATATCAGCAATGAAATACAGCAACCATTAGAAACCCAAATCTTGAGCTGCCCCATTGTTATGAAACAAATAAACATATTTTCGAGAATTACAAAAGCGATGTTCTTATTAAGATGAAGGCTTAATAAATTATTAGCAAATGCTAATATATTATAAAAAAAAAATGTTATTGCTGGAAATACACTCTAAACTAAAGCACTCGGAGCAAACCAAGAAACCTAGCAATTAAGTATATTATATCCTTAGTAAAGCACCGAAACGCAACAGTTAACCTTTCGCATAATCAAAAAAATTAAATATTTCTATAACGAAAAAAAAAACCCAGCAAGGGTAAAAGGAGCACTAAAAGAAATTTAAAAAAGGAATAAAGAAAAAAAGGGCGGGGGAACCTTGAGAGAGGAGGCGATTGACAGCCTCGTTAGGGTCCATATTACAGTCTTTAAGCATAGCATAGATCTCAGGTTCAGGGCAGTTAACAATCTCCTTCAAGCTCTGGACCATCTTGCGAGACCCAGGCGGAATACCTGAAAGTCCACTATTATTACCCTTCCCTATCCCATTATTTCCACCTCCGCCTCCTTTCCCGCTCATCCTCACTCTCTCTCACCGGGATAACCCCCCCACTTCTCTTCTCTTGTATCTCCCTCTGTGTGTGTCAGATCTGAGAAGGAAACAACGTCGTTCACAGTTTTAGGTTTTTTCCTTTTGTCGTCTTCTCTATCTCTCTCACAGCAACGAAGGAGCAGGCGGAGCAGCTTAAAAGAGGCAAAAAAAAAAAAATTGAAAAGAGGGATTATATGCTTTTTGAAACGATGCTTTAAAAGTAGAAGAAAAACAAAGGCTTCTTTTCAGCGAAAACCCTCTACTGCTTGTGGCCGCGTGTGTATGTGTGTGTGTGTGTGTGTTTCTCTCCTTTATGTGATTTTTTTTTCCTATAATGAAAAAACAAAATAAATTTCGTGTGTGTTTTAAAGACTTTATGTTTTTTGTTTTGTATTTATTATTTAGTATTAAAAGGTATTAATTATTCCTTAAAAATATTCTTGATTACTTATAATTATTTAGGTTCGCAAAGTTGAGATTCTAGAATTTCAAATTCTCAAACTCATATGATTTAATTAATTAATTTAAGCTTTTAATTATTTTTTAATTCAATATTTTTAATAATTAATTTAAACTAAAGCAACTATATTCTTTTTGTATTTTACATCTGATAGAGTTGCTATTAATTTTCATGAAATATTAATAAATAAATATCTTAAATAAAAACATATTCAACAAAATTTTAAATTTATGTATAAATTAAAAAGAAAACCATTTAAGCAGTAAAACAATAACTAAATTTTAAAAATAACAATAACAATAATTTATTGTAAATACTTTAATAAAATTGATAAAGTTAAGGTATTGAAAAACTCTGATCGCCCAAATTTAAGTCTCATCGTATTAAATATTATATATGAATTTTTCTTAAATTATTTTAAATTTAAGTTCCATCGTATATAAATTTTCTTAAAATATATTATGATTGATTAATCGTAAATTATACTTAAAGGTAAACTCATATAAAACAAAACTCTTTTTAATTAACAACAAATATTTATTATTTCTAAACATAAACAAAAACATTATTGATATTATAGAATTAAAAAAATACTACTGATTAATGTATCGATTAAAAAAAAAAAAGTCAGTGGAGGGAACGCGCTAGGAAAGCGAGTCCATTGATATTCCATTGGTAAGAAAATGATTAAACGATTTGTGCTTATCCAGTACATGATATATTAAATTTCAAACTCACTGGCCCACCGCAGGGCGCGTGTCATCGCGTGGGCTGGCTCTATTAGATGACCTAACCGACCGCTCTTTGCTCACTTACAAATTTAATGGGCTGAGAGCCCCATCATTTCCAATTAATCGCTCTTTATTTGTAGCCCGTCGGATCCGGGACTTACGGGATTTTGACATTTACCTCCTCCATTAAACCTAGCAAGTACGTTTTCATAAAAGAAATTAAACCCCTTCTAAGAGATGAGTGAAATTTAAACTCCAATATTCATAGCCTAATCTAACTTATTTTCAAATTTTTATTTTATATTATATTCATTTATATCATTTGAAATTTAAATATATTAAAATAGTAATAAAAAATATGTTAAGTTTGTATATATTTTGATTTTGATAAAAATGTATTAATTACTAAATATTTAATAAAAATATTTTTAATTAAAAAATAAAAATTTAAATTACAAATGAACTTCATAAAATTTGAGACTTATATCATGGATTTTGCCATATAATTGGTGCTTATAGGTTATATAGGCACGATGCAGTCTATAAACACCTTTAATTTAAAATAGATTTTATATTTAAACTATTATTTAGGCTTCGATCTAAAATTTTACTAAATAAAAAAAATCATATATTTGACAAAAATTCCTAAAACATTATCCAAAATAGATACGTAATGACAAAAACAACCAAACTAGGAAACAGTTTGAACTTCCTTGATTTAGACAAACTATTGTATAACCATGTCTTTTCAGCTCTGATAATATCCAATCCATCCAGTGAAGGTAAAGTACCCAAGGAGAATCCCATTTGGACCAAACATGGTTAAGTATATATATGTAAGAAAGACCATCCCTGACTTGGCTAGTGCATTAATAGATTTATTCATAGAAAAGTTCATACTTTCTCAACTCCACACAAAACTTTTATCACTGTTTCAATGCATCTTTTATCCTTTTTGCTGTCATCGCTTCTTCAATGGCTTATATACTCGAAATTTGGTTCATTCATCAGTAATAATTGGATTTCATGTAGATTAAACAAATGAAGACACCTCAATCAATGCAATAACTAGTGGTACTGTTGAAGAAATTACAAATACAGTAATATCAAATGGAATTTGGGTCCATAATAAAATTCAATTAGAAAGTTGTGTGGAAGTTTTACAGGGATCAAAGCATACCAAATAACTGTGCCAACCTATGAAGCAGAATTAAATTGGAGGAACAAAACATGACACAGTATAAACGAAATATTATCTTTTATCATCTCAAAATTACAATCATCACTCAATTTTGTTCTTATCGTCACTTTGAAAATCCAAAAGGAAAAAGGAAAAAAGATGTCAGCATGGTGAGTAGCTATATTAAGAAAATTCATAAGAGAAGTTAAAAAGTAGCAACAGAATTCTGCATACCTATTATTTGCCATTTGCAGATAATCTTATATAGATTTAGTTCATCAAACGACCTGCAGGTCAGGCATGCAAAGTTGTAAAACTGTAAAGATGATCAAAGGATTCAACAGATGTTATGACAAACAGTGTAGCTAACTTGTATAAGCCCCGCACCCATCATCTTTTTTCTCTTGGATTCTCCAATTTTGCACAAGGCCAGATGATTTTCATTCCCAAATCTTCCTATAATCTAGGCAAAGCTGAAGGGAGGTAGCTCCTGTTGAACAAGATCTTGCACCGTGAAACCACATATTATCTCATTGTTGCCAGCTCTATATCTGTTCCTATCTTACATCTTTGTATCTAGATTCTTGTACACAACTCGGTTTGACCTCTAATTTATGGCACAGGTCCAAGTGTTGTAAATGAGCAAATCACCTAATCGGATACTATATATCTACTAATCCTCTCGAAGCTCAAGTATCACAAAATCTAGATCTTCCTAGAAACAAAACAATTTACTCAAGGCTTGGCAGTAGATACTTTGATAATGAATGAGGTTCCGAATACTTGATCTAAGCCTGCCTATGAGTTAGACGAGGATATCTGACAGGGAAAAACAAAGCCCTAATCGGAAGTAACCAACTTTCTCAGAGCAAGGAAACATTTTTAACAGCTTATATGATGCGTTATCACTACACCTCCTCTCCAACAGGAAGGAGTCACTATTACTATCGTCTTTCCATAACTCTATTTCAAGCATAGCAGTCTTAGCAGTGTCAAGCTCCTAATCTCATCTTCCAATTCTCAAAGCATATAAGTATGCCCAAGCAGCTGACATACTATACTTGTTTAACCATATGAGAAGACAGCTCTTGGTCCACCAAATAGAACAGGAAACACTTCTGTTAATGAACTAATGCACATAAATGATGAATCAAAGCAGATGATTCAACTTTCTGTTCAACACTCAAGATGTCAGCCTCAAATATTTATTTTTTCCTTTCTAAATACTTGATTTTCTCAGGGTCTTGTGTTAATAAGCTAAACCAGAAGTGTTTAACTCATTGGGCACTCAACTTTTATTTAGCACAACCAGAGCCATTAAGGGCTACTAAATTACTTTAATCCTTCTTCACCTCTTAACCTTAATCCCTAATGTTTAATCTCCTGTTTGC
Organism: Gossypium longicalyx; assembly: GCA_025698465.1. NCBI lineage: Eukaryota > Viridiplantae > Streptophyta > Magnoliopsida > Malvales > Malvaceae > Gossypium > Gossypium longicalyx. The sequence continues at coordinate 91,949,728 of CM047004.1, forward strand.
ATAGCATTTCTTTATTGATTTCATACAAAAAATAACATCAATTAAAACATACAACTAATTTCAACTTCCTACCATCCTATAAAGGTTCCTCAGTAGAAAATAATAGTAGGATCTTATTTTTGTTGGTATAACCTTTTATTTCAGACAAATTCAATTACGATTGCCTCAAATACCTATAGGTTTACAATGTCTCTCGACATATTTAAAGTTATTGAGTCAACATAGTTGTTCTTCCACAATATGGTTCACATCTGGATTGCCTCAAATACCTATATGCTCACAATGTTTCTTGAATTGCCTTAAATACCTATATGCTCACCAGTTTTCTTGACATACTTAGAGGTTTTCAGTCAACTAACGTAAGTATAATTAGGAAAAGTTAAAGACTATGGAACTTAAAGAAATAATTATCCAAAATTTCAAGCTATGACCTTACAGGGTCTCAAGTCTACTATGTTTTTGACCAGAAAAAATGTAGTGATTGCAGCATCAACAAACATTGGAAAAAAGGAGGAGCTACTAATAAGGAAGGATTGTTGTTTCTAGAAGACTCCTTTCAATGAATTTATATGAAAAGATGGAAAAGAGAAATTTTAAACATGAGATAATTAACTAAGCAGCAGAAAAAGATAGCAGCTAGGAATCTGCAAGATTATATTTCACAAATAATTCATATACAATCTTATATGATTGAAACTTGAACTGTACAATAAAATAAACAGAGACATTTTCTACCATTACCTTTGATAAACAAAAATTAGATAAGAGAACTCCACAGGGCGTCAAATAAGGGGAGAAAGAAAAGGAAACAAGCAACAAAAGGCAGACACGACAAGAAGACAAATGATAGCTTATTTTGTGGTTAATTTTAAAGAGAAAATGAGAACTGGGTATCTAATTAGAGGCTAAATTTTAAAAGCAAATAGAAAGACAAGGAACTATATTGAAAGCTAGCTAGAGAAATAAAGGTGCTCTTATTCCTTGTTACCAAATTTCTTGGCAATGACAGGGCGGACATCATCAATGTCAACCAGAGTCTCTAAGAAGGGAAGTAATGAAATTAGTGCACAATCGGATGGATCATCAAACCAACTCTTAATAGGAATCCCATTATTCACTTGTAACCTGTAAACCTGAAACGAGCAAAGAAGATTCTTAAGAGACAATGCATTTTGATTTTGCTACTACACAAATAGCCTTTACCCAATTTAAGTGATATTAAGGACAGCAAAAGGTCCCCACAACTTCCTTAGACTGTTAATATAGGTTTTGGATAATGTGCTTGTTATTGTTGCTAGCAAAAAGATTCTCAAATGAACATTATACATCATTTCTAACTGTAAGAAGAAATGCCTCAAAATCTGAATCATTTTAATGACAAAGATATGCAGTCACTAAGTGACCACTCACCAGTTGACGTCAACATAACCTTAGCCTCAGCAAAATTAAATCTCACAAACACATTACGCATAATCTAAAAGAAATAAATGCTTTAAAAAGAAAACTTTGATTGCCAGGATGACAATTATAAGACTTGACTGAATCTAAAGGCAAGAATGATTAAGTTCGTCAGGAGTAAACATTAAGAGAAGTAGGCCGGTAAAATACCTGTGGTGAATTATCAATTATGGCAACTTTTGCAAGATCAACACCTAATACTGTTAAATCTTTAGTGTAACTTCCATCTGAAAAAATGCAAGATTCACGATAAACCCGCCGAGATATGAGCTTTCTATCTGGGTCCAGTATGTCCAATAGTTGTTCTGCATAAATGCTTTGACTTGCAGTGAAGATAACAACTTCAAACATTTCTGCAACTTTCTCCAAAAATTTATGGAGGTGAGGCCTCTGCTTTACATACACAATGTGCTCTTTCATGTTGAAAAAGACTGTAAAGGTGAAGTCAGCATCATCACAAGGTTCAAGTGTAGAGTGGACAAGAGTTTCTGCATGTATCAAAGCAAAGGAGATTAAACATTATACTAATATTTGTTATTAAATTTTTTAAGTCGCCAAGTTAAAAAGATGAAAAAGAAGCAAAAATCAAGTAATTCATGTATGTAGGAAGTTATTAATACCATCCAATACTTAAAAGTTTTGCAAAAATAAAAGGAATACCATTGCCAATTTATAACATCTTAAACCCCTGAAACTACTTGAAAAATTACTAGAAAAACTTCAAAATTAACCTCACTAACTGAAGAATACATCATGTGTGGTGACTATGACATGCACAGAAAGTATGCCAGAAAACAGTGGTTTACCCTAGACTGATTTCTAAAATTGGGAAAATAAATTCCCAAAAGGTTCTGCCAGAAAACAGCGGTTTACTCCAAGAGGCCTTATGGCTTTACATAAGAAGTGAAAGTGTGAAACAGCATGTTCAAACTCCATTTAAGAGAGCACAAAATTAGTCATTTGAAAGAAATGTACAGGCAGCAGTACCGGCAAGTGCTAAATGAATAATTGATTATTCCCAAAAACAAAAAACGCATGGTAGATAGCATACAAACCATGTATGTCTTACCATCCAAATCAAGCACAAGAGTTATGGGCTTCCTTCTCCGAGCTTCCATGGCAGTTGCAGCAGGCCGGAAACTTGACACTACATCAGATAGTTCTGGTAAACTTTTTATAAACGATTGTGGGTCAAAGTCATCTGCTTTATCAGAGTCAGAGTTAACATCAGAGTCCTCTACGCACGATCTCATCTGACCAATTGCTAGATGTATACCAGTATTATCTTGAGCCATCACGGCTTCCTCATGCAAGTTAACATAATTTATTTCATTGGCTTTGACAGTGTCCTCGAGGAAAGGTAATATCATGTATTGCTCAGCCACGTCAAACAACATGCTTGGCTCAGAACACTTGAAATCAGGAAATGCATCGGTTCCAGAGATGTTATCATCAACAGCATTTCCATCAAAAGGTATACTTGCAATTATCATGTCAGATATAAAGAAATCTGATACGTTACATGTCTGACTGCCAAATGAGCTTTTGTTATCATCACTATCATCAGTGCCTAGAGCCGACACTTCAGGGCCATCACTATTCCCTACCACAATTGAAAAAGAGATAACTGCATCAAATAACTATCTTAACCGAACATTGCAACTTCCGCAACATGAAAAGGTACCAACAACTCAGTCATTTGAATCCCACAAACCTCCATCCAACATGTGAAAGACTAGCATTAGAAAGACAATCATATAAGTAAACATAAGAACACTAAGGTGGCAGCCTTGGGCAAGAAGGCAAGGCAGTTTATCAAATACACAAAACTTCTAAACAACAAAGTTCATATAAGTATATAGCCCGATGAAGTGGAGAATGGAAATGAATTCATGCACTATAAAGTATTTTATTAGCCGAAACAAAAAATCACCTGCATTATTGTCAATATTAGGTTGATTGTTTATTTGGATTGACTCCAGAAAAGGAGAGAATATTGTCTCTAAGTTTGAGGCACAGCCGTGGGCAGTTTCCTGCAAATTAATAAACCATCATTAAAGCGAATGCAAAGTAAGTTGGAAGCCAGTCACCTACGCCATATCTTCAAAATGCAGAGCAAAAAGGAAATTAACAACTAAATTCACAAAGTAAGGTCCTAAAAGAAACAAAAACTTGCCATTCTCCCCACTGTTGTAGAATCGACAAAAACTGAGAGCTGTTTTTGAAGCTCGGAATTTTCTTCATCCAAAATTAGTTGCTGAACATCAGCCCCATCAGTTTCAAAACCTTGAAGGGCCACGTCTACATTTGATGAATCTATCAACAGTCAGCAAGCACATTAAAAGCCAAAATATCAAACATAATTTATCTTCCTTTTTTAAAGAAAAGAACAAGTTAAAGAAAGCCTATCATGCATGCATGCATATAAGTAAACAAATGAATTGAGTGAAGAACCAATAAGATTCTTGTGCTAGGAACTTCCTTTTTTAAAGAAAAGAACAAGTTAAAGAAAGCCTATCATGCATGCATGCATATAAGTAAACAAATGAATTGAGTGAAGAACCAATAAGATTCTTGTGCTAGGAAGCACCACGTAGAGAATAAACTAATAGGTTTAAAGGCAGGGAATACATGCAAAGGCATACATACAAGAAAGTATATTCTAATTTCCTATTATCTAGTTGATGTGCGCACTTAGTAAACTAGATAATAAGACACTTCAATGCGTATATGTAACAGTAACAATTAACATAGAGTATTAGACAAATATCAATCTTGTTCAAAGTAGCTTATTACCATCATGAGAGTTTTGAATGCATGAACTGAATTCAGCTCCTTGTTGGGAAACTCTGACATGACAGCATGGTCTTTTACAAATCACGCTAGACTTCTGACACACACGGAGACCATTTTTTTCTCTTAAAGAACCCGTGCTTGACTTGGCCTTCATTCTTAGAGATGGCATTTGATCTGCAAATGTTATATATTTCACAATCTCGATTCCGGAACATCAGTGGGAACCCCTCTATACAAACAAAACCAGTATTACATGAATCATCAAGGTAAGAAGAAAAGATATTAAAACAAATAATTTTCAAGCAAAACAATTGTGAACAGTAACATATGTATAGCACAAAAAAGGGGGATTGGAAATCAAAGTCCATGACCTTTTTTTCTAAGACTAAACTACTAGAGAATATTAACCTAATGAACTCGGTATAACAATGAATATCACAATTTTTAAACCTAGATCTTGATCTCTGTTAGATAAATATAGGGTTCATTGTGGTCTAGCTTCAGAAACAATCTTTCATACAAATAAATTTAAAAAGAAAAATAGCAACATAGCAAAACTATTCATTAAGAGATAAGAAAATAAGTACCCTTATCAAACAAAAAACAAAATCTTCAAGTAAAACCCACAAAAATTGAAGTCAACCCAAGTCTTCTAATTCCCATAAAAGCACAATAAATCTCATCAAAATAGCTTAATTAAACAGCAAAACATTTAAAAAAAACCCCAAAGTGATCAAAACCCTTTTCATATTAAACCCTAACAAAAAAAGACCCAGCTGAAATGACAGTTATACAGTTTAAACTATCATTTGAACAGTCATAAATTAAAAAAGAACCATAACTAAAGATCAGAAAAACAGTACAATAAAACAACAAAAAATCAGCTGAAAGAAAATTTATTTTAAAAAAATGGAATTTTTTTTTCTAGAGCATGAGAATAGAAGTACCTGTTTAGAAACTAAAAGGGCAAAAAAAAAAAAAAGTTTTTCTTTTTTTCTTTTTTCTGTCTTTGAAAGACTTATGTTTCTTGTTTTCTCTCTCTTTAACTTCCACGAACGGTCAAGACAAAGGTGAGAAGGGGCAAATGTCGGCTTCCATTGGATGATTTGGACGGCTGTGATGAAATTCTTAAAGCAACTTGGACCCTTAGGATTTTGGGGCGTGGGATTAGGACCAGCTCAGCCTGACGCGTTGACACGTGCAGTTTCATGGAAAGAGAGGGAAACTTTTGACGGGAAAATTGTGGAGGGAACGGTGTTTGATGTTTTCCCAAGTCGCATTTTGTGATACGTGTTGTGCACGTTTCTTTCTGTGCAATTTAATTAGCAATTTTTTTTGGGTGAATGTACCTCAGACTGATCAAATTAATCTCTATACAATTAAATTGATTAATTTAATCCCTGTATTATTAAAAAGAATCAAATTAAATCAAATTAAATTTGAATAGATTTAACTTTTGATATTTAGAAAAATCAGTTACGGTTTAACATAGTTAACATTTTTAAAGTTTCTATAGTTTTGTAAATGAAATATTTTAGTTGGAATGGGACAACAATTGAAAAAATAAAAATTCTCAATATATTTTTTATATAGTAAATGTTAAATCTATTACAATTTGAACTTATTTTATTTTTTTAATAGTATAGGGACCAAATTGATCGGTTTAATAATAAAAGAACTAATTTGATCCCATCCTTATAACACAAAAACCTCCCAAATATTTTAACCCAATTTTTTTAAAATGATAGCGATGATCGAAACAATCAATTTATTGATTTTTGAATTGATTGGTCTGATCAATTAAATTAGCTTAATTAAATAATATTAAAAATAAATAAAATTGATTCAACAAATTTTAACCCAGTTCTAAACGGTCTGCGATCAACTGTCTAACCGCTTTCTCTTTTAACTTAGATGTTGATCCAACTAAATGACCTAATCAAATTTAAACAACATTGTTAAATTGGGTTCATACCTTCAAGATATAGCCCAAAATTTAAATTCTATTTTCAAAATATTTTAATTTAACTTTTAAAGTATTAATATTGTATAAATTAAATTTAAATCAATTTAAATATTAAAAGTCAATTAGATCTAGCATTAAATATATTTAAAACACGAGATCAAATTGTAAATATATTTTATAATTTAGTCTATATGTTCTAAATATGCTAATATTTCAAGTTAAAAAAAATTAGTTAATACGATATTAATATTTTAAAATTAAGGGATGAAATTAGAAATAAAAAATAATCTAAAGACATAAAAGTAAAACTAACCCTCCTTAATTTATTTTTTTCTGTATAGTTCATTTTTAATTCATAAATAGGAGGATAATACATTTCAACTTACTTAAACCTACACTCTCTTACATCGACAATAATACCCATATCAATAAAACTAAATCTCAATCCACGCCCTTCTTAATTCACTTGTGTTTGTTAAAAAATTGTTTGCTAACATTAGTTGTCCCAATACATTTAACAAAACAAGGGACTCGTAAGGAAAGGGGGGCAGTTTTGGTATTTTACAGCTTACAAAAACTCGTGGCTCACATTTAATATATATAAGTATTCTTTTATATAAAAATTGCCTTTTTTGAGGTTGTCCATTGACACTACTATCAGCAAACCATTTGGTGTCTTATCCACTCTTATCATATTTTTTGTCAAATTTTTTGTCGGCATTTATTCGTAAAGCCTTTGCTTTTTTCTATTTTCATCATATAAAAATTTGAAGTCTAATTTAATTAGCAAATAAACTTAATTATTTTTTTTAAAATTCAAACATTTTTTAAGTTTTTTATACATTTAAAATTCATGCTGTAGACCATTTTCTTTGTCATATTTGCTAAAGCAGTCCTTACAATTTTCTACTTATATCCAATTAATGAGGCTATTATGTGATTAGGGATCACAATAAAAAATTAATATTATAATAGATTCATTAACAGAATTTCTGTATATATAAGATTTCAGTATACATATAACATTAATATATACATATATTCGTATCTATGATTTTAATATATATATACTGATACTCTTTATTTTATAAATAATACTCTTTATTTTATAAATAATTTAAAAAATTGTCATATATTTTTTTAATATTTTATTATATATTTATAAAATACTTGTCAATTTTTACATTACTTATTATTCTATTATATAAATGATAAAATAATAATTTTAAAAATTAAATAAAATAGAGTAAACAAACATATAAGGGTTTAATTTGTCCCTGTATCTATTTATAAAAATTTTGTTCATTTAGAACGAATGGATTTAAAATTTGAAAAATAAGTTTAAAACTATTGTGATGTGATTTAAGAATATGATTATTGAGTTTTAGTGAAAATAAAGGAAAACAAAAAGTGATCCTTATTCCAAAACAAAGGACAATGAGATAAAAGAAAGGGTCTTTATTAATTGACAAAAGTTGACGTGAATTGAGAGTGAGAGTGTACTGGTACTGTAATAACAGCAAAGATGTGTCTAAGACATGTTTAAACAAGATAAACCTTGATTAAGATAATGAAAAGAACAAGTACTAACAGCTCAGTTATTCATGTTTTAAAGGCGAGAGATTAGAAAAAGGGGGAGAAGAGTGTGAAAGGGTTATTAATCAGTCATCCAACAAAAAAACACAGTGAGTGTGGCAAAAGCAAAGGCATGGTGACGATAAAGTTTCAGCTACTTCTTACACAACGGCCATGCTTTTGTTTGTACTAAATAATCTCACAGATTCCTACAATAAATGGAAGTTGAGAGTGGAGAAAGAGGAAAACAACCCAAAAGAGAAAGATCCGTTGCTGCTTTGTCATCATCAGCTGCGAGTAATATGAAATCTATGGATAAAGGGAAACTCATTGCTCAATACAATGCGGATGCTGGGCTTATGGCTGAGTTTGAGCAGTCTGGTGTGTCGGGTAAGTCCTTTAACTATTCAAAATCGGTTCTTTATGCTCCACATAGTGTGCCTGAAGAACAAATAACTGCTTATCTGTCGAGAATCCAAAGGGGTGGTTTGGTTCAACCTTTTGGTTGTATGATTGCTGTTGAAGAACCCAGTTTTAGGATCATTGGTTATAGTGAGAATTGTTTTGGGTTGTTGGGTTTGGATTTGGATAGTGAGGATGAGATTAAAGGGGTGAAGGGTTTGATTGGGATTGATGTGAAAAGCCTTTTCACGCCTGCATCAGGTGATTCTTTGGCAAAAGCTGCCGCATCTAGAGAGATTTCATTGTTAAACCCGATTTGGGTTTATTCAAGGAGCACTCAAAAGCCATTTTATGCTATTTTGCATAGAATTGATGTGGGGGTTGTGATTGATTTAGAGCCTGCTCGGTTAGGTGATCCGGCATTGTCGCTTGCTGGTGCTGTGCACTCGCAGAAACTCGCTGTTCGGGCGATTGCTAGATTGCAGTCGCTTCCTGGTGGTGATATCGGAGTATTGTCTGATACGGTTGTGGAGGATGTTCAGAAGCTTACTGGCTATGACAGGGTTATGGTGTATAAGTTCCATGATGACGGTCATGGTGAAGTTGTGTCAGAAATCAGGAGGTCTGATTTAGAGCCTTATTTGGGTTTGCATTACCCTGCTACAGATATCCCTCAAGCTGCTCGTTTCTTGTTCAAGCAGAATCGCGTTAGGATGATCTGTGACTGCCATGCAAATCCGGTTAAGGTCATTCAAAGTGATGAGCTGAAACAGCATCTCTGCTTGGTCAATTCAACCCTTAGGTCACCCCATGGTTGTCACACACAGTACATGGCAAATATGGGCTCGATTGCCTCGTTAGTGATGGCAGTCGTTATAAATGGCAATGATTCAACAAAGCTTTGGGGACTGGTTGTCTGTCATCATACTTCGCCGCGCTATGTGCCATTCCCCCTTCGTTATGCCTGTGAATTTCTCATGCAGGCATTTGGACTGCAGCTATACATGGAACTTCAATTAGCATCACAATTAATTGAGAAGAAAATTCTAAGGACTCAAACCTTACTTTGTGATATGCTTCTCCGTGATGCCCCGTTGGGTATTGTTACACAATCCCCTAATATCATGGACCTTGTAAAGTGTGATGGGGCTGCACTTCACTACAGAGGGAAATGTTGGTTGCTGGGTGTTACTCCAACTGAGTCGCAGGTAAAAGATATAGCTCAGTGGCTGCTCACCACTCATGAGGATTCTACTGGACTGAGCACCGATAGTTTGGCCGATGCTGGCTATCCTGGTGCTGCTTTACTGGGTGATGCAGTTTGTGGTATGGCTACTGCCCGAATCACTTCAAAGGATTTCTTGTTCTGGTTCAGGTCTCATACTGCAAAGGAAGTGAAATGGGGAGGAGCCAAGCATCACCCGGAGGACAAGGATGATAGTGGAAGAATGCATCCGAGATCATCCTTTAATGCTTTTCTTGAAGTGGTGAAAAGTAGAAGTTTGCCTTGGGAGATTCCAGAAATTAATGCTATTCACTCTTTACAGCTGATAATGAGAGATTCATTTCGAGACATGGAAGAGAGTGGCTCCAAGGAGTTAGCTTGTGCCCAGCAAAATGATACTGAGACGGAGGGAATCAATGAAATCAGCTCAGTGGCATATGAAATGGTTAGATTGATTGAGACTGGAACAGCTCCAGTCTTTGGAGTTGATACAGCTGGTATCATAAATGGTTGGAATGCAAAAGTTGCAGAATTGACAGGTTTACAAGCAGATCATGCAATCGGGAAATCCCTAGCTGATGAAGTTGTTCACAAAGATTCTCGAGAAGTGTACAAAAATCTCATAGGAAGAGCTTTGCAAGGTAATCTCATCCTTGTTTAATGGTCGAGGACATTCAATACGAAATGAATTTTTTTGTTTTTGACTCAAAATCATAGTTCCGCACTTGTTTTTTCATTCATATTTGATTCAATGCTCAGTTTGTGCATTTGGTGTCCTTGCTATTTCAAACATATATTTAAACACAGTTATTTACATTTTTCAAATGATATGGTAACTCATGTTTACCTAATAAAATCCAGGTGAGGAAGACAAGAATGTTGAGTTAAAACTCAGAAATTTCGAGCCTCATCGGAAAAATGCAGTAGTTTATATCGTGGTCAATGCCTGCACAAGCAGGGATTACGCAAATGATATCATTGGTGTATGCTTTGTGGGTCAAGATATCACATCTGAGAAAGTCGTGCTGGATAAGTTCATCCGTTTGCAAGGAGATTATAGGGCTATCATACAAAGTCTTAGCCCTTTGATCCCTCCGATATTTGCTTCTGATGAGAATACTTGCTGTTCTGAATGGAATGCAGCCATGGAAAAACTGACTGGCTACAGCAGAATTGAGGTCATAGGTAAAATGCTAGCTGGAGAAATCTTTGGAGGTTTATGTCAGCTCAAAGGCCAGGACTCGATGACTCGATTTATGATCATGTTGTATCAAGGAATTAGTGGTCGGGATGCTGAGAAGTTTCCCTTCAGCTTTTTCGATAGAACAGGGAAATTTGTGGAGGTTTACATAGTGGCAAACAAGCGGACTGCTGCTGATGGGAACATAATTGGTTGCTTCTGCTTCTTACAGGTTATTGTGCCTGACATGCAGCAAGCTAGTGAAGAACACAAGCAAGAAGACAAAGAGTTGTTTACGAAACTTAAGCACTTAGTTTACATGCGACAAGAGATGAAAAATCCTTTGAATGGTATTAGATTTACCCACAAACTTTTAGAAACTACAGCCATTTCTGAAAACCAGAAGCAATTCCTTGAGACTAGTGATGCTTGTGAAAGACAGATCTCAGCAATAATTGAGGATATGGACTTTCGAAGGGATGATGAAGGGTAAGTCCAGATTCAGTTCCATTATCTGCATAATATGACCCTTGTGGTCTCAACATTACTTCAGTTTGTTCGTTTTGCTCATCATATGCAGCCATCATGGTTTGATATGTATCACAATACGTACTAATGTCTAAATCATTTCAGCAGCATGGAGCTGAGCATGGAAGAATTTGTTCTAGGGAATGTTCTCGATGCTGTCGTCAGTCAAGTCATGATTTTGCTTAAAGAAAGGAACTTACAACTCTTTCACGAAACTCCGAAGGAAATCAAGGCACTATCTTTATACGGTGATCGAATTAGGCTCCAGCTAGTCCTATCGGATTTCTTGCTTAACATGGTGCATCATGCTCCTTCTCCAGATGGATGGGTAGAAATCAAGATTTCACCTGGTCTAAAGCTACTACGAGATGGTAACGAGTTTCTCCGATTACAATTCAGGTAACTGCAATTATGTCACTCTTTGCCTCAGTTTTTGCTATGCTATGTTCCACGGTTTGTCCCATCAGAAGGTACTCTCGAGTAACAGTGTTGCTTTTTCCATGTCCCTGTAGGATGACTCACCCAGGTAAAGGCCTTCCTTCCACTCTTATTCAAGAAATGCTCGAGAGCGGAAATAGTTGGATGACGCAGGAAGGACTAGGGCTAAACATGTCACGGAAGCTTCTAAACAGGATGAATGGACATGTTCGGTATGTCAGGGAACATAACAAATGTTACTTCCTCATTGATCTCGAAATCAAAACGAAAGGAAGACAAAAAGCATCACTAGTAGAACAACACTACTAATCTCTTCAAAGGAACCCTCTCTGCTCTAAGTATGCATCAATGGGGTCACATAGATATTGATCTTGCACCCAAAGCCCACAATTTCATGAGGTGAAGCCTGTTTGTCCATCAATGCTGGTATGAGAATTGAGAATAATCGTGTGAGTACATACATACATATTCTATATCTATATATATTATATATGTATATATACATATCTTTGTTTCAGCATAAAGCGAAATGGAGAGAAGATGCTGGGCTTTGCTAGCTGAAAATAACGAGTTGAAATGTAAGAAACCCCGTGATATTTGTGTAATAATGGTGGCAATGTTGAAGTGAGCCTGCTCATATCAGAAAAATTAACTTCAAATATTTGCTCTCTCCATAAATCCTGGATCCATCCCTATTCAAGAATATTTTCGAATGACTTATCATTTATAAAATATGTATTCAAACTATTTAGAGGACAAATAATTGAAAAGTGAAGTAAAAATTGTTAATTTTACAATTACGTACTTTTAGTGTCTACCACCGATAATCACGTCGACTGTAATAACATTCATTTTATACCAACAATAAACTGAAAGCAAATCACAATTTAGGACATGTATCACTTCCCTGAGATGAAAAAAAATGCTCACTACGCCTGCAGCATGCATAGAGCATAAACAACCATTGTCAATTGCATCCATTTCATAGAGAACCAAATTATGTGATAAACAAAAACAGTTTGTATTCTCAACTATACAATTTTCTGTTAATGGCACTAGTGTTACATCCCTAGCCATCAAAATCTCAACTCTCACAACGCTTATGTCCATTTCGAAACCCCAAAATAGAGAGGCCAAGGCAGAGACAGAACAATGATGCAGAAACCCCACCATAACATCCTCTCAAATACAAGACAAAAAGATATTGATGCGTGCACAAACCACAATGAACCTACAGTTTCCATGTTCGAATGCTCAGCTAGCTTGGACTACACAAAATCTGCATCCTGTCAATAGTGGGTTCACCTCTTCCTATGTTCTTACGGTCGACTATGTACGAAATATGTTAGCCTTCACTGCCCCATGAATTTGGTACAAGGGCAAAATCTCCTGATATTAAGCTGCTAGAAGGTTTCAAGCTCCTCGCCAGCATCTTTCTTTTTGGGGCTACCTGAAGAATCACCCGAGGGTAACCCATTTGGCTGGCGGATGATATTCAAACTAGAGTGTAAATGCTCTGGGATGGTCTACAAAAAAGGGGGAAAATAAGTCCATTGTTATTATCATGTTTAAGAAAGTCAACGCTTGAATAAAAAGATTCTGATACTTAAGTAAAAAATGGCCGAATCCAGTCAGTTATTGAAAGCCCTTAGGAGTAAGTGTATAGTTGTAGGCTATAATATAAAAGTAAGAATACCATATTACAATGCTACCTGATCGCCACCATCTGGACCTTCAGAGTGAAAGAGAATTGGGCGGCAGCGCTTATCTTCATTCATCAAGCTTGAATTCTGAAAGTGTGCAACAAGAGCTGCCTTTCCCTGGATTCGAGCATATGCCAAAGAAGCAACTTTCTCGCTATTAAACTTCTCCCACTTCTTTCCATTAAATGCCTGCATATAGTATAATATAAATCAATCCAAAGGAAACATTCCAAGGCTTCAATTACAAGCTTGCGTTCCCTTTAATAATAAGCAGAAATTTTCTTCGGAAAAAAGGTTAAATCCAATTATCCTAAATTCACCTAAATGCCTAAGACGCAAAAGTCGAAAATATATTAAGTCAAAAAAAAAAAGAAAAAAAAGCAACCTCATAAAACGGTATAATGTGTGAAGGAGACAGCATATTGATAAAGGCATAGCCCACATTGCACTTATTCTGCATCACAAATGAGAATATCCATCAGCTGCAATTGAACTTAGAAGTCTAAACTGCAAATCAGATCCCGGAAGTCATTACCTTAAAATCTATTGGCAAATAGAGAAAATCGTAAGTTCCCTGATGATTTTCATCAATGGCAGCCAGCAACATCTTTGAGGTATACCTGAATATCATAATGAAATAGAAATAGTCAAGGCATCAGTATTTCAAACATATTGACATGTAGTCAATATTCATAAACCAGCAGATTATAGAGGATGAACCGACTTATTTGGAATATTTTTTATCATCAGAGTTGTTCGAGTATCTTCACCGCTAATAATTTTATCCAAGTCCAGCTGAAACTGCTTTTTGTTATCCAGCTGGTTCCGATTATTTTCAACCCGTCTGCTCCGGCCACGCTCAGCCAACCCCTCCATACTGTTTGGCAGTAGTCCTGGGTATAGGCCATTGCCTAAAAATACAGGACTCAACCTAGGTGAAGACATCATTCTCATACTTGAACCGTTCTCTGACACATTCCGTGGAATGCCAATACCTGAACTCAGAGGAGCACGAGAACCCATGTTAACCATAAAACCTTCATTGTGGCCTACACTCATGCCTCCAAATGTAGCAGGACTAATGAATGAATTTTCTGATGATTCTGGGAAGAAACCAAAGTGCCTTTCCAGAGGAACACCAGATGGAGCAGATCCCATGTGATGATGATGGTGGGATGAGCCTGAGAAAGATCCTTGCCGACCTGTGTATGGAAAGCCATGGCCATTTCCATTGGATGAAAATGGATGTTCCATAGATGATGTTGGCCAGACTGAAGAGTTTGTGCGATCTGTATATGAATTTGGATTCCCCCAAAGAAATTGTGGCCCAGACAATGTTTCCATCCTGGAACCATTTGACGGACCAAAAGTAGGTATGGTTCCATGGTATTGGCTCAACTTTGGCTCTGGAAGAGAATGGGAAAGTTGAAACCCGGCTCCATGGGTTGAATTTGTATTGGTTAATGCATGCTCTACATGACCACCCCTTGCTTGGTCCTTGCCAATCGGTGCAACTTTCACAGAGCTCGACACTTGAGGATGCAGAATAGAAGCCAGACCAGATAATTGATTGCTGGTAGTTGGGCTCATGGTCCCAAAAACAGGGGACTTGCTAAAAGAATGCATTGGACTATGCTCTATAGGACTGTTAAACTGTGCCCAGCTACCTGTCAGGAATATTGCAACATCCTCAGTTTACAAAATAAATCCCAGACAATCAAACCATATGCACACAAATGATAGAATGTAGCTCAAAGCCCTACCTGGAGGAGAATTGGTAATCGGAGAACCAACTTGATGTCTAAAACCCCGAGATTCATCTTGTTCAAGATCTTGACTAAGTTGCAACATCAAACTACAAGTTGAAAAAGATTAACAATCAAATATTTTCATCATTGCTATATTTCCAATAACAACAAAGCAAGAAATCAAACAAACAAATAGTAACCGATGGTAAACACAGAATAAAGAGAGTTTTCTAAATAAAGAAAAAGAGAATGTCGATAAAGTCTAGCACGCAGCAGCCAAGATAAATGATCCATATAATAACACTTGAACAAGGCCACAACTGCAGTAGTTCTCATAGTTTCTATTTCCTTGCAGAGTTTTAATTTACAATCTACCTCTTCCAATTAATAGCTTTTGTGCCTTGGTACCAGTAGAAGAGCAAATAGCAAAACACTATCAGGTCACATAGAGAAAAGGAACAGCCCAATGCTGTCACAGTGTCAAATATTATGAGGAAAGACTTATTTAAGAGGGATGACAAGATTCATCAAATAAAAGAAATTACAGTTTTATACATTAGTACTAATATAAGTACAAGGTACAAGATATACGCACTTGCGACGAGCTCCTCCAGGGCGACTAGGTTCAAGCTTAATACGTTTACCGGCTATATCACTTCTATTCAGTGACTTAAGAGCTTGTTCTGCAGCTCTAACATCATAAAACTCAATGAACTTATGGTGTCGCTTGTATGGCGTTTCCCTTATCTGTTTTTTAAGCGATGAAAAAACTTGTTTCAGAAACACTAAACATGCAGTCTCATGTTTGAAGCAAGGAAACATTTTCAGAAAAGAGAAAAAAAAAAAAGCATCACCTCTTTAACCTCACCATAAACCCCAAATATTTGACGAAGATCTTCATTTGAAACAGATGGATCCAAATTAAATACTACTAAAGTTCCTTGATTAACATCCTTCTCTGATGGATTATCCTGATGCAGTATAGATTACAAGAAAAGTAAAAGGAAAAGGTGTTAATAAAAACAAAACATGGCAGAAGAAATTATTCGGGAATAAAAATGCTCTAAACCTTAGGAATTGAGAAGTGAATGTCAAGTTTTCTCCGTCTTAGTGGCTTGTTCTGTAATGCACGCATAGCTGTTCGAGCAGCACGAATGTCATAATAGGATATCATCACAAAGCCCCGATGTTTACATGCTGTGTACAGAGTTCTAATATCACCATATTGCTGCAAAAAGGAGAAAAATAAATGTAACAGTTGAATCAGAAAAGGTTGGAAGTGACTTGTAGTTCTCGAGCATCAAAGAGCAGAGAAACAACAGGTTTGGATCGATAACCGTATAATCTAACAATTCAAAATTTCATTCTAGAATTAAGGGAACATATAGTTACAATTTCAAATTGCCCCAACTAATTTTAACTTGAAAAACTGGAAAGTTTCTAAATCAGAACACTTAGTCGATTCCAGCATCTAAAACCCGCATTTCTGGTTCTAAGGGCAATGTATTACAATTTCAAGCAATGCATATATGAAAAACGGACAAAATAATGGAAGTATTTCCAAAAGCAGAATGCCTTTTACACAGCAGCCCTGAAATTGCGGTGTCAAGGAATGTCATCGGAAATAATTTGAAGAATTAATTACCTCAAAAAGAGCTCTTAATTCAGAATCCTCAACATTGCTATTTATATTACGAACAAATAATGTCCTCGAAGGATGTTCTCCATACGGATGTTCCCCAGCTATAGTTCCAACACCATTTGGAAGGCCATAATGGGGCATGCCATTCGCAACAACAGCATCAGAGAGACTCACTTTTGACATGCCGATGGTCAGGCTCTCCTGTGGATCAGTTTCTAATTCCATACCTCCACCGCTACCAAAAAGATCATACTCCTCTAGATCTTCCAGTGAATTAGGCAACCCACTTAAATCAAAATCATCCATTATGCCTGCTAAAAGCTCATTCTCATCATCAGGAAGCAAGTTTCCAAGTGCATGAGCTTCAATATCCCCGAGTGGATCATTGCCTTCCACATCTTGATGTAGGTTATTTAGATCAGATGTAATACCATCAATAGATTGATAATTATTGTCCGTATCATTTAAGTTCACTGCATATAGTCAAAATAAGGTCAGTCTTTCCTTAATACAGTATATAGTCTTTAAGCAAGTGCTAACACTTACATTTTTCATGTGGAAGAACAGGCAATGAGCTAGAAAAGAGGGTAGCATCAGTTGAGGCATGGTATGCATCAGAACCAGATAAAATCCCCCATGCACTTTCCACTTTCTTAGATGCATTTGCTGTTGGAATCTTAGTAGGATCTAGACCACACACAATTAAGAAGACCAATTAAATAAAAAAACACACACACACACACATTGCGCATTGGCAGTATAACATGAACAATCGTAAAATTACCTGAAACCAAATGGTCAACAGACTGCTTCATTGCATTGCCTTTTTCTGCCAAGAACAAGGGAACAAAATATATATCAACCTTATGAAACATAGATCATTGCATGCTTGACAACCAATTTGCTACTAAGAATAGAAAGAAACATAATCTCAAAAGTCTTCTGAAGGGAACATGGAAAAGTTAAATATAAAGTCAAAACCAACAGCCTACATAATTAACTTTGAAAGATCCTCACACCATGAAACATGATAAAATAATATCACAAAAAATCCAGACCTTTTAAGCCTAAATAAGTTGAAGACTTCAAAATGGAATTGAAGTTCAAGTAAAATTCAGAAGTCTTATCGTTTTTTTTTATCTATTTACTAACCTAAGTTCTGATTCTCCAAATTCATCACTGTATAAAAGTGAGACGAATAACAAATCCAAAGTCCACAGGAAAAAAAAAAAAAACCTTCAGCAAAATTAAGATTATAAAAAGGTCCAAAAGGCACATAGTATAGTTATATATTTGTTAGGTATAGCAGCTGAAAAATCAGTGCTTTGAGCAATACTCCTACAATAGCAATCAAACTATTCTTTAATATCCAATATCAAAAAACAATAACGGCAAACTCAAAGACAAACAAAACCCAGAAAGATGCTAACTTTAATATCAAGGCTCAAACTTTTTTGCTCAAAAACAAAAACCTAATTCACATTAGACCCAAAAAAACATAATTTTTTTTCAATATTCAAATAAAAATCATAAAAGAAACCCACCAAAACAGTAAATTGGACATAAAAGAAAAAAAAAAAAAAAGATTACCTGAATGAGGTTCAAAGAGTGTGAAAATTTAAAGGGAAAATAATTTAACTGATTTTCAATAGAAAGACTCTCTGCCACGATCACACGCAAAAAAACAGAGAGAGCCGTGAAGAGAGAGAGAATTTGAAGTAAAAAGTACTTTGCTTTCTCTTTCCCTCTTTATAAGACTTTAATGGTGTTTTTTTTTTCAATTTTTTCTTTAAAAAAATAATTTTCTTTGTGAAATAATGATGATTGGACGAGTGGAGTTAAAAGAGCAGAGAATGATTGAAATGGAGAAAGAGAGAGAAATAGAAAAGGTCAAATTATTCACTCAGTCACTGTAGTCTTCTCACTATTGAAATTTAGTTCTTTTATTTTTAATTCTAGTAATTTAAGTCCTTATACTTGTCTGCTTTAAAAATTAATGTGCAATTACTGAATTTGTTAACTTATTTATATTAAATTTCGATATTCATTACCAATTTTTATTTAAATTTTAAATTAAATCTTTAAATATTAAAATGTCATATTTTAACCGGTTAGAGTCTAGGCCTTCAACGAATTGTCCTTGAGATAGATAGTATGACTGCAATCCGGTTGATTCAAGATGAGTCGAATGAGTTCCACCATTCAGCCGTGTTAAGAGCTATTAAAGAAATTATTCAACATCCTTGAATGATTAGGGTGACACATATACTCAGAGAGGGTAACAGAGTAGTTGACGAATTAGCAATAACGACATTTTCAAGGCCTCTGAACATATATAACTGTATGCAACCTTCGAATGAAATTCTTCAAAAGCTACATGATAATCGCTCTGGAATAACTTAGCCTCGCTTAATCTAGTTATAGCTTTATCTTTCTGTATGTACCAAAAAAAAACATATTTTCAAATTTAAAAAAAATGTATCGATAGCATTTTGAATTGGATTTTAATTTTAAATTTATACAAAAAGAAACATCAAGTTTTTTAATTAAAAAACAGAGGAGCTAGACCGTCAAATAATATAGGAACAAATTTTTTAAAGTTAAAATAGTATAGAGACTAGAAGTATAAATAAACCAATAAAAGAATTGTGTTGTGAATGTGGGGAATTTAACTGTATTTAAATATATTTTTGGGGTCCGAAAAACACGTTCGATAAAATATAAAAAACAAATATAAAATATTTTTACTTTGTGGATAGAGTTGAATTCAAACTTGACCCGGCGTTGAGGTAAAATTGCAAAATTGCCATTAAGTTGAGATTGGTGGAAATTGTGGGGATGAGGACGTGGATACGATAATACTTGGACTTTTTTGGTATAAAAAATTAAAAGTTAAAAGGAAATGTTCAAAATAAGAGAATTTAATAAAGAATTGGAAAATTAAAAGATAATTTTTTTTACTAAAAATACCAATTTTTATTTACTTTGGTACGTAAATTAAAATGGATAATGTGTTGATAAAAAGCATAAGGATGACGTGGCAGGATTAAATCCGTAGATAAGCACCTTTTTTTGTTCACACTCTAGACAGGTTTACAAGTCAATAATGTTTATCTTTGTGTGATCCGATTTATTATTGAAAATTTAATATTCAATATATTATTTATATTGAACCTGCAAGAAATCGTGCATTAATTAGAATATTTTATAAATATTACTTAATTTGTATTAAAAGTTATTTGATGCTTTCTAAAATCAAAAAGCTTTTATACAATATTTATAATTTAAAAGATTTATTAAATCCAATAATCATATTTTAATAGTTTTTTATTAATGAGGGAGGCTTAGAAAACAGGGGAAATTATTTTATGCATTTTCCCACCAATGATATTTTAGGAATTTTTTCATATATTTGATATATAATTTTAGTTTTTTTATCTTAAACTCTAAATCTTAAATTCAAAATCTTAAACTTTGACCTTAAACTTCGAATCTTGAACTCAGAACCCAAACGTTGAACCCTAAACTTACAATCTTAAGGGTTTGAGGTTTAAAGTTTAAAGCTCAAGTTCGATGCTCAATTTTAAAGTTTACGGTTCGAGGTTCAAGATTCGAAGTTTAGATTTGAGTTTAAAATTTAACTTTTAAGGTAAAAAAATTACCATAATTAAAAATATACTATAAATGATGTGATGTAAATAGTCTATAAAACAATTTATCGTCTTTTAGATTAAGGAAAGATTTATAAAACGGAATATATATTTATATCTTAAATATTGAAAATAAGGAAATTTAATTTAGTTTACTAAAAATAAAGGGCACCAAAAGGTGATAAATAAATTATCATGATGAGATATAATCATAAAATAATTAGTGGGTCACAATCAAAAGCATATTACAAGACAATAATTTTGTCATGTATGAGATTATATAAAGATTTGATACGTTGTTATTGTTATATTTAAATATTAGAATTAAAATTAAAACATGACATATATTTTATAATATAGTAAAAATAATCATATTAAAATAAATATATGAAGATTTTTAATAAATTAATACACCAAAGTTTAACCTTATATATTATACAAAATTAATAATATCATCGATAATACATAAAATAATATAAATCCTATTATATATATCACCAAAATGTTTTAATCACAAATGGTGTGTAAAAGTTCGTATAAAGTAACATCTGATAATATAAATTCAGTCTTTGAGTTCTATCATTGAGACAACCTTTTTTTCTCTAAGAATATGCTGTCGGAATATTCTGTTTTTATTTTATTTTATTTTATTTTATTTTATTTAAGTGATGGTTAAAATATGACAAATAAAAACTATTGATTTTCCTTACTGTATCATACACTGTATCGAATAAGTTATTAACAATTGATTAAATGTTGTATATATGTAGTTTTTTATTTGTTTTGAAAGTATATATATATAATTTTAGGGATAAATCATAAAATTATATATGAATTATGGTTTAATGTATAATTGTATATATGAATTTTGATTTTGTATAATTTTATATATGAAATTTTAATTTAATTAAATTCTTGTAAATTATTAACACAATTATTAACATTGTTTTATGTTTATATGTTGCATACATAAATAATTATATTTGTTCAATATAAAAATAAATCGATGTATTATTTCTTTAAATGTGTTTGATTAAATCAAAATTAAAGTTTTAAGTATACATTTGAGCCACAATTAGAGTTTACGTATATAGTTGCACATGATATTAAAGTTCATGATGCTAAGACAACACATTAACAGATCCAAAAGTTCTCTTTATTAAATTGTCAAACCAAAAAAATGAAAGTATTTACACCACTTCAGTGGCAAATTACTCTTGGCATTGCCAAGTACCACTTAACAACTCTCAACTTATCTTGTCTCAACAAAAAATATAAAAGAGAAAAAGAAAAAGCAAAAACGAAAGAGGGAGAGACGAGTAAGAAGAAAGGAAAAGAATAATAATAATAATAATAAAGTTAAAAAAAAAACAAGTTTTAAATTACGAGGTGTTGAAACGAAAGCCACGTAAGCATTTAATAGGCCACATTAGATTTTCATAACACCATTAATGTCAAGTTAGATACAGTGATCAAAACGTTACAAATTAGTAATGTTAATGATCAAGACATAACAAATTAAAGTTCATTGACCATAATGTAATCTAAACCATACATAAATAATTATTTTTGTAGTTTATCCGAACCTTTTTTTTAAATAACCAATATTGTTATAAAATTGTTTTTAATGTAATTTTTATTAAAAAATCTAAAAAGAAAATCAAACCCATAATACATTTTCAAGCAGTGAGACTTAAATTTAGGACACCAAAATCTTCCCAGCCTCAATTTTATTATTTTAATCAAAGTTTGATTTATTTTTTTACATTAAATTTTAGAAACTTTTCATACCAAATTTTTTTTGATTGAGTTTGTTTTCGGTTAACTCATGTTTATATCGTTCTAAAATTATTTATTTTTTAATAGTTTATATAAATTCTTAAAAATAAACCATTTAAAAGTACAATGTCAATATTTGATGTGCTTAACGGGGGTGTTGATTGTTTTAATTCTAAAAATAAATATCTATTTAAATCGTATATAATATGTCTGGTTGAGTTAGTGTCACGAATTAATTTGACATTGATTTAATTGAAAAATAACTAAAAATTACTTCTTCTTTTTTTAACAAAATAATAAGTGTAATTTTATCATTTTGTACAAAAAATTTACAAAATACCTAAAGTCATCATCAACAAATCTTAATTTGACTAATTCAACTCATGTTTGATTTAATTTTTATATAAATTGTTATAGATATATTTTATAAGACTCTAGTATCTATACTATAGGTAAGTGTACCAATTTAGTTTTATTATTATTATAGACACTATATCAATTTAGGCCCTCTGATTAATTTATGGAAAACACAAATGCTATCTTTGCAATACTATCTTTTAAGTATGTAGGATAGAATCACTTTTTCTTCAGATATTCTATTCAAAACTTCAAGTAGCCTCTCACAAATTTGAGAAATAAAATTGAAACAAATAATACCTCTTAAAGGCTGATATATAATAATTCAAACTCATTCAAACAAATTATAGTTCTTGAAATAATAAAGTTAATGAAACCCCATGTACGCAAGAGAAATATAATAATTACAAATGAAATATTTGTGTAACACCCCTAACCCATATCCGCTGCCAGAACAGGGTTTCAGAGCATTACTACCATTTACAGATCACTAAAAAAAATTTAAATACTTACCGATTCAATGCATCATATAAATAAATATATTACCATTCAATCAACGAGTTTGACACTTGTATAAGCATCAAACAAAGAACATTGTTAATATACTTGCACATATTTCATATAAATTTAACATTGATATATCTATTTTCTCGACGTATCGCACTTGAGTTTAATAATAGTCTCAACTTACATAATTTCCTTGTATCAATATATCAAAGATAATCATATATGTACATGTCATGAAACATATCATGCTCTTACCGTTTCTTCATAAGCATATATCATTCATTTCATTATATCAATATTTCATGCTCCATCATTTCCATATATTTTATGTATATTTATTCCAGAAATAGCTTATATCAAACTTAACATAAATTATATTCCATGTACTTATACTTATTTCTTTTATCTATCTTCATAATTATTTCATACAACTATTTTGTACATATATTTCCATATGACCAGTTCTTGTAAACATTTCACACGACTATTTCATATAACCATTCGTCATCTAATACATATTACCTGAATATCAATTGTTCAATAGATGTCATCGCGTCTCCCATCCACGATCTTATTTATCTTTAACATGATGCCATAGTGTCTTTCAACTATGGTCTTACTCATTTTTTTGTCATGTTGCCATGGTATCTTTCAACCATGGTCTTATTCATTTCATGTCACGCTGCCATGGTATCTTTCAACCATGGTCTTATTCATTTTCTATCACGTTGCCATGGTATCTTTCAACCATGGTCTTACACATTTCATATCGAGAGCACACTCCGCGAACCTCATCCTTACAAAGGGGATTACCACCAGCTAAATCCTCAATATAAACTCATAGAGTATTGTCGGGATTACCACCCATCGAGCTAAATCCCTGCAACGACAATTACTCTAATGAGCTTGAATCTGAATTACAGTCCAAAGCTAAATTTAGACCCTAATTCGGATTACCCGTCGTCGAACTAAATCCATTTTACACATATTCTTCGGGAGGGCTATATCGGGATAGGATCACCCGTCCAGCTAGATCCTTTTTATTGTCAATTCCTTTTCAGAGATCCATCGAATTTTCCTTTCATTCAATCGGGATTTCTTCCCATTTTATCAAATACATCAATGTTTCATAAATTTCCATACAATGAACATTCGAATCATATTCACATCAATAACATACATTTAAAGCATTTAAGAATATAATTCAAGTTACACGAACTTACCTCATTGCTTATTTGTGTGTATAATTTCATTAATCCGATATCTTTTCTTTTCCACGATCAAGTCTCATATTTGAGTCATCCGGATCTTTATAAATAAATTCGATCATCATTTTCATTCATTTCATATTCTAATGCATTTAATTAATGATCTAGGAAAAATTACTATTTTGCCCCTAAACTTTTAATTAATGACGATTTCATCCTTAGGGTTAGGAAAATAAAATTCTTGCAATTTAATCCTTATTTCCGGCTATTATTCTCATACATATTGATAACAATCCATGAATTCTATAAAATATCAAATTTTCCATAATTTCAACACATTTCAATTTAATCCCTAAAACATGTTTTCCCCTATCTTGAACTAAATTAATAATTTCATTCAATTTTGTAATTTAAATAATAAAATTAATCCATTTCATGCAATTTGGTCATTTCTGGCTTTTTACAAAATTTCCCATAAAGTTTTACTTTTATTCAATTTAGTCCCTGAGCCTAAAATATGCAAATTAGCCATGCTAGATGAATATTCATACATGTTTTTCCTCCTCCTCCTCTCCATTCCACATCCTTAATGTAGATAACACACTTGTAAGTAACATTATCCATAATTTTTATTATTTACTTTTATGAATATTCAAGCTGTCTATCTGCATCATAGTCACTAAATTATTTATATCTGGAGCTATAGAACTCCAAATTAAGATCCGCTAATTTTCCCTGAAACTAGACTCATATATATTATTACCATAAAATTTTCAGAATTTTTGGTTTAGCCAATAAGTACAGTTTATTCTTTAAAGTTACCCCTGTTCTGCCATCTGACAGTTCTGGCCCTTCTTCACTAAAAATTAATTACCTCCTCATACAGAATTCGAATGATGTTCCCGTTTGTTTCTATTGAAAATAGACTCATTCAAGATTCTAAAAATATAAATTTAAGTCTCTAATTATTTCTATCCAATTTTTGATGATTTTCCAAAGTCAGAACAGGGGAACCCGAATTCATTCTGACCTTGTCTCACAAAATTTATTATATCTCATGATTTACAAATCCATTACTTACACCGTTTCTTCTATGAGAAACTAGACTCAATAAGCTTTAATATCATGTTTTATTCATCCTATAATTCAATTTCTACAAATTTTGGTGATTTTTCAAAATTAGAATACTGCTGCTGTCTAGAACTGTTTTAGTGCAAGATATTAATTACCATGTTGTAACACCCTTATTTTCTTTTTCTACATCATTTCTCATCACTTTCTCTTATTTTCTCTTCACTAACATATCAAGAACATAGGACCTTATGTAAGAAAGCTCTACTATAACATTATTTCCATGCTTTGTTAATAATAACAAACTTAAAAACATATTGAAATCTTGATGTACTTACCTTTTCTTATTGACTTCAATCTTTAACTTGATTTTTCTCTCTCCTCCAGCTTCAATTTCTTAAATCCAACTTGATATTCTTGCTCCCCATCATCTCCTTGTTATCTTTCTCTCTTAGTAGCTATGGAAATTCTTTTGATTTCTAGGTGAAAATGGTGAATTTTTGGTGGAAGGACCAAATTGTAAAGAAAACAAAATTTCTTTCTTTTCCTTCTCTTCTAACGTTGGTTGCATGGGAAATGAAATGTGTTGTTAATTCTTCATCTTCCTTCCTTTTATACTAAATAAATAATAATAATATAATAATAAACATCTCATAAAAATATTAATAAAATAATATTTATCTAATTAATTAATTTAAAATATCATCAACATAATCATTACATTCTAGAATTCTCTCTCTTACTAATTGACCATTTTACCCTTCATGATCTTTTAGAATTCCATCCTTGAGTCATCACTTAATTTGGTAAAATTGCGATTTAGTCCTCATCATAATTTTTTTACCTATTCAATTTGGTCCTAATTCATCAATTTTTCTTGGTTTCTAGATCATTCCACCCTTAAAATATTTGCACTATTAGTCCTTCAACTTTTTTATATTTACACTTCAGCCCCTTAAATTTTTGAGTATTTACTCTTGTGCAACAAGACTTTTCTCATCTTTGCAATTTAGTCCTTTCTTGAATTAATATATCATAATATACTTCTCAATATTGACATAACTCAAAAATTCCCTTTTTGTCACTTTATTTCCTTATTTTACTATATCACGGATAATATTTTACTGTAAAAATTTTCGGGGTATTACAATTTGAATTTTGCACAATAAGCATTACAAACTTATTTATTGTATCCTTCTTGATGTTTTTTAACTTTATTTATATTTTCCCAATATGATTTCTAGTTGTTTGAAGTTTGAGCCGTTGAAGACATTGTAGAAACCTACTTAAGCTTTAGGTTTCGATATCATACTTAGGGTGAGTTTAGATGGGTGGTGCATTTACCTGTGGTTAGTGTAAAAATAGCGGTGGCGGTGAGATTAGATACTGTAACGATACTGTAGCGTGAGACAAAAAATAAGCTAAACGCACTGCACTGCACTGCATCGCACCCCACCCCACCCAATCGCCCATCCAAACTAAACCTTAAAATAATATGATTGTTATAGTCTTAGGTATCGATCTTAAAGCTCATATTCTGATATATTTATATTGGGATATGATACTTCCTCATTTGTGTTCTAATACCATTGGATGCTCATAAAATAAATTCTATTTTTGAGTACTAAAACCAACAAGGTAGGGGTCTGATATATAAATCATATGTATAAACACTTAGATTAAGGGGTTATGAACACTTAGATTAAGGGGTTGATATCCTTGAAGTTAGTTCATGTGTTCTGATAAATTGAAACTTTGTCTTGTTTTTAGCGTTTATAAATATTTTTTAAGTGTTTAAACAATTGAGAGTATTTTCGTTTATAAAAAATATTATTTTTTAATAACAAAAGTAATTTTTTTACAAAAATAATATATATTATTATATTAGTATTTTTCATTTTTATATTTTATAAAAAAATTAATAATTTAAATCCTTCTAACTTAAAATATTCAACCATCATTTTTTTTACAATTTTTGTTCTCACACAGTTTTTTTAAATATTTTTCAATCACGTAAGTGTGGAAAACATCGTTTGATATTTTAGTCAAACAAAATATCCAGTGAAACGAAATGAGATGAAACCATATGTTCTTCCTTCCTCATTAGTCGATGACTGAAAGTTTAAACAGTTAAACTGAAACTTAAAAAAAAAAAAAAGGTGAGCAGAAACCAAAGATGCAAAAAGCTTCACTTCTTTGTTCTTCGAATCCAATATCTTTACCGCCAGCCTATCTTCACACATGTCGTCCACTCACAGCTCCCATCAGAACCCGTTTCTCTCCTTCTCTCTTTGCTTTCTCTTCTCTCCGCTTCTCATTGAATCGGCTCCACGGTCAGCGCCATGGCTTTTCTCCTTTGCACAGCACTGGTAACTCTTTGCTCTACCTTTAATTTTTAGCAGTTTTTGGCTCAATTGGTGGGTTATTCATAATGGGTTTTGCTTCTTTTTTTTTTTTTGTTTCTTACTTGTTGGGGTTTTGATATTTCATTTATTTTCAATTGTTGTGTATATTAACATCAACTTGGCTACTTCAGCTACTGAAGAAATGATTGAAGCTAGCAAGAACGTTTCTAGTTTTGTTGAAATTGGGTACATATCCAGTGTTCATGGGCTACAAGGAGAAATTTGTATAAAACCCAACACTGATTTTCCTGAACTGCGGTTTTGCAAGGTAGGACATCTTCTAGAAACCTATTATTCTTCTTTCATTAGTTTAATGTCTTTAAAAAATTGTTGTTTTTTTTATCTTATGAAAAATTGATTCATTTTCAGGCTGGGAGAAGATGGTTAAAGCAACAAGTTTCAGGTAAAGAAACAATTAAAGAAGTAGAGCTTGTTGAAGGAAGGGAACATCATGGAAAGAAGAGTTGGATACTCAGCTTCAGTGGGATTGAAACAGTGGATCAAGTGAGATGATTAGACAAAGTTTGTTCTTTACATTTGTTTACATCATACTAATGGTTGCCTCTTTCCTTTAGATGTCTCCTTTGATTTTTTCTATGCTTGCTTTCACTTTCTCCTAATTATTCACTTAAAGTTCTTATTTTTCAGGCCAGGCAACTTGTAGGTTCAACTTTATTGGCAGAGGAAGAAGATAGACCACATTTGGAAGAAGGTGAATTTTATACTCGTGATCTTGTTGGAATGAGAGTCATTCTCAAGGTAATGTACTTATTTGCTCATCAGCCCTTAATATTCCATATACAGGTGTAACTGAGTCGAGCTGAGCCTGAATACTAGCAAGCTTGACTCGAAATTCGAAGCTCAATACTTAGCTTGAGCTTGATTAAGCTAGTTTATCAATTTTCATATTCAAGGTCGAGCTTGATTATGCTCTTGTGTATTTGAGTTTGAGCTTGAGCGCGGTTCGATAAGTAAGCTTAGGGTTAATAATATACAGTAAATGCAATAACGTGATTTAAGAATATAAAAGTATTTAAAATATATATTAAAATTAAAAAGCTTGATAAGGCTCGCAAGCCATTTGAGTTGCTTGAGCTTGAGCTGGGTTAGATAATTACTGAATCGAGTTCGAGTTTTTTTTAGTTGAACTCGAGTA
This sequence comes from Gossypium longicalyx, assembly GCA_025698465.1. Classification (NCBI taxonomy): domain Eukaryota; kingdom Viridiplantae; phylum Streptophyta; class Magnoliopsida; order Malvales; family Malvaceae; genus Gossypium; species Gossypium longicalyx. Next base: position 91,978,522 of record CM047004.1, read on the forward strand.
GCTTGTGAGTATCAATGTCTCATTTACACCCCAAATTCCATATACCAATCTGACAAGTTCTGTAAAAGCATAATCTTTTTGTTATTTATATATTTATTTTTCTTTTACTTCTTTCATTTACATATGAACAGTTCTTTCAGTCCTATATTTAGGGCCAGACATTAAGTTTTCATAGGAAAATCTAGAAACCACCTTTCGACACAGCTTAACTGTTGAATTTGGCTTTTAGATCTTTTTATCATAACAATTAATTTGCTGTGATAAGTGTATTAATTTATCTGTGCTCCTCATTCAACTTTATCTCTTTCTTTCTCATATTTTAGATGATTGTTTATTTATTTGTTAATTTTTGTTATGATTAATGAAGCTAATTTTTAAGACTTGTATATAATGCCTTCCTTCAGGAAACTGGTGAAGTTGTGGGGACAGTTGTTAATGTTTTCAATAGTGGAGCTAATGATCTCTTACATGTCATGCTCAAATCAGCTGAACCTATGCCTAATGGAAGTGAGGAGTTATCTAGTTTGGCTGAAGCTGGTGATTCTGGTCCCTTGGTTTGGGTACCATTTGTCAAGGAAATTGTTCCTAATGTTGATATGAATAGAAGAGAAATGCTGATTACTCCTCCAAAGGGACTCCTCGAGCTAAACGTACGCTCTGATGAGAGGTCCAAGAAAGAAAGGCGCCAACTTGTGAGCCATATTTTTTTGTATCTACTCGATTCGTTGTTCATTTCTTGCCAAGATTTCTCCTAAACCATGTTCTGCTTACTCCTGAAGTCCATTATATTTTCATGTAAAACTTTTTCATATAGAGTACTTAAATTTTGAGGCATATTTCAGGAATGGAAAGAAAGGAAAAGGTTCCAAAAGCGGTTAATAGCTGCAAAAAAGAAATTGAGTGAAATGGAGCAGCAACATGTATTTCATGGGTTCAGATTTGGAGAGAAATCCCAAGCGAGCTTACTTGCCGATCAGATTGTCAGTGTTAATTCCAAATTGCTTCAGCAGGCATTGGAGAATGTTGAGATAGCTTCAAAGAGGTGAAGCTTTTATATATGTATGTATAATGTAGAAACACACTCATATATTAGATAGCCATCAAGGATACATGCCTTAATTCTGGTTCAGACTGGATGGTATTTTTGTTCTATACATGTCTTGTTCTTGTCTTAGGCCATAAGCAGTTGATATTTTTACTTGTCTTGGCCTGTTTCACGTACCATTAACCTTTCAATACCTTAGTTCATTCTTTTCCTCGCTTTGCACTCATCAGAACTTTTTAATTGTTGAAAAAATTGATCATATATTCTATTCTCTTCAAATAGGGTGGAAAAAGAAATCATTACTTTTCATCTTAAACACCATAAGGATTAGAAGGCATTCTCTATATAGTGTATTAAGTGGTGATGGTGTTTTACAGTGGTGGCTAAATTATTAATTCTTGCTTTTGGTGTTGTTTCTTCAACCAGATGGACTATAACTGAATCACTCGCCGGAACTAAGCTGGTGAGAAATAGATTGAGGATATCAGAAAAATGCTTTACTCCATCGACAAGTGAAGAGAAGCTGGGAACAAATTTCACTTTGCAAGAAAAGGCACTTCAGCTTATTTCTAAGGGCAAAGTTGCAGTTGTTTTAAATATGAGTGACCATAAGAACCGGGGAAAAGAATATGACCTCAGTCTCTCTTCCTCAACAAGCAGGGAGAATTCTGAAACATCCTCCCTTCAGATGTTGCTTTGTGACAACGAGAGGTTTGTGAAGGTGATGCTGAGATAAGAACTTTCATTTGGGAAACTTTTCTTAGTTTGCCAGTGTTGCTGGTTCATGCAAATGAAAAATTTTTATTTATAAGCTACTGCTGTTTGAATAATATTATTTTCTGCAACATCATGTTTTTAAAAATTTGATTCATACTGAAGTTCAAATTTATGAATGTAAAATTTTTTTGCTCGATGCTTGCAGGCTGAATATAGATCATCTATGCCACTGGTTTTGATTAGCCCAGCCGATGAAATCATTTCTATGAAGAAGCTATTCTCAAGTAACAATTATTTTGGATTTGACCCTGAAAAGGTCAGTGTTATAGTCATGGAATTATCTTGATATTTTCGTTTCTGCTTTTGGGTAGTGATCTTTGAACGACCTACAAGGCTAAAACACAAGCCATTGAGTAAAGATATGTGTAACCTTAATTACAGGCTGAAGGTTTTGTTATCATATTTCAGTGTGGATAGCTTTGGTTTTTAAATGTTATTTTTTGTTATTTTCTACATCCTGAGTGTAAATTAGAATTATGTCTGCCTGTAATGAAAGTTTTGCTAGCTATACCTTCTACTTCAGGAATAGAGGTCTGATCTTCAATAAATCAAATCTCCTAAGGCACCTAATGTTAACATTTAGCAATACCAGTTGAGTAATCACAAACTTTTGGTTTTGGTTGAATACCAATGTCGAGTATGAACTTATCCTTAAGATCATGTTTGTAATTTAATGTTATTTCTTAGTTGAAAATGTTGGATGTGGACTGCTTTTATTCAGGGTGTTAGACAAATATATACATACTAGCACCTTTATTTACCAACCAAATTACAGGTTTGGTTCTTGGAAGAAGAGAAGCTGCCAGTTGTTAGCAGTTTGTTGGAACAAAACAGGCATAAGATTTTGATGAAAACACCTTGGGAGATTTTGCAATCACCGGTTGGATCCGGAGGAGTCATTAGCTTGCTTTCATCAGACAATATCATGGAGAATCTTGCACAGAATGGTGTCGAGTATATTCAGGTTAGAAGCCTTGTTATAGTTTAAAGTTCAAAAAATTTCAGTCTGTTTTCCATGAAAAAGAACAGGCTAAGACTTTAAAATATTTTATTTATTTATTTTTCTAAACTTTTAAGACATTTATATTTGTTGTCAATACTCCAAAAGAATTATAAGAGCCTCGTGATTCAAGTCCGAAAGTAGGCTTTGCTTCCATGAAGTCATAGGCTCAACGTTGCCAATTTTCTCAACTGAAATCTATTACCATTCACTGATTTAGTGAATTTGGTATCTAACTGGATTGTGATATGCCAGAAGAAAAACTAGAAAAGCATGTTAGTATACTTTCAATCCGAAAGTACCATGACGGTTGTGTTTTGATTGTGTGTAGAGAAAAGCCAACTATGATATTATTTGGAGGAGTAAACTATATACAAACTATTCCTGGGCATTGTCATGCTTTGTTACAGTTCTTTTGTATGCATTCTTATGTCATGCTTTGTTACAGTTCTTTTGTATGCATGCCTATCTGTTTATAACAGACTCGAGAAGCAAGTTGAATGTCTTTCCACAGAATCACTTAAACTGGTGGATTAATCCATTCAACCGAGTTCTTGCATTTGCATTCATATAATACAATATACATGCATTTATATAGTACAATGCTCATCTTGCAGGTATGCAATGGTGAAAGATATATCAGCAGGAGCTCACCGCTGCTCCTCGGATTAGTTAACGAAAAGGAATCGGAGATTGGCATTCAAATTTTCGAACATTCGGAGGATGTTGAGGAAGGCTTCGGCATGGTATTCTCAATAGATACAATGAAGAAGCTGACAAGGCAGATACATAAACTTCAATTCTACGCCATAGCAAAGCCAAATTCACATGTGGAGCTAGTTGAGAAAAAATGGGTTCATGTTGAACCTTCATCTCCTAACTCCTACGAGTTTTATTCTACAATTTTCAGTTGCTTAAATGCATGTTCTTTGGATAAGCTTTGTGTTATTGAAATCACAGAATAGAATGAAAAGCTTTGCTCTTTAACTTCATTAAAAAATTCTATTTGTTTGGCTGTTTTTTTTTTTTTTGAAGAGTTTTCATAGGAAAGAAGGAAATGATTTTTTAGAAATGCTTCAAAGAAAAAAGAAAAAAAAAATCCAATCCTACCCTCACCAGTCACCACTGGTGTATATATACGAAATGATGGATGTAAAACATGTTTTTAATTGATGAAAATGTATATTTTTTAAAATTTATTTTTAATTTAACTATGAATTTTCGTCTCTACTTTACAAAAAAAATGAAAATAAAAGTCAGTTTCTATATTTTAATTTATCATAATTTGATTATTGTATTTTAAGAAAATTAAAAAGCTCTATTGAGTAATATTGTTAAATTTTATCAGTTAAATTGATTATATGGAAATTAGTAGTTAACAATTTATAAGCAAATAATTAATAAAAATCAGCAGTTAAATTAATAATTAGGATAAATTTTCAATTTTTGTAAAGTGAAAAAAATAAATTTAAAAAAAAATTTACTTCCACTTTTCATAAAATAAGGGATGAATTTCACAATAAAACCTTAATTTTTAAATTATCATCATAAATATTAAGCTGATAAATCCGATGGATACCATCCATGACTCAAAATACATCAATAAAAAAAGCTTTAAAAAAGGTTAATGGTTCAAATTTTGAATCCGTACTCACACTTTAAAATATCTTAATTAAGTCTTAAAAATATCAATATTATATCAATTAGATTCCTCTTTCAATCACACTATTAACTTAAATATTAAATATCAGTTAAATTCGAGCGTGTAACATATTTAAAATGTGTGAATTAAATCGTAAGCACATCTATACTTATTTTATGAATTATTTGGACATCACATATTAATAAAAGAAACAATTTTTTTTATTTTAAAGGTATTGTCTTTTTAAAGAATAAATCATTTGAGCTGTCTATATGATTGTATAGATATATTTACGATTTGATTCGTTTTACAAATAATCATTTGAATTGATTTTTTTTGTGAAAATAAACAAAATAGCTGAATTACATTATATTAAATGTATTTTTGCTTTATCAGAGTAAAGGATTGCTAGCATCTCTCTAGGAGGATCATCGAACACCTGCAGGCTCTCTTTCCTATTTGAGACCATTTTAGCTATGCAGTTAGTAGCTTGGTTATCTTCCCTTGAGACATGTCATAAAGGCCAGTGCTTGTCATGCATCAAAAGTTTTTAGATACACTTGATCAAAGCAGAACTCGATGTTGCCGATGGAGTGTCTTGGAGAACCTAGACCACCTCCAAGCAATCACTTTGAATTGTCACCCATTGGTACTTGCGGCCTTGAAAAAGAACCAAACCATCTAGAATACTCCATAAATCGGCATCAAAGACTAAACACTACCCCAAATAACGGTTGTACCCCAAAATCTAATCTCCATTTCTGTCACATCAAACTCCCCTAGCTGATACAGTTACTAAGTCTGTCTTAATGGCACCATCGGTGCTTAAATTGACACAATTACTTGGCAAAGAATTTCCAAATCTAGTTTCATGCCGTATTAATGAGTCTTCACTGTAAACTGAGTCATTAGGTTTAACCCAACCATAAGAGACTCTAACAATCTTGAAGGGACTCCAAGTTATGCCCTGTAAAGTGAATATATTTCTATTCTTTCATGTACGCCAAGCAAACAAACCAATTAAGCAAGATCAGTTTACCTCTCCCATGGTCTGCCTTGAAGGGTTTTGAATATTTGAACTTAACCACTCATGGATCACCTGAGAAGAAATTACTATAATTAAAATAGTTAGGCTTGTAGAAATATTTGAATTTTGAAATAAAAAATTACATAGACTAACTCCTAATTAAAATGGTAAAGTCAACAAAACCCTAAAAATAAAATGATAAACTATACAATTGGTCACCAAAATTTCACAAGTTTTTGTTTTGAGCATTGGAAAATAAAAATCTTAATTTTATGCATTGCAGTCAAAAACTATTTTTATTTTAAGCACTATCGTTAAAAATTATTCTTATTTTGATCACCTACCAATAATTCAATGTTATCTTATACTCATTTTAGTCACCCAATTTTAACAAATTTTCATTTTGATAGCTCATTTCATTTTTAAATTAATTTTATTTTTTCAAAAAAAGAAAAAAAAACTAAGTTTATTAGTGAATTGAGTTATTCAACAGCGGGGTGATGAAACTTAAGTTTTTCCTTATAACTCAATTCATTATAAATGTTTAGATTTTTCCCTTTTAAAATCCAAGTAGTTCACCGAAAAACCCAAGTTTTCTCTTATTATCAAGAAAAAATAAAATCAATTTAAAAAGAGAAAAAATGGAAAATAAAAAAATAAAATGTTTTTCCCAATAAAAACTTACATAATTTCTTATAAAACCCCAGCTTTTTCTTGCGAGAAAAATTTAAATTAATTCTAGAAAATGATTTCTTTTTGAAAAAAGATAAAAGATTTTTCTTGAAAAGACCCAAAAATTTCCTATAAAACTCAATTAATTATCTGTAAAACCCCATATTTTACAATTTTATTGGACAAAAAACTAAAACCAATCCTAAAAAAGAAAATAAAAAGATAATTTTTTTTAATGTAAAAACCTAACATTTTCTTATACACCCAAGTTTTTCCCTTTTATTAAAAAATTAAAATTAGTTCTGAAAAAAATAAAAAAGAATTTAAAAAGATAAAAAAAAGTGATCAAAATAAAAATTTACTAAAGTTGAGTGGCTAAAATGAATGTAAAAAACCATTGAATTAACTTTCGGTGACCAAAATGAAAACAATTTTAACGGTAGTGTCTAAAATGAAATGTTTTATTTTTTGGTGCACAAAATAAAAACCTTTGAAAGTTGAGTGACCAACTGTGTATTTTGCCCGAAATAGAGTATAACCCTAAAAGATCTTCTCACCAAACACCATTATATAAGCTGCCACAACTCCATAGAAGCGAAACCGGGCGGCCAACCCAAAACCCTAATTTCCCAGTAAATATACAGCTCTTCCTTTTGCTTTGCTTCTTTAGATTTCTTCCATCAACATTGTTCCGGCAGCTTTAATAACATTGTGTTTGTTCTTTATTAATGGTATAGGAGGTAAGAAGAATAAATGGCTGTTACCCTTTTAAGTAAGAAAATCGTGAATAAGAGAGTCAAGAAGTTCAAGAGACCTCAGAGCGATCGCAAAATCTCCGTCAAGGTATATTAAAAGATATTCCATTATCTTTCAAGCTTTGATTTTTTTTTCTTCAGTCTTTTTATCTTGAGCTTTGTTTTTTTGAGAAAAAATGGGGAAAATGATGATAGTTATTGTCGCCCCAGTCTTACTTTGCATATAATAATGTCTTCGTATGCAAAATTGGTGATTGACATTTTTATCTGATTTCCACTTGTAATTATTGTCTGCTGCTTCACTTGTTTGCAAAATTTTGTTTAAAAATCTTATTTTTTTTAAAAAATTTGATTGAATGTGGATATGAAGAAAGATATTTGACACCCAGTCTGAGTTGCAATATGCTGAGACATTAGCGATCGACTATCTGATCCATTTACCGTTACTCCAATGAGGGGTGTAAACTGTAAAATATTCACTTTTATTGACTATATTTTATTCTTTAATTTGAAAAAAAATCAATAAGCTATAGTTTTTTTATTGCTTAATAAGATTTGATTTTTTCAAAAGATATGCAAGGAGGTGTGATGAAACTTATCCATCATTTCTGCATTTGAATGATGAATACAAACATGCACTACCATCTGATCTCTTTTGCATATTTTCTTTACTTTTTTGGGAATTGGAGGTCAAATTTTAATTGATTTAATTGTTTTTTGCCTCGTTTTTCGGTCAGTTGCTGCAATCTATGATGAAAATGAATAATCAAACCTGATTTATGTTGTGATGATTATATAAATAATCACCATCTTTCGGCTGAGATTGTTGATCTTTATTCAAACATTTTATTGTAGCTCAGTCCTGAAATTAATGATATAGGTCAAATGTTTTTGTTTGAACTATGTTTTTCAAAGGAAAAAAGGGAACATGATGATAGTTATTGTCGCCCCAGTCTTACTTTGCATATATTAATGTCTTCATATGCAAAATTGGTGATTGACATTTTTATCTGATTTCCACTTGTAATTATTGTCTGCAGCTTCACTTGTTTGCAAAGTTTTGTCTAAAAATCTTATTTTTTAAAAATTTGATTGAATGTGGATATGAAGATAGATATTTGACACCCAGTCTGAGTTGCAATATGCTGAGACATTAGCGATCGACTATCTGATCCATTTACCATTACTCCAATGGGGTGTAAACTGTAAAATATTCTCTTTTTATGATTATTTTCAATTTTTTAATTTGTCTAACAGATATTGCAATAAGTTAATAGTTCTATTTTTTTATGCTTCAGAGGATTTGATTTTTTTAAGATATGCAAGGAGGTGTGATGATACTTATCCATCATTTCTGCATTTGAATGATGAATACAAACATGCACTACCATCTGATCTCTTCTGCATATTTTGTTTAATTTTCTGGGAATTTGGGGTCAAATTTTAATTGATTTAACTGTTTTTTCCCCCCTTTTTTTGTCAGTTGCTGCAATCTATGATGAAAATGAATCATCAAACCTGATGTGTCTTATGATGATTATATAAATATTCACCATCTTTCGGCTGAGATTGCTGATCTTTATTAAAAAATTATACTGTAGCTTAGTCTTGAAGTTACTGATATAGGTAAAAAGTTCAACATTAAACTTTCCTTGCTTAGTTTCAATTTGCTCCTCCTTCTTGGAAAAGTTCATGAGAAGGGTTCTCACCCATGGTATCTAATGTCTAGTTTTTATGTATTTGTAACTAGACATTTCGTTTTAAGGGTGGATAAAAATGTTAACAGGTCTTGCGACACAGTTAGCTGCTTTCTATCACAAGCTTTCTGATACTAAATCCCTGGTCACATTTATATGCCGCTTTTCTATGCTCATATAACTTGATTATTTTAATATTGAATATTTGAAACTAGTCTTACTGTGGATATTCTGTTGGTTGACAACAGACAAATTGGCGGAGACCAAAGGGTATTGATTCTCGTGTAAGAAGAAAATTCAAAGGATGCACTTTGATGCCCAATATTGGTTATGGTTCTGACAAGAAGACTCGTCACTATCTTCCGAATGGCTTTAAGAAATTTGTTGTGCACAATGTTGGAGAGCTTGAACTGTTGATGATGCACAACAGGTACTGTTGTTAACTCACTGATTAATCATTTTCAATATATATAGTTTATGTTTGTGTTCTCAATGTTTTACTTCATTGCTTCTCAGGACATACTCTGCTGAGATTGCCCATGATGTTTCCACAAAGAATAGAAAAGAGATCGTGGAACGAGCAGCACAGCTTGATATTGTTGTCACTAACAAACTTGCTCGGTTGCGAAGCCAGGAGGATGAATGAAAGCTTAAACATGTATGTGTTATGTTTATCGGTTAGCTTTGCTTGTTCACTTTTCCTAAATTTTGGATAATTTGTTGTTTTAGTTGTCAAATCACATTCTTAACAGTGATTTTGTTTGATTTGGTTAATTGAACATTAGAAGCAAATTTTGTAAGTTCTAGTACTATTGCCTTCAGATCTGCTAATTTGTGCAATTAGCCACCCCTCTGGTTTGTGTCGGTTTGCATTGTACTTGTGTTACCTTCATTTTCTTTCACTGCATTAATATGAGAATTTGGTTGATGGAAATTATATTTGAACGATCATATTCAAATGTAATGGATGAAAAATTCCTGTAAACATAACATGATACAATGATCTTTGTTTTACAGCTTTCTGATATCTAGTTTTGATCTTTTTTTGCAGTAAAATGCACTTGCCGGAGTATACATCACCTTCACTCGGTAGAAATGATCTTTGATATCCCATATTCTTCATGCAATTGCAAGAACATTCGTTCACATAATTGTTGAAAAATCGAGGAAAAAAGATGCCGATCGTCTTGAGATGGAAAATTTTAAGTTCAAGTTTCAAAAGAGAATGGAGGTCATAAACCAATTGCGGCAATTCCTCCTAAGCGCTTGGCAAGCCTAAAGTCACCCAAATGTGCCACCATATCTTAAACAAGCAAGACATTTTCAGGCAGAACACAGTGGTGTTTGATGCTCATGGTGTAGATATTTCAGAGCCGATGCAACAGACGGTCATTATTTCCGGACTTTGTAAAATATTCAAAGCGGAAGTTGTGAAAATACAACTACTTTCTAAGGACATGAATTTGAATTCCAAAACTTTAAAACCCTTGTAAAATGATTTAATCAAGATTGCAATGGCTAATAGATTGAATTATTTCACAAATTGAATCAAAACTCCGAAATGCTACATGCAGGTTGATAACTTTTAACGCAACTCTTAAGGTATCCGAAATCGCGACTTTATATTTTTCAGCACTCATCAAGCAACTTTCACTGAATCCATTTGTTGCAACCTGAACCTCATGGTAGGAAATTCTTTTCCGTTGCCAGCTGCAACTGAGTTTCTCGATTGACTTACGGTGTCTGACGAAGATGATAATCTGGTAAGATGTATTTTAGCTGGGAACTATCTTTGCATGGTAGCACTTGCAATCGAGGCACGCCTCAAAGAGCTTTGTGCCACTCAAATTTCTCGATGCATGCTAGCAATGACCCATCAAGCAGATTACAGTGTAGTGATACAGTATTATACATCATCTTTAACTCGCAAAGGTCATTTGCGATCGATCCCTGCAGTTTATTTCCTTACAGAAATAAACCATCAGGCCGCCGTTAGCTTCGAGGTGCTGGAATTCTATCAAATGGCTGAAATTTCTGATTCCCATGGGTATAATTGGGAACTTTCTGCATAAAAGTGACGTTGAGAGACTCCCTATTGAAGCTGGAAGGACGCCACCATATGTTGTAGATCCAATTGCAGAGCTTAGATGTCACAAAAATCTGCAGTTGGTCAAAAAAGAGAGAACTGTGTTCTGACCGGATTATTGAAGTGAAAAATTGTTATATTGGAGGCTGTGCCACTCGAGAAGCCTTAGATTATTACCAAAGGAGCTTGGAAGAAAGCTGGAGAACGAGTTGTGGCCGAGTTCTACGTTCTAAGGCTTTGAGCGTTGTAGCATGCTTTAATTTGTAACTGAAAGAACCCCACAAGAAGGGCATATATTCGATTGATATCGAAACCCTAACACACTTCTGTGAAATTGAATCGAAAATTTGTTTTTTTCGAAACTGTAACCCTCTTTCTTGAAATGGAATCAATTTTTTGCTGGACGAAATAATCGAATCAAATTTTCAAAACAAAACCCTATAGTGTATTTTGGTATTTTTTTTGTAAGGTTTCCACTGAACCAGCAAAGGGAAACAAAAGGTTCAAAGAGCATCATCTGAACCACCTGCCACTGTTGCAAATAATTCAAAGAAAAGAAAAAATCCCTTTTGGGATTGGTTTGAGTTGCACGTACATTCCACTTTGTTGTTTTGGTAAAGGCTTTATTGTAATAAGTTATGTTATGAAAATGAAATTTATGCTCCTCTTATCTGTTACTACAAATTATGTTATGGAAATGAAATTTATGTTCATTTTATCACTTCTGTTGTTATAGAATAATATCTTTTTAAACATAAACTATAAACATAACAAGCAGTCCTTCACCAAGCTAACATTACATGAGGACTTAACAGAATTACATCAAGAACACTAGCATTGATATGCATATTATCCAAGCCACGATCATTCCAGTATAATACATCCTGTTGAAGACAATGACTTATGTCCTGTGGCCGGTAACACTTGTTTTTGTTGATATATTCAATATGAAACTTTTCTTACTTGTCGTGCTTACTCGGGTGATGACAGACGAACTGGCGTACGTAGACTAAAGGGTACTGATTATCATGTAAGAAGAAAATTCAAAGGAAGCACTCTGGTTCCCAACACTGGTTACGGTTCAAACAGGAAGACTCATCAATATCATTCGAATGGCCTTAAGAAATTCACAGTGCTCAATGTTGGAGAGCTTAGGTCTGTTGAATGAGTGATTAATTATTGTCATAGTTGGTCCTTAGGTCTGTTAACTTGTGCGTTTAACCACCCTATAATTTGGTTAGTTTACATTGAAATCATGTTACCTGGATTTTCATAGACAGAGAATATGTTTGATAGAGTATATTTGAAAGATCATGTTCGAATGTGATGGATGAAAAAGTTGGAGTAACATAACGTGCAACAATGATCTTTATTTAACAGCTTTTAGATACTTTGTTCAAGCAGGGGCTTCTCATAACTCATCTACCGTGTTCGGGCATCTTTTAGATACCTTGTTTTGATCTTTTTGAGTTCGGCCACGACATCCACCATGTTTTTCCTTCCGCTTGGTAACTCTGCTGAACAATCTAAGGCCAATTCTATCACAGATGAAATGCAATTGATTTTAGCAGTATAATGTACCTCTCCTTCCTGGAGTATAGTCGCATCGATTACTTTCGTTACTGAATGAAACAATGACTCCTTCAAGAAATCCTTCAAGCTCATTTCGCTTGTAAACATTTCATCCGTAGGCTTCTTTCGTGTCAACATCTCCATAAGTAGTATGCCGAAACTGTAGACATCACCTTCAGTAGAAACGATCCCTGATGTCCCATATTCTGTATGCAATCACACCAAAACTCATTCAAAATGATGTTGGAAAATGTATGAAAAGATACCAATGTTCATTTTTAGTTTCAAAAGAAAAGGATCACCTGGTGCCATGTAACCAATGGTTGCCATTGTCATGGTTTGTTTCATGGTTTCTCCTTCTCCTAAGAGCTTGGCAATCCCGAAGTCACTCACATGAGCCACCATGTCTTCATCAAGTAAGACATTTTCAGGCTTCAAATCACAGTGGATCACTGGTGTTTGAAGTCCATGGTGAAGATGTTCCAGAGCCGATGCAACATCGATCATTATGTCCAGTTTTTGTAGAATATTTAAAGTGGAAGTACGATAATACAACCACTTTTCAAGGCTCCCATTCGGCATGAACTCTAGTACCAAAGCTTTGAAATCCTCGTTAGAACAACTGCTAATGATTTTAACGAGATTTCGATGGCGAATAGACCGCATTACTTCACACTCTGAATCAAAACTCCGAAATGCTCCATCTATATGCAGGTTGAAAACTTTTACTGCAACTGTTATGGCATCTGAAAGTGTGGCTTTATAAACTGAACCAAAATTACCAGCACCAATCAAGGAACTTTCACTGAATCCATCAGTTGCAACTCGGAGCTGATGGTAAGAAATTCTTCTCCATGTTGCCAGAGGCAATGGAGTTTCCCGATTCTGTTTATTTCCTTTCCACTTATGGCGTCTCACAAGGATAATAACAAGTGTCACTAACAATATTGCTGTTATAGCTGGAAAGATGTATTTTAGCACAAGAACTGACACCTTTGGTCCATGGTGGGAGCTATCTTTGCATGGTGGCACCTGCAATTGAGGCACACCACAAAGAGCTTTGTTCCACTCAAATGATTCGGCTGATAAGTTTCGAAATGGTCCTCCTGTTGGGATTTGGCCCTCGAGCCTGTTGAAAGAAACGTTCAAGTATATGAGATGGGAGAGTGCCTCCATGGACTTCGGAATCACTCCGGAAATGTTGTTCCTGGAGAGATCCAAGAATTCCAAGCTCGTTAACTGACCGAACGATTCTGGAATATGGCCTTGTAATGCATTTTCCGCTAATGATAGATAAGTCAGACCATTGAGATCCCCATTGATGGTGCTTGGCAGGTTACCTGACAGCCGATTCCTAGAAATATCCAAGCTGATCACAACCTTTAAATTCCCAACATCTAATGGGAGAGGGCCACTGAAAAAATTTGATGACAAATCAACTTGCAACATATTTGAAAGTCTCCACAAGGTTGAGGGAATGTTGGAACTTAGTTTGTTGGAACCTAAGCTCAAATATCTTAAAGAAGTCAAATTATCGAAGCATGCTGGCAATGATCCATCAAGCAGGTTACTATGTAGTGATAGGTTATACAGCATCTTTAGCTCACAAAGGTCATTTGGGATCGATCCCTGGAGTTTATTTCCATATAGACTCAAACCTTCAAGCTGCTGTAATCTTCCAAGTGATGGAATAGGTCCAACCAAATCATTATTCGCAAGGAATAATGCTATCAAACGGCTCAAGTTTCCGATTTCCATTGGAATGTTACCCTTTAGTTGGGAACTTTCTGCATAAAAGTATTGAAGTGACGCTGAGAGATTACATATTGAAGCTGGAAGGACACCACCATATGTAGTAGATTCAATGCTTAGATGCCGCAAAGTTCTGCAGTTCATCAAAGAAGAGAGAAAACTGTGTTCTGGACCAGAATATTCAAGTGAAAGATTGTTATATTGGAGGCTGAGCCACTCGAGAAGCCTTAGATTATTACCAAAGGAGCTCGGAAGAAAGCCGGAGAATGAGTTGTGGCCGATTTCTAAGGCGTTGAGTGTTGAAGCATTGGTGATGCAGCTTGGGAGTTTGCCACTGAGTCTATTCTGAGCCAGAGATATCACTGTAAGTTTTGGAAGCTTATACTCGGAGCTTGAAGGGAGATGTCCTGAAAGCTTATTTAACTGTAATGCAATTAACTCTATGGTTGACATATTGAATATCTTTGATGGAATTGAACCGGTCAAGTTGTTTCCCCCCATAGATAAGGTACTAAGATGCTGTAAATTGCCAATCTCCTCTGGTATTTCCCCTGTTATCACCATGAAAACACATACAAATCTTGTTAGCATGTTTTAATTTGTGGTTGAATAAGCCCCAAAACTAAAATGGTATATATGGGGAGGATATAGTTACCAGAGAGATGGTTTTTGCCGAGACCTATCAATTGGAGGAAAGTGCAGTTACCAATACTTTTTGGAACACTTCCTGTGAGTTCATTTCTATAAAAATCAATCCTCTCAAGTGATGTAAGATGAAGGCATATGTCCCACGGGATGCTACCAGATAGACTATTGTTTGGAAGGCTAATAGTCTTCAAAGTTGAAATGTTGAAGAGAACCGGTGGAACGAGACCAGTGAGCCCCATTTCTCCGATGTCCAGCACCTCCAAATTCAGAATATTGCCTACCTCCCATGGGATTCCACCTGCAAGGGATTAGATGAAGTCAACTGTGAAAGAACAAGATAACAATTGTAATGTAAAAAAAAAACGACAATATGATAAAATAAGTTACCTTTCAATTCATTATCTCCTAAGTATAGTTCCTTGAGACCGGTTAAGTTTCCGATGCTACGTGGGATCTGTCCTGAGAATCTGTTTATGGAGAAATCTAGATTCTGAAGCTTGCAGCATCCACCTAAGCCCGAAGGAATTTCACCATTTAACTGGTTCTGGGCCAAGTAAAGAGCTTCAAGTCTTGACTGATTACTACATATGTCAATTGGTAGAGTACCGGAAAGGTTATTTCTTCCAAGGAGAAGATATCTCAACGAAGATATGTCGAAGATGCTTGCAGGAATATGACCAGTGAGGCTTGCATTTCCACCATCAAATATCTGAAGATTACGAAGATTACCTATTTCCCTGGGTATTTCACCTGCAAAAAAGGCATTCATTCGATAAAATTGAAACACCGAAAACATGCTTCATCCTGTTTTGATTTATAAATGATGATAGCTTCAATACCTCCAATATCTGTTTGTGCAACATATATTTCTCTGAGCTTAGTCAAGTTCCCAATATTTCTTGATATACTTCCTGAGAAGTTATTAAACATGAAATCTGCAACTTCCAAGGAGGACACATTGTAGATGGCTGCTGGAATGGGATTCGAGAGCTTGTTGTATCGCAGACGGAGAATCTTCAACTTTGGAAGGTTACCAATCTCATGGGGTAAGCTTCCTTGAAGAAAATTATGGCTGAAATCCATTGTTTCCAAGTTTATCATGTTGAAAAGATATGGGGAGATACTACCTGTAAAGTTGTTGCCATTGAGACTTAGATGCTGAAGCTTGGTTAAGTTGCCAAACCATGGAGGGATTCCACCACTAAGCTCATTGTGGCTCAAGTCCATGAGCTCCAAACGTTGCAAGTTGGCCAACTCAGATGGCAAATGGCCGTGGAAACTGTTCCCGCTCATGTTGAGAGCCAACAACAACGAGAGCTTACCCAAGGATGGAAGGATAGTGCCGTACAGGTTCATGTTGGGAAGATTCAAGGCCGTGACTCGGCCATTAATGCCGCAAGAAATGCCGGTCCAGTGGCAAACGGAGGTTGCGGAGGACCAGTTGTATGGCCAAACATTTAGAGGATTAGAAGTAATATGGGCTTTGAATTGGAGAAGAACAGATTGATCTTCGTTAAAGCATGTTACTGTCATACATAATAAGGCTGTCAACAAGATCAAAACAGAAAATGAGAGTGTATTGGCCATTATCGCAGGGTGAATCATGTGAAAATGAATGCGAAAACGAGATGTTTGGTTTAGACCATTGTTATACAAAAAAATGGAAGAAAATATAAGAACTCGTAAGGTCAAATTTACAGTAGCAGTCGGCTCCTTCACATTGAAAGAGAAGGTTGAAACTTTGAAACTCCATTCATTTTTTAATTCATTGCTTTAACAGCTCAGTTGGGTTTACAGTTGAACATGAGACATTTTTAATTTAATTATATTCATAAAAAATATTTTATTCATGGTGTTTTAATCGTTGAGTTTATTTAATTAAATACAAGCAAACTCGAAAATAAATTAATCGATCTAATAGCCTGAGCTTTGAAGCAGTATTAGTATCACAACTGTGGCCTATACCCTTGAACGTTATTGTAGAGTTTTAGAGGTGAATTGGCTTCCTTAATTAAGCTTTGAGTTCGTGTTTTATGAATAATAAATAAATAAATAAATAAATAAATAAATAAAAGCTTTACAGCGTTAAGATTTTCAATTTAGTTTGATTTTAAATTTATTTATTTTAAAAATCAGCTAATGATTGGTCTATTATGAAGGGTGGTGCCGCTAATGGTAATAGCGACACTAAAGTTCACTTTTCAAAACGTGTCATTTTCGTACATGATTTTACAAGTAGGTCGTTTTCGTAAATAATTAATTTATTTAGATTATTTTTGAAAAAAAAAAAGTTGAGTATTAGAGTTCGTAAAAATTTTTTATTGATTTTGTCTAGGGTAAACTACATCTAAGATCACTAAACTATTAGTAAGTTTATGTTTTAGTCACTCAACTTCAAAAAAAGTTACAAAATAATTACTAAACTATTCAAAAGTTCTCATTCTAAGTCACAAAACTATTCAAAATTTTTTATTTAAGACACTAGATTGTTTATGTTCTTTTTTAAAGTTCAGCTAGCGAGCTACAAGTAAATATTTGATAACTTGGATGGTAGATCAACACCCATCGACGAGTAGAAGAACATACTTTAGATCTAAATTAATCTGATAGTTAGTGTTGTGGGTCCAAGTGTAAAAGTTCTAAGCAATCCAATAAAACTTATTTTATAAAATAATAAATTTTTAGTCATTTTTCAACTAAATTGATATTCAATTAACTTATTATACTAACTTAATCGGAAATTTAGATAATAGGATTGTTAGATGTTGAGGTTTGGTTCACGGCTGAGTTAGTCAATTCACCTTGTATCCAAGGATATGAGTGGACAGATTATGGTGAAGAAGCTTGATGCTTCTCTAGTGAGATGGGTTTTCCCGCAAAAAAAGATAAGAGAAAGATGGAGAGGAACAACTAGAGAGAGCCTTTAGTAGTGTATATAAAGAGGTCTTCGTGACACTAGTGTAATGATATTTATAATGGTGTAAGGTGGCTATAAAATAGTGTTGATGTATTACAATTGAGGTTTACATTACATATAATAAGTATTGATTTCCACTAAACTAATTAAAAATTTGATTAAGACAAGTGCAAATGTCAATTAATAATATAAGTATGGTGAATACAAATATTATTTTTTCGAAGACTATAATTACTAGTAATGATTACATTTCTATTATTTAACTTAACAATTCAAATGATTCATTAAAATTAAAATGAAAATAATTAAATATCAATCAAGTGACTAAACAATATTTATAAAAATTCACCTAGACTTTATCTGTAATTTTCAATCTAATTTATGCAATTTATTTCATTAATTTTCTTGGTCCTTAGAAACCACTCATTTATGATAATATCTCTCTCCAATCTTCAACTTTGGAAGCTTACCAATCTCATGGGTAAGCTTCCTTGAAGAAAATTATGGCTGAAATCCATTGTTTCCAAGTTTATCATGTTGAAAAGATACGGGGAGATACTACCTGTAAAGTTGTTGCCGTAGAGACTACTGAAGCTTGGTTAAGTTGCCAAACCATGGAGGGATTCCACCACTAAGCTCATTGTGGCTCAAGTCCATGAGCTCCAAACGTTGCAAGTCGGTCAACTCAGATCATCAGATGGCAAATGGCCATGGAAACTGTTCCCACTCATGTTGAGAACCGATAACAACGAGAGCTTACCCAAGGATGGAAGGATAGTGCCGTACAGGTTCATGTTGGGAAGATTCAAGGCTGTGACTCGGCCATTAATGCCGCAAGAAATGCCGGTCCAGTGGCAAACGGAGGTTGCGGAGGACCAGTTGTATGGCCAAATATTTATAGGCTTAGAAGTAATATGGGTTTTGAATTGGAGAAGAACAGTTTGATCTTCGTTAAAGCATGTTACAGTCATACATAATAAGGCTGTCAACAAGATCGGAACAGAAAATGACAGTGTGTTGGCCATTATCGCCGGGAGAATCATGTTTGATTTATCCCATTGTTATACAAAAAATGGAAGAAAATATTAGAACACGTAAGGTCAAATTTACAGTAGCTGTCGGCTCCGTTACCTTGAAAGTTGGATCCATTTCTTCAAACTTATTCATTTATAGCCTCTATAATAGGCCAAGCTATCACATTCAAATAGAATAGAAGCAGTCTAGTCCTTAGTCATCACGACTGTGTGGGTTCCCCTTAGAACGTTATTGTAGAATTTTAGTGGAAATATTAGACATCAAAATCTTTGTTAGAAAAAAAAAAAACTCTATTGATTTTGTCTAGGGTAAAGTATATCTAAAGTTATTAAATTATTAGTAAATTTATGTTTTAATCTTAAATTTTAAAAAAATTACAAAATAATTACTAAATTATTTGAAAGTTTTCATTCTAAGTCACAAAACTATTCAAATTTTTTTTTAAGTCACTGGACTATTAATTTTTTTTTAAATTTAGTTAGTGAGTTTCAAGTAATGATTCGACGATCTATATGGTGGATTAATACCCATTAGTGAGAAGAAGAATATATGTTAGATTCAAGTTGATCTGATAGTTGTGTTGAAGATCTAAATGTAAAAGTTCTTAGCAATCCAATAAAACTTATTTTTATAAAATAATAATTTCTAGTCATTTTTCAACTGAGTTAGTATCTAGTTAACTCATTATACTAATTTAATCAAAATTTTAAATAATAGTATTGTTGATGTTGGGGTTTGGTTAATGGCTGAGTTGGTCTATCCACCCTATATAGGAGAGGATGAAGAGTCGAGGATATGGCTGGTCAAATTATGGTGAGGAAGCTTGATGCTTCTCTAGTGAGATGCCAAAAAAAGGGAAGAAAAAGATAAAGAAAAATATCTAGAGTGAATTTTTAAAAGTGTAGATAAAGATGTTTTAGGGTGGGTTTGGGGTGGCGGTGTGGTGCGTTTAGCTTACTTTTTGTCTCATGTTACAGTATCGCTACAGCATTTAATCTCACCACTACTGTTGTTTTTACACTAATTACAGGTAAACGCACCGCCTATCCAAACTCACCCTTAATGAGACCAATGTAAGGATACCTATGATGATATAAGGTGATTATAAAATAGTGTTGATGTGATAAGATATAGGTTTACAAAACGGGCATATATATATATATATATATGCATGCATGTAATAGATGGTGTCCTAACATAAATTAAGATTGAAGTGTTGCAAGTGTGAATTAACATTAATAATTTTTATGTTGAGCTTTATAATTTTTATTAATTTTTAAAATTTATATATTTTGAATTTTGAATTATTTGTTATAGTGATTTGTATTATAAAATAATATCACATTAATAATGAAATACACGTGAACTATTACGTGGGTTGTCACATTAATATTGTTAAAAATTTTAATAGTTTAATTAGCGATAAAAAAACGACTAATAGAATTAAAATGAAAGGATGAAGAAAAAGGAGAAATTTTCATTAAACTTCACTGAGTTAAATAAGATGAAAAAAAAAAAGGCATTTCCAACATTCACATTAATTTTGTTTAGGGTAAAAAACAACTCTATTGATTTTGTTTAGGGTAAACTACGTTTAAAATTATTAGACTATTAGTAAATTTATATTTTAATTACTAGTTTCAAAAAGTTACAAAATAGTTACTAAACTATTCAAAAAAATTATTTAAGTCACTGAGTTATTAAGTTCGGCTAGCGAAATCCAAGTTACGATTCGACAACTGGTATGGTGGATCAATACTCATCGACAATTAAAAAAACATACCTTAGGTCTAAGTCCATTTGTTTACAGTGTCGGAAATCAAAAAAGAAAATTATTTGGATTTTAGTTATCAAATTTATGACGTCTAAAGTTATTTCATGAAAAAACTAAACTGTTGAAGAAAAAAAATGAGAGCTTTCACTTGACGAAGGAGGTGCCAATAGTAATTTTAAAAGTCTAATAACTTAAATAAAAAATTTTAAATAAGTTAATGATATTTTATAATTTTTTTTTGAAGTTAATTAGCTTATTTTAGTAACCAAAGTTATTAGCTTATTTTAGTTAGTACTTTGCGTGCTTCAAAACTTAATTCTCTAGTTTTACGCTGCTAAATGCATGATAAACAAATAAGGATGAACCCTAAAAGAAATTCTGGATTGCAAATAAATTTGGAATGAAATGAATTAAAATTTAACTCCTATTTACAAACAAATAAATTCAATATTTAGAACCCTAATTCGCTCCTAACCATACTATGAAAGAAGCTCTAAAGATTTTGGCGCTTGTTCCTCTTCTCTGATTTAACCACCACCCTTCCTCCCATGAAAAACACAGCGGCCGTAGCAACGGCTGCTGCTCCCACTGCTGAAATTACTGAACCCCAATTGATCTTACTTGTATTACTCTCATCATCATCATCATCATCATCATCATCTTCTTGTTGTACTTGTTCTTGTTCCCCACGTTTCACTTCCTTATCTTCTTCCTTTTTAACCCTACCCATCAATTCCTTGCTCTTCTTGCCTTTTAACTCAACAATGGCGTTCTTCAGTTCCCATAACTCGGTCTCCAACTCAGTCATCTTCACCCCTATCTCACTCACCATCTTCTCCGACCCTTTCATGGCTTTAACCTCTTCCATCATCATCTGCAAATCCGTTAACCCATAACTGCCTCTCTCTAACATTGCTTCCAATAGCTCAATTTCTTTACTCAATTTCTTCTCCTCTTTATCACCATCATCGTTCACATTTACAGCCTCACCAACTACATTCCCTTTCTCCTGGGCAATTTCTTTCTTATTTGGAATTAGTTTACTTGGATTCATTTTCTGTCTAGCAGGATCAGTCTTTAACACCTTACCTTTTCCACATTTCTCGTGTTCTTCAGTTCCAATCCCTAAATCTTTCAATCTATCATTCAATTTCATCGCTTTCAAAACTTCAACCCCTTTTCCTTCCCCAGATTTATCCAACTTATCTCCTTTTAACCCTTTCGCAAGCATTAACATCACGACCTTCCGTTCCAGTTCTTCGATTTCGAGATTCAATTGATTTTCACCTTTGTTAAGTTCTTCAATCCCACGGTTCAAAGAGATTAACATCTTGTCGTTCTCTACATTGTCAAGGATCAATCGAGGTACCTCGTGCCCTAATCTCCGTCGCAGATGATTCCTATCCGAAAGTCTAGCCTCCACCTCCCTACCAAGTCGATCCTCACCGTCGTTCTCCACCGTCCGATTGGCACCCGACGACGAAGAAGAAGAAGATGGCGGCGATGGGACGTTGATCACCACGGAGCTTCCCATTAAAGTAGAAGAGATACCCATTGCTTTAAATTCAAATTCCTTTTGTTTCAAAGATGGATTTTTTGTTTTCTTGATCGATTGAACTGCTTTGTTATACTGAAAATGAACAAAAACCGAATGAAATTGGCTTTAATTTAACGAAGCGAACGAAAGATTTATCCCAGTTGGACGGTTGCGAAAAAGGTGAGAGATTTTGGTTAGGGTATGCGCTGGAAAAAAGAGGGAAAATATTTTCGCGCCTTAATTACGGGGTCAATTTGAATACGTGTCTAAACCTGATTGGATTAGAGTTGTTCATCTTATTATCTTTCGTTGTTTTTCCAGTGTATTAACTACAAATATAGTAGTGATTAAGTTAAAAAAGATAAATATCCTAAGCTTAAGTTAGCTTAGACAATTAATGAAAAAAAGAGGCTGATAATTTTAGTCATACAATAACACGAATACGACATAAATATACAAATATGACATGGAATTTGTTAGAATATCCGAATTCTATTGATTTCCCCTATGATCACCCATACTCTACAAGCAAATATTCAATGAAGAGGGATGAAGCAGCTGATAAAGAAGAAGATAAAAACAAGAACAATGGCAGTAACAAGAAAAAGAAGACATCTGCTGACGATCAAAAAGTGCCATTTTACAAGCTCTTTCCATTTGCAGATAGATTGTATATGTTCTTGGTAACAGTAGGAACCATCGCCGCTATTGCTAATGGCCTTCATGACGCTCATTTTCGGTCAAATGATCAATTTTTTCTCCGGTGCAGATCAACCCGGTGTCGTTAAAGCAGTCTCAAAGGTTGAAAACACAACCTTCTTTCTTTTGGAGTTATTTTCGTCAAAATGGCCTTGCTATAGCTATTCGTTTCTTTTGCCCACCTGAAAGTTGAGTTCCATGCTCCCCCACCATGGTATCAAGCTCCTGTTAGCCATACAGCAATCCTTAGCATAGTCGCTCGAAAATTTTGGACCGGAAAACAAAATCATGTTATGTTACCTTGGGCAACTTGTCAATGAATTTAGCAGCATTAGCCATCTCAATTGCTGCTCTAATCTCTTTATTAGTGGCATTGTCCTTTCCATATGCAATTTTTCCCTGATAGTTGTTGCAAAAAATATAGGTTCTTGGCTGACAAGCCCGATTTTCCCCCGTCTCCGTTGAAGCTGCAACTCTCTCAAATCGACGCCATCGATAAAAACATTGGTTTTTAACCTTCAGGCGGGCAAAAGCAACGGATGGCTATAGCAAGAGTCATTTTGACGAAAATAACAGCAAAAGAAAGAAACAAAGAAAGAAAGAAAGTAGTGTTTTTAACCTTTGAGACTGCTTTAACGACACCGGATTGAACTGCACCGGAGAAAGAACAGATCATTTGCCCGAAAATGAGCGTCACGAAGGGCTGAGTTAAGCCATTAGCAATAGCGGCAATGGTTCCTACTGTTACCAAGAACATATACAATCTATCTGCAAATGAAAAAAGCTTGTAAAATGGCACATTTTGATCGTCAGCAGATGTCTTCTTCTTCTTCTTCTTCTTGTTTTTATCATCTTCTTTATCAGCTGCTTCATCCCTCTTCATTGATGATCCATCACCAGTATCTAACCTCCATTTTTTGCTTCTTCAATGATCCCCTCGTACGTATATATATATACCAGTTTCCTTTCGATCAAAAAGAAAAGAACAGAGAAAACCAACCCAAATACTTTCTTGGGTTAATTAATTAGTTTGTAAGTTGTTAGAACATTTATAAGAAAATTCAAGAAAATAACCATTAAAGAAAGATCACAAGCCAACTAGAAAAAGAGATAGAAAGAGCAAGAGAGACGTAGCGATGTAGTAAGCAAGTTTAATAAAAGGAAGGAATTTATGGTGTGTACTACGTGAATAAATTTAATTATTCCTTTACAAACTCAATCAGTACTTTTTTTCGTAAAATATATGTATCAAACTCTAAAAATATTTATCAACTAAATAGATATTTTTTTATTTTAATGTGTGAAAAATATACTCCTTTTAAATTTTATTAATATTATATTTTTTAATATGTTTTCCATACATTTCCACAATTTCATTTATGTATTTTAAATTTACATAAAAATAAATTTAATCATTAAATTTTTAAACATAATAATTCATAGTATTTTTTTCATGAAGCGCATGTAGATTGTCGCACAGTTTTCACTCCAACCTCGCTAAAATTAATGTTTTAGTCAGCATTTTTATTAAAATAATAATTGACTATTTTTAAAAAATTAATAATTAAATTTAACTAAAAAAAATAATGATCAAATTAACAACAAATATAAATATTGAAGACTAATTTTTTTTTTGGTATTTTGATTTTGATTTTCGTCTTTGTTACATCCGATTTCCACCCTATTTTTGTTAATGACTAGAAACTTGTTAATGACTCTATGGTTCCATCGTGTGCTGACATGTTAGCTCCACTTTGGAATTTTTTTATTTATTTTACATTTAATTTGTGATTTTATCCCATTTCTTTTGTTTTTTCATTTTAAATTTGCATTTAAATAAATATTTTTCACTTATAAATTTTAATCAGAATTTAAAATTTCAATATAAACCGACTTTCATTTGTAAAATAGTTTACTTTTGATATAAATAAAATAGTTTTTATTTAAATTTTTTAATCTCATAAATATGAGATTAAAAACTATCATATATATATTCTTAATTAATACTATACAATAATTTATCAAAAAAATATTTTATAATAAAATAAAATAATTCAAGGATTTTTTATGGTTAAATTATATACATTTCGGGTTTACTTGTTTGTTTTACAAAAAAATATTTTCATTACTTTCCAATATTTGTTGGGTACCGTGAAAGTGCAGATAAAACAATTAATGTAGTTGAATCTAGGAACGACTAGCTACGAAAGGTGCTACCACTACCCATTAACATTGAGCCTTGAAATAAAATAAGAACTCTAAAATCAAATCTTTTGTAGCTTTGATGAAATATTTTTTCATATACATTAAACTAGGTTTCTATGTATAGCTCAAAATTATTGTTGTGTTCTTGTTACATTGATATCATGTTGTTCCCTTCCCATCTTTCTACGTACTAAATCTTTTATATCTATATTAAGGCTTTTAATATTTTCCCTGCCAATTCAAACCAGATACCTAGTGATGATGAATTTGAAATTGCAATAAATAAGCTTAATTATGTGCTTTTGACTCAATTAATCTTTTTAGCAATCATCACCGATTAGGTTAGTTGAGATAGCGATGGTTTTAGTGAGTGGTGGTGTCATTTTCTGGACTTAAGCCTGGGTTTCATCTTTTTCTATTTTGAGAAACCATTAAAAATTCAGCTCTGCTGCTAAATATGACATGAAATCACTCAAAGTCAAGAACCATTTGGCACTTCAAAAATATCATGATTCAGTGCATAATTAAATGATTCTTCAAGAGCCTGAAATATTGAATATTTTACTACATGAATATATAGTTATCTTTTAACTTTTACAAATTTAATCCATGTTTCCTACATAAATTCCTTCCATTTAAGATCACTATTCCCTTAAGTAAAACTATAGACCTTTGTTACGTCAAAATCATAGAAGAATATCATCTCCTCAATTTTTTATTAAATAAATCCTCTTTTTAGACTACCCACATGACATATGATACTCACATGAACCCTAATTAACAACACATAACTCTGAATACAAACGACTTATAAGTAATCCCTATCTTGTTCTCTAATCTAATAAGTGGATGATGGAAAATGAAAATAAAAATATTAAAAGACCTAAAACTAGACCAATTGATCAATTGAATAATTTAATATCTCAACTAATTAAATTAATTATTAATGTGATAATAAATTATTGAAAAATAATACAGTGAGGTCATATTTTCATACGATTCTTTCCATTTCAATGATATAATTTATTATTGAGATTGCTACCAAACGTATTTATTGGCTTTTACACGTTTTTAAGTACCTAACGATATAATTGATATTAGAATACTAATTAATCAAAGGCCAGCTGTATATTTACATTAGTCTACAATCCATACAATTTTTTAATCATTGTTGAAATTTTCGCATGCAAAACAAAAATGAAATGAAAACCTAAAGTAATAATTATGAAATTCTACTATTTAAGATCAATAAGGTTGACCACCTGAGCAACTTATCCGCCTCCGTTTCATCGGAAACACTTGCCGGAAACTACCATTCGATGCCGCTACATGCCAATCATCTAACACAATCCCTTCCAACTCAAACTGTTGTACCACCCCACTAGACCCATCATCATACAAGCACCCTTCCGAGAACCCACCAAGATCACGACCCGGTGGCTTAACTTTCCGACGACCAGCCCCAACCGGAACGTTCCTAAGTGCCCCACCTGCCGTCCAATACCTCTGACAACCTTTACAGAAATGTCTGGGCTGGTTAACGTTGTAGTTATTGAAGTAACAAAATTTAGTCTCCATGCTCTTGCATCTAGGACATGGTATGACCTTATCTGGCCTCTTGGAAACCGTTGGATGATGATAATGATCATCTTCTTTATTTTGCTCTTCTTTTACTTGTCTTCCATGCAACGTAATTGTTTTCCCAAATAGCTTGATTCCTTGACCATCAGCTTCTTGGCCAGCCATAACCATTTAGAGAAAGGAGAGTAGTTTCTTGGGGTTGGGGTGAAAGGGTGTTTTCCAGAGTGGTTTATATAAATATATGACGAGGAAAAAGTGGGAAAAGTGCTAGGAATTGAAAAGGAAAAGGAAAGGACCATGTGAAGGAAGTAGCCGTCAAGGACAAGAACAAAGTAGGTGGCGTGGAAAAGATGATGATCAGCTTTTTGTCCACATCATTACTCCCCGTAATCAAATATTCTAGATAATAAATAAAAAATGGGGGGGGGGGGAATAAAGAAATTGTTCAAAATATGGGTCCTAATCCTTTGTAGGTTTGCTAACAAAAATGTCAAAAGTGATGGAGAATTAGAGCATAAAGAGATAAAGTTTTGGTTCTAAAGGAAATGTACATATAAAATATAGATATGATAAAAAAAAGCTTAAACTTTCTGACTTAGGGTTTGAAAATCTAGAATTTTACTTTTCTTTTGTAAGATTATAATAAATCAAGAAAAAGAAATTTCTTTTTTCCAAAAGGTAAAAGAAAAGAGTGAATTCCACTACTAGATGCATGAAATGATGGGTACATGCTGATCAATGGTTTCTTTTTCTTATAAAAGAAATCAATAAAGCATAAGCACTTGGTTCTTCTCAAGAAATATCCTTTTTCTTTTCTCACTAGGAGCTACTATGAGGTTTGGTAAGGGTGTATTTTTATTATTTGTTAGAGACTCGAATTTAAACCCTTAAGATCTTAGAGTTGTCATTTTTGCTAACAACATTGAAATATTATTAATAATCTATGAAGTTGAATATAGATAATCATGTATTCAATTGCAAAACATTTTTTTTTTTGCTTAAACATGCATCGCATGCTGCATCTTTTTGCAGGTTGCAATGGACGTTGATGATGAATTTGTTGCAAATATTTTCTTTTTCCAAAGGAAAAGTAGTTTTGATATGGGCTTAATCTATTCCTTTTATTTATTAATAAAGGAATCTTATTAAATTAATGCAAAAGTTGCCTCATAATTTCCACACCTTTTCCAATTATATAATGTAGATAAAAAAGCATTTTCGTTTATTTTAGTTGGGAAAAAAAAAAGATGTACTTCCTCTTTTCAATGCTTTGGAAGTCTCTCTTTTTATTAATTATTCAAAAAGATTTAAAGAAATATATATACATCTTTATAGGGACACCCATCTATTAAGCTCATTGTTTTTCTTTTCACTTCTTTTATCTTACTAAAGAAATTTCTAGGGGAAAACACCCAAAAAGTGGAAGAATAACTTATGGCTTCTTCTATGTTTCTTTTGACATTTTTATGCAACAATAAATCATTTCCTAGTGACTTCCTTGTGACGGCAAAGAAAATTGTAGGGCTAAGATGAAAATTTGTGGATTTGAAACCATTTTATTCAAAAGATAAAGAGTGACCGACCTCCTTAATCAAGTTGTATAAGATATATATATTTATGGAGATGAAATTAAAGATTTAGTACCATGTTGCTTGTTATTTTGGTTCTTGATTATATCAAGTTGCTTTAATAAAAGTGAATCAATTAAGAAAGTCTCTAGTCTACTCTTTACTTTATTGCTTTATTTAAAAGTAAATTCTTTTTAATATTTTTTTCTTCCCTTTACCAATCAGAGCTACTTCTACGTAGTTTGGGAGCTTTTGTTTAGACAAAAGCAAAAACCATAGACTTAATATAATAAAACAAAGTTGATAAACCTGATCTAGATGGATGCATGTTGTTTTTTAATCTTTTGTTTGTGAGAAATTTATACAACATTTGTTAACACATGGTAACCAAAGCCAAACCTGGTTGAACCAATATCTCAACTTTGTCCACCCATTGCAATGGCTCGAACAAAAAGAGGGTTTAATTCAAAGACAACTATGGAGAGCTCCAAACCTGTTGCAGCAAAAACTGTTTTAGCTTTTAACATAGGAAGGTTGGCCTCAATTTTCGTCAACTCTTTATTTATTTATATTTGATACCGGTGGATCTTATCCCTTTATTCTCGGTAGAGAAAAGAAGAAAAAAAAGCATATTAAAACATATATGAAGTACCATATGACAGATTAACCAAAAGCAAGAAGAAAACCCAATATTCTAATCATTTTCCTTTATCATGAAAGATTCCAAGAGACTTTATTGGTCTAGTTTGTGAAGATTAAAAAGAAAAAAAAACACTAAAGATTTTAGATTAAAAAAAGAAGACATTGAACATTTCAATGCCAAACACAAAGAAAACAGTGATTCAAACCCAAGCAATTAGCAGGCACTGCTCTGTTTTCGCAGCCGTTGAAAACTGCCTTTAAGATAACACTTTTAAGCAAGACAGACAGGCAATTGCAATAATTATTTATTTGCTGCATAAACTGGCAAGATCCTTGTTCTAAAGACGATGATAGGCTCTGCCGTTTCCTTCTATTTGATGGCCAAAATTAGATGCTTTTCTTAGACATGTCAACCGAAGAACATAACAATTGCAAGAAAAGTAATGGACAAAAAAATGTAAATGATAATGATGGGTGTATTGAAACAAATGAAAAGTAATGGACAAAATATGTTATAGACTGGATACTAAAATCCTTAAATACCTGTTCGAAACATTAAACATTCAAAAAATGAATGCAAACGATTGCTACAAGGTACAAGATGAGTGCCACTAACTAATTACAAGAAGAAACAAGGATTATACACATGTCAAAAAGACTCACCCAATTGTGAAAAATACTCAATGGAGACTGGCAGGATTTACTTGCAATTATCTTATGCATCCATGTTCCAAAATAATTAATTGTCGCTCCAGTTATCCTCATCTTCACCGTCATCACTCCCAACAGCCTGAACAAGTTTCCTAATAGTTAATAATAATTCAACTCATAATAAAACAAATGGAAAGAAATGGTGAAAGAGGAAAATTGGAAACCTGACGGATTGCATTTGCTTTCTGCAAAATCGTGATGACTGAGACATTGGTGGGGGCACCAGAAGTACCAGATGGTTTTGCAGTAACTGTGGGTCTTAGGTTAAAAGACTGAAATAACAAAGAATACAAAGCAAGTGAATGACACTGCACATTTATATATGGATTATCCTAATTCAAAAAAGTTAAACAAAATCCAACTGCTAACATGAAGATATCATAGCAGTATCAAGTTATTCACAAACAAAGAAGAAACACAAAATATGTTCAAAACAACACCAGTGGACTCCGGCAGTTTAGCTTGTTCCCATGCCAAAGGCACTTAATTTTCTTTTCTCCTTTCTATAGGAGAAAGAGAGGAATAGTAGAGGGAAGCTCTTATATCTCAAAACAATCGCAATGGCAGATGAAATCATTATTTTAAATTTGATATCTTTTTATAATGTAAACCATGAAATAATGACAATATTTTAGAAGTATTTACATAGCTACTTTCTGCTTATATTTCTATTCCTTTCTGGAATTTGATCAAAGAAATTGTTTCTTCAAAGAACTAAAAATTCTCATCTACAAAAGTATATCCAAAGTAAAGGAATGACTACTTACTTTACTTCTGATCTGATGCAAGAATTCTTCCTTCTCATCCACCCCTTGGCCACTAATCTGCTGGTTTGCATCTTTCTGCCTATTCAACTTCTCTTCGTTCACCTAATGCATGCACAATTTTTTGATGATTTATATACAAGGAGTTTCGACTTCACAATAATTTTCAATTTCCTTAAAAAAATTGACAACACTGATAAAATACCTTCTTTTCTGGTTTTAATGCAATTGCATCATCTATTTGTTGTTGATTAAACGAGGGTGATTTGGGCTTCTGAGAGACGGTAGATCCTAAAAGTTTCAGATCAAGGTCATGTCTGAGTGACTCTGATAATGCATGTTGTCTTTCTTCAGCCTCATCAAAGCAGGGTTTTGAAACCCGCCATTGTGTAGGAGGAGGTGGTGGAGGTACTGATGTGAGGTCCATCGTATTTTGCAATTCTAGATGTTTCTTTTGATTGGAATTGCTTTTGGTTTCATCCTGTAGTACAGGGTTAATAGTATCAAAACTTGGGAGATCAGGCAATACAAATAGAGATGGTTCTGCACCACTTCCATGAACTACACTTTTGTTTCCCCCATTAACATGGATACTATTGATGGCAGCTTCCCTAATTTGTAAAGAGCTTGAAATAGATTCCATTGATGACAATCTGCTTAATGCATCATACAGCTCAGGGTCCTTGCTTTCAGGGGTTTCTCCAGATTCCCATTGCTCAGAAATTGACTCAGAGCAATGACTAAGACAATCATCTGACATGTAAGGGGCTGATCTGCAGAAAGTGTCATCATCAGAGTCTGAAGCAACATCATGCACAGGAATGGCAGGCACTGGGACCAATTGGAAAGCAGGAAACATATCCCTAATGCTTTCCTGATAATGATTCGCATCAGGAAATTGCAATCTGAGTTTAGAAGTTTCAAACCCATCTATGGGGTTGAAAGATATTTTCATATGTTCAAGTGGTGGAGAAGAAGTAAGCGAATTTACAGGAGATCCATTTCCATTCTGCTGACTGAAGGTTGTCCAAGGAATTTTCTGATTTGAGGTGCTCTGTTGCCCATTCCTCTGCTCAGACACCCCAGTTTTAGTAGAAGTGGCTGGTTCAGATTCAACGTCATGGTTAATCGACACTTTTCTGTGAAAACCATTTACAAGTAACTTACGACCAAGTCCAAACATACTAGATGAGTTGTCATCATTCTCCTCATCAGATTCGATAGATGCAGCTCTAACATTAGGATTGACTGGGTGCTTGTTTCCGTGTGAGAATGAAGAGTTTAAGCTCAAGCCAACACCATTAAAATTATCAAGACTACTATTACGATGAGAAGTATCAGGTTTTTCAAGGTTAACATCTAAATCAGCAATAGAAAGGGAAGTTTTCTCACTGCATGAACCAGGAACCTTCTCAGTACTTTCTGCATTCTCAACAGCTTTTCTTGAATTTCCTTTGGGTCCATCGTGCAAAGCCACAACAGTTAGATTTTGAGGACCAAATGCCTCACTAGTTTTGGCTGCAGAGCCCTGCCCTGTAGTTGATACAGTAAAATCAGGAGGTTTTGATGGCTGAAGCCCCAAAAGACCACCATTTGTCCAGAACCCTACTGAATTCACACCACAAAATTCTCTATGGGAGTTCTGAGAGTCCCTCACACTGTTTATGATTCTATCACTAGCTGGATCAGAAACTGAAGAGCCAGAGGATGATGATGGATGACTGATGACAGATTCCACTTGTGAAATTTTATGAATTTCATCACTTGTGCATAAATCAGTACATGGTAAATTGTCATGATCAGAAGATTCCCCTGAGTTTTGCAACATATGTTCACTGGCAAAATTCTGTGAGGAAACTGGATCAGGTAAACTCATGGAGATCCCATTGCTTGAGATGATATTGGATGAGGCAGAGGATTCAAATGGATCACTAATGACAGATTCCACTTGTGAATTTTTATGAATTTCACCACTCATGTATAAATCAGTATAGGGTAAATTGTCAGGATCAGAAGATTTCCCAGAGATTTGCAACATCTGCTCACTGGCAAAATTCTGTGAGGAAATTGGATCAGGTAAACTTGTGGAGATCCCATTGCTTGCAATGATATTGGATGAGGCAGAGGATTCAAATGGATCATTGATGACAGATTCCACTTGTGAATTTTTTTCAATTTCATCACTCATGTATAAATCAGTACAGGGTAAATTGTCAGTATCAGAAGATTTCCCTGAGATTTGCAACATACGTTCACTGGCAAAATTCTGCGAGGAAACTGGATCAGGTAAACTCGTGGAGATCTCATCGCTTAAAATGATATTGGATGAGGCAGAGGATTCAAATGGATTACTGATGACAGATTCCACTTGTGAATTTTTATGAATTTCATCACTCATGTATAAACCAGAATGGGATAAATTGTCAGGATCAGAAGATTTCCCTATGATTTGCAACATCTGCTCACTGGCAAAATTCGCTGAGGGAACTGGATCAGGTAAACTCATGGAGATCTCATTTCTTGAAATGATATTGGATGAGGCAGAGGATTCAATTATAGATTGATGACGGTCTGCATTATCATCTGTAACCGCCAGTATCCCATCTTCTCTGTTCTTATTGTTAACATGGTTAGCACCATCATTCTGCTCCACTTCGCATTTTGTTTGGCATTCAACATCTTTTTCAGACCACTGTTCCACTTCTCGTTTTGTATGGCACTGCCACCCTATATCATTTTCAGATCCTGATTCTATTGTGTTCAGTGCATCCATGTAATATTCTGGTTCACTTTCAATTTCATAATTTTGGTTCTCAATAGAACTTGATCGGACAGAATCCATGTGATTGGACGGGATATCCATTTGGTCACCATCTCCAATATTGGCAACTCCAGTTTCCTGCACATCTACGTCAAAGTTCATCTCTGGAACTTCACCTCTGTCCCAATTTCCTGCTTTGGACTCCACTATTTCTGCTTTTTCATCCCACGTTAAATAAGATGGACTTCGAGAAATCTGCTCTTGTGATGAACTAACTGAAAAGTTATCATCTATAACCCGAGTTTGTTGAACAGGAAAATCTGAACCAAGGGTATCAGTTTCATGCATCAACCTTGAAGAAAGTTCCTTGGGTTCATGTTCCTCAGGAAGCATGGATGAATCCAGTTCAGAAACAGATTCATTATATCCAGAGCCAGTTCTTGAATCAAATGAACTGGAATGCTCTCCCACTTCAGATTTCAGTGCCATGTCAACTGTAGATGCAGTTTGAGAGGAAGAAATTCGCCCATTATCAACAGGAGAAGTAAACTGCATTCTGCATTGTCAGATTTCATGTAATCTTCAATTATATAGAGCTTTTTTCAATGCAATAAGTCATATGCAAATGCACATACATTTGTGCTGATATGCTTGTCTGTGAGACTGAGAGTGCACATATGCATTTGTACAGATATACATGTAAAATACCTGCCACTATGATTCAATAATGATGCACCACGTGATAGTTTGCTACTCCTGTGAGATGATCTTCTTTTCTGTTCAAGATTCACAATTTTTTTTTTCAGAAATAATTCCAAATTGAAGAACACCTAGACTATTCAGTTGGAACATGAAGTGTACCTCCACATATAGGAGCCCCATAAACAAATACACTCCTAGTAATTGTGGAGTGAAGAATTTAATTTGAAAAAAGAGTAAACTAATTAATTACTTGATTAACATGAATTGAGAGTCAATACATTTGAAAATTGATTGAAAGGTAGATAAATATTTCCCAAGATATCAAGATTCTATGCCTGGACGGGTAATAATACCTTGCTTTTACGTGTCTTCCTATTTCTCGGGTCTTTCTCAGCATCTTCTTCTATGGAGATACCTGATGCTTTCTTGAAGTAAGTTGAATCTGAATATCTCTTCAAACAAGATCCAGGGCCACCAGCATCAAATCTGATTGCAAAGCAGAAGTAAGAATTCAAAACAACACACAAACACACCGAACACACATAGACACGCACATGCATGTGCGCATGCACATACACACACAACAAACCCATTGCTTGAACATGTTTTTAATTGCAAAAAAGGGGGAGTGGATGTATACTTGTCAAGCAAGTGCAGAGGTGGAGGGTCACGACAAACTTCATAGGAATCCATAATAAAACGTGGCAAGTCATTGGAGATGAAATGATTTTTCTCATTGAGCATGCGAGGATGCCACTGGGAACCTGTACAGCAAGGGCAACTGCTTTCCATAAAGATTTCAAAAGAAAGATAAAAGTTTCCAATAGCTAATACAAAAGATCCAAACTTGAAACTAGTTGGTGTATAATTAAGAAAGAAACAATGTTGTTCTCCTTGTTTCGTGATTCCTAAACATAAGGTGTATGATACACAATGTTCTGCAAAAGAAAATAACAGATATTTATATACAACTACAAAAAAAAAAAAAAAAAAAAAAAAAAAAAAGAAAGAAAGATAAAATTGATAGAGCAAACATTTTGAAACATTTCAAGGTCCATTATTATGGAATCAATGTAAACCTTCCAAGGACTTGAATGAATAAGCATTTTTCCTATCGATTATGTTTCCAATGTCATAGATCTACTTTCAATATAGTGTCTTGGTACCTGAAAACTGCTACAAGCGTCAGCAGCAACTGATAAGTGATGCTACCTGATTGACTACAACTGAGGCCCTTGAAATCAAGTTCATATTGACTATTTGAAATTCAATAAATAAGATGTCTTTCAGCAATAATCTCATCTATACTAGTGAAATTAGAGACAATGTCTCTCGAACCATACTCAGGTAACAAATAAAATGCCAGAAGACAAAAGCATAAAAGCATACTACATCACTAAAACAGACAAGATGAAAAAAAGTATGTACCAAATTCAGGCATCCCTTTAACAGTAAAAAAATGTAAAAGAAACAATATATACCGAGAAACATCAGAGGCTTTCCGAGCAAAAGACATGTACAGAGGCCATACCAGCTGTGTAAGCAAAGTGTATATGACTTTTTTGGGAAAGAACAGCCTTCTCAAGGGGTGGAAGCGCGGCTTCAATCCGCTGCACACGAACTGTCAATTTATGACTTCTAGAAGCTGTGCTCATTACTTGCTCTTGTAATCCATGAAAAACCTCAGCTGCAAATCTACAGCATAACAACCGAAACACACCAGTTAATTACGGCCGTTCAAACAAAGAATTCAAATTCAAAAACCTAAGCAGTTAGAGAAGCAATACGAATATCCTATAAACATAACGAGCCACTAATACAAGCCTTTGCCTTTCAATTCGTACTAATTCTTAGCATGCAAGCAAACAAAGAAACAATTTCAAATTGAAAAATCCAATAAACCGAATAAAAGAAGTATAAGCATACTCAGCTAGGTCGCCTAATTGCCGTAAGATCCCGACTAGACCGGCAACGACGACGCCATCGAGAACAGCTTTAGGATCTTCCCTAATAGCTTCCTTGTAAAGCTCCGGCTTACCAAGCCGATACTCGTTCCTTACTTCAGCTCTAACCAGAGGCATTTTCGAAATTTCTCTCAAGAAATTCAAAAGAAAAAAATGAAAATAACAGTGTATTGATTGAATTAAAAAGAGAAAGAATGAGACTATAAAATGTTTCAATGTAATTTGTTGTGGTATTGCTAAATAGAGGGAAAAATAGTAGTTGGAGAGATTGGAGCTATCTTAACTAACTTCTGAAAGAGAGAAAGAAAGGGAAGATGAAGAGGATGAAGACGACATTGCCCACACTGCAAGGCATTCTCTCCAAGTCATTTTGTTACTACAGTCTACAGGCGAAAGGCCAGATTTTGTTTGGTCGAAAGTACGGGATTGGCCTTATATTTTCAAGGAAATGACGTGCGTGTCCCTAGGGTGAAATCTCGTATGCATATAATAAGGTTAAATTCTGCTATTAGTCCATCTGTTATGCATAAGTTATTATTTTAGTCCCTATACTCTAATTGATCAATTTCAACCTTTTATTTTTCTGAAATTTCACTCCTGAGCACTGTTATTGTAGTCAAATGGTAATTATTAGATCATTAATTAAAAATAATGTGGCTTTTTTACGAGCATAATGTGGAAAATAACGAGCTGATATGATATTATATATGTGATAATATATTTATTGCATAAGATTTTGAAAAAAAAATTAACTTAATGAATTTAGTGGATATTATTTTATGTCAATATTGAAATTTCAAAATTCAAAAAGTATAGGATTAAAAATATCAAATTAGAATATAGAGACTAAATATGTAACTTATGCATAATACAAGCACTAATTATGTAATTTGACTAATTATTTAGGGAATGTGAACACGATAAATAAGTTAAATGAATAATTCCTTTTTCACACTCATAAAAAGTTTTAAAAGAAAAACAAGTTGATGGATAATTATGTAAATTTATATATAAAATAATTATATGGATTTTTATATTATCTTTGTATTTTTGGATCTAAAGTTATTAACTACACCTGCACATTATTTTTAAAAAAAACTGTACGTTGTCAGTGAGTAAATTTAAATTATGGAAAGAGAAATTGTTACATGTTAATTATAAAGCCAAACATATCAAACGGAAAGGGGATGTGAGGACTTTTGTATGGTAATTCTTGTCCTGTTTTCTTTTGGCCATGCTTTTTAATGATTTAAACCCCACATCAAAGCCAAAAGGATAAGAAAATTATGTGTCAGGTTCGAAGTAGCTGCCTCATCGGCCTACAGCTTAGTTAACCTAATTTCAGTATTTCAGTTTCACTCTATCCAAATCATATTTATATTAAAATAAATTTACTAATTTTACATTAATTAATTCTATTTCATTATTCTGCAACTCATTCATTTTAAAAACGTTTGACAAAATTTATATGTAATTACTATTATAATTTCTATTTTACCTTTTATAAACGATTTTGCTTTACTACTACTTTACTAAATTCGTAATTAAGAAATAAATTATTTATGTCTACAATAGACTAGATCATGGTCAGGTCACCCATTCAAATTCGAAAGCTCGTCTGAAAGGTGAGATTGTTTAAATAAAAGTATATACCCGAAAAATGGGTTTAAACAAAAAAAAAAATAGAACTCATTTTTTAAACAGGCCGAACCTCGAATAAGATTTTTTTGGCCCAAATCTAGCTATTTTTTGTTGTTATTGTTTTGATGTCATTTTGCTATTATATTGCTACTATTTTGTTGTTATTGTTTGAATATTGTATAACTCTTATTTTATTAAATATGTATCAATTAATTTTTTTCTTCACCCCGACTCGAATTTTAATTAAATAACCTTTTAAATATTTTTATTTAAATTTAATTATAAAAATATATAAATAATAATATGAAATTATATATGTTATTATTACAATATTATGAATTATTAAAAAAGAAATAAAGGTACAACCAATTTTGTTTTTACCAAATATTACACCGTTATTTTCTTTTTAGCTAAAATGAGGTAAAATAATATAATAAACCAAACGTAAATTAAAATAATATTTACTTTGTTATATTTTTAATTAATATAATTTATTTTTTAATTTTAATTCAAAAAATGGGGCTACTTTAAAAACAACTAAAAAGAGGAAATATTTTAGAAATTAAATAACTATCGTAGAACTTAATGTTTTAATATATACTTTCGTTTCTTCTTTTATATTATATATATATATATATATGATGATATATATATATATGATATGTGTATATATGCTATCATATATATAATAAACAAAAATAAATAAATAAATTTAAATTAAATTATGATGTGATGTGATTAATAGTGTATATAATATGGTAATTAAATTAAATTAATTATTATATAATATGATTAAATTAAATTAAAATGTTATATAATATAATTAAATTAAGTTAATAATTGGTCCATAATTATAGACTAAAAGTTTCTTAAAAAGTTAAATCAAGGTTTTATTTATAAAAGCAATTTTAATATAATTATTATTTATAATTATTGGAAATTATATTTTTTTTATATTCTTTCAATGTTTACATAAATTATGATATGATATATATATTTAAATAATTCACATAATATATTTAATTACTATATTTAAAAAGAATTAAATATAAAATAGAAGTATTATTATTAATGGTAAAAAAATCATATTTAAAATTCAATTTAGAAAACGAGACCTATATCTAAAAAAGCATTAGCCTTAACTAAATAATCCGGTCGGTCATCATGAGATTCGGTGGTTTATATTTGGAAGAGGCTGTGATAAAGCTAGATGGACCCTTTAATTTAAATAAGTTTTCATCAATATTTTTAAGAGAATATTGACTACTAAAGACTAAGTAAAACCCTTAAAATAGTCCTCAACTTTCTCCTTTTTACACTTTCCACCCTCACAATATCACAATCACATCGTTGGCATCCTCAATTTCTGCTAAACTGTCCATATGTAATCATCATTAAGCAAACTGCACATTATTAATAAAAAAACACCGACTAAAAAGATTGGTGTCATTCATATTATTATTGTCACTGGTGGGGATGGGATGAGTGAGATCCAACTATGGCGATTTCACAAGGAATGGTCGGATAAAACCATGGCAAAACACCCACCCATGAAACCCACAATATATGTGTCTTATTAGAAGGACGCTACCTCCATAATGCAACCTTTGTCCTATATTATTATTCTCTTATCCTCAAAACTGTGCCATTGTTGTCCTTTGGTCATACGAGAACCAATTAGCTACAAATCTATCTACACAATTTTTAATGTAAACCAGCTGGAATTTTTTTTTCATCACTAAATTTGTATTATAATTATTGTCGCATTAAATTCAGATAGCAAATAAAATGGAAATCATTTACTCAAACTTTGCGACAAAGTTTCAGTTAAGTGGAAATTATTATATCACTTGTCCAAATAACAGCATTGGAAAAGAAAATTCCTGTGGGAAAGAGCAAGAATCTAGTTTATGTAGAGGTGAGTCAAAGTCATAATACCACCATTTGGTGATTCAGAACGTGTGTACTCGAATTCACAAAATGGTGATTGTTGATAACCCATCGAAAGAGAACGGCACACCAGTTTTGGGCTCATAGAAACGAATCAAGGCTTCATTATAAATTCACTATTAACGTCATCCCTCATCCACAAAGCAAAAAAACCCTTAAACGCCATTGCAACAAACATTCCTTGCTTTTTGCCTGAATTTTCACTTCCCTTAATCACTATTTTCTTTTTAGTCTTTTGTGCTTCGAATGTAGCCAATGCCATTGTTCCACCCTCTAGTACTTTCAAGTATGTAAACGAAGGTGAGTTTGGAGAATACAGTGTTGAGTATTTGGCAGACTATCGTCCTCTACACACTTACTTATTCCCATTCCAATTATGCTTCTATAACACCACTCCTAATGCTTTCACCTTAGCACTAAGAATGGGCAGTCCCCGATCCGAGTCTATAATGAGGTGGGTTTGGGAAGCCAACCGAGGAAGGCCTGTTCGTGAAAACGCCACACTAACTTTCGGGTCTGATGGAAACCTAGTGCTAGTCGATGCTGATGGCACTGTAGCATGGCAAACGGCCACTTCCAACAAGGGTGTTGTGGGATAGAAGATACTCCCAAATGGTAACTTGGTTTTGTAGGATAAGAAAGGCAAAAAGGCAAATTTATTTGGCAGAGTTTTGACCGCCCGACAGACACGCTTTTGGTGGGCCAAACCCTGAGATCCAATGGTCCAAACAAGCTTGTTAGCCGCATGTCTATTGCCGATGGCTCCGAAGGACCTTACAGCTTTGTTATGGAGCAGAGGTTTTTAAAGATGTACTACAAAACCAAGAATTCAGCATCGCCTTTGCTCTATCATAGGTCCGGTGAGTTTGGAAATGGGCAAGGTTCTTTAGCAAACCTTAAATTTTACTGCAAACCTGAGACCGAGCAAGCTTATACTTACGAGCTGGGGTTCACATTTGATATGAAAGGTTCTACTAGTTCAGGAACCTACATTTTTTCAAGGCCTAAATACAATAGCACATATTCTTTGCTTCGAGTGGAACCAGATGGTAACCTTAAGATCTACACATTCAATGAAAATGTTGACTGGGGAGCTAGGGAGACCACGTTTAAACTCTTTGATGGTGATGATCATGAAAGCCTGTGCAACCTACCAAAGAAGTGCGGTTCACTAGGAATTTGTGATGACAATCAATGTGTGGCATGTCCAAAGCCAAAAGGTTTGACAGGGTGGAGCCAAAGCTGTGCCCCACCGGCATTATCGCCATGTAAAAGTGCTGCTAACGTGGGTTATTATAAAGTCGTAGGTGTTGAGCATTTCACTAGCAAATATACAGAAGGAGATGGCCCCATGAAGTTGAATGATTGTAGAGTTAAATGCAGTAATGATTGTGGGTGCTTAGGGTTCTTCTACAGGGAGGAATCCTCCAAATGTTTGCTGGTTCCTGAGCTTGGTACTTTGGTTAAGGTAACCAATCTTGCTCATGTTGCCTACATCTAGATGCCAAAGTAGATTTCTCTGTTTGGAAGCAGGAAGCTTGAACACACACACACAGTCAAATATATATTTATAAAATTAAACAAACAAATCTTGGTTGATTTTCTTGTCCAATAAGGCAATAACAATGTATGTAAGCCATCTATTTGTCAAATATACCTCGGTTGCTCACCTTACCTATGCATACTTATTTAAGCTACTTAATTAATTCATTTCATCCTATCATATAAAACATGTCTAAAACATACACCAATAATCATATACATTCTACCTATCAACTTTAACATTTCATCCTATTATTTTTTTTATGTAATAGACAGTTAGCTGTTGATGTCAGTTAGTTGTTATCCTTTATATATTAAATACTCTGGAGATGGCTTTCGGTGAGAAAATCAATGAAGAAAGATATTTTTCCTAAGGTTGTTATAGTTTTCTAACAATTTTTTGTCAAGAATGCATATAATACTTTAACCAATTACTAAGTGGTCTCATACCAATTAACCTATTTAAGCATTACAACATGCATATACCAACAAGACACAAATCATTTATGCCACATTTCCATTCCAAACTTATATAATTATAGCATATCATCTATACCAACATTAAAACATATAATCAAATTATGTCAACTGCCATAATTATAAGCATTATTAGCTTCTAACTCAAACATCCCAAACTTAGCAAAACACAAGAGACTCCACCAAGTACATGCTCTGTTATATACTATAACTATTCATATTCAATTTCATATATTAATTAATTCATACAACTTTCTATACTATTCAATTCATTCTTTGTCTCAATATTCACTTCCACCCTTAGCATTTTCAACTCAATACCTATTAGTAG
Organism: Gossypium longicalyx; assembly: GCA_025698465.1. Lineage (NCBI taxonomy): Eukaryota > Viridiplantae > Streptophyta > Magnoliopsida > Malvales > Malvaceae > Gossypium > Gossypium longicalyx. The sequence continues at coordinate 92,019,996 of CM047004.1, forward strand.
TTTACCTTAATGTTATATAATGCAATATATCGTGAATATGTGTAATGGCCTAAATTTAAAATTATCGGAACAGTGGTTTCGTAACCACAAATCCGATTTAAGAGAAATTTATTTCAATATTTTTGCATGAAAATTGATATGATAGGAAAATCGTATGAAAATATTGATAGAAAAATTTTACCGATTTAGTGGTTAGTTAGAAAAAGAAATTATTGAAGAAATTGGGTAAAAACAAGGTATCGAGACCTTTATCTCGTAAAACCGAGTCGAAAATAATTTTATAAATATTTATGAAATGTTAGTAATGTGGTATTAAAATTTCGTTAGGAAATTTTAATGTTTGGGTAGTCAATTAAATGAAAAGGACTAAATTGTAATAGGCGTAAAAGTTGCTAGAATGATTAAATAGCTTAAGAGTCTAATGAGAAAGGATTTAAAAGGCAATTAGACCCAAATTTATTTGGGCTGGACGGCAAGGGCATGAAATCAGCAGGGAATTTGATAAATTAAGGGCAAAATTGGAATATTGCAAAATTAACTAAATAAAGCTAGGACTAAATAGGAAATATCTAGATTTCTCTTCATTTCTCTTCAATTCCAGCAGCTAAAAACGCCATAGGAGGGTTCTCTAAGCTGGTATTTCATAATTTTTGCACCAAGTGAGTTAATCCTTGCCTTTTTCTTGTAATTTTTGTGTTTCTAAGACTTTTACAACTAGGTCCTACTATTAAATTCATTAGTTTTTGATTTCATGGATGAAATTGAAAGTCACCATGATTGAGTTCTGTAAGTTTATGATGAAATAGAATGAAATTAAAGTTTTAATTTATTTATGAGATGATTTTATTAGGTAATTTCAATGGAAAATTAATTTTTAGGACCTAATTGTGAAAATGTTTGGAATTAAAGTCTATTTCTGAAACTATGATTCCTAAAGGCTGTAAACTAGTTTAAGGTGATATAATAAAGTGTTAATTGAGAAAAATAAGTTCAATTGAGAGACTAATTGAGTAGGGACGAAATTCTCATTTATTAAAAGCTTAGGGGAAAAATGGTAATAAACAGTTTGCACTAAAACAATTTGGACAGCAGCAGTACACTAACTTTGAAAAATCACCATAAATTGTATAAATCGAATTAGAAGATGAACAATATATGGAATTAAATCTTATTGAGTCTAGTTTCTTGTAGAAGAAATAGTGTAAGCAATGGATTTGTAAATTTTGAGATATAATGAATTTTGTGAGACAAGGTCAGAATGAATTCGGGTTCCCCTGTTCTGACTTTGAAAAATCATAAAAAATTAAATAAAAATAATTAGAAGCTTAAATTTATATGTATAGAATCCTCAATGAGTCTATTTTTAATATAAATAAACTATAATATCATTTGAATCCTTTATGAAGAGATAATTAAATTTTAGTGAAGAAGGGTCAGAACTGTTAGACAGCAGAACAGGGGTGACTTTAAAGAATAAACTGTACTGATTGGCTAAACCAAAAATTCTGAAAATTTTATGGTAAGAAGATATATGAGTCTAGTTTCAGGGAAAATTAACAGAACTTAATTTGGAGTTCCGTAGCTCGAGTTATAAATAATTTAGTGGCTATGACTTAAGTAGACAGCTTTGAATGAACTATAAATAATAGTTGAATTATAGAGAATGTTGTATATGAACATGAAATGTATTAAATTGATAATTAAATTTATTTATTTAGATCCAGAAGATTCAAATACGAAGCTAGATCGAGGAAAGGAAAAAGTTCAGGATTAGTAGATTTTTGTGCACAAACAAGTATTAAGGTAAGTTCATGTAACTTGAGTTATATTCTTAAATGCTTGAAATGTATGTTTTTGATATGAATATGATTTGAATGTTCATTGTATGAAAATTGATAAAACATTGATATATTTGATAATAATAATAAAAAAAGAAGAAATCCCAGTTGAATGAAAGGAAAATTCGATGGATCTCTGAAAAAGGAATTGACGGTAAAAAGGATCAAGCCCGGACGGGTGATCCTATCTTGATATAGCCCTCCCGAAGAATATGTGGAAAATGGATTTAGCCCGGACGGGTAATCCGAACTAGGGTCTGAATTTAGCCTGGACTGTAATTCGATCCAAGCTCATTAGAGTAATTGTCGTTGCGAGGATTTAGCTTTGGTAGTAATCCCGACAATACTCTATGAGTTTATATTACTGAGATTTAGCTCGACCGTAATCCCATTGTAAGGATGAGGTTCAGCGAGTGTGCTCTCTGAAATGGAAATGTGTGCACATGAATATGAATTGATGGACCAAAAATTGTACACTAAAAGTGTACCTCTGAAAATCCATCGAAATTTCGAGAAATTCAACGGGATAAATATGGAAAAATAACAAGGAAACGGAAATCATGGTATTGATGAGCTCATCAATCATGGTATATATTAATGGTACATGCAAATTATTGTACTAACTTGAATGTTGAGTTTGTGCATATTAGGGTAATAATGCATTGAATGGATATATAAATGTTTATTGTATTGTATTGAAAATATTAGGTAAGTATAATTCTTGTTACATGAGCTTACTAAGCACAAAGTGCTTACCACTGCTTCATTTTCCTGTTTTGTAGTGTTAAGAGCTCGGAGATCGGATTTGGTCTGAGACACATCACACTATCAACCTCGAGATTTCGGTATACAAAGAAACTTTATTTTGGAAATCAATGGCATGCATAAGCTAATAAAGTAAATGATTTTGTGAAATGAATGTAGAGTTAGCCATTGGTATGGTTAACAAACCTGGTTTTGGGTATGTGATGATGTTATCTTATAAATATGCATGAATATATTTGGAAAATATGTTGAATTGGTTTGGTTGATGTGGATTGGTCTCGGTTTAAAATTTACAGGGAAGGTTAGATATCTATAAAAGGGGATATATTGAGTTAAAAAAAATTTAATTTGTAAACACTGGTAATACTTCTTACCCTATTCCGGCAATGAATACGGGTAGGGGTATTACAATATGTTTTAACTAAAATTAGTTTCGGGTTATAGAAATAGAACCCCGATTATTTGGTTAAATCATACCATAAGAACTTATTTGGTTAAATCAGCAAACAAGTTGAATTGCAATGACTAATTGATAATTTTTCATTTACCCCGATTATTTTCGATTTGGTCCAATTTCTGATCTATACAATTATTCAATTCAATTTATCAATTTCAAACGTCTTATATCATCCTATTATATTCATATGTCAGTTCAATTATAAATCCTTAATCCTCGAACCTTGGAAATGAGGTCTCGAACCTGTAATTTCTAACACCACTATAAACTGAGTCGTTACAATTAAGGTTCCTCTTGGACTATATTTCTTGGAGAATATCCCCTATCATAAGTATTAGGAATCTCCAATTGATATGGTTCGACCCTTGGAGTTAGTTCGAACAATGACATATGTAACATCCTATCTTACAACTTATGAATATCCAACATAGTTGACTCTTAAGTACAATACTTTATATAAAGCCTATAAATATTCGACATTGAGGGAATCTCTAACATCGAGGACCTTAAGTAGAGTAAGTGGGATAGGTGCCGAGAATTTTCGATTTTTTTAGATTTTCTAACATTGTGGAGCTCAAAGTATAGTAATCTTGAAAGGACCTGAATTGTCCAATAGTGATGGAATGTTTGGTCGATATGTATGTATTGCAATAACGAATACGCTTGCTTGATTCGAAACCCCGTATCCAATATTAAACATATTTTCAACCTCCACCAACAACTCCATAGCAACATCCCAATTTCTCGATGCCCAAACACCATTGCTTCAATATCATAATTTTCATTGAGATCTACCGCAATATATATACACCCCCTTCTAGTAGACCTCAAAATTTTATACTTCATGACGGAGATGCACTTAGTACTACTAACCTAGATTTTCCTTAGGATCCTCCTTTTCATATTGTTCAAGCAAGCATCACTCTTAAAAGTCATGTTGAACATCGTGTTAGGCTGGAATATGACTCTATCATCAATCGGATACATGTCTCTATTCAAATGAATTTGTTCCAAGAATCGATATGCTATCTTAAGGCTGCTAAATAATATATTCCAAATATTACCAAAAATAAAAACTCTAACATTTTGAACGATTCTTAACAATAATGATTCCAACAACCTCATCGCTAACTTACAACATAACTTTCTTATACCATACGTAGAGCATATTCAATAAATGTAACACCAATAATAAGAAAGCAATTCTAATAATTTCAATATTTTTTAGTAACAATGATTCAAATAACTTTAACACTAACTTACTACATCGACAATCATACACAAAAGCACAACTTTCTTATACCATATGTAAAACATATTCAACAACTAGAAAACATTAATAAGATGACATTATCTCCCAACAAACTTAGAAATTTACTTTCAATGTTTCATAAACACAATAATAATGCAAGATTGTCTACAAAAACTAATTACATCTAAAATGCTACTAATTTATGTATTATGGAAAATGAACACTTAATTGATTAATTGAGTTATGAAACCTTTACACGTATTATAATTTTTGCAGTAGGATTACGACTGTGAAAATCTTGAGAATGATTTGAATTTTGTATTATTTTTTACATTTCCTTTACTATAAAATTTTAGAATTTATAAGATAGAGTAAGGGCATCGCCTAACTTAAAGTCAACACTCATAGTTGTCATCTTTTTGGTTAAAAAATAATAATAATGAGCTCGACACCAATAAGATGTTAAGTTCTGGTTCCATCACATGACCCATCTTTTCGTACTTGCAAGGTACAAGATTTAAAAGGAAATCATGAAAAGTATTTGTCAAGGCCTCAACAAACACTGGTATCAAGTTCATGGTATTATCTTTGGGATAAATATCAAATTTGTACATGAATTTTAGTTCAATGAACAATTTGATACATGAAACTTAATTTGGTGCAATTATACACATGAAACTTAAATTATGGTTCATATGTAAACATAAAACTTTAATTTTGATTCAATTGTAAATATTTAAAGAGATGAATACATATGTACGCATTTAAAGAAATGAATATATAATTTATTTTTATATTGGATTAATATAATTATTTTTGTATGCAATATATCAATCTAAAATGGTGCTAATTTGATAATATTACTAGTGATTTGTGAAAATTGAATCAAATCAAAATTTTATGTATGAAATCGCACAAAATCAAAGTTTGTGTATGTCATTGCACATTGAATCAAAGTTCATGTATAGTTTCTATATTTATCACATTATCTTTTCATCATTACTAAAGATTAGACAATAGATTTTGCACATGTCATTCAACAAAAATAAAGGAATTTGACCCAAAGCGAAACTAGGGGTGGTAGGGATAATAGATTGTATGAAACTGTGATTCCACGTCATCTCTATCCCTTTCTAATAGGAGAATGACAAATCAAATTTTTTCTCTTGATTTTCAACTTTTTTCTTCTGAAAAAATTCAAATTCAACTAAAAATGTTAAAAGTCAAGAGGAAAAATCTGATTTGCCATTTACCTATTGAAAATGGATAGAAATGATGTGAAATTACAGTTTCATACAATCATTATAAAAATAATAAAACTTCAAATTGATCTATGATAAAATTATATTTTGACCCCCAAATATAAATATATATATTTAATTCCTTAAAAAATAATAAAATAATAAAATAATACATAATAAAACTACATTTTAATTTTTCAAAAGTTTTATAATTTAATTTTCACCTCTACTAAAATAATTTCTACGTTTGCCCATCACCACCATAAGTGCCGAGATAGATAATCATAAAAATTTAAAAAAAAAAAAAAAAAAAAAAAAACCTTTTCCTTACCACAATTTAATAAAATATAATAAAAAGTCAAATACCAAAGTCAAAAACCGATTCCACTATATCTCAAAACGAACAACTCGGTCTTCTAAATATGGAAAGGCCCGAAACTAATACAACATAATTCCATGCAGTACTTTGTTATTTCCCAAATACGTAAAAGTTGAAATGCTGCATAGGAGTTGGAATCCAACAAATGGATTTACCAGTAATAGAAACTTATAAGTCAAAGTAGAAAATTAAAAATATTAGATCATAAATAAACGTGAATTGGAAAAGAAAATTCCTGTTGGCAAAGAACAAGGAGCTAATTAATGGAAGTAATATGGAAAAGATCAAATGAGAGGTGGGTCAAAGATGGTGTACACGTAATGATGATTGTTGAGCAGCCATCAAAAGGGAACTGCACTGCACATCAGTTTTAAGCTCATAGAATTAAATCAAGACTTACACTATAAATTCACCATCATTTTTCCAAAAATGTTATCCACAAATCAACAAAATGCCTTGCTCTTTACCTAATTCTTCACTTTCGTTAGTCACTATTTTCTTTTTACTCTTCTGTTCTTCGAATGTTGCCAATGCCACTGTTCCACCCTCAAGGACTTTCAAGTACATAAACGAGGGTGAAACAGGAGAATTGAGTGTTGAGTATTTTGCAGACTATCGTGCCCTACCCATTTTCTTATTACCATTCCAATTATGCTTTTATAACACCACTCCTAATGCTTTCACTTTAGGACTAAGAATGGGCAGTCGCCGGTCCGAGTCCTTAATGCGGTGGGTCTGGGATGCCAACCGAGGAAGGCCTGTTCGTGAAAACGCCACTTTAACTTTTGGGTCTAATGGAAATCTAGTGCTAGCCGATGCTGATGGTACTGTGGCATGGCAAACGAGCACAGCCAACAAGGGTGTGGTGGGATTGAAAATACAACAAAACGGTAACTTGGTTTTGTACGATAAGAAAGGCAAATTTATTTGGCAGAGTTTTGACCACCCAACAGATACACTTTTAGTAGGCCAAACCCTGAGATCCAATGGTCCAAACAAGCTGGTTAGCCGCACGTCTATTGCCGATGGCTCCGAAGGACCTTACAGCTTTGCTATGGAGCAAAGGTTTTTAAAGTTGTACTACAAAACCAAGAATTCACCATTGCCTTTACTCTATTACAGGTCCTATGAGTTTGGGAATGGGCAAGGTTCCTTAGCAAATCTCAAATTTTACTGCTCACCAGAGACCGAACAAGCTTATGCTTACGAGCTGGGGTTCACATTTGATATGAAAGGCTCTACTAGTTCAGGAACCTACATTTTGTCAAGGCCTAAATACAATAGCACATATTCCATGCTTCGAGTGGAGCCGGATGGTAATCTTAAAATCTACACATTCAATGAAAATGTTGAATGGGGAACTTGGGAGAACACGTTTAAACTCTTTGATGGTGATGATTATGAAAGCCTATGCAACCTACCAAGGAAGTGCGGTTCACTAGGAATTTGTGAGGACAATCAATGCGTGGCATGTCCAAAGCCAAAAGGTTTGATGGGGTGGAGCAAAAGCTGTGCTCCGCCGGTATTGTCGCCATGTAAAGGTGGTGGTGATAACGTGGGTTATTACAAAGTCGTGGGTGTTGAGCATTTCACTAACGGATATACAGAAGGAGATGGCCCCATGAAATTGAATGATTGTAGGGTCAAATGCAGCAATGATTGTGGGTGCTTAGGGTTCTTCTACAAGGAGGAATCCTCCAAATGTTTGCTGGTTCCTGAGCTTGGTACTCTGGTCAAGGTGACCAATCTGGCTCATGTTGCTTACATCAAGATGCCTAAGTGGATTTCACTGTTCTAATAAAATAGGAAGCAAATGAATTCATAATAATAAACAATCAAATCTTGGTTGATTATCTTTATCCAATAACAATGTAAGCCACGAATTTGAAAATTTTGAGTTAAATTATGCTTGGAAAAATGATATATACAAACCCAAGGAAGCCCACCATTGGTTTAACATGGGATCTTAAATTTCCTTCCCTAATTCACTTTGGGCTGAAATTTGAATATGATTTGCTTTCAACCAAAAGCTTAAAATTCAAAATTAGATAGGAAAACGAGCCCTTGAATCATGGACGAAGACAGGAGCTGGTAGTGGTTTTGGTTTTTTTTTTTTTTTAAATAAAAATTATTTATATAATTTTTTAATTTTTATAAACTCATTAGTATGAAATTAAAAATAATTTGGTACCCTTTAAGATAAATATGGTGTATTCAAATATGATACTTTAATATGTTAAAAAATATTATTATTTTTATTCGTATTAACAAGCCGTATTCATATCCTCTTTAAATAAATGGTATATTTATTTATAATTAATATAAAAATAGCGATTACGATAATATTAAATATTATAATAATATTACAACATAAAAAGAAAAAAAGAAAAGACTAAATAGATGGTGCTAGATATAAACCTCCATCCAAAATTACTGTTTCGGAATAGTTATATTGATGGGTCGTCGATCATCTTCAAGATTCACTCGAAGACAATTGTAGAAGAGAAGGGCCCCAATTCACGTGAAATTGTTGGTATTTGGGGTTAAATAATTAAAGCAATATTCTAACAATAATAAATAGTAAATAATAATATTGATAACTGAAGTGCAGCATATCATCTTCTTCTATTCTTTAGAGTAGGAAGCTTTTTCTTTTGAATGACTAAACACTGCAAATTCCCTCAATCATGTCCCTCTGTCACCATTCTTGTTTCAGGAATTTCATTTCCTATATATTTCCAGACACCAATACCATTTAACGTATCAGAAAATAAATATATAAAATGGTAGTGGATTCAAATTTAATATATTTAAATTATGTTAATAATTGATATTCCGACAGTGTATTTTTTTTATTCGATAAATTACTTTAAAATTTTATCATGTATTTTTTAAAATATTTATTTTTTAATATTTTATTATATTTTTATTAGATATTTGTCAACTCCTAACATTACTCGTAGAGTTTAAAAACTCTATTAACAGTGTACCTAATATTTTTTCGTTTAAATTTAGGTCAAAATTTGCTAACTTGATATATTAATTAGACTGCTTTCATATGACGTTATATATGATTGACAAAAATAGATATGTCAGACAAATTTGGACATGAATTACAAACAACGATAACGATTGGATTAAACGATATAAACTAATAATAGATAGGTGAATAAATAAAATGCAAATAAATCAATAAATTCGTGAAATGTGAAAAATATTTAAATTGTTACAATAACGTTTTTGAGATTTTTCATTTTCTTTGTCTATATCCAATGTTTCCAATAACTTATACATCAATTTAATTAGAAAAAATATTAAAAATACAAATTTTATAATAATATAATATATAATATATTATTGAATTATTTTTGTTTTTTATATAAAATTAATAAAATATAATCTTCTATTTTATTATTTTAACTAAAGTATTATTATTTTATATAATCTTTTTATTAATCTTCACTTACAATGTGAGTGTACTATCATCTACTTATAATTAAATTAAGAGTAAATTATTTATTTAGTCACTCGAGTTTATTTATGTTTCTATTTTAGTCACATTTAAAAATTATTATTTTAGTTACTTCTATTAGATAAGTTATCAAGTTATTCTATTATTAAATGCCTTTGGTCATTCTATTATTGTAAAAATTACAATTTAATTTCGACCCCTAAAAAAGTTCTCTAACTTCACTCTTAAATTGTGTCTGATATCTTAAAACTGGAAAAAAAATCCGATTCGAAATATTTTTAACAATCAAATTAAGTCGCATTATATATATATATATATCCGACCTTACCTAACCTGACCATTCATGCATGCCCACTTATAAAAAAATCCCAAGCTAAGATATACCCCCCACCCCCCACACATTTGGCCTTGCCTACACCTTTTCTTTTGGGGGTAGGCAAAAAAACTGTTCACAGATATCAATTGTATCATTGAATGCAAGTGTAATTCGCAAAAGCCACCTAATTATATTATTTAATTTATGTAATTTATTTTCAAATGTAAAATCTTTCGTAAATTCAATTTTAAATCTCAAATATTTACATGGTAAGAACAAAATTTCAATTGTGTATAGCTATGAAATTAGCTAGCCCGACAAAAGGTACCTTCATTTTCAGCACAAATCAATTGCAGAGAGCAACTTTTTTTACTTCAGAATCACTCTTAATCATGTTATTCTCACTGTTAATTGATTCCCCCTTTTCCTTTAAAATGGATGTTGATTCTTGTTTACAAATTATATGTACAGATAAAAGTATTATAAAAGTCCCTGAATTAGAAATTAAATTACATTTTGCTTTCTCTATTAAAAATGAGTAAATTAGTTTCTATATTAACACGAGGTACACACGGCTCGCCGCTTAATTATTTCATTAGCATGTCAGTTTTTAATTGTATAAATTAATATTTTTTTAATAAAAAATCTTTGATTTAATGTGTAATAATTAATTTATTCATTTTCTGAATAAAAATAATTTAATACAATTTAATTCCTAATAAAAGAATAAATGCTTGCAATTTCATTGTTATTAATTAACTACTAATAATGACAAAAAGATGTAACATATATTACTTAATTTTTGAGAATTTGAATGCCTTTTGAATAGTGTTTTTCCTTAAACCATGAGCATATAAAGTATTTAAAGGCACCGATAACAATAATTTTATATGCACCCTTGGAATCAAATCATAAACACTATTCCAAAAGCAAATTTGGCATTGATAATAGTAGCTAAAATTCCCACTTCAAATTTAGGTGAAGTAAAATATCTTCTGTGTTTATTTTTATTTTAACGTGGTGCATTTACGTTACAGTATTTAATTTTATTGTCGTTACTGTTTTATATTAACTGTAAGTAAACATATCATTCATTCAAAAAGAACTCTAATTCAGTAAATTTCAACTAAATAATACAGATTTAGCTTTTGGGTGTTCAACGATAAGAGTGAGATAGATAGATCACATTTTATATTTGCTTTTAAATTTTTTTTGCCATTTCAATGGTATGCAAAAAAAGGGGGAATAGAACGAATGAGACTAAATTCAATACCAAAATTATAAATGCGGTACAATGTTATAAAAGGTATAGTCCGAAAGTCCCAACACCATGATGATACATCACCATATTTACTGAGGGTTTTGGACCCCATCTCCCATACATGTCTCTCATTTTTGCATCAAACATATCAGCCATAATTTCCTTTTTTTTTCTGCATTCTCATCCTTTCTTATTTCTCTATTAATTAACAAATCGTTTAGCAGGTTAAGAGGTCTTAATTCAAGTTTCAATTTTCGAAATTATTTGATTTAATTAATCAAAAATTGAAATGATTTGAACTTATAATTACTTAATTCAAAGAACCCAAAAAAATTTAATCACAAATTTAAGTAATTTCAAATCAGAACTCAAAACAACCTAAAATGGCTGGAATCCTCCAAATTAATTCCACCTAAAACTAGCCACTCCCATCTAATCGCTTTCAAATTCCATAATATGGTATTTCTTCCCCTAAGGGGAACCTAATGATAGGATAGGTATTAAGTAGAGTTATACAAATCTAAATGACCTGCCCCCTAAAATTGGACATATACTTTGTATATGACAAGTGTCAACAACTGAAATCAACTAAGTTAAAACCATTAAATGGTGATAGGGTCGTAGGCCTAGAAAACCAATGTCACCAGTTTATAGTAACCACAGTATTGTCTATAAAAGAAAAATGGAAGCCTTTGGACCCCATCTGCTTGGAAAAACGAAAATTGGAAGACCATAAACACCCTTTTAATTCAAATCAGAAACCAAACTTGGTCTCCAATTTCAACTCCCAATTGCAGATGTTTAATTCCTTAGCTCTTTTAGTCAATAAAAAAATGGACCCGTAACTCCTCCATATGCATCATAATTAAATATAAATCATTAATTCCATGCATTTTTATTCTATAAAAAAAAATAATTGACATAAAAGTCAATGAATTTTTAGTACTATTAGGAAAAAGTTAAAATTTCAAGGTTTAAGTTCGGGTTTTATCATTTGTAATTGTAATGTATATGTCTTTTTTTATCTTGTGCGTATGTTTTATATATAAGTTTTATCGGGTTGTTTCTGAATTAGTCTGACTTTTGTTTGATTCTTCATTCGTTGTGCATTAAATTAGACAGATTCTACATTATAATTAATCGAATATATATTTTTACTTGTCTTACACTTATAGCCGTATTGTCTTTATATTAATATTTATATCTTCAAATCCTTAAATCGAAAAATAATACACACATAAACTTATATTCTTTTGATAACTAAATTATATAATTAGTAAATAGCAGTAAAATATACAAATCCAGTTTATTACTTCATTTATTAGTGGTTATAGTCCAGATGGGTATATATATCATAGTTGTAATAATTTTCTTGCGGAAAACAATGTTTAGTTTCTTCTAGATTCTCCAATTTGATCCAATTTCTTTTTCTTACTGAGTCAAACACCACCCACTTTTTCTTTCTTTGAAAAAAAAAATTAACCCACTAAAAAAGGGTTTAGTTACGGTGGTTAACCCTAGTTTTACTTTCAATTTTCTTACTTTGAACCAAACAAGAAGTCATCAAAAAGCAGTAATGAAAACGTGTGATGATGATGATGATAATGATTGTAGAGATGATGGCAATGGCAGTGGCATTGGCATTGGCATAGGCATAGGCATACAATAATTGTAATTATGCATTGCATTAAAAAACTATTTATTAGTGCAAATAGGGTGAATCAGAAAAAGGAAAAGATAACAAAAGCACCTTCATAGATGGCCCATAATATGTCCCCTCATTTAGACCCCCCAAAGATGTGATTTTCATCTTTCTCTCCACTGCACTATCCCATTTTTTTCACTTTCTTTTTTTGTTTTTTGTTTTTTAAAATTGAAATACCCCAAGTGTTCAGACAAAGAACCAAAAAATCATGTCAGATGGTGTAGCAAAAGATTCTGCTGAAGGGTCTTCACGATCCTCCGGTAACCACCAGCAGCAGCCACAGCCGGCACCGTTGAGTCGATATGAGTCGCAGAAACGGCGAGACTGGAACACTTTCGGTCAATATTTAAAGAACCAGAGACCACCGGTTCCACTATCACAGTGTAACTGTAACCATGTGCTTGATTTCTTAAGGTATCTTGATCAGTTCGGGAAAACTAAAGTTCACCTACATGGTTGTGTCTTCTTTGGACAACCTGACCCGCCTGCTCCTTGTACTTGTCCTTTAAGACAAGCTTGGGGAAGCCTCGATGCACTGATCGGAAGGTTAAGAGCTGCTTATGAAGAGCACGGTGGATCACCGGAGACTAACCCTTTTGGAAATGGAGCAATTCGGGTTTATTTGCGTGAAGTAAGGGAGTGTCAAGCTAAAGCTAGAGGGATTCCATATAAGAAGAAGAAGAAAAGGAAGCATCAAATTAAACCCAATAACGTCGATGAAGAGGCTAAATCATCATCCAAGCAATTGCCTTCTTAGCTCCATAGCTTTGCCCATCTTCAAAACAAATTATGGTAATTTTTTTTTTCTTATTTTTGTCTGCAAATCTAAGTTAATTTCACTAAAACATAAATTAAAGGGAAAATTTAGATTGATTGAATGATTATATGAAAAATATGTAGTTGGAAATTAACAACATTAAATATTGTATCTTAGAACCAAAAGAACATAAGATAAAAACCCTAAAGTACTCTTTACTGCAGACCGCAAAACCCTAGTTCCAAACTCATGAGTTTATACATAGGAATTTCTACAATAAGCTTATTCTTGTATCCCAATAAAATTTAAGATTTAATCATAAAAATTAAATTTATTTATTTATTTATTAATTTCATCGTTAACCCTTTTAGTATTTTTCATCAAAAATTACAATCACTTAATACATTTGATGAAATTATACAAATTCCGAAAATAAATCATTGTAAACTATTACAATTTTACTTGTAAACTTTTGAGCCATACTCTTACTATTACATGCCATAATTGAAAGGAGAAAGATCACACCCTCTCTTTGTTTTTCTTTCTTTCTCTCTCTTCATATCATGCAAAATAATAATAATAATAATAATAATATTTTGTTTTTTTGTGGTTTTCTAATTAAATATTTCTCACTTCTTTACTTTTCCCCCCTTTCTTTTCTTTTGGCAGCTCCTTTCTGATTCTGTTTGATTTTATGCTCCCCATGAATGCCCATGTTCATATTATAATCATACCTCTCACTAAAATTTGATTATAGGAACATATTATACCGATTTATACACTATTTTTTTTCTCTCTAGTTGTAGGTTAGAAATTAAAAATAATTTGTTCTTTGATTGCTTATTTATATATAAATTAATTAATGAAAGGCACATGGAAGGATATATTTGGGGTAGCAAGCAATGCATTACGTATAAATTTTTAATTCAATGATGGATGAATCTGGCTTATACTTTGACAAGGTAGTAGTGAGATTGTGTTTGATAGGTGAAATTTCACTTTCATTAAGTCCAATGATTTTGTCTACCAGAAATTTATGTTATCAGGTTTAAAGTATGATATAAGTTTCTATTATACTAATTAATGTTATATACATTTTGTTGGTGTTAAGTGAGTGGGAGAGACACCAATAAGGGGAGAGATGGAATTTGGTAGAGACTGAAAGGTTCACACAAGGAGGTGTTTTTATATATACATATTCTTAGATAAGTGTTGTCTTTTATAATTACTGAGATGAGTTATGTGATTTTACTTACATGTGAACCACTTGATCAAGCTTTTATAGTTTGTATGATGTCAAGTTGGTAAGTCTTATAAGTGGTAAACAAGACATCTGGGTTCTTTATCATTGAAATAGACACTTGAAGAGATCCTTAGTAGAGCAAAATGAAGCGGGGTGAGACATATAATGATCTTCCATCCTACCCAGGTCCATTGTCTTACCAATGACAAAGACCCCGTCATGCCTCATTCTCTACTTGTAAGGCTCAATGACTTCTTACTATGCAGATTATAAAGACTAAGTGAGGCGACATGTAACTTAAGGGGTACACATTACACGTGTCAGAAAGACGATATGACTCATCTTAATAACTTCCAATTAGGATATCACCTATTTGATAATATGTATATATAGGCTCCAACTCACCAAGAGAGAAAGGACTCATGAATGTACCATTAGGCTCTCTGCACTTTCTAGTGTGAACCTTCCCTTCTCTACTAGGCTGAATCTCTCCCATTCAGTTAACATCAACAAATTTTGATACACATATTTATGTTATGTTCAAACTCTATTTCATATTAGAGTTAATTTCAGCAAACATCCATAAGCCATGCTCCTCATTTCAAATTGGTTCTCAAATTTCAGAATACTCTAATTACATCCCTAAACTATTAAGGTTATACTATTTAAGTCTTTCGGTTCCTAAAATATTTTACTTTTCTTTTAATTTTTCATTTTTAATGTTTTATTTTTCTTTGAAATTTTCATTTTAAACTATGCCACAAAAGACTTGATGTATTATTTAACAAAAAAATTAATAATAAATGGACTCGATTGATATAACCTCAAAAATTTTAAAAATATAATTAGTGTGTTTAAAGTTTAGAAACCAATTAAAACCAGAGTCATAATTTTAGAACAGTCGGTGTAATTTTGTGTCCAATTAACTATATTTAATATAAATTTAGCCGTGTCCAAAATTATTATTCTATCGAAAAAATTATTTATAAACTACATTTTTCATAGCTATCTAGTGGGAGATATCATCTATTCATAATCATATTGTCAAGGTTAATTTCACAAATAGACTCAAGAGAGACTATGCCATGTCTCACTTCTTTCTTTGTGAAGTTTTTTCAATTTCTTAAATGTATTCCGAATGTGTAAGTGTATAAATTTTTAGGTATAATGATAAATTTAGTTTTTAGTGTTTATATCTTTCATTAATTTGATTGTTTTTTTAACTAGTTTTAACCATTAACCTTTTTAAAAAAGTCTAATTACTTCTTTTAATAGAAATGTTGACTAAAACATTAATTTTTTAACAATGCTGAAGGTCAAATTTAGCTCCAAAGAGAAAGAACCAAATTAACAAAATATGTAAAGGTTAAGAGCTTAATTTGTTATTATGCCTTATTTTTAAAATTTTGAATGATGTGTTATTATCTAATTTGTTGACCGAAAATACATCAAAGATAAACACACAACAAAGTTACTACTATTTATCATCCCTTTCATTTTACTGTAGATGAAAATACTGGATTTTTTGAATACAAAAATCCACCAGTTTTCTTTATGCTTCCTATATATATTTCCTTTTTTGCAAAATCAGAGTATAATTTCCTTTTACCCTTTATTGGATTATATTTTTAGTTAGCAGTTAACAATAGCTGGTATAATAAGAATGCTAAATAATGCATGTGAATATTGTATTTCTTTTTTTTTTCTTCCCTTCCTCTGATTATGTTATTCTAAGTTTATCAACTGGATCGTTTTGCTGGCTTCATGCTATGTGTCTGTACGACAAGAATTAACGTTAGGCAATTGTAATTTAATGTGAAGATTATGTATATACGTATTATTTATGCAGGATGACAAGGCAAAAGAAGAGAGGGAAGAGAGAAAAGGTACAGAAAAAGGCAAAAAAGGTTGAAAGTTTGAAGCAAGGGTTGCATTGAGGCATGGCACTTAACAAGGTTATTTTACCTATTTAATGTTGGCTGTCATTAGCAAACCTTGGTAGTTCGTCATGCTACAAATCTATTTTACATATATCATCACCTTGTAATGTAAGTTTTATACTTAGCAGCATAATGTATATTAAATTAGACCTTAGACGTATAAAATAAGGATATATCAACATTAATAACGTTTACTTATGTCATACTTCTTTACATGTCTTCTCTTTCTCTTCCAACAAAATAATATCATTTACAGTGAGCTATTTATACTGAATGTGCCTTTATTGAAAGGGCACTGATGTTAATTCTTTGATTTATTTTTTTGAACGAATTACAAGTTGATTTCATATCATTAAAGATAAACAAATGGACATATGAACGCCCAATTTGGGCAGTGAACAAAAAGAAACAGAAAAAAGAACACCCTCGAACCAAGTTCATTAACCCTTCTAAACAACAAAAATGGTGAAGGTATGGTCACCATGTAAAAATGTTTTAGCCATTTACGCAGAGGAGTTGAGTAAATGTGCATCACCCCTTTTACCCTCAGGTTCACCATTTCAATTGGTTAATGAGGCTTGAAAGCAGAAACAAGGGATTGGAAGATAAAAACAGGACAAGAAACAACAAATGCTCGCATCAACAATCGAACTGCCATCCCTGAACACCAACAAGGAGGCCGAACAAAAAGCAGCTTTGGGAGGCAATGGCACCACCCCCTCCATCCACCAACCATAGCCGCAAAACCCATTCTCTTCTTGTAGCAGGAGATATTCCCAGCGGCACAGAACAGGAGCAAACCCTCCTCAGCAGAATCCCACACCTGAAGAGAAAAAGAACAAGCCAAAACAACTCGGCAAGGCCCCACGTCACAAAATCACTCAAGATTACCCACACCGGAAGATCTACTACTGCTACCATCAGATCTATTCTACAGAGTCACCAAGACCATCAAAACATCGTGAGGATTTATTAAACCATAGAAGAGGGAATCAAATGAAGCAAGAGAGGGAGAAGGAAAGGAGATGACCAACCACCGGCTGCTAGTGGTTGGTCGTCTCCACAGGGGTAAATAAAGCTTGGACTCTAGGGCCAAAGAAAGCTTAGACTCGAACCCCATAAATGTGTATTATCCCGTTGACACATTGACTAAGCATATATATATTATGTGTATATATACATTGACACATGAATATAGGTATGGAATAACGTTGGGGATTTTAGCCGAGTTCAAAAGAGAGCAATATTGAACACAAAAGAGTTTCTGAATACAACCTAATCTTTTACATTGCAACCAACAAACACAACTTACAAAAAAAAAAAAAAAAAAAAAAAAGCTAATTAGTTTAAAGGAGACTCAACAACTAAAACAAAGGACATTGGACCAAATTAAATTACAACTTTCAGTTTTTTTTTTTTTTTTTGTGGTCCCCAAATGAAGGGAGAAAGGCAAAATAAAGGAACTTCAAAAACCTCAGGCAATATTTATCTGCCAACTGCCGGTTATCTTGTGAGTTCTGAGTCCAGTATCTGCTACAATAAGTATAACTATATACTTTCAAGGGATGAGTATTAGAAGTCAAATATTTATGTTCTTCATGCTTTTTCCCACTGTCAAAACTCTTCCCCACTCGGCTAGCTATAAATATCTGCAACAATAGAAAATGGGGTCTTTTGGTTATCCACTCTACATCAAATTTCATGTTTAATAATGCACAAACTGTCAGAGGGATGATGCATACAGTATATAAATCAAAAGTAGTTCACATACACAAATGCCCCTCATTTCCTTGTACACAAAATCTAGGGATGGATACATCAAACAAAAATACAACATTCTGAGTATTTTTGTCACAGAAATATCACACAACAAAACCTTAGCAAGATGCATAGAACAACCATTATGCTAAAAACAGAGGCTTGAATGTGACTTGGGAAGATTTTTCATGGATAAGTATGTACCAGAGAGGACTCACAGACAGATCATTTTGTTCAATAACTCAAGGACTCCACCAGACAGACCATAATTATAAGGCAAGCTTAAAAGGATCCTTCTTCTGATTGAGGAAGTGCTAACATTTTTAACTATAAGGAAAAATGATAGACAAATCATTTAGGTTGCGCTATGTGCACCACAGATATGAGAGCATTTTAATGCTAAAAAGCATATTTAGCTCTTCAATATTTGATGGGCATCAATATGATTCTAGACACATGGTATTGTTGGTAAAGACAGCCAACCTCTGTTAGCTAAACCAGCAATGGAGAAACATCCATTTTCTGCTAACAGGCCAAGAAAATAAATTAGACAGATAAAAAGTTTTAGCAGTACACAAAGCCTGAACCTGACCAGCCTGAAAGAAAAAGTTACCCACCTTAAGCCACACCACAACCTTACTTTATACATCTATATATAAGTTTAATGTGAAAGAGTTCCACATACCTCCCAACTAAACGATAACCTGCACACTCCAGGACATTCAAATACACATACCTTCAGATACTAAAGCCATTATAAGCACACATTTAACACAATGGAAAACCCAATAAACCAACAGAACAAGCAACATTCCGAATTGACTACAGGTGGCTTAGAGGGGCATGGAGTGGCAAATTATCAAACAGAGCCAACCTCCTAGCTAACCAGTCTAGGATAGAAAAGATAGGCAGAAATAAGAGGCAAGTTTACTTGCATCCTTTTTCCCAATCAATGACAAGATAAGCAAATTTTGTCACTCATGTCAAGTAAGTCATTTCTCGCATCAAAAGGAACACCCAAACCTTAATGCCCTGGTACATTATCTTCAAGCTGAAACCAAATACCAACCATTGCAAGTATGCAACTTTCAAGTAATGCACTTTGTGTAGAATATATGAAGGGAGACCAGGTATTCATGCAAGGTTCTACATAACACACACAAAACAGTAGTATAACTATGAATCAGCCAAAATATACAGCCATTTATGCTCAAAAGAAAGATTGCAAGAGATTCCAATGCAGCACTTCCATAATAAGCATCAAAAAAAAAAAAGGACATCAAGGTCACACCATTTGGAGAAGAACAGCATCATTGAGGAATCAACTGTCATTGTTTATTCCAAAATTATACCACAAACTGATGCATAACACTCCATGAATAAACATTACCCCTTTCTATTACCAATTACAATACTGATTTTGACACCCACTGACCAGCTCCCTTTAAGTTCATGTATCAAACAAAGCAAACATAAAACACAACACACTGAGAAAATGATTCCTTACCGATATTAAACACTACAGCTTTGAACATCTTTAAGTTCTCATGCTAGAGTATAAACTCTCCAAACATAATGTGGGTAAATCCCATAAGAATCAACATTAACAAAACTCAACAAATTAAACCCTTTACAATTGCATTCCATCTAGTGGCCAAAAACACAATAAAACAACTAATCAAGAAAAAGGATGCTTTCAAAAGCCGTGAACAGCTATAAGGCATAGCATAAATGAAGCCATTACATGAAAATATGTACATTCTAATCATCAATCAAAACACAAATGCGACTATATTTAAAGCTAAAGATGGTTCTGTTTTTTTACGAGGAAGAAGAGGCCTCACCACCGGAACCCGAGGATCGTTTGCCACGCTTGATCTTTTCGAGCTGCACCTGTGTATCCATAAACATCCTCATCCTCTGCACTTCCAAATCTTTAGCAAATTGCATTCTTTGTTTCTCCAATTCAACCATCTGCCTCAGCTTCTCCCCTTCCACTCTTTCATACACTTGACCAAACCTTTCTAGAGCTCTTGCCAATCTCTTCATCCCTTCCCTCTCGTCTCCCTCTCCTTCACTTTCCTCTCCCTCGCTTTCCTCACCCTCCTCCTCATCACTTTCCGCAGCAGCAGCCGCCGCAGCAGCAGCAACAGCAGAATAGTTCCTCTTGAAATACCCATCGTCCACAGCTGGCCTCTTCTGGGGAAGAGCAACAATAGCAGTGGGCGCCGGAGGAGTCCTCCTGTACGGAAGCAAAAGCGGAAGAGCCACAGGAGGAGATCCCGGGATCCTGGGTGACAACCTCGGCGACGGCTTCGGTGATATCTTAGGCGACGTCGAAAGCTTCTTAGCAGCAAAATTAGATCCAATAAGAGCATCCAACCGTTCAAAGAAAGGCCAAGACGATGTTAGGGTTCCATTAGAAGAACTCACCCTAGTTTTCTCGATCTTATACTTTTTCTTAATGGTATCAATCCGGTTCTTACACTGCACATCGGTACGATGGGTTTTCTTAGTATGACCATGAAGAGCATTAACAGCATCAGCCACATCTTGCCAATCCTTCTGACGGAGATTCCCACGATTAAGCTCAACATAACGACGACCCCAAGCATCAACAAGGGTAGACGTAGCTTCCTCAGACCAACAATCCTCACGTACAGGTAACGTACGGGTGTTAGGTGTGGTTGAAGGAGGGGTGATTACAGCTGACGGCATAACGGAATCGGTAAGATCGGCCATTGAAAAAGGGAGATTGAAAAAACAAAGGTAGGGGTGGCGTTTGATTTAGGTTAAATGATAGGGAGAAAGACAAAAAAGAAAAAGGTGGGTTGGGGGGTTATAGAAAAAAAGAGGTAAGGGTTGGGTGGGTTCGGCGATGACTCGGCCGACACATGAGAGGAGCGTGAGAGTAGGGAAAGGGAATAATAGGGTCGCCGGGGATATGTGAGAGAGAGAGCGCGTGAGGTGGGCTGGCTGGTGGCTTGGGTCATCATCGGTTTAGGCTCGGCTACTAGTCCAGTTGGCAATTTTTTGACGTTTCCCCTTTTTCGATGCTTCCCTGGCCTGCTAACGTACCGAAAAACTGCCTGACTGACTTTGATCCTTTCCCGGATTTCATTTTCCCTTTTCTTTTTTTAATTTCATTAATTTTCTAAATACCCTTCTTCTACCAGCTTTTACTTATCGCCCCATTTTCTATTTTTTCTATTCTATCAACTAAATTTGAAAATTTTCTGTAAGGGCATTTAGGTGTACGGTGTCGTTTATTGGTGGTGTTAAAAGGAGATTAACATATTTGGCATTAGGTTAAAGGAGACTAATAAAGTAAGCTGTAATTACTTGTCAAGCTTTAAAAATATCATGAAAATTTTTATAATAAGAATTAAATATTATTTTGTCTTTTCTACTTAAAAATGGGTACGTTAATTTAAAAAGTATATTGATTTTTTTATTAAAAATTTTATTTATTTGTACTGTTAAAATACGACATAACTAATAAAATAATTAAACAATAACATATGACATATCATGTGTAGAGCATGTTTACATACAAAAATAATTTTTTAACGGTAGAAATTGATAATTTTCTTAATAAAGATATCAGTTGACTGTTTAGTAGGTTAAATTTTTTTAGCTAAATATTAAAAAATAATATATAATTGTACAATTTATTACAAAATTACTTGTAATTTATGAATTTACAGGTGTTGGTATATTAGTTTTTTTTTTCAACGTCGTATATTAGTATGGAGGGTAAAAAAAACAGAACTCAAATAAAAGGGACTAGGTTTGTTGCTTGTCCAAATCGCATTGAATAGGCAAGAAAGGGGCAAAAAAGAGAAAGGATAGTGAGACTACGGAAGTGGGTTTGCGTCGATGTTTGGGAATGAATTCTTGATGAACGGCAGTGATGCGCCGGCTGCCGACTGATGCGTTACGTGAGCCGTACGGACTCTTCTTAACTTTGGTCTTGGCTTGGCTTCGCTCTATCGGCGCCGTTAGCTTGCATCCTTTCTTACGCCCCCTTCTTCTTTCTAATTACTGTTTTTCTATTTTTATTTCACCTTTAAAATGTTTTATTTTCTTTTTCCACTATATTTAATATGACCGGAAACGGAACGGGGGAGTAGTATGACGCCATTATTTATTAAAAACTTCAAAATAAAAAAAAAAAAAACGTTCAACTTCACGAATCCACGTTTTGGGTTTTTGCCTTTGCCCGATATCGCTGGAAAAAACCGGTTCAGACCCCTGTTGGGCCTCTTTGACAAAGCTTTAAGCTCTTCTCTTTTTTCTTTTTCTTTTTTATATCTGATAATCTTTTTCCTAATTTTCGAGTTAATATATTATTTTTTTAAATTTTTGGCATTTAATTTTTCAATTTGACACTTAAACCTTTTAATTCCAATTATACACTTACATTTTTTTTACTAAAACATACCTGTCAAACATTCTTCAATTATATAATATCCTTTGATTTAAGAACACTAAATGATATATTAAGCGTGTAGTTCTTAACCCGTGCCCCTAGGTATCCAAACTCCTACCGTCGGCATTGCACCGTCACATGGGGAATTGCAAGTTATATGATGCAAAACTGTAGCTGATAAAAATGACCGATTAGAAGAAGATATTTTCATCGTTGTATAATTGTTTTATAAAATTGAGATAAAAATTGCCTTCTCATTGAGATAAAATTGAGTCACTACAAAAATTTAATTCACCTGAGATGGCGTCAGCATAATTATCTATAAATAATAGATATAGAGATATATATCGGCCACCTGCTTGTGATAATCATCAATATATAATTTTGTCTTTAAAAGAATATTCAACGTGAAAAAAAAAGTTTGCATTGCATGCATCATTTGTGTGACATTGATCCAAGAAGCCGTACACACAAAACCTACAATAATTGTGTCCAATTCAGCAAACAATTATGTTGACTCTTAGAAACAGCAAGTCTGCCGTGGCAGATTTAAGAAAACGATTTAAAGAGGATGGAAATAAAATTATAATTTTTTATGATAATAAAAATATAATTTTATCATTTTAATAGTTTATATTTTTATAATTTTTAAAAAATTAAATAAAATTTTTATCTTTTAAAGACTAAAATGTAATTTTATTATTAATTTAAAATTTTATAAATTATAAAAAAATTAAATAATAAATTTTTAATTTTAAAAGGTCGAGGTCCTACCAACCCCGAAATGCCCTAAAGTCATACATATTATTAAAGCAATAAATCAACTCTCCTATATATATCCATTTTTTCTTATTAAAAACATCAATAAACATGGATTAAAAGTCAAGCATAAGAATCTAATCTCTATGAAAGTTGGCTGTGTTTGTCAAAAATATAGGAGAAAGGGGAAGAGATTTCCAAAGAAATTGAGTTGGTTTAGGAACAAAACTAAACTATGCTATTAGTCCCTCTACTTTTACAGAATTTGATCTTTAGTCATTTACTTTTAAAGTTAAAAAAAAAAAATTGAATCCTCTTATTCTTTTTTATTTTAAAAATCTTAGTTCAATTAATATCGTCATTAGTAGTTTCTATTAAAATTCATCAACTTAATATGTTTATTTTTCGTCAATCATATGACCAGGGGCAAAGCTAAAAATTTCTTTAGGGGGGTCGAAATTAAATTATAATTATTATGATAGTAAAAGTGCAATTTCACCATTTCAATAGTCTTTATCTTTATAGTTTTTAAATGATTAAATAAAAAATTTATCATTTTAAGGGAGTTAAAGTGCAATTTTACCTCTACTAATTTAAAATTTTAAAAATTTTAAAAGGTCTAAATGAAAATTTTTCTATTTTAAAGGGAGTCGGGTCTCCTGCCAACCCCCTAATGTCGCCCTTGTATATGACATGTCACATGAATACAACTTAACCAATATACTAAATTGACAAAATTTGACCAAAAAATACTTACTATTATAATGATTAAATTAAAAATTTTAAGTCAAAATAATTGAAGTACTTAATTTTTAACTTTTTAAGTAGATTAACTAAATATCAAAATTTATCAATACAAGGACTAACAATATATATATTTATTTAAAAATGTCAAAGGTGGGTTCGTCAAACACTGCCCAATCTCTTTGCTTCTCATTTCCCAACTGCTTCCCTCGAAAGTTGCATACCTTGATATTCCTGGTCAGGTAAATTAGTTATTATCTTTTTTTAATATATTTTCCTTCAATTTCAAATTCTAGAAAAGTGAAGAATTTTCTTTTTTTTTTCTTTTTAATTTAGGGTATTTTCAAGTCACATTAATTATTGTCATAACTAAGGTATGAATTGTCAATAGCAATGATTAATTTCTCGTCATAAGTGTTCTCTAAAGACGTAAATGGCTGGCCATGAAATGTGCTCCATTCTTATGAGCGAGGATTAAACCTTCGACCACATAATTAAGGATGAGGTGAGCAATTATCACACGATATCTCATAATTGAGATAAAACCTTTATAACAAATGTGTTTATTAAAATTCAAACATGTGTCTTATGCTTGGACTTTAACAATAGATAGTTGGTAATAAAAATGAAATGGTAATAGATAGTTGGACTTTAACAATAGATTTAGGTAATTTTAGTTGGAAATAACTTATATTAGCATGATCCTAAAATATATAGTTTTTAGGTATCAATAAAATAATGCCACATCATCAAATTTTAAAGACATACAAATATTATTCTACATTTAATCACATATGATATCATCTTTATTTTAATTTAAATTTAATTAAAATAATTAAAATTTTGGGGGGAAATGTTAAAACTATACACCAAAAAAAATAACCATTTTTAAAATGTTTAAATCAATAATTAAAAAAATAATAAAAATATTAAGTAATTTAATTAAAGTTAAATTAAGTTGGAGAAAATATTAAATATGAATGAATGTATAATAAAACTTCTATATTTTTAAAAGTTGATAATATGACATTTTATTATTGGTGCCTAAAATTATATATTTTAAGATTATCCTGATATAATTTATTATTATTTTATTTTATGTCTTCTTTATTTTAAAACGTATATAAACGAAATTAAAAATATATTTTAAGTTTATTAAGACTTTTCATTGCACTTTTAAATTAAAGATAAATTTATCACTCTAGCTCAATTTTAAATTGAATTTTGCGGCTTTGCTTTTGTATAATTAAAGTATGAAACTAAAGTTTGATTTTTATTTATTAAATTTTAGTATTTAAAATTAAATTAAATTAAATTTAAAAATAATTAATTTACAGAATATTAAATATTAATATAAACTGTTATTTATAAAAGAAAAGTTGAAACTAAAATTAAAAATTTTAATATTATATATAAATATATAAATATAAATAAAACTCTCATTAAAACAATAACATATGTAATAAAAAAATCAATATCATATTATAAAAGAACACAAAATATGAAAAAGTATATAATGAAATTTATTGAATTTCGTTGGAATGGTTTATTTTATTTGAAATAACTAAATAGAAAATATTTTTTGTATATAAAAAATTGATATAAAATTTTATTTGCTTTTACAAAAATCATCAAATATTTAAATTTCTTTAATTTTAAAAATTAATAAAAATACACATGTGATGTTTAAAAAAAAAAAGCAATAGATGCAAGAAATTGATATTATTTTGGGAGATGAGATTGTATATATAGTATCTAAAATTATTTATAGTCTCTCTCGACTCTTAAATGGGAGAATTATGCACTTCAATACATTCAAACCTACAACCTCTTACACTGACAATATTATCGATAATAATCAAACTAAGACTCAATCAATAATATCGTAATTAATTTCGAGCAAATTTTATATATGATATAAAATTTATAACCCTACACACTTTTCCCTTGATAGAAATGGGCATGTTAAAAAGTTCAATTTATTAATCATGGGAAGAACATGGCCTTAATCATTATCTCCTTTCCGAAAAGATGAAAAGACACTAAGAATTACCCTATCTTCATACCAAATCAAATTATGGGCAAAATGTTATAACACGACTGGTCCAAACTATCAAATATTCCAAAGCAACCATTATTTACCAATTTCATTAAAATCAAAATTTTATTTATTATTTTAAAGTTGATGTTATTGTGAGAATAGCTTTAAATTTCAAAAAAATCGAATTGATATATACATTCAGACGTTAGTAAGAATCGACTCTTTAAAATAGAAAATTTACAACTTTCAAGAAATTTAACATTTTAAAATTACACTTAAATTAAAAAATTATGCGACTAATATAAGAAAGCAATAGTTAAGCTTTGATATTCTTACATTGTATTTGTAAGAATCATCGCGGATTTAGAGCTCTAGTTCTTACAAATTGCATAGCTATACACAAAACTAATAAAAGGACCACCCCCAAAAAAAAAAAAAAAAAAAACCAAACAGGAAGCTGTTCCTAGAACCCTAATGGATGGATGTACTTAAAGTTTTTTTTTCCCATGAATCATATCAAAATATGAAGAATATTGTAAATCCCATTTTCCTTATTTATGCTACTAGCAATAATATATCACAGCTTACTTGACGACGACGATGATAAACAACAAACATCAAATTGGCGTCTCGGAGATACTCTCTAAGTGTGGCCTCCACACCCCAACTCGTCCTCTTCTTCGATCCCTTTGTGTCGACACTTTCTCCGAAAGTATCTCACTTAAATACTGATCCGATTCCGAAAGATTCGCCATTGAAATCGAATTGGTGTTGCTCATGCTTTGGCTGCTGTTGCCGATGCTGCTGTCACTAGTACGATGATCCCTTCTTTTCTTCTTGGTCGTCGTCCGGGTTTTTACCGGTGTCGAAGGGACCGGCATGATGAAATAAATCTTCCCACGTCGGAGCTCGGCTTCAGGTGGGACGATGACGATTTTCGGAGCCATCCCATCATGGGAAGGAGAGGAAGGTTTCTTGAGGACATGTTTAGGGTAAGCCTTCATGATGTCACCGGCTTTGATATTAGAGCCACTGATTTCTTCAACCCGGCCATTGGTGTGTACTATGCGAATCACATCGAGTGCTCCGCATGGAAGAATACAAGAGATGCAGCACCTAATGGTGTTCTTCATGCCCTCTTCTCTAAACTCTCTCTCATAGAGAGATTAAGAAAAAAAAAACTTGAAAAAAATTTAATGATGGGTTTATTATATAGTCATAGCTTTTTTCATTTTTATGGGATTTTTTTTTTGGTAAATTGCTTAGGATGAAATCTATGGCATATGAATAATTGCAACTGACTCTGTACTTTTTTGCCTTTTAGATCCCATGATTTAGGGTCGCCATCTTCATTCACTTCACTTAAAGAACCGTAATATTTTTGGGGTTTTTGGTAAGGGTTGCTTATGGGTGACAGATGTTAATGCATTATTGGGAACTTCCAATTAAGCCACAACAATTGAACAAGACCTTCATGTCAAGACATTGTCTATAGACATGGTTCAATCAATTTATGACACGTGTAATTTTCAAGCCCAAAAATTTTCCACTTATCTCATCTGTCATATGAGGAGGCTAAGCCTAATTGGCTCCATGCCCAATTGTGTAAAGGGAGGAATCTTATGGTATCTAATAGAGACATCATTTTTCAATATCCCAAGTAAGATCATAGTGGAAAGTTAAAAACAACAGTGTCTTTGTACAGGGCAACCATGAATTTTCTAAAGCTATATCATGACATACCAAGAAAATAATTAAAAAAAATAACATCCAACAAATCCCTTAAAGGAGGATATTAAATGGTTTGATTTGATGTGAATAATTTCACTTTCATTTTGGTGGGGCCATAATAATCAAATGAGTGTGTGACCACATTGAGAATTTAGCATAAAAACAAGGTCAACAATGATGATATATTCATTGTTTCTTTCTTTTAAGGTTTAAAATATATAGAGAGAGATAGATACATTGAGAATTTGGCATAAGAAAACAAGGTTAACAGCGATGATATATATATATATATATACAAGGTTAATGGCATATGTATCATTTGATATATATCTAAGAGTCTTGGCAAAACCCTTTTATTAATGTAAACTAATCAATAGGGATGCTTGTAGCAGCATATAGCTTAGCTTGAGTGAGGCCATAATCACCACCTTTAATATGGGGGTATAGCAGTTGAGAGGGATGGGGGGAGAGCAGGCACCAGCAGCTGGACTGGTCCAGGGTGTGTTTATATATGTCTGGCGGATTTCAAACTAGAAGGAGCAAATGGTTCATTCAGTCATTCTCCGATCCCATTTGTTGTCCATCTCCATTGTTCCCCCACAAAATTTAAAGCAAAGGGGAAGGGGCCCTAACTCCTAAGACAGCTACCTATACAAATTCTTTATATAGAACTGCCCCTACTAACATTAAATTCATATACCTAAAAATCCATTAATTCCTTCACACCATAACACGTTTACTATAAACAATGCACGATAAGTTTTATTACTTCATGCCGGAAGAATTTTTTCTACTAAAGCAAAGCCAATGGAATGCAAATGCACTAGAAAATTCAAGGCAAAACCTTCATACTAACTAGAGATATTTTTGAAATAAAAAGTGTTCATCATGTGGCCAATTTAAAATTTTGCATGGAATGACCATGTAATTAAAAAAATAAATACAGACTTTCATCTCGCTTCAGCACACTTTTGACAAGTGATCAATTGAATTTCAATTACAAATTAAATCAAGTGGAGAGACTAAATTCTTGAATTAAAATTTAAATATGTAAAGAGTACAAATTGAGAGCATAATTAGACTTAACATGAATAATAAACATAAAAAGATGAATCTCAAAACTGCATATGAACTTTTAGTTTAGTGTGCAATGTTATACTTAAATTTTAATTTTATGTGATTTTATACGTAACAATGATATTTTAATTTTATTCAATTTTCATAAACAACTAACATCATTATCAATACGACATCATTTTACGTTTACATATTATATACACAAATACTTATATCTATCTAATATAAAAATAAATTGATATATTTGTTTATTAAAATGTATAAAATTGAATCAAAATCAAAGTTTTATGTATACATTTGAACCAAAATCAAACTTCATGTACTAAACTGCACATTAGATTAAAGTTCATGTATAGATATGATATTTATCCCTAAACACAAATGAGTAAAAACCAAAATGGCCGAGAGTTTTGGCCCAAACTAAGCCTAACCAGACCCACCAAATTGATACCTAGATATCCGAACTTTTGCCCCAGTGGATCCGGCCCATTTTCTGAATCATCTCTACTTGGGCCAGTACAAAATTTAATCTCTGCTAAAACCGAATCTTCATGAAGCACTGTGGGAATCGAAAATTGGAGCTGCAATTCTGCAACGTCACTTACCTCATCCAAATCCTTGAAAACCCCAATTCCTTTCATTTGATCGTCGATCAACGATGCCCGTTTTCAAAACTCCGTTCAACGGCTACTCCGTTAGGTTCTCCCCCTTTTACGAGTCCCGTTTAGCCATAGCCACCGCCCAGAATTTCGGCATATTAGGGAACGGCCGTGTCCACGTCATCGACCTCTCTCCGAACGCCCCTGTCATCAACGAACTCATCGCCTACGACACCGCCGATGGTGTCTACGATGTAGCCTGGTCCGAATCGCATGATTCCGTCCTAGTCGCTGCCGTCGCCGACGGATCTATCAAAGTCTACGACACTGCCCTCCCTCCTCACTCTAACCCTCTCCGCTCCCTCAAAGAACACGCCCGTGAAGTCCACGGTCTCGATTACAACCCAACGCGGCGCGACTCGTTCCTCTCCGCTTCCTGGGACGATTCCGTCAAGCTCTGGACCCTCGACCGCCCTGCTTCCCTTCGCACTTTCCGTGAACACGCGTATTGCGTGTATTCCGTCGCGTGGAACCCTAAACATGCCGACGTTTTCGCCTCGGCGTCCGGTGACTGTACGGTAAGAATCTGGGACGTTAGGGAACCCGGTTCAACGATGATAATCCCGGGTCACGAACACGAAATATTGTCGTGTGATTGGAATAAATATGATGAATGCCTGATTGCTAGTGCAAGTGTAGATAAGAGTATTAAAATTTGGGATGTAAGAAACTATAGGGTCCCGGTTTCGGTCCTTAATGGCCATGGCTATGCTGTCAGGAAAATTAAGTTTTCACCGCATAGGAGGAATTTGATTGTGTCTTGTTCGTATGATATGACCGTTTGTTTGTGGGATTTTATGATAGAAGATGCACTTGTTGGAAGGTATGATCATCATACCGAGTTTGCTGTTGGGGTCGATCTCAGTGTTCTTGTTGATGGGCTTATGGCCAGTACTGGATGGGATGAGCTTGTTTACGTTTGGCAGCAGGGGATGGACCCCAGAGCAGCTTAAAAGGGAAGTTTTTATACCTTCTTTCTATTGTTTCTCTTTGCCCTTTGTGTAATTCATTGTCATATTTCAGATGAGTACTGGAATGGTTTTGGCTTTCCAATAGGTGAATGATATACTTGGAAGGGGATTGGTAATGGGGGACATGATGCTGTTGTTGTAGTTAATTGTAATTTGGTTTGGCCATGACCTGACTTTGCTCAATTGCATTGTGTTCTTGATGAATAAATAACCCTAATTATATCAGATATCAGCCCACCATATATGAATTCTAATAAAAGTGAAGGAGTTTCGATTTTGCTTTTCATTTTTATTCTTTTTCCAGCTTCAAAACTCTATGCTTGATATGTAATCCATGCATTTTAAGGGGTTGCAAGTTGTTATCATTTCTAGCTTCTGTCTGATTGTGTATATTTTCGCCTATGGTGATAGAAAGCAAGTGCTTCATGTCATGGCTGCAGATAGAGAGTCCTTTGTACAAACACTACAACCTTGACTTAACTCTTGCATGCGAGTCTTTTATAAGCTAGGTAGCAGACTGTATGAGGCTTACAGAGTGCTGATAATAACGTCTAATACCTCTATATTCTTGAAGCAATTCATAACTTTTTCTCTTACACTTTAAGTAAATTATATACACAATAATCAAAAGTAGACATTGAATGTCTGCATTTAAGCTTTATTAAATGTATAGAAAGGAGGTGCGAAGCCTGGAGACTCTTTGTTCCCTACGTTAAACTGGTTGCTGTTCAATCCCGGCACCCTCTTCTAGAGGCAGTGGCAGAGCTGTGCGAGACCGTTTCTGACTTGGGTTGAATAAGGTTTTTAAGAAGCCTTCCGCCCTTATTTGTTGCTCTTGGGAGTATCAGTATAGGACGCATTATACAGTTAGCTATTGTACACTGAAATCAAATCGTAGCTCAACCTTAGATCATTCAAGGAAAGCTATTGCTGATCAATGACTTGATTGTACTTTGAAGGGCTTCCAAGAAGAGCCTCAGATAACAGTTTGAAGTTTTAAGTTTTAGGATATATTCTTGTAGATATCATTTTCTTTTTGTTCATTGTTCTTGTAGATATTAGTCAAGGCATTACAGGCCATTATGTTGAATCTTAATTTTGTTTATTGTAATGAAATTTAACATTTGACATGGTTTATAACCCCCAAAAGGCTATTTCCTTTGTTGCTTCAACGGTAGAAGATGCATGAAATCTGTTTTTATTTAGGGTTAATGAGTTGCATAGCAGGTTGAAAATCTGGGAGGTTAATATGACAAATAGTGGCAAGCATGACCCCAATTTCCCAAGTGTTAAAAAGATCATGATTCTTATTGATATTGCATGGTTTCCTCCTAAATGCTGTTGTTATTTTGCTGAAATGAAATCAATTAATGGAACATGGAACATTCTTCTACTCAACTGCAAGATGGGTAAAATCATTAAACTTGGAACATTCACATTCTTGATGGACTTCTTGTGAAATTTCATTTGTTAATTTTGTTGACTTGTTAACGTGATATACACGTTAATTATCATATGTATGGTATGTTAGTAATTAATTAATTTTTTAAAAGTTTTTTTATATTATAAAAATGACTAAATTTTATATAATTACACATGTTTATAGATGATGTTGAATTTGTGGGAAGTTTGATCTCATCCTTTTGGTTTACTATTTATAAATATTACCCACACCTTCTTTGAGTTTTAATAGTGGATTTGATAGCAAATAGACATCGTAGGCAATGTGGTGGTGCGGCCATTGTCTATTCAATTATTTTAAAAGTCAACATAATTAACTTCATATTTTTACATTAAAATTATTTAACACACTTGATTTTATATAATAAATTATTTTTTTATAATTTCTTATGTTAACAAGTAACGATTACTAATATTAATTTTAATGAAAATATAATTAAAATATTTCATTACAATAAAAAATTAATAATTTATATTGACATCAATGTTTTTGGAAATTGAACCAATGGTCAAATTAGCAATACTAGTAATACTTGAAATCTGCCCTCTAAAAGTTGAGAGGCTTACGGTTAATTTTATTTTTGAAAATCATCATTTGCTTGCTCTACCGTACGATACTAAAAATATTATTTCATTGGTTTAGAACTAGACCGGGAATTGATTAGGGTACTAGTTCAAAGATAGGGGTTGAACTGATTAGCCCATAAATCAATACAGATGGATTGAACTAAGTTAAAAAAATAACTGAACTGGTTTTTCTCTATTTTTAAATATTTTATTTTTATGAATACAGACTGATCAATTCGCGAATTTGGTGGCTTGATTGATTCAACCACTGGTCTAGTTCTGAAAAAAAAAAAGAATAAAAATAGTTTGTCTTTAATTTTTTTTGTCACATGTCAATTTATAATTTTTTTTAAATAGACTTAACCGGTTAACAAACAATTGAACTAATAGAGGTACTAACTTTAAAAAAAAATAGTTTCGAAATCACTTGTGACAAAAAATTATTTAAGTACCAAAATGAGAAAAAAAAAAAAGGGCACAATTTAGGTATCAATTTGTGGGTTAATCTTCTTTTAAAACATGCTTAATAATATGACTAACAAAGGTATCAACTTAGAAAAAGATATAATTTAGGTACCATTATGATAAAAAAAAGTTTTAAATATCAAGATGCGAAAAACAATATAATTTAATTACCAATTTATGGTTTAAACCTATAATAAAAATACAACCTTAAAAAACGAACTTTATTGGCTGCTAAGGGGTTCATCTCCTTAAAAGACCACTAACATGTGATAGGATGGGTCAAATTTAGGATATGTTTGGATAACATAAAATAATTAAATGAAAATGTAATTATTAGAATAGTAATTACATTTTATTGTAATTATAAGTACAATGAATTGTAATTCTCTAGACATGTTTGGCTGACAGAGTGTAATTATATCGTAATTTTCTATTTCATATTTGGTAGTACAAATTGTAATTACACAGTTACATAATTTATATTCTAAACAAGTAATAAAAATTAAAATCAAATAATTATATATATTATATTAGTTTAAAAAAGTAATTGACAATACGATTACTAATAAAAATAACAAGAAAAATAAACATCACATGTAATTTTATCTAATTGTTCTAGTGTATATTTGTTATGTTATCCCCTCTTTAATATTTAACATATGCTCTTTCTCATCATCTATTGGTCTTTGAACGAATTCATTATCATTTAAATTTGAATCTATATCATTAAGATTATCAAGATCTCGTTCTTCTATGTACACTTCGAAGTATAGATTATCTCAATTCTACCTATGATTGAAGTTATGAAATATGTAACATGCTAGTACTATCCAACTTTTTTTTATGCTATACTAAGGTGATGTTAATATAGGAAATATTTTATTAGAACAATAAATGTCTTCTCAACCAAATTTCAAACCCTTGAATATCTCAAATTAAAAAAACTCGCAAGTTATCTAGCTATGACGCTTGTATTTGGCATCATTGTCTCAAATGGTATAATATCTCACGATATGATGTAAGAAACTTTTTCTATTTGCATAATTAACATCGACCTTATAATAGTTGAGCTCATAGTCTAAATAGTTTGTAGCTTTAATTATAAAAATTTATATAAACTTAATTTGGACAAAGATTTATCTTAGGTTATATCATTTTTATAATACTAAATTAAATAAAAATAATATAAAATTGATAATATATAACCTTTATAAGAAAAATTATAAATTGTCCAAAACTTTCAAAACACTTCTTATAAATAATATAATTTTTTTTTCGTAACATTAATAAGTTATGATAAAAAAAAATTTAACATTTTTTATGAATAATTATATTATTTTCATAATATATAACATGGACACATAATTAAGTTATGTCTATACTTGACCATAATTTTTTATAAATAAATATATTATAACATTTTTATAAAACGTAATTTGGTAATAAATTTAGAATTTTTTTAGGATTTAAATAATATAATTTTTGTAATAACTTTATAAAATACATAAATTATTTTTATAATATAGTTTTTTAGGATTTACAATATAAGAAATTTTTTGTCATAATCATCCCAAACACTCATACGTGTTCATACTTATAATATAAATTTTATAAGTTGTATAAAAATGATATTTTAAAATTAGATTTGGGTGCAATTACTTGCTTAATTACTCCAATTCTCACCCTCTCTCTAAGAATTAGAATGTATGATGTCCACGAAACCAACTAAAAATTTGAAAAAGGCAAGTGCACTTATCAATTAATAGTATCGCTACAGTGAGCAAATATATCGTTCCGACGAAGATTAAAAATACTAGTAATTATCGTCTTTCTATTATTTAACTAACAAATTTGAGTAATTGATTAAAACTAAAATGAACTAAATTATTTAACTAAAGAACATGTCAAAGAACGAATCAGGAAAACAAATGATTAACAACCAAGAAGTGAAACAATGCCCAGAAAAGAATCCACCTAGATTTCATCTGTCATTATCAATCTAAATTAAATAATCTCTTCACTTAGTATATTGATTTGTAGAAATCTCTATATTACGCTAATATCTCTTTCAAGACTAAAAGTAACTGACTCTAGGTTGATCAATTGAAATTTCTTTCTAATTAAAACCCCTATTGTTGCATTAACTCGATCTATGGATCTCCCTATTAGATTTGACTCTAATCCGGTAGATTTATGTCGTCTTATTTCTAGGATTGCATGCAACTTACTCAATTATGTTAGATCTACTCTTAAACAGAGACTTTTCCTCCTCTATTCAAGTACATCAAACATGGATTAATAATCTGGAAATATTAAACCAAGAATTAAGCACACAAAATTGAGAACAAGATCCAAGTATTTATTACGTAAAACAGAAATCAAAAAACATAATTCATTATAGGGTTTATCTCCCTTAGGTATTTAGAAAATTAGTTCATAATCACAAATAAAAACATCTCAACGACAGTATAACTACAAGAAATAAGAAAACCCAAAATAAACTTCAAAGAAATCAAAAGGAGATCTTCAATCTTGGTGGAAATTTGCTTCAGATTCGGCTTCAATGGTGTTTTCTGAGTTGTTTTCTTCAATATTCTATAACAGTTTTCTCTCATTTTCTTATATTTGGTATGTATAGGTCTTAGAATGCCTGAAAAACCTAAAAATTGTGTTTTTTCGCGTGTCTGGAATGTGATTCGTGAAATCCACACGGTCTAGCACATGGCCATGTGGCAGCCCGTGTGGCTCACACGGTCGTGTGTCTAGCCCGTGTGGCTCCTAAACTTGCTCTGATTTTTCGATTTTCGGTCGTTTTTCACTCATTTTGCTTCCAAATGCTCTATTAAGTATAGAAACATGAATTTAAAATATTAAGAGCATAAAATTCACTATTTTAACTCGAATAATCATCCAAAAACGCATTAAGAACGAGATTAAAATATATTACTTTTAGCACTTATCACACCCAATTCAGTATGACCCACCAATTACAATGGTTACCCAAATATGTCACATTTGTGTAATTATAAGCAATTACACCTAAATCTAATTACTAAGTGACTTTTCAAATACTACTTTACTTTTAAAATTCAACGTCTGAATTTAAATTCGCATAAAGATCGCACCACTCATAAAAAAATTTAAAAATATATAAAAATACTAATAAAAAAAAGTAGATTTAGAAAGAACCTAGCAAATGGTTATTCAAATTCAATGAACTTGGAACATTTGTCTAAGTTCATTGCCTATGTGTAAAAAATCATATATATATTTTTAATTTTCTATCTTTAAATGTTTTTTTTTATTTTTGTCATATGTTAAAATGTAAGGCTACTACATGTCATTATGTTATTAGTCATCAAGACTACGTTAGCATATTTTAATGGCCTTAATCAAATATATAAAAAATATCAAATTAACTTAAAATTTTTAAATTTAAGTACCAATTAAATCTAGAAAAATATGAAGTATCAAATAGATACAAGTTATCAAATTTAAGTACTTGTATATATATTAAATTAACATAATATTAATACGATGCTTGAGCCTACACAACTTGACCATCAGTGGCGTATCTAGAGGGTTGGTAGGGCCCGACCCCCTAAAATAAAAAATTATTCATTTAGTTTCTTTAGAAATTTAACAGAAAAAGTCCCAAAACTACCTTTTTAAGTCCCTTTTTTCGCGTAGAACAGGGATTTGGGGTCAAAATCCCTGAAAAAACAACCCAAAGCTCAAAAAAATGATGAAACCTTTCGGTTTCTTGGTGTTTTTATTAAAAAAAAAAAGAAAAAAGAAAAAAAAAGAGAAGACCCCTGCACATATTCGTTTGACGAAGGGCTTTCACGATGATAGAGGACAAAGCGCCGCAGGTAAAAATCGAGCCTTTTTTTATTTTCTAATTTTTCCTTTTTTTTGAAAATAAATAAAAACCAAAATAAATAGACTACCTTTGTTTTTAGAAATTTCATTGTTTTCTTTTTTGTATTTGATTTCTCCCCCTCTGAAAATTACAAAAGTTTGGCTTTTATAGTCATTTTAATTACAATATTTTTTTTCTTTTTTGATTATGTTCTATTTTCTGCTTCTATTTTGTCCTCTGTTCTACTTTATGTTTCTGCTTTTGCTTTTTTCTTTTTTGC
The DNA here is from genome assembly GCA_025698465.1 of Gossypium longicalyx. NCBI lineage: Eukaryota > Viridiplantae > Streptophyta > Magnoliopsida > Malvales > Malvaceae > Gossypium > Gossypium longicalyx. The sequence goes on from CM047004.1 coordinate 92,057,429, forward strand.
AGGTGTTCGGGGCAGTCAACAACACTGGGAGCCACGCCTTTGCCATTTCGGTGAAATGGGTAGATGAGGTGTCAGACCTTGGACGACGCGTGCTTGCTGACATAGCAAGGGGAGTAGTGGCTGGTTGTTCAGGGGGGAAGCTACGGTTTCTGTTTAGGTTAAGATAATGGGGCATTGGGCTTTAGGGTTTTGTTGTATTTGGGCTTGTATTTTGTAAGTGGACTTTTATTAATTTTTTTGGTTTACTTGTTTCTAGTTTGGTTTGGGCCAGGAAAAATTGGGCCAATATAGCCCCTATTGACCGTTAACATGTGCAGTAGAATGTGTCGCATAGGTCCATCAATCAAAGTCGTAGGTTTTAGGGACTTTATTCTTACATTGCTGGGTTTTGTTGATACTTCACTGTATGATTCTCACCTTCTCTTTTGGAGGGATTTCTTTGTTTTTACTTTTTAGTTGTTTCATTCTCTCCTACTATAGTTATAGCAGGTTTAGTAGATATAAAGCAACATACATTTGACAAGTAAAAATTGTTCATTTAGTTTCTTTAGATTTTTTAAAATTTTAAATTATGAAAGGTAAATTTGTAGTTTATCCCCCTTAAAAATGATAAAATTTTAATTTAATCTTTTAAAAATTATAAAGATTTAGACTATAAAAAATTGTAATATAATTTCGACTCTCTAAAATTTTTTCTAATTTCGCCCCTATTGACCATCAACACGTGTTGTGAAATGTGTTGCATAGGTCCATCAATCAAAGTCATAGGTTTTAGGGACTTTATTCTTACATTGTTGGATTTTGTTAATATTTTACTGAATGATTCTCACCTTCTCTTTCGGAAGGATTTCTTTGTTTTTACTTTTTAGTTGGTTCATTCTTTCTACTGTAGCTATAACAGGTTTAGTAGATATGAAAGCAACATACCTTTTTCTTTGTGTTTTGCATTTTTTTTTTGAGAAAAGAAACATAATATTCCATGGCAACAAAATGGACAAGTAAAAATTGTTCATTTAGTTTCTTTAGAAATTTTAAAATTTTAAATTAATAAAAGTAAAATTGCACTTTACCCTCCTTAAAAATGATAAAATTTTAATTTAATCTTTTAAAAATTATAAAGATTTAGACTATTAAAAATTATAATATAATTCCTATTATAGAAAATTAGTAAAACAATAAATAAAAGTGGATGAAAATACGGAAGAATTTTTCATTGTCTTATTTTCACTTACAAGGTGCTATTTATAAGCTCATTTACATTCAATTAATAAATGTATTACATTTAATGAATTAAGTTTTCTTAATTACTCCATTTAATGATCTCCTAATTATAAATGAAGTAAATAGTTTTATCTCATTACTTTAATATGCTTAAGGGGGTTATTAGGAAAAACCTTTACAATACTCCCCATTGGATTTCTTTTAAATAAGAATGTACCTCATTAAATCCTTTATTAGGAAAAATCCTGTGGGATAAAAACCTAATGAAGGAAAAATAGTATACAATCTCCTATTACAAGTTACTTCGTTAAAAATCTTTACCAAGAAATTTTAGTGGGACAAAACCTTGGTTAAAAGAAAAGAGTACAACGTGTTTTAGACTCTCCTTAATGGCAACATCACATTATTTCTTTGAGTTGATGCATTCCAATCTTGTTTCGTAGTCTTTTAAATGTTGAAGTTGGTAATGCCTTAGTAAAAGGATTTGCTAAATTATCAGTAGAACAAATTTGTTGAACTTCTATGTCACCTTTCTTTTCAAGATCATGAGTGAAGAATAATTTTGGTGAAATGTGTTTCGTTCTGTCACCTTTGATATAACCACCATTTAATTGAGCTATACATGCTGTATTATCTTCGTATAAGATAGTTGGCATATTTTCTTGTAAAGGCAAATTACATATCTTCTGGAAGTGTTGGGTTAATAACCTTAGCCAAACGCACTCTCGGCTTGCCTCATGCATTGCAATTATTTCAGTGTGATTTGAAGAGGCAGCAGCTAATGTTTACTTTGTCGAACGCCATGATATGGTCGTACCTCCACATGTAAATAAATATCCCATTTGAGATCGACCTTTATGTGGATCCGAAAAATATCCAGCATCAGCATAACCAACTAACAGGGATTTTGAATCATTTGAATAAAATAACCCTATATCAGTGGTCCCTTTGAGATATCTAAATACATGTTTAATTCCATTCTAATGTCTACGTGTTGGAGAAGAACTAAATCTTGCTAACAAGTTTACAGCAAAAGCTATATTAGTTCTTGTGTTGTTTGTAAGGTACATCAATGCTCCTATAGCACTTAGATATGATACTTCAGGACCAAGAATCTCTTCATTATTCTCACAAGAACGAAATTGATCTTTATTTTAACAATTGTACAGCCATCGGGGTACTTAATGGATGTGCTTTATCCATATAAAATTTCTTTAAGATCTTTTTCTTATAAGTTGACTGATGGACATGAATTCCATCTTTTAAATGCTCGATCTGCAGGCCAAGACAAAACTTTATTTTTCCAAGATCTTTCATCTCAAATTCTTTCTTTAAATAATTTACTGCATTTTGAAGCTCTTCAGGAGTTCCAATAATATTTAGATCATCAACATAAATAACAATTATCACAAAGTTTAATTTAGACCTTTTTATAAAAACACATGGGTAGATTGGATCGGTTTTATAACTTTCCTTTAACAAATATTCACTAAGACGATTGTACCACATACGTCCAGATTGTTTTAATCCATATAAACTTTTCTTTAATCTGATTGAGCGATTTTCCCAAAAGACTCTATATCCTTCAAGGATTTTAAATTCTTTTGGGATTTTCATATAAATTTCATTATCAAGTGTACCATACAAATAGGCTGTAACAACATCCATTAGATGCATGTCAAGTTTTTCACGTACTGCTAGACTAATAAGGTATCTAAATGTGATTGCAACCGCCACAGGAGAATATGTCTATTCATAATCAATGCCGGGCCTTTGTGAAAATCCTTGTGCTATAAGTCGTGCTTTATATGTTATGACTTCATTTTTCTCATTTCGTTTTCGCACAAATATCCATTTATATCCTACCGGCTTTACATATTTAGATGTTTGGACTGTAAGTCTAAAAACCTCACGTTTAGAAAGTGAATTTAATTCTGCTTGAATTGCGTCTTTCCATTTTGGCTAATCTTTTCTATTTCTACATTCCTCAATAGATTTAGGCTCAGGATCCTCATTTTCTTTTGCTATTTCAAAAGCAACATTATAAGTAAAATTGTTGTCGACAACTATATTTTTTTGATTCCATCTTTTTGCTGAAGTAACATAACTTATTGAGATTTCTTCGTTATCACCATTTTCAGGCACCTGAACCTTTTTTAGGGTTTTTTGATTAGTTATATCTTTGGTATTTTCTTGGGCACTTACCTCCACAATATTATCATCTTGAATAAATTCTTTTTTCCTTTTACGAGTATTTTTATCTTTGGAACTGATTGGCCTTCCACGCTTCAAGCGTGGATTACTTTCTTTTGCACTAACAATTTGCCCTATTGGGATATCAATTCATATTGGAGCATTTTCAGCTGGTGTGTGAGATTTTGTAATTCTTTTTAGGTCAGTAAATGAATCTGGCAGTTGATTGGCGATGTTTTGCAAATGTATGATCCTTTGTACTTCTTGTTCACATTGACTTGTGTGAGGATCTAATTGAGGTAATGATGATCCATTCTATGTAATTTCTTTTACTAGTTGTATTTTCTCTTCCCCTAATGTTGGAAATGTTGATTCATCAAAATGACAATCAATAAATCGTGTAGTAAATAAATCTCCAGTTAATGGTTCAATGTATTTAATTATACAAGGAGATTCATAACTAATATATATTCCCAATCTCCTTTGAGGACCCATCTTTATGCGTTATAATAGAGCAATTGGAATATATACTGCACATCTAAAAATTCTAAGATGGAAAATATTTGGCTTCTGACCAAAAGCCAATTGTAATGGGGAGTACTTATTATTACTTGTTGGCCTTAAGTGTACAAGTGCTGCTGCATGCAAAATAGCATATCCCCAAGTTGTAACAGGGAGTTTTGTTCTCATAAGTGATGGTCGAGCTATTAGTTGGAGTCATTTAATAAATGATTCAGCTAAACCATTTTGTGTGTGAACATGAGCTATATGATGTTCAACTTTTATCCCAATTGACATACAATAATCATTAAAAGCTTGGGATGTAAACTCAACAGCATTATCAAGACGAATAGTTTTGATTGCATAATCTGAAAATTGTGCTCTTAATCGAATTATTTGAACGAGTAGTCTCGCAAATGCCAAGTTGCGATTCAATAATAAAGACACATGTGATCACCTATTAGATGCATCTATTAATACCATAAAATATCTGAATGGTCTATATGGTGGATGAATGAGCCTACATATATTACCTTGAATACGTTCTAGAAATGCGGGAGATTCAATCCCAACTTTAGCTAGTGATGGTCTAATAATCAATTTTCTTTGAGAACAAGCAACACAAGATAAATTCTTGAATTCAAGAATCTTTTGGTTCTTTAATGGGTGTCCAATTAAATTCTCGATGATTCTTCGCATCATAATAGATCTGAGATGGTCTAATCGGTCATTCCAAATAGTAAAAGTATGTGGTTCTATAAACTTCTGGTTTGTAGTAACATGTGACTCAATTGCATTAATATGTGTATAATATAAACCTGATGAAAAAGCAGGTAGCCTTTCCAAAACATATTTCTTTCCACGTTCAACATTTGTAATATATATATTCAATATTTTTTCTCATTCATGGTTTCAATATGATATCCATTAAGATGGATATCTTTAAAACTCAATAAATTCCTTTGAGACTTAGTGGAATATAAAGTATCATCAATGACAAATTTTGTACTTTTAGGTAATAATATAATAGCTCTTCCAAAGCCTTCAATAAATCTTGAACTACCCGATATTTTATTAACATGGGCATTACTCATTGTCAAATGAGAAAAATATTTTTTATCTTTGAGTATCGTATGTGTTGTAGCACTGTCTGCAAGACACATGTCTCCATTGATTTTTGGTCTATCGAAATTTTGTTGAATATTCATATTCTTCATAAAAACAAACAAAATATAATATGAGAAACATTGCAAATATTTATTAAATATATAAATTATTCTTTTTGCAAGAAAATAAAACATATTTAAAACAACATAAAAATGTCAAAATAACATCAATTTTTCTAATGATTCTCAATGAAATCTACCACATCTAGGTGAGTTATATTATTAAGGTCATTAAATTTATCACTCTCGTAGCCATAGTTAGTTTTAGTATTATAGTTAATATCTTTATCTCTTGCCTCCATTTTATTATTTTGGGATATAAAATTTGTCTCTATATGTTTTCCCTTCTTTTTAATGGATGCTTAATAAAGTTTCACTAAATGTTCAAACGTACGACAGATATGTGACCAATGCCCATTCATACTACATCGGTAGCATATATTCTCAACAATCTTTAAAGGATTATTTTGACCATTTCTTTCTTATTTTTCATTATTATTCTTTTTCTGGTGGTTAGAAGTATCAGTGTTATGACCACCATGATAACGATTATTAATATGTCCTCGACCACGTCCCCCACTACGTCCACGACCATGACCATGGCCGCGATTTCTATTTTCATAATTATTGTGTAATGCTACATTCACTTCAGGGAATGGTGCAGAACCAGTGGGACGAATTCCATGATTTTCTATTTTCATAATTATTTTGTTCAGAATACCTTTTAAAACCTTTTTCACAGTATTACTTCTGCAAGAGCACATTAGTAGCATGAAAGGTTGAAAATGTTTTCTCTACAAGTCTTCATTAGTTATGTTTTCTCCATGTAATTTTAGTTGAGAACTAATTTTGAAAAGTTCTGAATTGTATTCACTTACAGTCTTAAAATCTTGCAACCGTAAGTGCATCCAATCATAACGAGCTTTCGAGAGTATCATAGTTTTCTGATGGTCAAATCGTTTTTTCAAATTTTTCCACAACTCAAGAGGGTCTTTCACAGTGAAATATTCTACTTTTAACCCTTCATGTAGATGATGACAGATGAAAATCATTGCTTTTGCCTTATCTTGATTAGATGCTTCTTTATCTGCTAATATATTATTTCCTATACCTTTAGCATCTAGGTGAATTTCAGCATCTAATACCCATGACAAATAATTCTTGCCTGAGATGTCTAAGGCCGCAAATTCAAGTTTGGCAAAATTTGACATTATAATCACTTGAATAAAAAAAAATATTAGTAAAATAATAAGTATTCTCAATTGTAAAATAATTCAATTATATATACCAAATTTGTTAAATAATAATATGTATGTCAAATATTGGCATAGAGAGGAATAGTCATAATAACAACTTAACACAAATTACATTAATTGAAATTTCTTTTAATAAAAAAAACATGTATATATAATAATCATTATTAGATTTTAGTTGAAAAAATAAATGTGCAAATGTTACTCAAAGCAAGTATTTTATCTAGAAAATAAAATAAAAGAATTATGAAAATACGTATACCGTATATAGTTTAACGGGAGTTATACGAGCAAATTATATAAAGTCGAAATGACGTGAACTTCACTATGAACTCGTAGAAGCTTGTGCTGATAACGTGTTAATGAAAATTAATAAAACAATAAATAAAAGTGGATGAAAATATGGTAGAATTTTTCATTGTCTTATTTTCACTTACAAGGTACTATTTATAAGCTCTTTTACATTCAATTAATAAATGTATTACATTTAATGAACTAAGTTTTCTTACTTACTCCATTTAATGATCTCTTGATTATTAATGAAGTAAAGAGTTTTATCTCATTATTTTAATATGCTTAAGGGGGTTATAGACATCCATTTCATTTACAACAATTTCGACTCCCTAATTTTTTTTTTTAATTTCACCCCTATTGACCATCAACACGTGTAGTGGAATTGTTGCATAGGTCCATCAATCAAAGTCGTAGGTTTTAGGGAATTTATTCTCACATTGTTGGATTTTGTTAATATTTCACTGAATGATTCTCACTTTCACTTTTGGAAGGATTTCAATGTTTTTACTTTTTAGTTGATTCATTCTTTCCTACTGTAGCTATAACAAGTTTAGTAGACGTGAAAGTAACATACTTTTTTCTCTGTGTTTTGCATTTAAAAAAAAAAAATATAATATTCCATGGCAAAAAAATGGACAAATGTATTTAATTAATTTTAAAAATTAAAAAAATTATATAAATGAAATATATGACCAACTTTTATAAAAAATTGACTGCTTGTGTATTAAGTAAATTTTTTTTATAAACAATATTAAAATATTTTCACATGTTTTTATTTTGTGTATTAAATAATATTCTCCAATGTAATGTCAACGCCAATTTGCAAAGAAAAAAGGGGTGTATGGGTGGAAATATTTTCACATCTTTATTCCCATTTCCTATCAATTATTTTATTCCAATTCTATTTTTTTCCTTTTACAAATTTATTGGTTTACAAGTTCTTATCTTAATTCTAACCATCACTTACATATAGAATCAAAGATATTTTACTGAAAATCTTTTAGAAAAATGATATTTTTTAACCTGTGAGGTGAATAAGGGAATCATTTACATACAGAATCAAAGATATTTTACTGAAAATCTTTTAGAAAAATGATAATTGTTAACTTATGAGGTGAATAAGGGAATCACTTACATACAGAATCAAAGATATTTTACTGAAAATCTTTTTAAAAAAATGGTAATTGTTAACTTATGAGGTGAATAAGAGAAAAAAGATAGTGGTTCAATGAAAGAGAAAGGGAATGAAGATTGGGAAAAAAAAAACTTCAATTTTTTAGAAAGATAACAAGTTTTACGTGAGTCTATAAACTGTTTGCATGATTCCTTTATAGTGAGGGACAAACTTAATTACGATATCCTTGACAGTAATGATAACGTGATGTCCTAAGATGAGACATATTAGCATGGCTACCAATTAATTACTTTGACTTTTCACATAATCCTCATATAGCCTTAGTGTTAGCAAAGGTGCATGTGGACTAACATGGATTCATGGTATCATTGATCCATTGAAAGACATGTGTGAAACTCTCTGTAAAGAGTTTATAAAATTCACAGGTTATATTATAAGGTTCGCAATACGAAATATAACAATAATATATTCTACCTACGTCTTAATCCAATACCAATTTAACCACTTTATATTCCATTCTATTTCTTTATCTCAATTTTAAGACTTCCTTTAGATCGAAATTTATTTACGTTTCACAATTTTTTTATAATTTTTTCCCAACAAATTCCATTTAACTCAGTGGCCAGTGGAGCTTTCATGCTTAGTGAAAAATTAGAGTTGAATGGCATTTATTGGGACAAAATTTGCCTTATCTTTTCTCCCCTAGTTGTTGTGTACATAAAATGACATGATGCTTGTACTACTACTATAAATATATTCCTTTTATCTACAGGCAAAAGTTTCCCTGCTTAAATTAATTTTAGGTAAAAAACTTTTTTAGTATTTTTCAATTTCAATATTAAGTAAATTGAGCTATTTCAATAAAATTGAGGTGATTTAATCTTTATCAATTTTAAAAGTGAGTAACTAAAAACAATTAATTACGACGTTAATATTTTCTGTCAAGTGTACATGATTTTAATTGATATAATATCAAATTTAAACCTCAATATTTATATCTTTTTTATAAACGTTAACAAAATTTGTAAATGTTGTGGGTTAAATTTGTTAAAATTAATAAGATATATAAATTTTAAGGACTAAATTTGATATATACCAAAAAAAATATGTACATTTGACAAAAAAATATTAACGTTGTAATTAATTGGTCTTATTTGCTCATTTTCAAAATTGACAGGAATTAATTGCTTTGGTTTTTTTCTTTTTTTTGTAAAGAGACCAATTTGCTCAATATCTATATTGAGAGGGACTAGAGAAATTTTTTTATCAATATTTTCACGAATTTATAGACTTAGAAATGTTATATGTTTATATAAAAAATTAATTAAAAAATATTTATATAAATCTATAAAATTCATATAAATAATTACATCAATAATAAAAAAATTATTATGATACATATTATTATTTTATTAATAAAATTATAATTTCACATGATTTTTCTAATTTCATAAAAATGAAATAATTTAGAACTTTTATATGTGCAATTTTATGTGTAAGTTTTTAATAGTCATTTTTTATTTCTTTTTTTATCATTTAATTTTTCACTTCTTTACAATAATCTCATTATAGGTTCCTATCATACTTGCTATTTTTGATACAAAACTTAAAATTACCCATAGTTCCTCTCAATCGGTAATTAGGAGGATAATGTGGTTCAACACACTTGAACCTACGTCTTCCTGCACTAACAACAATATCGATACCAATCGAACTAAGACTCAATCTACAACTTAATTATAAAGTTGAAGTTTTACCATGAGCAAATTGAATCCATTGGGCAAATATAAATTCGATCAAAGATTTGTTTCTCCGAAGTCCCAAAAGCAAGCATGACATCATTATGAATATAAAGTCCTAAAATATAGAATCTCATAAAGAGAAGAACTGACCCTACTTAATGGGATATGATAGCTTCTTTATGGTGTAACATTTTTGCCAAATCAAATCTACAACTTAATTATAAAGTTAAAGATATATAATTTTTGAAAATTTAAATTCGAGTTTAATTATCTATACAATATTAAAATTTCACCAGGAAATGTATTAACTGAGTTGCTGTACTTGTCAAGTTCTCTCTATATATATAGATAGATATTTAGCTTCGTCCAGATCACACAACACTGATCTTCCTCAACAAGCTGACCTCCTTTGAATCTTAGTTTATCTTAGCTTATGGCACTTGTCTTTGAAAACCCATTGTTCGCTTATGCAAAATAATTCAAGTTATATTCCAAAAAGCGAAAAAAGAAAAGGAAATGGCAGCTGGAACTTCAAGCAACGTTCATCTCCATGATATACCTGATGTGATACTCTCTAACATATTCTCTTTAGAGACTGAAACTCGCACACGCAACGCCATGTCTCTCGTGTGTCTCAAATGGCTCTTGCTCGAGCGCTCCACTCGCAAATCCCTCACCCTTCGTGGTAACATCCGCAATCTCTTCCTCCTTCCTACTTGCTTTCGTGCTGTTACCCATCTTGACCTTTCTTTCCTCTCCCCATGGGGATGCCCTCTTCTCGATTCGTTTTCAAACCCACTTGTACTTGCTCAGTTCCTTCGACATGCATTTCCTTCAGTTGTTTCTCTCATCGTTTATGTCCGAAACCCTCTAACTCTCCATCTTTTAGCTTCCCAATGGCCTAACTTACAACATGTTAAGCTCGTACGTTGGCATCAACGTTGGCCTGCTGCACCTATTGGTTCTGATTTAGTTCCACTTTTCGACCATTGCCCGATGCTTTCAGCACTTGATGTTTCACATTTTTATTGTTGGACTGAAGATCTTCCACCAGTAATCCAAGCATACCCTTCTATTGCAACTTCTCTTTCCCATCTCAATATCTTAAAACATGATTCAAGTACTGATGGATTCAAGTCCCATGAGCTTTTGTCTATTACTGCTAGTTGTCCTAACCTACGTAAATTGTTGGCAACATGTATATTTAATCCTCAATTCATTGGTTTCATAAGCGACCAAACCTTGCTTACTCTTGCTTTAAATTGTCCTCTCCTTTCTCTTCTTCACCTTGCTGATTCAACTTCAATGTCCAACGTTAGACCCAACCTTATTGAAGATGCAAATATCAGCTTTGCTACACTTGGGGACGTATTTTCTAAATTGCCACTACTTGAAGAGCTGGTTCTCGATGTTTGTCACAACGTTAAACACACATGGCCAGCATTGGAGTTGCTTAATACCAAATGCCCCATGCTTAAATCTTTAAAGCTGGGACAGTTCCAAGGAATCTGTAGAGGTATTGCCTCTCCACCAGATGGGGTCGCTTTATGCCAAGGCTTGGAATCTTTGTCCATCAAGAACTGTACTGACTTAACTGATAAAGCTCTGATAGCCATCTCTCATGGCTGCCATAGACTTTCTAAGTTCGAGGTTCTAGGATGCAAGCAAATCACCAGAAAAGGGATGTGGGAATTCACTCATAATCTTCGTAAAACGTTGGTTGATGTGAAAATCTCTTACTGTAAAAACCTCAACGCAGTTTCATCATTGCAAGCATTGGAACCAATCCGAGACCGCATAGTAAAACTCCATATAGATTGCGTGTGGGCAAGCATCATCGGAGAAGAAAAAAGCTTGAAAAATTGGAGTAAGCTACAATATCTTTCCCTATGGATTGCTGTAGGTGAGTCTTTGAATCCACTATCATTATCAGGTCTAAACGATTGCCCATCACTAGAAGAGATACAAATCAAAGTCCAAGGCGATTGCAGGGATCAACCAAAGCCATTCATGGATGCATTTGGGTTAAGTTCCTTAACCTGTTATCCAAATCTTACAAGGATGATCTTAGACTGCAGTGGGGTAACAGGTTATGCTCTTACAGCACCTGTAGGACACACAGATTTAAGCTTGTGGGAGAGATTTTTCCTCAGTGGAATACAAGATTCGACACTCAATGAACTCAACTATTGGACTGCACAAGACGTGGACGTGAATCAACGGTGCCTTTTTCTCCCAGCAGCAGGATTGTTGGCACAGTGTGGGAGTTTAAGGAAACTTTTCATACATGGAACAGCCAATGAACACTTGATGATGTTCCTGTTGGGAAATCCGACACTGAGGGATGTTCAACTTAGAGAAGATTATTACCCTGCACCAGACAATGATACAATCACAGAGATGAGGGTAGGATCTTGTTGTCGATTTGAGGATGCTCTTAATAGTAGTAGCCGCCATGTTCCTGATTAAGAATTTGTTGGAATTTTTATCAAAGGCAGATTCACAACACTTTTAGAATTAGGTTAAACTACACTTGTAGTTACCCAATTAGTAATAAATTTCTCTTTTGGTCTCTCAGTTATGAATAGTTTAACTATTCAGTTTTATCTTTTCTGTCACCAACGGGCTAACAGTATCAGCTTTTAAAATTAACATAATAAAAGATTTATCCCTTAACATTTATAAATTATGTCAGTTTAGTCTTCATTCTAAAAAAAATTAACCCTCAACGTTTACACATTGGTTTGGTCATTCTTTTTTCAGTTTTGTTTTTTATGACATTGAAAGTTAATTTTAAAATAATGACAAAAGTAAAATTTATTGTCTTGGATTTTTTATGTTTCTATTTTTTTTTCAATCAAATTTAGTTGATAAATTTATTTTTTTAGCTTTTTAGGTGAAAGGGTAAAAAAGAATGGCAAAATTACAAAAAAGACTAAAGACTAAATTACACAATACGCAAATATTGAGTGTTAACGTTGCTATTATGTCCATTTTAAAAGCCACCACCATTAGCCAATTAGTAACCAAAAAAAACAAAATTGAATAGTTGAGTGACTATTTTGTAACTTTTCATAATTGAGTGGCTAAAAAAGAAATTTGCAAATAGTTAAGTGACCTTTTTGAGACTTGTCATAGTTTTATTACCAAAAAATAAACCTAATAGATGGATGACTACTAGTGTAATTTATCCTTAAATTAGGCTAAATGCTTAAATTGAGACCTAACCTTTTAAGGGTTGCTCATATAAGGGTTAAACATTTCAAAATGCTCATATAAGGTCTTAACTTATACAAAAGTACTTAAATAAAAATCAAACCTTTCAAAGTGCTCAAATAAAGGCCAAAACTTTTTGAAAGTGCTCAAATAAAAGCTTCTCAAATGTCGTATATTAAGTCTCAAATTATGTTTCTATTATTTTCTTTTCTTTTCAAGCAATATTTGATTCAATTGTCATGTATTTTATTCTAAATACGTTAGAATTCACTTATTTTTTACTTAAATTGGGTTGAAGTGCGTGAAAAGTCCTTATTTCAAATTTTTTTATAAAAATTAAGTACTTATATAAATATTATAAAAATTTTGACTCTTATATAAATAACCTAAAAGATTCAACCTTAATTTCTGGCCTTAAAATTACGATGTCTAGGACAAAAACCCAAACCATGTTGTCATTGTTAAATCTTTTTCTCTCTTTTATTCCAACAACGGACCATTTCTAGTGGTTCTTGGCCATTCCAAGACAACAAGTATATAGAACAAAACGAACCCAAGAAATTAAAGAAACTTGAATATACGAGCATTGATCTACAAAAAGAATAAAGAGGAAATAGGAGAAAAAACAAAAACTCCATGACCCACTAATTTTAGATCCATTTTCTTTAAAAGAGATAATTACATTTTTTTTTTGTTAAATTGATATATATTTTTAGTTAAATTTTGGCTGTTAATTTAAAAATAAAAATTAACTTGTTTTTTAATAGTAATGCTGATTAAAAATTCAATTTTTTAATAATATTAGTGTGGCAACCCATGTGACAGTTTACGTATGTTTCATGTTGATATGACATTATTTGTCTTATATGTTATATCAACAAATAATTTAAAACATATAAATATATTTTAAAAAATCTATATATAAAGTTTATAAAAAATAACATGAAGTGCGCAAATCTACTATTTTTATTAAAAAATAATGAATCTACTCTTTTTGAAAGGTTAGTGGTCAAATTCGACCTTTTTTAAAAAAAAATTGAAGCCGAACTTAACTAAAAGAAAATAAAAATCAAATTAACAAATAATATAAACATTAAAGATTAAATTTATCATTATGTCTTTTTAAAAATCAAACCTTTGTTGATACTAAACCATGAAAAGAAAGAAACTTTTGTTCATACCTTGTGTCTTTTTGGGTTGATACTCTAAGATATTTATTTATTTATTTTGACTTTTTTTAAAAAGGGAAAAATTAAAAGAAATATTCTTACGAGATTTTATTCTTTGAAAACTTTATTTATTAAATGAATTTTAAGTAAAATAAAAAAATATTTTATTTTTTGTAAAAAATATTATTTTTCTAATTTCAAATTTAAATTTATATTAATTATTTTTCTTTTTTATGTCTAATTATTTTAATGCATATATATTAAATAAGCACATTGCTGATATTATTACATTGATAGCCAAACATAATTTAATTTTATTTAGATTGTTATGTAAAAAAATGCAAATTAAAAAAATTAAAAATTTATTCGGATCTAATAGAAATATAAAATTTTATTTAAAATAAAGATAAAGTTTTTTTTTTGAAAAATAAAATATAGTACTACATCACGAGAGTAATGAAATTTTTGAATTTTTTGTGGATAAAAGATCACGAGCATCATGCATCTCTAGTTTTTCATGGTAATTTCGGACCGACCACAGCCATTAAGAAAAGCAGAAGATAAAACAGCTATAGAAAAATAAAAATGAAAGGGTAAAATATATTATATGTTAGTAACTTTTAAAAAATTATAAATATATTAATTAATACAATTGTGAAATTGTACTTTTATCAGAATTTATAATTTTATTCCGACTTTATCAAAAAGAAAAATTATTTCACTCTTGATCTTATTGAAAGATAAGATTAACTCAATAGGGATGTAGTTAGGAGGGCTGCCTCTAAAATGAAAAAAATTTCTTAAATTAATAAAAATAAAAATATATTTTTATCTCTTTAAAAATAATAAAAATTTAATTTAAATTTTTAAATATTATAATAATATAAACTATTATAATTTAATTTCAACTCCCCTAAAACTAATTTTGACTTCCTCCATGCAACTCGTTAAATCTTTTTAATATATATATAATATTTATTGTTTTGGACCTGAAAAATATAAAGAAAATTTTTGATAAATTTTTTGACTAAACTAAAAGACTTGATTGGTGGGAAAGTTCAATTCTTTTAAAAGGGGTAGAAGAGCACATGGGTAACGACCGCTAAAGCCACTCTGATTATACGCAATTGGCAGAAATGCAAATTGCGCATTCACATGGCTCATTGTTTTGCAGTTTGCAGTGCAACCAACGTTACGTATATTAAGTAACCGCCTTCAACTTGCAACCAAACACCTTTAAAAAGCTGATGGATCCAAACTCAGACACAATCAATCAATCAATCAATCCCATTTCCTGCATGTGTGTTTTTTTATTACATTTTCTACTCTTTATTTACATAAAGAAAAAAAGCATATCTATTTCCCAGTTTTCGAAGTTATCAATGTTCTTATCTTTTACATCATCTCATGATCTGATCTGCCAGTTGCATGCTTTCGTATAAACCACCGCCAACTATATCTATATATTAATGGTAACATACTTACAGGACTTGGGGTTTAGGGTATAGTTTAGTGAATGGCAGATACAATAATGAAAAAAACCCAATATCACACTCTTGGTTTATCACCGAACCAATGCGGTTCAAGCTTGGTTCAATCCATAGATGCACCGCTTCCTCTAGTATGGTCCATACTCCGCCGCTTCGACAACCCACAAGCTTATAAACAGTTCGTCAAGAGCTGTACGTTGAGTGTCGGTGACGGTGGAATAGGGAGTGTACGTGAAGTGATGGTCGTGTCGGGGATGCCGGCAGCCACGAGCATGGAGAGGTTGGATCGATTAGATGATGACTTGCATGTTATGATGGTTAGCATTATTGGTGGTGACCATAAGCTTGTGAATTACCGTTCCACTACTAGTTTGCATGAAATTGGAAGTGAAGAAGAAGGGAATGGCGGGAGAACGGTGGTGGTAGAGTCGTATGTGGTGGATGTCCCAGCGGGGAATAGTAAAGAAGATACATGTTCGTTTGCTGATATGATAATTGGATGTAATCTTAGGTCTTTAGCTAGGGTAACAGAAGGATTGGCGAATTCAAACAATTTATGACCTTTACTTTTTTCTTTTTCTTGAATAAAGCTTTTCGTGTCACTTTTTTTCTCCCTTTTTTATAGGAGATGAGCTACAAAATAATAATTTTCTTCCCAATTCTTGAAACCCTTTCATGGGTTTTTTTTGGGGAGGGCGATAGTATGTATGGAGGTGCTATAATTTGATATTTATGCTATAATAAATTGGTCAAATTGTGCTTTTTTTTTTCTTTTTTCTTTTGCATAAGGGGTGGATTTAGTAGTTGTAGTTTAATTTGATCCATTTTAATTTATGCACTTTTTGAATTATTTAATTTATATTTTTGTATTTTTTTTTAATTTTTGAAAATTTAATCTTGATCAAACGGTAATAGATAAATCTGTTGAGTTAAATGCTACTATTAGTCATGTATTACGAATAAAGTTCTAGATTTAGTCCATGTTCTCTATTTAGATCATTTTCAATCGCTATATTTTTTGAAATTTTAATCTTGATGCAAACAATAGTTGTTGAATCTATTAACTAGTTTTTTTGTGAATATAACATGTGAAAATAACAAGTTAACATGACATTACACATTTGATAATATATTTGCCACATTAATTTTTGAAAATAGCATAACTTAACTAATGAATTTAATAGCTACCATTTGGTGAAGACTAAAATTTTAAAATTCTAAAAGTACAGGGATTGAAAATCAACAAATTAAAATACATGGACTAAATCCACAAATTTAAGCTAATAAATTTTAGTAGGTTAAATTGATTTATTTCCCCCTTCTACTTCGTTGCCTTTTTTGTATGACCAAAGCATTTTTCATAATTATTTTATGGTCCATAAAAAAATTATATTTTTCAAAGTTTATTACGATTTCTTTCAACAATATCGTCTCTAAAGTGTGAACTTGAACTCTCTGAAATTACAATATATCTTACCACTGTATCCAACATCGATATTTTTAGGAGGCTATCGATTTGTTGATCCGATCAATTTGATTAAAAAATATGAAAAATTCAAAAAAGTTAAAAACTGGTTTAATTAAATTTTCAACCGACTCAATTAATCCGTATCAATTTTCACTTCAATTAATTCAATACCATATATTAACCGATTTCTAGTGTTACCAGCCGGTCCAGTCCAATTGAAACTTCAAATATCATTGATTTATTAATTGTTGCCCGGAGTTTATAGACAAACACAACTTGGTGTTTGGGCTTGTCTCAATCTAGGCCCTTGAGCTTGAGGGTTTCTTTTTAGTTTTGGGCTTTACCTTACTCTTCCCTTGATGGGGTTCGCTAGAAGGCAATGATAAATAATATAGAAGGGGGGAGACAAGGTAAAGTGGGGATGAGCAGTCCAAAAAACATCCCCAGTCCCCACCATGTGCAGTCGGCGGTGATGGATGAGATGGGCTCTACATTCCTCGGCGTGTCACTTGGGGCATTGGAATGACCTCTGGTTACGTACAATTTCTCAGCTTTTTACCCACACCAAATTCCTTTTGCTTTAGGTAAAAGCACTCACTCCCCGATGGCCCATCCTATATTCACATTCAAAATTGGAATTGATTACACTCTTTCTTTTTTGTACACGTTACAATCTATTTTCTATACTTATTTGGGCAAAAATAACAGTCAATTAAATAAAATTGTTAAAAGTTAAAACCCTCTTAAAACCATTAGCCACTTTAGTTGATGAAAACGGGACATGAAACTCACGAATTCTTTTGAGGGCCATGGAAGCAAACAAACAAAGAAACTTGAAAAAAAAATGGCCCGTCCCATGTGTAAGAAGCAAACATTTCCACTCTGTTTCTCTCAGCACCTGATCCCGGCCATGGAATATGGATTGTGGTCATAGGCAAGATAAATGGCTAACACATGTGTATTTGATTCGCTGATTTAGGCAAATTATAAAGCCACTTTACCCTAATTTTCTTATTACTTAATCATCTCTGTTTAATTTGAAGACAAAAGAGCTTTGGGGGTATTGCGTGTTTAATTAAACCAGGGATTCTGGTCTGCCTACTTTATTTGATATCTAATCTACTTTATTTTTTTTATCAATCAATATATAATAATGCAACTAAATTAATTTAAACCAAATATTAAATTCTATTACATTAAAAAAATATAATTAAGCTGCTTTATGATCTTTTCTGTTCACACTATTTGTACCAGTCGAAAGTCAAATAATTTTCTTTTTAAATTTTCAATATTGATCATCAGAATGACTTGAATATATATTTTTCTATTTAAATTTCTAAAACATTAGTTTATTAATAATTTATTCACTTTAAGTATAATTTACTCATCTACCTTTTATCAATCAATATAATAAAAAAAAGTTGATTATATCATGCAACCAAATTAAATTAAATTAAAATTAAAATATTAAATTGTATCACATAAAATTAGATTTAAAAGGTTCTTGTTTTGTGTTATAGTCAACGTCGTCGTATCAATTTATCAACCAACCATAATAAAGAAAAAATAAAATTGAGAGTGCAGTAAGCAGTCACGTTTGAAAGGAAAAAGAAGAAAAAGTAAAGTAAAGTGATTATGATAGGAAAAAGACATATAAATAATTAAAATAAATTTTATTATTTATACATAAAGACGTGAATTTAAATATATATTATTTTTTATTTACGAAAAAAATCTGATTATTTATTTTCTTACAAATTTAATTATGGACAATGATTGATTATAGCTACGTCGACACACTGCTCAATTTCAGATACATTGCCGGTTTAATATTAATAATATTTAAATTTAAAAAAAAAATGTTCTTTTTATGCCATATTAAATAACTCAAATTGGATTATTAGTCTAGTACATGCATAGGAAAGATAAGGACGCAGCTACAGGAAAATGTGGGATCTTGGCTCCTAGCTAAACTGTCCATTTAAGTTTTTAAATTATTCTTATAATAAAGTTTTAATTATATTTATTTTTTATATAATATTTAAAATTGTATATAACCTTTCGTTAACTCGTAAATAAGAAAATAATATCATCTTCCTATATTGATAATAATATTCATACTAATCAAATTAAAATTCAATCGACTAAATTTTTAATTAAAGTGAAATTTATATTTTTGTCCTCATAAATTTTAACCATTTTTTACTATTAAAAAGGACCGTTGGCTCATCAACCATCAGAATTGATACCCTCCTCAACTGTATGCTCGTGACCACACCTTACCATCTTTAACTCTTCAATAATGACTAAAATCCAACCAACATGTTTTCATCTTTGCCCTAAAATCTAAGAAACAGCCATTTCTAACAATGTCATGGCTTTAACTCCATTTTTGTTTCTATTGTTTAATGTAAATTTTCATGCATTTTCAAAGGTTTTTAGCTTTGACTTGTTCTTAATACTGCAAAAAAGAAAAAAAGAAAAAGAAAAAAGAGAGAGAGATACTATTTTCAAGCCATGAAATTTCAATGGGTTATGGATTATATTTTTAATATAAAAATAGTAAAAATAGAACCTATATATAAACCACAGAACGAATATAAAATAAAAAATAAAAATAAAAATAAAAATAAATTTAAGAAAGGAAATGAAAAGTCTGTTAAAGTAGAAATAGAATCTACAGTCTCTTAGAATTCTCAAATGCAAAATGCATATACATAGAAAAGAAAGCTCAAGAAAAAAGAAAGCTCAGTACTGTCCAATTTCTCCCTTTCTCTCTCTCTCTTAATTTTCTTCACTTTTCTTTATCCTCACTCATTCCCTTAACTCTTGCCACCATCTTAGGACAATCCCCAAAGCTCAAAAAACCTCAAAGCATCAATCTGCTCATTCATCTCTCCCTTACTGTCACAGGTATGTATGTTTTTTTTTTTTCTTTTTACGTTCAACATATGTTTATGTTGTTCGAAGTTTGAAACTTGAAACCAACACTGGGGTTTTTTTTTTCTTGTTAAAGATAAAGATTCTTGTTTCTTTTGTTAATCTAGCGATGTTGTTATACATGAAGTTTTATTTTTTCTTGTTGGAAAAGGTTGAAATATTTATGACAGTCTTTTAAGGTTTCTTTTACTGGGATTTAATTTCCTTGGTGATTCCAATAATGGATATGGCAGGGTAGATAAAATTCAGATCACGTAATCAATGCGTTTTCATTTGATTTTTTTTCATCGCCTGAAATTTAATGTCGGTGTCTACCGATATCTTATAAATTTACAATCTGTTTTTTTTTCCTAAAGTGGACTTCAAGTCAAATCTTTGTCTGGTTGTTGGGGATGTAATACATTGAATTCTGTAATTAATTCTACTTTTGATTCAATATAGGGTGGTAGATTATGGAGATATAAAGTATACTGGGTGTTCATTGCAATTAGTCTAGTTTCCTAAAATAATTAGTTTTAGAATATTTACAGGTATTTTGCCATGATGTTATACTATGATCCAACATGTATCATCTGCTATGCCATGTTTTGAGTTTTTGAGCTATATTTGGAAGGAAAACTGTTGAATTTCTTGAAATGGAGGAAAGGAAATTGAATTTTAATGCTCCGCTTTTATCGGTGAGGCGATTTTCGGGGACATCTTCATTTCAAGATAGAAATAAGCAGAAGATCATTGAGAATCCTGCCCCTGCTATACGAGATGCTCTCCCCTGGTATAGCTCGGATGCGAGTTTGGATCAAGTAACCGAACCTGTTGCGGTTCCTTTTGTATGGGAACAGATCCCTGGGAAAGCAAAAGGTGGCGTCGAGCACGTGTTCGAGATGGATAAGGAAGCTTCTGGTACTCCGAGGCTTCCGCCAGGACGGGTTTTGCAAGTCGTGAAGCCTTCTGTGGAGAATGACTGTGTGAAGCAGAATATGGCTAGGTCCCAAGCTGAAGCATATTCCGTGAATGATAATGCGACTAAATTAGACTGCTTGAATGACGGAACGAATGAGAAATGTGTCTTGGAATCTGAAAACGATGATGATGATGATGTTTATTCTGATGCACTTGATACTTTGTCCCCGACAGATTCATTCTCCATGAATTGTAGTATAAGTGGTTTAAGTGGACTAGATGGCCCGGTTGCAAAACCATCAGGAACATTCTCTACCGATCCACAAACTCAGGATTTCATGTTGCGTCGGTTTTTGCCTGCTGCCAAGGCAATGGCCCTGGAGACACCTCAGTATGCCTTAAGGAAACAATCTATGGCACCCGAACAACCTAGAGAGGTTAAGAAATTGGTTGTTGCGGATAGGAAACCTCTTGTTAATCAATATGAGACAGCTATCGTTCCGTATCATAACCAGGATGTAGATGAAGAAGAAACAGATGATGAATCCATTGACTATCAGGATTCTGGCAACTTATCGAGAAAAGCTTGTGGCTTGTTGCCTCGGTTATGCTTCAAGAACTCTCTGTGCCTCTTAAATCCTGTTCCTGGATTAAAAGTTAGGACCCACTCTTCAATGTCTTCTACTCGCGATGTCGCAAAACCGTGCAAAGCTACCTACTTGAAGTCTCACAGCCAAATTGCTGAGAAGGTTAGTATGATTCTTTTCTGTATTTTCGATATTCGGGTACACACTGCTTGTGTGTTGAAAGTATTTAGTATCTTTGCAGAATGCTCGGGATGTTGTTCATCAGGACAAATCAGCTAGGGGAGCTCGATCCCCTCGGCTCCCCATGAACAAATCTGATGGTGCATTTGAACCACCTAGGCTCTCCAAGGACAAATCCGATACTGCATTTCAATCGCCCAGGCTCTCCAAGGACAAACCAGATACTGCATTTCAATCACCCAGGCTCTCGAGGGACAAACCGAATTCTGACGTTCAATCCCCTAGGCTCCCTGAGATAGGGAAAGAGCTGATATGCGTATCAAATCAGTTTAGCAGCTCAAATGACCAGCAGATAGTGAATAAGTCACCTCCCAAAAAGCTTCCAGGTAGTGCTCGCATTTCTCCGTATCGTAGGGAGAGACCTCAATCACCGTTCCGTGGAGGGGGCTTTCTTGGCATGCCTAAAGAAGCTGAGAAATACAAAGCTAATATGATGGTTAAGTATACCAGAAGCAATAACAACTCGCAGGAATTAGTACCGTATCAGAGCAGCAGACAAGGCTCAGGTCCTCTAAGCCCTGCAGTTGAGAAAACTTTGTATGTAGATACTGTGAATGAAATGACAAGCTCAAATTCCAATTCCTCGGATACGAAAGTCCAAATGGATTCCATTGGAAAACATTCAAATACCTTAGAAGTGAACAAAGTGTTGGAAGAACCTGCTACCATGGAATCTTCCCTTCAAGATACAAAAGGCCTTAGTCTCTTGGATGGAAAAGGCATATTGGAATATGAAACTGCAGGGTCAGTCAAATCCAGTCGATCTTCTTTCTCCGACAAACCTGATCTTAGAGGTCAAGCAGAAATGATAGATTACTTCAAACCGAATGGAGGACTTGATCAAGAATTTAAGTCCTTGCAACGTATAAAAGTCAGAGCTGATGGAAATCTGACCGCTACCGATATTGATGATTCGAAAGCAGCTGATGAAACTAAGGCTGGTTCCGATCACTCTCCTCTTCCACCTCCTTTGCCAAAAACACCATCCGAGTCTTGGCTTTGGCGTGCTCTGCCTTCAACGACATCTAGAAAATCATCTTTGCAGCCTTACACCGGTACTCGTTTTAAACCTAAGAAACAAGAACCTAAGGCACCTTCTACTGATACCAAGTGGGAAACAATTGTCAAAACTTCCTACTTGCATCATGATCATGTCCGCTATTCTGAGGTACCCTTTTTCATTCTTTAACAACGATATCCTATTCTCTAATGAGATCTTTTATCTATATGAAATTCTAACATTTGTGTCCATTGCAGGAACTAGTAACCCCTTTTTCTCAGCAATCCAAAACTTGAAAAAACACTGAGAGCATCACTGCATTCCTTGCACTCACTGCCTTTTTTTCGCAGTTTCGGTTCCAACGTGGTCAGAGCTGGTTAAGATTTTGCAGCAGCCTACCATTTTTCTTCTTTCTTCCAAGAGCTTCTCCTTCCACTCTCCTTCTATGGGCAACTGGATTTGTTAGCTCTTGTTATTGTACAAGCTTGTAAGTTGTTCATTTCTTTTTCCCTATACATCACCCATAAGTGCAGGCTGAGGCCGCTGTTATGTCAAATTCCGATTCGAATCTTGTAATGACCACAAAGATCTTTCTTTTTCCTTTTTTACCTTTTGTACTTGGTTGTGGTGCTTGTCTTGCACTCGGGTCTCAACAGATTGTTGTGAAAAATATATTGGACTATAAGCAAAACTTGGAGTGAAAATTGTTCAAAAATAGTAATCAAACTATTGTATATTTTCTATTCTTTGTTCTTTTGGGCTTTTTAAGATCTTTCACCCCCCATAATTTCTTTTGCTTTTTTTTTTCCCCTTTGTTAAGCCTTAACCCCATAGGTTTAGATGATCATCATTCCATCATTATTAGTTTCACCATGCATGCATGAACTTGACATCTAATCTTCAAAGCCAAAATCATGAATGTTATTGATGAAAATATACACCCCACAGTACACAATAAATTGTCAATTACAGCTCACAAACCTTCATATTCATCAAGTATAGGCCAAAAGCACCTCAAACCTTAGCAACATGATTAAGAAAGTGAAAGCTGAGTGCTAATTTCATGTGTTCCTTTACAATGGTTATTCTTCTCTTCATCAAATTTTCCATTTCTTTGGCTTAGTCTTAACTGCAAATCAGGCAACCGTTCCCTGTCCTTGAGCACTTTATCTTGGTTCCACTGCATTTCAAATAAAAAACACATTAATCTATGCTCATTATATATGTAAACAAGTTTAGCAGGCATAACTATCACCTCAAACTCTGTTCTACAGCTACTGAATTTGGTCAAGGGTTCATGCTTGTCTTCATCTGAGCTTGGTCTTTGCCAAAAACAATGTGATTGAGACTGCATGTCCTTGTACATATTTCCATTAACCTTCCATCTGTTACTAATCCTTTCAAAAGGATGCCATCTCTTCTCTTCAAGAAACCTGCTTGCCATTGCTCTAATGGGTCCAGTTCCATGAATTTGGTTTTGAATGTAGAAGCCATTTTCTTGTCCAAAGGCTTTGCTTATGAAAGAATTTGGGAATTGGTGGTGTCTATGCATACAAAGAGAGGGATCATTAAGTATACAAAAATGGTGTAGCATTAAATCAAACTTGGGAAATAATTAGTTTCTGGGTTTCATCATCACCTTGGGAAGTTAGCTTTGAAAGTAGTGTCGCTACCATCAAGAGATTCACTGGCTAAAACAATTCCACCATTTTCCATTCTGAAATGTTGTTGTTGATGATGATGATGGGGACTGAAGGTAGTAATGGCCTGACACAACAAGCTCCCAAATTCACCCCTTCCTTGAATTGCTCTTTTACTTTGGCCTAAAACTGCATGACAATGCAAATACTATTAAGCTTTAATCTAACTCCTTCCATGTAATAATAAAATATGATATGGTTCACTGTTATTCATGAATTTTGATTCCTTTGGGCATACACTATATGTTTGGATCCTATCTAATACTTTAAAACCTAGTTACTTTTGTTTTACAATTAGTATTTTGGAATATAAAAATTGGTGTAATTTTAATTGATATTTATTTTAAGTTGTATTTAATGAAATAAAATAAAATATAAATAAAGGAATTAAAAGAATTCCAGCTTAGGTCTACCAAATAATAATTTATTATTTAAAAAGGAAAATATCATTTTAATATAGGTTAAATTCTAAGTATAGTCCTTATACTTATCGATTTGTGCAGATTTAGTCTCTCTACTTTTATTTGCTCAAAATTGGTCTCTCTACTTTTCAATTGCTCATTTTCAGTCTATCTGAAAGTTAGGTTTTTGCGAGCATTGCACTTACAGGAAGGAGACACGAGTAAATTTTGATTCAACAGTGCATAGAAGACTCTTTTTATTTTTGCTTTAATTATTAATTTTTTTAAAGAATATTATAGAAAATTAAAAAAAAAAACACTAAAACTTAATATAATCACCTCTAGATTAGAAATCACTATTCAATTAATTATGAATTTATTCTTACATAATTGAAAATTCAATTTTCTTAATAATAAACTTTGAAAAAAAGTCCCTCTTACAACTCCTACTTCCTTCTTTAATATTCCTTCATGGCTTCCCCTAATAACCAAAACTAAAACAAAACATTCATTTTTCTAAAAAATGGAAACCTCAAAAGTAGAAAGGAAAGAAAGTTTCATGTTTTTTTTTTTTTTTTACATGTTATAAATAGGAATGTGGATTCAAATATTTCGTTAAAATAATTTAAAAAGGTTATTGTAAGTGACTTAAGTTGTTAATAATTAAAGTTAAATGATAGAATTTGATTAAATAAAAAACTTATGATTTATTTGAAAGTTGAGGTTAAGTAAGTATTTTTCTTTATCTTTAATTTATTGGCCAATATGTGAAACTTTATATATATTTTTTAATTTTTCTATAATTTTTTAAATTTTAATAATTAAGTAAAAATCAAAAGAGTAGGATCGAATTGACAAAAGTTATAAAGGTTGAGGGACTAAATTTGTGATTGTGCAAAATTTTTAATAGAGTAGATTGAAAAAGTTAATGAAGGGAATGAAAATGAGAAAATCAAAAAGTGGAGAAGTTAATTTTGAGCAAATAAAAGTAGAGGAACTAAATGCAAATAAAAAGATAAGTACATGAATTATCCTTAAAATTTAACCTTTAATATATGATCGATTCTTGAGGATTCACGCATTTTTTAGAACAGAATTTGAAGCCCTTAATGAAAAAAAAAGGAATTTGAAGCCCTAAAATTGCAACTATCATACTTTCACTTTTACTATCACTGTATAGTAAAAATACCATTGAGGCTTCTAGATTAGGAGTTAAATTGTATTTTTCCTTCTTTATTACAAATGGGTAAATTAGTCTTTGTACGTTAAATAAAAGAGCAAAATGGTCAATTCTGTTAAAAATGTATCCATTTATACTGTTAAAAATTATCGTAACCGACAAAAAAACCAGATAATGACATGTGGTGTGTACCTCATCTAGCTACTTGAACCAATTTTAAACAGTAAAAATAGATGAAATTTTTAACAAAAGTATCAACTCACTCTTTAACCTAATGTATGGAAATTATAGAAAGTGCAAAATGTAATCAGTAATTTTACCACTGCCATACTTTCACGTTTACTTTATAAAATGACATGAAATGAAAGTAGTAAATAATAAGAAGGAAAAAAGAACTTCACCTTGTCCAGCCTCATCAAGCTTCTTACTTCTATACATCTGAAAACAAGAATATCATCAATGGATTGAAAACTTGAAACTATTGCAAGCAAATATCAAATCAAAATGATTCTTCTTCTTTTTTTCTTTTTCTTTTTTTTTTTACCTGTAAATGACTTTTTACATGGGCAATGCTGAGTCCCCTCACATTCATCAATTGCAGAACTAACTTTGGAGTTGCTCCTGCAACAATTTAAAATCATTTACAAAAATTTATGATTTAGAAAAGTTTTCAGAAGTAAAAGAAATGATGCTTAATATTTGATATGAACTTACTCTCTTGACCACCAAGCCTTTCAACAGCACGCACGAATGAGTGATGCAGATCAGGAGTCCATCTAAGCCGAGGCAATTTCGACCGTACGTATTGCCTTACTCTTCTTCTATCGTTGCCATTGCCATTGTTATTATTGCTTGAACTCCCTTCAGTTATGTTCTCAATCTCCTCCTCTTCCACACCGGTTTCACCGATACAATCCCTTTCACTCCCAGCTTCGTCATTCAAGTCGAAGGACGAACACTTACGGGACCGGGACCGGGACCGGGACGGCATTGCAGACACATCCTCACCTTGTTCTTCATCATGCATCTCTATCATTGCTTGATGAGAACTGGAAAAATGGAGAAAAGGATATTAAAAGGCAAGTGAAACAAATAGCATCATATACCATTGCAATGGCGCACAAATTCCTCTATGATCATCATGCAAGAAAATAAAAGAAACAGTCTTGGTTTGTGTTTATTAATTATACCCTTAACTGTCAAATCTGTTTACTTAATGCAACATTCATTTGCATAATGTCTAATAAAAAACTTCTTCAAATTTGCAGCTGAATCCACTCCTACTATTTTGTTACATTTAAACCATCTTTTATGAATAATAAAAGACATTACTTGTATGCAACCTACCAATTCCAACATTACTTAATAAACTTGGACCCTTGGATTAAACATGCAATGAATCAATAAAATAAATCTAATAGATACGGGATAAAGGTTTCGAGTTTTGAATTCAAGACTTAATGTTAATTTTTTTAATACAATTGTGATTTTAACATAAATTATTTTTAAAAAACGTGAAATCCGATTAATAAATCACAATTTAAAGTTCATACCAATGATAAGTTAACAAGACAATAAACCTAAATACCAAACCCCATCACTTGGAGCTTTTAAATGATTTAGATGAAGATATAGTTAAGGTGTTGTAATATGCAATAATTAGCAACAATTTCCAACATTTGCTGAGTTTTAAAACCTCTCAACTGCACCCCATATAGGTGATCTAAATAGATGTAATGACATTTTTTTTAAGTGATAGGTTTACCTGCACATACTTATTGCAGTGTGCAAAAGGGTTTTTAATTATTACAACATTAAAGGGACATCAAAATGTGGAACATATATGCCTTCTCTATGAGAAACAACTCTTTTTAGAGCTTGATGAACAAAAAATTTATTCGAGAAGATCTTATTTTAGATTTCAGTATACATATTGTATACGATTTATTAGGTAAATTCATTATTATTGCTGAAGGTACTAATGCAGGAGAGAAGAAAATGAGGGTCATATGTCACAGTCACACTTACATATTGATCTAAATCTTTGCTTGAGTGACACTATGAAGCCAACCTTACAGATTTGTTTACTATCTCAGTTTCTGCAAAAATAAAAACAGGTGTCTTATGTTAATCTGACAACACAAATGGTATGTTGTGCAAGAAAAAACTTTAGTAGATATTTTCAACTTTGATTTATACGATATGATTAAATTATGAACCCCCCCCCCCCCAAAAAAAAAGAAAAAGAAAAATAATATGTAAATTTATGTGGAAAATGATAAAAAGAAATTATTTCAGAAATGAAGAAGTGGAAAGCAGCTCATCATCACCTGGTAAACATCATCTTTCTTTCATTCATTCATTCATTCAAGAACACACTTTCATATTACTTATCCATACCCTAGTTTTAAAATTTAAAGGGAAATAAATAAATCCAATCCCCAGACACAGACAAAGAACAACACAATTAACTTACCCTAAAAAGATTTTAATTATAAAGAAGTTGAATCAGTTGCACAACAAAGAAACCGTGTCTTCTCTTTTTCCCTCAAAGATACAAATATTTACCATATAGAAGATGAAGATTCCTGAAGCCTATATTACTCTCAACTTGTTGATCATCAGATTATTCTTCTACTTGAGACTTGGTTTAAGCATATGATATTTCATATATACATAGAGAAAGAGAGAGAGAGAGAGAGAGAGATTGGCTTCAAACAAATGGTGAACAGAGAGAAGGAAGAGGAATCTGGGTAAGGTTTTTCAACTTGGTCTGGGTTTCATTGAACCCTGGTCTTTTAAGTCATCAATATATATATTGTAAGACCTTCATCTATATTTATGGTTTAAAACAAAATAAAAATTAACCATGTTGAGACACCATCCACTTGTTCTCTTTATAATGCAAAACAATCAGTCTTTCCAATTATAGATATACATTCCACTGTTGCATATTCATGCCTTTCCTTACTCCTATAGTTTGTCACTATTAGTGTGTGTTTTTGTGTATTTTTCTATATTTTATTATCAATAAAATTATATTTTAAAAATTATCAATTATGTTTAATAACTCGATTATATTATATTTTAAATATAATGGTAAAAATAAAAAATATTAAAATTTCATTTCAATCGATATGAATCGGTACATATTAAAAACTAAAACTAGATATATTGTTCCAGTTTATGTTCCGAACTTTCTAAATTAACACAATATAAATGTTTTAAAAAAAATTTAAAATAAAAATTTAGGATCAAAACTAAAAGTTTGCTTTCTCCAAGTTTCCACTTTCTTTGGGGATTAAACTAATTGTTTGACCACTCCTTGTTTCTTTTTTTTTATTTAACAAAATGGGACATAAATAAAATTACCATTTTTTTGGTAAGAAAATCATATGGGTCATTTCTTCATTAACCCATCAATTTATTCCTACCTAAACAAAGACTTTCTATTTCTCAAATTTGTAGATTCCTGTTAAATCAGAGCAGCACTCTTGTCTTGTCCCCATGTTCTTATTACTTTAGAGTCCACCACTTTTATTTATATGTTGCTATGACTTTGATGATTTTGGGAAAAAAAAAGGGGTCGTCCTTGTAATAAAATTAGAATTATTTTATGGGGTCAAGAAACATTTTAGTCAATTTTGGTGGGTCTACTTTCTTTTTTTTTCAAACAAGTTGCCTCAATCGTTTTCCTTAATTTTTTTTTTCTTTTTCCATTTTCAAACAGCAGAACAAATGAGCAAAGAAGAATATTGATATACACACACATATATATAGAAGAATTTGAGAAAATTTTATTTTGTTTAATTTTTAAGTCACCCTTACGTAAACCATAGATTAAAACTAGAATTAATACAGTATGATTTTTGGTCCAATAATAAAATCCAACATGTTATGAGATTAGTTTAGTATTTTTTGCTAACATCAAATAGGGTTTACTTTCCCATGCTGAGAAAATAGAAATTTGGACTGTTTTGTCTTCTCCTAGTCTTTCATATATATATATATATATATATATATATATATATAAATAAATAGAAAAGGAATAAGTTGAAGGATTAGGTTTGGGTAAATGACATCCAAAAGTAGCTCGTTATGAGTGACATATAAATGAATATTTATGTTCCAAGAACAGAGATGATAGATCCATTTTTTAAGGATTTAAAAGTAAGAAATTTTTTATTTGTTAACAGAGACAAAACAACTTGGAACAACACTTGTTTGTTGTCTTCTCCTTTGCATGGGGAGTTGACATTATTAAACTTTGAGAATCTTTCAAAGAATTATTTTAATAAAAAAAATGGTGATAAATCCATAAATCAACTTTTTATTACCAATAATCTATTGTTATTATTCTGTTTGTTTCTTTATGATTGTTTAGTCTTCCTTTTCGGTCCCTTATCACGCAAGAACCGGCCGGCTCACCATATTGCTTCATCTGCTTTTCCCACTATAGACACGACGGTCTCAATTTGATAGACGTGAAAAAGAATAAAACATAACCAATACAAAATATAAGCTTTGAAAAAAAATATTAATTTTCATTAAAAAAAACCATAAAAAAGTGCATCCTTTTAGGAAACAATCATTAGCCCATGCCATGGCTAATTGAAGTCATATTCGTATGAGTAGTTGGTTATAATTATTTACCACTATGGATGCACAGTATCAATAGCAGGGTTCAAGAATGAGGGGAGAAGAGTCTTTTCTATCCAGCGTTCTCCGGGTCATGAAGATGAGCTCTTTTTACTACTTAAATCATAGGTATATTGGGTTGAATTATTTTTATTATAATTATATAAAATAATTGTATCAAGTTAAAGCTTATACAATAAATTACACGTGTGAACTTGTTTTAAAATAATTATTTTATAATTTTCTTTCAATAAAATGGGAGAATAATTATTATATATAATTATAATAAAAATAATCCAACCTGAAATTTAACTCGGAATCCAACTCAATATATTTATGATCCAAGTATTAAAAAGAAACCCAACTTCATGACCTAGGACGGCTGGAAAAAAAAAAAAAGACTTTCCCCACCTCATTCTTGAACCCTACCGTTGATACATGCTTTTTTTTTTTCTCTTATAAAATCTCAATGAAATCATATATATATATATATATATATATAAGGATTAATGTCACATTGAACCCCTAAACGTTTACCAAACCTGAAATGTGATACCCAAACCCTTAATATCGTTAATTTTACCTGCAGACTTGGCAACAACCAATAAAAATGTTTTAAGTGTACATGTGGACTGACCTGTATTATAATTTGATTGGTATATATACCTTTTTGCCTTCTATTTTTACAGGCTAATTGAATGAATTTAACCTTTTTTTAATTATTAAATAAAAATTATAGTGCGGACATAAATATTTGTCTACATCAATATTCCATGAAATTCAAATGCTTGTACCTAAATTCAACTTTAATTTTTCACCAAATATCAATCCAATCCAGGGCTTAGGGATTTACTTTTTTTTATTATTCATTTTTCTCAATAGAAAAAGACATGCCTGGTTAAAAAAAGTTGCTCAATGAAAGCAACAGCTCTTATTCCCCTAGATGCTTAGTTTCACCTACCTCCCCTTTCCCAATAGCAATCCATTTAATTTTTCCATTTCTTTTCCTGGTTCACCATCATCTCTCACATTTCTACTATTTATAGGGCATTTTTCAAGTGATTTCATTCTTTTGCTTTGTTGGTCCATTGCAAAATAAGCTTTCCAGGGACCAAATTCATTATGTGCAACCAAAGGCTTGCACATGGAGGGGCTAGTTAAAGAGAGATTAATATAGATAGGAATGTAAGAATACATACGTACATACACCCTGATTTTGATTTTAAATAAGTAAATTAATAGCTATATTTTGTCTTAAAGAGGGTTGGGCAATTTGAAGACTTTGGTTACAAGTCTTCCAAGAGAAGTAAAGAACAGAGACAAAAAGTGTCAATGTACCCAAGGAAAAAGTGTTACTTGTTTGTTTCTCCTAACATAGACATAAATAACAAAAAAATAATGTTCTTCATGTACAAGAATACTTGTATGAAATAGAATATTATGTGCGAATAATGAAATAAAATAAATATTATTAAAATTTGTGTGACCTGAATCCCGTCATTTATTAAAGAAATAAATACAGTGATAAAATAAGAGAATTTGTGGGGGTGAGAGGCCGAGGGCCGTATACAAGTATAGAGTTTTTGTGACCATACCGCACAAGTTGAGTCCGCCCATAATTTTTTCCCGAAAGGGCTTACATTTAAAATTTGTATTCTTATTTTTTTCTTATTGCTTTGCTATCATTCTACCGTCATTATCGATGTTTGTCATAACAAATATCAACATAAACAAGATAAAATATCAACAAAAATGTGTGATCCAAAAGTGATAATAATCAACTGCCGAGAGTAAAATCCCCATATTGAACGTTAATAACATTTAATTGGAGTTCACACCACATAGCAACAACAATTTAAAAGCATATCATGTGTTCCAAATCATGTTCATGCTTGTCTGTGATATTCCCCTTTGTAGGAAAAACCAACCAGCAATCATTTCCAAGCATGGTTTAAACTTCAGCATCATCTAAATTTCATATAGATATAGCCCTGTGTAATAAGATTTACAAGCTTCTAGGGTTTTTGCACCCACAAGAATGCTCGATTATGCGATCAACCAACCAACATAATCAGCAAACATAGCCAATTTCCTACCTATCAAGTGTTTCCATAACCATAGGGGAGAAACAAAATGGCCAATGGCCACCGCAAAAAAAAAAATGGAATTTTGGGGCAGCTGAGGTGGTTGTAATGACCTTAAGATGAACACTTTTTTCACTCACTAAATTGGGTAAACTATGTCCATGTCACTTACCTATTAATAAGTTTCTACTTTGGTTGTTCAAGTTTAAAAAATTATGAGTTGGTCGTTGAATTATTCGAATGTTTTTGTTTAAGTCACTGTCTCGTTAACCTGGTAATGAACACTTAATGTGGTCGTTAACCCACTATTCTTCATGGTGTAAATTGCACCTAATGTCACTTAACTATTATTAACTTTGCACATTAGCCACTCAATTTTAAAAAGTTACAAGTTGGTCATTGAACTATTCGGAAGTTTACAAGTTTAGACTTTGGATGCACAATCTTTGCACATCACTCTATAACTAATAATCCAATCAGTATCAACAATGACTCAAGCCCCAAATCTTAGCAAAATCACTCTCAACCCCATGTCTCATATTTGACCTAACCAACTTAGCAACCATTAATTCTTAACACATTCGCCATTTCCCCTCCGACCAAAATGATAACTTAAGAAAATCCACAATCAAGTTATCGACACGCCCTTACCCCAAACCAACAATTGATAGGATGTTGAGACCTACAAAAATAAACCTACTCAAATTAACTTTACGGTTAGTGGTGAATAGGGTCTAATCTACAGATCAAATCGGTAGTAATTGTATTCCTTCAACTAAAACAAATAAAATGGGTTGTTTTTAAAGAGCAATAAATTGAAAACTTGCAAGAAAACAATAATTAAAATTGAAGAAAATTAAAAAGATAAAACTCTAGTCAAGCAAAATCTCCATTTGATTCAAGGGTTTGACCATTGATGCAAAGATGATATCAATACTCTTTAATAAATTGGTTATAGTTTTTGATATTCGCCTAACAACCTAATCTCTTATTATCGTCTCGATAATCAATATAATTGCCATTAATTACTTCTCTTCTTAGCAAACAACCCTATAACGATCGCTTAAAATTTAATCTATCAATAACATTAAGAATGAAAGAGACCTAATTCTAACCAACAAATACACAATCAAAGTTTATTTAAGTTAAATTGCATGCCCACGCTACACAAATAATCATGTAGTCGTCACAAATATTAAAAATCAACCAATTGACTAAATCCTTAATTGACAAGGCAATCATTCTGAGCTATCAAATACTAGCCACATATTTAACAAACCTAAACAATAAACCAAAAAACGTGTAAATACCAAAGAACAAAGAAAAGATTAAGAACAATTCGATATCACAAACTTTCTAAAATTAAAATTTGAGTATTACTTTGACTAGAAAAGAAGTTTAGAAACTCATAAAGAAAATAATACATGAAATCAAAATAAAACTAATTACGAGTAGTTATCTCCGTATCGAACCTAATAATATCTATTTATTGGGAAAAAATAATATAATGGAGAAAATATAAAAGTGTCCTTAAATACATAAAACAAAATTTTTCTAGGTTTTTTGAACAAATTCCCATCAAACTTTCAAGTCGTTTTTGGGTGGCTTCCTGACATTTTTGGGCATGTATCTTGAAATACTTTAGCTAGATCTTTCAACTCCCTTAGAATAGGTATATTATGAGCCCAAAACAGAGGTTTGTATCTCAAGTTATAGGCAAAATACTAAAATTGCACGTGTTGAAAGTCTAAACTGCAAATACTTGTCAAAAACAAAATTTAATCACCATTTTCTCCCATTATTCTGTAAACCAATAATTAATAAAATACAAGTATAAATAATATAATTAAGAACACAAATAGCATAATTCAAGATAAGAAATATCATAAATAATTTAAAATTTACACACTTATCAATAACCACAACCACAATCACAATCAAAGCAAACAAAAATACCAAAAAAAAGGAAGAAAACCTCATGTTTTAGTGAGCCCCAAATATGACCTACATAAGTAAAGGGACAAAACAAAATCAAAGATAAGGTAATCAATATATATGAGGTGACTCTCAAACATACCAGATTTAGTCAAAAGTTAGCTGGAGGATTCAACATACGCAGACTTAATCCAAATGGTTAAGAAGAAAATCTCGCTGAGAAAAGAATTATATTAGAGTCAAGCGGCCATCCAACAACAATGGATGGAATTTGGTGAGCTTCTCTATTAGGGCTTCTATATCAATGGAGTTTCAGGCCATTTCAAGGAAAAATAAACCGTAAAGTTAAAAGAGGAGGGAAAAAACTTTGGTTCAGTGTGTTTCTTCGCTAAAGGAGGAGGTTGAATGGTGGCAATATCATTGGAATACAACTATGAAGGAGTTCTTAAAACCCTAAAACTTCCAGATAGATTAATGACCAACTTATAACTTTTGAAATTGAGTGGCCAAATTGTAAAATTAATAATAGTTGAATGACTTTGGATGTAGTTTACCCTATGATGAATAGTGACTTAATGACCACATCAAACTTTCGTTACCAAGTTAACAAGCCAATGACTTAAAATGATAACATTTGAATAATTCAGTGACTTAAACGATAATGTTCTTATCAATTCTTATGTGTAGTTTAACCCACTAAAATTTTACGACCTTATCAATTCTTCCCCTCTAATAAAAAAACAACTCGTTATCAAGTTAAGTTTATCTCTTTCAAGGTAGTCAATACCGTACTGATGAATGTATCATTTTTATCTCAGTACCAGTATGTATAGATACCATTGTGTTTTGATGCATCATTTTGAATTTTTTGTTGTTTTTAATTTTTTTATATATATTTATAGCTTAATTTTAGTAATA
The DNA here is from genome assembly GCA_025698465.1 of Gossypium longicalyx. Classification (NCBI taxonomy): domain Eukaryota; kingdom Viridiplantae; phylum Streptophyta; class Magnoliopsida; order Malvales; family Malvaceae; genus Gossypium; species Gossypium longicalyx. The sequence goes on from CM047004.1 coordinate 92,092,800, forward strand.
CTTTATATATATACATTCATATAAATATATTTAGATGCAAATATAAGTTTTAACTTTATTAAAATAATTAAGATTTAAAGAATTAAAAGTTGTTTAAAATATCAAAATTTGTACAAATTAGTTTTGACCAAATATGCACAAATATAAGTTATTATTGGTCTAAGCACAAACACACCAAAATTTTAATTAAAACATAACTTAAATTATTAGTATTGATTTAAAACTGAAATAATACGTACCAACTGATATACACTAATACCAATATCGATTATGAAGCTTTGATTTTTTTCCCAATAAACCCTCACCTTTTTTTGTTAAAATTTCATTCTCCTTTTTGAACTCGTCCTATAATGAAATAGGTTTGATAAGCTTAATTTCTCCATAGATATATGCATCTTTTTGTTGTTATATAAAGTACTTTGAAATAAGATATATACTGTTAGAATTAAGTGACCCGAATCCTTATTTAAATAAAATATAGTGGTAAGATAAAATAAAAGAAGAATCCATATAGAATTACATTTCTTTTATTTTATTTTTAGAATAAGGTTTTTTAAACCTTATTAAATTCCATCTATTTGATATTGATTAGAATAAAGTGTTTCAGTCTTACTAGAATATGAATTTACAAGCCTATAAATAGACATAGTTTATTTCTCTTATATTAATTCGAATTTGACATAGTGAATTTTCTTCTCCTCTACCCGTGGTTTTTTTCCGAAAGGGTTTCCACGTAAAAATTTGTGTGTTCTTTATTTTATTTTAGCCTATTTTATTTTCACAAATTGGTATCAGAGCTTCCGAGTTTTTCATCTCGATAACGGTAATGACGTCTTTGAAGTATGAAATTTCGCTGTTGGATCGCAACACCAGATTTACGTTGTGGCAGATTAAGATGCAAGTAGTTCTTGCGCAGATGGATTTGGAAGATGCCTTGTTAAGGATAGATAAGATGCCTTCGACTTTAACAGATGAAGAGAAGAAGCGTAAAGATCGAAAGGCGTTAACACAATTACATCTACATTTGTCCAACAAAATTTTACAGGATATGATGAAAGAGAAGACCGCCGCTGCATTATGAAATAGGCTAGAACAAATATGTATGTCGAAAACTCTAACAAGCAAGTTGCATATAAAGCAGCGTCTTTATGCTCATCGTTTGGAGGAAGGTGCGTCTGTACACGAATACTTAACAGTGTTTAAAGAAATTCTCTCAAACTTGGAGGCCATAGAGGTTCAATATGATAAGGAAGATCTAGGGTTGATTCTACTTTGTTCGTTGCCCCCGTCTTATTCAACCTTTAGAGACACGATTTTATATAGTCACGAGTCTCTCACAATTGATGAGGTTTATGATTTTTTGAACTCGTATGATAAGATGAAGCATCTTGTGGTTAAACCCAACTCTCAGGGAGAGAGTCTCATTGCTCGTGAGAGACAAGATCGGAATGTTGATAATGATCGTGGAAGTCTAAGAGTAGATCGAAGTCTAAGAGTAAATCTAAGAGTAGATCGAGGTAAAACTTGTAACTTCTACAAGAAGAAAGGGCACATTAAATCTGAGTGCTATAAGCTACAGAACAAGATTAAAAGGGAGGCTGCGAATCAAAAGGGAAAACAACTAGAAAATTCTGGTAAAGTTGATGTTGTAGAAGACTACAGCGATAGTGAACTTCTAGTCACTTCTGTCAATGATCCTAAAGTAAGCGAAGAGTGGATACTTGATTCAGGCTGCACCTTCCACATGAGTCCCAATCAGGATTGGTTTACAACTTACGAAACAGTGTCTGAATGTGTTGTTTTGATGGAAAATAATACTTCGTGTAAAATCACAGGTGTTGGAACAATTAAAGTTAAGATGTTTGATGGAGTTGTTAGAACACTTAGTGACGTACGACATGTTCCAGAATTGAAGAGAAATTTAATTTCGTTGAGTACTCTTGATTCAAAAAGGTACAGATACACAGCTGAAAGTGGGATTTTAAAGATTTCCAAAGGTTCACTTGTTGTGATAAAAGGGCAAAGAAAGACTGCCAAGTTATATGTTTTGTAGGGTTCTACTGTTACTGGTGATGCAACTGTCGCTTCCTCTTCCTTGTTAGATGATGATATTACTAAACTTTGGCATATGCGTCTAGGGCATATGAGTGAGAATGGCATGGTAGAATTGAGCAAAAGAGGACTTCTTGATGGGCAAGGAATTTGCAAACTAAATTTCTGTGAGCACTGTGTTTTTGGGAAGCAAAAGAGAGTTCGATTCATCAGAGGAATCCATAACACGAAAGAACATTGGAGTATATTCATTCTGATCTGTGGGGGGCATCCAGAGTGCCTTCGAGAGGTGGAGCTAATTATATGCTAACCTTTATTGATGATTTTTCCAGAAAAGTTTGGGCGTTCTTCCTGAAGCAGAAAAGCGATGTGTTTTCCGCATTTAAGTCTTGGAAAATTATGATTGAAAAATAGACGGGAAAACAAATAAAATACCTCCGCACAGACAATAGCTTAGAGTTCGGTTCTGATGAGTTTAATAAATTGTAAAAATCAGAAGGGATTGTGAGACACTTGACAGTTTGTCATACTCCACAGCAAATTGGCGTTGCAGAACGAATAAACAGAACAATCATGGAAAAGGTTCGATGTATGTTGTCAAATGCCAACTTCTTCAAGTCGTTTTAGGCGTAAGACCTCATCGCATGTTTTTGATCAACCGATCTCCATCCGTTGCCATTGAGAAAAAGACTCCACAAGAGGTATGGTCAGTAATCCTGCTAATTATTCGATTTAAAGATCTTTGGGTGTCTGTGTATGCTCATGTTGATAATGGAAAATTGGAACCGAGATCCATTAAATGTGTTTTTCTTGGTTATAAAGCTGGTGTAAAAGGGTATAAGTTATGGTGTCCTGAAAATAGAAAAGTTGTGATTAGCAGAGATGTTGTTTTTTATGAAACTACTATGCTACCTAACTTATCTCTTAAAGACTCTTCCAATAAAGAAAATCAAAAGTAGGTGGAGCATCAGATTAATACAGAGTCGACTCCTCAAGCCAGTACAAAAATTGAGAATAGAGTTGCTTATTCACCACAAAACTCTATCGCTAAAAACAGAACTAGAAGAGAAATTAAACCTCCAAAGAAGTATGCCGAGGCTGATCTAGTTGCTTATGCTTTAAATGTGGCTGAAGATATAGATGCGAATCATGAGCCATCTAATTATTCTGAGACGGTTAGCTGTGAAGACTCAGAAAAGTGGATGTTTGCTATGTGATTGGAGATGAAATCACTCCACAAAAACAGAACATGGGATCTTGTGAAACTACTTAAAGGTAAAAAGGTTGTTCTTTGTAAATGGGTGTTTAAAAAGAAAGAATGGACTCCAAGAGTTGAAGAACCCAGATATAAAGCAAGGCTTGTTGCAAAGGGTTACAGTCAAATTTTAGGAGTGGACTTCACAGATGTGTTCTCCCCAGTTGTTAAGTATAGTTTAATTCGAGCTTTGCTTGGTATTGTGGCCATGCATGATTTGGAGCTTAAGCAGTTAGATGTAAAAACTGCATTTTTGCATGGAGAACTTGAGGAGGACATTTACATGCAACAACCAGATGGTTTTACAGTCTTAGAAAAAGAGGACTATGTTTCCTTGCTGAAAAAGTCCCTTTACGGTTTGAAACAGTCACCAAGACAGTGGTACAAGAGGTTTGATTCCTTTATGACTTCTCATGATTTCAAAAGAAGTAGTTTTCATAGTTGGGTTTACTTTAAGAAAAACATTGATGGTTCTTTTATGTATCTACTTCTTTATGTTGATGACATAAAGATAAAAGAGAAATAAGAAAGGTCAAAGCCCAACTAAGTGAAGAATTTGAGATGAAAGATTTAGGACCAGCAAAGAAGATACTTGGTATGGAGATTCTCAGAGATAGAAAAACAAGTAAATTGTACCTAAGTTAAAAGGGGTACATTGAGAAAGTTCTTTGCATATTCAATATGCAGAGTGCTAAGCCTGTTAGTACTCCTTTAACAGCCCATTTCAGACTTTCATCGGCTTTGTCTCCACAATTAGATGATGAGATTGAGTACATGTCACATGTTTCATACTCTAGTGTAGTGGGATCTCTCATGTATGCTTATGTTTGTTCACGTCCAGATTTATCATATGCAGTCAGTGCAGTTAGCAGATATATGGTGAATCCCGACAAAAAATACTGAAAAACAGTTTAGTGGATTTTAAGATACTTACGAGGTACTACTGATGTTTGCTTACAGTTTGGAAGAACTGAAGATGGAGTCATTGGGTATGTTGATGTTGATTTTGCTGGAGACCTTGATAGAAAAAGATCTCTCATAGGTTATGTCTTTGCAATCGGAGGTTGTGCAATCAGTTGGAAAGCCACTTTGCAAACTACAGTCGCTTTGTCTACCACTGAAGCTGAGTACATGGTGATTACTGAGGCTTGTAAAGAAGCTATTTGGTTGAAGGGACTCTTTAGTGAACTCAATGAAGACCTTCAAATCAGCACAATATTTTGTGACAGTCAGAGTATCATCTTTCTTACAAAAGATCAAATGTTTCATGAGAGAACAAAATACATTGATGGTCGATATCATTTTGTTCGTGATATTATTGCTTGTGGTGATATTGTTGTGAGCAAAATTAGTACTCATGAAAATCCTGTAGATATGATGACTAAGTCACTTCCTATAACCAAGTTTGAGCATTGCTGAAACTTGGTTGGTGTTCATTGTTGAAGTTAAACCCTTAAGGGGTTTTATGGAAGAGGTGGAGAACTTGTTCATTAAGAGTTCGCGCAAAAGAACTTGTTCATTGAGAATTCATGTCAAGGTGGAGATTGTTAGAATTAAGTGACCCGAATCCTTATTTAAATAAAATACAATGGTAAAATAAAATAAAAGAAGAATCCATATAGAATTACACTTCTTTTATTTTATTTTTAGAATAAGGTTTTTTAAACCTTATTAAATTCCATCTTTTTTATATTGATTAGAATAAGATGTTTTAGTCTTACTAAAATATGGCTTTACAAGTCTATAAATAGACGTAGTCTATTCCTCTTGTATTAATTCGAATTCGACATAGTGAATTTTCTTCTCCTCTGCCCGTGGTTTTTTCCCGAAAGGGTTTTCACGTAAAAATTTGTGTGTTCTTTATTTTACTTTAGCCTATTTTATTTTCACATATACCATTAAAGTTTTGTGTTATTTATAATATATATACATGTACATATTATATATGTATATATAATGAAAAGGGGAAATTTTATAATATAAAATTGAAGAGATATTTTGTTATGTTACTAATCATTATTAACCCAGTGACTCGCTAGTCCGTCGAGTCTTGACTCGCATTCTGTATGGGTTCGTACATCTGTAGTATGGGCGAGCCCAATATGAGGACGTGTAATATATAATATAGGTTCATCTAATTATGATACAAATCTGGTGTATGCGAACTTACTTCAAGTATAAGCATGTTAACCATAAAATAGGGCACGTGTCATCATGCATGAAAACCTACTTAGCATATCACATCTACGAACAATGACCATATCATATAAATATACAAAATTAACCCATCTAAAAGGATATAATAAAAAAAAAACTCAACATATTTATATTTAAATTGAGGTAATTATTTATAAACCTTTTTAAAAAATAGAAAAAATAGTCTTAAAGTAACACACCTCTTGATATTATATATAAATAAGAATTAAGTTCAATTTCATTTTGATTTAAAACAATTGCAAATATTTTGTACAACACTTTCCAACAATGCTCTTCTGGATTAGATCGTATACCGACTGCATCATCAAGTTATAAATATTACTATCAAAATAACATTGACACCTCATTGCCGGAAGGGATTGATTTGGAAAAGCTTTTAACAAAGGAATCTACTCTGCTCATTCATACTATTCCTATATTTGGCTAGGGTGAGCTATATGCTAATTAAATGGGTGTGGGTTGAATTAGCTTAGCCATAGTACAGAAGCTTGTGTTTTTTTGCATGCAATATTGGAATAGCTTTTTGGATTATCCGATGTTTTCAGGTCGTCTTAGCCTAAAATGCCATGAATTTTGCTTCACCGGTTCTTATATTCGATGTAATCTAGATATCTTTTTTTTCTGCTTTAACCAATTTTGAGGTTATATCAGTTTCAGGCTTGTCGGCAAATTGACATGCAGCTCTAAAAAGGAACACTTCAATCTCTAACAACGTGTCAATAGATGCAACACATACATATATATGTATATTTGTTGTTCAAGTTTTATGCAAATTGAAAAATGCGAAAAAGGAGGAGCAAAATTTAAAGCTGTGAGACTGACAAACCAGACAGACTCTAAAGAAAAAAGAAAAAAAAAACCAACATTTCAACCTCGATGTAACGAGTAAAATCACCTACATCTGGTTACATGTGAACCTATATTAACACTGCTAGTATGGCGCATGCATTTAGCTCTGCCTACTTTGTCTGCCGCCGGCCATGCTCGATGTTGGAGCCTTAAAAAATGACATTGTTGTGTAGTACTTCTAATATTATCGGATTCGGACCCTTTTGGTTATCCCTGTTTTGGCCCCATTTCCTGATCTGAATCTGAAGCATGCAGGTCCCAGCCAAGAAATCCAGTGACTGTGATGGATTCAATACATCCAAAACACCTTTCAATGCCTTGAGTCTCACACAATCGGCCGCTTTCATCACCCTTTCTAGCCCTGCAAGTACACCCTTCAGCGCCACTTCAACTAAACCCTCCACCTGATGACTCCCCACCACCACCACCAGCTCCTCATTCCTTATCCGCCTCGCCGTACGAACCAACTCAACCACTTTCCGATCAGCCATTGCCACTTGTTGCCTCTCCATTTCCCTTTCCACTTTCTCTTCTTCCAACTTTATCTTCACCCTCAACTGTTCTATCTTTCTCACTTGCTCCTCTGTCAACTCAGCCACACTCTTCCTCCTCATTGACTCAACTACACCGAATATCATAGACGGTTTCCAACCGGTTAACCATGAATAAGCATTCTCTAACTTACTTAACCAAACCGGACAATAAAACACAAGCACATCTTCATGTGCAGCTGCCCATTTAACAGTGTAATATTCTTTATAGTGAGCAGTCAGTTTCGAAACCAAAGTTTGCTGCTCACTTTCACTTAAACCTTCCCTAGACACCCTTACTAACTGCTGTAAATACCCATCAAGTTGACATATCCACTTATCAAAAAACTCCGAGAACCGTTCACCGACCGGACTCTTCATTTCTAATAGAGATGATAATAGTATAATACAAACTCAAAGTGACAGTAAAAAAACACAGATGCTTAATGGTATAAGAAGGGGGATGACATGGGTGGACTGTGTGTCAATTTACACTGAGCTTTTTAAAAAAACTAATAATGGGGGTGGGATTCAATTCAAGCTTTGACTAAGGTAGCTTGATGGGGGGTTGAAGAGTCATGCATGCGTATCACCAGCTGGTGCTGATGTTGTTGTGTGGATAAACGTGTCGACATGGGAAACAATCTTGGTTCAACGTGGAACTCATTCACGCTTGTTTTCACCCTCCCCCTTCACATTTTTGCATACGGGCTTTTTTTTTTTTCTTTCTTTTTTTTGGTGCTTAGACGAGAAAAATCTTGTTTATCACCAGCTAGCTTTGTTTGTTTGTTTGTTTGTTTTTCCTTTTTGGGTGCTTACATGCTTGGTTTCTGGAAACGAGGAAATCATTTCTCCATGCCAAAACACGTTCATCTACCAATTGCTTCACCATTTTTTTCAAGCATTTTTATTTTTATCATAAGAAAAATGGTGTTAATTAATGGGTGAGTTTACTGTGATTATATTAATTGATTGTTTCCTTTAATTTTAAAAGACATACAAAATAAAATAATTTTTATATATTTTTAATTTTAAAAGACATATAAAATAAAATATTTTATATTTGTATAATTTTATATCATCATTTATTCATTGATATTGTATAAATTATATTAATAGACCAAATATTTAAAAATATATATCAGTTTTTTTTTTAATTTCCTTTTTAAATTGCAGGTTTAGACTCGTAAACAGTACGACTTTAGATTTTTTTTTTGTTTTAAATATGCTTGAGATAATTTATCTTTCGCAAAATGAGAATTCTCGTAGAATTTCTCTAAGGCACCGAAATATAATAGAAGTAAATTTGAAAAAAAAAAAGTAACGAAGAACATAAAAGTCAAAAGAAAGATAACACACCAATTGTTTGGATAAACAACTATGAATGGAATGAATAAAGTGATTACAAATGAAGGTAGAGGTCTCTATTTATACTTGAGCTCCCCTATAACTAAGTACGGTACAGATTGAGTTACATCGATAGTCGAGATTAGAGCTTATCTATAATAACTTATTTATAATAGCTCTAGTTTTACTGAAAATTTTCACCGAAACACCAAGACTTCAAATAGATAGACTTTTCTATTAGTTTTACGAATCGAATCAATTCATGTAAGTTAAATTAATCTCATTTAATAAATTAATTTGTATCAAACGTTGTGTGCACAATAACCACCAGCTTTAATCCGTTACTTCTGACATTAAGACTCAATACTCGAAAGACACAACAAGGGAGCCATAAACGTCTGTTTCCATTTGAGGCATGCTTGGCGTGAAAAATATTTTAAGCTTTTCTTTTATTTGAATATAGCAAATAAAATATTTATTAAACCACATAACTCTAAAATTATTTTTTAAAATATATATCTCAATACTCAGATTATTTTCTAAATATCAGGAGAAAACTATTGATGTACATTACGAAGAGCTCAATCCTTGTGTAATCTTCATAAATTTCATGTGATGTTATTATTTATTGGCTCGAACTACTTGTTAATAAAATAATTTCGACACTTATAAATATCGAGATCTTCTTTTATAAATATCGAGATCTTCTTTTATAAATACCACATTTAATTCTTTTTTTATTTTAAAAGGAAAAAAAAATAAATTTTATATTTATTTTGCTTTAATGTTTACATATGTTTCACGATGTTCTAGACAAGCCTCTGGACTATGAGTTTACTATTTTCCCCCAAAAAAACCCCTTATGTTCAATATCAAATGTTTCGCTATTCTACAGTAAGTTGTATGGTCACGATGCTTAGACCACCTATTAAAATATCAAATGTTAATAATAATATTAAACATTTAGAATGAAATATATTTTATAAATGCTTTTAATTTTATCTTTAGCAAGAGAGAAATTAATATTTTCAAAGAGGATAGGTGTTATTCACGAAAACCGATACCACTCTCACGAGTGTAAAATATAAAAGGTAACTATTTACTTTTTTAGTGATCAATATAAGCAATTTTGCATATCTCGACTATATGTTTGGTTGTCTTGAAATTAGATAAAAATTAGAGATACATGAAATGAATTAAATTGTCAAACTTTTTTAATATCAACACACTTCCGATCAATTGAAGAATGTAAGCTCTAGCGTGATATTAAATATTGTCAGGAGGTGGATTTTTTTAGAGATACTCGAAATAATTGTTCAACCGTATTAACCTAATCCAAATCCCACCAAAGTTAAACTTATAGTTGATACCTATTTCAAATGCTGCAACAAACACCTCTGCTAGATTGCACCTAGAAATTCCCATTAATGGATGCTCATTAACCAGAAGATTTGTTAATAACGCTACATCATTCAACATATGGGAGATAAAACGTATGGGTCTCTTTGATAATGAATGATCAATTAGTGACGCTATGTTATTTCCATAGCCATTGGAGAATACTCTAATGTAGTTAAATTTGAGCGACATGTTCTTTCAATCTCAACAGACGGACAACTTTATTGGAATGCTTCAAAATTTGGATTTAGAAAAAAATATATTAAATATGTAAGATAGTATAGAAGGAAGATTAAGGTTTTCTATGAAAAAATAAACAAGTAACATATTATATTTATAAATTTTAAAATTAGGTTTCGATTAGGGTTTTTAATAGGATCTTAATATTCATAAAGATAAAAGTCAATTTAAATTGTCACGATGTTTTATTTTTCACGTATCATTATTTTTTTTAAAATTTTACAAACGAATTCGATATCCATAAATATCAAAATCTAAAATTTATAAAAAATTTAATTAGGTCCCCAAAATTTTATAATTTATCATTAAACCTCTTAAAAAATTTTAAATTTTAACTATCCTTCAAAAAAATTTAAAATTATTATTAAGCCCTTCAATTTTTAAAAAGAAATAAATTAAACCTCTTAAAATTTTTAAAAATTCTTATTAAATCATTCAAAAGTTTTAAAAATTTTAATTATATCCCAAAAGTTAACATCAATATCCGTCACTGCTTGTAAACTTACCTATTTTGATATTTTTTTATGTTAGATTTAAAAAAACTTCATAGTAAAAGCAAAATACAATTAGTGTAAAGATAGACGTGGCACTTGGCAAAGACTGGCATTTGATTTTAACCATGTTTGCATGGGGTCGGGCACGTGGGGTGTGTGAGTTGTTCTTGTGGGTGAGTCATAGTGTTATTTTCCACGTGTCTATGCATATTTAATAATATATTTAAAAAAAAAAAAACATCCACACCCACACACATGCACATACACATACACACAATACATGAATTACAAATGTTTACCATCTAATAACCTTTACCATGTTTGATATCAGAGGTTGGTCCAATTTCATTGATTTTGAAAGTTCAAATTAATCAAACTTCAACGAAAAACAACCCATGTGATGTGATATTCAAATAAACATGTACCATATAAAAGGGTTGAAAATTTCCAGTCAAATATAATATCTTATCTATTATGCTACCTCAACATTACCACACGTACAAAATGATATAATTTGACCCACAAAATTGGTCCACCTAAATCCTTAGAAAAATTCATAGTAAGTATTTTGTATTCTTCATAAATTTAAAATTAATTTTTATATTTTTATTTTTAAAAATTTTATGTATTTAAATTTAACAATATTAAATTTTAAAATCTGAAAATTAGATAAACTAAATTCTTAAGAATAGAATTATATAATTAAATTTCAAATTTATAAGAAATCTAGGAAGTTATGACATATTTTAACTAATATAAAATTTATCGATCTAATTCACTCGAACTATTTTTCAAGTATTAAGAAATTTGATACTTCTGAAATAAGATTTTAAGTTTGAATTTATGGATAAAGGAAACAACATTAAGAGATCTTTATTCTAATCAGGGCCAATTTGGTATTACTTCTAAGAAGTACTGTTGGGACAAAAATATTCCTAAACAAGCTGTAATTTGAGAGAAAAAATGCTTTCTCCAAATCAAAAATTAATTCAAAAACATATTTTTTAGTAACTTCTCTTTAAAAAAAAATGTTTTTTTCCCAAAAGTAGTTATAAAAAACAACTTACAAAATTCAACCCAATTCCAACTTGGATTATTAAGTGCCCAATATAATTAGCAAACGCAAATGTAAGAAAAAGTAAAAATATTCGAAAAGAACCGGAAAGTTAAAATGTTATGATACTACAAGTAAGCACAAGTTATATCTATAACGAATCTTGGGCTCCTCTCCAAGTGAGTATTGATTGATACAGGGAATCACTTTGGTTGTCATATAATGGAAGCCATTAGCCATTTCCATAATTGGTAACCACATTCGCAAATATTGCTTTAAAACAAGAAATTTTCAGAAACAGAACAAAACCCCCAACATGTGCAAACTATTTTGTTTTGCATTTTATAAGGTTTTCTACAGTTTGACCAGTCATCAGAGTCAGAATTTTTGCAAGGCAAAAGACCACATAAAAAAAGGGGTTTATTTCAATCTCAGGGTTTGTATTTTGTAATAATGACAACACAGGACCGCAATCGTTAATGTCACAACAATGTGTTGTATAAGTGTCTAATCCCAACAAAATCCTGTGGCTAATCCGAACAGAGTTGTCATCAACGAACCATGAATTAGATGTTCTAAAAAGTATATTTGTTTCAGTCATTATCTATGAGTTCTCCTTTCAATCATCTTCGGCTTGTACAATATAACAACACGCCATTAGACAACCATTTGGAACTTTACAATTGATGTTTGCGTGATTTGGCAAGAAATGCAGTGTCTGATAATTGTATAAAGATGTTTACTAGTACCTTTCATTTTCATCAAATGTTTATACAGATGAGATACATAACTTGCAAGTGACCATAATCATTCATGTCTTGATTGATAACTTAGTGTATTAATAAAGAAAAAGCCTAATTATTACAGAACTATTAAAATGATTTGTCATAAATAAAAAAACCATTGGTATAAAATGACACTTGGAATTAGAAAGTCGAGTAAAACTGTAAAAATATAAATAATAATAATAATAATACAACCTTCAAAATGCTCAAAGTAAGTGGCTAAAAATTAACTAGTGAAATTAGTTTATTTCTAACTCATATACTATACTCGTACCAAATAAGATTTAGATTTTGGCTAGCATTTGTCTCCATGCCAACAAGATTAAAATATAGTCTCCTACTTTAAATCGAGACTTTAAATTCTTAAAAATAAAAATATAAAGATTAAATTCCAAAGAATTACAGCATATTTTAACCTACTAACAAATATAGGTTCCCTTCCTTGCACACAAATTTTCATCATACTTTTACATCATCCAAGACTTAGAAAAACTTAGAAGGTCAGAATAAGTTCATATCACAAATTAGACCATCAGAAGGTAAAAACTGGAAAGTGTGAACTCATTTATATCAGCAGCAAATACTAAACACAGCTGGTTACAATTTGAGATTAAGGCTTTTTGAACATGCTTGCCATAATTGCAAATGATACTGCTTCAAAATCAAACAGAAAATTGCATAGAAATTTTCATGCTTTATGCTAATGCAAGCTTCAAAGACCATAAAAGTAAAAATATATCAATATATCATAGAGATTCATTTCACAATAAAGTTGATGGGAATGTACAAGCCAGAAACCAAATTGCCAATATTAGTAGAAATCTGTATTCAATTTCTCTGTATTCTACTATGTTCATCTCGATACAACAACAAATCATATATATATATTAAGTCATCTACGTAGCACAACAAAAACGAGAACATATACGAAAGATGAACAAAAAAGCAACTCTTTATGATACACAAGAAGAAAAAAGAGAAAAAAAGCGTACCCTTTATATTTCCCTTCTTCCCCTTTCTCTTCTATTCAGTATCCGAAGGTAAATATGATGATGAAGTAGCAGGTGAAGCTGCTGCAGAAGATTGTGATTCCTCCACCATTAATTTCTCTAACCCGGGTTTCAATTCCCTGTTACAAAAATCCTCATACTCTCCTCGTTCCCCTCCTTTCTTCTTCACTTCTACAACGACTAATGAAGGGGTTAATTCGAATATCTCAGCAGCAATCGATAATGGACCTTTAGCTCCTTCTCTAGAACCCTCCAAGCTCACTCTACAATCCTTTTTCCTCACTGTAAAGCTAACAACCTTGGCTATCTCCTCCAATTTCGATATGATTGTCGAAACCGGTGCCCCCGAAACGAACCGGGAACCTTCTTCTCCTTCCTCGAACAACCCGGATAGGTTGAACCCTGGGGAGAAAGAAATAAGGTCGAACGCGTTTAAACTAGCTGGCCTTGGCAATGTGCCAACTCGTTTCCTCGTTTCCAACTCTGTTTCTGACTCAGACATTGATGATTGGTCTGAACATGACCCAACATCATTATCATCGTCTTCGACACTGCATAACTTATCATCTTCGATGTAGAACTTAATATGTTTAAACCCCTTTTTGAACCAGCGTTTCTCCATGATTTCTGGAATCGTAATTCTTGTTTCCGGGTTGGTGTCTAGGAGTTTGGTGAGTAACCGAATTAACTCGGGTGAAAACCATCTCGGACACCTAAACTCACCCTTGTAAATCTTCTTGTACATAGCCATAATGTTCTGATCTTGAAATGGTAAATACCCTGCCATTAGAACAAATAAAATCACTCCACAAGACCAGATATCTACTTTCGCCGCATCGTATCCTTTCCTCGCCAAAACTTCCGGCGCAACATAAGCCGGGGTTCCACAAAACGTGTGAAACAAACCGTCTTGCCGGATCTGATCCGATACAGCACTCAACCCGAAATCAGAGACTTTCAAATCCCCATTTTCATCGAGAAGTAGATTTTCAGGTTTCAGGTCACGGTGGTAAACGCCACGCGCGTGGCAAAAATGAACGGCCGAGATTAATTGCTGGAAATACTTCCTAGCAACATCTTCTTTTAATCGCCCTTTAGCCACTTTATTGAACAGTTCACCACCACGAACGTATTCCATAACGAAGTAGATCTTGGACTTAGTAGCCATGACCTCGAATAATTGCACGATGTTCGGGTGGCGAACGCGGCGGAGAATAGAGATTTCGCGCTTGATGTGAGCGATTAAACCACTCTTGAGAATCTTTTCCTTGTCGATCACTTTGATGGCTACGCTATCACCGGATTTGACGTTACGAGCGTGGTAGACTTTAGCGAAAGTGCCATGGCCGAGGAGCTTGCCGACCTCGTAGCGTCCTAAGAGAAGAGTTTGGCCATTGTTGGCGTCTTTCTTTGATGAGGTTGCGGCGTTGGACTTGGAGGTGGAATCCATTGTCGTAGATGATTAGGGTTTTTGCTTATTTGAGAGAGAAATGGGAAATTTGATTGATTATTGACTGCCCATTAGAAGGCCTGAAGGGGCTTTTTGTTGTTGTTGTTTTTGTTGTGTGTATAGGTGTGCTTCGTTGAGAGGCTAAGTGAGTAGCTTAAAGATATTGAATTTGTTACCTGGGTAGGGAAAGCAGATGCTTTTATTTTGGAAGGGAATATACTGTCTGCATTTATATATATAAATATATATATATAATATTTTATTAGTTTTATTCATAAAGTTTAAAAAAATCACATTTTCCATAAAAATCATATATTAATTTAGAGATCACAACCGCCGAATATCTATAATTATTTTAATTATTGGAATTTTAATTTTTTTTTGAAAATTAAAATTTATGTACGTATACTTTTAATTTTAATTATTGGAATTTTAATTTTTTTTGAAAATTTAAATTTATTTACGTATACTATTTAAAAGTATTTTATTAGGTTGTCACTCTCAATTGGATTATTAATTTAGTTAGAAAATTACAATAATACCCATCTGTAATTAAAATAAATTATAACATAAATAAATTAAAATATACATATAGTAAGATTTGATCATGTAATAAATGATGTCTTTTATAATTTTTTTTTGAAAATCTTTTATACATTTTTATTTTAATATGCACAAACTTATTATCTCCCGTAATTATATATATATTAATAATGTTGTTAATTTAATTAATCTTATAAGTCAACTCGACACCAGCTCATCATTGTTGACAAAGCCATGATAACTAATTGTAATGCATTTAGTATTATTTATCTGTTGTATTTATGTATTTGAATTTTATTTTACTCGCAATTTATTTATTTTTATTTTAATATTGTACATCTTTTATGCGTTATTATGATTAATTATTCAAGTTTTTTTATCTAAATTAAATTAAACATTATTATTTGTGTTAAATTTATCTAAAATTTGAATTCGTTTATTATCTTCAAATTATCTAAGTATTACTATCAAAATTCAAATTCGAATAAGATACTATTATCTGTTGAATTTTTAAATTCATAAAAAAATTAATTTAAAAAAATCTAAATTGGTTAAATTTTAAATTTGAATCCGCTAAAATTACTTTTTATATAATTAAAATTATAAGTATTTTTTAACAAGTTGATTAGATATTTATATTGAAATATTGTTGACAATATAACTAAATTCTGATTTAAAGATCATGAATATCGCATATATATTTAAAAATTCCTTTGAAACAAAATAGGAGAAAAAACAATATAGTTATTATGATAAACTTGATTTGATAATTTACTTATTTAATGCGTAAGATTTATTATCTTGGTATTTTTTAAAATATATATATATAATTAGAATTTTTATATATATTTTAAGGCTTTTAATTTTTTTTGGTTAAATTTTGAGAGGGACCAACTTATACAATTTCAAAACTATCAATTATCAAAGAAGTATTTACATCGATTTATTTTTTGAGTTCTAAATTATTCGATTTATAAAATTCAACTTCACTCTAACTCGAAATACTTAATTACTTATTAAAATTAAATAAAAATTAAATAAAAATAACTCAAATTAAATCGAGTTAAACTCATCCATCTAAATCTACATTTATTATCCCAATAAACAATACCTTAAAATTTAAATAATAAGTATTTAAAAATATTTATCTACATTAATTCCAGATTTACAATATATAATAATTTTAAAATTCAAATCTAAGTATTTATCCCCATTCATTTTGTAAACAAATATAGATTTTTTTTATTTTAAAATTTTCTTATTTATTTATTTATTTATTTCACTGCCACCACTTAGAATTATTTAAATCACTAATCATTCATTTGTGGAAAAGTCTTCAAATTTATTATCCACTGCCTTTTATGTTGGAAATTAAATAAAAATATTTAAAGGTTTTATTTTAACATTATATTCTCCAGGGTAGCTAGGGGCTAAAAGGGTCCCGCCCCATACAAAATTTCCTATTTAAATATTTTAAAATTTTAAATTAATAAAAATAAAATTATATTTTAATTTTTAAAAATAATAAATATTTAATTTTTTTTAAAATTATTAAAATACAAATTATTAAAACTATAAAATTATATTTTTATCATTATAAAAAAAATTTTTACTTCGCCAGGATGTTTTGTCAGCATAAACTCTAAAAAGACAACATGGAATACAAAGTCAATACAAAGTGCCAACAAAATATGCTCTATATTCCTTTTTCTTTTTTCTTTTTTACTGTCTTTTAGCCATTTATTTATACGAATACGTAAAGAAATTGAATGACTTGTGTTAGGGGTGCAATGATATTTTTAAAGAAAATAACTTTTGTGTTTTACACACCGCATTATTTTCGAAAAAGCAAAGCAAAATTTAGGTTTCGTTTGGGGTGGCGGTACGGTATCTTATTTTTTGTTTCACGTTATAGTATTGTTACAGCATCTAATCTCACCGTCACCGCTGTTTTTACACTAACAGCAAATAAACACACCGTCCATCCAAACTCACCATTAGAGCCAAAATCTCAAATTTTTGTTAGAAGGGTCGGAATTAAATTATTTTTTATGATTGTCAAAATATAATTTTATCATTTTAGTAATTTATATTTTTATAAATTTTTGAATGATTAAATTAAAATTTTTATTATAAAAGTTGAGGTGTAATTTTATTATATATTAATTCAAAATTTTAGAAATTTTAAAAAGATAAAAAAAAATCCCATTTTGAGAGGTCTGGAGCTCTCGGGTAGATTCGACTAGAATTTTTTTTAATTATTTCTTTAGTTATTGAATTGAATTATTAGAGCCGTTTGATTTTTCAAATCAATTTAAATAAGTAATTCGATTTAGTTTTTTTAGTTTGAGTGGAGTTAAATTTTTATAACTTTTGAAAGCAAATAAATTGTTGTAAATATCTTTTAGATCCCTGTTATTTTAAAAAAGTTCAAATTGATCCTTCTCAAAAATTGTTGAAAAAAAAAAGAATTCTTAAAAAATCTTTAAAAACCTTTAAATTATAAAAAAAGAAAATTTACTAAATTTTATAGCTTAAACAAGTAATTTACCAAATCAAGTTTTATCCTATTAAAGTAATTTTTTTTTCTCTTATTTCACTTTGAAATACATATGGTATCAAATTTACATGTTCTAACTTGAAATTTAGTCATATTGTTAACAAGTTTTTAATTTGGTATGTTTAAAAAGTTTAATTAACTTGAATAAATTTATGCAATTAAATTCAAATCAAATTTAATTTCATACGACTTACTTTAAAATAATTTCAAATTGACTTAATATAATAAAATATAACTCATCAACTCAACTGCTTTAAATTTTTTTAACCCTATCTCTGATAACATAAATTATGTTTTTGAAAAAAGCGATGTGGAAACCGAAAACCTTACCTAAGACCAAAATGTTTGGGGGGAGAATGGGTCACAAAATTCTCCCTACAATGGTTAAATGTCCCTTTTTCATTATATAATGATCCTCAGTATAAAAGACACGATAATTCAAGAGAGGATGTTTTTGCATGTCATTCAGGATTGCCTTCTCTAACAAGTTATTGATGATAATTTACTTACTGCCTCTTTTTGCCGGGCCATTGATTGGATGAAATTCACAATACAAAAGCTTGACAAGGAGGCTTTCACAAGGCTTTCGGTGGTCCTTTGGCAGCTTTGGAATGCTCAGAACATGGAGCTCTATCAAGGAAATGTCATGGTTCCACAAGATGCTATTTTCTAAGCTTGGACACTCCAGAAAAACTTCAGAATTCATAATCGTATTCAAGCACCCCTTTTGCCTAGAAGACCAAAGGTGGTGAAATAGGAAGCACCTATTGGTGAGCAGCTCAAGCTTTACGTTGATGCGACATAGTGAACATATGAGCAACTATGGGAGCAATCATGCGGGATGAGGATTTCATGTTCGTATGGGTTGCACGCTTCAACTTGAGGGATCTTTTGATAGGCTCTCAATCGTGGCCATTGCTACTTTGGGAGCACTTTGTCTAGCTAAGGAGCATGGCTTCCCCCGTATCATTTTTTAGTCCGATTGTTTTCTTAACAATCGCTCTTTAGATATGTCATTGTTGAAACCCATAGATTGTGTGCTAGCTTTCGTTCCATTATTTCCCGGTATGTTCATAAGTCCGACCATTGGGATTATACATAAATTGGCCCGATTGGCTCTTGATGAAAACATGGATTTTTATTTTAATTTGTACTATTCAGATGTTTTTCATCGATTTATATTAGAGGACAGTTTAATTACTTAATGATATTTTGTTCTTTTTTAGGTATTTTATATATATTTTAACATTCATATTCAAGGTTTGTAATTATCTCTCTCAATAATATTATTTTTAAAACCCAAATTTACATTCTCCTCTTAATAATATTTTACCCTAATTTCCCTAATAAACTTTTTTTTTCTTAAGAAGTTTCTTTTTCTCATAAAACATAATTTTTTTATAATTTATTTAAATTATCAATGTGAAACGTATTATGTATGTTAATAATATGGTTTTTTTTTTAATTATTGTTGCGATCTGATAAGGAAAAAAAAAAAAAAGAGAAATGGAAAGAGAGAGTAGAATGGGAGGAATCTACGTGGGAAAATTAAAGAAAGAGGCGGGTGAGATATAAATCGGTGACAGCTCAACAACAATTCGAGTCGACAGAACAGACACAGCGATTTCATGGTTAAAGAGTGCTGCAAGTGGGGAGAGCGTGTTATATGATTGTTGTCTGTCTCACTTTATTTATGTTGCACATTGCATTCCCAACACCCATCTCTTTTCAAACCTAATCTTCTTCCTTACCAACCTGCTGAAACAGGAATGCTCACCATTTTCCTTAATTATGCTTACGTGGATACGTGCACTACACACTGCCATGCCATTTCCCCCTTCTTAATGAATTCAACAGGTTTTATTTTAAGCTTCAAATAATTTTTTTATTAAATTTAATATTCAAATAATTTTAAATTCAATCAGGGTGTAGCTAGGGGCTGGGAGGGGCCCCTAAAATGAAAAAAATTATTATTTAGACCTTTGAAAATTTTTAAAATTTTTAAAATTTTAAATTAGTAAAGGTAAAATTATACTTTAATCTCCTTAAAGATGATAAAAATTTAATTTAATACTTTAAAAATTATCAATATATAAACTATTAAAATGATAAAATTGCATTTTTACTGTTGCAAAAATTAAAATTTAATTTCAACTCTTTAAAAAACTAAAAAAACTCCATCGATCTAACCTTTGATCAAAATTTTAGCCATTCATGATTAAAAACAGTTTAAAATTTTGATGGAATAGAAAAATTCATGTTGGCTAATACTAATTTTCAGCCTGAAGTTTTAGGAATTATGGAATAAATACTTGAAAAATAAAGACTTTAATAAATGCTATTATATATAAAACTGGTTAAAATTATGAATTAGAATCAAGAATCAAACTATTACAACACAAGCTATGAATTAATTAACTAAGGATTTAGAGATCAACACATTTTAATCGGTGAATATACCTAAGAGGTCCCTCTAGCAATTTAGTCTTCGTATTATTAAAAACATCAAATAATGTCAAACTAAAAAATTTGGAATAAAGTTAACAATTTAAAAAGCATCATTTACTGTTTATTAAAGTTAAAAAATTTTAAAAAATTTATAGTACCATAACTGAAAATTTTTGTTTAAAATTAAATTGCAATTGAAAAAAAATAATTTTCAAGACATTTTTTATACATTAAATGTCAATTCTATTACTTTGGACTCATTTTATTATTTTTTTGTAGTATAAGAAATAAATTGATTCATTTGATAATAGATAAACAAATTTGACCCAATCCTTATAATAGGTAGGCCTCGTCTCAAGTGCTTTAACCCATTCTAATTGTGCATGATGGATCTCAATCCTACGACCTTCGCCATTACCAATTAAAAGCTTTATTGAGTGTATAAAATTAAGGCTTAATGATAAATTTAGCCACTAACGTTTACATGTTTTGTCAAAATGGCCCTAATTGTATTCTTAAGCCTTTTTTTTTTGTCATTAACATTTGTTTTCTTTTTCAATTTGTTTTTTTTAACAGATTTGATAAAAGTAATGTTAAAAAAGTTAACCGGATGATATAAAATTTCATGCGTAGAATAGTTTTAATGAGAGGTAATTTATTACTTAGATAACCCAATAAAATAATTACATGTGGAAAATAATAAAATAAATAAATAAATAATTCAAGAAATTAAAAAAATTCTTAATTTAAAGAAAAGAAATGTAATTATCTAAAAAAAAAAATTCAAAATGAATGCATGCATTCAGTATTTTCGGTTTGATTTATTAATTATCTTTATGAAACATTTTAATAAACAAACGTATGCATTTATTTTTTAAACTTTTTTCAGATAATTATGTTTATTTTATTTAAATTAAGAGATTTTTTTAGTTTCATATATGATTTATTTATTTTATTATTTTTCACATGTAATTATATTATTGGGTTAAATAAGTAATAAATTACATCTCATTAAAAATCTTCTACATCATCCACATTAATTTTTTTAACGGTACTTTCATAAAATCTGTTAGAAAAATCAGTTTGAAAAAAAACAACAACAAAGGTTGATGACCCAAAAAGACTAAAAATACAATCGGACCATTTTGACAAAACATACAAATATTGGTGGCCAAATTTAATCTCATATTTTTCTATAATCGATTATTATTTAAATACGTGTGACATGTGCCGAGATTTCAGAATGAAGCTGCGTATTGTTTGGCCAAAATAGCCACTCGTCTTACTAGTTTATAATTATTTATTGCTCCTCCAAATATAGTAAAGAATATTTTGTTAAAGAATAGTAATAAAACTTTGATTTTATAATGAAATCAATGGTTATAATCACATAAATTGCTGTTTATTTTCCATAAAAAAATACGCGTGACCAGTAAGATACCATTGACTATTTCTTATACAGAATAAATATAATTAATTAAAAGTCGGAGAGGAACTTGTGAAGAAACAAATAAATAAGAGAAATGTCATTAGGTATACAGTGAGATTAATTAAGATATTAATTTATTTAAGTTGAATAAAATCGCTCAAAATAAAAGTAAATATTATATGATGTACTTTAAATTAATAATGATATTTTAAGTGGACCACATGAATAAATGTAGCTGGTACTGTATTTTTTATGGTTGCACTTAATCATATGACGAGGTACATGAATAAAAAAAAAGTACTCCTAGCCCATCTGGCATTGGGGGGCGATAAATATAAAAGAGGCAGCTAGCTTAGTATTAAATTTGATTTTTTTTTTCTGATTGAGTTTTAACTTGACTAATATGAGTATTATTGTCAATTTAAGAGGGGTGAGTTAAATTACATTGAAGCGTATTATCTTCTTATTTAAGGGTTGATGAGAGATTATGGATAGTTTTAGGCATTATATCAAAAAGAGTAGACATAATAAAAATCTATAATAATATTAGAGATGTCCATGAGTTGAGTTAGGTTCGGGTTAGTCCCAACCAAAACCTTACGTCCACTTGTTACGCCCAAAAAATGGACCTAAAATTTTGTCTAAACTCGACCTGTATGTATTAAATTTTTTATATAATTTAAAAAAAAGTAATACATAAAAAATATCAAAAACATTAAAATAAATGTTTCTCAACAAATTAAAAATAAATTAAAAAAATATATGTATTTAAATAACACCACTAAGATAAGTACAACTTAACAAGCAAATATCTCTAAAATAATAACAAAAATAACAATAAAACAAGAGTTACACAATATATAAATAATAACAACAAAATAATAGTAACATTATAATGAAATGATAACAAAATAATGAGAAAATAATAAGAAAATAGTAGCAAAACAGTAAAAAAAATAATTTTTTTTGTAAATTCGGGTTAGACTAAATTCGCAGAGTAAAAAAAGCCTTCCTCAAATTTTGATCCATTTTCTAAATAGACTTTATTTTTTTATTCAAAATTTCTTTTTAAAATTATATTTTTATTTAAACCTTTTTACTTTTTAAACAGTGTGACTCGATTTATTTACACGTCTAAATCAACTTAATGTTGAAAAGAAACTTTGAGCTTTTTTGTTTTGATTTTAATTTAATATATGTTGAAATTTAATTGTCTGGTTTCTATCACGTCTTTTTGGTCAATTTGTCCCTTTTTTTTTTTTTTTTTTTTTTGCAAGAATTTGGTAGAAAATAAGGTTATAGTTGAACACTTGTGACTTCATCAAACCAAATCTACCAAAGATTTTAAAATCACTATCATCTTTTTTTTTTAATCAATAAAAACTTACCCGCAAGTGGAAAATGTTAAAATAACTCATCATTTAGAAAATATGTGAAAATATATTTAAATAAATAAATTTTTACTAGTAAAATTAAGTCAACTAAGTTTAGAATTTCCATATTATTATAAAAAATAGTACATGTTTTATTTTGTCTTCTCTATTTAAAATTTGAATAAATTGATTTTTATAAGTTAAAATAAAGAGTAAATTATTTTTTCTGTTAAAAAATTCATCCATTTGCATTGTTAGAAATTAGCATGGCTAACTAAATAATCATATAGTAACATGTAGCGTGCCATGTACCTCATATTGATGTACAAGGACCAGATTTTAACAATAGAATTGATGAAATTTTTAATAAAAGGACTAGTTTATTTTTTGATCTAATGTAGAAGAATTAATCTGCCCATTTCTTTAGTAAATGGGGCAAAATACAATCTAACTCCTAATAGAAAAGTATTTATAATACTTTTAGATTTTTAAGCACATAGTGAAAGTTGATAATATAGACTACAAAGAAAAGAAAAAAGGGTCTTGGGTGAATATTTATACTTAATTTTTAAGTTGTTTGAAAAGCTATTTAAAAATTATTTATTGGTTGACCTCTGATTACATTAGTGTTAGTTTGTAGAGTGACTAGTTAGTTGGCCTTGAAATCATAATTGTTTAGAGCTCTTTTTATACAAGGAAATAACTCATCGTTTCACGTGACTTGTCTTATGATCAACGATGAATTTTGCTAAACATTCGAGGCTTTTGTGAGCTCAAAATTTATGTAAAACTATGTCATGCTTTTGCATTAGGCTTGTTACACATACCTTGCTAAACCTTCATACCTGTTCAAAGAGACTACATTATTCGCATTGTACTTCACCTAGACTAAGACCACACTAAGCTCATCCATCTTGATAAAATTGTTTTCGATGGTCATATTAACTCACGTAACCAATTTAAGAAACTATTTACAACAAATGACAATCCACAAATTACAAGAGGACCCATGTCTTATAAGTGTACCGTTAAATATCTCTCCAAACCTTACAATAGGTTATGAACATTAGAATATCAACCAACACTATTCTTATCAAGATCTCCCACTCCTCCATTCTAATTGTTAGTTTAGTATTGTTTTTAAGAAGCACTTTTGAGACAAAAAATTCTTAAACAAGCTGCGTTTTGAGAAAAAAATATTTCTCCCAAATAAAAAATTGGCCCAAAAGTATTTTTTTCATAACCTAAAAATTTTAACTTTTTCCTAACAGCACTTTTTAAGAGTCATTCTTAAATTAGGCTAACACTTTTTTAACTCCCTATAATACCTCCTCATTTACTGTATGCGACTCTCCACCGTTCAAGTGAACAACATTGACTCATCAACAAGACTATAACTTTGATAATTGGTATAAATAATTTAATGGGTACTCTTATTTTGCGATAATAATTTACAGCTCCCAAATAACATTGTAAATGAATCCGCCTTTTGAGCTCTAAATTATCGGGAATGACAATAGGTCCAATAATAAATGGGTTGGGCCTTAATTTGAAAGATCAAAATGTTTGTTTGGGCTTGAACCGTGACCCGACTTTCAGATCCAGCTCTTTCACCTATCAAAATCAAAATCAAAATCAGCCTTGACAACAATCACCTCCAACCCCACCAAGAAAATTTTCGAAAATTACTGCTTCCCCTATCAACTGGTTCTGAAATCCAAACCCTAATTTTCCTAATCCGAAACCCTAATCGAACTAATTTTCAAATCAGTTTAGAATTTCCCGCCGAATCAGGAACCCTAGATTCCATGGCGTCGAGGAAAAAGGAATCCGAAGGGATTGCCTTGCTATCCATGTACAACGATGAAGATGACGAAGAAATGGGAGACATCGAAGAAGGTGACCACCGGCAAAACCAACAAACTGGGGAAGAAGAAGAAGAACAACAAGAAGGGCAACCGCTAGAAGAAGAAAACGAGTACAGAGAATCTAATAACAATATGGAAGAAGATTCGAGAAACAACGATAATACGCCTCCTTTTCCTCACCAAAACACCAATCTTTCACAACAACAGCAGGAGCCTTCTGTTTCTTCGCCGCAGCAACCTCAACCTTTGGTTTCGTCGAAGAGAAGTGGAGGAGGAAGGCTGACCATTGTTGATTATGGCCACGATGAAGCTGCCATGTCACCGGAGCCCGAGGTAATTCCCTCTCCGCCTTGCCAAATACTTTTTTTTTTTAAAATTCCTTTATTGTTTAATGATACGTGGTTAGATTAATTTTTCCATGTTTAAGTGCAGGAAGGGGAATTAGGAAGCAGTGATGACCTCATGATTGGCATAGAGCAACAGAATGCTAATGGTACTTATTTATTTCCCTTTTTCCCTTTCATTCGATTAATTTAACTACAGATGTTACTTTTAAAATCGATAGCTTCCTAATTTGTCATTTGTCTGCAGGTGATTTTCAAGGAAAAACGCCTCCTGCGGCTGTTCAGCTGACTCCGCAATCATCGGATTTAGAACCATTACAACCTGAGACCTTGACCAATGCTGTTAATGAATCAGATGGTGTAGAAGTTGAGGAAGCCGTTTCTGTAGACAATGTTGATCCCTTGGATAAGTTTCTTCCACCTCCACCAAAGGTCAAGTGCTCGGAGGAGCTACAAGTAAGTGTCTTTTGTATGCTATTAGTTATTAATTATATTTCTTTGGACCTAATGTGAAAAGCTTGAAGTTATCCTTATGTAACCCCACCCAAATGTTAACAGTTGAGATGGGCTATGTTGTGCTGGAACTTCTGTGTTTCTATGAGAGATGAAGGTAGCTAGGTGTAGTTAAGGTTTTCTTATTTTCCATCTGAAGGCATGCTGATCCATGGCACTCAATAAGTTGTAAATGTCGATTTCTGTTTCCACAGGCCTGATTTGTAATTTTTAGCTCACTCACTCCTGAATTTCATTTGGTTTATTTAACTACAATGTCAGTTGTTGCCGACTTGCCACCCTCTGCTGCTGAATGAAAGATTGGTAGTTCATGATACCTGATCCTTATGTATTAGTGGTTGTCTTGCTCTTTTTTCATTTTTATACCAATGAGCATATCCCTTGTTGATAATCTAGAATGATCCAAGTTATATTGCGTTTTCCTTCAGTTTTATATATTGATGACCTTCATTTCTTTCTGTTTGTTACTACAGAGGAAAATAGATAAATTTCTCAACTTGAAGAGAGCTGGAAAAAGCTTCAATGCTGAAGTTCGGAATAGGAAGGATTATAGGAACCCTGACTTTTTGCTGCATGCTGTGAGGTATCAAGATATTGATCAGATAGGGTCTTGCTTCAGTAAAGATGTGTTCGATCCTCATGGATATGACAAAAGCGACTTCTATGATGAAATAGGTTATAACATTAGCTTCTATAATTCTCTCTTTTATATATTGAATCAGTGTTGTCAAGGGCAAAAGTCACGCTCTAGGCGCTAGAACCCTTGTATTTTCTCAGGCACAAGGAGGAAAAAAAAAATAGCACTAGCCTGAGTGAAGTAAAGCACAAAATGTATGTGTGCAAGTTTTTGTATGCATAATAAACTCTGAAGTGTGATCTACTTTATTTTTATCTACAGAACATGTGATTTTTTTAGTAAATATGCATGATTTCCTTATGATCAATGTCTAAGTTGAATACTCAAATATTGAGCAGTACAAAGTTGGATACTATCCCTTTCTTACTAGTAAATGTATATCTAATGAAAGAAGTGAAAAATGAAAGAAATTAAAGAGATCTTCAATCAGATGGTCGTTTCTTCTGTTTATCGCCTTACAATAAAGCATGCCTAGGTGAACTACGCGTGCACTTGATCAAATGGGTCTCTCCTGAAAGGATTTGAGGCGCTTTTGTTGTCTAGTGCTAAGGTGTAGGTGCACCTTGTCTCATTCTATGCTCAATTGGCATTGGATGCATCTAAGCATTAACTGTTGAGTGTTGCTTTCTCTTATTTGTTTTCGTCAAAGCTTTTGCTATTAATCCCAATATATTTTCACACATTTTAATGTTCTTAAACTTGTTTGCTTAAATGCAGAGGCTGATATGAAGTGTGAAAGGGAGAGGAAGGAACAAGAAAGCAAGAAGAACCAAAAGGTCGAATTTGTACCTGGTGGAAATCAACCTGGAGCGGTTCTTCCTGCTCCAAAAGTTAGCATGCCTACTGCAGGTGTTTTTCCTTTTCTTTTTTTTTTTTTCCTGATGAAATCTTCTTATGGGTGTATGTATTTTGAGATCTAGCGATGTTGTTCTTATATTGATTGATTGAGGTTTTTCAGTTGCGGCTGGGAGTGGTTTGCCTTCAGGTCCGACTGCAGTGGATAACAACATTGTGCGGGATGGTAGACAAAACAAGAAATCAAAATGGGATAAGGTACTAACTTGTCTTAGCGTCTCTATCACAAATACATCATCTGTGATATCACGAACCCTAAGTTTCTCATTGTTTCATGTAACTTCCAGGTGGATAGTGATAGAAGGAATCCTCTTCCTGCTGGAGCACAGCATTCTCTATCTGCTGCTGGAGCACATACAGTTATATTATCAGCTGCAAATGCTGGAACTGGGTACACAGCTTTTGCGTAAGTCCTATAACTTGATGAAAAATTGTTCAGATCTTCCCCCTCGATTTCATGCATTTTAATCTGGATAAGAATCTCTTTTTTTTTTTTTTGCGGCTGCATGATTAATTTATTGAAACAAACAACTTAGAGCTAGTGCTTACAGCTTAGTAATCAGTACTGATTTCATTTTTATTCTTAAATGGCAGACAGCAGAAACGGCGAGAAACAGAAGAGAAAAAATCCAGTGAAAAGAGGTTGGATAGAAGATCTTAAATTGATCATTTTTAGTTCTTGACAGTGTTCCAGAAAACTGTTTGTGAGGCTGAGAACCAGTCCTTTGCGTTTTTGCACCTTTGTAATGTTTGTATTGTACCGTGTAGATCACTTACCTAATTATAGCCCCATATTGATGCTGTAGTGATGCAATAATGCTTTGCCTAGCTGTGTACCATCGAGGTCTAACTTTTGGTCTTCAGCTTTAACGCAGTAAAGCAAGCGTAGCACGAGAAAGATTGGTCAAAACCTCACATTCCTTGTGTTAACCGAGAGGGATGCAAATAGTTCGAAGAACGAAGCAAGCCATGGTCATATCATCTTCATCTTGAAAGCATTTATCATTCTTTTGAGCTTAAAAATACATGGCTATCTCTTGGATGTTTATGTTACCAATTTTTATCATAATATTTGTTGAGGCAAGCAGGTGGGGGTGATTTCAAATATGCATGAACTTTGCTGCCAAAATTCGAGGCAAAAATGACAAAATATTTATTAGATGGGGTCATGGTCATGGGGGTTGGAGATAGAGAAAGGGGCTCAAAGATCAATGGTGCCTGTCTTTGTGTCTTTGGCATCAAATGAGAGACGTTGGAGATTCGTACACTGTTCCCTGCATACATTTCAGTCTCAGACTCAGATCTTTATTTAAAGCAATTGTTTCTGGTTGAATTATTCCTAAGGTCATTAAATTATTATCTAGTTTACTATTAGGTCACTCAACTTAAAAAAATTACAAAATTGTTATTAAATTGTTTAAAAGTTTTCATTTAAGTTTTAAGTTATTGGGTTAATTTTTTTTTAAAAGGTCCGATTAGTGAGTTTCAAGCGACAATTGGTAGGGTAAATTAGCACTCATCGATAAGTAGAATATATTTTAGGTTCAAGTCAATTTGAGATTAGAATAAATTTGTTTAGATTTTGGTTTGTAGAGTAGTTTTATAAGAAAAAAGAAGTTGAATTGTAAATGAAAAAGTGAATGCAAATTGATAACTTTAATAAATTTTTTTAAATAATTTAATGATCGTTTTGTAATTTTTTTGAAATATAGTTTAGTGACATTATTGGATATCATTTTTAAAAATTGTTTTAAGAGTAGAATATATTTTAGCATTGTAAGTAATCTTTTGCTAAAACTACTTATAATGCTGAAAATAAACTTGGTAAAAAAGGTTCGTTTAAAGCATTAAGAATGGCAAAAAATGTTGGACAAAAAGAGAAAAAAGAATGGTAAAGTGAACTTATCTTTAATAGCTATGATCAAATCACTGCCATGGTGAAGCAACAAACAACGGTTATGATGGAATTTGAAAGATTTTTTTTTTATACTTCGATAATTATATTGAGTTTTAATTAAATTAAAATTTAAGTCTAATGAAATTTTGGAATAGAGATAAAATTCTCTAATTGAAATAAATTTAAGAGAATTTATACACGTAATTTACATGATAAAATTTAATCTAGAAACTTTACCATTCTCATTTGCTAGTTTCATTGCATACAATAAACGCAAAAGGGAAAAACATTCTCTAATTATTGATAAACAAAACCAAATCTAGTTTCAATAAGATATCTATATATGTATATATAGATAACAGATTGTATGAAATTATGATTTTATATCATCTTTTATTACTTTTTAATAGGAGAACAACAAATCAAATTTTTTAAATTTTTTTCTTCCTAAAAAAGTTCAAATCCAACTAAAAATATCAAAAAAAAAATCACGGTTTAACACAATACCTTCTCATATATATTGTATTGGTTTGGTTGGGTGAATAATAAATATGTGAAAAGTAATTAAAAGAAACAATGAGCTGTAAAAATTTAATAATGAGAAGACCAACGGTAACATTTGTGTTTTGGCTGGTTGCTTAAGGGGTAATTTCGGAATACCAGATAAAGTTAACGGAACCTTTTTCTGCATATAAAATCAAAAGCTGTGTAAAAATTAAAAAGAAAAAAAAAACTGAAAAACAGAACTCAAACTCTCTCTGCTCTGTAAGTTAAAGTAGAGAGAGTGAAAAAATCCTTCAGTACTGAGCGGCAAAGTACTTATTTTTACTTCTTTTTTTGTGTTCCATAGCATAAGTTTATATTCAATCTTAAAGTTCCGAACTTTCAGCTGTTTTACTTTGGTTTGAGCTTAAAAATCGATTCTTTGATTCATTTTGTGAATACCCCATTTGAGTTTTAGAGGCAAAAAGTAGGAATTTTTTCGTAAAGCTATGGCAGAACCAAAACCTGAAGAAATAAGTCACCCACCAATGGACCAACTTCAAGGCCTAGAGTACTGCATTGACTCAAATCCTTCTTGGGGTGTGCATTTTTTTTCCCATTTTAGATCAAATCTTTTCAGCTGTATTTTTTTTTTGTAACGCTCTGTTTTGGTGGTGGAAGCAGGAGAAGCTATAGCTTTGGGGTTTCAACATTACATTTTGGCCTTAGGAACTGCTGTGATGATCCCTTCTTTTCTTGTTCCTTTAATGGGAGGAACTGATGTAAGAAGTGAAATTTACAATGTTCTTCATTGATTCCCTTTCTTTATTACTGTATTCAACATGAAATTCTTTTAATGATGGTTTTTAGGATGATAAAGTTAGAGTGGTGCAGACACTGTTATTTGTTGAAGGGATTAATACACTTTTGCAAACACTATTTGGAACTCGATTACCTACTGTTATTGGAGGGTCTTATGCCTTCATGGTTCCCATTATATCAATAATCCATGATACTACTTTGCTAAGCATTGAGGATAACCATATGGTTAGTACAATTCTATGAACTTTGTGTGAAGGCATAAATTTTCCTTTAGGACATGAGATGATGTCCTTTTTTTATGTGTATGCAGAGATTTCTATATACTATGAGAGCTGTCCAAGGTGCACTAATAGTAGCATCAAGCATACAAATTATCTTGGGGTATAGTCAGATGTGGGCCATTTGCACCAGGTTCAACTTTAATCTTAAATGAAGTTTCTATATCAAAATCCTAGAGAAACACAAGTTGAGAATGGTTTTTGCCCCATTTTTAGGTTCTTTAGCCCCCTTGGAATGATTCCGGTTATTGCACTAGTCGGCTTTGGTTTGTTTGACAAAGGCTTCCCTGTGGTATAATATAGAAACTTTTGAGCTATTTTGAATTCTTATATGAAAAGTTTTCGTCTTAGCTTGTTATCAACTCACTATCAGGTCGGTCGCTGCGTCGAAATTGGGATCCCAATGCTTATTCTATTTATAGCCTTCTCTCAGGTACTACTATTTCTTCCAGTTACAAGTTCCATTTGCCATATGAAATCATATGTATGATTCTATCTTTTATGTCAAAAACAGTACTTGAAGAATTTCCACACAAAGCAACTGCCAATACTGGAGCGGTTTGCCCTCATTATATCGATCACGGTAATTTGGGCATATGCACATCTCTTGACAGCGAGTGGTGCATACAAACATAGTCCCGAGTTAACACAATTAAATTGCAGAACTGACAAGGCCAACCTCATTTCTTCTGCCCCATGGTACTAAAGCTGTTCCCCCACTAGATTTGCTGATTGAATCAATGGAATTCTAACCGAAAATTTTTCATACAGGATAAAGATTCCTTATCCTCTTCAATGGGGTGCTCCTACATTTGATGCTGGTCATGCTTTTGGAATGATGGCTGCTGTTTTAGTCTCATTGATTGAGGTACTCATATGAAAACTCATAAATTTTTTTTTGTTTAAAGAAAAAAAGAAGAGAAGAGCACAGATACACGGGTATCACACGTTGAGTCCCTAAACCATTTCTGACTCATAAATTGAATAGACATATATTACTTAGTGATTCAAAGCTAAAAATGTTTGCTTTGGCAGTCAACAGGTTCTTACAAGGCTGCTGCACGCCTAGCGAGTGCCACACCACCTCCAGCTCATATTCTTAGCCGTGGTATTGGTTGGCAAGGCATCGGAATCCTTTTGGATGGATTATTTGGAACACTGACTGGTTCAACTGTCTCTGTGTAAGTATTGTTGCTTATTGTTCTGAAAATGATCCTTTTTTTTGCCACTATACTATACTAATTCCCGGTAAAACAACAGGGAAAATGTGGGGCTTCTTGGAAGCACTCGTGTTGGAAGCCGCAGGGTCATTCAAATCTCAGCTGGCTTTATGATATTCTTTTCGATATTAGGTGAGTGACAATATATTAAACAGATTAGTCTTTCAGTATTTGTGCCTTAAGAGTTGATTTCTTTACTTTTCTGCAGGAAAATTCGGAGCGCTGTTCGCATCAGTACCGTTCACCATATTTGCTGCTGTGTATTGTGTTTTGTTTGGTATTGTTGGTGAGTAACATTCTTGTATGTCCCCATTGCTATATGTTACTTTGCTTCTAACCATAGCTCTACTTGCTTTCAGCTTCTGTGGGGCTGTCATTCATGCAATTTACAAACATGAACTCCATGAGAAACCTATTCATCATAGGTGTTGCAATGTTCTTAGGCTTGTCGGTTCCCGAGTACTATAGAGAATACACTGCCAAGGCACTTCATGGTCCTGCTCATACCAGGGCTGTATGGGTGAGTTAAATGTCCTCCATGCCAACTTTTTGTATTCAACTTTTCTGTTAATCAAACATAGCATTGACATGTACTATTTTTTTGACATGCAGTTCAATGATTTCCTTAATACCATCTTCTTTTCATCTCCAACTGTTGCATTGATTGTTGCCGTACTCCTAGACAACACACTTGACTACAAAGATAGTGCTCGAGATAGAGGAATGCCATGGTGGGCTAATTTCCGCACGTTCAAAGGAGATAGTCGGAGTGAAGAGTTTTATTCACTCCCTTTCAATCTCAATCGTTTCTTCCCTCCATCATAGATCATTGTCAGCAACAAGAAGATGCCTCGGTCATATGTATATTTGACCTGGGTTCAATCTGATATCGATTCATTTGTGCTCCGCTCTAGTTATTAATTTTTTAATTTTTTGGGGTGTAATGTAGGCTTGCTTGCTGTTCTAACAATGTTTGCAAAAGTGACTTTGCAAGAACTCTGTGAATCAAAATGTAATGCACTTTTTGGCTTCTATGTGCATTTTTATTAGCAAATTACATTGATGAATAATGAACGTTTCTTCCCTCCATCATAGATCATTGTCAGCAACAAGAAGATGCCTCGGTCATATGTATATTTGACCTGGGTTCAATCTGATATCGATTCATTTGTGCTCCGCTCTAGTTATTAATTTTTTAATTTTTTGGGGTGTAATGTAGGCTTGCTTGCTGTTCTAACAATGTTTGCAAAAGTGACTTTGCAAGAACTCTGTGAATCAAAATGTAATGCACTTTTTGGCTTCTATGTGCATTTTTATTAGCAAATTACATTGATGAATAATGAACGTTTCTTCCCTCCATCATAGATCATTGTCAGCAACAACGAGATGCCTCGGTCATATGTATATTTGACCTGGGTTCAATCTGATATCGATTCATTTGTGCTCCGCTCTAGTTATTAATTTTTTATTTTTTTGGTGTGTAATGTAGGCTTGCTTGCTGTTCTAACAATGTTTGCAAAAGTGACTTTGCAAGAACTCTGTGAATCAAAATGTAAGGCACTTTTTGGCTTTTATGTGCATTTTTATTAGCAAATTACATTGATGAATAATGAACGTATCAAAAAGAACAGAAAATGGGATGAGAACTGATTATGATACAGTTTCAGGGCTATGATCTGCACATACATTCAGGGCACCTTGGTTGTCGATAAATACTTCGACCAGAACCCCTCACCCGCACTCTTTGGCCTTCCTCAATCATCTTTCTTACTCTATCTTCAAAAGTAGTCCATCCTATGGAGCTATTCTCTGAAAAAATCGCAGCTAATCTCTTCTTGTTAGGCCGCAAGGTTGGAGCATGTCCATCACCGTAGTAAGTTCGGAATCCAGATACCAGTGATGATAATTGGCTTCCAGAGTCTGTGATGGCGAAGACATCTGAAGTTGCACAAGCAATGAAGTCCAATGCTGCGAGCTGCACCCAAAGCAAATTCTTTTTCCATGTTACCAAAATGTACCTGAAAAAGTTCGTAAAACGATTGTCCAAATCCAAAAATACCTGAGAAGAGAAATTTCTAAACGGAGCAAGTTCATTGTATGTGAGCAGTGTTTCCTTGGTGACCAAATTTGGGTACAAATTGGTAAAGGGATGCATCCTTGAACTTCCTCCGTATATACGAGACCCTGCAAGATAAATGTAAGTTCCACGCTTGAAGCCAAGAGCTGCAAGAACAAGCGCTGCTTCTTCGGGTGTCAATGGACATTTTCCCAACTTCCGCAACTCTGACGGAGAAACAGGCCTACAAGCATCAATGGTAGAAAAGAACATATCAATCAGGTGAGTGCATGGAAACAACATCAAGTTAAATAACAATGCCAGAAGGGCTGGTAGGGCCGTACTTCGAGTTCTTTAAGCGCTCAATGAGCAGAGGAAAATGGACCTCTCTGTAGGCTTTGAGTTCCTTTTTCTCGTGTTCTCCACCTCCGAAATCACATTGGGAGTATGCCACCATATCCTCTTCAAATCTCAAGTGTAAGGCAAGGTATCTAGATGAGCCTCTTTCAACATAATCCTCTTTGGAGGAAATGCTAGGAGTGAAATCTCCGAGCAGTTGTTTGTCTAGCTGACGTTCGGCAGCATGGTATTTGAATTTCCTTATCCTTTTGATTAATAATGAACCAACTTCTTGGATTTTTGGCACAAACTTTAATGCATGGAAGTTACATTTACATCTCAATCTCTGCAATGGAGCAAAGCATATCCAGGTTCGGGGTGAGTTTTGAATGCAAATACGTGTTCGGCATGTGTAGGCTCAAACGTGCAAGGGATGTTACACACCTGGAGTTCAGGAGGTAATGGGTCAAAGCCAAGCCGGTTACCAAATCCAAGGAAGTGAACAACTTTGTTCTTCATAAGGAGGGGAAGTACAGTGCGAACATAACCAATCGGCTTTGCTTCCTTCACGATATCTGCATCAGTGATCTGTATTGAGGTAAGATTCGAGGTTTTATAGTGTCACGAGAAACGAAAGCCGAAGTTCAATGCAAATGTAGAAACTTAGAAGATAATCTTACAAGGCTGCCAATGGCTTCAATATCCAAGGACTTCAAATGAAGAGGAAGTTCCTGCACTATATGTACATCATCCTTCAACATTCTCATAAAATAGTCTTCTTGGTAGATGTCACTGAACTGGCTGCATTTCGAACCCAAAATCCGCTATTAAGTGTATCGTTTCATTATCCATTGCATGAATATAAGTATCAAATCAAAGGTTACATGGTTACCTAGGATCCTTCCATACATTGCTGTAAAGAAACTTCGGAAGAACCAACGTCGCATTGAGTAACGATGCCACGGCAACTGCATTGCATATCTGTGGACAAACCCCATTTTAACCGAACCCAACATCGAACTTTCCTAATGAAAAATGGATAGAAGATCAAAAAAGGGGATTAAACCGGATACTTACAGCTACGCGTTGTTGATTCAGACCACCATTCGCGCTAACCATTATATAGCCATTACTTTCACCAGGCTTCCCTGTCTCAACCAAAGACAAGTTAAAAGACTATTTTGTTACATGTTGGATAAGGTTCCGAAGCAAGGTACTTACCTAGGCTTGTTGGATATCTTTTATCTGCACAAGGTGTCCATTTGGATGCTTCTTGATATGGTTCCTCCCAAAAATTCAAACTTTCTTGCTTAAACTCCTTCTGCAAATCAATGAATCTATTCACATTTTTAAGGAAAAAATTAACTTTTTTGCTTTAAAATTCATAGAAATCTAAGAAGCCTACCTCAGCAAGTGCACTTGAAGCTAAATTTAGAAGCCTACCATACATCTCAACTGTTGGCCTTTCCTTATGGGAAACACTATCCTCCTTAGCATATACATGTAATGTAAAGGCATATCAACAACTAGTTGGTGTCAGTTCCATCATTTTTAAACAATGCATATATTCATATTCAATAATTCATCGAAACAATAACCGTACCTCGCGGCCATCGGAGTTTCTCGTACTCGAACTTCCATGAAAGTTGATCGAACCGAAAACTGACACCATCACAGAATCGAGCAAGAACATGAAAGCCGTTAACACGAACATAAACGCAACTGATTTCACATTCCGGCGGAACCATGTGTGTCTATTCCCACCCTTACAAGGATTGAACTTGCCTGAATCATCTTTCAAACTATGAAGCAATACTACTTTGGACAAAGAATCTGAGCTTCTAACACGATATTCTTTCAACCTCAAAACTGACTTATTGTTGTTGTTGTTGTTATTCTTCGACATGGTTATGAAAATCCCCAAAACCTGAACTTTGGCATTGGTTAATGTTTAGATAACAATAACATGGAACTCTTACAACATCTGTTACTATCTTTTCCATTGTCTTAACAAAGACATGCCAACAAATATGAACATATGTCATTAGTTGATTAAGTTTCAATTGTTGGTGAAGATGAACTAACATTTAAAAAAAAAAAAAATGGGATAGATGGTGTATAGTTGATAAAATAAGAACGTCAAAGAAGATGGGAAAAATTCAAAGAGACGTTAAGTTGTGGGTGTAGGTGACAGTGAGTTGAAAACGTATGAAAAGAGTGGAAAGCAAGGCAACTCAGCTAAAGTCGAGTTGGCTCAGAGCCTCAACTCAACTGCATTTTCTTTTAAAAACATTAAACTTGTAATATAAGAATCATATAATCCGTTAATAGCTACTTCCCACCAAACATAAATTAAGACAAGTCTGGGTTTTTCTTTTTTTAGCTTCCATTGTTTTTCATATATTTGAAGATGAACCGAAAATTAAAAAATTGAGTCAAAAAGGAAACGAGAGAATGGAAAGAAAAAAAAAACATTGGCTTTATGCCTCTATCAAAGGCTTTTGATTACTATATATTCAATTAAATACGGTATTTTTTTCCATAAAAAGATTGAGAATTTATTTGTTGCAATGTGTTAAATAAAAAAAAATTAATCAGGGTTAATTTATTCAATATATGTTCTGTTATATCACAGTCACATGTATTATTTATTTAATTATTTAATTATAGTAAAAAATTAATATTTAATCCTTAAATTTAATAACTTTTTAAAATTGATCCCTAGATTCTTTTTACATTAATTATGAAACTTAATATTTTTAGAGTGTCATGTCACAATTTGATTATTCAACTTGAATTCTTTTAAAGTGTGATGTGACACTCTTTAAAAATATTAAGTCATTACTTAAAATTTTAAAATATATGTATAAAATCTAAAAAAATATAAAATAGTATAAATTATAAATTTAAAAAGTTTCAGGTGATGACGCGACATAAAATCAGAGTACTATGTCATCACACTTCAACGAAATTTCAAGTTGGCATTTAAAATCCATTTGAATTGTTATGTAGGATTGTCGTTAAGGAGGTAACAGAGTTTAACATAGAGTAACTATCTCATAACAAAACGATAACATAAGTGACTAAAATGTAGCATTTAAAATAGTGCACCTCGTCCTTTAAAATTACCATGTTATAATTCAACACGAAACTATCAAAATTAATTATTACAAGTATTAAACTAAATAATTTGCTCGATAAATTAATTCAACTCAAACAAATTCGTCTATATATAATATTACATGAATAAGACTAAAAGGCTATTTGACCCAACAAAGAGCAAGTCAGTTCAGTAAACAACTAAGCCTAAAAGGCTATTTGACCCAGATAAATTGAGATAAGGCTCAAAGCCTCATACGACCTCTGGGCCTTGTAAGCTCAATGAGCTTATAAATACTGAAGACACAAAATTTACCAAGGTCTGACCTTAAATTACTCTTCATTTTCCATCCCTTTAAGGCATTTATTAATTTAGAGATTGGAGGATGTCGTGAAGTATCAACTCCAATGCCCTGCTTTGCAACTCACTCACAAGTAGACCACGACAAGTATAGAAACAAGGACTGAAAAGTCAAAAGCAAATACCTAGTGAGAAGGTTATCCATTGTATTTGCATTCAGCCAAAACATACGATTGTCATTTGGCTAGGGACCAATGTCCATCATGATGCTGAAATTTTACAAGCATTGACCCCAGTCTGGGCCTTGAGGATTTAATGCAGATATAAAATATATATAGGTAAAAAGTCTCAATTCATTTAGTGAATATAGATTCAAGTACGTTTAAGTATGTATTATCTTCATAAAACTTTCACGATAAAAATATTAATCATTACTGTTAACGACAAATACCCTAACTTTCACAAAATAACAAGCAGTTCTCAGGTCCTGTTTTCAGTCTGACCAATAACAGGGCCAGGGTTACATGGAAACATGAGTTTAATACAAATTCAACACAAATATTTGATAAAAATAGAGAATATATATTTTATCTTGCAGATCATGATTGTTACTGTTTGTACCAAGTAATGCCACTACTGGTTTTTTGTTTATTGGTTCCAAGAAATCAAGCTTCCGGTCTCAATTCTATTTCAACAGCCTCAGCAAAGCCATACTGCAAAGCTAAAGTTCATCCCCTGATGGACGAACATTAGCCATTGCTGTAACTCAGTATATATGGGCAAAAGGTAGGAAAAAACATATGTCAAAATGAAAGTTAATGTCTAGTGCCTGTGCTATTTGGTGTTTTGTCCGGGATGGAAAGTTAATGTCCAGATTGTAATGATATTTTGGATGGTAAAAGTATTATGAAAGTTATTGTATATTTTATCGATTTTATTTAAAATTTTTGTTAAATTGATAATATTTTTATTAAAATTTTTATCTATTTTTATCGTAAACAGAATAATTAGATAATTATATATAATTTATTATATTTATCTCATTATAACGTATATGGATTAATTTTTAACAATAAAATTTAATCAAATTTTTATCGAAAAAATCAATTTACTTAAATATAATTCAAACATTTACCTATTTAAGATGCATGCATAATTGTAGTGGGTTTGGTTTTTTTTTTTTTTTTTGTCAAAAAGTAGATGCCCTTTAAGTCTTATCCTTAGCCCTAAGGTCCTACCCATGCTTAATAATTAGGGTTTTCTTTTTTGGTCGTCAAAAAGACAATTAGCTGAGCTGGTTCCCTGTTTCAATGTTCCCCTTTCTGTTCTTTCAACATTCTTTGTTCTCCATTTTCTCTCTTTCACATCTATTTTTCAAATCTCCCTCTGAATATAACTTACTAAACATTCAAATTTTTTAAATTTCGTTTAATGATTTAACCTCATTAAATTTTGATCCATTCATTTCATAACAGATCAAGCGAAATATCTTGCTTTTGTTTTCATTGTTTTTCTGAAACGGCGCAGTTTGGAGGAGAGAACTAATGTGTTCCTATTGTGAAAAAATTCGAAAAAATTAAATCAATACTTCGAGTTTAAATTAGGTAACAACTTTCGTATCGGGGTTTAAACTTTATTTTAGTTAAATTAATCCTTAAATTTTGTAATTATTTTTATATTAAAATTTAATTTTTTTCTTAAGTTAATATCTAAATTTAACAATTGTTATCATATTTGAACATGAACTTGACAATTATTTCAATCGAGAACCGAACTTCAAAATTTTTAATAAAATATTAAAAATTAATTTAGACAAAAAAATAATCAAACCCTAATACGAAAATAATTTTTAAGATAAATTACTCACTTAAATAAAAACTGAAAAAGCTAAACTCTAATATAAAAACAGTTATTAAGTTTAAGAATCAACTTAAATAAAAATAACTTAAACTCCGCTGTGAAAATTGTAACATACGATCAATCACTTATGAACCGTTCGTTTACGATCAATCATCAAAACATACGATCTCAACGGCCCAAAACTAACTCAGATTCAGACAAAATCCAAACATCGTAAATCGTAACAATACCAAAAAAATACCACCTTTAAATCATGAAAAGCGACCATCTCTGTCATTTCACACATCTCGAGGACTTGCCCCATGTTCAAAGGACCATTCTCCTGGCCTCGCCAAAACACCAAAAAAAAAAAAAATATAGCCTTTCCTCACCATTTTTATACTCGAAAATATTAATCTTTTCAGCCAAGAGTCCAAGCAGAGCTGCAAACAAATATATAATTCAAAAAAAAAAAATCCAAACTTTAGCTGAATTCAGATTGCATTTTTTGTTTTCTGTCAGTAGATTTTGGCCTTACTTTCATTCCCTAAAGTCAAAAGCCTAAACGAAAAAAAGAATCAAAAGCTTTCCAGCTTTCCTTTGTAACTTTAGCTTCTCCTTTTTGTCATTGCTTTTGTTTAACATTCAATGGAGCAGCACATTATGTGGGTGTTTTGGTTCTTTTTACATTGGTTTTGTTCGGTCCATTCAGTTTCAGATGGTGATAGTCTCCTTTCTCCCAAAGGAGTTAACTATGAAGGTCCATTTTGGGTTCTTAATTTCTTTTTTTTTTAGTATTATTATTATTATTTTTTTTTTTGATTTTGGGTGGTATTGTAATAACAGTGGCTGCTTTGATGTCGGTGAAGAGAGAGCTGAGAGATGATAAGCAGGTTATGGATGGCTGGGATATCAACTCGGTTGATCCTTGTACATGGAACATGGTGGCTTGTTCTGCTGAAGGTTTCGTTATCTCGCTGTGAGGAACTATGCTCCTTTTCTATTTCTTTATCAATTGTGAATAATTTGATTAAAAAAAAAGTAAAAATGAGAGCTTGATTTCGTAAATTTGTTGTTGATAGAGAAATGGCCAGCACAGGGTTATCAGGTATGCTTTCACCCAGCATTGGGAATTTGAGTCACCTAAGGACAATGTGAGTCCACCGTCTTATATCTTGTAATCCAACTGCTAATTCGTACAGTATTGGAACCAATGTGAAATTGATGTTTTAGTAGTGATTAGGATTGCCCAAGACATTAGTTTTATGGGGTATTCTTTTAGAAGTTGATTTGCTTGTGAAAGAATGTGCATTACAGTGCACTTGGGTACATGTTCTTGTCGGAAGAAATGCTAGTGTTGGTTCTCAGAACTTAGTTCTAGTCTTATTTTCTTAAATTCAGAGGTTATTTTATCGAATAAACCTTCTTTTCATTGTTTTTGTAGGTTGTTGCAAAACAATCAGTTATCAGGTCCCATCCCGGATGAGATAGGGAAACTCTCGGAGCTTCAAACTCTGGATCTTTCCGGTAACCACTTTGTCGGAGCAATTCCAAGTACTTTGGGCTCTCTAACTCATCTAAGTTATCTGTGAGTGCGGCCCTGACATTTCTTCAATGCATTTTTATAACATTTGTTGTTATGTCCACGCACAAGTTTTCTTAATGTTTGCCTCCTAAATTCTTTGCTCTGGATTTTTCAGGAGGCTTAGCAAGAACAATTTATCTGGACCTATTCCTAGACACGTTGCGAATCTCACCGGTCTTTCGTTCTTGTACATTCCTGTCACGTTACCTTAATTCTAATCCAGACTGCTACATGATGATGATTTCAATTAACTTAAATGATATTGTGCAGGGACTTATCATATAATAATCTCAGTGGTCCTACTCCGAAAATACTAGCAAAAGGTTATAGGTGAGCTTCCTTGCAGAAAAGAGATTTCATTTCACATCAATAAGCCGAAGCTTTAAATATTTGTTTTCCTGTTCAGAACAATCTTGCTGATAAATAGCTTTCATTCACTTCATGCTCAATGTTCCCTTTTTGTTCTGTAGTATTACGGGAAACAACTTTCTTTGTGCTTCTTCTGAACATATATGCACAGATGTTTCGTATCCATTAAATGGTATGTTGTTGAAATCTATCAAAGTGCTTTTGCTGTATGCTCTTTAATTATGACAATCTAACATGCCTGATTGTTTAGTGGCAGGCTCAGTTTCATCTTCTCGAGTCAGTGGAAACCATCATTGGCTGCTTTCTGTTGCCATAGGAATTGGTTTCGCATTTGTGGTTTCCGTGATGCTGCTTGCTTGTTGGGTGCATTGGTACAGATCTCGGATTATGCTACCCTCATACGGTACTCCCAAATTCACAAGATACACTTTTCAAACACTGAATTTGTGTAATTGTTGGAATTTGAGAATTTTGTGTTACTTTGAATTGCAGTGCAGCAAGATTATGATTTTGAAATCGGTCATCTAAAGAGGTTCTCCTATCGTGAACTGCAAATCGCCACCGGCAATTTTAACCCCAAAAACATTCTAGGACAAGGAGGATATGGAGTTGTCTATAAAGGCTGTCTTCTAAATAGGTCAGTGGTTGCGGTTAAAAGGCTTAAAGATCCTAATTTCACAGGAGAAATGCAATTTCAAACCGAAGTAGAGATGATTGGTTTAGCTCTTCACCGTAACCTCTTACGTTTGTATGGCTTCTGTATGACACCTGATGAGAGATTGCTTGTGTATCCTTATATGCCAAATGGTAGTGTTGCCGACCGTTTAAGAGGTTTGTTTTCTTTTTGTGGCTTAAACGCATAGTCATAACTATTTGTCTATTTTATGATTCCCTCGCAGCTTTTTATATTTTGCCCCTCGTGGCCTCCCCATTTCCTTATAATGTGATTATGTTTACCAGATGCTTGTCATGGAAAGCCTGCTTTGAATTGGAGTAGACGAATGCATATTGCCCTTGGAGCTGCTCGTGGACTTCTATATTTACACGAGCAATGTAATCCCAAAATAATTCACCGGGATGTAAAAGCTGCAAACATTTTGCTTGACGAAAGCTTTGAAGCTGTGGTAGGGGATTTTGGTCTTGCTAAGCTCTTAGATAAACGGGATTCCCATGTTACTACTGCTG
Organism: Gossypium longicalyx; assembly: GCA_025698465.1. NCBI lineage: Eukaryota > Viridiplantae > Streptophyta > Magnoliopsida > Malvales > Malvaceae > Gossypium > Gossypium longicalyx. Next base: position 92,135,524 of record CM047004.1, read on the forward strand.
TGCGAGGGACTGTAGGACACATAGCCCCGGAGTATCTTTCAACCGGACAGTCTTCTGAGAAAACAGATGTCTTTGGATTTGGGATACTACTGTTGGAACTCATCACTGGACAAAAGACATTAGATGCTGGTAATGGACAGGTTCAAAAGGGAATGATTCTTGACTGGGTAAGAAATGATCGATGACTGTCTACTAACGTGGATCTTTGCCATTCTGAGTGCACACTGTTTCCCTAGATAAAGTTATGCATGCCTACAAAATCCAGATCACTCAACATAATGGATGTTTGCTTTGTTATGACAACATCCAGCATAAACTAAAAATTTGTCGTACTTTTTGTTCTGTGCTATTTATCCATATTTAATCTGAAGATACTTCATGGGTGATACAGGTTAGGACATTGCACGAGGAGAGGAGACTTGAAGTGCTAGTGGACAGGGATTTACAAGGATGCTTTGACACAATTGAGTTGGAAACAGTAACAGAGTTGGCGCTGCAGTGTACTCGACCACAACCACACCTTCGCCCCAAGATGTCTGAAGTTTTGAAGGTCCTTGAAGGTCTTGTGCAGTCGGGAACAGAAGAACCACAAGGTGGAACAAACCATTGCGAGACCAGCGCATATAGCTTCTCTAGGAATTACAGTGACGTTCATGAAGAGTCATCCTTCATCATTGAAGCAATGGAACTTTCCGGACCTCGGTAAATAGAAAGCATAAAATTTGCCCTTCCCCATCAATTTGTATATGATTTTTGCACCTGGGAATCAAATGGAAGTCATGAACCAGTAAGAGTTAGATTGAGGAACTCTCCTATAAGTTAGTGAAAATGTCCCAAAATTGACTCAGGATGTTGAGAGTAACCGTGTTAACCATTTTTATGTTTTTATATCTTTTCGAATGTAATTACAAGGAATGCCTTGGCTTTTGTAGTCTATGAAAATATTTTCCCCCATTTTGAGGTGACTATTAACAACCAAAACTTGTGAAAAATAAATAAAGCAAATCCAATATTCAGATGCTGTTGATACACGGTGGACAGAAGGGTGGCTAAAGACAGTTCACCCGGTGGGCGGAGAGCAGTAAGAGAGTTTATGGGAGCTGGGAGCTGAGAGAAGGTTTGGAGTTAGGAGTGAAAAAGTATCATGATGTTCTGGTGATTCCTGGGTCTTGGGAGCCTTATAAAGGATGTTGTTGGTCCCTTGGCGAGGCTTTACATGTCTTTCTACTTAGGTTTTGTATTATTTGGGTTTAGTCGACCTATTGATGTTCTTCCTACGTAGGTGTGGGTTGTCTTTGTTAGGGGTGTGATCCCTTGACGTGTGCTCGTCTTTCTGTGCGTCTGCGAGGTGCCTCTAGATGCTGGTCAGCAGGATTTTGCCTTCATTATCGGTCTTAACTCGCATGGACATCAGCGAGGTCGTAGTATCACACGACAAGCGCACCAGATGTTAATGATGGACTTGTGAGGTGTAGGTATAACAAAAACAAAGAACAATTCTAATTCTAATATGAAGAAGACTGTTTGGAATTTAGTTCGAACTGGATCAAGAATCAGTCGTGATACCGGTAAGAAGAAAGTCACTAAATTAATTGATTCGGAAATCAGTACAGAATATTTAATCTGAATTTTTTTAATTTTTTATTGATTTATTTAATCGAATCGATTACACTGATCAAATTAAAATAAATCAATTCAATTATTAAATCGATTTTTAAAATTTTAGAATTTACAAATGGGGAGTGTATGACACTCAAAGGAAGAAAAGAAAAAGTTAAATGATGGTCTTTGGAATATGCCGAAATAGCCGGCTGGTGATTGCTGGACTTTCAGAATTAAAATTCAAACTTTGGTAACATTAATTACGTAAATGAAATGATTAGAATTTGGACAAATTTAAGGGAAGAAGAACATGGTAAAAGACAAATTTCCATATCGACATGTTTGATTGTGGTTCGCCAAGTTTGTCTTCAGAGAAGGATTGCTGATCAAGTCAAACATGTATTATTTCTTCATTGAATTTAGTTTCAATGTAGATCCATCCTTTTTATTTGTCTTATAAATATTTTTGGGCATACTACACTTAAGGTCATTAAACTATTAGTAATTTATGTTTTAGTCATTTAACTTTAAAAAGTTACAAAATGGTCATTGAACTATTCAGAATTTTTCACTGAACTATTTAAAATTTTTTATTTAAGTTACTAAATTGTTAAGTTCTTTTTAAAGTCCAGCTAATGAGCTCCAAACAACGATTGAGATTGGTACAGTAGATTTGTATCTATCGACGAGTAAAAGAATATAGTTTAAGTCCAAGTCAATCTGATGTTAATGTTGGAGATCAGAGAAGAAAGTAATTTTGGATTTTGGTTTGCAAATTTGTGACGTTCAAAATTGTTTCATGAAAAAAATGAATTGTAAAAAAGAAAGGGAAATAAAGCTTTTGATTGATATGAACAGAGAAGGCTATATAATAGCAGTTTTAATAGCTTAGCGACTTTAATGAAAACTTTCGAATAATTCAATAATCGTTTTGTAACTTTTAAAGTTTAGTGATCAAAACATAAAGTTAGTAATAATTTAGTGATTTTGGGTGTAATTTTTTTCTTTTTATTTATCTTATAAATAACTTTTTTAGTCTACGATGTTTAGTATTTCATAGTTATATTAGGTTAAATTTAACTCAAAATCAAGTCTGATCAAACTTCTCTCAAAACTGGAATTAAAGTTCTTTCGACTTGACACAAATGTTGATATAGTAACAAAAACAAAGGATTAGTATGCAAATTTGTCATTGAAATTTGTCACTATACTCCACTTTGATTGATATTTGTCATTGTCCTTATAAAGTAAAAATAAATTTACCACTATTTTGTTACTCTACTTTTATTTGATTGAATTTTGTCACTAAAAATAAAAAAATTTTAATCAAATTTTACTATTCAATTTTAATGTAAAATAATTTGAAGACAAAATTTAATAAAAAGTAATTTTTTATATTTTACTTTAATATTTAAAAATAAATAAATAATTAATATACTATTAAAATTAAATCAATACGCTTATTTTATAAAAATAAACTTACTTTTTTTTCCTTTTATGGTATATGTATTTTTATTTTTAAATATTTTATTTCATTAAATAAAATTTCTAATTTAAATTTATTAATTTTTAATATTTATAAATTAAATTATTGTTAACTATTAAAATAAATATTTGAAAGATTTTTTCATTAAAATACGTTTTCAAATAATCAAAATTAATATTGATCCGTAAAATTTAATTAAAAACTAAAATTGGTGGCAAATTTTAATAAAAAGTCAATCACATAAGAATTAAATGATAAATTTACTCATATTTTTCAAAAGATACTGACAAATATCAATGAAAACAAAGTACAATGGCAAATTTCAATATTCACCTATCATATGATGACAAATTTATACTTTAACCTAATTATAAATTAATATATAGTAAAATTATACTTTAACTTTTAAAAATGAAAAAAAAAATTCCTTTTAATCCCTTAAAAATGAAAGAAATTATAGATTAATAAATGATAAAAATGTGTTTTGATATCTCAAAATTTTATTTATAGTTGTTTGGGTTTTCCGTAATATCGCTGACGGTTTGCAATTTGCAAAATGATTTATGCTTTTAATTGCAGGGTTTAATTTCACTTTCAGTCTCTATACTCTTTACAAATTTAAAATTTAATCTCTACTTTTATTTTCAAGAATTTAATCTATTTACACTTTTAATTTAATAATTGCAGTTCAATTAATAACTTGTTAAATGGTTTCCATTATATTAGATTATGTATCATTTTTTTACACAATGTCTAAAACTATTCATAACTCTTCCTAACTCATAAATAAGAGGATAATGCACTTCAGCATACTTAAACCTACGTCCTCTTGTATTGGTAATAATACTCATATCAATTGAGCTAAAACTCATTTATAATTGACCGTGGATTGGCAAAAAAAGATTAATAAGTCGTGTCAAGCACTATTTATGTCCGAGTATTATGAATAGATTGGTAAAACAGAATTTTGGGTAACTTACCTTCAATGTTATTAAATTATTAGTAAATTTATGTTTTATTCACTTAATTTTAAAAAGTTATAAAATTATCATTGAATTATTCGAAAGCTTTCATTTAAGTAATCGAACTATTTAAAAGTTTTGTTATTTAAGTCATTTGGCTGTTAATATTTTTTTAAAAGTCTGACTAGTGAGCTCTAAGCGACAATTTAACGACCGGTACATTAGATTAGTATCCATTAACAAATAGAAGAACATGGCTTCGATCTAAGTCGATCTGATGGTCAATATTGAAAATTGGGGAAAAAAGATGTTTGAATTTGGTTCACATATTCGTGATGTTCAAAGTTGTTTCATGAAAAAAGAATTGAACTATAAAAGAAAAAAGGAAGGAGAGTTTTCAATTTGTGCAGGTAGTATGAACAATGAAAGCCATATAGCAATAATTTTAACAGTTCAATGATTTAAATAAAAACTCTTAGATAATTTAATAACTATTTTATAATTTTTTGAAGTTGAGTGACCAAAACATAAATTTACTAATAGTTTAATGACTTTAAATGTAGTTTACCCCTATTTTTCGTCCATTCATAGTATCTACATATTGTTTTGATAAATATGTTTTACACGAGTTCAAACACATCTACTTTCAATATTGTATAAATATATATATATATATATATTTTTTTTTTTCTATTCTTCTCTTCCTTAGCCCCCTTAAGTTATCTCCTTGGTGGATGACTGATAGTCGATCGTTGCCCCCTCCGTACCAGTTTTCCACCCATTTCTCTCTTCCACCTATGCTATTTCTACTTTCTTCCCTCTCACCAAACTCCTTTTTCCTCTCATTCCATCTCCTCCCTTGTCCCTTCTTCTCTCCTTGTTTTCCATTGATGTCTATCTCTGTAGCTTTTTTCTCGACCTCTTGCTTGAAGAATTTGTTCTCAGATTAATAATTTCTTTAGACATGATGTTAGCTGTTGTCTCTCCACTGGGGGATTTGGCTGAAGCATTTTGCTTCTTCACTAGACGAGAGTTTTTTTTTCTTATGTTTCAGGGTGTCATAGTTCAATGGTCAATGTCGTAAGAACTAGTCTAGTGGTTTATTGGGTCAAAATAATTAAATAAAACAATCATAAAATGTTGAATCATCGGTTTCTTTATCTCGTTTTTGATTTTTTATCGACTCATTACAGTTCGCTCTATTTCCAATCATATACCGTCACTCAAACTAGTCAAACTACAAGTTTCTGATTTAACCAACTGGCTTGGTCTGGTTATGACAACACTTTGATGGGTTATGCATGATCTGTTGGGGAACCCAATGTTCCATTTGGAGGTTGACACCACTCTATGTTGGGTTTTGATATGCTGAAGACTTTTGTTGCTGATGATTCACCTCTTTCTATGTATTTTTTAAATTACTGCAGAGGTTTATTTTATGGAGAGATGAAATATTTACAAACAAGTGAATCAAATATATCAAGAGAAAGATAAGAAAAAGATTGGAGTAAAGCAAAAACAAGTGGTGGTTGGTAAGATGAAGAAAAAGTAAATGCAGCTAACAGAATTTTGTGAAAAGTTCAAATGCCAAATTTTCCTTGGGTGGAAAAAAATTGGAAAAGTGAAAAATTGAAGAATGGAAAAATAGAAAGATTGATTTTTTTTTTTTCTTTTTCTAGGTGTGTGCTTGATAGAATTTAAGAAAGATGGAAAAATAGAAAGAAAATATTTTTTCTTTCTTTTCATTGTTTGATAAAGTTGAAAAGTGAAAGGAAAAAAAGAATAGAACAATTGAAAAGTGTATAATTTGAACTAACATACACTTTTATTTTCTTTTTTCTTGTTATTCTAATTTAAAATGATTGGTTGTTATGCATTAGGATAAAAATAATCACCTCTCCTATTTTCTTTTCTTTTACTTTTTTTTTTCAACGAAGCACATTAAAATTTATTTTTCAATAAGAAGTGTTGGTGTAAATAGAGATCAATTCACCCTATCTGGGCGGAGAGCTGAAGAGTAAAGAGAGTGAAAATGGTGGAGATGAAGGCTGAAAGTAAAGTGGCAGAGTGTAGGCTAGAATGTTGAAGAGTCGATTATTTCTTCATTGTCTTGAGGACTATTTATAGGGGAGGACCCCTTGTTTGGTGGCATTAACATGGTGGATTTGTCATTAGACCATCATTCTAGGACACGTGGGGTGGGAGGTCTATGATAGGATATAATTTGTCATTTCTTCTGATTTATGGTATGGAGGGTTAATCTTATATGAGGTTTGATGACTAAAAGGATCATGTTCTTCACAAAAGACCAAGTGCTTGGGGAACTTTGGTTATAGTGTCCTTTCGAGGAGCAAGTGGCTTGACCAAAGGGTGGTACTTCTAATAATCACTTGGTTTATGGCATGTAGGAGACGTTTCTTAGGTGACTTATCGTCCTGCCACATGTCCCACGTGAGTGGGGGTATATCAATTTTCTTCCACTTTTTCACCGTCTTCTTCCATCCCTCCATTTTCCCACCAAACCAAGCACACCCTTAATGTTAATGAAAATGTTAAGATGGAACCTTTTAATTATCTCCATAATTCACTAAGTCAAGTTCTTTGAAACATTTTAAAAGTGAAAGACAACCCAAAAACTCAATTGACATACTCCAAGGTTATTTTTTTTTTCTAATTTGGTGAAGAATTATTCTTGAATAAAGGTTATTTTGACTTACTCCAAACATTAGTTTATTATCAACATAATAGTTCTTAGTAAATATTGTTTCAAACAAGAATTGTCGACTCTTCTTAAAAATCACCATTTTCTTATATAGAAGTTCTGAACAAAATTTGCTTTGAACGTAGTTGTTCTTAAAACACAATTAATCTAAACAAGGTTATTCCAAACATTAATAGTTCTGAAATAATAATGGCTCTAAACTAAAACCTTATTCTAAACATAATTGTTTCGAATGTAACTATTATCTAACAAAAATTATCTAAAACAATCATTCTAAAGTGGGGTTTGCGATACATTTAATTTACTTTTTTATTTTATATTACAATATCGCTATAGTATCTAATCTCACCGCCACAGTTATTTTTATACTAATCGTAAATAAACGCATGTTCCACTCAAACCCATCCAAAATAAGAATTGAGATAAGAATCAATTTTTCCAAATTAACTTTATTATTACTTTTGGAAGTGGAATTTTTGGAAATATAATATTAAAAGATTGAGTATATGAAGTTACCATTTTTGCCAATGCGCTTTCTTGAATCTTCCACGTCATTTATCTTATTTTATAATCATACCCATTTTCTATTTCTAAAACAAAATAAAGAAAAAAAACTTCCTCCATTCAATGCAATTCCTTAAAAAGTTAAAATTCATAAATGAAGTCAATGATCACATTCAGAGCAGAAAATCATAGTGTTTTTCTAATAAAGAAAACTTTTTCAAGAACCCAAAATTTTGCCTAAACCCTTTTGAACCAAAAAAATTGTAAAATTTGCCTAACCCATCAAGATAAGCATTACTTATGTAACGCCGTGAATCCGAAAATGAAATCCTTCCAAAAAAAGATTCCTTTTTTCGTCCATTTAATTAATGTAATAATTCTATTATTATAATCCCTATTTTTCTGCTGATTCTAGTCAATATTTAGGTAATCTTCACTCAACCCATTTTCATTCTTATACCATTTGTTTTCAAGTTCCTTTCTTCACCTAACCTCTTTCACCCTCTTTAAGCTTATATATATTTGTATAGATTCTCTCAATTTAGTTGTATTTTAATGGTGAAAGTGTTTGATTCTCTTATACCAATTGAACCCATTTTATTATGATCTTTTCTCCATTTGAATTCTTGGGTTTTGTCATTTCAATGTTAACAGAACCCTTCTTATTTTTGGGGTGGAGGTAAGATTTTTGTTTGTTTGTCTATGTTGCTTGGAGTTGAAGTGATACAAAAGTAGGTAAGGATCTGATTCTGGGTTGTTTTGGAAGTTAAACAAAGATTCGATTTTTATTACTTTTGAGGGAGTTCATAAGCTCTTTCTATGATTATGTTGATTCTTTTGTGATTATAGCTTTTTGGATTCTTGTGGGGGGGGGTAATGAGCAGGAAAAATGGTTTGATCACAGTGTACATGGTCTGGGTTTGGTTTTAAAATGGAGAAAACGTTAGCTCTTTTCCATTATCTGATTGCTCATATGTATGCTTATTGCCTTGGTTTTTTTATTATTTTAGAGGAGGAAGAGGTGTAGTTAGCTAAGATTAATGGATCAAGAGAAAAGGGATGATTGCATAGGGACTAGTATGAACTTGAGTCAAGTTGGGGAATGTGTCGGTGGAAATTCAAAGAATTCGGTTAATGGGGTTGTGTCTGGAACCGCCATTGTGGAAAATTCTGAAGAAAAATTGTGTTCTAATGGAGAAAATTCGGATTTGAGATTGCAAAATGATGGCTTTGAATCGTGTAAGAATCAGGAGATGGATTTTGGGAGAGGAATTGGTCAGAATGATCTGGGAACTAACGGGAATTCAAGTAGTTTAATTGATGCAAATGTAGTGGTATCATCAAGTGAGGGGTTGGTTGAAGAAAGGAATGAATCGATTTACGAGGAGATGAATGAAATTAGAGGAGTTGCCGAATCACTAGGTCAAGTTGATCAAGGAAGTAGTGAGAGTTTCCCTAATTCAGTTAGTGGATCTGTAATTCAGACCATTATTGTGATTAACGCCCAAGAGGCAGCATCTCTGGAAGGAATTAGCGGAGAGTTCGAAGTGAAAGACTATGGTCTCGGTTCAAGTAAAGTATCAGTTGAAGGGCCAAAGACAAAAGCTGCTGAAGCAGAGGACGCATGTGTGATTGATGTAAAGGGAAGTGGTGGTGGCCGAAGACAGTTTAAGGAGAGTTGGGATGAGGAAACAGTTTGTAGAATTTGTCATTTGAATTCCGAGCAATCCCTTGAATCTACCGATAGTACATCGGCTACTGCGGCTGATGTGGATCTAATTCAACTTGGTTGTGAGTGCAAAGATGAGCTAGGAATCGCACATAGTCATTGCGCAGAGGCATGGTTTAAGCTGAAAGGAAACAGGTAATGTTCTTTCTCTAGTAGTGAAGTTTTAGGATCTAAACTAGGTCTCTTAGGGGAAAATACGCATTGCCTTGTTGTTAATGCTTTGCTGTTACTACCATTTCATTATGTGTTAGGTATTGTTGATGTAGGGTTTGGCTTCTTAACTCTGGAATTTTAATTGTTCTTTGCTCTAGTTGTGTTTGGGATTAGCTTTAGGACAAACTATAAGTTTTTTAGGTCTCATTGAAACATTTTCATTTATGGATATCAAAATTACCATCCACCTTTCGTAAGGAGGCACAAAACTATATACGATAAGTGGAAGAAAAGAGTTAATGATGTGAAATATTTCAATGGTCATTGAAGAATGACCTTTTTCTCCATTGCCATTGTTTTTTTGCAATGAAATATCTAATTGGACTCTAAGAACATACATAAGTGAGAAATGTTCACTTTGATCAATATCGAATATGAAGCTATAGACCCTTTGTGTTTTCCTATCTTCTTGTTTTTTCAACTGTTTGAGCGAATTGAATTGTCATCATACAAGTAGAAGGTGTAAGAGTTCATTGAATTATTATCAAATGGCAAGTGTTTTTATGTATCGCAAATAGCTTGTATCTCAAACCAACATTTGATATCTCAGGAAGTACTTGGAAGCAGAACATGTTGGCAAATCTCCTATATATACCTTCTTATGTTTAATTTTTTTTTCTGCAGAATGTGCGAAATTTGTGGTCAAACCGCAAAAAATATCAGTGGCGTTAGAGATAACAGATTTATCGAAGATTGGCATGGCCAAGGATCTACAAGTGGTGGTGCTAGCTTCTCAGATCAACGTTCAGGATGTTGGCGTGGACAGCCTTTCTGTAACTTCCTCATGGCATGCCTGGTAATGGCCTTTGTACTGCCGTGGTTCTTCCGTGTGAATATGTTTTAGCAAAGGTGTGAACCGGACATAACGTTGGTCCTCTGCACCACCTTTTCTTGCCTTCATGTCGGGTCAGCTTCTCCTGTTGAATTTGAATGGATATGACATAACTCGTCAGTGAAGCTACATTACGGGTTGTTTCCGGTTTCCAATACCCATATAGACAAACCATAAAGATTGTCCAATACCCATATAGACAAACCATAAAGATTGAGTTTTCAAATTTCAGAAGTAGCCATCCATGCCCCAATTCTTTTACTGTGACAAAATTGTATTTGCTGCTTGCAATATTAACTTGTTTGGTATTTGTGCCTTTCAGCTTAAAGTCAAAGCTTAGGCAAAGTATGGCTTAGGCTGTATTACAGTGAGAAGTTTTTTTTCTTCTTATTTATTAAAGATCTAGATTTGGCACGCATTTATGTCGAATTAATTAGGGGAATTCCCATTATATATACATGAATGTAACACAAATTTGATCGACATAGAGTTGATGTTTATGATGAATGGTTTTTCAATAACAAATTTGTCGAGTGAGTGATAAGAGCTTTGATATATTTCAAGTATGATTCTGAGTTTGACTTTTGTGGATGGAAAAAATAACAACGGGATTAAATTTAGTCGGAGTTGAATGCAACTACAGAACTCCGAATTCTTTTAAAAGAAAGAATAAACTACATTTGACGTGATTAAAGTATTAGTAAATTTACGTTTTGATCACTTGACTTTAACAAGTTATAAAACGGTCATAAAATTATTCGAAAATTTTCATGTAAGGCTGCTAAAATTACTATCATGGCCTTCTGTTTCTTTTCTACAGTTTCGTTTTTTTTTCATGAAATATTTTGAATATCATTAATTTGTGAATTACAATCCAAATAACTTTCTTTTTTCATCAGATCAACTTGAATCTAAGGTATGATCTTTTACTCGTCGATGGGTATTGATCCACTGTATTGATTGTCAAAATATTTATTGAAACTCACTAGCTAGACTAAATGAAAATTTTTGAATAATTTAACGATTGTTTTATAATTTTTTTAAAGTTAAATAATTAAGACATAAATTTACTAATAATTCAATCACTGATGTAGTAAGAGAAAAAAAAGTAGCTTTGGGTTTCCCTAGATTTTCAAAGGAAATGGACCTTTATCATGAGAAAGATCCAATTTTTTTATTCCTTCATCTTCTTCTCTCTTGTTCTTTTAGCCCAAAATCCCATAGACCAAAAGCCCAAAACTCAAGGAGACTTTGGCACTCATACATGAACAAGGAAGCGACTTTTAACTCTCATACATGCAGCCTGAAAACCCTAGAGTGAGGAATTAGACCCAGCTGCCTCTTTGTCACTTGTCAGTACAACGCTGCTCTCAACCTCCATTTACCATCATGGTAGCTTTCTCTTTATCTCGACCTTTTCTGTTTTGTTAATATATGTATCATTAACATTTTTTTAATGGTTGTTTTTACTTTGTATAACTACGAAAGGCATCGGAGAAGAAGCTTTCGAACCCAATGAGGGAGATTAAAGTTCAAAAACTTGTCCTCAACATCTCCGTCGGTGAAAGCGGCGATCGTCTCACCCGTGCCGCCAAGGTAACCGCCGTTATTCACACAGACAAAAACCCATTCATGTTCTCCCCCAAATCTTGTCCTTGAATATTAGCTTATCCCTGTATACTCGTTTTAGGTCTTGGAACAACTCAGTGGTCAAACCCCCGTCTTCTCCAAAGGTAAAAAAATTATGATACCAATTCTGTCCTTTTGTTGGATTGTGTTGTTTATGGAAATAAAAATGTGGGGTTGATGTGAGCAGCTAGGTACACTGTGAGATCCTTCGGAATTCGGCGTAATGAGAAGATTGCTTGCTACGTGACTGTGAGGGGAGAGAAAGCTATGCAGCTTCTTGAGAGTGGGTTGAAGGTTAAGGAGTATGAACTTTTGAGGAGGAACTTCAGTGATACCGGCTGCTTCGGGTTCGGTATCCAGGAACACATTGATCTCGGCATCAAGTAAGTCTTTTTCTGTATGTGTCTTTTGTTTTAATTGATATATGTTGATAATGCATTCCGGATACTTGTTTTTCAATTTAAATTTGATGAGAATTAGCAATATTTGATAGGTTCAAGTCTTCGATTTTCATTGAAATGGCAATGCACTTGTTTGTATCCTGCAATGCTTTTATTTAACTTTAGGGTCAGGATCGCTATTAGGATTTAAGAATGGTGCTGCTTTGCCAATTATACCATTCTAGGTTTTTAATGTATTTAGCTGATTGTTGGTTTTGTCCTCGTATCCATGTATTGGACGCATGTACTTCAAATAAAATGAAGAGTCCGAGCAACATAGAATTACCAGGAGATAGCAATGCAACTTTTAACCAGGCTTAGTCGTTCAAAGGTTTGCCTTTCCTGTTAAAGTTAGTCTGTGGCTTGAAACTAGGTACCCCTTTAAAAGTTAGCATTTCCTGATGCAATCATCTAGTGGTTAACACTGGTTATGGGGAAGGCTCAATTTTATTAGTAGTGATAGTTGATATGGACGAACTCCTTGAAGGCATAAATTACCAACACTTGTTGTCTTCTCTAGGTACGATCCTTCAACTGGTATCTACGGCATGGACTTCTACGTTGTACTGGAACGAGCTGGTTATCGCGTTGGCCGTCGTCGCCGATGCAAGTCACGTGTTGGTATTCAGCACAGAGTTACTAAGGAAGATGCCATGAAGTGGTTCCAGGTCAAATATGAAGGTGTCATCCTTAACAAGTCCCAAAATATTGGAGCTTAAGAAATAGCAGTAACGAGCTCAGTTTGAGTTGTTTTCAGTTTGGGCTACTTGATTTTGACTAGTTTGTGTATCAGTTTCCCTCTTTTTCCTGAATAGATTTATGCTTGAGACTTTCCTGTTGGTTTTATATTTATTCTTCAATTTTTAGTAACCCTTGTTTCTTCTGGCATCTGCTTGTTCTTTCAACCCTGCAAGTTTCAATTCGGTAAAAAATCGAAAAACCAATTTAATCAATCAATCAATCTTAAACCAGAGTCGGACTGACTGGTTATTGGCCGATTTCTTGAGTCGTAAATTGGTACAAACTGGTTGAAACTATTTATTTATCAGGAAATGAAACTAAGGTTTGTGATTGATTTAATCATTTTAACCATTACACAATCAAATTAATCATCATAACTGATTTAATTGAATATTATCAATCGATTTGAACTGAATTTGCAATGCGCTGTTAAACTCAGATCTTTTTAAATTAAGATATTTTCTGATTATTTTTTTAATAATATTATATCGGAAATTCATATAATGGTTGAAAAAGGCAGACCTTTATAAACCGTTAGCTCTCATAAAGCTTTCGCATTTTGGAAAGAGAGATTCCCTGGCTTTCCATGGCTAAAGCGGCACCTAACTTATGTTTCTTTCCTCTAACTCTAAACCAAAACCGTAAAGAAAACTTTTTCTCATCTCAAAATGGTTGCTTTATCCATAAACCTTCTTTAAAGACTAAATTTTTCTCTCCAATTTTCAGCTCTTGCATCCCTATCCGAATCTCAGCTACACCCACAAGAACCATTGATCATCAAGTTACAGATTATAATGCAAAAATCCTTCATTTCTGCCAATTGGGTGATCTTGAAAATGCCATGGAATTGGTTTGCATGTGTCAAAAATCTGAACTTGAAACTAAAACGTACAGCTCGGTTTTACAGCTTTGTGCTGGTTTAAAATCATTTACGGATGGAAAAAAAGTTCATTCAATCATTAAGTCTAATAGTGTTGGAGTCGATGAAGCCTTGGGCTTGAAGCTTGTATCTTTTTATGCAACTTGTGGAGATTTAAAAGAAGGGAGGAGAGTTTTTGATACGATGGAGAAAAAGAATGTTTATTTGTGGAATTTCATGGTCAGTGAGTATGCAAAAATTGGCGATTTTAAGGAGAGCATTTGTTTATTCAAGATAATGGTGGAAAAGGGAATTGAAGTGAACTCTTACACCTTTTCTTGTGTTTTGAAGTGTTTTGCTGCTCTGGGTAGTTTAAAAGAAGGCGAATGTGTTCATGGGTATTTGTTAAAACTGGGTTTTGGCAGCTGTAACAGTGTGGTGAACTCCCTCATTGCATTTTACTTCAAGGGCAAAAGACCTGAAAGTGCCTCTGAACTGTTTGATAAATTGTGTGACAGAGATGTTATATCATGGAACTCTATGATAAGTGGCTATGTATCAAATGGTCTTACAGAGAGAGGGCTGGGGATCTATAAACAGATGATGTATTTGGGTATTGATGTGGATTTGGCTACTATTATTAGTGTTCTTGTCGGTTGTGCAAATTCTGGTACTCTTTCACTAGGGAAGGCTGTTCATTCTTTGGCAATAAAATCTAGTTTTGAGAGGAGAATCAACTTTAGTAATACTTTACTGGACATGTATTCAAAATGTGGTGATCTTGATGGTGCCTTGAGGGTTTTTGAGAAGATGGGTGAAAGAAATGTCGTGTCATGGACTTCCATGATAGCAGGTTACACCCGAGATGGCCGGTCCGATGGAGCCATCAAATTGCTTCAACAAATGGAGAAGGAAGGTGGTAAACTAGATGTGGTTGCTATTACAAGCATTCTACATGCTTGTGCTAGAAGTGGTTCATTGGATAATGGCAAGAATGTACATGATTACATCAAGGCAAATAAAATGGAATCCAATTTGTTTGTGTGTAATGCATTGATGGATATGTATGCTAAATGTGGAAGCATGGAAGCTGCAAACTCTGTTTTTTCGACTATGGTTGTGAAGGACATTATTTCTTGGAATACCATTATCGGAGGTTACTCGAAGAATTGTCTTCCCAATGAAGCACTTAAAACGTTTGCTGCAATGCTCAAAGAACTGAAACCTGACAGTAGAACTATGGCATGTGTTCTTCCTGCATGTGCCAGCCTATCTGCTCTAGAAAGAGGCAAAGAGATCCATGGTTACATATTGAGAAACGGGTATTCTTCGGATCGACATGTGGCCAATGCACTTGTCGACCTATATGTCAAGTGTGGAGTTCTAGGTCTTGCACGTTTACTTTTTGATATGATTCCTTCAAAAGATTTAGTCTCATGGACAGTAATGATCGCTGGTTATGGTATGCATGGGTATGGAAATGAAGCTATCGCTACCTTCAACGAGATGAGAGACGCGGGAATCGAGCCAGATGAAGTCTCCTTCATATCTATACTGTATGCCTGCAGCCATTCCGGACTACTCGAGCAAGGTTGGAGATTCTTCTACATAATGAAAAATGATTTCAACATCGAACCCAAATTGGAACACTATGCCTGCATGGTAGATCTTCTTTCTCGAACTGGTAACCTTTCAAAGGCATACGAATTCATCGAAACATTGCCTATTGCACCAGATGCCACAATCTGGGGAGCTTTGCTTTGCGGTTGCAGGATTTACCATGATATTGAATTAGCCGAGAAAGTTGCAGAACGTGTCTTCGAGCTAGAGCCAGAAAACACAGGCTACTATGTACTGTTAGCAAATATCTATGCAGAAGCAGAAAAATGGGAGGAAGTGAAAAGAATGAGAGAGAAGATAGGGAAGCAAGGCCTAAGAAAGAACCCAGGTTGCAGCTGGATAGAGATAAAGGGAAAAGTTAATCTCTTTGTGAGTGGAAATAATAGCTCACATCCACATTCCAAGAACATTGAATCTTTGCTAAAGAAGATGAGAAGGAAGATGAAGGAAGAAGGCTATTTTCCTAAAACTAAGTATGCTTTGATTAATGCAGATGAGATGCAAAAAGAAATGGCTCTTTGTGGTCACAGTGAGAAATTAGCCATGGCTTTTGGGTTATTAACCTTACCACCTCGAAAAACAATACGGGTTACCAAGAATCTCCGAGTATGCGGTGATTGTCATGAAATGGCCAAGTTCATGTCCAAGGAAACCAGAAGAGAAATCGTGCTGAGAGATTCGAATCGGTTTCACCATTTTAAGGATGGATATTGTTCTTGCAGAGGCTTCTGGTGACTAGGCTGTAGATTAACAAGTTTTTTTTTTTTAATCCCGATTTCTATGTCAACGAAGATTTAAGCATCGTAAATAATTAGCCAGTACGACGTTAAGCTTACTAGTAAAGTAAGGTCACAGCAACCTGGCCATGGATGACGGCTCTGGGGCCATACATCCACGTGGTGTGGTCCTTTTTTGAGTAAGTAAGAACCACGAAACTAGTATCCAGGACACACAGCTGAACAGCAACTGGGATCCAACCATCAAAACTATTGCAGGAACCATAACAGTTGGATCTGTCATAATGTTTCATCATTTGTATCACAATAAATTAACATCCAGAAATTCATCCACCAACACCAACAACTTGGCTTTTAATTATTATCTCCAAGTTTATAGTAACAAAGAAGATCGTCCAACAGGTATATGCCCCAATATATAATTTTGAGCCTGAATTCGCAAAAGATCGACAGTAATATGTGGTTAATTGATATTTCAAGAACTGTAACAGCTTTAAATGAGAGACAAAATCTAGAACGGTAGCCGCAGAAGACGATACTTTGGTCGTTCTTACAGGGGAAAGCTCACAGTTGAACTTTTCTCTTGGCATTGATATTAATACTTAGAAACCTTTTAGATTAATGTTAGACAACACAGTTGGATAACAAATCGATTAAAGTAAAGCACAGTGAATTATCAGAAATGATAAAATCATAAAAATGGTGTCAAAAAGCAAATGCTTGAAGTTGAAGAATACATATTTTAAAAGACTAACATTGACACATTTCATTAGCAACTCCTTGTACACCTTTCATTGACCACAACCTCGTAAAAAAATGGAAACCACTGCTAATGTCCAAAAATATCAGCAAAAAAGAATACCATACCGGTTCAATGATTCCTCTGCCTCCTATAGCTACTTTCCCCCCCCCCCTCATTTATCACAAATCAAGTGTATCAAATATCAGTAATAAATAAATGGAAAACTATGAAAAATCTAACCAATGATCGAAACTACTGTTTTGTTCAACCACACCATTTTGAGAGAAGAACTAAGAAAACAATAAGGAAAACTATGGACGAAAGTCCAATTGCAACACCAAGAACAACCTTATTTGGCCCGTGATGATGCTCCTTGTTTTCACTTGTATCGTCTGCACTATCATCTTCATAATCTGAAGAGTCACTATCACCAGAAGACTCCTTAGAAGGAGGAGGTGACATAGGCAATCCATGCTTATCACAACGAGCAATCCCAAGCTTCATTTTTGATGACAAAACAGAATGGTTGTAACACAAATTGCTATTCCCACCAACCTTGAAACCAGCCAATTTCTTTATGAAACTAGCATTGAATGGTAAAACCCCATGAAGTTCATTGTTCTCGAGGTTCAAGACTTTCAAGCCTTTCAACTGTGAGAAAAACCTTGGGACAGTGCCATTTAACTGGTTATTACTCAGATCAACATGAACCAAGCCTGGAATAGCAGAAATCGAATCTGGGATTGAACCAGAAAATGAATTGGAAGCCAAAGATAGGTTTTTTAACGATATCAAGTCACCAAGCTCAGTGGGAATCTCCCCATTTAACCCATTTGATGAAAGATTCAAGTATTCAAGATCTTCAAGAAGTGTAAGGGAAGTTGGTATGTTTCCTTTGAGCTTGTTATCAGATAAATCAACATGGGTCAGGTTCAGATGCAAGTGCCGTGGAAGAGAACCGGTGAGATTAGCATGAGAAATGGTTACTGTTTTCAGCTTATGCATGTTCCCAAGGATTACATAAAGGCCGCTAGTGTTAACCGGAGTGAAAGAAACTGTGAGATCGGTTAAGTTAACGAAACGTGAGAGCCAGAGTCCGGTGAGGCGGCGGAGGGAGCGAATGCAGGTGAAGGAAGTGAGGGAAAGGGAAAGATCATAAGGGAAGCGAATAGGGGATGTGTGGCAGTTCGTGAAGGAAAGAGAATGGACGGAAGAGAGGGACTTGAGAGCTGTGAAAGAGAGGGAAAGGTCCGCGGAGCAGTTGGAAAGGTGGAGGGAAACGAGGTGGCGAAAGGGCTTAGAGCTGTCACAAACGGTGGCGTTGTGAGGGGAAGGTTGGATGCAAGGGTCTCTTGCGGTGGGAATGTTGAGGGATTCAAGTGCTTCAATTTGTTTAGGGTCTAGAGTAGAAGAGGAGGAAGAAGAAGAAGAAGAGGGAGTTTCAGTGGTGGGGGAAGGAGTAGGGGTAAGTTTAGAGGTGGCATTTGTGGTGGTGGTAGCGGCGGAGATGACGGCGGAGAGGAGGAGGAAGAGGAAGAGGAAGAGTGGTAGTGAGTTGAGGGATGGTGGTGGTGGTTTCATGGTAGAGACTAGAGAGCAAGGAGTCAGCTTTGGTGATGTTGGAACTTGGGAAGTGAAGTGAGAGAGGAAAAGACAGAACACAACACAACACAACAAATAAGTGGGGAGGGATTTTATTAACATCCAATACGAGATTTTTATGTTAGGCTTAATTATGGTTTTAGTCCTTATATTATACTAAAAATAAATATTTAATCCTTAAATTTTAATTTTACATAATTTAATCTTTTTACTTTTAGGTTTAAGTCACAATTTAGCCCCTAAACTATCATTTTTTTCATTTTACCCAAAAATATTTATTGACATCCAATAAAAAAGTGCCTTGTGTCACATTCTTATTGACAACAAAAGTTATAGTTGGATATCAAATTGAAATAAAAAATTTTAAGTATAAATGTGAGAAAATATGTATAATTCAGTAGCTAAATCATGAGACTTTTATAGTGTCATTAATAGATCCAATTAATAACATTATTAATTGTTACTATTAAGTGATAAAATATATATTTTTAAATATTAATCATTTAATTGACAAGTAATTTTAACTATACGATCGAATAATAACAAAAAAAAAGTAACTTCATCATTTTAATAGCATAAGCTAGTGATGTTATCAACTTATACCTCCCAAAGTCATTATAGAAATAAGGACCAAATTATGTTTGTAGTATAATAGATGTACTAAAACCAGAATTAACCCTTTATGTTGTTTACGGGTGTAGAAAACAAATACAATGCATGGGTCAAAGTTAGAATCTTTAAACTTTTTATGCAAGGTATTTCAGAAAGTATTTTTAAAAAACAAAATTAAATGCAGATGTCGGTTAAAAGGTATTTATAATATACTTTTCTTATAAGCTGTATTTTCGTGGAGTCCAGCTTCCAGCTATTTTCTGCCCTTTTCAGCCCCACTACCCTACAAAAGTGGTAATTTCCCTTGGGTCCATCCTTGTCTAAATTACAAGAAAAGAAAAAATAAAAAGAAGGTTCCACCCTTAGTTAACTTATAAGGACTTAAACCCTTTTTTACACATACTTGAAATTTTCTATAAATAAATTTTATTTTACAAATATTAGAAAAAAAAAAACTAGAATTAGAATGAATTTTCTTGTACAAAGAATAGGGTTTCATTTTAATGATAAAGTATACATGTAACCATATAATATAAAACCAATATTAGTTTTGCTTAGTTTAGAGATTTGGGTGTTATCATTGCACAAGGGATTCTTTTCTTTATAATTTACACTAGAATTTGATGTAACTTGCAATCCATTCTTAATCAAAGTGTTATCATTACAGAAGGCTTTTTTTGATGACGTGTCATTATTTCATACATAATCAGCATCAAATGTATTTAGGTACAATATTATATATCATAAACATTAGAACAGGTAAAATCTGCAGACTGATGTATTTTCATTTAATGTAAATTTCAATGAAATATGTATAGTTCATAGCATTGTTTACGAAAATTACACACTGCTAAGAATAAAATGGGTACAAACCGTTCAAAACTTAGTCAATAGACATGTTTCAGTCCACTTGCAATGATTTCAATTCTAAGAAACACATAATATCATCAACAATCAATGGAAATGCAGCTCTGTGACACGGTGGTGCTATCGGCGGTGCTGACAAACGGGTTGATCCGAACCCAAACAAGAGAGAAGACAGAAGCCAACAACACTGACCAAAGGACAACAATGGTTGGTGTCCTGTTTTGGCGTCCCATAAGACCTTTGAGGAATGGATAAAGATGGAGGATGACCCAGAAGGAAAAGAACACTTTGCCAAAGAGTGGTCCCCAAGCTTCGTACCCTTTGTTGAGGGCATCAGAGAATCCGGCAACGACACCAACCATGTTGACAATGAGGAGTGTTGTTGGAGGGATTAAAAGTGTAGTCCATTTCACAATGTAGAGCTCACCAAAATCTGCATCATCAGCTGCTTTGGCAGTGACAGTAAAGTTGGTGTCAATGCCTGCAAGCATTTTAAGGAAACCTTGGAAGACGGCAAAGAGATGCGCTGAAACGCCACCGATGACCCAAAACTGCTCGTTACGCCATAAGTCCTCGATGCTGACACCACTCCATCGGAGCTCGAGAACAGCGGTCACGATAATGGAGAGGAAAAGGCCAAGAAAGAGAACACTTGCCAGGTTTGAGAGCTGATCATCAAATTAGAAAATGTGAAGCAGTGTAAGCATATATATGATATTGAAAACTAAAAAAAGAATACGTGGATTACTAGCATTCATTACCGTTGGTATGATAAATTTTCCCGTGAGAAGACAGATTGCTGGTAGTGAACAATAGGCAATGAGTGGAAGGGATGTGAAAGGATAGACAATGGTGTTTATATATGCTAGTCTTTGAAGCCATTTAAGACGACCACCTCCAAAGCCATACCATAGAGGGCAATGCCTGCTTAGGAAAATTTCAACAGATCCAAGAGCCCATCGAAGAACCTGGTGCAACCGATCAGACAGATTGATGGGTGCTGATCCTTTGAATGCTGGCCTTAAGGGCATGCAGTAAATCGATCTCCATCCTCGGCAGTGCATTTTGAAGCCGGTTAAGATATCCTCAGTGACTGAACCATATATCCATCCAATCTGAGCAAAAATATAGAAAGTTTTAATGTTGTTCAAGGCCTCTATGCAGGGAAGAAAGGTCAATAAAGATATCAATTTTGGCAATATGATAGATAAGAATAAAAGTTCCAACCTCTTTCCCCCATGCAGTCTTCTCTTCATAGCCACAGCTGATGACATGAATTGCTTCCTTGATTAGTGTGGAAGAGTTGGCAGATTCAGCCACTCCTCCATTCTCCATTAGTGTAGATTCAATGAAGACTGAAGATAAGCCAAAAGTTTTCTCAAAGCTTGTTTGAGAGATCAACATTGATCTTTCATACTCATCATAATCTACATAAACAAAACCAGAGATATGTCAACAAGTCATGAGCTTAGTAAAGTATTAGTCTAACTATAATTTTCTGAAAGATTTTGGACTTACTGTCAATTTCCCTAAGGTTAAAGATGGCAGCATCAAGTTCTTCACGTTTTGCATCCCTATAAAGCTCTGATGGATCTTTAGGTTCCTTCTTGCCGGGGCAGCAACACGAGCAAGATGAGGAGGATGACTTGGGAAAACTTGGCATTGAAGGTGGACCATAGCCATAAAGTGCTTGCCTATTGAAAACACAACCTGTTCCCACATAAACTGGCCCTTGGATCCCATCAAGACCTTTCATGTTAACCTGAAGTTGAAATTTGGATGAATTGTCAGAACTCAAGAGGTTTAAAACTGTCACAAGCACTTAAGCAGAAAATTGGCTTTATCTTTGATCTTACATCAAAGAAAACTGTGTTCCGATTGGCATATCGATCACTCCTATCTATGCCATCAAATCTTTGAGGAAACTGCACATAGCATACATCTCGACCGACTTGTGGGTCCATCAAGAAGCACATTGCCTCCCTAACTGCCTTGCTATTGTTAACATAGTGGTCACAATCAAGATTGAGGATGAAGGGAGCATTTGTAAGAACTGCAGACACCCTAACCTGTAACAAGCTATTCATGTCAGTTGCAACTCAGAAAATATTTAATCTATCTTTATGAAAGTGGTATTGTATCATGTATAACCCACCAAAGCATTTTCAGCACCAGCCTTTTTGTGGTGTTGGTAGCCAGGTCTCTTCTCTCTAGAGACGTAAACCAGTCGGGGAAGTTCATTTCCTTCGATGTCACGAGCACCGCTATATCCAAGGAAAACCTGAATCATGCCAGGGTGATCACGCGGGTTATTTCCCGGCCAAGGAGTTCCATCTTGCATTGTCCATCCTTCTTCAGGTGTTTTCTGAGCCTTTGCAACTAAAGCATTGATTCGAATTTTGTACTCTTCATAATCTCTCTGTAACCAAATTTGGAAGGAAATTATTACAACATCAAAGTGCTATGGATATTCAAGAAATGTTGCTAAAGAAGCTCGAGGAACTTACTTTCATAGCTCTACGTTCTTTTACAAAAGAGGGCTGCACTTTATCTTTCAAGTAATCAATCTTCTGTGAGAAGTAAAACTCAGGTGCCCGTGGTTCAATGGAAAATTTTTTGCAGAATGGAACCCACTTTCTTGCAAAGTCGGCTGTTTCTACTAGAGATTCAAATGTCAGCATGGCCGCACCATCATCAGATATATAACAAGAGACCTTATCCACAGGGTAGTCCAAGGCAAGGATGGAAAGCACAGTATTGGCAGTAATCAATGGAGGCTCTTTCAATGGATCCACTGTACTCACGAAGAAGTCAACTGCAGCAAGTTCATTAGGTTCACCTTCTCTTTCATATCTGCCATGGTATCCAACAAGCTTAGTAACAATCCATATGTTACATTATTATGATACTAAATCAGCTGAAATAAGATAACTTATGTTATTAGCATCATTAATGGTATTGGTTACCTTGCAGATAGTCTGTCAATGTATGTTTCCCTGTTAACAGGATACCACTTAGGGAACTGATCCAACACCCA
This sequence comes from Gossypium longicalyx, assembly GCA_025698465.1. NCBI lineage: Eukaryota > Viridiplantae > Streptophyta > Magnoliopsida > Malvales > Malvaceae > Gossypium > Gossypium longicalyx. The sequence goes on from CM047004.1 coordinate 92,158,460, forward strand.
GGAAAAAGCAAACCAGATTTCACATATGACTGAAGTGAGCCACAGTCCAAAAGCACTGTCAACGGGGTTTGTTACTCGATAATGGAAGAAAAGACCGAGAATGATCAATCGCATAATGATCACGGTTCGGTATGGTGCAAGTCTGCTTTTCGGGATTGGAATTATAGTCGAGAGGGGCTGGGAAGCATCCGGTGCCCTGCAGATGCAAATATTACATATCAGTAACACATAACACAAACAAAAATCATTTCACTTAAATAGGCTCTTATCATTAATCTGCTTTGTATATTTCAAAATCAAGCAAGGCTTTTCTAATTAAATACTTACGGTTTATCTTCCATTTGTTGCTCAGGTGGGATTTCAGCCTCTCTTTCAACCTTAGTTGTTGCAGGCTTCTTCTTCTTGTTCTTCTTTTCTTTCCAACTTTCCACCCTGTTCTTCCAAATCGGATTCCCATTGTCTTCAGTCATTTCTACGATATTTTACGAGACGATTCGAGCTTTCAGAATTGAAGGAAGATTGAAAGAAAGAAACCAATAATATGGAAAGAAATTTATATTACATACCACTATCCAATGTAGACACACTGCTGATATGTCTTGCATGAATTCCAACATCCTGTATAAACCAACATGAATAACACAAAGCTCTCAATATCCCTCCTGGCTTTGACTGAACCTTTCAAAGGCAGCAAAAAACAATACCTGAGACTTGCTCAAATGTGCAGCCATTGTCGATTGATCGCCGGTGGCCTTCTCGACATCGTCCAATAGGTTTTCTGAGGTGTTCACAATAATCAGTCGTGCAATCAGTTTACAACTTCTCTATCTCTATCTTTTTCATGGGAAATCAAACAAGCACTTGACAAACACAAGATTTATAACAAAGATTTATCAAGAACCAAATGAAAACAAGTAAAAAACTAGCATCAAGAATTAAAATGAAATGTACCATCATATGGACTACCACAACGCAAACAAGCTTTTCGTCCTTCCTTAAGATCATACTCAAAACAACTCTTACAAATAGGGAAATTACATTCATGGCAAGCCACAAAGGGTTCACCATTAACATTCAACCCGACATGTTCACCACAAGTGTGGCAAACAGGAACCCCAGATTCCATCATTCTCAAAAACAGTACTTATCTTTCTCCTTCTTCTTCCTTGAGAAAAACCCAATGCTACAAACAATATGCTAACCAAAGGGTCTTTCCCTCTACTTATCTCTCAATACCTTTGTGTCTTGTTGTGTGTTTTTATATGAAAAAGAAAAACAACCAAACACAAGATATAAGTGCATGTTGGGCTAAGGGTGGAGATAGGCATGTTGTAATGGTGAAGAAAGGTTGAAAGGGAAGGCCGGTTGGTAGTGTAATGGAGGGTGGGTTGTTGGTGTCAATGTATTTGCAGAGAAATCTCTGACAAGCAAAGCTTACATTTTTTTTCTTTTTTCTAAGGGAAAAAGAAATTTAAAAAATTGCGGGAAGTTTAAGGAAGCCTTCGGTTGGGCAAGGTACATCTTTAACTAACTGGCATTTGCCTAAGCTGAAATTGTGCTATTAATCCTTGTACTATAAGTAACTTGTGAATTTAACCCATGTACTCTAATTTGATCAATTTTAGTCCCTATACTTTTCGGATTTTGAAATTTCGGTCTTAAACCAAATTGTAGCAGTTAAATTTGTTAACTCAAAATTCTGTTATTGGTCTAGTAAATTGTTGATTTAATTAATGTTATTCAATTTAATCATTTTTAGTTTTTATACTTTTCGAATTTTTAAATTTTACTCCTAAATCAAATGATAGCCATTAAATCTATTAATTAAAATAACATGATTTTTCTATGAGTAATATGATGAAACAACAAGCTGGCGTATTTACAGGGGCCGATGATCTTTAGGGCCTCAAAGAGTTTTTGAATTTTTTTTATTATATATTTTTTGAAAATTTTAATTAGCCCGCTCAAAATTTTTGAAATTCTCATTAAGCCTTTCAAATTTTTTTTGAAAGTTTTAGTTAAATATATAAAATTGTTTGAAAATTCTCATTAAAACCTTCAAAATGTTTAAAAATTTTAGTCAATCACCCCTCAAAAGAAAACTCAATGTTAAGATCCATCCTTACGTATTTATAACACATGTGATAATATATTTGCCGCATAAAATTTTGAAAATAACATAACTTAACAAATTTAACTGTCACTATTTTGTCAAGACCGGAATTTCAAAATTTGAAAAATAAATACATTAAAAATGATCAAATTAATGTCTATAGACTAAATCTGCAATTTACACATAGTATAATAACTAATAAATAATTTCACCCTTGTCTAAATGTATCACTGTTGAACCATAAATAATACGCCTCGCATTAATTTACTGTCTCATACATTTGGAGATTTCAAAAAATAGAAGAAAAATATCATATCTAGTAAGTTGAAAAGCAAAGATCATAAATTGGAAAAAGAAGCAAATAAACATTATTCAACTGGGTTTATAATCAACAAATTAAGATTATTATGATTTAAAAAATGAAAAAGAAAAGGTTAAAATAATGAGTCGGGAATGGAAGAGGAGTGACACCAAACCAAACATGTACCAAAATTTGGCCAGACCAGATTGTCCCTACCACATAGCTGTTGTCATGGACCTCTGTTTTCTGACATTGATTTTGCTACCCAAAATTGCATATTCTATTCAGCCTGATTGAAGACTTATATTTTTCAGTCAAATCCCGATCTTAATTTTCCTTCTATGCGTGATTTTTATATCTTAATCTGTTCATTTTTATTATTAATACTTTCCAATTTTTAAATTTTTTATCTTAATTAAATCATAATTTTAAATCTATTAAGTTAAATTATATTATTTTCAAGAGCAAACCCAATAATTTAGTATTGGAAGTCAAAATAAAATTATAAAAGTTTGGAGAAGTGAAGCTAAAAGTTTTGTTTTAAAAAGAGTTAAAATTAAACTATTTTTAATTGAGAGGGACTAAAATTATTATCATTCCATTCAAATAAGGGGCGAGTAGAAAGAGGGATCAGGCAGTGACCTGTCCCAAAATGAAAAATTTTTTATACAGTCAATGTAATTTTTAAAAAATTATAAATTAATATAATAGTAAAATTACACTTTAATCTTTAAATTTTTAATTAACATTGGCTCTCCGAATAATTTCTTGGCTTGGCCATTGGGTGCAAGACCCCGCCTACCTCCTAGCTACACCCTTAGCTATTTTCAACATCTTATACTACAAACATATGTTATGTGAGATTATTATTTTCATATAATATTCATAAAAACCAAGCTACTTTAATTAATAAGTTTAACGGTTATCATCTAAGTTAAACACTGAAAAATTCGAAAAGCATAAGAATTAATAATGATCAAATTGGAGAATAAAAATCAAATTTCAAATTTTAAAAAGTATAAAAGTAAAATTGCCTAATTCAAAATGCATGGGACTAAAACTAACCAAATTAGAGTATAAAAATTAAATCCACAACTTACACAAAGAGCAGAGTTTAACCTATTTTTATCGTGAGAGTCATGTTCAAATAATATTAAATAAATAAAAGACCCTTTAAGCAAAACAAATAAATGATTATATTTGTGTGGGTTACATAACCTTTGTTTATCATGCTACAATACTTATTTTTGCTTTCTAGTCCAATGCTAAGTTTAATGAAGTGAAAAGAGTCAGCTTACTTGTTCACAAGGGATGAAAGGTAAAAGGAATGAACTACTCCAAAATTTGCAGTATCAACTTTACATCAACACGGTAACAGCTATGGGATTATATTTGTTTCCTTTGTATTTTCTTCAACAAAGATAATACTCACCATAACCAACTATTTCAAGCTTACATAATTTCCTAGTGCTCCCGATGCCATGTCAATCTTTGGTAACAACATACTCCAGAAACAGTAATAAATGGCAAACCTCACGTGATGATACCGCAGCTTTAGTTTAGGAAACAGTGTAGACCTTCACAAGTTTAGTTGTGTCACAGACAACGAGGTTGTCCGATTCAGCTGGAGTTGTACAGAGCCAATTTACCTGGCAACAAAAGCGGTTAAAAACGAGAAGCTTCGAAGAGAAATTGAACATATACAGTACATGAAGCAATGAGATTCACCTTTTTGGTTAAATTGATATTCAAATGTAGCAGCTCGTTGGTATCTCCTGTTTGCCATGAATCGAGACACCTAGAGCAATCCCAGACTTTGACTAACTTATCGTTTCCACCTGATACAAGGAACTTCCCCTTCTCTCCAAACAACGAAAATGTCACGCAAGACACAGCAGCAGTATGACCACCTAAAGAGTAATCTAAATGCAACCATTTTCTTCCATTTTCATCGGGAACTCCACCGTCACTTCCTTTGGACTGAGTTCCTTTTCGGGATTTCGTGGAACTTTTAGGTTTTGTGGCTGGAAGTTCTGATTCCGTATTAATCACATCAATAACACCATCACCCCTTGCCACAACACATATCTTGCCTATTTTGTCCAACATATCAACATCTGGAACTTTTACCGAGTGAACAAAAGCTGGATTTAAACATTGCCCAGCATTACTACCACTACGCATGTCGGGCAGGCCTGCAGTGAAGGGGCAAAAATACGAGAATTGAACATGCACTAGCCTTGTGTTTGTCTAGAATAATCACAATGAGCAAAGATGCACCAGCTTAAGTTCATTATCAATGATATTATAAAAATGCTGTAGATATGACACATTTAATATTTGAAGAACCTCCATAAAACCACGAAACAAAGAATTTTTAAGACATATATACCAAAATCCACAATTTTGGATGGGCGCCCTTTTGAGAAGTCCCATATGATAAACTTCGAATCAAGACCTCCGGTAACGACTGCCACATTAAAATAGAGTAAAAATATTATGAACCGTCATTCAAATAGAATAACTGTAATGGACAGCTAAGAGAAAACGAAGTTAGAGATTTTAAGGAGTACTATAAAACCTTAAAGACCTACTTTCCCAAGGTCTCCAAGGAATGAACTGAACACTGCTGCAAATCTGTGATGTGTTAAGGCGAGAAAGATATGAAAAAAGGATAAAGATTCAAGCTAACTCCAACCAGAAATGAATAGCTAACCACCTTCTAATCCCCCCATTTCGGATCACCATAATAACAAGTCAATAAAAGTCTCACTGTAAAAACGAGGGCTCGAAAGGAAACTTTCCAGAAATGAAATATAGAGCCAGGAAATTTCAGTTCATAAATCACAGGACATAAAATTATCATACACAATAGGAACAGGCTAATGGCTTAAAGAGTAAGGATACACTCGTATGTCCGGCTCTCAATGTCTTGAAAATACATTTCTGATGAATGTCAATGATCTGCAACATATATGACCATACAAGGTTAAAATGTTAAAATTCAAACAATATCTATCTAGAAAACAAAACTACAAACCTGCAAGTATGACATTAGATATATTATTCATTGATAGTTTTAACATTATCAGTTAAATAAACCAACAAATAAATTCTTCATGGCAATAATAATTTATATTACTAGCATAAGACAGACCATTAAACTAATGAAAATCGAATTACCTTAATCTCACCGCCATCATCCGCAGATGCAAGGAAAGATGATCTGGAATTACAAGTAACCTGCATAAACATAAAAAAATATAATATACCAACACATACTAAACTTTACAAATTCATAATCTAAAGCACCTTTAAATTTCTTTCCCAAAGAATCTCAAATTTCTACCTGATTTATCTCCTCTTTATTATAGTTATAGCTCTCCAAAGGCTTCCATGAGTTATCTGCTAACTATAAACGAACAATTTATAAGCAAATTTCAAATGTAATCAAAACGAAAGCAGTCATAGGAATATAAAATTACCATATTCACATCAAAGGACTTGACCTCATTTCCAGTGGAAACATAGATGATATTCTCATTTCCTGCATTTGATGCCAAGAATAAATAATAATAAGTAATTAAAAGAAAAATCAATTAGAAATGCATTAAGAATTTTTTTTTAAATGATAGAAAATGACCTGAGTTGAAGCAAAGGGATGAAATTGGTTCATTGCTAACATCCATAACAAATTTCACATCTTTGCATCGCGTATCAAACCAACAAATGCAACCATCCTAATTTAAAAATTAATTTTTGTAATATTATTAAAACAGACAAGCTTCAGTGAAAATTGAAACTCGAAGAAGGAGATTAAGAAGAAGAGTGTAGGGGTTACTTCGCCGGAAGTGGCGACAAGGCCGGGCTTGTCACGTGAGGCGATACAGCAAGTAGCGGTGGCCTTGTGACCTCTCAATCGTCTTGGCTCCGCCATCTGCGGCGCTTCTCCGCCTTCGACTTTGTCTCGCCGGTTTCCTTTCTCTCGTTTTGCGTTTCTAATGGGCTGTGGCTTTGCGTTTTGATTTTCTGGGAAGTCAGTTCAGCAGTGAACAATAGTGGCTTAACGGTCCACTGTCAAGCTAGGTTGGGCTTGAGCATGAGCCCACATTAAGCCCAGTTTCTTATTCTTAAAGAAAAGGGTTAATTTCACTTTACACCCCCAAACTATGACCAGGATTCTAAATCGCTCTAGAATTCAAAATGTTCTAATTGAGTCCTCTAAATATTAATTTCATATCAATCAAGTCCTTTTAGCCTAGCATTAGCATAGGTGTGAAGTGCTAGTTTTTTATCTGACATGTAGCATATTTAAAATGATCATATCAAATTTTAAACATATATATAAACCTAGTACATGGATAGCTTTCGATTCAACATGTTAAAAACAAAATTACCACTAAAATTAGAAGAATTATTTATTCTTTTAAATAGAATTTATTAAATTTTTGTACAAATTTTAATTTATCTTTTATTAAACAAATATATCATAAAGCAGCGGATTGATTTTTCAAAAAAGAAATTAATTAAATTTATTGAAAATTGATGATAATAATAATAAGAAGAAGAAAATTTTATTTTAAAATTGTAAAAATGATGATATAAAAAATTAGAATTAATCTATACATCCTCAAACTATAACTTTCATTCTAAATTAGTTTTCAAACTTTAAAATGTTCTAATTGCATCCCTAAACATTCTTACTGGAATTTTCATTATAACATCGATAGTTTGAAGTTTAGGGATCAATTTAGAATGGAGATCATATTTCGAGGATGCCTGGTGCAAATGTGCAATTAACTCAAAAAAACTATCTATAATATATATAAAAGCACAAGTTAGAAAAAATTCTTTTATTTTCTATCATATTACTAAATTAGCTTTAAAAATAATTATAATTTAATTTAAAATTATTAGTTAAAAATTTTGCGCTAATTTTAAAAATAAAATTATTAGTTGAATATAACTTTAAACATAAAATATAAGAAAAATTGTGATAATTGTAATTAGTTAAAAAATTTGACCAAAAAAAGTTGTGTTAATATTAGTGTTTTTAAAAAATAAAAAAATTGTGTGAATTTTGTTTATGTAAAATAGAGTTATTACTTGAATAGGACTCTAAGAATAAAAAAAAATTGTGATAAATATAATTATAATTAAATTTATAATTATTAGTTAAAAAATTTAGCATAAAAAAGTTGTGTTAATTTTTTTTTAAAATTACACTAAATTTATTGATGTAAAATAAAGTTATTACTTGTATACAACTGTAAGTATCTTAATTATCACTTAATTAATATTACAGTTATATATCAATTAAAATTTAAGTTTAGCTTTATAAATAGTGTTAGACATATTCAATTAAGGAACATCTAAAAAAATTACTGATAAAAAAATAGAGATCATTAGTATCAATAAGTTAAAATTATATAAAAAAAGAATGAAGCATTAAAACAATAATTGTTCGAGGAAATAAAAATGTCATAAAAGACAAAAGTTGACAAAAGTTGCAGTCTCGATTACAATGAACAAAGAAAGTAGTTGAGAGCCTTAGTTATGTGCCAAACTAAAGACAAACAATCTAAACTTCATGACAAAGAAGAGAGCTTTCATTGCTTGAGTAAAGCTTCCTCACTTAAACTAAAAACAAAAAAAAAACCTGGAAACGATAATACGACCTTCTCAATCAACAACACTTTTGATCTTTAATCATAATGTGGTAAGATTTTAAACAATTTTTTATTGTCGTGGTAGAGGAAACATCTCTAACTTAAAAAACTTTCGAACAAATCAAAATCCCATAAATATAAAAATAAACCAAAAATTACTAAAAATAATCAACTAGTTAACCTTTCCGATATAGAACTTGACTTTATAATGAAAAATAATTCAATACTAATTTGTATTTACAATAAAACAATTGACTAAATAAAGTAGTAGCTATGGATTAGGCAAGACATGCCTAGTTTCATTGCTTTTGACTTAATCACCACCCACTTCTCTATTTATTTATTTGAATCGTAACTATATAGCAAATAACATATTATTATGAATAAATTAAAATATTTAGGTTTTGGGCATCATTCCCTTGTTTCCTCGCAATAACACCGAGAATGATCTTTGCATGTGACCCCAAATTTGGCCCTACCATAAACTTGTCACTACCCTATTAAAAGTTTTTATTTTTGCTAATGTCGTTTCTTTTTTTGAATGATTCCACCAATGCCCTCTCCTCTGTTAACCCCAACCAGCAGCTTGATGTAGATAGGCCTTTGCAGTTTCTAACATGGCAGCAATAAAGTTTATTACACAACATCTCTGCTTGAATCAAACAAAAAGTTGACCAAACATGTCAGAAGCAAAAAAAAAAAAAAAACCCTCCTCATGTTTTTGTTCATACCAAAAGACAAAAACCCAATTTCGATTCATTTAATGGGTGGTACGTAAGTTGTATGGTTAGTTCTAACATGTGATATACCTTTCTTCTCCTAAACCTCTGGCGAAGTAAAAAAATTGTTCTGGGGAGTTAGAAATGATGAACAAATCTTTTGGGTGTGGATTTAGAGAGAGGCGTGGGTCAAAATGTGAAATGAGTTGAACGTGAAGAAAAAAAAAGGGAAAAAGTAAGGAATTGCATGCCTGAGGAATTAACAGTGAAAACACTGTTTTCTTCCAACAGGTAGTATAATTACTATATAGAAAAATGATTAAAAATAAATGAGAAGTTTCTTGGATGCTTTCAGAAAACCGGATTTTTTTTTTTTTATGTTAAGATTTTCAATAAAATATGATTTTTGGATTATATTATTTTTAAGAAAGTAATTGTTATGCAGATAAAATTATATTTGGTATATATGAATATGATTGATTAGTTAAACAATTTATTAGGAATGTTTTTGAAATTTTTCCATTAAATAAAAAATAAATTTTATGAATTTTAATATTTGAGTGATACTTATTAGGCATAAATATTAAATTTATATATTAATTTTATTTTAATGTGTAATTTAACACATAAAACTTTTTTTTTTGCTAGCGATAAATAAAATAAAATTACATCAAATCAAATGCTCAAAAGTGCCACATGTTTTGTCTTATTGAAGAACCTCTAATGCATCATTAGGAGGCACATCGAAAATATGTAAACTTGATTGCCATGCTAAACTGAACTTAGCCAGTTGATTCGCAATTAAGTTGCAATCTATAGATACATATTTGTTCTTTCACTGTCCTTCAGAATTCATAATCTGTTGAACCCTTCTAAGCAAGGTAATACTTGAATATTTCAACCTCTTAACAGTCAAGGCTTTAATCACCTCTAAATTATCCGTCTGAATTGTGGTCCGTTTGTAATCTTTATTTAACAAAATGATAAACTTATCCAGAATGTCTCATAGTTATGTCTCAAAAATTGTATATCTGCCCAGATAACAATTATATCTCAAAATACAGTTACCAACCGGATCGCGTATCAAACCACCAACAAAAGCACTCCCGATGTCTCTAGCCACTGCACCACCAAAGAGCAAATGAACTCTCGTTCCTTCGAAGTGCATTTGATCAACCAAATTTAGGGAGTTGATCTTGCATCCATTAAGGCATGGCCAATTGTTGTGCTAAGAGAAGTTTTGACAATTTCATAAGCTGACCAAGTAGCGTTCTGGAAGATTAAGAGATTCATATTCTTCTAAATTCGTCAAGTGAGACACCACCAAGTAACTCTCCGTTTCTGCAACCTCATGACAACAAAGATTAGAAGAAAACTAAACCTGAAAAGAACCATAAAAGAAGATGTGTTGCTGTTCAACTGGAACCATAAAATGAATCGTAATTGAGGGGTAGTAATTATATTATCAGAAAATTTAATATATTTTTCATCGTACCAAGTAGATTCTATACATCCACATATCTTTCTCCTTCACGTGAAAGTTTCTTGGTCTTTACTCTAACAATCATGCCTCATGATTTTTCTTTTGATCTTATATGTTACTACAAAATACTAAATGTTGGGGCAAAATGTGGAGGAGCCTTGGAATTGGAAGTTTCCCCATTGCAAGGATAAAAAATGAAAACGTACGATTTTGTGTGTGTGTGTGTGTTTTTTTTTTTTTGTCATTGAAGTTAATGTAATTCAAAGCCATATTTTTGAAACACTACAATTTCTTGAGATAACCCCATCAAGCTTGAATTTGAATTCTAAAAATGTTTATCATATCCATAATTAAAACAAAACAACTAAAATTAAGTAATTAACCTTGGTTATTAAGAACATACTAATTAGTAATTACATGCTACATAAGAACATACTAATTAGTAATTACATGCTGCGAAAAAGAAAAAAGAAAAAATACAACGTCAATAGTCATGGAGACAAGTTTATAATTAGTAGCAGTAACAAATACTGATAATTATCTGACAGTGCAAGCGACAGCATAAGCCCATGATTTAAGATGTTCTTTCATGGCGAAACCATCGTTTGAAGGAGGCATTTTCATGATATAATGTCGGCTATCAAAGCTTTTATACCCATATGTTCCTTCAGAAAACGAAGACTCGGAATCCAAGTTACCATAGAACCCCAAATCAAGTTCTCCCAGCACTTTTCTCTTGCTTCGTTTCCTCCTCCGCCGCCGCCTCTTCCTCCTCTCCGCGGGCTTCTCCGTTGCCTTCGCGAATGGCTGAACCACTCGCTGCTGGTCGGTGACGACGGCGATTTCGCCGCAGTTGGGACACCTCGGAACTGGAATCTCAGAGCCAGGGACAGATGCTGCTGCCTCGTGAAGAAGAATGTCGGGTTTGGGTGGTTTTTGTTCGTCAGCAGTATCGACGTCGACGGAAGGTGCGGTGGGGGGAGGGTTGAGCTTGTGGTGGAGTGGTGTTAAAGTGAGCACATTGTTGAAAAACCATAGATAGTCAAAGCTCTCCATGACTCTCTTTGAACCATCCATGAGAAAAGGGACCCGAAGATGTAAAAAACAAGACTTTATTATAAACACGGATAAAACAGAGGGGGAGTACTAGAAGCTACTGCACTTTTATTTTTAGGTTTAATCCTTCCCTCGGTCGTTATACTCTTGAGAATTTTAATATTTGATTAGGAATTTAGTCTCTCTTTGCAAAAATTTAATTTTAACTGATAACATTATTAACTAAATTATTTTAAATTTGAATTTTTTTTATCAATTGTACTTTAATTTTTAAAATTAAAAATTTGAGTATTAAAATATCAAATATACAAATCTAATGAAAATTCACTAGCACCCTTATTAATTGAATTTTAATTTTCAAATTAGACAAGTAGATCAATTAAATTATTAGAAACTAAAGTAAAAAAAGATTAAATTTTTAAATTCTAAAGAATACAAGACTGAAAGCATAATTAAACCTTTATGTTATTTTTTTCTGATATTTTTTTATATTTATTTTACGATTTATGTTTAAGTTTAACTGTACTCTATCGAATTACAAAATTAGTATCTTGACATGACAAAGATTTAACCATTTCCATTTGTTGCGAGATTTATGTATATTCATATTATATTTATTTACTATAATTATAACTGAAATATTATTATTATAAAATTTGGTAGGTTAATAAATATTAATATATGAATTAGAAATCATTTGGAGTACGAGATTTGCGGGGCAAAACAATGAAGGGTAGTTTTGGTAACGTGAGGAAGAAACTGAACGCTTAAGTCAGTGGGTGGCTATTTGGGGATTTGAAAAAAGGAAAGTATATAGTATATTCATGGGAGAAGGAAATAAATTAGGCAACGGTCGAAACCAATGTGAACGAATATAATTATTCAATTATTCAATCATTTTTTCTATTTATTATTCAAACCTTTTTCACTTTACTTCTTTTTTCTAAAAAGAAAAAAAAAAAGGGAGGGGTTTTAGGGAAAAAGTTGAAAAATGATTACAATAATTTTAAAGCCAAATTTTAATTTTCTCGAACCAAAAAATTAAAGTCTTTTCGTAAGTTAGGAAGTAAGTTTTGCTTCCTCTTAAATTAAAAAAAAATACTAAAAATTAATTTCATATTTAGATATTTAAAGTCTATTATTTTGATAATTTAAAATTTAAGTTATTTTCAGTTACGAATCATTTAAGATTTAAATTAATTTAAGTTCGAATTAGTAAAATTTTGAATTTAGATGAATATTATTAAAATTTTGAATAAGAGTTCAACAGGTAAACTTTCAAAATTCCGTAGAATTGCAATAAAAGAATGACATACTTATGTGTGAATTGCAATTAATAACTGCATTAAGCACTACTAGCTTTTTTGTTTTCATGTCTGCCTAATTCGAAGCATAAAAAAGAACATGCTGTAAAAGTAATTTAAACAAACTATTTACTAATATCTCGAATCTAGCTACATCAAACTTAAACAAACGTAGATGATGATGATGATGATGGTATAGCTTCCCTAAACGCGTTGCATGGTTGAATTGCGGGGCAAATCTCCTTTGGCAGTGAGCTAGGCATCGCATCGCATATCGCCCACCACATGGCATGCCAACATGCAATGTAACCGAGTTTTAGTTGCCTTCCAAAGGAGATTCACCCAGTAATGCACCCATGCATTTTTCCATCTTTAGCTTTGAAACCAAATACATCCATGCATTTCACTTTGCGGATGCACTGTTTAAACCCTTATGGCCTATATATATTGTTGGTGAAGAGCTAGCATGACTTGAAAATGAGTACGGTCTCGTATTTTTTCCAGTATAAAACAGTATATTCGAGGCACATCCAATTTGTTTCTAAACGAAAGTGGTCCTGATCTCCTCTCTCCCTTTTGATTCCATTGGCAATGGCATCATCCTTTATAGATTTCACAAAAGTTAACTTCCCTCTCTAACCCCAAATTTCACTCATCAAATGTTCAAATATGTGCCCAACTTCATCCTCAAATTTCAGTGTAGATACCTGTTTTTGGTTATTAATATTTTTGTTAATAATATTGTTAGTGGTTGATGTTCCCTACAAGATGATCCCTTGAAAACTACACTCCATGCTGATAAGACTGTGGAGTTAATGATTACGAAGTGTAAGTGTTTATTCTCTTTTTTTTTTTATTAATTCGTGTAAATTAAATTTAAAATTGTAAGAGGCATTCTCTTTAATAAAATAAGTATAACTTTCACGAAACTATCATTATAGGCATTATTTTTATAATTTCTCTTCCAGAGGTGGATCTTCATTAGGGCCTAGGCCCCTCTAAAGTTTTTGAAAATGTTAGTTATACTCTTAAAATTTTTTAAAAATTATTATTAAACTTTTGAACATTTTTAAAAATTTCAATTAGACTCTTATTTTTTATAAATTTTCATAAAACCTCAAGATTTTGAAAATTTTAATTAGATCTATCAAAATTTTTGAAAATTCTCACTAAAACCCATAAAGTTTTTAAAAATTTTAGTTAGCCCCCTCCCCTAAAACTTAATTGCAAGATCCACTACTATTCTCTTCTATTATTTGCTACTAGAAACGTGAATGTGATTTCCTTCACTCTTATTACCTATTATTCATACTGCGTTCTTATGAATTAACTTGCATCTCTCTCACATTCTATAAATATGTCACTTATTTTATAACCATCCTTTTAATAAATGTCTTGGAATAGATATAAATAGTGGTTCAAAGATTTCATTTAGTCTTTTGACGAATTCTCTTTGCACATTTCTCTAAACAATTATAACAACTATCGTAGTTTTCACCTTTCTTATCCACTTATTGCTTCCATCACCATTTCCTTCCATCTCTTGTTTTTAGGGTCCGCTCCAATTTTTTCTCCGTTATCTTTCTTTCTTCAATACTTTATTTTATTAAATTATAACGTCTCCTCACCTTATAACAAAATAATCCTTTGCACATACTAGGCCACATTGATGAATAACACTAGATTATAATCAAATTGGTTGATCTTGTTTTAACTATTTAGTTGTCACTTTGTCTTCATATCTACGTATTCTTGCCTTTAAAGAAAAAGGAAGGCAAATCAACATTTGGTGTAAGCGCTTTGAACTTGCCTTGGAGATTGATGAATGGGACGAGAATACCGAAAACTATGTTTGGTAACTGAGAAAACAAATGAAAAAGAGAAGGAAAAGAGTAATGAGAAAGTGAAGGGAAAGAGATGAAGTATAATTGAGGAAGCAAAAGTAGTACCTATATCGTTACAAGACACATTATTTATACAAAGTTATGTAGCTGATAAACATCAGTAAAGTGAACCTGTTGCACTAATTAACTAGCAGAAGTTATAAGCAACTGCTTAACAGTCTAACTAACCTGCGAACAGCTAACCACCACTGATAGTCTAATAGAGTGGTCCAGAATTCAAACAGATGCATGCAATAGGTAGTGGAATTCCAAATGTAGCTGAAATGAAAGCTTTAGATTTTCTGAACACTAAAGTCTACCAAAAGATATCTATCAATAAAAAAAATGAAAAAGAAAGTTTAATAAAGCACATTCCAAGATATCCCAGTACAGTTAATCTCGCTCTCTATTTGCCATGAAAGCACATTCCAGAAAGATTTAACACTATGCTCTTTCCTTGTCATATCCTTGTCTTGTTCTTATCTTGGTCACTTGTGGTTCATTTGCCTTTCGCCGCTCCTTTTTTTTTGTTCTTTTGTTTAGCAATAAAGGTTTTTGTATAAATTTGCGCTATGCTCATCTTTGTTAAAAAAAAGCATGTAGCTAGTCTACCTTGCTGATCTTGTATTATTAGGTCCAATATCACGAAAAGGTTTTGGTCTAGACAGTTCTGACATCCATCAACTAACAAATGTTAACACAGCCACAGGATCATAATCTAGTAGGTTCACCTTTTGATTTAGGGTTTTAGAGTTGAAGTATCAGCAGAGTCATTGCATCTTTATTTAATAGTTATTGATTTATTCAAATCTGGTTTTAAAAAAAATCTTTATCAATAAAGAAAGGGTAAATTATTATAAAAATAGTCACTTTTGTTTATCTTAATATTACATTTTAATTTAAATGAATTTTAAATGCCAACTTGAATATCGTGACAGTCCAATTTAAATTTATTTAATTAAAAAGTAATTTTTATCCGAGTAATTAAACATTAAAATTGACATTTAAAATTCATTTAGACTGCATAATTCTCCTTATTTCAATAATTAAATTAAGATTTTATTGTAATGCATAAAAAAAACTTTAAAGAAAGTCAATTTCTATTTTTCCATACATATTTTTATAACAATTTCATCATTAGCCTTATCACTCCCAGACTCTAATGCTTCTTAGTTGGTTTTGGGGCAAATAACTATATGCATCAAATCAATTTTAGTTTATTATTATTATTATTATTTTAGCTCAAATCTCGATTATTTTAAATTCATGCATTATACAACTATACAAATTAAATCCGTATGTGAATTAATATTACATTTTGGGAATGTTGTAAACACTTTTGGACAATGGTTCAATGTTAAGGTTCATGATTCATTTCAAGTTGATGGATGGAGTTTAAATTTATGGTATTTCATTTTAAGCCAGTGACGAAATTAAGGTGGCTGACAGGGCCTCGATTCTTTAAAATAGAAAAAAAATTTATTTAATTTTTTTATAATTTATGAAAATTTAAATTGGTAATGATAATATTACACTTTGACTTTCAAAAAATGATAAAAATTTAATTTAATCATTTAAAAATTATAAAAATATAAGTTATTAAAATGGTGAAATTATATTTTTACGGCCGTAAAAATATACAGTATAATTCCACCCAACAAAATTTCTTGATTCGCCCCGTTTTAAGCCCCCTTCACTCCTCTAAGGGTCACACGGCTCACAAGAATTTGCAGGAGACCCAATTTACCATAAAGAGAAGCATCGAATATTTGTTTCCCTTTTGTCCCAATAATGATTATTAGGCACCCTTTCAGAAGAAGAAAAAAGTAGGAGAAAAGGAAAAGTTAATGGTCATAGAGCATAGACAAGGAAGATCCAGTGGCATGTTCCATTACCTATATCTATGATACGATTTTGTGTTCTTTATGGGAGGGATGAAGGAACAATTTCTGTTGGTGCTAGCTACATGTTTTTACGTGCATGCATGTCAACATTTTTTCACCATAAGTAATATGATCATTTGTGTAAGTATTGCAACATAAATAAGGAGAAATGGCATCACTTTTATAAAGAAAAGAAAAATAAAAGATACATAAGCAAATTAGGACCACGATCCCATGAGGGGGAAATGTCATCTCTTGGCATATGCCAATTTTTTCACTGGCATATACTAAATTAGAAACTAAATCATATAGTATGCTTAGCACTCTATAAATAGAACTCTGCTCTTGAATCTCTGTAACCTGGTCAAGGAAATCAAAACATATCCGTATGTGGAGTTGAGGAATTACAGAGCATGTCTCCTTTAGCAGAAATGTTTATGCTCTTGCATATGAATTCGATTTTGCCAAAGGAGATTTGCCCTGCCATTCACTCACACAATCATCTCATTCTCCTAATCAATAGCTCTTTTGCAGTAAATGCAGGCTCCACCTTCATATAGCAGCTAGCTTCCGCTAAACCGATGACACGGAAGGCTTTGTTTTCAGGCATTGCTCAACTCCTTTAGTCAAAATGCCTGCAGCTGATCAATGTGGGAGATAAGTGTACTAAGTTTTCAGCTGGTGAGTAATCATTGGGAGACTGTTACATAGCCAGTAATATGCACAACAAGATTGATAATGTATAATTATGTGATGGCTTTGTAAGACATGTAAGTTCAAGCAGAGTATATCATGGAAAATATTCCATAGATTTGGTGCAACAATATGTGGCTCTTGCTTTTATAAGTCTATATATATTTCAGTGATAGAAGAGGTAAAAATGTAAAGTCATCCTTTAAATTGGAAGCTAGACAGTTGTTTAGCCTTCTGAACAGAGGAGACAGAGGAAGATAACAGTAAGGGTCTGAAATGTATATACTTCTAATGTTAAGAGAAAACAATACAGTGTTCAATATTTGCTGTCAAGGGTTGCCTCAGACAGTTTCCTAGTATGTTTTCAACATTGTCTTCAATGAAGTTTTAAAGGGGTCCTCAATAGAGGGATGCAATCAAGCATATTTAACTTTTTCGGGGTTTATTTAAAAATTTTAATATTTAAAGGATTTAATGAAAATTTTCAAAAGTTTTGATAAATCTGATTAAAACTTTTTAATGAGAATTTATAAATCCAATAAATTTAACTCGTTCATCAAATAGCTTAGATCAACTTTTCACTAAAAACTTTCTTCTTTAAATGTTTAGTTGTAAAGTAATCAACAATAATAATTTACTTGCAAATTTTGCACTCAAATAAAATTTCCTTTAAGAACAAATAAAGTGCTCTTGCAATCTCTCCTTCAAAAAGTCAAAAATATAAATCTTTAAACCGCGTAATTTCTGAAAGAGTAAGCGTGATATAAATTATATAAATTTCTTATCATATATGATTGTAAATACCAATATAAAATAAAAAGTCAAATCAAAAAGTCAAATGTAAATAAATGCACATAAGATGAATAATGAAAATGTTAAAATTGTTTATAGTTAATTCCAACTAATTCCTTAAGCCAATAATAATAAGGGATCGAAAATAAATAAGTAAAGGGATTAAATATCAAATTTGATGATATTACAATAATTAAAATCATAATTTGACACCTTAAATTTGTGAATATCAAAATTGTGAATGCTACTATTTAGGCTAGCGACAGGGTGTCATCCGGCTCACCCCTCATTATACATATACATACATCCATGTAGTGCTCCTTTTCCCGGCTGGTAGACATTGAACAGCAATAATGCTGCAGAACCGGAATTACCGGACAAATCTCCATTGGCGGAGAACACACTGCAATTTTCCATACAGCTGATGCCTGATGAATGGAGCCATATACAATGGCTGCCTGCTACTGAAGATTTTGCCCTGTAATATCTCAACTGCAGCTGAAATTTGCAGATATAGATGAATCCCATCAGGCTCCTTATTTATGCCCTTTCCATATCCATATATATTCTGATATTCATATTCATGATTTTGTAGTGCTTGACGTACGAATATCCTAGGCACAAACTCATTTCAATGTTTTCCACCAACTTTATTCCTTACCCCCCAAATGTCTGAAATTTGATCTCATGACAGCAAAAAAAGTACTACATTGCATGTAAATACATGGTTGGGTTTAAAAATTGTTATAAGTTTTTTAATAAAACACATGTAAATACTATTAGGCATGGGTTGTGCAACCACATCGAGGAAGATAGGTTGGCATCTAGCCACTGAACCGGATCAATCATGGGAATTGATAGACAATGAAACGTAGCAAGGATATGACTCCAAATCTGTGATAGTGACATGGAAATCCCAGAACAAATGTTGAATACTCTCCCCTAGATTAGAGCATAATGGGCACTAATCAAGTACAGCTAAGCCTCTTCGGCTCAGAACCTGATTCATGGGAGAGATTTCAACCCACATTTCCACAGAAAGACTTTCAATTTAGAAGGAAGTTTGGCTTTCCATGCAGGCGTCCAGAGCTCCTTAGCGTTGTTGGAATTTATAGGAGGAGAATCGAGGGCAAGAGAGTTAGCAGTGGATAAAGAGAAAATGCCCAATTTAAAGGGACTCCAACAAAAAGAATCTGAACAAGAAGCGGGTCGAGATATAGGGGTACTCAAAAAGGAGTCCAAAAATTCCCGGAGGGTTGTATAGAGACGCAAGAGGGGCCTTATGCAACCCGACCCTCTCTCACCTGCTCAAAGGTCCAAGTGCTTTCCAAAGCTCTCAGGGGCCCTTGGACAAAACTTTTCAAGGTCCAAGCCCAGACCAGTTATCATTCCGGAAGTTAACAATCGTGCCATCCCGTACCACCCATCTCATACCAGCTTCCAGCAGAAGACTAACCTTTCTAAGCGAGCTCCAGGTAAAGGACGTATTAGTCAAGCGAAGGGGGTTACGAGGGGTACTTGGCGACAAGCGTTTTCGCCCAGAGATTATCCTTCTCGTGGATGAATTGCCACCCCAACTTAGCAAGAAGGGTTGGTTTTTTGGTTTAGCAGGAGTGTCAATTCCCCATTCAGCCTTGGGAAGTGTAACAGTTTCCCACCTAACCAGATGCATTTTCTTTGAATGCTCACTGCCACCTCATAAAAAATTTCTATTAATAAGATCCAGTTTGCTGAGTATGCCTCTGCGAAGCATGCGACATTACATAAAGTAATTAGGGATTGTAGCAGCTGTGGACTGAATAAGTACAAGTCTGCTAGCCGGGAACTCTATAGTTATAAACACATTAGATATATATCAAAATAATCCTAACTATAGATATAGCCAAAGGAAATTTTTTTAATTGTACACTCGTAACGTTGCTCAGCAAAACCCTGCCAAGATGTTTACCTAGCCAAAGAACCTCATCAAGCAAGCAAACCCCAACAAGAGAACAAATATTGGCCTCCATCTATACACCACATAAGTCAATTGTCATGCAGACTAGAAGGCCCTGAGAAGACAACATGTAACTCGTTAATGATGTCCAAATACAAACACAAAAGCCCACAATGACTTAACTTCTAAACTTCCATACACAAACACTTGACATTGAGTATATGTAAAGAGTACTAGGAGAACATTCCCCAAAGAACCCAAGATTTCTTGTAATCTCTAAATGAGTTTTCGCACAACCACTATGTGAACTGTCGTCATCCTGTCGTATTGTATCAACAAATTTCAAGAATGAGCACCAAATAAAAGATTAAGTAAAGGTTTTAGGCTTCTTAGCCCCTTGTTTTGGCTAAACAACTGTTATTAATCAGCTTTCGTGACTCCTTATTCAACAAGATAATAGGGAGAAACATCTTCAACATCTAGACCAAAAAAAGCAAATTGTTAGGAAGATGCACAAACAAAAACAAGTGGAAAGATAGGGTTTCAAGATAATAATAATAATAAAATCGTATATTCATATTATTATCCATTTTTAATACATTAATGAACAAACAAAAAAACTAATAAAGAGTGATTTAAGGAGTGGGATGCAAGTGAACTGCAAAGCCATGGAGCTGCTAAAATCCAAGGGTGAATTCCCTTTTCACCTTTCATCTGTAAATGGCTGCTTCTTTTTCTGCATGCTTGTGAATGAAATGATTAAACAAATTGGGAAGCAGACAAAAGCGTTGTTGCCATTGATAAAAGGCAAATGTACAATGTCATAAATCTGGTCTCTTTTTATTTTTTCTTGGTACATAGCTCTACTACGGCTCACTGTTTTCGTGTCCAAATTCCGACGGTTTTATTCTGCTATGATATTATCAAAAAATTCTTGGCCCCTTTTCACAATCTTTTATATTTGTTAAATTGAAATGAAAATATCTATCAATGTGGGAAACCAGATGTAAGCCAAAATAGCTTATTATTATCTTTGCCCTTGATTAGTGGATATGCTTTTTTTTATCTACTTTTCTTATTAATTAAACTCAAAAGAGTGAGCAAGAATTTGCAGAGATCTAGGCTATGGATAATCCACTAGTTGGTGTGTCACTGTGTAGAATCTGTATATGACATTGCTTTGTACCTTTTTTTTAAAGTCATTTTATATAAAACATTTTTAGTGTTGTTGGTGAAAATAATTGAAGCCCAGAGAAGCTTTAGACAGCATGATCTTTTAGAGGGTGATATGATCAACTCTTCACTACCATTAATATACATATTTCGTATTTAAATTTGTCTTCGATGTTTAATTTAGTATTTGAGTTTTTATTGTTTTAATTTGGTGCATTAGTATGACTTCAGTTTAATATATCATTTGAGACTTGAGTTTAATTTTAATGTTCAATTTAGTAACAAAGTTTTTTTGTCCCAATTTGATACTTAAGTTTTGTTTTGATGTTCAGTTTATTACCTAGATCAAATAGTATTATGTGGCCCAATGAATATTAGACAAGTGTGTTCTAGTAAAGAAAACATAGGTATTTAATTGGAACAAAAAAAAACTCAAATATCAAATTTAAAAAACTTATATACCAAAGTAAATATTGAAGCTAGACTCAGGTACCAAATTGGGACAAAAAAACTTAAATACTAAATTGAACATTAAAGACAAACCCAGGTATCAAATAGTATATTAAATTATTAACCCTTTTTTTTTTAGAACACACGTATCAATCATTTGTATCATTTATTAGGTCACCTGATGCCATTTGCTCTAGGTATCAAAGTGAATATTGAAGTTTAACTTAGGTACTAAATTAGAATAATAAAAAATGAAGTACCAAATTAAACATGGAAGGAAAATATAAATACCAAATAGTATTTAACCCTTCTTTTTATTAGAGCCATTAATTTACATGACACCATTTGCTCTAAATACCAAATTTAGCACTAAAACTAAACTCAATTATAAAAAATTAACATTAAAACCAAACTTAAACCAAATGATATATTAACGCAATAAACTATAAAGAATAAAAACAGAAGTGAGTGTGTCAGAGAGCATGTGACCTACCTACAAAGCCACAACTGGGCTAACCAAGCAATGGCAAAGCCGAAGTGTATAGGTTGCATGCTCGGAACTAGCAAAGAAATAAGCCAATGAGAAAAGACCCTTGAAGACTGTGAAAAAACATGGCTCAACCAACATGGCCATGGCATAGATATATACAAACATTGACTGACTCAGTGCCCCCTATGCGTTTGATTGATTGCCTCAAAATAATCATCTGCGACTGAAATTCCCACATCTCTTCCCATGCAAAAAATGCTAAGAACAAAGAATATGACAACCTAATAATCCATTTTATCCATCATTTTAGTATTTGTTGTTAGCCACCCCACAAGCGGCCCTGGCCCACTGTTTCTCACATTGTCCATACTTCATTGTCACTGAATACCCTTTAATTATTACTGTTAATTAATGAAAACCCTTTCTTTCTTTCTTTTTTTGTCTCTTATAAATGTCTTAAAAATATTGCCCTTAACCACTTCCAACCAATCTATCTTATCACATGTTCATATCTAAATTTAAAGTATAGCTGACAATCATTCCATCAAACCATCAAAATTAGCAACCAAAATATTGGATTCCAAGACATACCCTTTTTTCCTCTCTCTACCTATAAAAAGCTAAGCCATTGCATTCAAATCTTTCTACATTTTTACATTGAAAAAGATGGCTACTAAGCTGCGAAGAAGAACAGCATCTCTTAGAAAGCTTCACCTTCTGCAAACTCTCAACAAACCCAAATCTGTAATTACTGAAAATAATTTTCTTTCTTTCTTTCTTTTTGGTTTCAATAAACTAAACAGCTTCACTTAATACCCTAGTTGTTTTGTTTTTTTGTTTTTTTTGGAAAGGTTAAAAGGAGTTGCAGTATCATAAATGTTCTTCTCCATTTTTACAAGCTCAAAGTCAAGTTGGAAGAGATACAAAGAGAATACCAAAACCTATTGAAGAACATACGAATCGCACAGGTAATAATAATATGCTTAGTTTTATAAATTTTTCATATTTACATTTTTTTGGTAAAAGTGTCATAGAGACCCCTACACTAAGAGTCAGATTGTATTTTGCCCCTTTCATTAAAAAGTGCGCAAATTAGTCCTCTGTTAAAAATTTCATCTTCTACTGTTAAAAATTGGTGTGGCTACCTCATTCTGACGTATAAGGACCAATTTTCAACAGTAGAAATGGATGAAATTTTTAACAGAATGATCAGTTTACTCTTTGATATAATGTACAGGGACTAATTTACCCACTTTTTGAATAAATAGAACAAAATACAGTTCGATTTTTAGTATAAGAGCCTCAATAGTACTTTTACCAAATATTTTTGGTATTTAAGTACAAAATTTTCAATATATATTCATGGGAAAGCTTAAACAGGAGGTGAAGGTGGAGAAGATTAATGGAGAACAATTTGTGGTTAAAGTGGCTTGTAACAAAGGAGGGGACAAGTTGGTGTCAATATTAGAGGTATTTGATGAACTGGGTCTTAATGTTGTTCAAGCTAGAGTGTCTTGCAGACATTTCTTTTCCATGGAAGCCATTATTGGTGTAGGTCAAGACCAGAAAACAAGTGATACGAAAGATATTACTGATGCTGTTCTTAAGGCCATTGATGAAAAGCAAAGTGGGGAGGAGGAGATGCTTGTAACATAGGACTTATTTGATTAATATTCTAATGTGTTAGAAATGTTTTTTTTTTTTTATTGTATTGTATCTAATTAGCCTTTGCTAGTTTCACAATAGTTTCATTTTAATGCTGTAAAAGGTTCTGAATATGAGAAGATATTTAAGAAATCAAATTAGGAAAAGTGAAAATTCTATTAAAATTTAATAAAATGAGAAGATATCTAAGGAATCAAGTGCGATTTTCGTCTTTTTATTAAAAATTAGTAAATTTCACCATAAATCCCGAAACTATGACTCATATTTTAAATTAGTTCTTAAATTTTAAAAAGTTTTAATTACATCTCTAAACTATTAAGATTACACCAATTAAGTCCTTTCGTTACTGAAACTGTTAACTTTACTTTTAAGTAATATATCATATCTTAAGATATAATGTGTCACTTAACCGATTAAATTAATAGTTTTAGTAATGGAAGTAATGGAAGAACTTATCAATATAATCTTGATAGTTTGGGAGTATGATTAGAATGTTTTAAAGTTTAGAGATCAATTTAAAATATGGGTCATAGTTTGAGGATATTTGGTGCAATTTGCTCTAGAAAAACTGGAAGAGGGAAGAGAAAAATTATAAATTCCATTGCCGGGAATTGAACCCGGGTCTCTTGGGTGAAAGCCAAGTATCCTAACCACTGGACGACAATGGATTAATATTTGAGAGCTCCAATTGTATCTTTTTCTTTTAACTATTGTTTATCCTACTATCAGATCCATTTCAAGCCTGCTCTATTTTAAGACGGAGCTATCTCAAGAATTTGGACAAAATTATTATACCTGAAAATGAATTTAGCAAAAAAAAAAAAAAACCTCAATAATATGTTGAGTTTGAACTCAAACATCTAAGTTCAACCAAATTTATTCTTAATCATGTAATATGTTATTTTATTTTTATATTTTTACATTATATAAAATTAAATTAATAATATATAACACTACAATGTAAACATTAAAATATATGTTACATTATTTATATTTAAATAAAAAGTATAAATTAAATTATTGCATTCTATTTTAATTAAAATAACATAAATTTTTGTAATTATTTTAAATACTATATATGGAAGGCTGAGGCTTAGTTTAGATGGGCGATTGAGTGCGGAGCGGTGCGTTTAGCTTACTTTTTGTCTCACGTTACAGTATCGCTACAGTATATAATCTCACCGCCACCGCTATTTTTACACTAACTGCAAGTAAACGCACTACCCATCCAAACTCACCCTGAGTTTGTTGTTTATTAATATGAACAGTGTTTTGGCTGAAACAAAAAATAGAGAGGTTTAGACAAAATTTGAAGGTTTATATATGCTAAAGGTTCTTATATTTTTCTTAATTTTAAAATTTAGTATTTAAACTTTAATTTGGAGACATTTTAAATTTCAGACATTGAGTTTTTATACTCTTTTCATTTAAAAATCTTGGTCCTTTTGTCAAATTTGCCGTTAGAATTGGTGATGCGGTTGTTATAAATAAAATAAAATAACTCCTTTAGCCCTCAACATTTACAGTTTTGACAAATTAGTTCTTACTATTTAAAACTATATAAACAATTTCAGAAATATATATATTAAAAATCAAAATTTTTTATTTTTAATAAAAATATGTAAAATGTGAAAATTTAATAACTCTTTAAAATTTTAAAAATAAAAATGATTTGTAACAATTCATTTTAAATATTTTTATAAAATATGAAAAATATAAAAATTTTCAAAAATTCAAAAATGTGTTATTTACTCCACGGATGATAATAAAGTCTCTCTAAACTTTGAGCTATTCATTTGGTCTATATTAAAAAAAATTAGAACAATATTTTTTTATTTTAAGTTAGGTTAATCATATATAAAAATATATTTTTTATGTAAATTTAATTATAAAGTATATCAAATGTTAGTATAAAATAATTTTAAAATAAAGAACAAACTCTGAATCGATTCAAACTAAAATAATTTGAAGATAGGGATGGAGATCAGGTTTAACAAATAGCTCGAGATCTTATTACTATTCATAGAGTAAATAACATATTTTTAAAATTCTTGAAAATTTTCATATTTTTTAAAATTATTTTTACTTTTTCAATTTTAAAGAGTTATAAAATTTTCACAATTGTTATACTTTTTATTGAAAATACGAAAAAACTTTAAAATTTTAAAACATGTTTTTGTAATTGTTTATGTACTTTTAAAGAGTAAAAACTAAATTGACAAAAAATGTAAATATTGAGGGCAAAAAGAGTTATTTTACTTTTTTTATAATAGTCACATTATCAATTTTAAGAGCAAAATTGACAAAGAGACTAAGATTTTTAAATAAAAATAAAATATAAAAACTCAATGTCTCAAAATTAAAATTTAAATTTTAAAATTTAAATTAAAAAAAATACAAAAACTTTTGACATATTTAAATTAAAATTGATTCACAATTTTTACTCTAAACTAAAATAGAACAAATATAAAACGAAGTAATATCATATATAAACATAAATCTTACCTAAATTTGGTCTAACTTATATACACCTTTAATTAAATATGGTATGATGGTTGGTCCAAAAATTAAAATGGTTATGGTCAGCCTATACATGATACAAAATCCACTAGACATCAATAAATTTAGGTAAAGTTCAATATTTACCTTATATGGAACATAATTTCAACTTGGTAGGTAGTGAACCTCTGACCATTCCTTCTATATATATAAAAAAATAATTCCCAATTTAAATTAGGATAAAAAAATGTCATAACAAAATATCAAAGAACCAAATTAGATGAGAGCTCAAAACCCCATTTATATAAACAAATCAACTGTTCAATTCCATGGAAATATAATATATATATATATATATTTGAATTATATATGACAAAATGTTAACTAAGTTTAGGAAAAAATCACCAATTTTTTTAGATGGCTTGAAGTGAATTACTATTTTTCTTAAAGGACCAAAAGTGATTTTTGTTAGAATAGTAAAAATAAAATCTAATATAAATTTAAGACTGTAAATCAGAATATGTCATGTTAAATTATTAAGAATAAATCAAGAACAAAACTAGATGCGGAAGCGTACTTGAATCCACCGATATCTTGAATTCTTCAAGTCTTATGGTTTTAATCTTCCAAATTAGCACGCAAGTAATTTAGAGAAGGTGACTCTCTCTTTTCTAAAGATGAGATATTAGAAAAGTTAAGTTATGTGTAATTTGAGGGCCATAACCCTAATATATAACTTTCGCACATTAACCCTAATTTCTAATTAGCTCCTCATCAATTAGAAATTAGTTATTAGAGTATCTACACATACTTGGCTCATATTTTATTTAATAACTAAAATCCAAAAAATTTTAATCAAATTAGATCACTTTTAATTTAGACTAACATTTTATGATAGTAAATAATAACATGTAATATTTTTCAAAAAAAAATTTCATTTAATTGAATATTAAAAAAAACTTAAATTGATAGTTTTAATTTTAGGAAGGACTTAAAAAGAATTTTCTCATTTAATTAAGAGGTCAAGATCCCTGCCTACCTTGATTGAACTTGTGATGTAATGACAAAAAATAAATTAAATTAAATATTAAATCACATTAAATCTTAATTTAGAAAAGAAAAAAGAAAAATCATATTTTGATGTGAATTAATTTATAACATAAAAAAATATATGTTACAAGCTCTAGGCAAAATTAAGTAAAGTGAAAAGTCTAGGTTAGCAGGTGTAAGCATCTAGAAGATGAATTATGATATTTAATTGATGTGATTTAAATCTCATTACTATATGACATGGGAACATAGAGTATGGTCAAGAGTTTGGTGCATTTCTTAAATGGTAATGGTGTGGGGTCCATTGGCAACCTTTTGGACAATTTGTTAGTTGAAGTTGTCAGTATTTAAACTTACTATTATGGATAAAAAAAAACTAAAATAAAATAAAAATAGTTCTACAACAATTACAAACTCTGAAAAAAATAATTATAAATAAAAGTGAGTATTCGGTCGAGTCGAATCGAGTTAAAAAATTTCGAGTCGAGTTAACGAATCCTATTATTTATACTCAATGTTGCGTTTACATGGACTACTTATTTAACTAGTAGACGAAGTACAAGATTATTTAACTACATAAGTAAGGTTGATGGATAAAAATTTACCAAAACGACGTAGTTTTGTCTTTTCTTATTCTGATTTTCGGATAACTCAAATTGTGTAATTCATATTCGATTTAAACTAAAAATTTTGATTTTTTTTTATTTGAGTTGATTCGAATAACTGAAACTATTTAATTCAAAATTTAAATTTTTTATCGAGTTTTTTGAAAATTATAAACTGTGAACGAATATTAAGAAATAAAAAATATATTACACTACCGAAAAATAACAAGTACATCTTATATAGTAGTATTATTATATTAAATTTATCAACAAGTATCCAATGTAGTCGAAAACCTTTTGTGTTGTTGTTTTTTAACATTAATAAATTTTTCCTACTCTACCCATAGTTTTTTATGATAAAAGTTTTTCTTGTGAAATCTGCATGTTTTTATTTTTATTTCTTATTACTTTGCAATTATTCCTATTGTCATTATGAACGTATAATAATATAACAGTCTTAAGATCCATTGTGTTATTAAGAAGAGAATTTAAAGTCGAACATTGAAAATGAAATTATTAATAATGACAACTATAAATATTTTTCATGGTTCGTAAAATAGACATTGATTCATTTTTTTTAAAAAAATCTTATAAAATACATTTATTTCATGGATCCATCCATGCCTAGATAGGGTGTTGATTTTGTTTTCCCACATTGCATGGATCTAGAAATATATATATATATATATATATATATATATATAAAAGCATGTGCGTAACATTCCATTGGATGCTCTAATCAAATCATCCCTATATAAATTTTACCGCTGAGGTACTCGTAAGTTTTTTCAATAATTTATTTGGTTAAATTATTTACTTTAAAAATGCAAAAGATGCAGGGATTGAAATATAATTAGACCCTTTTTTTTTTTCTCTCTCCTTTCCTTCCACCCAAACGAAGAAAACCTATTTTAATTTAAAAAAAAGAAAGAAAACCTGAAAAAAATAAAACATTATAATATATAGTTATATATATTTGAATAATCTCATGTTAAGTTCTGATCATATCTATTCTTTTTTTTATACAATATTTAAAACTATTCATAACTCCTCCCTAACTCATAAATAAGAGAATAATGCGTTTTAGCGCATTCGATCTTGCTTACTCCTATATTAATAACAATATTCATATTAATAAAATTAAAACTCAATCAACGCTTATATATAGTTATAGATTATAGATACATAACATTGGATTTTAAAATTTTACAGTATTCTTGTTTGTTTAATAGAAAAACATTATAATATGTGCATACCTCCAACGAGTTCTAATAACATATTATATGTATAATCGTACATGTCGTGTTTAACAAGTATATAAGAGATAAATCTAAACATTAGGAAGACGTGAGGAAGTTTCTGTTCCTTAAATTAAATATAAAATCCATTTTGTATAGTTTTTCCAGCGTTAAAATATTGTATAAGTCCCTATACTTTTTGAAATTTAAAATTTAATCTTTTTTATTTTATTTTTAAGAATTTAGTCTTTTCCACTTTTCATATTTTAAAATTCAAGTCTAATTTTAATAAAATTAAAACTATTTTGTTAAATTCAAGTTCATTATGACGTCGTTCTTTAATTACATAGCTATCAAGTGAGTTTTTTTTTTAATTTCAAAATGCCACATCAACAAATTTAACAATACAAAGAAATTGACAGTGTTAATAGTTGGACTTGAATTTTAAAATCTGAAAAAATAGAGGGATTTAAATCATGAAAATAAAAGTATAAAAACTAAATTTTAAATCTGTAAAGAGTACAAGGAGTTGTGGTATATTTTAACTTTTTTTATGCCGTTGGTGCAAGAAGTCAGAATGGGAACAATTGAATATAAAAATGCGGCGGCTAAGTACTTATCTATAAGTGTTAGCTTATATAATATTAAATAAATTTATTATTTTGAAGAAGAAAAAAATAGTCATTTTTCTATAAAAAAATAAAATTTTAAGTAGATAATTATTCCGATGCTTATATTAATATATAAATAAATTTAATAATTTGAAGAAGAAGATGATGATGTTTATTTGATTATTAAGCTTTTTTTTCTAAAAAAAAGTCATAGTTTTCTTGTAGGGGTGAAGGTAGAAAAGTTTTTGACTAAAATCAAATTTTAATTTTTATAATAATAAAAATATAATTTTATTATTTAAATAGTTTATATTTTTATAATTTTTAAAAGATTAAATCAAAATTTTATTATTTTTAACTTTACTAATTTAAAACTTTTAAAAAATTTAAAATAAAAAAATTCCATTTTAAATGAGGGTAACCCCTAACAGCCCTGCTACTACTCACATGCTTTATTGGCTCATGCATCAACTATATCTAAAAGGATTAAGTTTTTTTATATTTTATTGGGACAAATTTATTCTTTATCATTTTCAGAATTTATATATATTATATAAATCTAGACACGGAAATCCAAACCAAATAAGTTAAGAAGTCTTAAATTATTACATTTTGTTTAAATAAGTCATTTTTAATCGAATAAATATTTATCATTGTAATATTGAAGAAGAGGATGACAACATTTAAATTAATGTTATCTACGTGTCATATATAGATGACAGGGACGACATTTTGTCTAAAAATTAAAAAAAAATACTTTATTTTTAAAATTAATTAGCTTTTCATGGTAAATTATTTTTGTTAATATCTATAATATAATAAACATTTGTCTTCCTGTCTATTTTAGTTAATTGACAAATGTCATAATTTTATTGGTTATAAAGGATTTAATGACATCGTTTATCTTTTGTCCGAAAAAGTTGAATTATTAGGATATTTATATATTTAGCGGCTGTTTTGGAAAAGCACAGCAAATTGTATGTTTTAGTGGCGTCTTAGCCATCTGATTGCCGCTAAATATATGAAACTCTGACGCTTATTCTTTTGATAAAAACCACAATATGTTGTAGCAATAGCAACGGTTTTATCCAAAACACAACGAATTGGTGGTAGTATTTTTTTTTTTTCTTTTTTTTTTTTTTTTTTTATGATTCCAATGTTAATATTAAAATAATCTTATAAACATTTATAATGAATATGTAATGATTTGGTTTCTAGTGGTATTGAGAATTGTAATTTTGGGATCTTATTTCCGTAAACTGAGTCTGTAAATATTAAATAAAAATATTTACGGAATTATAATATAGATGAATTTAAATTTGGATAGTTAATTTAGCCGAAATTATGATTAATTAGGGCCATTGACTAAATTGTAAAATCCAATCACTATATATTTTTAATTGGTAAAATTTTGGGGACTTAAAATTGCAATTAATCGAAGGTTAAAAACAACAATTAGACCATGTTTAAGTGTGTGTTAGTGGGCGGTAAGATGAAATGGCCATTAACTTAAACAAATTAAAATTTATTTAATTAAATTAAGGTTAATTAACAAATTAATCCCATTATATAAGTGAAATTTTGGTGGGAAGAGAGATAAACTCGTATTCTCCAACCGAATAGAAGAAAGAGGAAGAAGAAAACAACGCCATTAACGGTTTTCAAGCTTTTGACTTCAATTTCAAGTAAGTCCCACGCCATTTTTCTTTGATTTTTATATTTATTTATTTTTATCTTGGAAGCTTGATGAAGCTAACCCAAGAATCAATTTGATCAATTAGTAGATTTTTTATAAGATGCCATTGATGAGAATTGAATATTTTAGGTGTTAAATTGATAGAAATTAAGTTTAGTTTAAGAAAATGACTAAATTGGAAAATTTAATTGTCAGGTTCATACATTAGGGACCAAATTGAATACAATATAAATTTGACATGAAATTCTTGTAGAAATAAGAAATAGGAGGTCCTTAATGAGTAATTGTGAAATCATATTTCAATCTGAAGCTTTGGATTGAAAGTTATGTTTGTTAGGGGTGTTCAAACGATCGGTTTGGTTAAAGACCAAACCGAATTACTATTAACCAAATTACCCGAAATGTAAAAAATCTTAAATCGTTAACCGAACCAAAAATTTTATCAAATATATAAACCAAACTGAAACATTTCGGGAAAATAAAATAAAATAAAGAACACACAGATTTTACGTGAAAACCCTTTCGGGAAAAAACCACGGGCAGAGGAGAAGAAAATTCACTATGTCAAATTCGAATTACTACAAGAGGAATAGACTATGTTTATTTATAGGCTTGTAAAGCCATATTCTAATAGGAATGTAGTAAGATTGAAACACCTTATTCTAATCAATATAAAATAGATGGAGTTTAATAAGGTTTAAAAAACCTTATTCTAAAATAAAATAAAAGAAGTATAGTTCTATATGGATTTTATTTTTATTTTATTTTACCACTGTATTTTATTTAAATAAGAATTTGGGTCACTTAATTCTAACAATCTCCACGTTGACATGAATTTTCAATGAACAAGTTCTTCATCGCGAACTCTCAACGAACAAGTTCTCCACCTCTTCTATAAAACCCTTTAAGGGTTTAACTTCAACAATAAACACCAACTAAGTCTAAGTAATGTTCAAACTTGGTTATAGGAAGTGACTTAGTCATCATATCTGCAAGATTTTCATGAGTACTAATTTTGCTCACAACAATATCACCATGAGCAATAATATCACGAACAAAATGATACCGAACATTAATGTGTTTTGTTCTCTCATGAAACATTTGATCTTTTGTAAAGAAGATTGCACTCTGACTGTCACAAAATACTGTGCTAATTTGAAGGTCTTCATTGAGTTCACTAAAGAGTCCCTTCAACCAAATAGCTTCTTTACAAGCCTCAATAATCGCCATGTACTTAGCTTCAGTGATAAACAAAACGACTGTAGTTTGCAAAGTGGTTTTCCAACTGATTGCACAACCTCTGATTGTAAATACATAACCTGTGAGAGATCTTCTTTTATCAAGGTCTCCAGCAAAATCAACATCACCATACCCAATGATTCCATTTCTAGTTCTTCCAAACTGTAAGCAATCATCAGTAGTACCTCGTAAGTATCTTAAAATCCACTGACCTGTTTTCCAGTGTTCTTTACCGGGATTCACCATTTATCTGCTAACTGCACTGACTGCATATGATAAATCTGGACGTGAACAAACCATAGCATACATGAGGGATCCTACTACACTAAAGTATGGAACATGTGACATGTACTCAATCTCATCATCTGATTGTAGAGATAAAGCCAATGAAAGTCTAAAATGTGCTACTAAAGGAGTACTAACAGGCTTAGCTCTTTGCATATTGAACCTGCAAAGAACTTTCTCAATGTACCCCTTCTGACTTAGGTACAATTTACTTGCTTTTCTATCTCTAAAAATCTTCATACCAAGTATCTTCTTTGTTGGTCCCCTAAATCTTTCATCTCAAATTCTTCACTTAGTTGGGCTTTGACATTTCTTATTTCTCATTTATCTTTTGTTGCTATCAATATGTCACCAACATAAAGAAGTAGATACACAAAAGAACCATCATTATTTTTCTTAAAGTAAACACGACTGTCAAAACTACTTCTTTTGAAATTATGAGAAGTCATAAAGGAATCAAACCTCTTGTACCACTGTCTTGGTGACTGTTTCAAACCGTAAAGGGACTTTTTCAGCAAGCAAACATAGCCCTCTTTTTCTAAGATTGTAAAACCCTCTGGTTGTTGCATGTAAATATCATCCTCAAGTTCTCCATTGAAAAATACAGTTTTTACATCTAACTGCTTAAGCTCCAAATCATTCATGGCCACAATACTAAGTAAAGCTCGAATCGAACTATGCTTCATAACTGAGGAGAACGCATCTGTGAAGTCCACTATTGGAATTTGACTGTAACCCTTTGCAACAAGCCTTGCTTTATATCTGGGTTCTTCAACTCTTAGAGTCCCTTCTTTCTTTTTAAACACCCATTTACAACGAACAACCTTTTTACCTTTAGGAAGTTTCACAAGTTCCCATGTTCTGTTTTTATGGAGTGATTCCATCTCCTCTTGCATAGCAAACATCCACTTTTTCGAGTCTTCACAGCTAACTGCCTCAGAATAATTAGATGGCTCTCAGTTTGCATCTATATCTTCAACCACATTTAAAGCATAAGTAACTAGATCAGCCTTGGCACACTTCTTTGGAAGTTTAATTTCTCTTCTAGTTCTATTTTTGACAATAGAGTATTGTGGTGAAAAAGTAACTCTATTCTCAATTTTTATGCTGGCTTGAGGAGTCAACTCTGTATTAATCTGATGTTTCACCTGCTTTTAATTTTCTTTATTAGAAGAGTCTTTAAGAGATAAGTTAGGTAGTATAGCAGTTTCATCAAAAACGACATCTCTGTTAATCACAACTTTTCTATTTTCAGGACATAATAACTTATACCCTTTTACACCGACTTTATAACCAAGAAAAATACATTTAATTGATTTCGGTTCCAATTTTACATTATTAACGTGAGCACACGTAGGACACCCAAAGATCTTTAAGTCAGAATAATTAGCAGGATTACCAGACCATACCTCTTGTGGAGTTTTTTTCTTAATGGCAACGGATGGAGATCAGCTGATCAAGAAAATACAGTAGAGGCTGCTTCTGCCCAAAACGACTTTGGTAAGTTGGCATTTGACAATATACATCGAACCTTCTCTATGACTGTTCTGTTTGTTCGTTCTGCAACGCCGTTTTTCTGTGGAGTATGACGAACTATTAAGTGTCTCACGATCTTTTCTAACTTGCACAGTCTATTAAACTCATCAGAACAGAACTCTAAGCCATTTTCTGTGCGGAGGTATTTTATTTATTTTCCCGTCTATTTTTCAATCATAATTTTCGAAGACTTAATTGCGAAAAACACGTTGCTTTTCTGCTTTAGGAAAAACGCACAAACTTTTCTGGAAAAATCATAAATAAAAGTTAGCATATAATTAGCTCCACCTCTCGAAGGCACTCTGGATGGCCCCCACAGGTCAGAATAAATATACTCCAACGTTTCCTTTATGTTATGGATTCCTCTGGTGAATTGAACTCTCTTTTATTTCCTCAAAACACAATGCCTATAGAACTTTAGTTTGCAAATTCCTTACCAATCAAGAAGTCTTATTTTGCTCAATTCTGCCATGTTATTCTCACTCATATACCTTAGGTGCATATGCCAAAGTTTAGTAATATCATCATCTGATAAGGAAGAGGAAGCGACAGCTGTATCACCAGTAACAGTAGAACCCTGCAAAATCTCTGCCCTTTCATAACTACAAGGGAACCTTTGGAAATATTTAAAACTCCACTTTCAGCTTTGTATTTGTACAATTTTTAATCAAGAGTACTTAACGAAATTAAATTTCTCTTCAGTTCTAGAACATGTCGTACGTCACTAAGTGTTCTGACAACTCTATCAAACATCTTAACTTTAATTGTTCCAACACTTGCGATTTTACATGAAACATTATTTCCCATCAAAACAACACCTTCAGATACTGTTTCGTAAGTTGTAAACCAATCCTGATTGGGACTCATGTGGAAGGTGCAGCCTGAATCAAGTATTCACTCCTCGCTTACTTTAGAATTGTTAACAAAAGCGACTAAAATTTTACCATCACTGTAGTCTTCTACAACATCAACTTCACCAGAATTTTCTGGTTGTTTTTCCTTTTGATTCGCAGCCTCTCTTTTAATCTTGTTCTGTAGCTTATAGCACTCAGATTTAATGTGTCTTTTTTTCTTACAGAAGTAACCAGTTTTACCTCTGTTTGAAGACTTCGATCAACCCTTAGATTTACCGCGAGGATTTTGTTCCTGTGTTCTTCCATGATCATCATCAACATTTCAATCTTGTCTCCCACGAACAATGAGACCCTCTCCTTGAGAGTCGAGTTTAACCACAAGATGCTTCATCTTATCATACGAGGTCAAAGAACCGTAAACCTCATCAACTGTAAGAGATTCACGGCTATATAAAATCGTGTCTCTAAAGGTTGAATAAGATGGGGGCAACGAACAAAGTAGAATCAACCCTAGATCTTTCTTATCATACTGAACCTCCATGGCCTCTAAGTTTGAGAGAATTTCTTTAAACACTGTTAAGTGTTCGTGTATAGACGCACCTTCCTCTAAACGATGAGCATAAAGACGCTGCTTCATATGTAACTTGCTTGTTAGAGTTTTCGACATACATATTTGTTCTAGCCTCTTCCATAATGCAGCGACGGTTTTCTCTTTCATCACATCCTAAAAAATTTTGTTGGACAAACGCAGATGTAATTGTGTTAATGCCTTTCGATCCTTACGCTTCTTCTCTTCATCTGTTAATGTCGAAGGCATCTTATCTATCCCTAGCAGGGCATCCTCCAAATCTATCTGCGCAAGAACTACTTGCATCTTAATCTGCCACAACGTAAATTTGGTGTTGCGATCCAACAGCGAAATTTTATACTTCAAAGATGTCATTACTGTGATCAAGATGAACAACCCGAAAGCTCTGATACTAATTTTTAAAAAATAAAATAAAATAAAATAAAGAACACACAGATTTTTACGTGAAAATCATTTCGAGAAAAAAAATAACGGGCAGAGGAGAAGAAAATTCACTATGTCGAATTTGAATTATTACAAGAAGAATAGACTATGTCTATTTATAGGCTTGTAAAGTCATATTCAAATAGGAGTGTAGTAAGATTGAAACACCTTATTCTAATCAATATAAAATAGATGGAGTTTAATAAGGTTTAAAAAACCTTATTCTAAAATAAAATAAAAGAAGTGTAGTTCTATATGGATTTTACTTTTATTTTATTTTACCACTGTATTTTATTTAAATAAAAATTTGAGTCGCTTAATTCTAACATTTAGTGTTATATATATTTATCATGGTAAAAATGATTGTATTGTGGAATGAATAGGCAAAAGATTAGGTTATGAATTGAATTTGATAGGGATGTATGCATATGTTTAATTTTTTATATTGACTTGAATCATGGAAATACCATTAAGCATAATTGCTGAACGTATGATTTGTTTTCTCCATACACAGGTATAACAGATTCCCGGTAGTTCGAATGGTTGATCCAGCATCCCAGAAGCAATCTCCAACTCAACAAAGTTTGTTTAAGTTTTGTTTTTGTGTCAAGTATGGCATGTACCAAGGTAAGTTCAATTTGGTACAAAACTATGTTATATACACTTTTGGTTTAAAAAGTTTGATGTGTGAACTTGATTTGTTGAATATAACATGTAAAAAGATTCAATATGGTTTGGAATGATACGAAATGTTGCAATTGTCAAAAGTTTGACGAATAGATAAGCATGTTTAAGTTTTAAATGATATATGATTGTTTGATTTAAATCATAGATGAAATGGTATGTTGCATTGTTGTAGATGATGCTGTAATCCCTGAATTGAGGCTTAAAGACTTCATATGTGATTTGAATTTATGAATGATTGTGAATCGTGATTGTTTGAAAAATGCAGGCAAGAGTTCCTTTTGGCATTTTGCAGAAACAGAATGTAACGTCCTGACGTCTTGCATAGGTTGTTGAGACGAGACCCAAACAATGTATTGCATCACGATGAGGAATCCCTTTCGTCACGACGTCAACCTACACTTTTGAAAATCTTACAGTTTAGTCCTAATTCGATCTTGGGTTGGCATTAAAGCTTCCGTAAGCTCGTATAAGACCCGAAAATGAATACGAATTGTTTTATATACTTGTTTTATTAAGATTTGAAAGTTTAAGGTTGTAAATCGAACTGTAACCTGATTGTAGTTGCTTCGACAACGAATGTGACACCTTATAGATTGGATCTGGCGATCAGGTTGGGTATAGGATGTTACAAAACAATAATAGAAATTGTGCTTTAATAAGATCGAAGAGAGATAAAATTTAAATTTAAATAAAAGTTCAATATTCATTACATCAGTTCATTAATCAAAATATACTAACATTTAGAGTAAACAAATTTCGAAATACCCAAGACAATTGATGTTGAAACTGTTGTTACCACATAAAAGCTAATACATTTTGAAGTTGTGTCTTTAGTTATTGATTCTATGACTAAAGTTCATCATATCCTGTTATATCTACATCCCGTTTGACTTCAAATCTTCTTTGCATCTCTTTCAAGTGGCCTTTCAACTTATCAACTTTTTATTTGAGTAGTGAAAAAGTAGGTTTGAAAAAAAAATGTGATTAAAAGTTACTTTTGAAAAGTTCATTTTAAAAATTAATGCGAAAAACGTGGTTTCTTTATTTTAAGAGTTTAATATTATTGTAAAATAAAAAGTATATGAAAATTAAAAAAAAATAATTCAAATGTTCAAATTCATTAATATTATGGTATATTTTTTAAATTTTATAGACTTTTCTCAACTGTCTCCCTAAAAAAACAAGAGCGCCTCGTTAGGTGCCTAATAAGGCAAACAATAGACACCTAATGAAGCTCTCCCACTTTGTGAACTTGCTTCTTCAAGCACTCGATCTCTTAGCAGAATCAAGAGACAAAATTCCCACCAGAGACAATACCAATTAACTAAGGGGTTCACCAACTCTTGACAAAGGATATTTTACATAATCAAATACCACAATCCTACTTTCCAATCAAATAACTCTAATAGGATAATGTAATATATCGAATAATATGCCAAGCAATCTTTACATTGCGAAAATTTCATTACCCATCAAAGGTAAATTTTCTTTTTAATCCAAATATGTGAAATTTCATTGTTGGAATGTGAAATGAATACCTAATTAAAAAAACTTTTTTTAATATATTAAGCAATTAAATACTATTGTTTTGGACTAAAATTAATTACCACATCGATAAAAATTAACAATATCGCTTCAAGTCATGATTTCATGTTATTTATGTATAATATTCCCCAGTTACACATGCTAGACTTGTTCCCCTAATTTATATATTTTTTTAATTAATTTGTAGTGCTAAAAGCTGGAAAGCGAGGAATCTCAATTATATAAATGGTGACATTATTTTATTTTATTTTATTTTATTTTTGAAATTAATATAACCAACAACAGATTTAATGTATAAGAGTTCATATAAATTATTTAAAGTGAAATTGACTGAGTTTTAATTTGATCGACATCGATATTATTGTTAATATAAGAGGACGTAAGTTTGAGTGTGCTGAAGTGCATTATCCTCTTATTTAAAGGTTAGGGATAGGCTAAGAATAATTCTAAGTATTGTATAAAAAAAATCAAATATGATAATAATCTATAATAAAATAATGTTAAAAATTTTATTTAAAGTGAAAAATTATAGGAAAAAAAAACTGTAGACCCCATTGCCGTAGTACTCAATTCTAATTAAAGTAATAAATGTTGTCCACAACCTTTATAACTAACCATACAAATGCATCGCCTATATATATTTTAGATGAAGGGTTAGGCCATTGGGTGGCAAAGTATTGAAATTAAATTATAATTTTTTTATTATATATTAATTTATGATTTAATTTTTTTTAAGAATTAAACATATATATATTAATTTTAATTTTATTATTTATGTGGGATTAAAAAGTATTTTTTAAATTTTTTATAGTCAAAGTTACATCACATGTCTCTTAGATTTGTCTATGGCAACATTCAAATAGTTGTGAGGTGTAATGTGTTTAAACACAAAAGCATCTTCTATTTTAAACATCGAAGGGTTAAAAATAATTTAGGAATGGAATATTAAAGAAAATAAAAGAGATAGTAAAAGATATGTTATATATTGTAGATATTTTAATATCAATGCAATTAATAAATATGCTTCTTATTAAGAAATAAAAATAATTACCTCGATTTTATGCTATCATATATAATTAATAATATATTATCTCGTGTTAAATAATTATAATTATTTGTATTTGATAAAGTAAATAAAAATTTATATATTATATTATATTATATATTATATATTAAATTAAAATTAATGATATATTTTTAAAAGATACTCATTATTTTTAAATGAGATGATATCATGTCATATAATAATTAAATATTAGAAAATATCTTCAAGGATAATTGTAAAAGAGAGAGAGAGAGAGAGGGGGGGGGGGGGGGGGGAAAGACAATAGTTAAAAAAAAGTTTAAAACCACCATTCAATCTGTCAACAACAACATGCCGCCCCTTCATTTTTAAAAGGACCACCCTTATTTGTTTCTTCTTCTTCTTCCTCTACCTAACCCCCTCCCTTCCTTTCTCTTTCTTCTTTGCTTTTAATCAATCAACATCATCATAAAAAACTCCGCTTCATCATCATCTACCATGGACGACGGTGGTAGTAGCAGCAGCAGTTTCAGGAAAGTGAGGAACCCTTTTGTCATTGACCAAGAATTAGAAGAAAGTGACAACGTTTCGTCAATAACTGGAGCTGAATCTCCTCCTCCTTCTACTACTAAAAAAGGGTAAATTGATTTTTTTCGTAACTCGTACTTCTGTTATGTTCGTTGTTTAATTTCCTTTTTTGTATTGACGTAATGGCTTTTCTTTTTTTGGGGGCGGGTTACAGTAAAAGATCCATGCAGAAAAGAGTGGTGTCAGTACCAATCAAGGACGTTGAAGGTTCCCGCCTTAAAGGTGAGGGTGCTCCACCGTCTGATTCTTGGGCATGGCGGAAGTACGGCCAAAAACCTATCAAAGGGTCACCTTACCCGAGGTAATCATTATCGAGGAGTAAATTTTAGTTTTAGGATTAGTTTATATAATTATCGAACGTTGATTGAGGTTAACTTTTTTGATGATATCGCCGGCAGGGGTTATTACCGGTGTAGTAGCTCAAAGGGATGTCCGGCGAGGAAACAAGTCGAGAGGAGCCGTGTAAACCCTACAATGTTAGTGATCACTTACTCTTGCGAACACAATCACGCTTGGCCTGCTTCTAGACACAACAACACATCCGCTAAACAAGCGGCGGCGGCGGCGGGGGAAGCTTCCGAGTCACCGACTAAATCCACCACAGCTGTAAAGCACGAGCCGTCCACGTCGCAACCGGATACGGAACCGGATTCAGGGATGGAAGATGGCTTCGCTTGTCTGACGGAGGATTCAATTCTTACGACGGGGGATGAATTCGCTTGGTTCGGGGAGATGGAAACCACGTCGTCGACGGTATTGGAGAGCCCGTTATTTTCGAAAAGGGATAACAGTGAGGCGGATGACACGGCGGTGATTTTCTCAATGAGGGAAGAAGACGAATCGTTATTCGCTGATCTCGGCGAGTTGCCGGAGTGCTCGTTTGTGTTTCGACACCAACGGAATGTGGGACCACAGGTTGGGATATGCTGACGCGTGGCGGTACTGTAGGAGTAGTTGGCTCCGACGTCGTCCGGAAAATCCCCAAACGGTTGGACAACCAAAAAAATTGAAAAAAAAAAGTGAAAACGAAAATTTTATTTTTAACTTTAAGGAATCTCTTACATTTTGGAATTTCCTCTGAATTATTATTATTTTTACAGTATTTAAGTTGCCTTTGATTTCGGGTGTAGTAAATGAATAAAAAAGAACTCCGAATTCCTAACTCCGTCGTTATCTTATCATGCTCACCAACATTTGGTGTCTGATTTAGGGACCTAATTGAAAAACAGGAAAATTTAACGCATCTCAATGACACTTCTCCAATCTATGCTTTAGCTTATAATGTAAACGGTGGTACAACCCCTTTTTAGACTCTATGTTGTTTATTCCCTTTTCTTCTTTAGCACAAATCACATCTTCTTTAGCATAATTTGTCAAATAGGTAAAGGTCAAATTCTGATTTTGGTCCTCCTATTATACTTAAATTTATAATTTAAGTTTTATACTTTCTAGAGTTCAACTTTGATTTTTTTTTTAAAAAAAATTGTATCAAAAGTGTTTTTAAGAAAATTTATATAATCATTTTAATTAAAATGATTTAATTATTTAGACAAACTAATGATATTATTGAAGTCTAGGATAAAATTATGAGGTTATGAGTTTTACTAGGCATTATTGACAACAACATGTGTATAAATAAAGTCTTGCTTTATTTGAAAGTGGTGATTTTGATAGTAGACCTCTTTGCTTTTTTCTAAAAATGGTAGCAGTGTTGGTAATTGTAGTTTTTTAATGTTTTCCTTAGTTGTTTCTTTTAATTTTGTTTTTAAGGAAGTTTTAAAGTAGGTTAGAGTAATCTAATATCTATCAATTTAGCCCAAGGACTAATTTATGCATCACCACTGAAGAGTCATCTTGCATTTTTATTAATCAGAGTTCATTGTCAACGAGGTCTAATAGTGGCAAGGCTAGGATGTTATTACTAGTAGTTGATAACAGTGTTGCATCTCTGGTGCATACTATTAATTTAGTGATCCTTGTCGTGCATATCTCTCCTACATTAAGCTTTTACACTGAATAGTCACGTCATGTTTATACTTCACTATTATTACTTACTGAGTCGTGTAGTCATTCTAGTTTAACTCACTTTTGAATTAATAAAATTACCATTTCCCTCGAATAAAAAAGTTTTAAATGAGTACAAATTACGATACAAAAACTAAATTTTACATTTAAATATAATAAAAGGACCAAAAACAGAATTTGACCAAAAAAAAGAAAAGTAAATGTGGATATAACTTTACGTTACGCTTCCTATATTTGGTTGTGAATGATCTCATAAAATGAATAAATTCAATGTACCATTACGCAAGATTTATGTTAATGTCAATCTTAATCTTAGGTACTTATATATTGATTATGATTTTTTTTATACAATAATAAAACTTTAAAAAATCACCACATGTTTTTTTTTATACAATAATAAATTATAAAAGATCATAAGCTTTTAATATTTTTAATTGGACAGCCGGCCATTGAATTTTCAGACCAACTGAAAATTTGTTTTACAGAAAAATACAACCCATTTTTAAAAAAAAAATTATTATATTTTTTTAATACTTTCATTATATATTGTAAACACCTATATTTATCCTTACTAAATTCGCTGCTCCATTAAAAAAATATATAAATAATAATACAAGGAGTAGTTGAGGGATCGAGGGACCCAAGTTGATATAAATCAAAGGGATTAAATAATAATTAGTATTAAATAAAAATACGAATAAAATAAATTAAAAAAATATCTGTCAGCTGCACTCAGCAGTGGTTGTTAATTTATGATTATTTTAATATTGAAAAGTCTTTACACGTTTATAGGAAAGGTCAGGGTAACGTCACCAATTATTGAAGACAAAATTATTTTTTTTTTAATTTTTTTATAAAATAATTAAATAACCTTCTTTATCCATTATTGCATTGGGATGCATAAATTATGAGAAATGCCAGCTTATATAATCAGGGTTAGCCGTTAATGTAGCAAATTTAACTATTATCTCACCATTTAAAATTTTGAGATTTGTTTGAATTGTGTATGAGTTTTTAATTAAGAATTATTTTAATTTAAAATTTATTATGTGTGATTTAATTTTTAATTTTTAATTTAACTATATTTTATAATGATTGGTTTTGATTATATTTATTTAAATGTATGGTATGTAATTATATAATTACGGTTGTATTTTAGAATAAAAATAAATTTAATTTTTAATGTTTATATATTTTGTCAATTTAATATTTATTCTTTTTAAGTTAAATTTGACCATCAATCTTTTAATATGAGTCGATTTATTATTTTTTAAAATTAAAATACTAACTAAAATATTAAAATTTTAAATATAGCAACCTGCATGATAATTTACTTATACTTTATATTATTATTTTAAAAAAATGAGCTTTATATATATTTTTTTATTTTGATTTTTTAAGAATATTGTTATAATTTTTAAATTATTTGTCGACGTGTCATATACGACAAATAGTGTCATGACAGCATGAAGTACATGTGAACTGTCATGTACGTTGTTACTCCAACATCGTTAAAAATTTAATGTTTTAGTCAATATTTTTGTTAAACAATGATTTGACACTTTTAAAAAATTTAATAATTACTTAAAAAATAAAAGTAAAATTAACAAAATATATAAACTTTATGACCTAAATTTATCATTATGCATTGTATTTTTTTTAATTTTCTACCTTAAAAGGAGTCAAGTACATGCCCACAAAAGCCAAGAAAAAGAAAATAAATTTACTAATTCGAAGGTGTCAAGGTTAAGTTAAGTTTAGTTGATATTGTTATTGTTACGATAAATTAAAAGTTATGTAACTTAAAAGCATGATATTTTATTTTAGTATAGTAAAATCTCAATAAATTAATATTCAATAAATTAATAATCTTAGTTAAATAATAATTTTTTTCGATCTCGACTTGAGACAAGGGGATAAAATAATAACGTCTCTAAATACATAATATAATAATTTTTAGAAAAATCCTTAAGGACCCAATGAAAATATAGAATAATAATTCATTAAATATATTGAAAATTTTATATACAATACATA
This sequence comes from Gossypium longicalyx, assembly GCA_025698465.1. Lineage (NCBI taxonomy): Eukaryota > Viridiplantae > Streptophyta > Magnoliopsida > Malvales > Malvaceae > Gossypium > Gossypium longicalyx. Next base: position 92,202,601 of record CM047004.1, read on the forward strand.
AAACTAAAGTGCTTTCTAGGCAATTCTTATTTTTTTCAATTTTATTCTTTGCTAAAATATGCATCTATAGTTAACTGCTTCTTCTTTTCATGTTAATCAAATACAATTTCATCTTTAAATTTTAGAAAGGCATAAATCAAATCTGGTATATTCTTTTCGTGTCGTAATAAATAATTATTTAATGTATCCACAGCTAGAAAAACTTCTTTTGGAGAAACATGTTATAAAACACTACTGTCATCTGATTCTTACTTGTCATCAGCTGGCACATATAAGTGATTCCATCAAAGATTCATTTTCACTTGGATAGTTTAAAATTTGCTCAACATCAATGACATTTTTATAGTGTAAATTAGAAATTAATTCTTTTAATTTATGAATGCCTTCAACATCACCAATTTCTTATTCGAGAGGCATATCCTCCTCGGATCGAATTTTGCAATGTTGAAAACAATTTGCAATAGTTGTAGGCTTCACATTAATGTTCCAAACAGCATTAATAAAATGGATTGCATCCAATACATTAATCTTTTCAGGATTTATTTATCCTTTCTCGTAACCTTTCAAGATGCTAGAATAAAAGCGACGTCGATAATAAATCTTAACTGCTCTAATAATTCCAGCATCACATGGTTGAATTTGGAGGCAAAAAAAATAATTCAACGTTTCTCAAGCCTTCAATAACCTTAGGATGAGCTGGGCAATTGTCTACTATAAGCAATACCTGTAACAGCCTAATTTTCAGTGGTGCCGGAACAGTGATTCGAGATCACTAAATTCGACAAATGAGTAGGAAATATTATTAATTTAGTGAGTATAAGTTAAATGTGAAGTTAGGAAAAATTTTGAAATAGTGAATAGTATACTAAAAATAAATATTAAAATAATTAGAATCGAAAATGAGGTATCGGGACTTCGGGAATTTTAAATCGAGCCATAAATATTTTTATAAATATTTATGGGGTGTTAATAAGTTAGTATTAAAGTTTCGTCGAGAAATTTTAAAGTTCTGATAGTTAATTGAACAAAAAAGAACTAAATTGTATCAAATACAAAATTGTGAGAAATGATTAAATAGCTTAAATGATAAAAGAAAGAGGGTTTAAAAGGAAAATAGACTCAAGGTCTATTTGGGCTGGACGGTAAGGGCATGAAATCAGGAAGAAAATAAGGAGAATTAAAGGAAAAATTGCAAAATTGCAAAATTTACTTAATAAAGCTAGGACTAAAGTGGAATTATCTAGATTTCTCTTTATTTTTCTGCATTCTCATCAGAAAAAACGCCATGGAAGAGTTCCCTTAAGCTGGTTTTTCATATTTTTACTTCAAGTAAGTTCTATTCTTGATTATTTCTTGAAATTTTTGTGTTTTTGTGACTTTTACAACTAAGTCCACTTGTTGAATTCATTAGTTTTTGATTCTATGAAAGAAATTGAAAGTTGATATGAATATGTTCTGAAGTATATGATGATTTGGCATGGAATTAGAGCTTTAAATTGTTTATATGCTGATTTTATTGAAAGAATTGAATAGAAAGTGAATGTTTGGGACCTAATTGTAAAAGAGTTTGAAGTTAGAGTTTTATGTGGAAATTCTGAATTTCAATAGTTATGAAATAACTTATAATGTCTATGAAAAGTATTAATTGATAAAATTATCTTAATTGAGGGGTTAATTGAGCAAGGACTGAATCGTATGAATTGTGAAATTTGGGGCAAAATAGAAATCAACATTTTGCACTAAAACTGTTTTGGACAGTAGCAGTAGTTTAGTTTTGAAAAATCACCAAAAATTTTATAAATGGAATTAGAGGATGAATAAAATATGAAATTAAAGTTTATTGAGTCTAGTTTCTTATAGAAGAAATAATGTAAGCAATGGAATTGTAAATCATGAGATATGATAATTTTTGTGAGACAAGGTCAGAATGATTTCGGGTTCCCTCGTTCTGACTTTGTAAAATCATAAAAAATTGGATAAAAATAATTATGGGCTTAAATTTATATGTTTAGAATCCTGAATGAGTCTATTTTTAAGATAAACAAACGAGAACATCATTCGAATCCTGTACGAGGAGATAATTAATTTTTAGTGAAGAAGGGTCGAAACTGTAAGACAGCAGAATAGGGGAGACTTCAATGAATAAACTGTATTAATTGGCCCAATAAAAAATTATGAAATTTTTATGGTAAGAAGAAATATGAGTCTAGTTTCTGGGAAAATTTATGGATCTTAATTTGGAGTTCTTTAGCTCAAGATAAAAATAATTTAGTGACTATGACATGGATGAATAGCTTGAATATTCACATAAGTAAATAGTGAAAATTATGGATAATGTTACTTACAAGTGTGTTATTTATACTAAGGATGTGGATGGAGAGGATGAGGAGGAAAAATATACATATATATATGAATGACTCGTGTATAAATTGATCACATGCCCGATTATAATCGATAAGTGTTGAATTAGAAATGATATAATATTTTATTTGGAATATTTATTATGAAATTATGATTATCGCTATAATACTAAAATCGAATTTGTGAGTTTATAGAACTAAATTTTAGTGACCATTTGTTAATATTATTAAATTTCAATATTATTTTATGAATGGTGATTAATATTTATGGATATTAATTGTTGAAAATAAGTAAATTATGTACAAAAGTTACTAAATTGAACTGAGTAATTCGGAGGAATGGAACGCAGGAAATGAGTACGATCGTTCAGTGAAAAAGATGAATTGACGGTAAATTAGCCAAGTAAACTGAGATTCAGTATTTGTTGCGAATCCTCGTGTTTGCTTTCTGTTTAGCTCTTACGAGCTTCCGTTAACTCATATGAGTTTCAGTTAACCCTTTTGGGGTTTCAGTTCAGCTCTGATGAGCTTCAGTTAGCCTTCGGGCTTCCGTTTAGCACTTATGTGCTTCAGTTAGCCTTCGGGCTTCCGTTTAGCACTTGTGTGCTTCAGTTAGCCTTCGAGCTTCCGTTTAGCACTTATGTGCTTCAGTTAGACTTCGGACTTCAGATCACGATGTACTCAAATCCGTAAGCCGTTCCTTGAATGGACAAGTTGGTAAGTCGTAAATGTAACGTGTGGAAAAAGAAATGTAAGTAATGTTATCATTATTATTATTGAGCTCAATTATATGATTTCGTCATTCAGAGATTGTGTTTGATAGAATATGTTAGTACATTATAAGTATGTGAATCAAAGTGACAGAATATAAATACCTAATGAGGTTGAGCTCATTCACATGAATTTGTCATTTGAAATTGTGATTGACAGGAATGAACAATGAATTGCATGCTTATGAATGGTTACATATAATTATCTAAAAAACAAGAAAACGACGGTTATTGATATATGGAGACATGAGACATTGATATATGAATGTAGAATATGTTTGATAAATATGTTCATTCATAATTACGGAATTATGTACCTCATGTGTACTATTTGCATAAAGATGATATTTCAAATACTTCGGTGAATAAAGTTTAAATATGAAATAGTATGAAATCGTGACAAGTTGTTATGAAAATATATTTAAATTATCTGTAAGTGTTTCGTGCTTCTCGGTAATGCCTCGTACTCTATTCCGGCTACGGATACGGGTAGGGGGTGTTACAATACCTTTTTACCAGTCATTCTAGCATCAAACCAATGAACAAAATCTTGAAAAAGTAATCCAGTCATTCATGCTTTTTTGTTGGCTCGATAATGACAGTTAAGATTGTCAATATTCACATGTTTAAAACATTTAGGATTAACAAACTTACCAATAACCCAAAGAGGCACTTTATCTGAACCATCCCTATTGCAACAAATCACAAAGTAAGTATTTACTTGTCATTTTTTCGTCTTTCTAATTACTTTGTAACTAGTGAATGATCTGTTTGCAAACGATAAAATAAGCATGTTTCATCTAGGTAAGGCATCTTCAATATTCTCCATAACAACTTAACCACTTTCACCAAATATTCTATGAGACTTAATCTCATGTCCTGCCTTAAACTGTTCTAGCCAACTAATTGAGAAGTTAAATTCGGAATTTGCATCACCATATATTTTCTATAGAAACTGTTTTGCTTTAGTTTGAATAATTTCTCCAATCATGTTTACTTTCTCTTGATATTAGAGAAATCACTCATACAATACATTCTCTAATTCGGGATATTTGGTTGAGTTTGTGCCTTTTAATATTGCTATTCTTTATCTCTTTTGACAAATATTCAGATCACCTTTTAAGAGTATTTGATATTGTTGATTGACTAACAGAGAGATCAAATGTTTGTTGAACCCATTGTTACTTTTGCAAGTCATTTTGACTTAAAGAGGAATGCTTATTTTTGTACTCACATAATGCTTTTTTCATCTCATCTATCAATGTAGACTTTTATACACATTTCAAATGAGAAACCATAGAGAAAAAAATTATATGAATTACAATATTTTGATACATATATGTATTTATTTATAATAAAATTCTTAATCTATCCAATGAATACATAAGTACTGGATTTTGAAACCATTAACTCTTTTCTTTTTTAGTTACATGAACCAATTAATTAACTTTTTTTTGTTACATGAACCAATTAACGTTGATTCGTTGCAACTATATGCATATTGAATTTTAATAAAAAAAAACGAAGCATAAAGTATGAAATATTCTCTAAATTAATAAAATATTCATTTATCGATAAATTAATAATCTCGATAAAATAATAATTTTTTTGGGATCCCAAGGGCATTATTTTATAGATATTTTACTGTATATTTTTTTAAAAAAGAATACTTTTTTTTTATCTTAGTTTATTTTATAAAAAAATATAATTGAGAAAAATATTATAACGAATCATTTTCTTCCTGTTAAACCGGACAAAATTGTGAAAATTCTTTTATGTATTTTTTTTCTTAATAATTTTAACCACCCTTACAATTGACCAAAAAGATGAAAGAAAAGCTACAAAAACAAATATTTTTCTTCATTTAAGGTGTTTTTTTTTCCTCAAAAAGTAATACCTTTAAAACCATTCATTCATTTTAGATCTGCCTGAAAATGGAAAATGATAGAAAATAGTATTTTCCAACAAGTAACTCAATCTCCATTATCTGCTAATCCCCTACTTTAGCATTTTAGCTTATGGATGTAACACCCCAATCCTATATCAAGAAATTCTAAGCATCTACCACGATATTATATGTAGAGACTTAAACTCGAACCTATGTTAAAAGCGGACAATACCTCACAAGTCAAGTTCGGGCCTCCACAATGCACACTTTTTACGACAATGTGACGAAACAATGGTTTACAAAGAAATCAATGCAGCTGAACAAACCCCAGACTTTCAGATCCATATCAGCTTGAACAGCAACCCCCTTTCTTCATTGCCGAGACATCTTTACCGACATCGATTTTCTCTCCCTTGGAGGGCACGGCTGAAGCAGCCCCATCATCGCTTGTCTCCATAGCTTTCTTGCTAACGACATTGTATATCTGAGTAAGAACTTCAGCAAATGCAATTTCCACGTTAGTAGCTTCCAGAGCAGAAGTTTCCATGAAGTAAAGGGATTCTTTCTCAGCAAAGGATTTCCCGTCCTCGGTTGAGACAGCCACGAGGTGACGAAGATCTGATTTGTTTCCGACAAGCATGACTACGATGTTGGGATCTGTGTGATCCCTCAACTCTCTTAGCCACCTCTCTACGTTTTCAAATGTGGAGTGGCGTGTAACGTCGTACACAAGGAGTGCTCCCACAGCTCCTCGGTAATAGGCACTTGTTATTGCACGGTACCTATCAGTGTAAGAAGAAAAGTTCAGAAACAATATGAAAGATAAGTTGACAATCTCATCAACACTAGCAGCAACCAATATCCATTGTCCCTGAAATATCAAGGGTTAAAAAAAACTCATGCAGCTACTTGTTCATAATGTAAAAACCAATTCCATTGATCCCCATCTGAATCCAAACTGTGTAACACAACTCAGCTAAAAGATTTGCCAAACGGGATGTTTTCATTGTTCTTGTGGGTCAATTCCTCTTTCTTTATGCCATTAGAAGAAAGAAGATGAAGCCTTACATTCTATTTTTCAAATCAAAGAATCACCTTAGATAAAACATATGATAAATTAGTAGGCTTTACATATGCCTACTGAGACAGGGTAATCAAACGATAACCAGGCCATGACAGTAGCAGCCCGTAGCAGTAACAGCAACAATATAAGCATAACACACATGAAACATCCTGTAATGACAATTTTGATTCAATGCCTCATCAAACAATCTTGGAATAAGATCATACAATGAACATCCTACTATCTCAAATCACACGGTTTGAAAACATTACATTCGACCTGTAATATATACGAGCATGCCTCAAAAGAATCATGTCACTTGTCAGCCAAGATTATGCGGTCTTCGAGGTGAAGCAAGCTATAATGGCAACAGAAGAATTGCCTAGCAATTCTGGGGACGGTTAAAATTTTAGGACATAGATAATGGTGGCAAGCAGCATTTGCAATAATGATTCTCACATCGGCAGGTGTATGGTAAAGACTATCCAGCAGGATAAAGTAAGGCAGCGCTCGGCTAGAATCAATCAGAAAGCTAAAACGATCCTAAACTATTCTAACAAGCTGTTTCTTTCATTACCAATTTATCATTTGTAGTGTCCATGCAACAACCCTAAAATATCAAACCAGATTAATGCTATATACACTAGATTTGCAAGTACGATACACAAATGGAAGCTCAAAGATACAGGTATAGAATCATCACCATTCTGTGAACATGACAAAACTAGAAAGCAAGCAAGGGTTCCAGTGGCATTATAATGCAGGCATTATCAAGCAAGGGTTCAAATCTAAATAAAAACATTTGCCAAAAAAAAGAAAAGGAAACGATGTCGTTTAAGCACAGCTCACAGATCTAGCTCTTCCATGATCAAAGTTGCTTTCTTTCCTCAAGTTCAATAAGAACAAAACCAAATTCCTTGCAAAATCAGAAGAGAACTAAAGATACCCAGATCAAAAATAAAGGAAAGCAAGGCAAGGGAATAGTAAAAGTGATACCTTTCTTGACCAGCAGTGTCCCAAATCTGAGCTTTAATGACCTTGCCATCCACATTCAAACTCCGAGTAGCGAACTCAACGCCGATAGTAGACTTTGACTCGAGGCTGAACTCGTTCCTGGTGAACCTGGAGAGTAAATTAGACTTCCCCACACCTGAATCACCGATCAAAACTACCTTGAAAAGGTAGTCATAGTCATCCTCTGCTCTATAACCAGCCATATTTCACCCTTCCTTTTTTCCTCTCAAAACCACTGATGTTGATACTATATTACTTTCCCTTTTGCTTTGTGTGGAGTAAAAATATGGGAAAGAGAGTGTGAAACAGGGGATAGTTTCAAGTTTATCATGCTTTTTCTATTTCCCCCTTTTAAACCTTTTATTTTGGTGGGTTGGGAATGTAAAAGATTATTGGATACCAGGGTGGCAACATGTTGATAATTTATTTTAATTACAAGGACTAATTTGACAATCTCTTGATAGGGGCAGAATGCAATTTATGTTTTAGTATAAGGACCCCATGATATTTTTACCACATTATCATAATTAGAAAACAAAACCAAAAAACATTATAAAATGCGTTTGCCGGGAGTCGAACCCGGGTCTATTGCTTGGAAGGCAATTATCCTAACCGTTGGACTACAAACGCTAATTGCTTAGGCTTCTAAACAAATAAAAATACTAATAATAGAAACAAAAACAATTGAAATTCGCTTTTATATAGACTTTCCAGGAAACTTCAGAAAAAAAGACACTGATGATATGAACTCACAGTACTCCACCAAGCACTGAAACATTTTAACAGTGAGACAAAGAATATTATAAACTAACAAGTATAAGATTTGAACATTGCAATGGAAACAAAAACTTTTGGTAAAAAAAAATGTATATATGTATATATAGTTTCAACATGATACTTGAGGAGTAACATCAGCATCATGTATGTGTATATATATATATATCATCGGTGACCAACTCCATCATGCCTGGTGGTGTAAATAGGTATAGTATTGCCCCTATGGCTCGGACCCGAAGGCGTAATTCGACCTTTCTTGAGAACACCAATAACAATTCCATGTGATCCATGGGGTGGTACTGCAACATTATGATGATCAGCTGCGAGCATGTTCCGATTCACGGCTGCGGCTTCCCCTGAATGCTTCGACGGTGTTAGCTCGTGGTGGATTCGAATCGTAGAAACGGTTCTCGACATGAAAATTGGAAATAATATGATCAAACTGGTAAAGAAAAGTATATAATTGAAGGCAGCCATTGATTTTTTTTGCCAAGGTTGTTGGTAGGGGGGTGAGCTAGCTAGCTATTTTGCTTTTGAGTTATAAAGGACAAGTTTGAAGAAAATGAAAAGGAGAGATTTATAGCATCTAAAGAGTAATTACTAAGAACCATATTTAAGAAGAAAATATAAAGAGATTAAAAGGTTGGTGGGCTATGGTTTATAGATAATGGGAAATGAGAAGTTCATTCATAGTTCTGCTTTAGATTATGATGATACCTACCCATTTTTACATTATACACGAGGAAATCTATAAAATATTATCTATTCTTTTTATAAATTTTTAAATATATCAAAACATAATTTTATCATTATATTAATTTAAAATTTTATAATTTTTAAAAAATGATAATTAAAAAAAAAAGCCTCTACCACATTTACAGTTTTTAATACAATATAGTCTATTCATAAAGTAAATTAATTTGATGATAAAATTAATCTGATAAAATGCCTTTTTTTTTCTTTTCCTTTATAATGAAGCAAATAATAATAAGGAAAAAAGGTAATAGTGATGACTATATTCAATTTGACCTTTGCAGAGATATTCAGTGACTTGTGTAAGAGGTCATGATTATTCATTTTATATCATACAGGTGCTGGAATAGGAAAAAGGAATGGCTGCTGGCACGTTGTCGACGTGCATGATTTGGTTAATTTAGGGTAAATTACATTTAAGTATGTTAAATTATTAATAATTTTATATTTTCGTTATTTAATTTTAAAAAAATGATAAAATTATTTAACTTAAAATTTTTTATTTAAATTACTATGCTGTTAAAATTATTTTTATATAGTCTTTTTTATTAGCATCATTTGTATCAATAGAGAGTTCTTTGATTTCCCTTCTCTTCTACAGTTTTAAGTTTTCTTTCCTCAAATAATTTTGATAGTCACGAATTTATAAATTAAAACTTGAATAACTTTTTCTTTAATCTCTAACACTAGCTATTAGATCAACTTAAATCTAAAATATATTTTTTTACTCGTCAATTAATATTAATACAACATACGGATCTTCGAATCATTACTTTAAATTTGTTAGATAGTTAAATTTTTTTATAAAAAAATAAAAAAATTCGTATTTGAAGTTATATATACAGTTTAAGTTAGAGCATCTTTTACACCCGAATTTTTTGTTCATTTATTTGAAAAGCCTTTTCTCTTTTTTCTATCATCATCTTCCTCCTGCTATCGTCCTCTTATCTCTCGTCTCTGCAAGTCAATTTTTTTTCTCTTCTCATCTCTGTTTTCACCCACCGCTGTGTCCGCTGGTTTTTGCCGGATCTGACCCATATCCTGTGTCGGAATCCGTGTCGACACGGGCACTGCACCCCAAATTGCAGAATCCAGGTAACGAAGGTTATGGATAATAGTAAGAATGGTATAAAATGGAATTTGGTCCCTAGCTCTTTTAAAATCTATTTGAGTTGCGTTTGCTCAAAGTCATACAGTTTGCATTTCTAGCGTGAAGTTCAATGTATTTTCACTAGTCAAATCCTATTGTCTTTCAAGTGTTTGATGTTTTTCCCCACTGAATTCTGCCTAGATTTGTCTTTTATCTTATAGGCAGTTTCATCTGACAAGTGTAAATCAATTATGTTATTCGTCTAACATGGTTTAATATTATTTGCAGTTGTATTGCGAAATCCCCAAACCAAACCTGAGGGTAATATTATTGTTCAACTTCAATGCCTGTGAGGAAGCCTCCACTCCCTAGAATCCTTCTCAACGACGTGTCTTGCATGAGAAATGCACAACAAATCTTGCGGCACGTGAATGTGTCGGTTCATGATGGTGGAGCACTTGTGTTGACAGGGAGCAACGGCTCTGGTAAGACCACATTCCTGCGTATGTTAGCGGGATTCTCTCGACCTTCTGCTGGTCAGATACTTTGGAACGGCCATGACATTAGTCAGTCAGGAATCTTCCACCAATACAAGCTTCAACTAAATTGGCTTTCCCTCAAGGATGCAGTGAAAGAAAAGTTCACGGTCCTTGACAATGTTCAATGGTTTGAGGTTCTTGAAGGTAAGCATGGTAAGTCCTTGCCAGCCCTGGAGCTCATGGGCCTAGGAAGACTGGCAAAAGATAAGGCAAGAATGCTTTCAATGGGACAACGAAAGAGGCTTCAGCTCGCTAGGTTGCTTGCCATTGATAGGCCAATTTGGTTGTTAGACGAGCCTTCTGTTGCATTAGATAACGAAGGGGTGAGGTTGTTAGAATATATTATTGCAGAGCATAGAAAGAAGGGTGGGGTTGTAATCGTTGCAACGCATCTCCCAATTCAGATTGAAGATGCCATGAATCTAAGGTTGCCACCTAGGTTCCCCAGAAGGATGACTTTGGTAGACATGCTCGATCGTGCTGACATTGCATAAACCAGACGGCCGCCCATAAGTTGGACCATAACTCTTCTCCTTCTCACTCATGTTTGCCTAGCCTTGATATCATTTTAGAAACTTTTATCACTAATGTCCATTTGTGCCACTGGTTACATGTCTTGGCGCTCCTTGCAGATTTACATGGTGGATCATTTGATAGTTTTGAGTTGTGATGATTTGGATCAAATATCTAATCTTAATAAATGAAATGATTGAATTACAACTTTAAAAGTTTGTATCCTGCTGGCCACATTAAACTAAAAGAAGAAATATATAACCCAAAATTGAGTGGTTGAATGCTCAGGGAAGTGAAAATAGAACTTAGATAAACAGTTGTCCTATTAGCTTAGTTGGTTAGAGTATCGTGTTAGTTGGTTAGAGTATCGTGCTAATAATGTGAAGGTCGTAGGCTTGAGACCTGCATGGGCTAAATAAGTAAATTTCTTTTTATCTTTTTTACCTCTTCAGGGCACTGCATAGGCTGGTGTATGTATGGAAGCAGAGATCATATAAGCAATCCCACAGCAAAGAATTACTGTCATGATCCACCCACACATAATTATGCATACCAATTTCCAGTTAACATTTTGAAAAACAAAAATCTTAAATTAGTTAAAATATCTTGAGCACTGAGGGTGTAAAAACACTGAAATTGAATAAGAAATGGTTGAGCAAAACTTGCCCAGCGATCGTCCGCTACTCCAACTCCTACTAAAGAACCGACGAATGCTTGGACACTCGAAACTGGTAGCTTCACCTTAGTAACTATGATCATTGCTGCCACTGTTGCTAACTGGGACGCCCATCCTCTAGAGTTGCTCATGTATGTCAGCTTCCCACCAAGGCCTTGAGTCAGCCTCCACCCACATAAAAGGAATCCAATTGCAGCAACAAGTCCTCCAATGCCACCATACCACCACTTTACTTGTAAATGTCCCAGATAATATTGTTTTATGAATGGTTATATTGTATTTCGGTTAAACCATGAAAATGAATTGCTCGATAATGTTTACAGTAACTCACCACGTCTTCACTAGAATATTTTGATCTATGCTCGAACACGTCGAGTATAGCTACATATGGATTCATAATGGAAGCTATCTCAGTAGTTGATTGAATAAGCTTGCATAGCAACTTGGCATAGTTTAAGATTGAAATTGTGTGATTTTGGTTTAGTGTAATGAGTTTAGGTAACCTACGCAACCATGCAGGATGCTAGAAGTTGAGGAAAACCCAAGCAGTCTTCGATATCATCAAAATTTTCAGCCAAGGCATGTCGAACAAGAGTGCTTCTGTCATACTCAAGGACCTAGTCCATTACAAATTTTCTGTCAATAAAAGAAAAAACCAGTGCAGTTTGTAAGACCGCGTTGGAGTATGACCCTGGGTACATACAGGGGAAAAAGTGGACTTCGCCGTATCTCCGATATACTTGATAACATTTTCGATTGTTGTTGTTTTTTCAATGCTCTGAAAGTTGTGTGTTTGCACCAACCTATTCGGCGTAGACTTAAGCAGCTGTTTAAACGGAGTGGATTGTTCCGTACTTGTATTATCACCGGGTTGAACCTGCTCAGGCTCTTGGATCACATCAAGTGAACCACAACTTCTTTCTTCCTCCTCATAGACTGTTTCAAGCACTCTCATCTGCATAAAATCTTCCAATACATCATCATCGACTTTTGCACCATTAGAACAACCTTGATTTCCTCGACTTTCCACAGATTCTTGTTTCATGGATGTGTTATTCTCCATTGAGTTTCTATGGTTTTTAGTGGTAGCAAGTTTTTTACTTGCCAAGGGAACCACTACAACCTGTGTGCAAAAACCAATTGGATAATAACATAATTTTACAATAGCAATATGAAAGTATACTAGGAATGTACTAATTACCAAAGATAATACAGCTCCAATCAAAGCAGACCCTGCAACAGCAATCATAACAGTCAATCTATTAACATCCACATAGTTCCCTATGACCTGCCACCCAAAACATGAAACTGTGACAATAATTAAGTAGGCAATAATGCCAATGAAGATAAGCTATAATTACTTGAGATTAAGCATAACATGAGAAACCTGAGATACGATAACGAAGCATAGTAATCCTGCAGATATCCCATAGTCGATAGGGAGGAAAACAAGAATCCTTTTCTTTGCATTTTCGTGGCGAAGTATAGAACTCTTCAAAACAACAAAGAGGAACCATGCACATAGACAGGCAATTGATGGGGCAAGAGTCCATTCAAGGAATATCCAGAGCAGTCCTTTTACCTTGTTCCATAGTGGTAAATAGGCAAAACCTTGTGTAACCAACATGGTTCCTAACATAGCAGCATGTATCGATCGCTGGGATGATACTGGTAACTCTAGGTATGTTGCAAGTGTAAGCCACATTGCTGTCCATGTCAAAAACACAATACCATGATGAACTAATATTACTTCAATGTCAAGCCAAAGAAAATACAAAATCAATGAGACCAAGTATTATAAAAAATACTTGTTGTCAGCAGAACAACTACCATACTCCACATCAAGAAACCTTCAGTGGGTTGACTTTCTTTGAGGAACTGCATCAAACAAGACATGATCATGTTCTTTTACCAATAAATAGACTTGCTTGTCTGTGTAAGGAAATCCACAATCTTTTAGCTTACATCAGAAAATAAAGCATCTACTGTTCTACTGTTGCTTGCAGAGGCTGCTCCGGGAATATATATGGCGCAAGCCATGATTGAGGCTTTCAGAAGCGTTAAAGCCCCTGAACCTATTGATGTTGAGAACTGCCATCAAAAGAAACAATTTTTATGTCAAAAACATGTGTTTTTTTAAAGATTATAACTTGCCTTCCAAAGTAATCTACGAACCGTACAACTGAGCTAAAAAATGGGGGCGAAATTGAGAGACAAACCGGTGCTGGGAGATTGTTGGCACCAACAGAAAACGCCATTGCAATTGTGGCAAAAGCTCCGAATGTTGGTATCCATTGATAAGTGTCGTTCCATTTCCCAACAACCTTGGTGGCCAATTCAACAGCAATTTTTGTCATTCTTTGAAGGCATGTTTGCTAGCAGCCGTGTGGCCTCAAATCACAATTTTTTTGTTGAAATTAAGGGGAAAAAAAAGAGGCATTAATGCAACATTGGAGACATCTTCTCCAAACCCAAGGCCTAGATTGGTGTTTGTCTTTTCCTTTTTTTATTTTCCTTCTTGTTTGTCTTCTATGCTGTACTGATCATATTTTTCCATTAATGGATGTTTACAAAGTAGAGTACTTTTACGCATTGTTCTAGCTTTTTCTTGTTTGATTGGAAAAATACAATGCCTTCAAAAGCCTCGATGACAACATATTAGGATGTCTCAAATACTTTGCTTAAACATATTGAAAAAGAAAAAAAGCATAATAACTTTTTTAGCCCTTCAATTTTACAAAAAAAAATCATTTTAACCCTCCATTTAAATTTTTATATCTTTTAACCCTTGAACTTGTATTTTTTATCAAAATTTTCCCAACATTGATGGAAAAATTAATGCTACCTGGATTTCCACATGTCAATATTTAATTAATTTTAAAATTCTTAAAAATATTTTTTATACTTTTAAAATATTTTTAATTTTTAAAAATATCTTTTATATATCTTTTGAATTTTAAAAAAATTAAATTAATTAAATACGGATCTATCATCTACCTAACAATTCACATATATGTTACATCAGTAAAAACGTTACTTTTTCATCTATTTTAAGGTGATTTGAAAAAAAACACTCAAGATTTAGGGTTAAATAAAAAAGACAAAAAATTAAATGAAGAATTAAAATAATTTTTTTTATAAAATTAAAGAGTCAAATAAGTTATTATGCCACGAAAAAAAGAAAAAAAAAAGAGCAATCATGCGAAATGCGAAAAAACAAGTATATTTTTTAGGCTAAACTTCACCCAATATTATTAAACTATTAGTAAGTTTATGTTTTGGTAAATTAATTTTGAAAAGTTAAAAAATAGTCATTGAATTATTCAAAAGTTTTAATTTAAGTAATTGGACTGTTAAAATCGTTGTTATATAGCTTTCTATGTTCGCACAGCCTGCACCAGTCGAAAGCTCTTATTTCTTTTTCATTTTACAATTTAGTTATTTTTAATGAAACAATTTTGAATATTATGAATTTGCGAACCAAAATCTAAGCAACTTTCTTCTCTGATATTTGACACTGACCGTTAGATCGACTTGTATCTAGGGTATGTTCTTCTACTCATTGATGGATATTAATCCACCATATCAATTATTGAATCATCACTTGGAGCTCATTAACTGGACTTTGAAAAAAAAAAACTTAACAACTCAATGACTTAAATAAAAACTTTCGAATAATTTAGTAACTTAAATGAAAACTTTTGAATAGTTTAACGATCAATTATAAATTTTAAAGTTAAATGACCAAAATGTAAATTTACTAATTATTTAGTGACATTGAGTGTAAATTTACTAATTATTTAGTGACATTGAGTGTAGTTTATCTTGATTTTTATTACGAGAGTGTTTGAACTGTTTTAGTAACTAGACTAGTGGTCGAACGGGTTAGACTATTAATTTCGATTTAACTAGTTCAATCATCGGTTTAATAATAGCTAATTAAATAGTCATAAAATTAAAAAATACTAAAAAGTATTAAAATTTTATAAAATTAGTTGAACTAATTCAATTAATTTTTTTTTTTGTTTTTACTTTTTATCAATTCCGAGCAATTCACTTAAATGTCACTTCAAACCTATATTCAGACTAATATACCAACCAATCCTGCTCCAACAGATTCAACTTGTTGATTTAGCCCAATTAAAATAACATTGATTTGTACATTATAAAATAACTGTAAATGTAATTAAAAAGATAGCAACTACACGTTTTGTAATTATAAAATATAGTTAATATTTGCTACATTGGAAGTTTTTTTTTTTTTATTCCATAAAAAAACCTTAAAAATGTCATGTCATGTATTTATTTTTTTTAATAATTTATTATTATTGTATAGGATACTTGTCAACTCTAATGTTACTTGTAGAGTTAAAATAGAAAAAAATTTCAATTTTACAGACTCATCATTTGGCATGGTGTAATTACATAAAAAAAAATTAAAAAATTTCTCTTAATTAAGGATTAAATTTTAAATTTTCAAAAAGTACAACAATTTAAGGTATATTTTAGTCCACATTTTAATTATATAGATATTTTATATTTTCTCACAAAATATTGAACTGGTAATATTTTTTACATAAAATAAATAGTTAGAAATATAAAAATTTATATCAAATTCAATATGCATTATATATATATGAATAATGTTGTATCATTAAAATATTAATAGTATAAAAATATACGAAAAATTATAAAATTATTTTATTTTTACATCGATACAAGTGAATCTCTTCTAACTTTTTCATAAAAAAATTTATCAAACTTCTTTTCTAATTTTTAAAATTTTTAAAATAAGTTATATTTAAATATTTCGTTCCCAAATCCCACCCAACAAAATTGAAATTTATTTATGGCTGTGGATATTGAAAAGTGTGAATGCAAGGTAAGCAAAAGGTGGCGATCCTGTCTAAAGACTTCTTTCTTCCTCATTCTCTTTCCTGTTTAGGTTTTGACCATATTTTGCATGTTTTCCCAATTTCTCCCATTCATTATATATTTCCCTTTATATTTTTCCTTATTTGGTAATGAAAATGAAAGTGGAATCTTCTTTTTTCTATTTTCCCTCTCATCTCCTTATTTAATTTCCCATTTTTTGTTTTCCTAAAGAAATTCCTATATTATTATTATCTGTTAAATAATTGTTATTTTTTCTTATTTTTTTCTAAAGAAAATTAGGTCAAATGGGCTTATTCTAATCTTAAATTAAAAGTGTTGATAGATTAGGTAAAATTAAATTATAATAGTAATATAATTTATTTTTTTAAAAATATGATGTTAATTAAAATATAGACTAGATGAGAATTAATTTCAATGTGCTACAAATTATATAATATATAAATAGTTTAATATAGTTTAATAGTTTAATTTTAATGGGCTGACATGATATTTTAAAAAGATTTATATTTTTTTGTTAAAATCCATTTTTTAAGTATTATATTTCTATTCCAAATCTTTCTAAATTTTAAATGGATTTTCGGACTTAGATGATTAACTCAACTCTTGAATTCATCTATCCTAAATTTGCCTATTATTTTCTTTTGATTCTTGATATATAAAAATTATCGAGTTTAAGTTAAATCTAGAAATCAAACTCCTTAACACTCATACTAAACAATATCTCTACAATGTTGTTTAAATTGTACCAATTAAATCGAGAACAGGTTGAGATATTAATTCGAAGAGAGGGTTAGCTCAATTGAATTGAACTAAAAAATCAATTAAACTTTTTTTAAAAAATTTAAATTTTTTTATTAATTTATTTAATTAAATCGAATAAATCAATAACAAAAAAAAAAATAATATTATGACTGGTCCAATGGTCGGGTTTTGGAAATTTGCTACTCTAAAGTCTGGCCATACCTACATTAAATTTTATAACCCCACATTTTTTTTCTTTTTCATTATTTCAATTCAGACCTTATATTTTCTTTTTAATTCTAAATTCCATTCCTACGGCCACACTACGTGACAATGCTCACAAGGGTGAAAATGACATTTTATGTCCAAAATAAAAGGAACAAAAAAGCTTGTTTCCGCCCACCTCACCTTACCACAAGGTCTTAATCAAAAAAACATAAAGCCAAACGCAGCGTTAAATCGAGAAATAGCTCCTCCAATCATCTCTTGCCACCTAATTATTATGACTTCACTGGTGACGTCATTCATTTCCATGTCATCACGTATTCCGCAAAAAACATTTGTCCGTATTACGTGGAGATGTCGTGAACAGGGTAAGTGCAAAAAAGAGGTTATGTTCAAATACGGCGGCGGACCATAGATAGTTCAAGTTCCTTTCAAATGGTTCAGTGACAAGTAAGATAGTTCACTACGCGTAAATAAAATAGTGGTTAGGACAGGGTTTTAGGGCAATACGAAGAACATGTGATTCATTCTTCTCCACTTTTTAATGAAGATGACGCGTGGGGCCATCGGATTGCACTAAATAATACACGTGGCGACAGTCCTGTTAGCCACGTAAGCAACCGCCTCGGGGAAAGAGAGAAAGAGCGCGTGATGTGAAAAACACAACAGCGCCAGCTGGCATCACTGGGTTATCCAACTGGCCGACCTTATCCTCTTGCTTTTTTATATTCTTTTTTCAAAATATGAATTTTATTTTATTTTTCATTCCAAAGACGAAAAAAAAAAAAGAGGGGAATTGTAGTAAATGTGGCTCTTTGAAATAAAAAGGACCAAAACAATCCCAAAACAACCCTAATTTTTTTCCCTTCACAAAAAAGAAAAGAAAATTCATATTTGGATCCAAAGGGTTCCCATTAATCACACAAAACTTTGTGCTTTGAAGGGTAAGTTTAGTTTCAAAGTTTCATTTTTTTTTGTTTAAATTTACTCCCATTATTTTGAATTCATCTAGTTGAAAAAAAGTTTCCTTTTGATTGAATTCTGTTATGATATTTGATTCGGGATATGCTTTATTTATTTTTTTATTTATGGATCTTATTTATTCATGGGTTTATTTTGTTTTATGTGATTCTTGTTACTTTTTTTTTTTTTTTCATGTAAAGATGATATCTTTGTTGAAACCCAATGCAGGTGATGCCAAATTAAAAAAGTACTTTTGGAAGAGAAACAAAAACAACTGTAGTTTTAGGGTTTTTGTGATTGATTCTTGTTGAGGTTAATAAGCAAAATAAAAGAGGTTAAAGATGATGTCAAGATCGTATACCAATCTTTTAGATCTAGCGTCTGGTAATTTCCCGGCAATGGGTCAACCTCGAGAAAAGAAGCGGTTGCCGCGGGTTATGACCGTTCCCGGGGTTATTTCGGAGCTTGATGATGATCAAGCTAATAGTGTGACCTCCGATGCACCGTCATCGGCTATTCAGGATAGAATTATTATTGTAGCTAATCAACTCCCGGTTAAAGCTAAGCGTAGACCAGATAACAAAGGGTGGAGTTTTAGTTGGGATGACGATTCATTGTTATTACAGTTAAAAGATGGTTTGCCTGAAGAAATGGAGGTTCTGTATGTTGGTTCTTTGAAGGTTGATGTTGATCCGGTAGAACAGGATGATGTTTCACAGCTTTTGTTGGATAAATTTAAGTGCGTACCAGCATTTCTTCCGTCCGACATTTTGACAAAGTTCTATCATGGGTTCTGCAAGCAGCATTTGTGGCCGCTTTTCCATTATATGCTTCCGTTCTCAGCTAGTCACGGAGGAAGGTTCGATAGGTCTTTATGGGAGGCATATGTTGCTGCGAATAAGATTTTCTCTCAAAGGGTTATCGAGGTTATAAACCCAGAAGACGATTATGTTTGGATACATGATTATCATTTGATGGTGCTGCCAACTTTCTTGAGAAGAAGGTTCAATAGATTGAGAATGGGGTTTTTTCTACATAGTCCATTCCCTTCGTCCGAGATATATAGGACCTTACCTGTTAGGGAAGAGATCATGAAGGCTCTATTGAATTCCGATCTCATTGGTTTTCATACTTATGATTATGCACGTCATTTCTTGTCTTGTTGTAGTCGAATGTTAGGGTTAGAGTATCAGTCAAAGAGGGGTTATATCGGAGTGGAGTACTATGGGAGGACAATTGGGATAAAGATCATGCCTGTCGGGATTCACATGGGGCAGATTAAGTCTGTATTGAGTCTTGCGGATAAAGAATGGAGAGTAGCAGAGCTTAAACAACAGTTTGAAGGAAAGACTGTATTGCTTGGAGTTGATGACATGGATGTCTTTAAGGGTATCGATTTGAAGCTGTTGGCAATGGAGCAGATGCTGAAACAGCACCCAAAGTGGCAGGGAAGAGCGGTTCTGGTACAGATCGCGAACCCTAGTAGGGGAAGAGGGAAAGATCTTGAGGACATACAGGCTGAAATACAGGCAAGTTGCAAGAGAATTAATGAGACTTTTGGTCATACTGGTTATGAACCGATTGTCTTAATTGATAGGCCGGTATCCCTTTGTGAAAGGTTTGCGTATTACACTATAGCCGAGTGCGTTGTAGTCACAGCTGTGAGGGATGGAATGAATCTTACTCCTTACGAGTACATTGTGGGCCGGCAGGGAGTGTCTGAATCAGAGTCTTCCTCAGAATCAAGTGGACCAAAGAAGAGCATGCTAGTTGTGTCGGAGTTCATTGGTTGTTCCCCTTCGTTGAGTGGTGCAATTCGTGTAAATCCTTGGAATACCGAATCAACTGCAGAGGCAATGAATGAGGCAATCTCTATGTCTGATGCTGAGAAGCAGTTGCGCCACGAGAAGCATTATAGGTACGTTAGCTCACATGATGTGGCATTCTGGTCTCGAAGCTTCTTCCAAGATTTGGAAAGGACATGTAAAGATCATTTCAGAAGGCGATGTTGGGGAATTGGTTTGAGCTTTGGCTTCAGAGTGGTAGCTCTTGATCCTAATTTCAGGAAGTTGTCTATCGATCACATTGTATCTGTGTATCTAAGGTCCAAAAACAGGGCCATACTATTGGACTACGATGGAACGGTTATGCCTCAAACATCACATAACAAGACACCAAGTGCGGAGGTTATTTCGATCATAAACGCACTCTCTGGTGATACGAAGAATACCGTCTTTGTTGTAAGTGGAAGAGGAAGAGAAAGTTTAGGCAAGTGGTTTTCCCCATGTAAAAAACTGGGAATTGCAGCTGAACACGGTTTTTTCATGAGGTAAGTTATTTTCTTTTCTTTGTTTCGGTTTTTACCCTTTCATTTCTGTGTAGTGATTCTTTGATAAGTAGACTTACTTTGAAATTGTTGATATTTTCAGGTGGTCTGCTAATGATGAGTGGGAACTTTGTGGGCAGAATAGTGAGTTTGGGTGGAAACAAATAGCAGAGCCTGTTATGAAATTGTACACAGAGTCCACTGATGGCTCCTCTATTGAAACCAAGGAGAGTGCTTTGGTCTGGCACCATCGAGATGCTGACCCGGGTTTTGGATCTAGCCAAGCGAAGGAGATGTTAGACCATCTCGAGAGTGTATTAGCAAATGAACCTGTGGCTGTGAAGAGTGGCCAGTTTATCGTTGAAGTGAAACCGCAGGTATTTTTACCTTTGTTTTCTAGCTTTATGAATACAATATATTGGCTTTCGTATCTTTTTTAATCGTTTTCGTGTAGTTAATGTACTGAAACTTGTATACAATTTCATTAGTTTTTTAATAAACTTTTTACTGTTGCTTTTAGGGAGTAAGTAAAGGTATGGTTGCCGAAAAGATCTTCACAACCATGTCTGAGAAGGGAAAGCAAGCCGATTTCGTTCTCTGTATTGGTGATGACAGATCTGATGAGGAAATGTTCGAGATCATCAGCAATGCAATTTCTAGTGGTATTCTATCCTCAAGTACATCTGTTTTTGCCTGCACTGTCGGCCAAAAACCTAGCAAAGCCAGGTATTATTTAGATGACCCGGCAGAGGTCTTAAACATGCTCGAAGCTCTTGCAGAAGCTTCAGACCCCGAATCCTTCACAGATACTGAATCAGAAGGCTCCCTTTGAAACACCCTCCATCACTTAATAACGAATTTCATCGAGCCTGTTATTGTATTTGTCCACTTGGGAGAAAAGAATGCCATATGCCTGACCTATGGTGAAGGGTATAGATTTCGGTTTCTGCTCGGTCTCGAAGTTCACTATTGAAAAGGACATTCATGAAGGGTTGAGGAGAACATTTTTTTACATGAACTTTGAAAAGGGGAGGGATTCATGGGGACAAACATGGGATCGAATGCTATATGTTACTAAGGTTTGTGCAGTCATTGACAAGGGTTTAACATAGATTGTGTGTATTGAAATGCAGTACAGTCAGAGAAGTACATCAATTAATATCACAAAATGATGACAGTTTCACTTCTGCTGGTGGTGGTAACATGAGAAGGTTTCTCAGCTGGGTTGAAAAATCATCCTGTTGAAATGAACATATTCAAATGTCATTTTATAATTTTTTTTTTTGGAGTGTTTTTTTATCTGTTGGATCCATTCCTTCTGTGTTTTGTTGAATCTGTAAAAATTCTATACAAATATTTGTGACTGTTTTTTCTTTCAATGCTTAGATTCATGTGGAAACTGATTGTTTGATGCAGAGAGGGTTTTTGCAATGGCTGAAACAACTATGAACTTCTTGGTAAAATTATGTATTTACCAAAAAAAGGTTAAGGAACTCTTGCATATCCTGGATTGGTTTGTTGCTCTTAAACAAATCTTTTACTTCAATTATAAAAGGTTAATATATGCTATTAGCCCCTTCACTTTTTTTTTATCAAATTAGTCCCTTATCCAAATGCTTTATTTCTTCAATCATGAAAGGTTAAAGTAAATTACAACCGATGTGCTATGAGTAAATTTATGTTTTAGTCACTTGATTTTAAAAAATTATAAAGTGGTCATTGAATTATTCAAAAGTTTTTATTGAAGTCATTGAATTATCGACGAGTTTTTATTTAAGTAATTAGATTGTTGAGTTTTTTTTTTTTAAAAAGATTTGGCTAAGCAATGATTCGACAATTGGTACAACGAATCGGTAGTTGTCGAAGAGTTGAAGAATATATTTTAGATTCAAGTTAATTTAATGGTCAATGTTGAAGATCAGAGAAAAAAATTTAAATTTCATTTCGCAAATTTGTGGTATTCAAAGTTATTTTATGAAAAAAATTTGAACTATAGAAGAGGAAAGAGAGTTTTCGATTTATGTAAATGGTACAAACAAAGAAAGTCATACAATATTGAGTTTATCAACATGATGACTTGAATAAAAATTTTCTAATAGTTTAATGACCATTTTATAACTTTTAAAGTTGAGTGATCAAAACTTAAATTTACTAATAGTTTAGTGATCTTAGTTGTAATTTACCCAAAATGTTATAACATGTTATTGGTCCCTGTACTTAGTTAGAATTTGAGATTTAGTTCATTTATTTAAAAAGTAAAAAAAATCAATTTCATCCTATTTACCCAAATTCATCAATTCCCTTCCCACGCATGACGCATCAGCCTCCATTGCCGCCCCCCGCCCAAAAAGAAAAAAAGAATTTCCTTCTTCTTCCCTAAATCTGTCGAATGAAACCTAAAGAAACCTTTGATGGAGAACTTTTTATTGTAAAAAATGTGTTGAAGCATTGTATATGACCTCTGCTACAAAGCTTAGTGTGTCCATTTTTGACACCACCACTACTACTACCACTACCAGCGGTTTTACTACTTTCATTTTCACCACTTAAATTCAAAGAAAGACCCTTTTTTTCAACACCCAAAAACCCAAATTTTCCATCACAAGCAGCACCACCGGCAACAACAATTCCATTGGCTCCCCTGGTTTAAATGGTTCAAACCTCAAACTTCGATTGATTTGTTCCATCAAAGTGGTTGGAATCTGAAACCCCATTTGAGAATTTTTGGTATCTCTCCCTATTAGATGAGAAAAAAATTCGAAGGGAGTGGCAAAAAGTTCTTCTCTTGAACTTCACCACCATTGTAGCAGTTAAGATCATTGTTATAGAAAAAACGAGGGTAAACCCAGAAAACAAAAACAGAAAACATATTTTTGTTTTTATTCAATTTTTCTTTTTAAAATAAAAATGAATGGAAATACACATTTAAATGACGTGGCACAACATCATTGGTTGGAAAATTAATTGATGCAGTTGAGCAAAGGCAATAATATTTAAGCTTTAAAAATATTTATATAAATGCAAATTGCAGCAGTTGAATTTGAAATTTTTGGGGGGACAAGTTAACATTACAAGAGTCGCATCCCACTACCACTACTACAATAATATAAACTATATTAACAGTAAGGGTTTTTTTATATATATATAAATATAAAAATAAGACTAATTTTTAGCTTGAAAGAAAAAATAAAAACCCCACTTCCCTTGTTTCCCTGTAACGCCAAAACCTAGCTGCTCCTCCATTTGCTCCTTGGGTCCCACATGGGTGTGGATCAAATCTCACGCGCCACCACACGGTCCGCTTTGTCTTCCCGATAACATGGGAGATAACTGCACTTCTCAAGTGGAAAACTAAAGTTAAACCCCACTTGAAAATAGCACTTAGCTCCCCTTACCAGAGCGGCGCGTGTACCAGTTCGAGCGTGAATGACATCATCTCAACGTGTTTCCATCTAATAATGAAGTACTATTCGGATTAATCACCGGAGACAAGTAAACTTGGCTTTGTATCACAGTTTTACCGATCTTGAACCCGGGAACCACCGTGAAACCGACTCTAAAATCAACATCGGCACCGTCGACGATTTCATCGATGAAAAGTGATTCTTCGCTAACGTTTTCCATGTAAACCTCGGAGAATCTGTAACCTTTCATTACCTGAAAGACTGAAACTTGGTCACTCATCGACAACCCCAAGCAATGTAAGAGCCAAAATCGCCGACCCATCTCTGTAAAAGCCATGAAAAAAGCCGTATTGGAAAACCCACCGGAGATAACCATTTTACGTTGGTTCAAGTTTCCAAAAAATGAACATTCCATTTTGGGATGAACAAGTTTAAGGTACTTGTCTCTGATGAACTTAGCAAAACCAGATTTCGGGTTTTGAACTAAAAACGATTTCGAGTTAGCAGATTTCAGGGTTTTGAATGCATTGAAATACTGCTCACGGTGGAGACTTTTTAAGCCACTAAAATCATGAGAATCGAAGCCCTGTAACATTGTTTTACACACAAAAGATTCAAACAGAAAGCAGGCATGGCTTTGTTTAGCAAGCATGGCTGAAGGTTCAATGGCTTTAGTAGCTGCAACAATATCCCATTTTGCTAACTCCATTTCCTTCATCATCAACCTCACGAAACTACGGACAGATTTCAAAGCACAGTGTAAAACTTGAATGAAGTGACTTGGATTCAACGTTGTGAACTGGATATTATCAAACATAAACAATGGCCCGGTCTCGTTTAGCTTCTTCTCCATGGATTTGTTGAAAGCAATGCAATGTTCGAGCTTTTTGTGGTGTAAATCAATGGCTGAATCTTTTTCTCCGATATCAGATTCTAGATTCTTGATTGTGATATCGTAAGTTCGCATCATGCTTTGTTGTTCTTGGATCTCAGCAAGCATTAAAGTAACTTGAGGTGAAAGATCAAGGTCTTGTTTTAAGAACTTGTGTTTCAACTCTGACAGAACCTTGAGTTGTTCCACGACAGCTTGGTCAGCAACTTGGATAGCTTCACCGTCGTAAGGATGTTGAGCCATTTGCAGCTCGGCGTAAGCAGCTTTGATGGAAGTAACACTAGCGAAAACCATGGCTATTAGAGCTTTTAAACCAGCTTTTCGCTTAACGTCGTCGCCGTCGTCGCCATGGGAATAAGTTCCGATTCCGACCCCATTGGTTGAAGCGATTTTCGAAGCGGTTCTTAAGTTGATGACCCTTTGGAATGTTCTTGCTAGTTTGTTCTTATTATGGGTGCCATTGTTGAGAGCCGATCTGGGTTTCATTGTTTCCAGTGAGCTAATGTCACTGTGAGCATAAAAATAAAAAAAAAAAGATTACACGTTTGAAAAGGAACAAACAGAACAAATTTAACTAGCAGATTGAAGCCAGAGGCGGTGGTGGGTTGAAAAAAAACATGAGAATAATAGGATTTAAAAAGCGGGAAATAAAGAAAGAAAAAATTTGCACAGTAGCAGGCAAAAGAGCCATGGGGGAATTGCATCAACATAAATTATGTTACTCTTAGGCCCTTTGTATGGTATTGTGTTGTTAGATTATTTAATCTCATATTATATTATTCATAATCGTAAATTTAAGCTGTTGGAAAAAAAAAATAAAGTGAAAGTCTATTTTTTTGGTAAATTATATTATTAGTCACTAAATTATGGTAAATTTTTATTTTTGTCACTTAGTTAAAAAAAGTTATAATTTGACGACTAAACTATTCAAAAGTTTTAATTTAAGTTACAGGGCTATTAAGTTTTTTTTTTTTTAAGTTTCACCAACGAGCTCCAAGAGACGATTCAATGATCGGTACGGTGGATCAATACTCATCGACAAGTAGAATAATATACCTTAGATCTAAATCAATCTAATGGTTAGTATTAGAGATCAGAGAAAAAAATTGCTTGAATGCTGGTTCACATACTTGTGACGTCCGAAACTATTTTATGAAAAAAACTGTATAAAACAATAGGAAATAAAACATTTGATTGATTCAAGCAGTGCGAATAGAGAAAGCCATATAACAGGGGCGAAGCCAGAAAATTTTTTTAGGGGGGCCCAGATGAATTTTTAATTTTTTATAGTTTATATCTTTATAATTTGTAAAGGATTAAATCGAATTTTTATAATTTTAGAGGGCCAAACTGTAATTTTACTTTTACTAATTTAAAATTTTTAAAAAAATTCAAAGGCTTAAAAAATAATTTTACATTTTAAGGGGGGCCGGGGCCCATGCCAGCCCCCCTGAATTCGCCTCTGCCATATAACATTTATTTTAACAGCTTAATGACTAAATGAAAACATTTGAATAATCTAATAACTAAATCGTAACTTTTTTTTAGTTAAGTGACCAAAATATAAAAATAAATTAATTAGATCATCTTTAGATATTAAAAATAAAAAAAAAATATTAAAAGATTTTAAAATTTTAGTAGAATACAAATAAATTAGAAAAAGAGAAGAGAAGGTGAGTGCATGTAGGACCAAGTTGTAAGAAAAATAAAAAAGGAGACATGGAGTCTAGAAGTTAAGAGACATTGGGCAGACATGGTTGACTGCACTACACGTTCACCATTTCTAGGAATTAGGTCTCTGTTTTATTTTATTTTTAAATCATTCTAAATTAATCTCAATATTTTTTTTATATAAAATATATGTATCAAATTATATGAAAAGCTTGTTAAAAAATAACCTTAAGTTGTTTTTCCTTTTAGGTTTAATTACAAAATTGACTCTTAAATTATATTGATTTTCTTATTTAGGTACCTAAAGTTTTTTCTTGTCAAAAGTAGTATTTAAATCATCAATTTTGTCTCATTTTACTCAAAAAATATACAACATTCAATAACAACATGTCATGTTAAGTGTAAAATGAGATAAAGTCCCGTAATAGCAGAAATAAAACATTCCATTCTAGCTTTTTAAATCTTTGGTTAATGAATAAAAATAGTTTAACCTCTAAAAATTATCTTTTTAAGGCAAAAAAAGAAACTTTTAAATTTTTATAATGGTTAAAATACGATGTTAGTTATTGTACTTTGACAAAATTTAAGATTTTGCCTCTGTACTGAAAATTTTAAAAATTAAATCATCGTAAATATTTTCCGTTAAAATTTATCAATTTTGCATATTGATTAGGCTATCATAATGTAACATAAAATATGATAGACAAAAAATAAACATGTTAAGATAAATTTTAACGAAAACTATCAACAAGCGATATTGATTAGATTAGAATTTTTAAATTAAAAAATATTGCATTTTTAACTTTCAAAACATAGGGACTAGAATCTCAATCTTTCAATAAAAATACATGGACTAACAACGTATTTTAACCTTTTTATTATTGCTGAGTGGTTTTTAGGTGTGCCCTTCAAAAAGGTTAGATTCTCTATTTATATGATACGGTTACTGTTTATGGATGGGACGTCGTAAGTAGATCTTCATGCATATCAACACGTATCTTAGAATAACACGTGTTTTCTAAATGAGGACTCGTCTTCGTAATGGTACGAACCCACATCGTGCAGTCTCATAAAAGAATGCAAATACCTTACATGTGAACCTTGCAAACTACGAATTAAGACCCAATCAAATATCCGAATAACTAACAGATAATAGCAAGTAGAATAACAATTATTATTCTACCCAACCCTCCAAACAAAATTAGAGTCCAAACAGCCATTTGACTTATGAAGAGATGCAATAAATGATCAAGACCAGGTTTCACATATAATACTAAAGGACAGTTAAATTAAATGGAAGTGAGTAAAATTACAATGGAGTAGAAATCTGAAGCAAGTGGAAAGCATCTGTTATTAAGTAAAGGTAATTAATGGAGACATGATTCAGAATTCGGACATTGAGACATAGCCAATTTGCAGAGGTACCCATGTGCTATTTCTTTTTTTCTTTTTTCTTTTTTATGTTCATCAAATCTGCTGCTTCTGTGTGTGTCTTCTTTATAGCTATGGAAGCTTACATGTTCATAATTTTTTAATTAATAGAAAAAGTGACCAGATTCACAGAAAAAAATATCAAAGCAGTACTTGTCCTAGAAAGGAGCAAGTGAAGCAGCAGCTTGCAGGGGCAAAACATGGGAGGGAGCAAGGGACAATATTACTGTCTATCTCCTGTATTTTTGTTTTATTTTTTAAAAACAAGTTTAAAAGTTAGGTTGCCGAGGTTCGTTGAGGAGTTAAAAAAAAATTATTTTTACTTAAAAATAGATAAAATAATTATTATATGTTAGATTAATAAGTAAATTAAATTTTTTATTAAAAATTTTGTTTATTTTTATTGTTGAAAATTAACGTTAATTTTTAACATTAAAGATAATAAATTTTTTTAATAGAATAATCAATTTATTTTTTAATTAGCGAATAAGAATTAATTTATTCATTTTATCATTAAAAAATATAATATAAATTTAAATATGATGCGAAGTTTTTAAGTGATTTTAAATGTTTACCAATTCATTTTAATCTTTAAATTGAAATTCGTTAAAATTTGATGTTATAGTATTTCAAGAGAAATTATTTTATGAATCCTTCCCACCACATCATTTGCGATTTCTTTTCAATTATTTAATAACATTTCAACAATTTTTTCTATGTCAGTAACACATAATATTGGTAATTTTTTTATCTTGAACCATGAACCTCGAATCCTGAACTCTAAACCCAAGCTTTAAGGTTCGGGTTTGAGTTTGGAGTTCATAACTAAGGTTTAGAGTTTTGGGTTCAGGATTTTAAGTTCGAGGTTTAAGGTTCAAGATAAAAAAAAAAAAAAACAAAATTATGTGTCAATAGTATGGAAAAAAATTACGAAAATATCATTAAATAATTAGAAAGAGACCATAAATAATATACTACGAAAGATTCATAAAATAATTTCTCGTATTTCAAATTATATCACATTTATAATTTTTAAATTTAAAAATCTCTATAGATTCAATTACTAAATTTAATTACTAAAATATATAAATTAAAGGTAGAAAAATTACATTATTGAATTTGAGATGTAAAAGATTTAGTTGAATTTTAAAAATACAAAAAATAAAATAAAATAAAATAAAATAGTACACGGTACAAAATGTTGAAAGTGACAACTCATTATCTTTGATTTGAGTAAGGAGGAGAGGTGCCTTCCTTCATCCTCTATTACTGTCTGCCATTATCCAGCTTTTCAGCCTTGACTTGGCGTTGGCCGTCAACTTCTATTTCTTTATTTACTTTTTTATTTAATTTACAGCTAAACTTTATTTATCACACATTTTAATCTCCCTATTAATATTAATTTGTATCTATATAACATTGATAATTAATTATACGGTGATACATGATAATCTCTTATTATGATACGTGATAAATATACATAAAAAAATATATATATTTTTTTTACTTTAAAGTTTGGTTAACTGATCAATAGTGTTTATCTTTATATTCACATCATTAGCTTGAGTCGTAATAATTGTTCGATAATAATATGCGTAATAATTTTTCTGTACTTTACACATTTTTTTTATAATTTATGTTTGAAGCTCGTAAGTATATTTTTTTGAAAATATCATTTTCAAAATTTGAATCTGTAATTTCCCTACCCTCGACCATTTGTTGATTTATAAGAAATAATTTTTATTAGTGGTATTTAAAAAAAAAAAAGTTAAATTGGTATATGTTTTTGTATTCAAATGGCGGGCCAGCCTTGGAGAAATTTGAAAATCTTTGTATTATTATATGTGCAAACTTTTTTTCAAAATTAAAATATATAATTATTTTTAAATAATAGTATATTACTACTAGGATATTAGGATAGGATATGATCGGAATAGATGATAAAATATTACATAAGTATCTTTCCATTAAAAAAATGTGTATAGAATAGGGTGTAACCTTGTCTGGTCCTACTTAAATAGTGTTTGAAGTTCAAATTTAGTTTCTCAATTTAAAATTCATCCCCACAAAATAAATTAAATTATAGGTAGATTATACTTATTGTTACTTTTGTTTACCTCATATTACGTTTTAGTCACTTATGTTTGAAATGTTATGTTTTAGTCACTCATGTTATCGTGTTGTAACATTTTAATTACTGAGCCGTTAATTATCGTTAACGGTATAACGATAAGCTAATGTGGCGCATTAAATCATCATTTTAAATAAAAAATTAGGTTAAATTATACAATTGATCTCTATTTTTTTTTTTAGCAATTTAATTTTTCTATGTTCTTTTAACTTTTTTTTCATTATTTTTATGATGGTTTTCAACTTCCTACTTATTTATTCACTGTCAATACGACTTCTTGATATGTTAAAAGAAATGGAGAAGGTAAAAAAATAGAGGGAGAAACATAAGATAATGGAAAATAAAGAATAAAAAATTTAAAGAACATAAAAAAAATTAAATTGCTCAAAACGAAAAAATATGGGGATCAATTGTATAATTTACCCTAAATTTTTGTTTAAAATTATGATTTAACGTTTCACGTCAACTTACCGTTACATTGTTAACGATAATTAATAGCTCAGTGACTAAAATGTTACAACACGATAACATAAGCAACTAAAACGCAACATTTCAAACATAAATGACTAAAATGTAACTTCAAGTAAACAAAAGTGACCATCGGTGTAGTTTACCCTTAAATTATTTTAATCCATTGTATTCGATTTATTTATTAATAAAATAAAGTTATTATATTTAAGATAAATTATAAAAAATAATAATCAAACTTTTAGTTATTATTCAATTATTAATTTTTTCGATTTAATCATTCATTTTTCGAAACTAATAACTTTAATTACTCCCTTATTTAGTTATGCATTCTATTTATTTAATTTTTAGATAATACAAATTTAATTCTAGTTAAAAAATCTATAGTTAAAAAGCTTCACGATATTCTAAAAACTTTACCATGACTATAATAATTTTGCCACGATATTGTATTTGCCAGAATAGGATTTGTTGTTGGACATGGGCCTATCTTTTAAACTACCTTCTGGGCTCTCATATTCCTCTATCAACAGCTAGAATTATATCGTCGTTCGTATATTGTAATTTCAGCTAGCCAGCTTGATTCATAGGGATGACAGAACAATTTATAGTATATATATATAACAGACTTAAAGGACCATCTTCTTACTATAAGTAAATTAACCGTCTTTCATAATTTTAACCAACCTATCTGACTTAACATTAGTGGTTCAATCAGTTAAAGTCAATTAACCAACTTATATTTTAAATAATTAACGAATACTATATATTAAGTCAGTCGACTCAACCGGCTCGATTTTAATTTTCAATAACCTATAACTATCTTAAAAACCATTCTAACTGAAACCTTAACCTGTTTAACCACAAAAACTGAATTAACCAAAATCGACATAACAGAATGGATGGACCAATTAAATCAATTTTAACTGACTTGTGCTCACATGAAGATGAAGAAGAAGGAACACTAGACCTCCCCTCCCAAGTCCCAACCACACTGCTGGTTTGCCTCCATTCATTTTTCACCTTCCCCCATTGCAATCATTATAGTATCTTTACAAACTCAAAACTCACTCATTACAATTAATAACGGGGATAGGCAAGGCTGACGAAATACAACAACTATCTCCTACTAATTTTGTTCACTACTATATCTACACATATATATAATGAATTCTCCTCTTCCTCTTCCTCCTCAAAATTCAAAAAAACAATTGCGACAGATGCTGTTCCAACACTACCTTTGCTCCATAACTTCGATTTCTATTAAGTGAAAAAGAACTTCTCTCGGCTCAAGCCGGTATCTGCAGTTTAGCATTGTTTTTCCAACTGCCAAGCAAAAGATACAATTTTCACACATACCAGAGACGTTGTAAGAGAGTTCAAAATCAATATATATATATATATATATGTATAAAGGATAGTAATTACCTGATGAAATAATAGTAGAAGAAATCTGCATAGAGGGCTGTTTGGACAATACCAGAGACACATGCTAAAAACCAACAAAAATATTCACAAGTCAAGAATCAATATCAACATTCGGAGATAAATAAACACATCGGGTAACATTGCTCTTAGGCTCTCACCTATCCATCGAGTAAAGTGCTGCTCCGTAAAATATCGATAAATCCAATTAAGAATGTAGAATGCACGATAAGCCCTGCAAATACAAATTTTGTTTCATACATACATCACTTATATGTAATATATATTGTCTCTACAAGAGCACAATCGAGGTTGAACAAGGGCAAATTAGAGCACATCCAACCATATTTGGATACCAATCAAATTAAAATATGTTTAACAACTAAAAACCCAATGCTAACTACTTCAGTTTATTTTATACCTCCAATCTGGGTATTCCATGGCTAAGCCAAAAGGTTGGATTAGCAACAAATAAGGAAGGCAATCACTGTCAATTTATTATCAATGCAATTGATGTAGAAGGCATTGGAAAGGGCTAAAGTAAAATGAAACAGGATAAAACTATAAAATTTTCATGCAAAGAACATATTCTCTATTATTGATGCCAAGTTTGAAAACCTTTTGAGTTACAAACTGAAGTTGTCTACTACTAATAGTCAACGATTGAAAACTAGGCATACCCTAAAAACGGGACATATTGCCCAGTTAAATTATCCACATTTCCACTCCGTTGTAGCAAAACTAATCGGGGAAGAATAGCAAGAGCCTCCAAGTATATTGAAACTGCCTAGAATATCTGCAATAAATGAAATAGTTTAATAGCCAACTTGCCGCAGTTAAGAATTCATGAAGAACAGGGACATTGCATGAGAAGATAAAATAATAGATTGAACTACCCCACAAAAAAGGGGAAATCCTATAAAGTTCATTGGTTTAGATTAACTTACAGGCCAGCAACTTGAGATAAACAAACTAAGACAAAGAAATCAACACTTATTTGCAAAAGGGAACAAATATACCGCTTCTGAAGAACAATTAAGAAAACTTGGAGAAAAAAATATTATGCAACCACAAGATAAAGCAAAACAAAACAAAAGCACAAAAATGCTGCTTAATGTGTAAGCAGTATACTGCATAAGTGAAAAAAGTGAATCAAAAGCACCCAAAAGAAACACTTACAGTTCATTGAGAAAAGAAAACGGGTGATGGCAGAGCAATAGGAATAAATAATTTAACACGTGCAGGAAAAAGAGGAAGAGCGAAGATGCTGTTTTCATGATTCTACTTAGGCCATTGCTTTGTTTTCAGAAGGTATAATTAGCACTTCAGGAGTTTCAGAATTTATCAAGATTCAAGAATCCTAGATCAGGAACTAGCTCTCTACGGTAGCATTACGGAATAATAGTAGAAAAAACAGTACCAAATTCTCAATATCCACATTCATATAATCAAACTTTCAAAAGCATTAAAACTTCGATAAAATCTCCACCTCCTGAAACGTGAACTTTTCATGGACCAAAAGCGCCAAGAGGAAGCTTGTCAAGATGAGAAAATGATGACGAAACGTGTCGAGCTCCTTGTCGTAAGAACGCCTCACGACTCGGTCCACTCTCATACACCAAACAATGGCGACAGAGCTGACGATGAAGACCACCTTCATTACGGTGTTGTACACAGATACAAAATCCGTGAAGAGATCCAAGTAGCGAGCCAAAAACACTAGCGCATACAGCTCCTGTGTCTTCAGCGAAATACTAAAATAAAAATAAAAAGCAAATTCAACTAGTAGAAAAAAAAACAGTAATGCTATGCTTACTGGAAATGCGAGGAAAAAAAAAGAAAGAACAACAGTTTCTAAGCAACCAAACCGCAAAATTTTCCCGTTGAGACATTAAGAAACGCTGGAAATACTTCAACACTTGACGGAGGTGAACTTTTAGCGATTTCTCGGGAAACAAACGGAAAATTGGAGTATCGGAAAGATTTACCTGCGCAAGACTTGGTAGCGTAGATTTTGAGGAGTAGCACTAAGATGCTAATTAAATGAGTCACGTCACCGGCAAATCTGAATATATTCATCTTTGCAATTACGATTTCTGCATTTTCACAACGAATTTTAGGGAAAATAAATTGGAGATCGAGGGAGCTGAGATTGATCACCTAAAATCAGAGAAAAAGATGTTTTGAAATAATAAAAAAGGCGCTTGGCTGTTTTTGAGTGTATGGTTTTCGTGGAGTGTAGAGAAGGAGATGACGTGGCGTTACGAAATTGAAACTTATTTGCTTTCGCTTTCCCAGTCTCGCCGCGGCGGGGACGGTGATAAAAGGCGGGTTTTGATTGCGTGGAACGCGTGTTTATACATGTAACTATATTAGCACCTCGTTGGCTTAAATTAGTGCCATTAAAATAAGGAAAACAACAAACGATATTATCAAATCTCAGCCAATTAATAACTTCATCTTCTTAAAATAAAAGAGAAATGATTGTATAAAATCGTAATTTTACGTTATCTTTATCCCTTTTTAATAAGAAAAAGATAAATCACACTTTTACTTTTAAATTTTTGCATCTTCAGTTAGATTTGAATTTTGTAACAAGGAAAAAGCTCAAAACTAATAGAAAAATATGATTTGTCATTCTCCTATTATGAAGGGATAAAAATGACGTGAAATTACAGTTTCATACAATCCCTTCTCTTTAACCGTTGCATCACCTTTTTCTTTTGTGAAATGAATAAGGTTGAATTCGAATTAAGGTAATCAGTATCGTACTCATGAATGTATCATTTTTTTTATCGGTATTGATATTAATCTGTTTCGACATATCATTTCAGAATTATTACTATTTTTGAAAACATTTGATAATGCATATAAAAATATTTATAAATATCAAATAACGAGATTAAATAAGTCTCAAATATGAATTAATATTCATCAATTATATAAAATTATTATTTAATAAACTTCACAAATACAATACATCATTAACCAACTCAATATAAATAAATAAAAGAAATATTTTCTAAATTAAACAATAAAGTAATCTCAAATTATGCATGTAAAAATTCACAACTCAATAAATCTAAAATAAATAATAAAAATTTAAAATATTTGTTAAAATTATTTTTTGGTACCGATCATCAGTATACCATATTCTAGCTAATACGAGCAAAACCAAAAAGTGAATATAATAAACTTAGACTTCAAAATGATTCAATTACTTATTATGGCTTATTTTGATTCTCCTTTTTAAGTGTAAAAAGTACAAATATAAATTTGAGTAATCACAAATATTAAATTAAAAATTAATACAATCTAAACCAAAATTAAATAAATTAATTAAATTAACCGGATTAAATCCACCCTTAATAACTGCACATAAAAAAACTCAAAAACTTATAAAATTCCGCATGGTAGGTGACATTGGTTGTCGTTTTGAGCATCCCTAGATCAAGCATAGGTTGCCACCTTGATTCACCGTCCAATGAGAAAAGATGGAGATTCGGTGTCAAAGCATTAGATTTGTGTTTTTGGTGACTAAAGCCATGCATGATGGTTTAGCTCTTGCTTCTATTTTTACATTCGTTTTGGCCGGGTCTATGGTTGTTGGTGCTTGTTTTGGGGGACTTGTAGCAGTATTACCTCTCTGGTTGAAGGGCTACATCATGTAGATATAGTTTACTCTTTTTTTTTTAAATTAAAAATACATTTTCTCGAGGTGATAATGTGATATAAGGAATTGTATGTTGTTTTAGTTTACTTGAAAACTCCATAAAAATGATTAAAATAATAAAAGATAGTTTTATAATTTTATGTTAATTTAATTATATATTTATTCTGTATTTTAAAGTTAAATTTTAAAGGTCGTACTTGAATTTGATTTCAACATTCATTTGGTATTTAAAATTTTGTCTTTATTTCAATTAAATACTTGTGTTTTTTTTTTCTTACGACACGTGTTAAACGTTCATTAGACTATATGATACAATTTGGTCTTAGTTAAAATTTAAAAAAAATCTTAAATATCAAATTAAACTTTAAAACTAAACTAATTTACTAAATATCAAATTTAGGGTGGGTTTGAATGGACGATTGGATATGGTATGGTACGTTTAGTTTATTTTTTGTCTCACGCTACAGTATCTAATCTTGCGTCATCATTATTTTTACACTAATCGCAAATAAATTCACCGTCTATCCAAACTCACCCTTAATCTCATTTTTACACATCATCTTGACCTAATTCTTTCCATTTAAGCATTCCCTTTTACATTCGAGAAAGGAACGAAATCTTTCTCAACCAACCAACCTACAAAACTATACCTAAACCACTAAACATCGGCCACTAACAACTATTTGGAATTGCAGCAAAAATCAAATTTGGAACATTCAAAGTAAAATAACTCATACAAAGTTTATCTTCTTAAAATGATAATTATTTTAATTTTGGTTGTCATTATTTGCTTGAAAGCCCTTTAAACACAATTTAATTATAGCACAATCACGATATGTAAAAATTTATCCGTAAAATAAATTATATAAAACACAAACAAGACTTTGATTGAAATAATAAAGTTAAAATTAACATCGATGATTTAAAGATATAATTAGAACGTTTTAAAATTTAAGGACCAAATTAAAATTATAGCCATAGTTTAAGGATATATAATGCGATTAACTCTATTTAAATTGATATCCTTTTCTATGACTTAGTCGTGCATTGACTTAGATATTTTACCTCAAAATACTCTTGGCAATTTCCATATTTTTTTTTGGGGGGGGGGGGGTTGAATCAATTTCCTTATTTAAATAAAAAGTACTAAATAAATGCAAAACTAACCTACTGAATACCATATTAAAGTCTTATTAGGTTGACTTTCAAACTAATTTTTTTAATATTTAAATTTAAGTATTTTAAAATTTTCTAATTTTTTTGAATATTTAAATTTGTATTTTAAAATTTTGATGCAATCTCAAAGGACAATTAACACATTATGATAGGCTACATTTATATTAAACATTCCATTTACGTATTGCAATTACCATATTCAATGAACGGTTTAGCTATCATGGAAAAACAATTTGAAAACTGATTGAATTGCTTTTTTAACTCAGGGTAAAACTACACCCAAAGTTAATAAATTATCAGTAAATTTACGTTTTTATTTTTTAACTTAAAAAAGTTATAAAATGATCATTGAACTGTTCGAAAGTTTTCATTTAAATTTTCGGGCTATTAAATTTGTTGTTGTATGCGCTTATTTGTTCACACTACCTACATCAATCGAAAGATCTTATTCTCGTTCTCTCCTATAGCTCAGTTTAAAAAAAAAAAATCATAAAACAAATTTGAAAGTCATGAATTTGGGAATAAAAATCCAAACAATTTTCTTCTTTGATACCCAACACTGACTGTTAGACCGACTTGGATCTAAGGTATGTTCATTTACTCATTGATAGGTACTTATCTACCACACTAATTGCCGGATCGTTGCTTGAAGCTCGCTAGCTTAACTTTAAAAAAAAAAAAACTCAATAGCTTAGTAAATATTTCAATGAATTAAATGAATACTTTCAAATAGTTTAGTGTCTATTTTATAACTTTTTGAAGTTGAATGACTATTTTAAAATTTCAGTCTTTACCAAATGACAACTACTAAGTTCACTAAGTTTTGTTATTTCCAAAATCTGATGTGGCAAACATATTATCATGGGTGTAATGTCATGTCAGCTTGTTGTTTTCACATATTACTCATTAACAACCCCGTTAATGGATTATCAACTATCATTTGTGTTAAGATCAAAATCTCAAAATTAAGAAATTACAGGATTAAAATTGATCAAATTAAAATAAAGAGACTAAATCTATAACTTTTGAAAAGTAAAGGGACTAATAATAGAATTTAAGCAAAAAATTTGATAAAATCACCAATTTAAATTTTTTTTTATAATTGAATGATCAAAACAAAACTTGTTAACAACTGAGGGACGCTACTCGAATTTACCCAAAACAAATTATACGAGAATCGAGAAACGAAGTTCTAGTAAATTAGAAGATTTAACTTCGTTAGGAAAATATAATATAAAAAAGAAGAAGTTTTGAAAAAGAAAAACAATTGTTGATCCAAGCACTGTATATAACCCCGACTATTGAAAAGGAAGTTTCTTTGAAAATAAAAAAGAAGCAGCAAAAAAGAAAAAGAAAAGAAACAAGAAGAAGAGTGAAGAGGGAGCAACTCTTTTTCTTCTTCATTTTTTTTTCATTAGCTGTCGCTTCAAAGGTCGCTGCTTGGTGCTTTGCGAAGGCAAAGAAAAAAAAAAGGTCCTAAACTACTGCCACAGCAACAGCAACAACAACAACGCCAGCTGCTGCTGTTTGCATCAATTTATAATATTTTCGATTCCTTAAAAGAAAACCCATTTTTTTTTATTGCTGCCTTTTTAGCCGTGATGGGTTGTACAGGATCCAAGCGAACCAGGGGTGACGGTAAAATGAATTAATTTATTTTTCTCTGTTTGGATGGTTTAATTCGACTTTTTTTTCTTTTTTTTTTTTTTTTTAGTGGTTGTTGTTTTTCTTTGATTGCATTACTTTGAATTCTTGGATTTGGTTATGGAATTTGACTAATTTTGACCAGGTTTTGATAATTTCTTTTTTGGTATTTAAAAGGTAGGGTTTAGATTTATCATCATAAGATTTGCGGCCATTTGATAATTTGATTTTTGTTTTTTACTTGACTGATATCTTATGATGATTGACCCATGTTTGTATAGTAAGATTGAAAGCTAAAATTGTGTTTTTTTTTATTCGTTGAGGAGTTTATTGGTGATTTCAAATATGTTTTTTTTTTTTGCAGAAAATGTGAAGAAAATCAGGAAACCAAAACCTTGGAAACATTCCGAACCGATTACGAGGACACAACTTAAGCAGATGCGTGATGAATTTTGGGATACAGCTCCTCACTACGGTGGCCAGAGAGGTATTTTTTTACCCCTTTGTATAGTTTATTTAGAAAGATCGATAATATCGTAGTGATTATTTGTTCGATGCAATATGGTCGATGCCGGTTGTTTGTGCAATGTTTTATTCAGTTTCCGTCACACATTTATAGGTTTTACTAGGAAATGCCGCCTGGAAATGAGAGTCGGAGTAATGATTTATGTGAGGATAGAATCTTCATTTGGAAGTTAAGTCAGGGCTGCCATCAGGTTATCAACCTGCCCGCAACGGACGTAATTTTCTAAATGTAATGCGATTAAGAATCTGTTCAATTAAAATGGTTGTTTAGACAATTCGATTACTTAGTATGGTTAACATCATAAATTTTAAGATCACCATAAATTCTTATTGCTTTGAGCAACAAAATGTTGTATTAACGGTTGCTTGCGAGATGTGAGAACTTGACCCTGTATGTGAAAGCTTGCCCTCTTTTGCTCTCGAAAGTAAAAGGTCCGGGAGTCAGACTACCATTAAATGTCATATTGAATATATACTTCTTCAATTCAAAATCTTCCTATTCACTTGCGAGCACCGTTTGCCAACCTATAAAGGTTTAGGTTAACAAGGGTACATTACATGTAAACTTTTTATTTCTTGTTATTGAATTGGGTCGTTTATCCTCTCCAATTTATGCTCGATACTCTCTTTATTGAACCAACATCCCTATAGGTATCAACTTGGAATGTCTGCGGTGAGCGGTGTTTCAATATTGCAGATTCTTTTGTCTCTTTACTCTTTGACGAGATATTGTTTATGTGATGGGAACCTTATTATATAATTCGTGCCCTGCTATTCTTCATATCGATTTTGTTACCAGAGATATGGGATGCTCTTCGAGTTGCAGCAGAATCTGAGCTAACCCACGCTCAAGCAATTATCAATAGTGCTGGGGTGATTGTCCAGAACGACGATCTAACAATTTGCTACGACGAAAGAGGTGCCAAATCACTAACAAACTAGTTATTTCTATTCTTTCAATGAATTCCCCCTCCCCCCTATACGTTATGTTTTGCCTGTAAATTCATGATTGCAGGTGCCAAGTATGAACTACCAAAGTATGTATTGAGCGAGCCGATCAATATGATTCACGAGAACTGACGAGAGAAACCGGAAAAAATGGGTACAGAAATTCATTTAGACTGTAAATTAAGGTCATTATCCTCTGGTTAAAATCCACATTTGTGTACACAATATAGTTAGTGTCAGTAAAAGTTTTCAGCTATGTCTTGAACCTTGTGGGCTTCAAGTAAAAACAGTTTTTTTTTTTTTTTATGCTAAAGGAGACAATAAGAGAATATAAGTACATTTTATGGTGTATTATGGA
The DNA here is from genome assembly GCA_025698465.1 of Gossypium longicalyx. NCBI lineage: Eukaryota > Viridiplantae > Streptophyta > Magnoliopsida > Malvales > Malvaceae > Gossypium > Gossypium longicalyx. The sequence continues at coordinate 92,242,941 of CM047004.1, forward strand.
TTCAAATATTTCATTTTAAAAGCTACAGTTTGTTTTTTTTACTTTTTTTGATGCGTTAGCTAAGGAGTCTTGTTTCTTATCACCATTTTTAAGCCTTAGTGGAGGTTTTTTTTTTTTTTTTTTAAAATATAAAAAAAATTATGTACATAAATGAGAAAAATTATATAAATTAGATACTTATTTTTAATACAAACTTTTATATTTATCAAACCCAAAAAAGCTTGATTCCACAATACCCTAAACCCAAAGAAATTTCAAATCCAAACAATTGTAATCACATCATCAATTCGAAAATTTAATTCGACCCAATTTAAGTTGATCATAAATAATAAATAATCTGAACCCATTTAATTCAAATTTAATTTTATTTGACTAATATATAACCTCAAATGATATGAACTAATAATCACTTTGACCTCAAATATCAACCCTCAAGTTCTGGTAATCCAAACTCAAAATTATCATAGACATCTATAATTTTAAACCTAAAATAAACCCAAACTAGTCCGAACAAAAAAAAAACTTAAAAACATTTTAAAGTTTTGATTTAAGTCAATCTAAGTTGATGTAACCCAAAATCAATTGGGCGGCTGAATTCATGGTCCAATCCTCTCTTATACCACTTTAAGTATTTTTAGGTAAAACCTAGTCTAGACAATTACAAAAATAGCCGCAGTTTGATTGCTTAATAGCTGTAAGTAGGCAGTATTTTTATTATTTTTTTTGGGGTGGAACAGTATTTTTATTAATAAAAGGAGGGGATTAGGGGTGGGTTATTGTATTGCAAGCGTGCAAAGTGTAGACTGTACCAAATGCGGCACTACCTTACCTTTCCCTAATGAAACATTTACACCATGGTTGGGGAATTTATTTAACAGTAAACCGTAATAGTATATTATTAAAAATAATTATTTTATGTAACTTTAAATAATAAAATATAAAAACATAATATTTAAATATAATTTAAATAAAAATTAAAAAATCTTTTAATATAAAAAATAATTTTATTAAATTATATATTTTGATATTAAATTTTAATAACAATAACGATAATCATGTACCTAACAAAAATTTATTCCAATGATATTCTGGTTATTTCGATTTTTTTCTTTATGATATTACAACGTCTATTACAATTCTATTCGATTATAGCTCTATTCCATTCCAATAAACTAAACGTACTATTAATTTTAAACACCCTCTAGGTCTACCATCTAATGTGCTTCAATGGTCACTTAATCACCGGAAAATGAAGCAACCTATTGCCGTGTGCTCAATCAACTAAATAAAAATGTTGAATCGAATGATAAAAAATTTAATATTTTGTAAATAAAATTTTCAACTGAAAAAATTAATATTGATTGTAATTTTAAAATTATTTTAACACTGACGTAAGTTATAAACATTAAAAGGATTTATTGTTAAAAAAGAATGATTAGGAGGAGAGATTGGAACAAATAGCAAGAATATTGTCTGTCGGGAACTAGACATGAAGAAGCTTTTTCCAATGACTAAAAATGATGCCTTCCACTAAACTATCTTCCTTTTGTGTGTGTTAACATCAATACATAAAAGTGAGGAATCTTCATAGCCTACACCCCCATGATGATATAAAGGCAAATCTTAATCGTGAATTTCCTTTTTATTTATTATTACGAGGGGAGAGATGAGTTTAGTCGAGTTTAAATCCTTTCATCTAGACTTAGCAAGCAATAACTTTGTCATCGAAAGTGAATTTATCGCCATCTCTAGCTTGGTAAATATTCGATATTTTTACTTATTTTGCTTATCGTTTTAAACTAGACGAGGTTAGTTACTTTATTATGATAAATACTTGTAATCATTCCAAATATCAATGGGAAATTTAGAAATTTTTTTAGCAAAGGCTAGAATATAATTATAATTTTACCGTAAGTAAAAATTGTAAGTTCATCATGTATTAATTTATAATTTCATCGTTTTTTAATGGATTAAATATTTTTTTTCCATTTTCAATGGGTTAAAAGTCCAATTCCACTAAATTAACTTACAATTTCTCTATTTATAAGAAGATTAAAATGAAAATTTTTTATTTTTTTCAAACGTCATATATGTCATGCTTGAGTTTTAAAAGAAATTAATTATCAATATATTGTAATATTTCATCCAAGTCTATTATTATTATATTGATAGAATTTATCTTTTATAGTAAACCACAAACCTTTAATTATATAATTAAATGAACTAATTTTTACTTTCGAAAAAGTAAATATAATAATTACAATAATAAGTATTTTAGAGGGTTCCTTCAGGACAATCATAAGCAAAGCCCTAACGAAAGAAAATTCCGGTCAAAGATTTCGACGCTATTATTTAATCTTCATTACTATTAAATTAACATATAACCCTTTTTTAACTTTAATCTAACAAATGCTTAATATATAATTATAGAACAACATCGTGTTTGGTTAATGATTAAGATGTTTATTAATTTAGATATAGTTCGAATTTAACTCACGTTAATCTCGTTACTATTAAGATTTTACCATTCTTTTGTAATTCATCAGTATAAATATATAAATATAGAAAAACAATGCTTTATATTGTTTTAGCCTTGAGGGACTGCTCCTTTGAAGAAAAATCATATATTAAAATTAGAGAATATATTTGATTTACGGTGAAATTTTGCTAATAATCTATGTAGTATTTAGTTTTTGTAATTTTTAAATTTTAAAATTATAGTCTTAAATTAATCGGTAACAATTAAAAAATTGGTAAATTAAACTATGCTGTTATTTTCGTATTATACTAAATTGTGGGTTTGGTCATTGTTATGTAATTTGATCATTTTAAGTTTTTATACTTTTTAAATTTTGAAATCTCATTCCTGATTCAAATGATACCCGTTAAATCCATTACATAAGTAAAAATAATAACTTGGAACGACATTACATATATAATAATATGTTTTTACCATAAGTTACGGAATTTAACTTAAAGAAATGGGATAAGACAACATTTAGGGTCCGTTTGTTTACATGTAAAAGGTTTTACGGAAAATGTTTTTTGCATTTTCCTATGTTTGTTTCACAGAAAATAATTTGGTCAACGGAAAATGACTTACAGGTCAATGTAAAATAAGCCATTTTTCTTGTAAAATGACTTACCATTTTGAAAAGCGTAAGTCATTTTCCGGAAAAGAGCTCATTTATAGATAATTTTATTTTTATATAAAAATTAACTTAAATCAAACTTAATATTATTATATTGATAATAAATTTTATTTTTATTTTTAAAAATATTTAAAATATTATATTTTTCAATATTATTAAACATAGATATTTAATTATTTATATTTAGTCTTATAATAAATTATTAATATAATAAATATAATTTGTTATTTTAATAAATTATTTAATATTTCAATTTTATTTTAATAATAAGTTTTAAAAATAATAATTTTAAATAATATTATTCACCTATTATTGAAAATATTCAATATTGAATATGTTAATAATAAATATTTATTACAATTATAAATATATTAATAATAAATGTTTTGTAGTATAAAGATTAAAATATGTCATAAGTCTATGTACACTTCACAGATTTGTAATTTCGTCTTTGTACTTCAAGACTTTAGTCCCTTTACTTTTCAATTTTGAAAATCAAGTCCAATAGTTGACATCGTTAAATTTTTTTGTCAATTTTATTGATGTCACATTTTTAAATAAAAAATACTCACTTAGTAGTCATATAATTAAAAAATGACGTTGTAATAAATCTGAATTTAACATAATATTTTTAATATATGCAAAAACAATGTAAAATATAAAATTATAAATAAAAATAAATTTAATTAAACAATGAAAAAAATTAAAAAAAATCTACCAAACAACAGAAAATATTTTACACAGATTCTTCCAAACACCAGAAAATATTAGCTTTTCCAGAAAAAGTAAATCATTTTTAAGAAATCATTTTCCGGAAGTCATTTTCAGTGAAACAAACAGTTAGTCATTGAATTTGACAACTTTTCGTGACTTAATTTCTAAACTTTATTTATTTTTTTTTTGTCTACATTAATCTTGAAACTTGACAATTTTCTTCACTTACATTTTAAAAATTATATATATATAAATTTTAGGTGATAAAATTGAGAAAATCTGTCAACTTTATAGACTAAATGTTGTCTTACCCCTAACGAATTTAATTGCCGATAATTTGATAAAAATTAAATTTTAAAAATTTGAAAAGAATATAAAAATTAAAAAGATCAAATTAAACTATATGGACTAAATCTACAATTTACACATTATATATAGACTAATAACACAATTTCCCCCTTGTTAGCATATAAGAAAAGTCCTTTTATCTAGATTCAGAATATTAATGCTATCTGAATATTATAAGTAAACTTTGGGGGGGGGGGGTTCCTATTTTATAATGAACAGAATGAAGGAATCCTAGAGACTATGCCATGGAAGACACACCAGTCTGAGTTGGAGAGTGATAGGCGATATTCATTTTCCAATGGTGCACTAAGCAACAAAAGTTATTCAAGTGGTCCATTCTTGACTTAGTGTATTTATTTAATTTTCATTTGGAGAATCCAAAGAAAAATCCACATGGAAACTGGATTGACCTGACATTATGCAAATATTTGTATACTATATCCAAATACCACCCATTCCTTCCTCATGCTTGTTTATTGTAGGCACATGTGGTATTTCGCTTAAATAAGAAAAACCATAAGATATGGTCATATGGGCACACTCGCAATGCATAACATTATAATTTAATTTATTTCAATCTTTGTAATTTAATATCACCAACATTTTATAAATTTTATAATCTTAAAATAATTAAATATGTTACACCAAATTTTACTATTAAGTCTGATTATTCGTTACATAACGAGTTCCAAATGTGCTTTTTCATCACTGCGTAAACAATGAAGAACTCTTGATTTTTTAGGTCAAAATTGTGGTGAAAAATGTTTTTCCGATTTAAGCTTTTAATTTTTACGTTTAGAAGTGAAAATTATCATAATATCATTATTTATATTAATGTATATAAAAAAGTTAGATTAATATATATTTAATGTATCATTTACATTAAATTATTTAAACATGATTTATGTATGATTTTGCAATCAATTTATATTAATTACTTAAAAAGACATTTAAAATTTATACTTCCTATAATATTATATTAAATTATTTAAATATCATATAATTTAATTAATTCTTAATTTTTCACTATCATATAAAAAAAAAAGATATTTTAACCTTCACACTTTTTTCGTAATATTTTTCTATCACACTTTTTTCAACTGCAATGGCAACAGAGAACCGACCCTTAATCTTTGTGTAAGCTATAAATTTAATTTATGTTTTTCAATTTGATCATTTTAGCTCTTATTTTTTTTAAATTTTGAAATTCCGATCATGTCTCGAACGATAGCAATTATTATTATTTTTGTAATTATTATATAAAAATAACAAACTAACATAATATTACACATGCGATAATATGTTTGTTGCACGATATTTTACTAAAAATTATAAAATCAAAATATACAACTAAATACATGACTAACTACCCTCAAATAAAAATAATGAGAGGAATATATAAAATACCAAAAAGAAAAAAAAATCCTTAAATTAAGGATTATTATTTGATGTAGCCTTCAATACAAGAGAATAGACATCCACCTATAATTGTAAATACAGTATGTGGTATGTGGGGGTTGCTTTTCTTATATGTGGTTCCAGTTTAATATTGAAAAAAGAAAAGGGTACTACTGATATGATGTGTAGCTGAAGAGGAATAAATTTAATACAAAATCTCACTTTTGGTGTCACCGTAACGGGCTAATCACCACTTGTGGGACCTTTTTCAAATTTGTTTTTATATAATAATAAAATTATAAATGTGAGGTGATATTTAAATAAAATTTTTAATTTTTTTATTTAAATAATATAAAATAAATATCGAAATAGTATAGGAAAAAAATTAATTATCGAAATAGGTATTTACTACAGTAAACTGTTAATGATGTTGACTAATCGAAGACACCACTCTTATTTCCCTCAATTATTGAGATATGATTAGTTTAAAATAAATAAATTTTTTGGCGCTGTCACTATGTTAAGGGGGCACTGGTAATATTTTTAATATTTTTTAAGTTGGTAAATTAATAAAAATATTAACATTTAACTATCTGACCAAAAGAGTTAACTTGTTAATTTATCGACTAAAAAAATATTAAAAATATTACTGGTGCCGCCTAACACAATGGTGATACAAAATTCTTTTTAAAACTGATCACGCCACAATGATTGAGGGTAAGTGAGGGTGGTGCTGTAGGTTAGTCAGGCGTCACAGGTAATTTGCTGTAGTAAATGCTTATTTCAATAATTAATTTTTTTCAATCTTATTTAGGTAACTATTTATTTGTTTTATATTATTTAAGTAAAAAAAATCAAAATTTTCACAACAATATTAACTCTAATATTCAAACTTAATCTAAATATTAAGAATTTCACTTCCACTACTCCCAATTATTTGTTGATATTTAATAGTTTGAATATCGTACAATTTTATTTACTATTAAAACCAGCAAAAGTTAACTCGATAAAACTTCATTCGATAGGTTTTATTTATAATCCTTTTACTTAACTCGAGTTTTGGTTAAAATAAATAATAATTCATTACAATAAACTGAATAAATAATTATAACAAAAATAAATCTTTTGTGTGATTTGCATATGAGATTTTAAATTTTCTAATAATTCAATATTGCCTATGATTGAAGAAAAAAAAAGTTGTTTGAACTGGATCGGTTAGTCGAGTTGAAAACTAATCGAGATACCGATTTAAAGAAAATCATTAAATCGATTGAACGGAACAAATAAATCGATTGAACTGAATTTTTTATATTTTTTATTTTACGATTTTTAAAATATTTTATTTAGTTAAACTGATCAGACCGATCAATTGATAACTTTGACTGATTCAATCATGAATCCGATTTTAGAAACATTATAAGAAAAAGAAAACTTACCTTTTAAATTAAGATTGCATTAACTACAAATTTGAAATATTATATAAATCATAATGAAGACTTCTTAATCCATGCATGAAACAAATTTTTATAATAAAAAAATAAAATAGGTGGAATTATGTAATTGATAACAATACATTGAAAAATGGGTTAAATTGTGCATATATGTGATTTGTTTTCGTTAATTGGTTAAATAAGTGTTTTTTTTTAAATTTAAGAAAATATGTCGATTTTGGTGAGAGAATATGAAAGCACGTTTAGTTAGATGAGCTTTGGACGTGTTTTCCTGCCAACTGTGTAGAAAGCTCACTCAATTGGACGAGCTTTCCTAACAGTTGTACGGAAAATTTACCTAGCTGGACGAGCTTTTCTACAAACTGTATAGAAAGTACACCTAGCTGAATGTGCTTTTCATATTATCTCTCTAAAACCGACCTATGTCCCTAAATCTTAAAAAAAATAACTTATTTGGTCAGTTAAAGAAAAATAACGACATATATAACTAATTTAATCAGAAAAATGAAAACCGAAAAAGTAAGTAACATCCCAAATGAAATCAGATTTAATAATATTATATATTAAATATTAACCCTAATAAATATTAAAAATATTAACCCTAATATATAAAAAAAAATCCTACATTGACTGATTGACAGCTTTCATTTATAATACCTTCTTGAATGAAGAAAGCAGTTATAATTATGCATGCATGCATGCATGCATGATGAATCTTGATTGATGAAACATCTATGGAAAGATGATGGGAAATTTATTTCTTTATCATTCACATTGGTTCATAATTATGTAACATAAATAAAGTTACCAACTATATAAACATGTGTAAGTTAGGCAAAATCATGCTTTTATGATTAATTTCGGGTTAAAAAAAATAATTTTTTACGTCGATTAAATCTTAGTTTAATTGGTATGAGTATTGTTATCAATTCAGGAGGAGGTGGGTTTAAGAGCGTTGAAACACATTATCTTCCTATTTATATTGGGAAAGGGTTATAGATAGTTTTAAGCATTATAGGTTCTGAATAATCTCTTTATAGATTGTGATCATATTTACTCTTTAATTCAAAATTTTAAGAGAGATTATGAATAGTTGAACTATATTAAGGTTAAAATATGCTTTAGTTCATACATTTTTCTTACATTCGAAATTTAATTATTATTAATTATTATTTTTTAAAATTCACGTGTAATTATCAATTTTCGTTAATTTTCTGTTCTTATAGCAAAAAGTTACATTGCAGTCAACAGAAAATTAATAGAAAAACTGTAATAATCAAAATACTCTATTGCGGGATGGGCACGAAGAAATCAAATAAGAACTATTTTAATAGTTTTTTTTAATTTAAATTTAATTGTTTAATTATATCCTAGTCCCTATACTCTTTAAACTTTTAAATTTTAGTATTTTTGCTTTAATTTCTAAGAATTTAATATGATTTGAAAATTAAAATCCATTTAATAACACTTTAATGAGTTTTCGATAAATTTGATCATATAAAATTTAAAAAAAAAATAAAGTTTTGCTTTAAAAACTAAAGCCTAAGGCCTAAAACATATTCAAATTAAGCAGAACTATCCAGTATACTTTACTTTTCAAACTCATAAATTCTTGAAATTAAAAGCATAGAACTAAATTGAAAATATTTAAAGAGTACAGTGACTAAAAGAAAAGTTAACCCAAAATTAAATTTCAAACAAACGGACAAAACCGCCTTATTGGCACCATGTCCTGTTTCAAGACATGTCTCTCTATTACTATTTTTTTAACAGATCTAAGCTATAACCCTTTTTCTCCCTAAAGATTATAGTTTTTTTCACCTCAAAAGAGCACTCTTTTTTTTTTTTTTTTTTTTTTTTTCTTTAGATTCTTTCGTTTCAAGTACTCTCTTATCACTTTCTCTTTGTCCTGAGGAAAAGAAGAAGAAAAAAACTCTGATTCTATCTCTGGGCATTTTTTTTTCTCTTTTTGTGGGACTTGACTATCGTTTTCTATAGACCCAGGGACCAATTTGTGAACCAACATGTGAAAGTGGGGGGGTGGCAAAACAGTGATAGAGATTCAAAAAAAAAAGGATAGAAAAAAAAAGTTGAGAGAGATCTATGGGAGGTTCTTAATGATGGCAACGGTTCATTTTTGCTTTTTGGGATTTAACAGGTGAATGCAGTTGAAAACACCCTCTCTTTTTTCCTTTTCTTTCTTCTTCTTCATCCTCTTTGTCCATTTTTCTCTTTTTTTAGGACGTTGAAAATCATGGATTTTTAGTTTCCACCTCTCCTTTTTTTTTTTTTTTCTTTTCCAAAAAGCTTTTAACTTTGAGGAATCTAAAGCCATGAATTTTGAACTTGTGGGTTTCTTTGCCTTTTTTATTTTGCATGTTTCAAAAGTTTGTTTTTGTGCCTTTAATCTCATGCGTTGAAGTTGAAAACTTTTGGTCCAAAGAGCTCTTCTTGCTTCTCATGGAGTTAAGCTTGCTTGGTTTTTTTAAGGTATTTTCTTTGCTTACTTTTAGCTTAATACTTGTGTAGGTTTATGTCTTTGAGTACATGATGACGGCTAGCTTAAAGGGCTTGTTGCGGTTGACTGGAAAATTTCAAGTTATGGGGCTCTGGTCCTTGAAAATGAATGCTTTGTTTTTGAGGAAATGACTGTGAGAGCTTCAAGTTACAGTGGGATGCGAGAAATTTGAGATTTGGAGAGTGGGAGATTTAATGAAAATGCTATATATTTTGGTATGTTTGTTTAAGTCAAAAGAGATTCCACAGTGGTACAGATTGATGCTTTGATCATGACCAGGGGTGTTAGTGATAGGATACTCAAGGATGCAAATGGTAACATTAGTGATCATCTACGGAACCACGTTCATTTGACTAATTGTATCCACTTGAAGAACCATATGCATAAGCACAGCCCGATGTTGGCGGATAGGTCGCTTATGAGGGACCTTATAGTCCTTCAAAGATCGCGGTCCCTTAGGGACCCGTCTGCCAGTCCTCCTTCTTGGCATTCACCTTCTGTTGTTGATTTGCTTTACAAGAAGGGTGATAAGGGTGCTGTTCGAGAAGGGAGAAGGTCTTTGGGTGCCGAGGTGCAAACGGATGGGAGGAGGGTTTCGGTAAGCTCACCACCTTTAGCTGCCATGGGTGAAGGTAGTGGGGTCAATGAAGCATTACCGGTGACTAGTGATCGTAGTACTAAGAGTGGAGCTAGAGATAGTAGAAGAGTTAGGAGAGAAGAATCTGGTAGGAGAAGTAATAGGACTGACCTTATAGGTGAAAACAAGGAGCCTGCAATGGAGCAAGATGGTAATGATTTGGCTCCTGATGCAATCTCGGGTAATTCTGAACTGAAGAATAGGAAGAGTAAAAAGGTAAAAGGGAAGCAAACACAAGTGGTTCAAATCAAGACTCTGTCCGAGCAATTGAATGATGTCCCCCCGGATAACGATGATGTAGCATCTTCAAATGTTTGTGGCAGGCATGCTAGACCAGAAAAAACACCTGAAGTCGCTGCCATCCGTGGTCATTCAAGTGGATTAAACAGGGTGAAAAGGCGTAAGTTTCGAGGGACAAGAAGAGCTCGGGCTGCTCCTTCCTCTAGAGAGGTTGGAGGTCAAAATGAGTTGTCAGTGGCTTCTAATTCATTCGCTCAGGATTCTTTGCATCCAAAGTATGGTATGGAAGAAGAAAATGAATATGATGATCGGAATGTCACTAGGGCCCCTAGAAATGGGTGTGGGATCCCTTTTAATTGGTCAAGAATTCACGATAGGGGTAAAACTTTCCTTGACATAGCAGGGAGGAGCTTTTCTTGTGGTTTATCGGATTCTAGATTACGGAAAGGTCGGTCAGGTTCCCATGGAAGAAATGCTCCTGAAATGCCTGTTGAATCTGATCCATCAAGCTCATCAGCAAAATCCAATGCAGAGGCGATGCCTCTTCTAATCGAAGCATCTGGATCTCTAGACAGCACCGAGAATGCTCGTTGGGTGAATGACTATTCAGGTGAGCTAGGTATATTTGCTGATAATTTGATGAAGCGCAATGTTGATTCTGACCTTGCTTCTGAAGCTAGATTCGGTGACCAACGCAAGCTAGGGAGGAACCTCCGTAGCAGGCACCAAAATATAACACAAAAATACATGCCAAGAACCTTTAGAGACCTTGTTGGACAAAACTTGGTCTCACAAGCCCTTTCTAATGCCGTTATGAAAAGGAAAGTCGGGTTACTTTACGTGTTTTACGGACCTCATGGAACAGGAAAAACTTCCTGTGCTCGGATATTTGCCCGAGCTTTGAATTGTCAGTCAGTTGAACAGCCTAAACCTTGTGGTTTTTGCAATTCTTGTATTTCACATGATATGGGAAAGAGTCGAAATATTCGAGAAGTTGGTCCTATAAGTAACTTCGACTTCGAGAGCATTATGGATTTACTGGATAATATGATCATCTCTCAACTGCCTTCGCAGTACAGGGTTTTTATATTCGACGACTGCGATACTTTGTCCTCTGATTGTTGGAGTGCCATATCAAAGGTCATTGATCGAGTGCCCCGGCGTGTGGTTTTTATTCTTGTGAGTTCAAGTCTTGATATTCTGCCTCATATAATCGTGTCCAGGTGTCAGAAATTTTTCTTCCCCAAGCTGAAGGATGCAGATATCATTTATACTTTGCAGTGGATCGCATCCAGAGAGGACATCGAAATCGAGAAAGATGCGGTTAAACTGATCGCATCACGATCAGATGGATCGTTGAGGGATGCCGAAATGACACTCGAGCAGCTCAGTTTGCTTGGGCAGAAAATCTCTGTTCTTCTGGTTCAAGAACTGGTCGGGCTTATCTCTGATGAAAAGCTGGTGGATCTTCTCGATCTCGCATTATCTGCAGACACGGTAAACACCGTAAAGAGCTTGAGGGTGATAATGGAAACCGGTGTGGAGCCTTTAGCTTTGATGTCACAGCTTGCTACGGTGATAACTGATATTCTTGCTGGCAGTTATGATTTCACTAAAGAAAGGCATAGACGGAAGTTCTTTCGCCGACAACCATGTGAGTCTTAAAAGAGAAATTTTAATTTTTCTGTTTATTAATGAACTAAATAGTTCGACTGTTTGTTTCGATATTTATCTTCTAAAACTAATAGAATGCCTTTATGCAATCCAGTGTCCAAAGAAGATATGGAGAAGCTACGCCAAGCTTTGAAAACATTATCTGAGGCAGAAAAACAACTGAGGATGTCGAATGACAAACTAACATGGCTAACCGCTGCTTTGCTTCAGCTTGCTCCAGATCAGCAGTATATATTGCCTATATCTTCCACTGGCACTAGTTCTCATCACAGCCCCTTGCCTCTAAGCGATGTCGACGGAAGACATGATGTCCGTAAGAGTTCTAGAGGCTTATCGAAAAATGCTCGGCCTGAAAATCTCCGTGCTGGAAGTTTAGGGAATTTTGAAACTGGTATGGTTAACGGTATACATTTCGATAGGAAGAGGCATGCTGCGTCTGGGATGGCTCCTCAACAAACATCAATAGTCTTTACTGAGAGGCAGAATTTAGTCAAAAACCGCAACGGGATCGAAGAAATTTGGTTGCAGGTGCTGGAGAAGATTCAAGTTAGTGGTCTAAAAGAGTTTTTATATTCAGAAGGAAAGCTGATCTCTGTCAGTTTAGGCGCAGGTATATCCTACTGTGTATCATGCTCGTCTTTGTGTGCCTTGATCATATGGTTTTAACATACTTGTACATGAGAAATTTTGGCAAGCTTGATTCCATAATGCATGCTTTCTGTACTCGAGGATAATGGGATTTGAACCTTAGTCATAGTTGTTTCCTTCTCCGTTTTAATCGAGTGTTTTTTTGCAGCACCAACTGTACAGTTGATGTTCAGTTCACCTATGACCAAATCTAAGGCGGAGAAATTTAGGGGGCATATTTTACAAGCATTCGAAACTGTTCTTGGTTCGTCGGTGACAGTTGAAATTAGATGTGAAGCAAAGAAAGATGCCCGAGCTGGGGTCGGTCCATCTCAGATGGTCATGGATCCAGAGTCTAATTCTAGAAATAGGATGCATGCCAGGGTCGGCTCCCAAGCTCAGCAATCAGGGAATGAAATTGTTGAAATACCAGCTTCTCCAAGAGAAGCCAAGGATAACGAACATGCTGATAACTTTGAATCTAACAGAAGAGGTTTAACACTGGCCGATGCCGCAACTTATAGGAAACCAACATTGGCAGGAAGACGGAAACTCGGGGAACTAAGTAAGAGTCAAAGCATCGTTAGAAGTAAAGTGTCCCTCGCACACGTAATTCAGCAGGCAGAAGGATGCACGCAACGAAACGGATGGTCAAAGCGCAAAGCAGTTTCCATTGCCGAAAAGCTCGAACAAGAGAACCTGTATGTGTATATATCCAGTGCCATATAGATCCTCCATTTATGTCAAGCTTTTTTTATCTTCAATTAAGAATCAAATTCATGTCTGAAAATTTCAGGAGATTGGAACCTCGGTCGAAAAGCTTGCTTTGCTGGAAAGCAACTAGAGTAACACGCCGAAAGGTAAATTATCTACCATTTTAACATAAATTGGCATTATCCTGATGAAAATGTTCGATTATTGATTTACTTATGTTCCGCAGCTCTCACGCTTGAAGATTAGGACACGAAGACCACACTCGTTATTGAAGTTCGTCTCCTGCGGAAAATGTCTCTCTTCTAAATCTCCTAGGTAGGATAAATAACAAGAAAATTTTTGGATGGCTTTGAAGGGTTGGTGCCTAACTTGATTGAATTCATATTTACATTTGTAATTACCCAATGTCTTGCTGGTTTACGACGTAACTTCGATCTGTGAATTTTTTTTTTCTTTGAATAAATTACAAGCCTTCTTCCACTTCCCTCCCGGAATTAATTTCAGCCTATATTGAGTGGCTGCTGATTCGATTTTCTGCCATCCATGGTGGTGGTAACTGAAGAAATGACCCAAGGCAGGTATATAGGGAGGGGCCTGAAACCACCATAGCCATAGTGAAATCTCGGTATGCCTAGTTCATAACTTTGTTTAACGAATGATTTTAAAATTAAAATATTTGAGCAAGTGTTACTGTAATGTAATGTGATTCGAATGAATTTTGTTCATATTACCTTTTGATACTGCTTGTGTTCTTCCTGTGGCTGATTTTGATATTCAGAAACTTCTTGTATTATTTGTAAGTCTTTACTTTTATGATTTTAAGATATAAATATAATTGTTAATACGGTTAAATTTTTTCAATAAATTTAATAACTACCATAATTAGTCATGGCTTTGAAACTTATACTAACAGATTGTATTCAAACCAGGGGCGAAGTCAGGGGGCTGGCATGGGCCTAGCCTCCCTTAAAATGTAAATTTGTTCTTTTGGCTTGTAAAATTTTTTAAAAATTTTAAATTAGTAAAGGTAAAATTATACTTTGGTCCCCCTAAAATTATAAAATTTTAATTTAATCATTTACAAATTATAAAGATATAAACTATAAAAAATTAAAATTTTATCCGATCCCCCTTAAATATTTATTTTGGCTTCGCCCCTAATTCAAACTATTATAATTTTTTAGAAGAAAAGCGCTTAAAGGGATTAGAATCATAATATGCAAAACATATTAAATTTTAGGCAAAGAAAATTAAGGGGAACATACCGGGGTTCGAGTTATTTAAAGAAATAGGTTGATTTTGATTGGACCTAACACGTGAAAAAAAGCGTATCTAGTAGGTAGCGTCTTCTGCTTATATGGTGTCTTATAAGGTACGTTTTCGCCTTATAGGATGCCATATTAACATCTTGTACTGTTTAGGGATTTAAAATAGAGTTGTTGGATCAAAATTCAAAAAATCAAAATAAAACCACCGATCAAAATATGAAAAACAAGAAAAAATTGGTAATTTTTATTCCAAAAAATTCGAAATAACTTTCATTAAAACCCTCTAATTAAAAGCCATTTCTTTAAATAACTCAAAAATCTTTTTTTTTTTTGCAAAATTAACATCTATGTTTAATTTTACCTAAATTTTAATTAGAACTAATGGCACATATTTTCTTGGCTTAATGACAAATTTGGCTACCAACGTTTACACATTTTGTCAAAATGGCTCTAATTGTATTTTTGAGCCTTTTTTGACTGTCAACTTTTGATTTTTTTTTTCAATCTACTTTTCTAATAGATTTAATGAAAATACCATTAAAAAAATTAACGGGGATGATGTGGAATTTCATATGCAGAATATTTTTAATGAGATAACTCAATAAGATAATCACATGTAAAAAATAATAAAATAAATAAATAATACATTAAATTTAAAAATAACTTAATTTAAATAAAATAAATATAATTATCTTAAAAAAATTAACTTAGTAGAAAAACATATCAGTAAACAAACGTCTGAAAAATTGAAACCTTCTGAAAGAAAACAAATATTGAAACCTTTAATTTATTCATTAAATCTATTAGGAAAAGCAGATTGAAAAAAAAAATAAAGATTAATAACAAAAAAAAGACTCAAAAATACAATTAAAATCATTTTGACAAAATAAATTAGTAGTCAAATTTATCATTAAACCTATTTTCTTAATTCCCTACCTTTTATTTTTTCTGGTCGTTAGCTTCATATAGCAAAGTCTAAATCAGTTACATTGAAACGAATTTTCCAACATTCAAAAGTTCACACACCAAATTTATAAAATAAATAAATAAATAAATATTATTTCAATTTTTTTTTCAACTGTACCAAAGTCAGCATTTATAAATTAAATTTTAATTTAGTATATAAAAAAATGGTTTGATTCAAATAACTTAATAGAAAAAAATTGCATTATCATTTTCTATTTCTCCACGTTTAAAGGAAAATTGTATCTTTATGTATTATTTAAAAAATTAGACAATAATTAATAACCGCATTTTCTGACCACATTGGATTCAGAATGTCCCATTACGAGTAAATTACGATTAAAGTTACTAAATTATTAGTAAAATTATTTTTAAGTCACTTAATTTTAAAAATTTATAAAATAGTTTTTAAATTATTCGAAAGATTTCATTTAATTCATTGGACTGTTAAAATTAATGTTGTATGGCCTTCTCTGTTCGCACCACTTGAATCAAATTAAAAATTTTCTTTTTATTTTTCTTCTATAGTTCAGTTTTTTATTTTCATAAAACAACTTTGAGCGTCACGAATTTATGAACCAAAATTCAAACAGTTTTTAGGTATATTCTACTCATTAATGGGTACTAATCATTATTGCTTGGAGTTTGCTAACCAAACTCTTTTTTTTTTTAAAAAAAAAACTTAATAACTTAATGACTTAAATAAAAACTTTCGAATAATCTAATGACCATTTTATAACTTTTTGAAGTTAAGTGACCAAAACATAAAATTACTAATAGTTTAATGACTCTATGATATTAAATAAATGATTTTTTTTAATTTACAACTTAATTCAAAATAAAGGATTTCATTTATAAAATTATAAAAAAAAATTAATGTTAAATAATAAATGACACTGAAAAAAAGTAAATGTTGATTTTGTGAAAATTTGACTTTAATTATTATTTTTAATAATACAAAGATTAAATTGTTTTAATTAAAAGGGACTGATTTGATAATGTACTTATAATAGATGGACTTGCTAGGTACTTTCACCAGATTTCAATACTATTTGTTTTGATGTATGGTTGGCTACTTCCTACCTGTCAATTTAATTTAATAATATTAAATGGTTCAATATTACATTAAATTATCATCATCTTAACTGATATTTTAGATTTAATCTATTTTTCTAATTTGATATAATTTGGTGAATTTATTTTTATATTATTATTAAAATATTTAAATTGATAAAAATTAATTTATCACGGCTAATTTTTTTTTTAAATAATTTCGGTTGTAAGACAGATGTACATGTTATATACATATAAAAATATTTTAGATTTAAATCATATTTATTTTTTATTTTCAATTTAAAAAGAAAATATAATATAATAATATTAGTTAATGTTATTTAGACCATATATTTTTAAATAAATTCAAATGTAATTTCATTTATTCTCATTTAAAATTTAAATGATTTATTAAAAAATATTTTAACTAAATTTATGAATTTTATTTTAAATTGGAATAAAATTAATTTCACTAATTTTTAAAACAAAATGTTATTATAGAAAACTAATTTGGTCAAAGAATATACTTTATACTTTAAATTTATTTCTATTATAAGTGAAAAACCGTTTTCAATAGTAAAAATAAAGCATAAAAAATCGATTTTATAATAAAAATTGACTATTATAATAAAGTGTTGATATAAAAATCGTTAATTATAATTAAAAAAATAAAATTAAACATTTAAGCGATATAAAAATTTATTATTTATCCAACAGCTTTTAACTAATTTGTAGTTCACTCTACATTCTATTAAATTATGTTAAATCTATGGATATTAAATTTTAAATTTTTATATAAAAATAGTTAATTGAGTGTTAATTCTATCAGTATTGACATTATTGTCAATGCAGGAATAGGTGAGTTTGAGTACGCTGATGCGCATTATCCTTTTATTTATGAGTTGAGGAAATATTTTATGTAAAAAAATAGATATGATCATAATTTATAATGAGATTATTTGATTATTTATTTTAAATTTAAATAAACATAGAATGATAATAAATTTCAAATTCAGAAAATTAAATCTGATTTTTATTGAAATTTGAAAAATGCAATAAATTATTTGGAAAAAAAATTTCAACATAATGAATGATTTGAATTAAGCTTGAATTTTGTGGCTATGAGGAAACTGTGTTTTATTATGGTCCAAACATTTCGTTGACTTTTTAATTTTTTTCAATTTTTTAAAGGACTGACCAAATTCTATGTACGTGGCGTAATCGTAGCCGACAATGCAACACGTGGAGTCCAAGGGCGAGGAGAGTACATGTGGAGATGTGTGGTTCAACGGACGTGAGATGATCCAGCTGTATCCTGGATAAACACGTAGCACATGAGTTCCTTGAACTCTCCAAATAAGCTTTTGTCTATTTTAAGACATTTCGGTTTTCTTTTTGTTGTTGTTGTCGGTTTGTTTCGAGTGTTGGGTATATCTTGTCTAAAAACTAAGAAGTCAACTTATTAACGTTATTAGTCAAAGTAGTTTTTTTTGGTTAATGTAACTTTTGACACTTAAATTTTGCAGTTAAGTCTATTTTGGTACTTCAACCTTTCTATCATATTAATCCTTACACTTTGATTACTTTAACAATTTGGATCTTAAATTTAGATTTTGTTAAAAGATAATAACATGATGTCTTCACTTAAAACTTTAAAATATATTTTTCAATAAAATTTTAAAAAATATTATACACAAAATCTAAAAAAAACACAAAAAATTTGCATAATATATATTAACTTTAAGGTAATGACATGGCATATTATCAAAATACCATAACATCACATTTTAACAGAATCCAAGTTAAGGGATCAAATTGAAAAAAGCTACCAAATTTCAAGAGTAATGTGAATAAAAAAGTTTAGATACCATAGTGGACTTAATTCTACTCGATGTCACTAAACTATTGGTAAGTTTACATATTGATTACTCAACTTTAAAAAATTACAAATTAGTTATTAAACTATTCGAATGTTTTCATTTAAACTATTAGACAGGTAAGTCTTTTTTTTTTTTTAAGTTTGGTTTGTGAGCTTTGAGTAACTGTTTGACGATCGTTAATGGAACAACATCTATTGACGAGAAGAAGAATATATCTCAAATCCAAGCTGATATGATGGTTTTTGTCAGATATTGAAGAAGAAAATTGTTTAGATTTTGATTCGCATGTTGTTAACATTTAAATCTATTTTACGAAAAAAAAAAAGCTAAATTGTAGAAACTGAGGGGAAGCTTATCCTTTCAACCAGTGTTGAAGGTAAGAAGAGAAAGTCGTACAATGACAATTTTAATATATCAACAATTTAAATAAAAACTTTTAAATAATTTAATAAATATTTTATATTCTTTTAAAATTAAATAATAAAAATATAAATTTACTAATAATTCACTCTTTCGATATATATTATTTTTTCTTACCAAATAGTGGTCGCAATTACGAAATGATAAAGCAAATCTCCTTTTCTAATGACTTCACAACTTCACGCACCTAAAAGTCGCCTGGGCCATGCCCTCATAATTAGGGTCAACTCTTGAATTGAAGTAAATCTTAGGTATAAACAACTCTCCAGTCCTTCTCAATTTAGATATTAAGCAAATTGATCCTTTTAAAAAAAAAGCAATTTAGTTCCTATAAATTTCAAAAAAATGAGAAAATAAGGACAATTAATAACGTGTTACTATTTTCATCCATTTTACTAATATTATTTGGTATAATAACAAATATAACCTCTAATGTTTACACATTATATCAATTTAATCACGATTCTAATAAATTCAACAAATTTAACTCTTAACATCTATGCATCTTATCAAATTAATTATAATTTTTAAAAATGTCTAAATAAAATTTTAAAAATATAAAAAAATTAGAATTTTTTTTACTTCCACTAAAATACACAAAATTCCCTACCTTTTTTAAAATTTACAGCACTCACTAAATACCTTGAGACGTGAAGTATCCAATTTTAATATTATAATTTATTTCTTTAAGCACTCAATTTTAATATCATAAAATGTTCGATTTTACTTAAGCAATCAACACTATCAGTGGAATCCTCTTTTTCCCTTCTTTCTACTTCTTGGTTTAAGGCCCTTTTAGATGGGCATTTACATCTAGTGCGGTGTGTTTAGTTTTTTTTTTTTTTGTTTCACCATTACCATTATTTTTATATCAATCGTAGGTAAATGCACTGCCCATCCACTGAATGAAACTAAACTAGAGCTTTGATGTTGAAAGCTTCGATCTCCGTTGTGCGTCGGAAGATTGGCTTAGATTCCGGCCGAGGCTTCTTCTTGACCCAATCTACTTCCCCACCGTTGGGATTCAACAAGTCGCACCTAAAACTCTCCCCCACCGAATGTCTCTTTTTTGTTTTCGAATTTCAAATGGCTTTTCACCTTTTTTGTTTGTTCTCTTCTCTGAGTTTTTTCCATTTTTTTTTGTTGTTGTGATCTCACTGTTTATTTTGTATTTCTTGAGATTGTGTTTCTTCATTATTTTATTTCATATTTGATTAGTTATATTTAAAAAAAATCATAATATAATAGAAAAAAATGGCCATAGTTGCAGGGGCGAAGCCGGGGGTGGCATGCCCCGGCGCCCCTAAAATGTAAAATTATATTTTAGGTCCTTAAATTTTTTTAAAAATTTTAAATTAGTAAAGGTAAAATTGTACTTTGGCCCCCCTTAAAATTATAAAAATTTGATTTAATTCTTTACAAATTATAAAGATATAAACTATAAACTCATGAACAAGCATTAGTTTCTCTACGAGAAAAAAGAAGGAAAAAGATAAACAGATAAAAATAAGTCAATAAATAGAATTCATCAATAAATTGCATTTTAAAATTTCATATAATTTTTTAAGTTTAAATTATTTTTATATATTATATTTTAAAATTTTTAAAATTCTAATTTTTATTTATTTTATATGCCTTATTAGAATCAGGATCAATTTGATAAAATGTATAAATATTAAGGGTTAAATTAGTTTATTTTGTTAGAATTAGGACTAAATTAACAAAATATGTAAATATTAAAGGCCAAATTTGCTATTATACCAATCAATATATTGTATAATGGATGGAAAATAGTAGCTCCATTATTAATTATCCTTAATTGCTAATGTTTGAAATTGTTTAGAAAGACCAGTTTACTCAAAATTGAAATTGAGAGAGACTAGAGAAGCCTTTTTACCTAAATCTTATAACCATTTTTGCTTTATTTTAAAGTTTTATAGTGAAAAATAAATATAATCATACTCCTACGTCACAGATTGCGTATGTGTCACGGGGCTAAATCTTATACGGTCTGTAACATTTATGTGGTGATAGATCGTGATTGAGCTAAATCATGAAAAAGAATCGTTTTCTTTTTCTTTTTCACGTTACTAAATTATATAAAATTTTAATGAAGTTAGTTTAAAAATAATTTGTATATAATAACATTTTCATTTAATGCACTAATAATTATAAAAAAAGAAAGTAAAATACTAAATTTAATTCTCAAAATTTATTCATTTTGTCACTTTGATCTTAATTCATTTTTTTTATCACTCTGACCGTCAACATTTCATATTTAGTTTAAAATTTTATTTTGTGAGTGAAAGTTGCTTGAACTATTAAAATTTTTACGATGCAAATGTATCAAGTCAGATGATAGTCCATATGTGCTTCGTTGCAGACATGATAAATTTTTTGAACTTTTATGGAGTATGTGTAAATTTCCACGTAAGCTTTTAAGCGATCGACTTTAAAATTTTAATTATCTAACTTATTTTTTAATTTAAAAAACAGTAATTTAATTAAATTTTGTAAGTACGAGAACCAAAATGACCAAAAAAGAAATAAAATTAAAGTGATAAATAAATTAACTTTTTTTTAGGTGGAATTAAAATATTTTTCGTAAATGTTTTATAAT
Organism: Gossypium longicalyx; assembly: GCA_025698465.1. Taxonomy (NCBI): domain Eukaryota; kingdom Viridiplantae; phylum Streptophyta; class Magnoliopsida; order Malvales; family Malvaceae; genus Gossypium; species Gossypium longicalyx. The sequence continues at coordinate 92,264,618 of CM047004.1, forward strand.
CCATTAAAATTAATTTTTTTCAGAATTTATAATAACCTCTTTTAATAATATTATCTTTCAAGTTGGAATTTAAAATTTTCATTAAAAATGTAATATTTTTAGATGATATCAATAGTTGGAATGAGGAATAAACCAAGGCATTATATTATTTCAAAGTGGAATACTCCTCTTAAATTAAAAAAATTACAATTATCTCATAAAAATTTAGAATTTAATTTTTATATATATATATTTTTTAAATTTAGGTTCATTATTATTTTATTTTTTAGTTACATTACTAAATATATATATTTTTAAATGTTAAACCTAGAGGCGAAGCCAGAACAATTGTTTAGGGGGGCCAAATGAAATTTTAGTTTTTTATAGTTTATATCTTTATAATTTTTAAAAGAATAAATCAAATTTTTATAATTTTAAAGGGGTCAAAGTATAATTTTACTTTTTATTAATTTAAAATTTTAAAAAAATTAGAAAGCCTAAATTATAAATTTTCAGGACCGGGTTAAACTAAAAAATTTAATAAAATTAATAATTGGAGTTCAAATTTAAAATTTTGAAAAAAAATCTAAAAATAAAAGTATATATACTAAAATTTAAAAATGTAAAAATAGTTTATAAAAACTTGCAAATGCCAACAAACAACAAAACTTAGGAAGAGACAGCAAAGCCACCCAAAGCCATCTAAAAATAAATTGTAACCAGACAAAGTGACATCATCACTGTACCCCCCAATCCCTAAAAAAAGGGCCGACCTTTACAGTTTAACAAAATCTAGTTTTTTTACAAACAAACCAGTAAAAAGGGTAAACACACAAAACAAGCTGTACGCATTTAAGGACCCCCATTGCTTTCTGGGTGAACAATTAATGGACTAAAATATGATTATTTTCAGTCAAAGCCATACGCCATTTATTTTTCATAGCAAACTGCATTGAATTTTCTTACAGGAAAAAAAAGAAACACGAGCAAGGAAGAAGAAAAGGAACAAAGCATGAAAGAAGCTTAAGAGAAAGGGACAAAACACAGTGTCTTTTTTCTTTTTCCTAAACGCGGATTAGGTTCATGTTCTTATACAAAATCCCATTCTCATTTTGTATATAAAAATGCTTTTTTTTTGGGGTTGTGCTAAGAAAAAAAAAACCAAATCTTTGTTGTATTGTTTATGAACATCCTTTGAAGATTTAAATAACAACCCAAGGGCTAGAATAAAGCTGAGAATCTTGGGTATTCATTAGATTTTAAAAATTTTCATTTATTTTGTTGCAGATTCTTGAGTTTATCAACAATGGCATCAGCAGCTATATTCTCTTCTGTAAGGAGGAGAAGGTCGCCGTCTCTAGAGGCTTTCTTGGTTCCTGTTGACTTAACACAAGTGGCTCTTGTCCAAACCTTGGCCGCCTTGTCGTCCGATCTTGTTTCTTGCTTTTCCGACCACGTTTTCTTCTTTCAACGGAGGAATTCTCGGTCTTTGGTCCGAAAGGTGGAAATTTTCCTTGTGGTTTTGACGTATTTGAGGGATTCAAGGTCTGGTTCCTCGTCGAACTTGTCTCCAACGGCCGTATTGTGCTTCAAGGAACTCTATTTGTTGCTGTATAGGTCCAAGATACTACTTGATTATTGCTCTCAATCCAGTAAGTTATGGCTTTTGCTTCAAAGCCACTCAATTTCAGGCCATTTCCATGATTTGAATCAAGAAATTTCTACCCTTTTGGATGTTTTCCCTATAAAAGATTTGAATTTGAGTGATGATATTAAGGAACAAGTTGAGCTTTTGCAGAAACAAGGTAGACAATGCAAATTGTATGTTGATAAAAATGATGAGGTTTTAAGGCTTAAATTCTTTTCATTTCTTGATGAATTTGAGAATGGGAGGATACCAAATCATGTGGAATTGAGGTTGTTTTTTGTGGAGAGACTGGGGATTAAAGATGTTGAAAGTTGTAGGTCTGAAATTGAGTTTTTGGAAGAACAGATTGTTAATCATGAAGGAGATATCGAACCTGCAGCTTCTGTGCTTAATGGATTCATTGCGATTACTAGATATTGTCAGTTTTTGCTATTCGGTTTCGAGGAAGATGAGTTGCGGTTATGTTTCGAGAATCCGAAGAAACCATGGAAAGGGTTGATTAGTCAGGAGATGGCGCATACGTTTTTGACTATCCCTAAGGACTTTTGTTGTCCTATATCGTTGGATTTGATGAAAGATCCCGTGATAGTTTCAACTGGGCAGACATATGATCGGAGTTCGATAGCTCGGTGGATGGAGGAAGGGCATTGTACTTGTCCAAAGACGGGGCAAATGCTTGATGATTCTCGCATTGTTCCTAATCGAGCTTTGAGGAATTTGATCGTGCAGTGGTGTATTGCTCATGGTGTTCCGTATGATCCTACTGAGACCGGTGATGCATCTGCAGAGTCTTTTGCTGCGGCTTTGCCGATCAAAGCAACGATTGAGGCCAATAGAGCAATAGCAGTGCTTCTTATTCAACAACTAGCAAATGGATCTCAAGGAGCTCAGACTGTAGCTGCTCGTGAAATTCGTTTGCTGGCTAAAACGGGGAAGGAAAACCGTGCTTTTATTGCAGAGGCTGGGGCCATACCGCACTTATGGAAGTTGCTGTCATCGCCGAACCCCGTTGCTCAAGAGAATGCTGTTACTGCAATGCTGAACTTATCTATTTATGCTAAGAACAAAAGTCGAATTATGGACGAGGATGGTTGTCTAGGATCGATTGTTGAAGTCTTGAGACTCGGGCTCACGGTGGAGGCTAGGCAAAATGCTGCAGCAACATTGTTTAGCCTCTCCGCGGTTCACGAGTATAAGAAGAGGATAGCTGATCAAGGAGGAGCTGTTGAAGCCTTGGCAGAGTTGTTGAGAGTAGGGACACCTAGAGGGAAGAAGGATGCTGTGACCGCTTTGTTTAACCTAGCGACTCACGCAGACACTTGTTCGAGAATGATAGAGGCCGGAGCTGTTACAGCCCTCGTAGGAGCTTTAGGAAACGAAGGGGTGGCGGAGGAAGCAGCAGGTGCATTAGCCTTAATTGTCAGGCAGCCAATCGGGGCCGAAGCTGTAGGGAAGGAAGAAACGGCAGTCTCAGGACTAATAGCAATGATGCGATGCGGAACACCAAGAGGGAAAGAGAATGCCGTCGCAGCATTGTTCGAGTTTTGCCGCACCGGTGGAGCTGCTGCAACCAGAAGAGTGCTCAAGGCCCCTGCAATGGCTAGTTTACTCCAGACACTATTGTTTACCGGTACAAAACGAGCAAGAAGAAAGGCCGCATCACTTGCTAGAGTGTTTCAGAAGTGCGAGAACGCCACTTCACGTTTCAGAGGATCGGGTGTTGGATATCCATTCGCAAGCAACTCAACTACGAACGACGTGTCGGTGGTACCCATGTCCATTTCAGTGTTGTAATGGCATTGCCTCCTTTTTTGTTGACAAATATAAAATTACAAATTCTTTCATTGAAAAAAAAAAAAGTTTATACAACTATTGTTCATTCAGCATGATTTTCATATCTGTAATTCCAATGATTTAGAATCACAATTTTACAATAATACCGAAAAAAGAAAGAATACTGTTTACAAGTTCATCACTTTAAGCCACCTGCAATTTACAATATTTTGCTTGTTCTAGTGGTAATAATGATATAAAGGTGGGCAACCATGGCCTTGCTCCATTACATTCTTATTGCTTATACATGTCATCACACATCATTACAGAGTTTTGCCATTTGATTTGCTAATGGGTCATTAAGTGGGATTTAGCAACTTGCCAACTTACTTAGAACACCATTGGTGTATCTCCTTAAAAAAAATAAAATTTATGGCATTGTATCTGTACCTGCATTTAACCCGACCCATGGACTCAAATATTCTAAGTTGGAATTAATTGCTGATATGAACTACTCATTATAAACATTAGAAGAAAGCTTTGTAAAGCAAACATAAACCACAAACCACAATCCACACTTATCTTCTTCCTAATAATAATTGCATTAAGATGGGGGGGGGGGGGTATGGGACATATACTTATTGATGAATGTAGGGACTTTTCTTTTCACCACATCGAAAAGAAACATATTTGGGTCCTTGTTAATAAAAAGTTCTAGATGACAGAACCAATGCATTAAATTTATAAACCATAAATATGATTTGATTATTGGTTTATATAATTATCAGTTATTGTCAATTTTTATCAGTATATGACCGCAATATGGCAGTCAGTAATAAAGGACAAAGTTTGAATGTTCGTGTTCCTTCCAATGTCTGACCATTTGCATGCTACAGGATGGGAATGGAAATTGTCTGTTTTTAATAGAAAAAGAAAAGTTAAATTTTACTATTAGGTCCCTGTATTTTATAAAAGTTGTGGATTTATGTCTTTATATTTTAATTCGATCAATTTTAGACCTTATATCTGTTGAAATTCGAAACTTTAGTCCTTGTCTAGATAATAGCAGTTAAATCCATTTGGTTAATTCAATTACAATTTACAAGTCTTGTACTATGCATATAGTTGTAGATTTAGTCCATATTCTCCAATTAGACGATTCAAAATCTCATACTTTTCGAATTTTAAAATTTCAATATTGACACAAATGACAATTATCAATCTATTAACTTGATTAACAATTTGCCGCATCATATTTTAGAAATAGCGGAACCTAACATAATGGGGCTAATAAATTATTATTTGGTGAAGATTGAAATTTTAAAATTTGAAGAGTATATAGCCTAAAAATGACCAAATTAAAGTAGAGAGAGTAAATCCACACTTTTGTAAAGTACAGGGACTGATAGTAAATTTAACCAAAAGGAAAAGTGCATTGAAGACTACTTCTTTCTTCTATTGGGTGACGTAAAGAGCCCACTGATTGCAATCGAACTGAGGCTGATATGGGATGAAAATGGGGACCAAATTGGTCATTGCAAGTGATTGTGTTATTTTATTAGATGATCAAGTAAAGATTTTATTATTAGCTAAACAAGTCATCCATTGTCGTCCAGTGGTTAGGATATCTGGCTTTCACCCAGGAGACCCGGGTTCAATTCCCGGCAATGGAAATATCTTTTATATTATGGGTAATTGCCATTTTTTATTTAATACTCCATGGGCCACAGCCCGATACCAAAAAGAATTTCAACCATAGGCCCGTTTTGAGTTATTTTTATTAATATTAATATATTTTTATAATTAAAATTAACTTTAAAATATTTTTTAACTACTTAAATTAAATTCGAGACGGACCGAGACAAAAAAGTCCTTATCCAAGCCTATTCAAGTTGGGTTGAGCCATCACTGCTCTAGTGACATCCTTCGGCTCAGGTGAGCCTCTTCGCAAGAGGTAGACAAAGTAAGTCGTCCCTACAGGAGCCCGGCACTGCCAAGAAAGATGGAAGAGGAGAGGGTGACAGCTGATTGCCAGCGGCAAAGCAAAGAAGATCCAGGGTACTTTCAGATAGTTTCTTTTTAGTTGCTTTCATATATTTAATCTTTACCTAGAAGTTACTTGAGTTGCAAGTATAAAAATACAATAAAATCGAACTTTTTACTTAAGACACTTAAGTCCATACCATCATAAGCTATATCCTTCAAGACATTTTTTCCTAAACCCTCAGCCATACACCCTTCTACTGCAACACAGCACTTAATTCTACTTTTCCAGCAAAATGGATTGATTTTTTCAGTAATTTCACAACTACGTAACAACACCGTCTACTTCAATCAGTTACATCTGCATTTCCCAACTCGACATAAACACAGCATGTTGTTAATCACCTGTCGGAATACATTTTCAAGACGTTAATGAAGCATGCCTATTGCAACCTTTAGCAGACCCTCACATGATGCAGGCAACAATATAATCATCAAATATGCCATAAAATACAGTAACATGACAACTTTGCAAATACATTAAAATCAGAGTTATTCTAAAAAAATATGTGAATCTGAACTATATTGAAGCAGTAAAAAAAACAGCCATGTATACAGCATCTAAAAATAAAATGAACAAGTGAATATTAATGACAAGCTTTAGTTATCAAACCAATCATACCTAAACTTAATACATCTGAAATACTGAGGCACCAAAAGGTGTAAAAAGAATAGTCAACCGATATCACGTTCTCTCCGCAGGAGTAAGATGCCCCATCTGTTCTGCAAGGTTATTTACATTCTTCGTATTCCACCAAAATTTGCCATGATCACCGGGTTTGCTTTCGTTCTTACTAGCATCGGAATTTTTTCTTTCTGACTGAACTTCCTGTGTATCAGTTGAACCGGGATTTTCAGTCAAAAATTGTTCCCAAAATATATCATTAACCCCAGTTGTTGCAGGTGCAGTAGTTCCTGCAGCTTGTTCCCTTGCTGTAATAGGCTCAGAAACAACAACGAGAGCAGGCTCAGAGTTCATGTCAATCCCAGGGGATTTAAGTCGAGCATCGATATTAAGCTGTATGCAAGATATTGCTGGGGTTTCTGCACAGCTTGTTGATTCATCCAATTCAAGGTTTGACTCATGTTGAATGTTGGTTTGACCAAAATTGTGTACCGCATTCTCCCAAAACACCATGGATGACTCTAATTGTTCAAATGGCTCCATATTAGACAATGATGTACTATCTACATTTTCTCTAGCAATTAGGGAATTGCCTGTCTGACTATCTTCGATCCCGGCTTCATCATATAAGTAAGCAATTCTAGTCAACCTTCTCTTTCTGTCGTTAGTCTCCAATTGTGGTGTCAGATTTATGGCAGCTCCTGGTTTCTGCAAGACACGAGCCACGGAAGACATCATAATTTGTTGCCGCCGTTCCATATTTTGTAAACGCTCCCTCAAAAGCCGCATTTGCAACTGAAATCCTTGACGCTCCTGTTCATGCCTCTTTAACTCTAAAGCAAGCAACTCTTTTTCATTCTTAAGCCTCTCGATCTCATCTCTTAAATTCTGTCTCTCCGATTCCGTTAATGAAGATGCTCCTTGACCTAAGTGACTATGCATGGAATGACTATGAACCGGTTTGCGTCTATGAATGTTTTTCAGAAGATGAGGCTGACCTCTTATAAAATCATCATTCGCAAATTCCCACTGCTCTGGATCAATTTTCCTGAAACCCTGCAAAGTATGGAAATAATTTAATTCAAGCTATAAAAAAATAAAAAAAAATGTGATCAAGCGATAACTGTCGGAAGGAGACAAAGGAACAAGTGGCTCACATATGTATTAAGCTGTCTGATAAAGCTAGAAAAGTTATTGTGCTTGAAGAATCTCGGAAGTAAATCTCTTGCAAACTCAGGCGGATTCCATACAACGAAACTCTTATCACTTGCACTCCAGGACACGATAGAATCTGTGGAAGGATCATCCACCATCTCATACGTCTTCGCAAGGAAAGGAGGGAGCGAACTTGAGCTGCCCTGAGCATCATCCATACCCAAATTCCACTGTATCTAATCTCAAACACCCTATGTTTGGTTCCCCAACAGTCAAATGTCAACCAACTTCAACAATTTCCTCATAAATCTCAGAACTTAGAAACTAACATCCTCACTCCAACCATCAATCTTGCCCCTATACCGTATGCGGCCGACCGGAGTTTGTCATCCCTTATTAATCAGGATCCATAATTAGTCAAAAGGCTCTAATTCATGACTTGAATCAAAGATCAAACCCTTAATTGCAGTAGCATCAAACACTGAATGTATAAAATAAGCAACAGCTTTGTTGACCACTTAATACCCCAAAATCACAAACCCAGATCAGTAAAAGAAAACCCTTTAATCCTGTACAAAACCCAGTCAAATATCTAAGCTGTTTCAATGTAATCAGCTAAAAATTTAAATAAATAAAAAAACCCTAACCAAACCCCTAAATTCTCCAAAATTCAATCAAATAAAACAACTTTGTCCTCCAATCACAAAACTACATATCATTCAAGTTCAGCTTCAAATTTGAAAACAAAACAGAGGTTTCTGTATTCAATAAAATCAAAATCAAAATGAAAAAAACCCATCAGAAAAGAAACTCTCTGATTCTATTATTAGCTGGAAAACTATCGAATATTTAACAAGCCGTTAAACAATCCTACTAGAGCCACAATCACAACTTTTTTTTTTTCTCATTTTTCTTACAAAAGATGAAAAGAAAAGAAAAAAATTACAATAGAAACAACTTGAAGCAAAAGCAACAAGAAATGAATTAATAATTAGGTTTTGATGAATGAGTCACGAGCGTTAGTTGAGTTTGTTGTTACCTGAGACAGACTATAGGCCAAAAAAAAAAAAAAGCGAAGTTGCAGTGAAGATGATGATGATGACCCAGAATTCGAAAACCACAAACAAACAATTCCAAAAAAAAAAAAAACGAATCGTTTTAGAAATCTGAGGGTTTTTTTTTCTTTTCCCGAGAATATTTGGAGATTCTCGTTTTCTCGTTCCTTGTACCTAGCTATGCTAATTTGTAAGAAAATTTTATTAAATATTAATAATATTAACTAAAATAAAAAATTTGTCGTTGAAATTTTAAAAAATTGGGCATTATTGCTTTAGAATTTGACGTGAACTAGTGAAATTCGCTTTATATATATATATATATTATTTTTTTTGAGAATAAACAAATATGAAGAAAAAAAATATTTTTTACGCTAGAAAAATATAAATAAAATAATAGGGTTGATATGGAAATCTCTAAAAATATATTAGAAAATTGAGGGATTTGATTCTTGAATTAGAGTGTTGGGATTTTAAGCAATCTTATTCTCCATTTACCTTAGAATGGTAATAATTGGGAGGGCTTGTCTTCTTGCTTAGTACTTTTCATTTATTAATTCATTTTCATAAAGAGAATATTTTATTTTCTATCAACATGAAAAATGTTATAAATATTTTATTAATCTATTGAAGATAAAAAGTTTGATATATTTTATGATTTTAATATTCATTGAGAAAAAAATAAAATTTATCGTCAGCGGATTGAGTTGAAGTTGCGTCTCGTGTTTTTATTGATGACTTGCTCGATTACTCCAAATTTTAGCAAGATTTGAACCTACACCATCTACAAACAATACAAAACTTTATCTGTTCAGATGAATCATTTTCTTTCCCGATCACATCATACCCGATATGTTTCTAAATGTAAATATCTATCTTATTTGATTTTGAAAAGGTTAAAACATCGTACGTCTATACACATATAAGGTAAAATTAAACTTTTAGTCTTTTGAAAAAAAATTAGAGTAATTTAATCTGTTAATTTTAAAAGTGAAGAATTTTAATAATTAATCATAACGAAATTACTTTCTTTTTAAGAAAAACTAATTCGCGAGAATAAAGCATGATAATATTCCCATTGCTCCGTGATTGGCTGTTGAAACTTGGTTGACTTTGGGCAAAAGAGTTGGTCCACTAAATTATTTGGAAAGTGGGCCCTACTTTTAGGAAACTACAAAGTCAACGCTGAGTAAATGGCCCATATGAATCTCTCTTGGGTACGTCGCTGAATTCATTTCATTGGCCCAAACCATGGCTTAAGTTTAATGCTTCATTAGTTTTATAATTTGAGTCAAATATTAGAGTGCAATTATTTTGTAAGTCAAGTTTATGGTTTTTATTTTAAATTTTGGATAATTTTTAAAATATTAAAATCTTAGAATTTATCAATTTAAAATATCAATCATCGTAATTATATTGTTTAGATAAATAATTATTAGAATTTCATAAGTTAAAAAATAATTATCAAAGATATTAATAATAAAAAAATATAAAAATACGCAAGATATATATTTTGTTTGTAAAAAACTATAAATAGTTTTAATAATATAATATCTTAAATTATATATTAAATTTTGAGTAAATATATATATTAAAATAAAATAAAATTGATTTTTTTATATTTAATTTTTTTTTATTCTATAGTAGGAACATGTACATTAAATAATTGGGTAAATTATTAAAATAGTCACTTTTTTTATCTGTTATGTTAACATTTTAGTCACTAAATCATTAACTGTCATTAACAACAATTAACGATGTAACAGTAAGCTGACGTGGCACATTAAATCATCATTTCAAACAAAAAATTTAAATTAAATTATACAATTAGTTCACATATTTTTTTCGTTTTGAGTAATTCAAATTTTTTTTCTTTTTTGCTTTTTAACTTCCCTTTTTCTTTTTTTCATTCTCTTTTGCTTCTCCCTTTGTTTTTCTCTCTTCTCCAACTCTTTTAACGTAGTTTGTTTATATTTCCTATTTGTTAAAACTAAAAGGGACTAGTTTTAACAAATGAAAAACATAGAAAAATTACGTTAAAAGATATGAAGAAGAGAGGAAAACAGAGGGAGAAGCAGGAGATAATAGAAAAAAATTAAATTACTCAAAACGAAAAAAATATGAGAACCAATTGTATAATTTAACTTAAATTTTTTGTTTGAAATGATAATTTAGCGTGCCACATCAGCTTACCGTTATACCGTTAACGACAATTAATGGCTTAGTGACTAAAATGTTACAATATGTTAATATAAACGACTAAAACGTAATATTTTAAACATAAATAACTAAAAAATAAACTGAAGTAAACAAAACAGACTATTTTAATAGTTAACTTTGAAACAAAAATATGATAAATTTTAGAAAACCATGAATTTAAAAGGAAAAAGAATTTTTACAACTAAAATCAAGTGATTTGGGATAAAGCCGAAAATTAAATTTCAAAAAATAAAAATAAAAAATTAAATTTTAAATATAAAAAAATATAAAGACATTATTTATCTAAATCAAATCAATTAAACTGAGATATTGATTCAAATAAAGATTTTAAACCGATTAAACCATAAATATTTTTAATTTTTAAATAATTTTTTAATAATATATTTATTCGAACTATGGCATGATCGGTGGTTGTTCTGAAAAGCTTGATAAAGATTTGAAAACAAATTGCAAGCAAAAGAAAAACAGGGATGCCAAGTGGGTGGCGGGCATATCGGGCATCACCTGACCCCACCATTGTAACGGATAATATGATTGAGATGGACCCCACCACATTCCAACCACCACCGTGAGAACCCATAAAAGAAAAATGTACACTCTCTTATCTCATTCTCTCCCGTAATGGGTGCCTTGCGAAACGGAAAATTAATCATAAAAAATTGCTCCAAAAGGGAAAGTGGGGGTGGCGGACTCAACGGTACTACTTTCAACTCCATTTATATACCCTCTTTGGAATCCGCCCCAACATACGTTTTATTTTTAAAAATTGTTATTGGATTTGTATTTTTTGGATTGACTTCTGAACCAATAAGTTTACTCCCATTTGTCTCTCAATACTATTACTATTACTATTAGCCGAAATAGAAGAACAATCCAAAGCAAAAAAAAAAAAAAAGCCAAAATAAACGAGGGAAGATTATCCCACATTTTATAACCTGTATAAGATAAAAACGACATCGGTTTAAACTCGAGTTAATTTAAATTTTAATTTAAGTTAATATTAACAGTATAAATAAACTGAACGTAAATAAATAAAATAATTATTATATTGAGAAAATTTTATTATTTTAAAAGTAAATCCGTCTTTATCAGTGTAATCGTGTAGTAGACGTTTTCGTCAGTGTTAACACACTATTTCAATATTCATACACCAAAAAAAAAAATGAAATACAATTGGTATTACTCTTCTCAAAAGTATAAAGATAAATAGATTGAAAACTTAGTCGAAAATTTAACTGAAATTTTTTTTTAAACAGAAAACAGACGGATTAAAAAAGGCAAAGAAAAATTGTTAGTTTGCTTATTGTTATTTATCATGTTTTCTAAATGGGTAAAATGGTAAAATAGCATTATCAATTTTCGAAATTTGAGGATTTTTCTTAACCGAAAATATTTTGTAATAACCAAAAAATTTTCTACAACAAAAAAAATATCTTAAAAAACAAACAAAAATATTTTTAAAATAGAACACGGACCAAGCCAAGTGAAAACAACACGTGTATTGAGTCTTTAACCCCAGTTTACTCCATGAAAATAAGAGACGATACTATATTTAAATCCCCTTTTCTCAATTATCTACGTTACATTACCAACAAAATCAAATTAAGTTGTAATACGAATCATTATACTCCTACTTGTATTATAATTATTTCTTTTGCTTTACAAGCATTTAGATTTTAGACCACTTCCATTAAACAACCTCGTATATCATTAATGAAAATTCTATATTAAAAAAATAATAATAACATTTATCCATTCAAATGCCCAAAAAAATCAGTTCCAATATATTAAAAATAAAAAATAATTATAAATGTAATCTCTTTGCTTATAAAAAAATATATAGTTGAACAGTAACTAAGAAACTATCCCGCTACATAAAATTAAGAAGCGTAAGAGGGACAGAGAATCAACATACACAAACACGTAGTACCGAATGTCTGCATGAAATCGGACTCAATGAATGGTAAGAGTGTTATTCGTGATTTGAGTTTGAATTGCGTTAATTATATTTATTATTCGAGTTTTCTTTTATTATTGTAGTTCACAAAAAAAAAAATAATTTAGTAATTCTGGCAAGTTCAATAACATAATATATCAATAATTGATGTAATTTAATCATAATAGCACAAACAAAAAAAATAATAAATCAAGATAATTTTTTTAACGTAAAAACCCTCTTTAAAGTAAATGATAAAAACAATGTGATTTTGAAAATCTATTAAAAATTTTCATTATAATCAAAGTTTTATTACAAAATCATAACTAAGGTTTCATTTGAATTCATATCGCGCACAATGCGTTGAACATTTTGTGTTGAAAAATCAATCTCACTACACCACAGTGTGTTGGGATTCTGTTTGGAACAAATTGCAGTGCACAAACGTACTGCACTGGATATGGAAAATTTGATTAGTGCTAAAAGCTCCAGTCAACCCACTGAAGGCAATAGGTAATTTTAAAAGACAAAAATACATATGCTTTTATTTATTATTTTTAAATTAATTAAAATATTTATAATAAAATATTTTATCAAATTTTTATTATTTTACTATTTTATCATTTTATTTAATAAATAATTTAAATTGATTATATAATTTATTAAAATATTTATAATAAAATATTAGAAGATAAATTTTAATATTTTATTAAATGAATTTATAAATTCGCATATTTTAATAATTTTAAAAAAGTAAAATAATTTAAAAACTTCTATTATATATCAATTCTAACCTTATGTCCTTAATAGTCATTTTTTATTCTCACCTCACCGCTACAGCTGCGTTTGAATCCAAATACATACTCCACCATTGTTTCTAATCTCACTGCTACAGTATCTAATTTCACCGCTACAGTAACTAATTTTACCGCCACCGCTGTTTTTAACCTCACCGGAGATAAACACACCGTCCATCCAAACTAAGCCTAAATCAGTATACAATTCAGAGATGACTATTATCAAATAATTTCAAACAAATTTTAAGAGAAAAATTAAAAATATTGTCAAAAAAGACTGACTTTACAAACCAAAAACCTGAAACGACAATATTCCAAACTAAAATGGGACTATACACACTAAAGATTTTTTAGTCTACTAACTACTGTAATCAGCTCCAACGGATATCAAACGGAGCTCGGATGGAAGAAAATTCTAAGACTCATCTATGTAAATAAACTGTTTTCTCCTTTTTATTCTTTATCTTGCAGGTTGCAGCACACAAGCTCCTCTTTTTCAACACCCCACAACTATATATATGTAGGGTACACATAGAAGTGGGGTGGGCTCCCAAGTAGTGGGACCACCCACTGCCCAACACTGACATATGTGACGGTCAGTCAACTCAGCCAGTCCTTCGCATGCTACAGGACCCCACCGCATATAGTTCCTAATGCCCAACTGATACATTAGCTACTAGCCTACTAGACGATCCCAATTATTTTCACCTTCTTTCCTTCTTTTTCTGAAAGGATTTTTCACTTTCTTTAATAATAAGAAAATTGAAGACACTAAATTCTTTTTGGTAAAAAATTCATTCAATTAAATAAAATCAGAGTAAAAGTATTAATAAATACTTATAGATTATAAATGATAAGATTTATCAACATAACAAAGGCTTTAGCTTCAACAACAATATAGTATCATGATACGTTGATATTTGATTTTGTCACCATTCAAGCACGACATATCTAGAATAACTGCAAGCATTTAATGCGGTAAAAAAACCAGCCCTAAATGGTCCAAAGCGATAAGCCAAAATGGACAAAAGAGTCGAGCATTCATCACATTAGAGAGAACGACAACAAAACCATCACTACAATCACTTGTAAAACTAATATTACATGCATAAAGCAAGACTAAAAAGTATACTACAAGAGTAGATAAAAACTTCAAAAATTGAAAATTTATTAAACAATGAAAAAACAAATAAAAAAATATAAAACTTAAGACAACATGAGTTCAAATCGACTCGTGAAATTATTTATTATTATGAAATACTATCAAAATAGAAACAAATTAAGAAACTGATGAAGAGGCACCACTTTCCAATAAAAACTACTAGTGGTCGGTGGAGTTTTAGTGAACGGCAGACGTTGTCATCTATCCCTCACAACTTTTGAAGACAACAAAGATACCCACAAAATAAATCTGTAAACTGGAAAGAGATAAAATATGTGGAGTGAATAAGAAGAAGAAAGAAAGAAATGGTTAGTGAGAGGGGAAAAAAGCGAGTGATGCTAGCTCGAAGGCTAGCATCGCTGCTAGGCAAAACAAAATATAAGCAAATGGCTTGGGAAAAAAAGACTTGGGAAAAAAAGAGTTAATATCAATATTTTTAAAACCAGATTGATGTCGAATTGATCAAATTATCGATTTTTAGTTTAACCAAGTTACCTAATTTAATTAAACAAAATCATTTAAAATAAAAATATTGAAAAATAAAGAAAATCAATTCAACTATCAGTCAATCAATTTAAAATTAATCGATTTGATTTTGAAAATAATGATTACAATACACTTACATGTTGGTGAATAAATTTATGTATAAAACGTATTTATAAAAATTTGATATATATATATATATATAAAGCCTTCAGTTAAAATAGTAAATTTGGGTTATTCAAAAAATAGTACATTTGATACATTGAAACTTATGCTATTTTAAGTTCAAAATATATGTTGTGTGTATTCTTAAGAAATTTATATAAAAAGATAAAAAAAAAGACATAAATATTATCATCATAATCATAATCTAATTTTTGTGTAGAAGTTGCTCACCTCATTCTTTAATTACGAGGTTGTGGATTTGAACCTCGCTCATAATAATAGAACATATTTCATGGTCAGTCGTTGACTTCTTTGGAGAGTATCCACGACATAGGAATTAATTACTGTTACCAATTGTGGACACCCTGATTTCAACCATCATTGTAATATCTTATTTTGTAGAAATAATAGCTTTTTGATAATTTGATGATTAAGTTGGAACTCAATTGATTGGTGATACAATTTCAATCAAACACATAAATAATAAGTAAATATTAATTAAAATTTCCTTTTTATACTATATTTATTTTGAAACATAATATTTACATTTCAATTTGTTACAAATTGATTTGTTTATTATTGTTAATTTTTAATTAAGGTATTTATTTCTAAATCGGTGTAGCTCGTATTTGTTAAAACTCTCTGTTTTGGTAGTAAATTGGAACAATATAATGTCTAGAAGTACTCATAACTCCCTCTCAACCCGTAAATAGGAGAATAATGCACTTCGACGCACTTAAACCCACGTTCTCTTGCATTGACAATAATACCTATACTCATTGAACTAAAACTCTGGAGATATTAATTTTAAATATAAAATACTAACAAAATTAGAAATTTTAGTTAGTTAGTAAATGGTGTATGATAATTAACTTTCGTTAATTTTAAAAAGTTTTCCTTAGTATAGTTTTATATTATATGTACTTACATAATAATTAAAATTAAATTGACACTCTAAAAATAATTTTTTTATTTACTTGTAACTTAAATGTAATTAATAAGGTATAATGATTATTTAGTTTTCTAATTTAAAAATATACATTTTAGTTTTTCATTTAATTTTTTTATCTATTTAATTTTTAAATTTGCATTGTTTGTTTAATCACTAAAAAATGGATGAAAAAATTTTAATTTTAAAATAAATTAGTTATACACATAAATGCCACGTCTGCAAAGATAACAAATGTTAATATTTTCATTCATATTAGGGTGATTTGATAAAAAAATGTAAGTTTAAGTATTAAAAGAGGCGAAAAATTAAATGGTTAGCTAATTTTTTTTTTTGTAAAGTTAGAGGGATCCTCTTACATCGGTATAAAACTTAAGTTTGACGTTCATGGAGATCATGCATGTTAAGTTTGGTATAAATTAAAATTTAGTAATTATTTATTTTATGGAAAAAAATTCAATAGTTAAATATATATTAGTATAGACAATATTTTAGATCGATATGATAGAGATATTGAATTACTTAAAAAAATTACATGCACAATAAGTACAAATATATTGGTAAATTGAACTATTGAATTATAGAAATATTAATTGTATAAAAAATTAAGAATAAGTATAAACCCAGTTAAATTTTACACCGATGTAAGTGGATACCTCCCCTAACAATATAATTTACCAAATAAAAAAAAACACATTGCTATTACTTTTATTTATGAGTAGATAAAACTTAATATTTTATAATATTTTTTTATGAGATGGGTAAGTTTTTAGGGCTTCAACATGAGATTAAATGTTAATTGACATCTTATTACTAGTTGGTTAGCATATTACTTATATATTTTTAATTTGTGCTGAACTTATTAATTTAATTAATTTAATGAATTAATTAGACATCGATTTAATTAAAGACGATAAAAAATATTATCATAATATTTATATTTCAGTAATTTTATTATTTATATTAAATAACTTGAAATACAACTTTTAAATAGATATTAAAATGAATGAGTGGTTAAGAGATTGATTTAAAACTCAATCCTCGGTGTTGATTATGTATAATTTTAGGGGTGAAGTTATGATTTTTTGGAAGTTGAGGGTTAACTTGTATATATCTTTGTAGTTTTTAAAAGGATTAAATTAAAATTGTATCATTTTTTAGAGGGTTAAATTATAATTTTACTACGTATTATTTTTAAAATTTTATAGATTTTGAAGGAGTTAAAACATAATTGTTCCATTATTGGGGGAGCTAGGGTATTGCTTGCCATATAGACTTGTTTATGGGTTGGGTAGCCTATTAGGTCCGACCCAACTTGCATCAAGTTTAGACAATATTTTTATATTCTGAGTCGATCCGATTTGGCTTGAATTCAATTTAAATAATAAAAATGTTAAACGATGTTAAATTATGTCAAATTAAAGTGTATTAAACTAATAGAGATTATAATCGAAATTTAAAACATTATACTCCAAACATGCGTTAGTTTTTTTTAAAGAGATAAATATTAAAATTATACATAAAGTTCGATACAAATCGTAATGTTGTATATCAACTTTAAATTGGCGCATTTACATACATCAAGCTTTATTTTTTGTTAAAATTTCACGTTTCACTAACCTTATTATTTATATGGCACAAATTTCCACTAAATCACGTGTAAATTTTAATATGACATTTTGTTAGGTTGAAAAAAATTTAAATTATTTTAACCTAGATTAAAAAAATAGATTTGAAAATAAAAAACTATTTTCCGAAGTGTGTTTATTTTTTTAATTGAAGTGAAAAAAAATTAAATTTATATGTTTATTTTTTAACTTAATAAAATACCATGTCAGTAATTTACACATGATTTAATGAAAAATTATGTCGTATAGATAAAGAAATTAGTAAAATATGAAAATTGAATTAAAATTAAAATTTGATATATACAAATACACTAAATTAAAAATAATGTGTAATATTATAAAATCAATTAAAATTTATATATAATTTTGATATTTATTTTTTTAAAGGGTATATTTATTTTTTTTAAAATTTTTGGGATAATTATCCAAACTCTCGACAATTTTAAATTTATTGATATTAGAATAAAAGAAGGAAAATATATTATAATTATTTATTTAATATTTGACTCTAATTAATTTTTAGTACAACTTATACTTCTGTTTTTATGGAAAGTACAACTACATATTTCCTACTAGAATTAAAATGAAAATAAAACATAACATAAACAGCCAATTGACTGAAAAATATCTAAAGTTGAAAATACAAAAGAAACACGTGTTGCCCAGGTGATCCTGGGTAAATCTTTTCTATTGCATATAATAAGTGGCTCTCTCGTAATTTTAGTAACATTCATGCCCAATTACACTCCTCCCTTATAGCTCACACTTTTCCTCCATTTAATAGCACTTCCATCTCCAAAAAATCCAAAACGAAAAAAGAACACTGGAAAAAATAATATTAAAAAGACCGCCAAATCCTTTTGTTTTTTTTTTTTTTTCTTCTTTTTTCATCTTTTCGTTTGTTTCTCGAGAAAATATACACTCCCGGGTTCCGTGAAGTTAATCGAGTTGCCGGCGCTGCTTTGAGGAAGGTATCGAAGCATGACGTCAGGGACGAGAATGCCGACGTGGAAGGAGAGGGAGAACAACAAGCGGAGAGAAAGGAGGAGGAGGGCGATCGCGGCGAAGATCTTCGCGGGGTTGCGAATGTACGGAAACTACAAGCTACCGAAGCACTGCGACAACAACGAGGTCTTGAAAGCACTCTGCAACGAAGCCGGTTGGACCGTCGAAGAAGACGGCACCACTTACAGAAAGGTAAACAAATCAAATTCCAGAAACCATTCAACTTTTTTTTTTTTACATGCGATTATGCGTATGTTAGTATAAAGGTAGCGAATTGTGATAGAATACACCGTGGTGTAGCAAGTTGTCTGTTAAAACTGTGATGGTGTCGGTTAAGAAAAAGTGAAAGCACAAAGCACGAAGGTTTATCAAAGATTCGTTTTTTTTTTGTTGTTGATGTTACTGTTTCGGCTTCGGTAAGACAAAAGGACGAAGAAGATTTGTCCAGGCAGCTTTAACCAGAACTTGTTTGTTAGTAAGACGATAATGCCCTTCGTCGATCATCAAAAGAATTGCCGGTGTTTTATTCTTTTGCTTTCTACTGTAGCATTTCAGGCAAGGGTAATTTTGACATTTAGAGGACACTATGCATCTCCTAGATTGAAGCTTTGCAGCTTGCTTTAATGCAGCTAATAATGATAAAAAAAATGCTTTTCTATTTCTCTTTTTCTTGTCAAAGGTAAGGTCACTTTGGTCATTCTATTTCACGTTTATTATATGCATTCCCGGGATTATTGGCTTTGCGTGCTGCAATGCTTTTTAGTGAGTTTTATGAGAAAATGAAGGAGAAAAAAAAGGGGTGATCCTTGGATTCCTCTTTTTGTGACGAGATTTCAAAAGCGTGTAGGGATAGGGTTTTAATTAATTAAGCTTGTAATAAAACATGTTAGAAGAGTTAGCGTGTTAGCATGGTGCATTATGCTTGTGTGTGTTAACTTATCCTATCCAAGTAAGTCTAACGCCATTGTCTTTGACAATAGTTTTCTCTTTAAATCAAAGTTTTTGTCGGGTTGTAATGACCATGTTGTCCCATCATGCTTTTTTTTTTCATCAGAAATGGTCTAGAGACAAAGATGTCGCATGTGATGTTTGGCAAAATGAAGACTGGTAGTTAGATTCTATTTATAAAAATGATTTATGTTCATAGTCAATCATTGCTTGTTCTTTTCTAGTCGTTGTTTTTAGAGCCAAGTGGTTGAGACAAAGTTAGTCATTGTAGATGGTGTGAACATAGGGGCTTGAAGATTAGCATGAGCAACGATTTGGGGTGTTTTACTTATCCAAAAAACAATTTGGTTTTTTTTTCGGTAATACGACTTCACGTTGTCATGGTGGCTTGTGTGTTAGCTACTATGTGTATGAAATGAATTTGCTCATACTTAAAGATAGGGGATACCAATGGTGAGGTCCATATGCTATGCAATGAGCTTCTTGCAAGAACTGTGTTCATGGATGCATGAAAATTTTCACCTATGATCATTGGGGATGAGAAAGTAGGGAAAGGGTCTTTAGGGAAATGTGTATTTTGTTATTGTTGCTCCGACGTGTAGAGCTGTTTCAGTGATTTTGTGTTGGTTTTTCCATTTCTGCAGGGATGTAAACCAGTGGATCGTATGGACATAATGGGAGGTTCTGCATCAGCTAGTCCATGCTCATCATATCACCCAAGCCCTGGTTCATCTTCCTTCCCAAGTCCAGCCTCATCCCATTACACGGCCAATGCCAATGGCAATGCTGATGCCAATTCCCTAATCCCTTGGCTCAAAAACCTTTCTTCTGGTTCATCTTCAGCTTCATCCAAGCTCGCTCACCATCTCTTCATCGCAGGTGGTTCCATAAGTGCTCCTGTCACTCCACCACTTAGCTCTCCAACTTCCAGAACTCCTCGAACCAGAAGTGATTGGGATGAAACGAACGCTGGCCCAACTTGCACGGGGAAGCGCTTTTCTTACCTGCCTGCATCCACTCCACCAAGTCCAAGCCGTCAGGTTTTTCCTGATCCAGGTTGGCTTTCCAGACTTGAAATACCCCAAAGTGGGCCAACATCTCCTACGTTTAGCCTTGTCTCCCGAAACCCGTTTGGATTTAAAGACGAGGCCTTATCAGGAGGAGGTTCACGAATGTGGACTCCAGGGCAGAGTGGCACATGCTCACCCGCCTTTCCTGCAGGCGTTGATCAAACATCAGATGTTCCCATGTCTGATGCTATTGCTGCCGAGTTTGCCTTTGGCAGTAACATGACAGGGTTAGTGAAGCCTTGGGAAGGAGAAAAGATCCACGAGGAATGTGTAGCTGATGATCTCGAACTTACACTTGGAAATTCAAAAACCAGGTAATTCGGGATCAATCCATGCATTTTTCATAATCCTTCATAGGCTTCTTCAGTTGTCTAATAAACTCGTTTTCACGAACAGATAGAGCTTCATAAAGAGAATGAGCATCACATCAAGCAAACACTGTCAGAAAGAGGGCGAGAATATAATTACCCATGGGACTTCATTAAAGCTTCGTCATTTAGATCGGAAGTTAAAAATTTTCAAATCAAAATCTGAGATTTCTATGTTTCGGTCGGGCAACAATTTTTCGAGCTAGTACGATGACTAGAAGAAGCACCTATTCCAATCTCCAACCCCACTAATCTCTTTTCAAGCAAAAGAGAATAGCTCTAATTCCTATGAATTTGCCTCTTTTAAGTGCATGCACTTCATTCCTCTATTTTTCATATTCCGTCTTCTCCAAGTTAGCAAACAGCATCAACAATGGTACTGGCTGATTTGTATGATTGTTGCTTTCTGATTGAAAAAAGTGGTTTTTGAATGTCTGAATTCTTACATATTTGCTTATGAAATGACCTTTTTTCCTTTTTATTCCCATGGAGTTTGAATATAGAGTATATATAATGAACAATGATGATAGCAAGCAATGCAATCATTTCCCATATCCGTTTGATAGGGTAAAAGAAAAGTGGAAAACAGTAGCAAACATGGAAATGAATAATTACCAGTTCAAATACTTGCATGTTTACAACACTAAGGACGATATAATTTAACAGTATGGGGGCAATCAAAGCCAAGATCAATTGATCATATGATGATGTTTTGAGAAAAACAAAAAATGGTGTCATGGTCCATGGAGAGCAGCACTCCATCATTTCCTTTATGTTTCTGCCCCTTTTTACACACTGCATTTACGTTGCATTTAGGGTTGATCAAATCAATAATGTCAAGACTAAAATAAAACTTTATCTATATTTTGGACACTTTATCTATAGTTTGACCAAAGAAGATTTTTTCTTTTTAAAAAAATGAAGCAAATTTTAAGATTATTTTCTTTTTATAATTTTTTATACTAAATAAATATTAAAATCATAGATATTTGAATATATTATATATATTTTTATAAATATATGAAAATCATACAGTAGTATGGAATTGTGTGGAACAATTATTGAATTGATATAACTAATATTCATATACGCGAATATTTTTAACTTTGATTGATTTAAATTTTGGCCCGGTAATTAGGTTCATTTTGGTATATGTATTTTTTTTGTCCACTTTGGCACTTGAACTTGATAACTAGATCCATTTTGATCTTTGAACTTGAAAAGTATAAAAATTTGATAACGTGGCACTTTGAGATTGTACCATATCATCACTTGAAAATTTAAAAATTTATATAAATATCCAAGTGTTTATGTGGTACAATCTCAGATGTCGTGTTCTATGTTTTAATAATCGGACTAGTGATTGAACAGGTTAAACTATTGATCCTTGATTTAATTAGTTTTTAATTTTTATCAATTTCAGGTAATTTTCGAGTCAATCGGTTCAACCTCTTTGTTCGAACCGTTACATTGATTAATTCTCGGACGGCCGATTCGGTCCTGTTCTAATAACATTGATCACGTTATCAAATCTTGACATGATCCACGTTCAAGGATCAAAATGGATAAAAAAAAAATACAGGTACTAAAGCAGATCTAGTTGCTAAGTTAAGGGACCAAAAATTAGATTATCCCTTTTTAACTTCACTACAAACCCGAGACAGAGATGAATATAAGGATCCCGGCTCCTTCCACTCCATTCCTTCCCTATTACCCTCATGTTGCATTCCAACTTATTTGGCTGCTGAGAAATCAGGATTCAGACTTGGAGTTGAATGGTAATTAGGAAAAAGTAAAATAGAAAAGAAAAAGGGTTTGGTAGTGGTAATGCAATTATGGTGCTGCCTTGTCAATTATTGCTCTGCAGCCGCACAATATAATCACGCTCTCCTTTTACCTTTTTTGCAAACGCCAAAATGGTCCGGTCTTTTCTTTTTAAATCGTTTGTAGATTTTACAGTATGCATGTCGTAGATTCTTGTATTTTAATTTAATTTTCGAATTTTAAATTTTTAATTCCAAAAAAATGTATAGGCCGTGGATGGACGGAAAGCATCCACGTTGAAGTCTCGGTGATGCACCGACATCGTATCGGAAAAGGATATATCAGCCAACAACATAATTTAAACAAATATATTTGTTCTTTCTTTTCTTTTATGATTTGAACGTTGTTCAACAATATGTACCTGCATCTTATACAGGTAAAGAATGATGGTATGGAAGATGACATAAATATATATGATTTACACAATGTACATAAAGATTCATGTTGAATTGGATGCTTCTTCATACTGAGTCTTGAAGCTAATCAGTTCGGTACCTGACTTCCGGCATTCAACTTAGTGTGCTGTATAGATCAGAAAGTGCATGGTAGAGAATGGCAGCAGCGGGTGCTTGAGGCATTGACCCTAGAAGTATATCTGATGCCGTTATTGTTTGGCTGCCATAGAATCGGGAATTCTCTCGTCTGCGAGTTGTGACGATACTTCCTTCGAGAGAACATCCAAAAAAAGCACCTACATATTCAAACATAGACATAGAATATCAGTTATAATGGCAAGCAGCAGGGAACTTCTGGGAGTAGACAACAGACACTATATTAATGGTCAACATGATACAATGGCAGTCCCACTAAGACAAATACGCAACTAAAATGGATCCATTTACCTTTACTGCAGCTATATGTATAACAAGCGGCACAACCACCATCACCGACTCGTAAATTAGCTTCTGCAGCCCTTCCTCCACTACCAACAGCAGCACTCAAACCAGCTCCGAAAGAAAGATGTGCATTGCTACTAAAAGTCTTGACTGCATCATTTGTTCTCAAGATTATAATAAAATCGGTCAGTTCACCCCCAGCCTGCAAAATGTAACCCTTAATAGTTAGGAAACAAAATGGGAAATAATCTAATTTTACAAGATTGGTCCATTGCATCTGATTGTCAGCAAATCCCAATTGAATTCCCCGTGCTCTGTGCTGTTTAATAATAAAGTTGAAGCAATGTTTGCATTTGAATTGTTCAACAGTACGTAACAGAGATGCTCCAACATGCAACAAACAACCACAACATACAGTCATTTTCGACTTTGTTGGGTGCGAATTTCGAATAGGAAACGCCTATTGTATGTGTTGTTAAAGAACAAAGATTTAAGTATTCACCTGAGCTCCCCACCCTACACCGAGTGAAGAAATGGCAGAGGGTGGTGACCAGGAGCCATCCTCTCTACGAGCAATTATGACTCCCGTACCAATATTATATATAACCATGACACCAACTTTCACAACAGATATTATTGCGAGGCCTTTTGCTTCTCGGAGAATGGCATCTGGAATTGGTTTCTCGGGTTTCAAAGAAGCAACCTAACCAATGAAAAGGAAAAAGGTGAGAATTTATAGTTTCTTTTCGTTATACTCAGCACTCCGACATTGAAAATAGGGAGTCATGATATGATAGTCCAGAGAAACTACCAACAAGAAGAATAACAGGCTCTTCACATTAAGCTCACTTCTTACCTTAGTGATATAACCTCGAATTGTATTTGTTGCCTTATAGATTTCGTGTTCCATGGACTGCCCCCAGGGGAAATTAACCCAAGATCTCAACGTACTCAAGTCGGTTAGGTCATGAGTTGGCAGCTGAGCAGCATTACTAACTCGGTCCATCAAGTATGGTTGGACAGACTCGAGTCGCACGCAGCATACATCGCAGACACGTTTTGGATCAGCAACACGAAACTTTCCTGGCATTAAACTCCTTCCTCTAGAACACTCGCCACAAAAAATTCCTCCACAAAACCTGCAATGGTGTCTAGAACACATGATCGGGTGAAACCTCACACCACACAGCATACAAGCAGAAGCAGTACTGTCAGCCAACCACTTCGGCGGTTCTACTTCAAGAATTTCCTTTTTGTTCCCCAAATTTGATTCGGTTAGTGTCTGAGCCATCTCTTGCCAAGCCTGCTCAAGTAAATGACTCGATAAAAGCCATGAGATACCACGTCTTTGAAGATCACCGGAAGTTAAAGTGCGTACTTTCCCACGGGCAGCCAGAACCATTTCCGCTATCACATCCCACATTGTCAACTCCTTGTCTTCTTCCCCAAGAAAATGGTCCCATCCCATTTCACCTTCTGGGAAATAACCACCATTGGAATGAAAACCTCTACTCCACTCTTTGTGATCACTTTCTAGCATAGGCGGAACCGAGACCGGTATCCATACGCCGGTGTCCTCAACAAGTGGGGAGTCGTAAAAGAAGTATTTTCCCGGCTTCCGAGGGACGGTCACCGATTCTTTTTCCTCATCATTCAACTCTTGCATACTTTTATTTGGCACTGATAACCCATTATCATAGTTTTCAAGTCCCATCTTATCATCCTATTATTAACATAGAAAATATACAACAATCAAATAAAAAGGAAAAACACCCAAATCAGAAATATCCCCCAAAAGTTCGAATTCTAATGGAAAAAATAGATCAGTAATTAAAAGCATTCAAAAGGAAGAAGGAAAACAAAATCAAAATCAAAATCAAAGTCAAAATCCCAAACCTCATCAATTCAAAGATTCTAAGACTAATTCAATGAATAAAAACAATTCGAAAGACTTACAGTGAGAGAATTAGGGTTCTTATAGCCGGTATCCTCGTTTGGGGTCGAATAGAAAACCCTAGAATCCAAAACCTGGCTTTCTGAGTCTCTGGAATCGGGATAAAACCCAGCATTTTGATTGGAGCCATCCATGAAGTGATCGAAATTCAATTAAATTTTTTAGCTAAATAAGGGCATAATGGAATTTTCTCAAAAACAGAGGCCGGAAAGAGGAAAAAAGATTGCTTTTTTTTCCTTGTGCAATTAATTTTAAAGAAATTTTTTTATAGATGGACTATTTGAGTTGCCTTGGAAACTTGGAAGTCCTTTTGTTGTTTACGTTTTGTTTACGGTTTTCTTTCCTAATCTTTCTAAAGCTTAATTAATTAGGTTTTCTTGTATACTAATAATCATATTAAGGGAAAAAAAAACAGGTCTTTCATTTTTTTTAACAAAAAAAGAGATCATGGAACGGCAAACTCTAAGCTTTTCACCCTCTCTTCCCAATTCTCTTCTTTTCGTTAACAAATGTAAGCTTCATCATAATCAACTGATAGCAAAACCTATCACTCAACAATTGCCACGTGCTTTATTATTTTATTATTATTGAATTGTTCTAAGAGATTTTTTTTCTATGAACCAGAGGGTAAGCTGTTGTTGATGATGATGATGACAATGGGTTTCTTTTTAAGAGGCTAAAACATAAACTTGAATTAAAAATTAAAGATTTGAGCAATAGCCTTTTACCACTGGAAAGGGTCCTACTTTTCAAACTTCATTAGAACTTGATGCCATTAAAAATCTGTGCTTTGAAAGTTTGAAACTAGTTATAGATCTTTAATTCTTACATGAAAAAACTGGGAAAAGAAAAAAGAAAGAGAAGAGAATATAACAATGAAGACGTGGAATTCGATCTAATCATAATGCAGGCTTTTTGTTTTTTTTTTTCTTTTCTAACATGAACAAAATCTATTGTTCAAAAACGAAAAGAAGAAAGAAAAAAAAGAAGAATTGAACCACCCTTATGAGCAGAGCAAGACTGCAAGAGTCACAGCTTCAACTGCACAAAGCCATAATCATCAGCAGCGCCGCCACCGTAAAAATACTGCTTGACCGCTACTCTCATATCCTCGAACCGTTCACACCACTGAAAGAATTGCACCAATTTCTCCAGCTCCCTATCGTGACTATCCTCCACAAATGGCCGTATAGGGACGGCGTTCTCTGGTTGCAGAGAGTAAGCGTTTGGGTTATCGTCGACGATGACAATTCTCCCTAAATCCCTCCCCATTTCAGACAAGTCTTTAACGAACTTCCCGTTCAGTTCCTTGCAAGAATCCCGATAAAGCCGGTGGGATATTAAGCCCTTCGGGTCGAGCTTATCCAAGACCTGGGAAGCATATTGCTTGAGCCCCGCCGTGAAAACCACCACTTCGTGTTTCTTGCTTATTTCTTCCAGGAAAAAATCGACGCCGGGCCGTTTCAACACGTAGAAGTTCATGACCTGGCCTTCAATGCTCGGCCGTACGACGAAATCGTACGTTTCGGGAGGTGGGTCGGGGCTAGAATGCACCAGGGTCTCGTCTAAGTCAAGAAAGATCGTCTTTTTCGTCTTGGAAATCAACGGCGGAAGCAAGCACCGCTCGAACACTAAAGCACGAGGAACGATGAAATTGCTTTCGAACCCACAGAACTCTTCTTGCTCTTCTTTTTCTTCTTGCTTGAGGAGTTGGAAGCCATTGCGGTAGCGTTTGGCGGCGGTGGAAGGGGTTGCTATATGGGCTAACCTCGAGAAAATCCTCACGATGCGACGACGGCAAGTCTTGATGGACTTGTTGAGGGAGGCAATGACGGAGAACGAACCATTCTTCTTCACCGGAGAAGTCTTTCTCCGGTGGTGGTGACGGTGGCGCTTGATGGATCGTGGCGGAGTTCGTTTCTTGATAATCTTGGAAACCATTTCAGGGCTGTGGATTATGAAAGGGCGATGGAGATTAATCATTAGCCGCTTATAGAATAAGTTCGTAGATTTAAAAAAACATAAAGCCAAAGCGGAGGTTTCCCTTTGGTTCGGGTAATAACGGGAAGCTCTGAGGCTCCGTTATGTTTCAAATTTTTGGTTCGGTGTAACGGTCATGAAGATAGAGCTTCGGAGTGCAAGCTTGAGTCGTTGGGTATAATTGATTAGCAAAGCGACAGGGTGGAATTGTTTGGTCAAATTTTATAAAGGTCCCCGTATTATGACATTTTACCGGATTTAATCCTTCTACTGAAATTTGATATTTGTAATTTATTTTAAAAAAAACATTTAAAAATATGTATTTTTTAAACATGGTTTGATGTGACATTGTACAACTTGATTTTTTTATTTTACAATTTTTTTAATTGTCTAAAAAATGGTTTCACTGTAAAATAAAATGTCAAGATGTATATATTAGTTTATCATTTAAAAAAAAAAAAGCCACATTGAGTTATTTGGTGGAATTAAAGAAAAGGGTTGGGTTCGAGATCGAAAATACATATTTTGAAAAGTGGAAGACTAAGAATATTATCAAAGTATAGTAGAAAGACTAAATTTAACAAAATCGCATAGTATAGGTACTTTAATAGAATTTGACCTTTTTTGGATTAAAATTCTGTAGACCCTAAAGCCCGTTACTCATTATTGATTATTTTTGGATTTTATTATCGAGTGTCGATAGTTTAAAACGGAATTGTAGTAGTTTTGGTGAAAGAAAAGTGTAAAAATTTAAAATTATGAGAAACAAATAAATGAAAAAAAAAAATTTGTCACATTAGTGTGGGTACTGGGTGACTATCTTCATAATTATCCTATGATGTGTTAGAATGATGAATAAAATTATTAAATTAATGCATTAATGCAAATCTTATTAAGTATCTTACAATATTTGGTAACAAAATCATTTTAATTAATTTTACATATATAAGTTTTTTTTTTGTACTTTTATCATTATAAATATATTATAATATTAAAATAAATACAAGTCCATGCAATTGCAACATAGAAATCAAAATAATATAAATACAACGAATGAAGAATCGAACAAAGCGCATTTATGACATATGCACATGTTGGAACTGGAGGCCAATCTAATTCTATTTTAAGAACACGGGTCATTTCATCAAATCTTGATGGAATCCAAGTTCAATGACCAAAATAGATCTAGTTGTCAAATTCAAGTACAAAAGTGAAAAAAATATAGTACAAGTACCAAATATAGTACAAGTACCAAAGTAGACTTAATTACGAAGTTTAGGGACAAAAAATATATTATCCCTTATTTAAAGAAAAAAAAAAGAGTAAAATGTTAGTTTTGATCCTTTTACTAAACTCAATTTTGAGGCTTAATTCTTATACTTTGATTGACATAGTTAAATTTCTCTATTTTTCTGTATAATTAAGATATTTTTTATGCTCGCTTTATGATGTATAAAAGACTATTTTGAGATTCAATGTTGCTCTTTCCAAGAAAGTCATCTACAAGACTCGAACTAGAGTACTTTCATTGAGAGTATAATGTAACTTATCATTACCTCAAACACTTATTGGCTAAATTTCTCTACTTTTATAAGATATTAGTTAATCTAAATAATTAATACATTAACTATTTTGGTTAATGTTGAGGCAAAATGAGCTGATAGTTGATGAGTGGCACTCGAAAATGTGAGTCACTTGTTGTATTGTTGACTAAGGCTAGTGAAATTTCTTACTAAGCTAAGCTCCACAGATAAAGAGAAACCGAATTGCGTAACAAATCCTTAATATTATTGGTTATTTTGTTTGCATAGTTACATAGTGCCAAACAGTAGTAACCATTGCAATCTAACAGTTCCATTTACACTTATTATGCAGAAACAATTAAAATATTAACATAAATTTTTTCTTAAAAATATTCCTTTTTAACACAAAAAATTCAAATTACCATAATGAGTAAATAGATATTTTCAAAAGAAAATCAACATTAATATTAATAATTAATTGTATTAACTATTTAAATTAATTAATAATGTTAAAAATAAAAAGATTAAATTAACTTAAATTAATGGAAATATCAAACAACAAGATATGACCAATATTAAAAGCTATAGAATTCATGATTGCTTTTTTATTTTTTTAAATTTTAATCTATACTTATTTTAAAATTGAGTTAATGTTAGATGATGTCAGAAATTAATCGAGTAAACTTAATTGAAAAAGACTTATTTATCCTTTTCTTTTAAATAATAACTAAATTATTTTAATGATACTTTTATTTTTTATGCTTTTATATAATAATTTTTAAATAAAACAATTAAAAATAATATATCTAAAGATTAAACACATTCAATAAGATTTAAATACAAGTTTTTATCACAACACCAAATGATTATTATCAGTTAAATTTTTTTTAATATATATAATGTTTTCTTTCATCTATATCGTGTGTGTGAGATAATTTAATAAATGTTACCTACTTGAAATAAGGTTAAATTATTTTTTGGAGCGTGAATTTGGTAACTTTTTCTAAATTGGGGCTTGAACCTTTTTTTTGTGTGCAGGTTAGACTCTAAACTTGACAATTGTTATCACATTTGGGCTTGAACTTTCATTTGTCCAAGTTAATCCTTGAAAACTCTAAAGTTCAAGCCTCAATGTGAAAACAATTGTCAAGTTCAAAGGGCTAACTTAGATAAAAAAAAGTTGAAGCCTCTACGTGTGAATAGTTGTCTAGCTCAAACTCAAATGTAAGAACAATGATAAAATTTAGAGTTTAATTTAACAAAAAAAAGTTCAAACACACAAAAAAAAAAACCATATTTAAGCACAAATAATGATTCAACCCTTTCACTTTAATTTAAACCTTTTCTTTTTTGGTCTTATCATTCAAAAAGAAACTTCTTTTTCTTGATTCATAATTTAAAGTAAATGCATTTAATCTGCAAATGAACCAGCAATTGGTTTGAATTAATAGCGGCCTTTGAATCCACTTATTAAGTCTCGACTAAAATTAATCTCCTGTGTTTACACAAAAATACATTTAATCTACAATTATATATATAAATTTTCATATGTGGTGATATTTTATAACTGATGAAAGATCCCTAGTACTACGATGACGAGACGACGATGATGTCCGAGCCGGTTTGGTGGTGTTGTTGGCACCACCTAAATACTGTTTCACCGCCTCTCGCATATCCTCAAACCCATCACAATACCTCTCGAAAAACCCTAACAGCTTCTCCAATTCCTTGTCTTCAACATCATCGACAAATCGCTTTATGGGGATTGCATTTGCAGGTTGCAAAGCATACGACCTCGGGTTATCATCGACGATCACGACGTTCTCAAGGTCCCTTCCTATCGTTGACAAGTCCTTGGCAAACCTTCGTTTCACCAATGGCTTGCACGAGTCTCTGTATAAACGATGCGATACCAGCCCTTTGGGGTCTAAAACGTCGAGCAACAATGAAGCGTATTGCTCCAACCCGGCGGTGAACACCACCACTTCATACTTTTTGCTTATGGCTTCCAAGAATTCATCGACCCCAGGACGTTTCAAAACGTAGAAGTTCATGGTTACACCCTCGATGGTCGGTGTGATCATGAAGTCATAGTTTGGTGGTGGTGTGCCGGTTGTGGAATGGACCAAGGTCTCGTCCAAGTCGAGGACGACGGTCCTTTTTTTACTTGAAACTAATGGAGGAAGCAAATGTTGATGTTTTTCAACTTGGACTTCGGCTTGGCGCTCCTCCTCCTTCAACACGGTAGTGCGAGGGACAGCCGGTGAGAAACTGGTGTTGAATTTGAGTTTAATCCTCGGCCCGACGTTGGGTTCCGAGCTGATCGGTTCTTCTTCCCGTTTGAGGATCACGAAGCATTGGTGTCGTCTCGGGCCGGCAGCCAACTTAGAAAAGAATTGGAGGATGCGGCACTGGCATTTGTGAATGGACTTGCTTATGGAAGAAATGAAGGAGAAGGATTTGGTTTTCAGCGACGATGATCGTCTCTGAGGGTGATGGACACGGTGGAGGTGTTGGCAACGGAAGAGGCGGTGGTAGCGCATGGTGGACTTGAGCTGAACCCTTTTGTTTACCTTGAATGACATAATTTTTGGCTCTGGGTATTGATTAAACAATACCCAGTTAGAATTGTTATGCAGAGAAATACGAAGAAGAAGAACATTTACAGAAATCTATGCAAATTCGGTGATTAAAAGGATGTCTTTACTTTTCTGTTTTGATAAACAATGGGTTGTTTTTTATTTTGTTTTAATGCTTAGTGCTAGTTATTAACAGCTAAATTAGGCAAAAACAAATGTAATTTTCTTTCTAAACCTAAACTAAGTTGTTAACTACAACTATCAAGGGGTTTCAACTTGCAATAGTTCATGTATTGTTAATTACTAAGGTTTAGTTCATTTAAAATAGGTTAAATTTTGCTATTAATCCCTGGACTTTGTGAAAGTTGTGGGTTTAGTTTTTATACTTTAATTTGATATTTTTAGTCCTTATACTTTTCAAAATTTAAAACCCTCACCAAATGATAATTGTTAAATTTATTAAGTTAAGTTTTGTTATTTCCAAAACATGATGCGCCAAACATATTATCATATGCTAATGTCATGTCTGCTTATTTTTTCAATATATTACTAACTAAAAATTCAACTAATAGATTAACGATTGTCATTTGCATCAAGACTAAATTTTAAAAAATCGGTACTTAGAATGATCTAATTTAAAATAATAGACTAAATCTAACTTGTACGTAATGACTAGTATTTAAATTTAAACGAATAGCTTTAATAAGACTAAAATTTTAAAATTCGAAAAGTACATGTATAATATTGAGCAATTAAAAAAGTTCAGAAACTAAATTTGATCAAATTAAAGTAGAAAGACTAAATCCATAATTTGTACAAAGTACAACAATTAATAACAAAATTTTAACCTATTTATACTTGTAAACTTTAAAAAATATAACTAATTTAAATTCCAAATAGTGAGTAAATAAATAAAATAAGATTCAGTATAGATATAACATATAATAACTAATTATTAAGAATTAAATTAGGTAAAACAAATGTAATTTCCTCTCTAAAACTCCAAGGGCCAAATGGGATAGATTCTTTATTTGGCTTGCTTTCAATCAACGCTTGCTTACCAAGTTGGAAATAACATGCCAAGGACTTGGACATGATTCAGCTTGTGGGGTTTCTGGTCATAGTCTTGAAGATGTGTTACATGCTATTATGGATTGTCCTACAGTGAGGAATATTTGGGGCTAGTTAATCCCAGTCGAATGGTACTCTAGATTCTATGCAGGAAATTTACATAAGTGGCTAGTTTTAAACTTGGAAAATCAACATGGCTAGTGCTTGGGAAACGTGGGCTGGCAATATCTTTTTGGGATCATTGCTTGACATATTTGGAAGAATCACAATCTTTTCATCTTCTAGGGTGCTTCATGGAGTGTTAGTGAAATTATTAATAGTTGGGCAAAGCAGTATGTCTCTACTACTAGGGGCAAGTTGACTGAACCAT
Organism: Gossypium longicalyx; assembly: GCA_025698465.1. NCBI lineage: Eukaryota > Viridiplantae > Streptophyta > Magnoliopsida > Malvales > Malvaceae > Gossypium > Gossypium longicalyx. The sequence goes on from CM047004.1 coordinate 92,297,764, forward strand.
GAGGTAAGTTTCCGTGTTTTGAATTAGTTAACAATTGGGTATGTTTGAGTACAGATGGATTTGTCCAAAAAGAAGTTGGTGACGTGAAGGCAGGAGGAATAGTCCGTGATTGAGATGGAGCGTGGATTCTTGGTTTTAATAGATATTTGGAAAATTGTTCTGTTTTTTTATGCGGAATCGTGGGGCATTTTGGACGGACCTAGTCTTTTTATTGAACAGGGATATGACAAAGTGCTTATTTAGTCTGATTGCCTTGAGGCAGTTATAGCTAATCAAGAGGATTCTTTGAAGGGTCCAATTTTGCCTTGATCAAGAGGATCCATCAAATGATATCCAAATTTAAACAGTGGAGCATTTGACACATTTCCAGAGAGAATAATCAAGAAGCTGATCGTTTGGTCAAATTAGTCCAACATAAAACAAATAATTTACTTTTGTTTGAGATCTCCCCATTGGTGGGGATATGATCTAGTTTATAAAATTAGATTATGTATTCTATTTTTTCATAAAAAAAAAAAGAGAGAATAAATTTTAGTTATTTAAAATAAATGAAAAATTGCAATCTTCCTAAATGAAAATTTACAAATTTTCTATAAATAGATTTTTTTTTTGAATTTAGTGTAAATATATGATAAAATATTTGTATAGAACTACTCATAGCCTTTCTTGATATGATGTTTAAAATTATCCATCCCAAGTCATAAATAGGAGCAAAATGCGCTTTAACGCCCTTGAACCCACATTTTCTTACCAATTGAGTTAACACTCGATTGACTTATCTTTTATCTTTTAGTTTTGCACATGTCACGGTTTTATAAGTTACAGATTTAATCTAAATATTTTAAATACCTAAATAAATGGGATTAAAACTCTTTTTTAATATACTAAAAAAAAAAAAAAGAAAAGAAATAGCATTGACATTTCCATATCTCCTCAATCTTATAAATTAAGATTTAACCTTCACAAATTTTGGGAAATTAATTAACCAAATAAATAACAAAGAAAATTTTGTATCTCCTTGCTCTTCAATTCTCTCTATGAAAGCATTATTCTACATTTTGAAAGTTTAAGATCATCGGGCATATAAAAAATCACAACTCAAAATAATCAAATAAAAGAATGATCGAATTCATTAAAAAATATAACAAGGAGAGATGAATATAAACAACTAAAGGATGGAAAGTTACTAGGAGAGACTTACTATTACCCTAAAAATCTTTTGTTCTTGAACCATTCAGTAACTGTATAATCATATGTGAAAAACATCATTTTTAATTCATAGAGCGTCGAAGAAGAGGATGACACCCATGACGAAAGCTTTAAAACACTGCTTCACCAAACAAATGTGGAGCTCGTGTTAATCTTTAGCACCTCCAAGATAATGGTTCACAGCGTCTCTCATGTCTTGAAAAACATCGCATCTCTCGAGAAAACCGGCCAACTTCATCAATTCCCTGTCCCAAAGCTCATCGCCGTAGAACGGCTTGATCGGTATCCCGTTTTCCGGTTGCAACGAATACGACTTTGGGTTATCGTCGACGAGGACAGTCTTCCTCAAGTCCCTCCCTATCTCCGACAAGTCCTTGATGAATTTCCCCCGCACTTGCTTGCATGAATCCCTATAAAACCTATGCGATATCAATCCGGTAGGGTCCAGCATGTCGATCACCTTGGACGCGTACGCTTTGTGCCCCGCCGTGAAAACGACGACCTCATATTTCTTGCTGATGATCTCCAAGAACTCGTCGACCCCAGGCCGTTTAAACACGTAGAAATAAATCGTCACTCCGTCCATCACCCTCGAAACCGCGAAATCGTACCTCGGCGGAGGCGGGCCGAGTCTCGAATGCACCAACGTCTCATCCAAGTCAAGCACGATGGTCCCTTTTTTATCCGGTCCCAACGGTGGAAGCAAGTTCCGCTGTAAAAGAAGAAACGGTGTCGGTAGAGGCAAGACGTTAAAACTACATGGCTCAAATTGGAGTTGAAGTGCGGGACGGACGGCTTTAACATCGACGTAATCGAACTGGGGTTTGTCTTTTTTTTCGATAACCTCGAATCCCTTAATGCGACACGATGGGGTTACTTTACGGGCCAGCACCGATAAAACCTTGGTGAGCTGATGGGTACATTTAACAAAGGACTTGTTTATCGATGCGAAGATGGTGATAGAATTGGCGTTGTTGTTCTTTTTACCTGAAAAACACCTTCGTATATGGAAAATGCGGTGCAGTTGTTGGCGCTTGCTGATGGGCTCTTTTGGCTTCTCGGAAAACATCATGATCGGTTCTGACTTCTGAGTCGTGCTTGGATGCCGAGAAAAGTAAACTCATTTGTTTTATAGAAAATTGAAGCGACATTAAAAGGAAGGAAAAACAATATGGTAAAGATCATTTTAAATTTCGCTTCGATGTTAACAGACTATAACTGGATTTTGGTTAGAGAGTCGAAGCTGGAATCCATATTTAGAAATCAAATCTGTTTTTTACAGATAAATCTAATTGAGTAAATTTGGGTTGGTATTACAATATAATCGGAACTTAATTGTCAATAAATTTAATGATAATGGCGTATTTTTATGAAAAATTTAAATTACTTTTTACTATTCTTTTTATATTTTTTTATTCGTTTTATGGTTTATGTTCGGAGTTTTTGATTCCTTTTTTTAATAATTTCGTGTAAATTATTATTAAAGTTATTGACCCGTATGACATTTGATTTAGACACTGAAATAAAATCACTAAAAAAACCTAAAATTAATCTTTTAAAAAATTATAGACATATCCCTCAAAATTAATAAAATATTTTAATGCAAGATATTATTATAAGTTTGATAATGGTGTTTTAATTTTGATAAAAACATGGTAAAACATGAGAAAAAGTAATTAGGATGCATTTAATATTATTTATCAAATATATTTATTTTTCTTAATTTTTTATTTAAAATTTAAATACCTTTATTTTATTGGAATTTCGTACATATGTACATATCATATTATTATAAGTTTTAAATCACATATTAAATCTTTAATTTATTGTATTTTTTATTAGCACACATGCCTATATTAAAATAATTTCCATTTGCACGCCTGATAGGTATATTAATAATGGTTAATATTATTTGAGTTTTGTTAATGAGTCTTTAATTTGATTGGTATGAGTATTGTTGTCAATACAATAATATTGTGGGTTCGAGTGTGCTGAAACGCATTATTCTCCTATTTATAGGTTGAGAATGGGCTATTAATACTTCTAGTCATTGTGTCAAAAAGAGTATATCCGGATTATTAAAAAAATCTATTATTTGAGTTTTATTGTTTTATAGTGATAACTGTAATGCTACTTTGATTAAATAGTATGCGTTGGGCCTTTTACAAAGGCATACAAATAAAAGAAGGCCCAAAGGTTTACAAAGTTGCAACGCTTAATAGTTCCTGATAAATACTAATCTAATATTTTTTTGTGATTAGACCAAAACATTTTCTTTTAATAGGAGAAAATAGAATAACACATAATTTGTTGTAAGTAGAGTTGTTCATGGGTCGGGTTGGGCTCTAACAAAATTTTAGGTCCAATTGTTAGGCCTGGGTCTGAAAAATGGGTCTAATTTTTTGCACAAACCAGATCCGGATAAAAATACAAAAACTCGGCCAGGCCCAACTCATATTAATTTTTTAATTTTATTTTTTATATAAAAAATTTAACAAATATAATACATCAAATACACTAAAAATATTAAAATAAATGATTTCCAACAAATTGAAAATAAATTTAAAACAGTCTTTATACTTAAATAACATTAATATAAGTGTAATTTAATAAGAAAATGCCTCCAAATTAGTAGCAAAATTAACAATAAAATAAGTATTATACAATATCAAAACATTAACAACAAAATGGTACAACATAATTGTGAAATGGTAGCAACATAGTGGCAAAAAGTAGGAAAACAACAACAAAAACAGCAAAGGTTTTTTTAATTGAAAATTCGGATTGGGCCGGACCAAAAAAATTTACCCGAGGCCTGACCCTTTTTTTTTCCAAGCCTATTTTTCGGGCTTCTATTTTTTCCCAAACCCCCTATTTTTTTAGCAACAACTCTAATTATGAGTATCTCTCTTAAGTAGGTTTTATCGACCTTATCCTATTACAACACAATTTTGCAAGTCGGCACCTTTACAAACATGCATGCGTTATATGTGAAATTCCTATAGTCCACCTTGCTAAAAATAAATGTTATAATTTTTCTTACATAGTTTACATATGAAATCTCACCTAATCATCTCTGTTCTGTCACTGACTATCTAAAGAATTAGATTGCTCCCTAAATGGCCAACCAAAATAGAACTTGCATCATATACGTGTCAAGACGTAAAGTTAAGAGATGTCATCCTTACTTATAAATACTTAACCCTAGTAGTGCAAGTGAGAAAAACTTTATCTCTCCTTCGTACTATCTCTCTTCGCGTCCCCTATCAACTACCGCATTCTTCTCCCACATCATAATCACGGTAGATGGAATTTAAGTATAATTAGTTTTGGATAATGGATATAGTTAGTCAAATTTAAAGTCAAACCAAATAATGTTGTCGTTATATATCCTCCCACATCTTAAACCATTCTAAGCGACAGCCAAATAATGGGGTGATCATAAGGAACATGAATGTTTCTTTATTTATTATTTCACAAGTGAAATTTTAAAATTTTCATATGTTCCATTTATAATTTTTTAAAAAAAAATTTATCATAACAATTTTATTTTATATATAATAATTTCTAAGAACTTTCTAAGTGAATGCGAAACCAATGTGAAAAGGATGATTCAAGGGAACATAAGCTAATGGATGTGGTAAATGCCCATAGAGAAAGAGTATGATTTTGGTTTTAGTCCCTCTACTATGTTGAGATTTGGGATATAATTCTTTATCTTTAATTTGATGCAACTTGATCCCTTTAATTTTATAATGTTATTAGTAGGCTTAAATTGATAATAGTTTTATTGATTTATTCTGTTAATTGATGATGTGAAATTTCATTTGAAGTATTATTTGGTCGCACAATCAAGGTCACCTTAAAAACCCAATCAATCGTATTCAATCGATACTAAATTTATACAGCAGCCAAATATTTAAAATTATTTTTAAAAAATTACATCATTACTTTGAAAACGATAACTAATGGTATTATCAATTTAAAATTACTAATAACGTTGTAAAAGTTGAAAGATTAAATTATATCAAATCAAAATAAATGGATTAACTTCTGGTTTCAACATAGTAGAGGGTTTGAAACCATAATTAAACAGAGAAAGAAGCTTATGATTATGAATAGAAGAAAAGAAATCTAAGTGAGTATTTTACAATTAATGGTAGAGGTTGGAAGTTTTGCATGCGCATTGAAACACACACACACAGACACACACAAAGTTCTGTTAATAAAAAAATAAAAAAATTCAAGAATTAAGAAAGAAAAAACAGTATTTAAACTCTACTTCTGAAATTAAAATATTTCTTATATACCAGCCGGTTGAGTGCATTGAAGTGCATTATTCTCCTATTTATGGGTAAGGAAAGAGCTATGAATAGTTCCAAATATTGTGTAAAAAAATGCAGATATGATCAAAACTTATAATAAGAATTATTCAAAAAATATATATTTCTAATATACCAAATAATAATACATATATTATTTTCATTGATTAGCACTTGAAATACTTAGTGGGCTTCTACTTAAATTCAATGCAAAATAATACTACAATAGTTAATAATTAGAGCATGCATGTATAAAGGTATTTATATTCATTTTCAACTATATTTACCTTCACTTTTTTGACTATTGGTGTCAGTGTTTTTCTTCTTGAAGTGGAAATTTCATGAAAAAAAAAAAAAGAAGGATCAAAATGTAATGAAGTTGACTTAAGGAGAAAATTAAAAAAGGTAGTGGCATTGAATATTGCATAGATAATGGTATAGTCAATGAATTGGTTATAAGTTCCATAAATATGGGCATGAAATGCTGGTGAGTGGAGACCCACACCCACTGTATCTTTTTGGTTGGATTTTCCCTTAGCTAAGTTGGACTGGCTGTGCTTTTAATTTCTATTTCCATGGTTTCTTTTTGGTATCCTCTTTATTATTATGAGAAAAATGCAAATCCCTTTCACACTTATCATCATTTTATAAAAATGTTAATGAGACTAGGTAAGGGTCAAATATAGAAATTATTTTAAAAGAGGTTGGAGTTGAATTATAGTATTTTAAGAGTTTATCGTGTTTTAGTTTATAATTTCATTATTTTTTAAAATGATTAAATAGAAATTTATTTTTATTTTGGAGGTTAAAATGTAAATTTACTATATATAAATTTATGATTTAATAATTCTTAAAGATGTTGAACCAAAATTCTCCATTTTAGTTACATTCACCCATGAGATTAGGTGATGATTATTGTGTTGTATCGATAGATGTATTGTTTATTTTTGTTATTGATACGTGTTGATGTTAATATGTTTCTGTGTATCTTTTTAAATTTATTGGTATTCTTAAAATACCTTTTCATATATGTATTTATAGTTTGCATGTAATTATGAAGAAATAAAAATAGTTAAGACAAAAAAAAAAAAGAATATTAACTAAAATGTCAAAATCTTGTGCCAATTAGTACGAACCCATGATAATGGTATAGGCCAGTATTAATCGAAGCGGAACGTAACACATTGAAATTTTAATTTGAACTAAACTTAAATTATGTGATACCGATTTAGGGTAAATATTAGAAAATTATTTTGGGGGCAAAATTGAATTATTAATTTTTGAAGATTAAGTTGCAATTTTTTTTATTTCTTAAAGTATCTACTGAAGCGAGCCCAATAACGAATCCTCCGTATTTACCAACCTTTATTGGTCAAAATGGTACATATTAGCTAATATGACTGACATGGATATGATACTGACGACCATGGATTATTAGTTATACAAAATAAGAGATGAAATATAATATTAAGTGTTTAAAAATTATTAACATGATTTATAGGCACACTTTTATTAATATTTTATAGTGTTTAAGATTTTCACATATCTATTTTGTTTTTTTCTAATGCTTACGTGATTAATATAAAAACAAACACAGTAAATTACATTTATGGTCACTAAATTATTAATAAATTTATGTTTTGGTCACTCAACTTTAAAAAGTTACAAAATGGTCACTAAACTATTTGAAAATTTTCATTTGAGTCACTAGGTTGTTAAAATCGTTGTTGTATGTCCTTCTCTATTTGCACCGCTTGTACCAATCAAAATAAAGCTCTCTTTTCCCTTCTCTTCTACAATTCAATTTTTTTATGAAACAAATTTAAACATCACGAGTCTGTAAACCAAAATTCAAATAACATTCTTCTTCTATCTCCAACGCTAACATCAGATTGACTTGGATATAAGGTATGCATATTGATCCGCTGTACTGATAATTTAATTGTCGCTTGGAGCTTGTTAGCTAGACTTTAAAAAAACTTAACAGCTTAGAGACTTAAATAAAACTTTTGAATAGCTTAGTGACAATTTTGTAACTTTTTAAAGTTGAGTGACCAAAACATAAACTTACTAATAGTTTAGTAACATTAGGTGTAGTTTACCCAAATAAACTGTTAGGGACTTTCCTGCAATTTAGCTTAGATTTGTAGAATATTAAAGAACAGAAAATAAAAAAGGAAGAGAAGAGATAAAAGAAAGAGAATAATGAATAACCAGCTTGAATACCCGTTCTGTTACAACCATTTCTCTTTATATAATTCTAGTCGTTACTAATAAAAACGCACATAGTCTCCTAATGTTTTTGGCTCTCTTCTTTCACGTGTTCCTGTGCGATTCTGAGCTGGTACATGTTACTAAATGGGTTGCTCATTAGGCTTCAATTCTATTACATTGCCTTCCCTTGGAAAGGGACCCTTGTCCACAAGGTTCCAAGTTGGAAAATTTTTCAGAAATTCCTCCTCATCCTCACATGTAGCTTGGCTATCATCTGTATTATCCCATTGCACCAACACTTGCGTTACAATTTGATTTTCGTATAACTTGACCCTGCAATCTAATATTACTATATGATTCTGCATTCTTACTTTAGTTCCTCGCAGTAGCGGCAAAAGAGTTAACTATTGATTTGGACTTCCTTTACATGGTTTCTGTAACACTTATTGCCCGATCCGATCGCCGAGTCTGAGCTATAGGATGTTACATTCATTGTCGGAGCAATTACATTTAATCACAACATAATTTCCATCAATTCAACAATTTGAATTCATTAGCATGATCATTATATCATAACATTATTTTGAACTGAGGTTTATACGAGTTTATGAAAGCTCTTTCGATAACTCGAGACCATTGGAGGACTAAAATGTAAAGTTTTAAAATATTTTGGATTGGCGTCATGACATTAGGGGTGTGATGTTGCAACCTCCAAAACAATAGGCATGCATTACAACTTAGGGACTAAAATGTAAAGTTTCCAAAGTTCACCAAGTCGGCGTCGCGACATCAGGGTTCAATGTCACGACGATGATAGTTGGTGTCGTGACTTTACAGACAATTTACTATAAGTTTCTAACCATTTTAAACTAGTGTCGCGACATCCGTGAGGTGGTGTCGTGAATCTGTAGGCATAATGCAACAATTTCAATCCCCTTTGAATTCAACTTATCATTTCACATATTAAACAAATTTGGTGACCTATATTGACAACCATCATAATGCAATTTCATACCAAGTTCACCAAATCATCTTATTATGCCAATTATGCAACTTAAGCATATGAAACCTTTGGAACCAATTGCCTAAATGGCACATAACTTATGAACAAGATTAATCATAGCTAGGCCACATATCAAGCCAAACACAAACATAACCATAGCCACACAATCTTGACATTTACATTTAGGGAATGACCATTTACATAACTAAAACCTTATATACATGCCACAATTTTAGGTTCCAAAATAAACACATTTCTACCGTCTTGATGATAGGGTGTGATTCGCACTAATCCGACTTGGTGAGTTCCACAAAACGAGAATCTACATGTAGGAAAAAGAACTATAATAAGCATTTAATGTTTAATAAGTTCAAATAAAAATTACAACACTGACCTTGCTCATAGGTGAGCATGCTAACTACTAAAAGTTTTGGCATACATTTAGCTAGGACATGACACTTAAGGCCATAACAAGGTGAGCATATAAACATAAGTATTCATGTGCATCAATCATTATAAGCATAACTCAAAGCATCACCAAATTTGTATCAAACTCACATATACTCATTTCAATGTCATATTCTATCATCAATCCACAAATCTATACCATTTCAATTGAATCACATATCATATGAGTTTATCAAATTCAATTCCTTTAATTTTTTTCTCCAATTTCCAAGTTTGATTTAATGTTTCGCCCAATGGAACCCTAATAAAACTAATTCGAATACGCAGGTGAACTACACCACATCTAGGTAGCTTGTAAGAGCATAAACTACACTACACCAAAGCACCAAAGTGCAAAAGCCCCTAGGTATCACAGTGTATACATATACAAGTATATCCCTCCACCATACCGAAGTCTCCGTAGAGACAAAGATTACTAGATGATCTGCAACAAATGTTGGATCTTAATATAGCCTATCATAATCTCCATATCGTTAAGTATCTCATACAAGTGCACATATGACCCTATTGGTATGCCAATTGTATCCTAACATTTTACTCACATGGGCATCAATCATATATATTAACATATTCATACCTTGTATCATTCACAGTTGTATATCATACCTTGTAATTGGTCATATTTGCATTTTCATACCTTGTAATTGATCACAATTGTCTCCTTCTTTGCATCCATTGGAACCACTTCTTTGTTAGTCCATCCATCCGAAATGATGCCATCGTAACTCAATGGTGGTCTTCTATCTCGTAAAAATCAAAGAAGTCATGTGCTAATGCAATCCAATCCTTAGGATCCTTACCAGTGAATATGGGTAACTCCACATACGTAGGTTTGGGTGGAAAAGGAAATTCATCCTCTATCTCTTCCTTTACTCACACCTTTCCTCGATTTTTAGAGCCCCTACCTAACCCATCAGCATCGCCAATGATTTTAGACAATTGCACCATTTGAGAATTCAAAAAAGAAATCTGGGAAGCCACATCTTCCAAGGTTTCCTATTTAGCTTCCATCATCTTTTTCTGAGCTACCATGTTGGATTGAAGGAGGTCAACATTTGATCATGCTTTGAATGAGACTCTTGCAATTGACACATCATTTCTTGTGCTCGTGTCTCCATAACTCTCAACGAAAGCACCAATGTCGGGAACTTTCATGCAATTTATCTCAAATTTACATAATATTAAAGAACGGATAATAGAAAAGGAAAAGAAGAGATAGAAGGAAAGAGAATGTTGAATATCCAATTGGAATACTTATTATGTTACAACCATTTCCCTTTATATAATATATACTAGTGGTTACTACTAAAAATGCACATAGTCTCCCGATGCTTTTAGCTCACTTCTTTCACGTGTTCCTTTGTGATTCTGAGCTGGCACATATTATTAACTGGACTGGTCACTAGGCCCCAAATCTATAACAAAACAAACAAATAAAAAAAGACGTGAATAATTTTTTTTTAAATTATGTTGATAATTGAGAGGATTACTAACCTAATTAGTATATTAACTACATGTCCAAATGCCAAATTAGATCAAAACAAAATTCATTTTTATAGTCTTTATTTAAGAAATAATTAAATAACAACAATAATAATGATTAGGTCATAACGTAAACATGATTTTTTTGTCTTTGTTCAAATGTAAACATGATTGTGATCATTCACGTAATCCATGATGGAATATGAGATCATTTTGGTGGGTAAAAATATTTTAGTTCTCTTTTTATTTCACAAATATACAATTATTAGATATTATTTGATATTTGAAAATACAAGTCAAAAAAAGACTTCAATTATTTTCCACATTTTTTTTAATTCAATATCTTTTAGGGTTTAATTCAACCCATCGAGAATTCCCTTTCACTTTCAATGCCTATCATAGAAAACCGCCATAATCAGAGGGTTAACTTTTTAAGCAATAAATTATTTTAAAATTTTCATATTTCATTAATTATTGGAAATTAATAGAATGAAAATAGTGATGATTAGAGCAGTGATTGGCCATGATGTTTTGGTGGGTCTTATAAGTCGGAAATTATGAATCCTATTATATTAAATATCATCATTAAATTAATATATGTTAGATATGTGATTCAAATTAATTAAGTCTTAATTCAGTTGAAAAAATTTAATATAATTTTTAAATGATTAATAATAATATAAAGACGGTGTTATTATCTTTTCATTCATTTATATAATTATTATATAAAATTATTAAAAACATATATTCAAGTATTGAGTATGCGTTTAATAAAATTTTTATACAAATTCTTGATTTGTCCATCTAAAATCACTATTGAATAAAATTTAAATAAAATGTTGATACACGGTGGTACAACAAGAAAGGAGGACAAAAAAAGGGATCACAGTGGCACAGAGGAGGCCGATTCATCTAAAGAGGCCAAGAGTCAGAACAGGGACAAGAGGACATGCTGATTGCTGGAGGAGGAAGAGGTTGCTCAAAGTAAGTCTAAGGCTCAAAAGGTCAATTCTTTCTTCATCGTTGGAAGGGTTTTTATAGGAGAGGTCCTCTTGTCCTATGGTGTGGTGTGGTCAGATAAGCATTCAATCTTGTCAACTGCGTAAAGGATATTTACAAGCATATATCATGGGACCTATTCGACATGAGGTTATTATACTTAAATGAACTCCTTATCATATTAAAAGTGCGTGCATTCACACTTGGGAAATGTCTATACCTAAAAAGTGGGTAAATGCCTCCCTTTGAGAGGAATGGGTAGTCTTACCCAAAGGTATTGAATGTAGTGGTAAGCCCTATTACACTCCCAATGAGAGAACATGAGTTTGAAACTTAGAGACAACGTTATTAGAAAGAAGAATCACAAATCCTAAACATGAACCGCAAAACAATCATGAAAAATACGATTCAAAATCAAATTTATTTATTTGTTTGTAACAAAGGTATGTATTTCAAAGCCTTTGATTATAAAAGTACATACATATGTTTTGGCTTGCAATTAGAGGAGTTGATTATAAATTATTCTTAGTTAAATCGTGACACATATTCTCCTTGTAAATTAAGTAACAATTATTTAAATAATTTACAAATTAAAATATTTAAGCAGTCAACAATGTATAACTAAAAAAAAGGCATACTTTCAACCATGTATAAATCATACATCACGGAACATAATTTCCTTAAGAACTTATCAATCAGCTTTTACAAAAGTATTGCGAATGGTATAATTTTATTCGAAACCCTAATTTCATCGAAAATAAATATAATTTTTACAGATTTTATGAATGATAAAAACCCAATTTATCTGAATGTTTTAATCTAAGTGAACTTTTTCGAAAAAAAACAAAAGCAATAACAAAATTTGGCCCATCTTAAAGAAAACTTGACCCATTTTAGAGGATGGCATTCATGATTTTCTGTATAGCCGGTGGGTGGTTGAACTTAGAACATGAATTAAAGCGGCCTTCAATGTCTTCTCTGCTCATAAAGTTCTATTAAAGTCACATTTTTCAACCTTATCCTCCTAAGTCCACAAAAAAAGATAAATATGAGACTTAAACAATATAAAACCCATGCATATAGTAAAATCTCTCTTATTTTTCTATATTAACACGAAATTTGTATTTAACAGATGGTATTTATTTAAAGATTTCATTATAATAAGAATTTGTAAAAAAAAAATTAAATTAAAATAAAAAAATATTAATACATATTTGAAGAGATTTTAAATTTGGGGTCACCGATATAATTTCAATGTTTTAACCAAGATGTGACCTTAGACTAGAAAAATAAAAAATTTCTCTTGTTTTTGTTTTTGACCTTTAAATTGGCTTTTGCTTTCATAGGTAGACAAATTTGATTGTTGAGGAACCAAAGCCTGGCAGAAGAAACAATCTTTCTCTGTCTTTTGTCCCCTTCCCCTGTTTTTCTTTTTGTTGTTGTCATGGCGGAGATTTCTGGGTGTAATGGAAACCATGAAGTGGTTTTGAATGTTAATGGTGAAACCAGTCATCCTCCTCCTCCTCCTTCATCAGCTCCAAAAAGAAAAGATTCTGACCTGGGTTTCTCTGTACCCTTCATTCAAAAGGTAATTCTACATACATACATACATACATACATACATAAATATCACGATGATGATGATGGTAAGATGGTTTTGTTTTATATCCGAATCTGCAGCTAATGGCAGAGGTGTTAGGCACGTACTTCTTAATATTTGCGGGTTGTGCAGCGGTGGTGGTGAATGTAAACAATGAGAAAGTGGTATCACTACCAGGGATTTCCATAGTATGGGGATTAGCTGTAATGGTCTTGGTTTACTCCTTAGGTCACATCTCTGGTGCTCATTTCAACCCTGCTGTCACCATTGCTTTTGCTACCTGCAAAAGATTTCCTCTCAAACAGGTAAAAAGAAATTTGGTATCCTAGCCAATGGTTCTACAAGTCTCTTAATTTGATTGGTCTTTTTATTTTTAGGTCCCTGCTTATGTATTAGCGCAAGTTATTGGATCAACACTAGCAGCTGGTACACTTCGGTTGTTATTTAGCGGACCACATGATGTCTTCGCCGGAACATCGCCGCAAGGATCCGATTTGCAGGCTTTTGGGATCGAGTTCATCATTACTTTTTACCTAATGTTCATTATATCTGGTGTTGCCACTGATAACAGAGCTGTAAGTATGCTATCAATGTTTATTTATTTTATTTTTTGGTATAACCTAGGCTAGAGGTTGAAGATGATGGGAATGGAATCGAATGATTCAAACAGTCAAATATTTATTATATCATTGATTAGTTTTTATTATATCATTGATTAATTTGCCTAATATGTTCCAAAGTAAATGGAATAAAAAAGGGGTTAATAATGAAAGGGACTTCCCCTATTTCAAATCTTATCTGTATTGGAAACGACATTAAACCTTTGTCTTAAGTTAACACAAATCATGCTCTGATTGGTTAAACACCCCCTTTTTTTTTTCTTTTAATGGCAGATTGGAGAACTCGCTGGACTTGCCATTGGTGCCACTGTGCTGATTAATGTGATGTTTGCTGGGTATTTAAACATTTTCCCCTTAATTTACTCGCCTACTACTATTTAGAGTTGTGCATGAGACGAGTCGAGTTCAGTTTGCACATACTAATATACTTTATGTTTGCCGAAGTTTGATTTGACCCAAAATATGAGTTTAAAATTTTGTCCAAACTCGTCAATATTTTCAAAAGATTAAGCTCAGCCTATTTTAGGCTCAGCCATGTTATTTTTTTAATCAACTTTAGTATCTGAACTTGACAATGAAGTCTGTTTTAATCCCAAAACTTGGATTTATCAAAATATTATGGCGTGATATTATGAGATTGTGTCATTTCATCACTTTTAAATATATATTTTTAATTTTTAAATGATGAAATGACACGATATCATAGTGTCACACCATCAAAATTTTACATTTGCTAAGTTAAGGGACCAAATTGAACATAGTTGCCAAGTTCAGATAAAAACGGACAAAAAAGTGAAAATACCAAAATGGACCTGATGGCTAAGTCCAAGGACTAAAAGTTATATTAATCATTTTTAACACAACAACTCTGTGCTGATGATTTAAGATACTGTTTGGACAGGCCAATTACAGGAGCATCAATGAACCCAGCAAGGAGTTTGGGACCTGCAATTGTGTCGAATCATTACAAGGGGATATGGATATATCTTATGTCACCAACACTAGGGGCAGTGTCAGGTGCATGGGTTTATAACATGGTGAGGTACACAGACAAGCCATTAAGGGAGATAACCAAGAGTGCTTCTTTCCTCAAGAGTTCTCGTAATTCTGGTTAAATTGTACTATAGGGTAAGAACCAAAGGAGGTTTTACTTTTATTTGCTTTGTTTTGTGTAAATCAGAACTATATAATAGTGTTTGATAGAATTGGTTCATATTAACCTTTATTGATATTGCAAACCAAAGATAGGATGTACTGATCATTGAGAATGAATGAGTGAGATTGGCTCATTTCTGCTGTATTTTCATCAAATTTTACAAAAGATTTCTGAGGTATATGTTCCATTCTCAAACACATTTAAAAAAAAGATAAATTATACTTACAGTCACTCAATTATTAATTAATTTCTCTTTTAATCACTTAATTATGAAAAAATAAAAAATAATCGCTGAACCATTCGATTTTTTCTTTTATGGTGGATGTCGAAAAGATAAAAATTGGCATAATAGAAATTTTAACCATTGACATTTATACACTATGTTAATTTAGGAGTAATCTACAAAAATAGTTACTTATGTTTAAAATGTTACGTTTTAGCCACTTATGTTATTATTTTGTTACGAAGTGATCACTCTACCGTTAAGTTCCGTTATCTCTCTAACGGTAATCCTAGGTGGCAGTCCAACTAGATTTTAGGAGCCAACTTAGATTTCTAAATTGGATGAAAATAGATTTTTAATTAAAAAAATTAATTAATTAAAATTTTCAAACCTAAACCTTAACTAAAAAACCTGTTCATCCCCTCTTATTAATTTTTCTTCTGTCTCTTATTTTTTCAATGGGTTTTTTTTTTCATTTGACTGGAAAAACTATTATTAAGGTCAAAATAGTTAAAATCAGCAATAAAAAAGAATAATCTGGAATACCCACAAAGAGATTGTGAACATACAAGTTAATTCAGATAAAAAAAATTGATTGAGAAACCAATTATTCAAGAACTGTGAAAGAACTAGAAAATATAATAATTAGGAACCGTAATGCAAAAAATGTATTTTTTTTGAAAATTTTAAAATTAGCTTGAGTGAAACATGTTTATGAAAATATGTTTCTGGTTGCATTTTATAGGATGTCTACTGACGCAAAATAAAATACATGTTTACAAACAATTTCAAAAAGTAGAAGAAAATATTAAGAATTTTAATTTAAGGTTTTCATTAAACAATAAAAAAGTTCACTCTTTTGTTTTTCAGTATTGAATAAAAGAAATAGAAAAATTTAAAGAAGACATACCTGAACCCTCCTTTGAATCCATCTTTATGAAACAATTAATTTGATTAAAAAAAACCATTAAAAAAAAAAGAGATGAAAGAAAAATTAAAAAGAGATGAACAGTATTTTTAGTTAAGATTTAGGTTTAAAAATTTTAATTAATTAAATTTTTTAATTAAAAATCTATTTTCATCCCATTTAAAAATCTAAGTTAGCACTTAAAATCTAGTTGGACTGCCACTTAGGATTACCGTTAGAGAGATAACAGAACTTAACGGTAGAGTGATCACTTCGTAACAAAATAATAACATAAATGACTAAAATGTAACATTTCAAATATAAGTGACTAAAATGTAAACTGAGACAAACAAAAGTGACTATTTTTATAGATTACCCATTAATTTAGTCTTGATTCTATATACACCCATTGTGTCACAAAAAGAAAGTCAAATAGTTGGGTATAATTGAGTAACCAAGAAAAAATTTACTAATAGTATTTATCCAACTATACAAAAAAATGTCACTATTACATTAAATTATTTAATGAAATTAATTGAAAAAGTTGTCATCAAGACAAAAATACATATATCTAAACATAAACAAACAAGAAATAAATGATCAAATTATAAAAGAAAAACTAAATCAGCCAAAAACGTATACTACAAGGACCTTTTATAGAATTTGACCCAGTAGTTTTGCATTGATCCTTTGTTCTTTCCCCCTTAAATTCCAAGTCCTGAAAACAGTTGATTTAAATTCCCAGTACCGTGATTTGCTTGAATTAATTTGAAAATTTCTTCCATGTAGACACTTGAAACTTATCTTCTTATCCAAACCATCAAAATGGTTCTTTATTACATCATCAAAATTATGTGAACTCAGAAAAGTATGAATGCAAAGTAACTTTCTTATATCATGTGATGTGAAGAAAATAAATCTTCAAGCCTTTTAAAGATTAAAAATTAAATTAAAAGGATTAGTTGAGATCACATGTATCATGCATGTTCCATATGCATATTTCATGGTATGCATCCCCTTGGAAAGGTTGCTCAAATTGAGGAAGCCTCTCGTTCTTCAACAAGCACGTGATTCCTGTATGGCATGAGGTTTTTGACATTTCAGTAACCTATTGATATCGAAAAAATCTAATTCCGAGTCATGTGTTCTATCCTAAACACGGAACATGGCAACTAAAAGACTACAACGGGTCGTGTTCAGTAAGAGAGTGAGACAAAATGTCCATTATTTCCATCATCTATGCAACCACTAATCAACTCATCAACCACATAAAAAACAGTTGAGTTTCATGTATTATTACCTTAAACTCCAGAACACTTCAAATCTGTGGTTGTCGACTATTTTGTGTAGACATGCTCCTGGTAGAACCATCTCTCATTCGTGTTCTTGGAATGAGTAAAGGTCTACAACAAACTAAAGTAAAGAGTACCTCCGTGGTAAACAATGTCATACTGAGCCATATAAAAATAGTTCTCCTCCAATACCATATCATTCTTTTGAAAAAAGGTAGTTCTGAGTCAAGGATTAGGGATGCATCGTATAGTTCAGGAATACCAGCACCTGATCTGAACTCCGCTCGTTGTTCAAGTACTACCCTTAAGCAAGCAGTAGGCACGGTTCCTTCGTGCAAACCTCTAATCTTCAGATTCAAAATCTGGGTTTCTGAACTGTAGCCAGTGATTAGAGGAACAATCTTGAAGACTGTCAGTAGAAACCGGATAGGCTCACTTTTGAATTTCAACATGCAATGACGGCTTGAGCTGGCAAGAGTTTCACCATTAACAGACAAGAAATCTACCCTGACCTTCAAAAAGAACAAAGTTGCAGGACAGTTCATCAATGCAAATTTGTTTTCCCAAAGTTAAGAGTCAAATTACTGATTAAATTAAATGCCATTCACTACTCAGGAAGAAGCCACCCTCTATGAAATGGCCATCTTTCCTTGTTACCAAAATTTCATAGCCTGTTTCTAGACTCAGTTTCATCCAAATTATCACCAACTGCAATTGCTATAGTACATAATTTAGTAGATATGTGATAGAAATGTTGTCGTGCAGAGGAAAGTGGTCTATGACTCTTAGTTCAAGTGACTTAGACGCAATGGATAAATCACTGGAAGATGACCCAACTTATTCTAGAACTCTATTACGGTATCAGTCTGAGACTAACCTATTAGACATGCTAGTATAAGAAGCAGCAAACTCCAATATTCCCTGAATCATGACGTTAGCAATACTATCATTTCAGGCAAATATACTGGCTATACATTTTCCCCTGCTCAAGAGGTAAGTGGCTCGTGGAAATAATAACCTATTCACTCGATGATTAAGATCAACAGTCACTCTGAATGCCACGACAAGACAAATTACACCATAAAATCGGTTTCTAGATATAAAATGTAATCATAAATGACCAGAAGTAAAATAACATGAAAATGATAGCAACCTCGGCATTCCATAAATCAAACAAATACCTGGAACATCCCAAGATATCTGTTGTACTCTGACTCCGGCAATGTCAAAGAAACAGTAACCTTCAATTTGTGATCCATCGGTATGACTCGATAACCCACATTATTCCCAACATTTATCTTCTCCATACATTTTGCACCACAACCAATGGCGGCACAAGATACAATCGGAACATATGCAACCGGACTACTCTTACTATAATCAAAGTTCAATATTTCCTTTATCTCCAATGGTTCATCCACTAAATACCTCATCAAAATCCCACTAGTAGCAAGTGAAGTAAACAATAACCCACATAAAGCACAGCCTACATATGTAGCCCAGAACGTTCCCCAGCCGAATCGGAACAAGAGGTTCCATACAGATTTATGGTAGTTCAAGCAATCATTCATCATAGGACTGAAATACCCACAAATCGAATTCCATAAATTTGACAACTTTGTGATTACATAAGCTCTACCATGACTCAAAGCTTGAAAAGGATCAATAATAAACATGTAGAAGCTACTTATACCTGACAGAGGTAATGTAATGGAGCTAATCAGCAAATTTAACTGAAACCCAATTGCCTTTATCACTAAACCAGCTATAAACAGTAGCAAACTCGAAGAGGAATGTAGCGACTCACTGAGTTCGGCACTCGAGTCTGCGGAGTAACGGGCTTGGTCAAGTGATTCATCATTTTCTGCGGTGGTGACAGTGGATTCAACGCCGGCGTTCTCTTCTGAGACGCGGATCGGGTTAACTCCATCTCGAGGCGACTCGGTTACCACCAAAGTGCTGTCGCTTGGCTTCAAATCGCGGAAAAGATTGTACCTTGGCTCTCTAGAACTGGTTCTGGAGTGGTCTTCGAGAGTGGAAGTTTCTGGAAGGGACTCTCCTCCGGGTTCCTTGGAGGAGATTCCCCGGCGAGATAAGGCTCGCCGGCGGAGAGTAGACGGTAAGTGAGACGTGGAAGGATCTGATTGGTCAAAGGTAAGGCAATCGTAAAAGGGGAAGTCGTCAAATGCGTCGAAGAACTGATCCTCTTCGTCGGAGCTTTGGGATTCCATCAGAGAAAATGACCGACAATACGACGCTCTGATTTCTTTTTTTCCACAAATTTCTAATTTTTTTTTAAAAAAAATCAAAATTTGGAAATTATCTATCAAAAAACTTTTGGAAATTACGGCTAGAAGAAGACAATAACAAGAATACGTGTACGATTAAGCAGTCTTTCCTTGTGACAATATAAAATGAACTTATTTATATGCACGTATATTTGTTGGGTTAATAATTTAATTAATTTTTTCATTAACTGAATTAATTAAATTTATAAAAGCATTAATAAATAATTAAATACAAGTAATTGGTTTTTTACTTGAAAATTAGTTTAATTTTATATTATTTTCAAATTAATTCTATTAACATGTTCAAATATCAAATTATTCATTTAAATATAAAGATTTACTTGAAATTTAAAAAAAATTAAACAAAAAAATTTAATGCTTAAAAAATTAATTTAGGTAAATATAAGTTGAGTTTAATTTCCCATCTCGCTTTTTCAAGTAAAAAATTTTTAATCGAATATTTTAATAGATTATTTTATACATTCAATCGAAATCTGCAGACAAATCATATATTAATAATTATCAAATATCATTTTTAAATTAATAGATACATTTAAAATAGAGTCAACTATAAAAATATTCATTTTTATTTGACTCAGATTAGATTTTAGTCACTTATGTTTAAAATGTTATGTTTTAATCACTTACATTATCATTTTCGTTACGAAATGGTCACTCTGCCGTTAAGCTTCATTACCTCTCTAACGGCAATCTTTCGTGGCAGTCCAAATGGGTTTTAAATATCAACTTAGTTATGCAGCTTGGAGGAGAATATATTTTAACTTTTTTTATGAACATAGAATACAAAACTTTACTCTAAAACTCAATTTTCTCCTATTTGAAAAGAAGCAATAGCTGGGTTTTGGGAAATTTTCTCCAATTTTCTACTTCGAAAATGAATTTCTCACCCCAACTTGGGTTCAACGTCTTCTTCACTACTTTGGTTCTATATCTCTATGGTAATTTTGTAAAACCTAGTTATTGCTTCTTTTTAAATAAGATAAAATTAAAATTTAGGGTAAAATTTTATATTTTATTTTCATAAAAAAAAGATTAAAAATCTATTCTCATCTCAGCTAGACATCCAAGTTGACATTTTAAACCTATTTGAACTGTCACATAAGGCAATCGTTAGAGAGGTAACGAAACTTACAAGCAGAGTGACCACTTCGTAATAAAACGATAACGCAAGTGACTAAAATATAATCTGAGGTAAACAAAAGTGACTATTTTTATAATTTATCCTTTAAAATAATATAAACTCCAACTAGATATGGCATTATTAAGAAGAGAGATCATGAGCTCTGAAATAATTAATCTTAATGAATTATAAGATTAATATGAAATATAATCACTAACTAAAATAATATTAACCGAACTAAATTAACAATAAAGTATTTTTTAACTTTTTTATCTTTTTATGATTAATGGTGTCTAGAGATTTGGTCCTTAGCCAAGGCATTCCTCGTATATTATTTCTACTATCAATATTAAAAATAAAATAAAAAACCAAAATAGAGGATGTATTGATTGCGTTGAAGATAGTGTGTTGAGAATTGCAGCAACAAATCGTGAATTTATGAATGAAAAGAGGCATGATTTCTGGTCCACGACACCCACATGTCTTTAGAACTCAATATTTGCTGTCTGGCTAGATTAAAATATGTTGGATCGAATAAAACCTTATCTTGTTGAGCTTTTGTGTTTATATAAATGATTAAATTCTGGTTGGTTCAGCTTAATGGGTCCCAAGCTTTATATCAGCCCAGCTCAGGTATTGTTGTAAACCCAATTTTACTCCAATTCAAAGAGAATGAAGCTTGCTAAAATTGATTTGGTTGATGTGTCTTGATATCAAAAGGTCGAGGAGGAGTGCTGGTTCATCCTATTCGTGCGGATTTATTAAGAGAAAAGATGGTATGAAATTATTTTGTAATCTTTTATTAATTATTTAATTTTATTTTAATATTTTTTTTATGTTATTGACACATCATTTTCATAATCTTTTTAACATGAATCTTGAATTTTTAATCTTAAACTTTAGATCCAAATTACTAGACCTAAAACCCTCAATCATAAACCTTTGTACCCTGAAGCCTTGGACTAGGGTCTAGGATTCAAGGTCCAAGGTAAAAAAAATATCAATATAATGTGTCGATGACATGAAAAAAAGATGCTGAAATGACATTAAATAATTTGTACGAAATACATAATGATATGATGTCTCTATTTTGTACAATTATTTCCCGATTTCTAAATAAAATAGAGATTGAGAGAGAGGACTAATAGGAGGATGAAGAAGATATTATAGGAATTTTAGAATCCTTTTGAGGTTAAAAGGGATATCTTGTCTTCTTATAAGAGAAGATATTGCAAAAAATTTAGAATCTTTTAACATTGAGGTTAAGAAAGGTATTTATATCAACTAATCCTCTTTTAACACGTGTCATCTCCCGTGCATTTTTATTTATTCATTTTTATATTTTATCATTTAATCAACGACTATTTTAATATTTATATCAACTTTTTATAAATATATTAATTACACGATTTTATTTTTTACCCACATTATGAATATACCATAATCTAATCTAATCAATACAAAAATCATGAAAATAATTAAACTAATAAAATGAACATTTAAATTGAAAGTGTTACTAAATTTAATTAGAAATTCTAAGAAATCAAAATAAATTTTTTGGATGAGTAAAGTATAATTTTACAACAATTTTACATTATTTATTAATTAGTTATATATAATAATATATTGTCTAAAATTTTAAATAAAATTATGGCTATTTCATGTAAGCAACATATTAATTATAATTCATTAAATATAAATTAGTTTAATTAAAATATTATTTCAATAAAACTTTTAAAATTTACATGAAAAAAAATCTATTAATCATATTTTGCTAAATGAAAATAATCTTCGTCAAGTGGAATTAAAGATATTAATTCGATAAACTATTATGTTCCCTAATTAATTTTTTTATTATGAATTTGGAACCTTATAAACTTATAAACTAATTACTTAAATTTAATAACTCATTATAAATTAATTAATTTAATTTGATAACTCATACTAATTAATTGAACTTGTTAATTTTATGAATTTCATAATTAATCATGTGAAATAATGTAAAATAAAATATGCATAAAAGCAATATTGCGTACGTCTGTTATACATATTTTAATTTTGTTGATTTGATTCTCGATTTCTTTCTTTATTTTGAACTTAATTATCACTTTCTTCGTTCGACGAAAATTCACGATATGAATTCTATGATAGTTTTATAACAATTATCTCTTTATAACAACATGTTTTTATAGGTATATAACAACTGTCTCTCTGTAACAAGTAAAATCTTGACAGACAAATGACGCTGTTATAAAGAGAATTGATCGTACTCTCATTATATTAGAGGTATTCATAAATTAAATAAATTTTAATCAAATTATATCATCGGGATAAGTCAAAAGTTCAAAAAAAATATTTTTATAATGAAATTTAATTAAAAATATTTTTAAACTATTAAACTAACTTAAAAAAATATTTATTGTTAAATCTGACTCAAAGCGAGCTGGGGCCAACGGAGCGGCCGTAATAAATAGGTCTAGTAGCATTGAAACTAACTCTTTACTGGTTTTATGTAATTACTAATAGTTATGACGGTCCACTGTATTAATTATGGATAATTATATCATCTAGGCAATTTGCCAAGTCAACCAAGTAATGCCACGTATATATTTACACATTTGATTTGCCAAGTCGACCTGGAGTTCGAATGTTTATCTAAATTACGTTGACATTGAAACATAGATTGTTGCCATGCTGAAAGAAAAAAACCCTGCTAAAAAGGTCAATTAAATTGAGCCTTCACAGCTTGACCTGGATCCTTGATAAGAGCCAGCTTTTAAGGCACCCAATACAGTTGGAAAATCATTAAGACAGTATAATATCAAAACTCTTCAAACAATCGTTCATATTTTAAATCCAACCTCAATAATTAAATTATCAAATATAATATCAACTAAATTCTTCCTGTTAGTCTAACTATTAACTAGACTTGTTTATGGGTTGAGTTACCCGTCCAAGCCCGAAGGTCCGTGTTAGCAAAAATATTAGGTTTGAAAAATAAATTTAGGCAAAAAGATTAGACCCGTTTAAAATATGAATTGGACTCAGATTTGAACATTTAAGACCCGAGTCTGACCCATTTTAAGTTTATAATAGTTTATATTATGTAATTTAGGACACATTAAAAAAATAAACTTATACTAAATATATAATGCTACTCTAGTGTAAACATTAAATAATGTTAAGATAATTATATAAAAAAATTTCAATAAATAAAAAATTATAATATAATATAATATAAATATTTAAAAAAATAATAATGGGGCAGGTCTAAATGGACTTAGTTAATCTTTTGTAAATATAGATGAATTTAAATAAAATTTTAGACTTAGATTTCAGGCCGGGCCAGACTTGAGTAAGTACAGAGTATGTTAATAAATGCCTCTACTATTAACTTTGGTATTAAATGCGAGTTCAAATATAAATATTTGTGCATTTATTGTATGGATATATATAGCTTAAATTTTATGTGTAAATCTTATTTAAATTGACCTAACACTTGAGCCTGGTCGATACATGACCGGTACTTTGAAAATTTAATTGAACTAATATATTTTAAAATTTATGAACCGATTCAAATATACACGATAATGATTTAATGATGTTTAGTGAAATTAAATCCAATATTATCAACGAGAAGTGTAGAAAAATTCTCCAATCTCGTACTTATCTTAAATGTTTATTTCATTGACATAAAAAAGCCAAGTTTAAAAGGTCAAAGGAAAACAACTTATTTCTCTCTGGATAATCATGGAATATTCACCTAAACTTTAGTTGATTCCTTTACTTAGTCAAAAACGCCATCCAGTTTTCACAATATATAACACTCTGGTTTTCAACAAAATACTTTAAAAACAGAAGTGTCCAAAAGCGTATTTATCCATTTATTTTTTTCACAAAAGCATACATATTTATCCATTAAGATTATATTTTAGTTTCTTAATCATAACAATCATATCCCCAACTTGCAACCTTAAGCAATGTTGACTTATTCTTCACTTTTCATATTTCATATATATATATATATAACTTTGATTGAAATAAAATCAAGAATCTTTCAAAAAAAAAAACTAAAAAAATGGTTTAAAAATAGAATAATTTAATTTAAATTACAAATTTTCATGAGAGATCAAAATGTATATATTTTTAAATTTTAATCGAGGGGTTAAAACCATTATAGATGTCTTGTTAGATTGGCCTCGAAAATAAAGGAAAGCAATATAATAATTTATAATCTTATCCATCATTAAAATCTTATAAATTAAGATATCATAATTTTTAATATTTTAATTTTATTATTTCCTTTTATAGATATATTAGTTTTTTCAAACTAAAAAAATCATCCCTTACATCATTATCAATAAAAAAATAGATTCTTATAAATGAAGTAAATAAAATAACACATATTTTAAAAATTAAAAAGATATATGCTTATGATAATAATGTGTATCAACTCATTTAATTTTTTCTAAAGGCGGCTGAAATGAAAACTTGAAGCAGACACCAATTTCCTCAAATTGCCGACCACTTAGGATACAGATTTATCCAAATATATTATTTTCGTCACGTGGTACGCAAAATGGATTTACTAAAACGACACCGTTTCGCATAGAATAAACCGCGTTTAATCATACTGTCAAATTCAATTGATCAAAATGACAACCGTCAGATGTTTCATCAACGGTCCCGGTTGTTAACCCTTTCCACAAACATTCGGTGCGCAATTATCTCCTGAACTGTAAGTCAGTCACCTACTTCTTATCCTGCGCCGTATCGCAGCAACTTCCCTCACGCGTTTGCAGCGTGTGAAAGACACACCCCATTGTGATAGAAGGGAAAAAAAAAAATGGAAAAAAATAAAAAGTCCGCGACGTAACCGTCACTGAAACTTCAACAACTGCCGTCCCATTTTTATTTTTATTTTTATTTTTATTTTCCCTCTCTTTAAAACCACCCCTAAATCTTTCTCTCTCGGCTCTCATTTGATCCTAATTTTGTTTTTCAAAATCTCGTTTAATTAAAGGCTTCAATCAAATTCAAAATCATACTCATTACCGCAAAAAGTAGTAAATCATTTTATTGATTTTCCTAGTTATTTTTGTTTTTTTAAGCGATGGAAAACAAAGCGGCGGTGAGGTTTATGCTAGGGAAGCAATCGTCGATGGCGCTGGAGAGAGGTAAGGATGGATCCGATGGAAAAGATAAAGAGGAAGGAGAAGATATAGATGACGGAGTTAGGCTGATGTATTTAGCCAACGAAGGTGACTTGGACGGCATTCGGGAGCTCTTAGACTCCGGGATCAACGTTAATTTCCGCGACATCGATGATCGGACGGCTCTCCATGTTGCTTCTTGTCAAGGACAGAACGAAGTCGTCTCCTTGCTACTTCAACGTGGCGCTACCGTCGATTCTAAAGATCGCTGGGGAAGCACTGTAAGCAAAAAAGCAAAATCGCCTCCTATTTTTTTGTTCTTTTCTCTAATTTTTTTCCCTAATTTATGTTTATTTTTGGTGAAATAGCCTCTGTCGGATGCTATATATTATAAGAATCATGATGTGATTAAGCTTTTGGAGAAACATGGAGCTAAGCCTTTGGTGAGTTTTGCATCTTTGATCTGGATTGTCTTTTATTTGCTGATTTTTCAATGATATTGATCGTTGAATTTTGGTAACAGATGGCTCCAATGCACGTAAATCACGCGCGTGAAGTCCCGGAGTATGAAATCGATCCAAAAGAACTTGATTTCACTAACAGCGTCTACATTACTAAGGTAATCTCTTTTTTAATAATAACTGTTCATGATTTCATAACAACTGAAATCATAGTTTATCTGTAGGATTAGTTTTATTGGTTAACTGAGGAAGTCTTGGCGACTAGCTAATATTCACCACATTGCATTGATAAAGAGGAAACAGTTACATTGTAATGCTTATCGAAGTTTGTGAATAATGCTTGGAATGTTTGAAATAGTGGCCGGAGTATTGCACTGTGAGTTCTTTTGTTTCTTCTAGTTGTGGTGGTAACTTTGAGCATACAATGGGGAGTCGCTAGACCATTAAAAAACAATTGTTTTGTTGCATAGAGCAAACAGTTTTATTATCTATGCAATGTAGGTTTGAAGTTTGATAAGATACACATAAGAAGAATAGGCCGTTTTTGTGACTTCATGTTTCAGTTGCATGCATATGCAACAGTAACTCATCATCTGATGAGTCTATGCTTTTGCATAGTTGCTGATGATTTAAGACATCTCTGTGATTAAATTTCAGGGAACCTTCTGTAGAGCCTCATGGCGAGGAATACAAGTTGCTGTAAAAAAGCTCGAGGATGAACTTATTACTGATTCGGATAAAGTGTAAGTTGCTCATAAAGTGAGGGATTTCTTCCTTCTTCATGGAAAAGAGAGGGGGTTTTTTTTTATTTTTTTTTTTTGGGGAGGCAGTGGCTTGTGGGCTTGGAAACACTGGACCAGGCTGGGTTCTTCCATTCCCATTAAATATATTATTTGATTTCTTTTTCAGGAGCGCATTTAGGGATGAGCTTGCATTATTTCAGAAAATTCGACATCCAAATGTAGTCCAATTTCTTGGTGCAGTAACTCAGAGTAGCCCGATGATGATTGTAACAGAATATTTACCCAAGGTTTTCCTCTAGCATCTATGGTTTCTGCATGCATTTACTTGTGTCTGATTTCCTGGTTTACTGAGCTGATTTCAAAACTTGTTGTAAACTTGGTGTGTTACAAATTCTTTTTGTTGTGTATGAAATGCTGAATAATTCGTTTATATGAATTGCAAAGCCAAATCTCTGTTCCCTCTTTTTTGGGTTATTTTAGGGATGATAAAATTGCAGATGAATGACAGGATTTTGTTAAATATGCTCTAAGCTTATGTGCTTCATTAGCAGTTAGCTTTTCAAATTTTAATTCATTGTCTATTTTGCAGGGAGATTTACGAGCTTTTTTGAAAGGAAAGGGAGCACTGAAACCAATGGCAGCTCTGAGATTTGCACTTGACATTGCAAGGTTTGTTTCCATATTATTGCAGTGGACTTGATAAACTATTGCTTTAGTATGCCATATGGAGAGAGCTGTTTTCCTTGTCATACATGGGCAGTTTAATTTGAGAGTTACAGCAAATTATGAATGAGTATGTTTGCTGTTACATAGTCACTATCTTGGTGAAGAATATTGATAGGCAAATATAAAATCTGAAATCATGATAGCTTAGTTTGACCAAAAAATAAAAAGAAAAAGAAATCATGATAGCCTAGTGTAAAGAGAAAACTAGTGGTGATACATGTGACTGCACATGTTGATCTTAGATGAATGAAATTGAGAATTTATATTTTTACTGGGTGCTAGATTGCACTAACTTAACTTGGAAGATCTTTGACATTTTCCCTCTTTTTTTTGTAGGGGAATGAATTATTTGCATGAGAATAGACCACCAATAATTCATCGTGATCTTGAGCCTTCGTAAGTTTTTTGATATTTGTTTTTCGTTTCCTAAAAAAATATGCATGTATGACCAAGAAATAACTTCAGTTTCTATAAAAGAATTGTTGTCTCCTTCTGAAAGTCTGCGCCTCTTACGTGCCTGAAATTGGAATGACAGAAACATTTTGCGGGATGACTCTGGACATCTGAAAGTCGCAGATTTTGGTGTTAGCAAGCTGCTCACAGTTAAAGAAGTTAAACCTCTAACATGTCCAGTGACATCTTGTGAGTTCTCTTTCTATTTAGTTCTACTTGTCTCCCTTCTTATTATGTAAGCAGTCCTTTTAAAAAAAGTATCTGGATATGTTGGGCTTCATTTTGATATTTAACATCTTCTCTTCTCTGTAACCTGAAATATGTTGATTGTTGTTGTCACAGGTCGATATGTTGCCCCAGAGGTTTTCAAAAATTATGACTATGATACCAAAGCGGATGTGTTTTCATTTGCCCTGATTCTACAGGAGGTAAATTATCTGAGTCCATGGCCAGTCTCAATCGCCCTTTATCATGTATCATGTGTTGTTCTGTTCCCCCACCCCCCCCCCCCCCCCAAAAAAAAAAAATGGAAATTTTTTTATTTAGGCCCTTTGTAATTTATAAAATTTTAAATTAGTAATAGTAAAATTGCATTTTGCCCCCCCCAAATAATAAAAATTTAATTTAATCATTTAAAAATTATAAATATATAGACTATTAAAATTGTGAAAATAACATTTTTACTATCATAAAAATATACAATTTAATTTCGACCCCTAAATAAATTTTCTAGCTCTGCCATTGGTCTTTTGGTTGTTTTTCTTTTTATTCCTTTTTATTCTTCGATAAAGTACATCGCAACAGGCTTGATAAATTGTTTAAATGTGTTCTACTTCAGATGATTGAAGGCTGCCCGCCATTTTTTACAAAGCAAGATAACGATGTTCCCAAGGCATATGCATCAAAGGAGCGTCCGCCTTTCAGAGCTCCATCTAAGTATTACGCTCATGGGCTCAAAGAGTGAGTACTAGACTTTGCTCTCTTCAATAATGAGGTGTAGCCATTTAGTTTGAAATTATCTCTTTCAAAGTTATCTGTTATCTTTTGAAGAAATTTTAGTTCTGTGAATTAACTTTTAGCATATCAGTCATTGTATTGCTCTCTGTCAAAACGATTAATCTACCTGGGAGGCCTCATAATATATAAAAGATATACTAATGTTACGCTCCCGCTTACAGGTTAATTGAGGATTGTTGGAATGAGAAGCCTGCCAAGCGACCGACATTTAGACAGATAATAAAAAGACTGGAATCAATCCATGACAGCTTCAGTCATAAAAAGCATTGGAAGGTATTCTTTCTTTCCTCAAAACTACCATTCCCTTGCACTCATCTTCTCTGAGTTTGCATGCATGCTTGTACATTGTCGTATTGCCAGTGGAAACACTGATTGTCAAAGAAAAATGCAAACAATTATTCAGATATTGTTTGAGGGAATTAGTTGCTTCTTGATAAACAGACAAGAATAAAGTATGATCTATGATTGAAATTTGAGGAATACATCAACTTTCGTAATTTCCCATTTTTGGATGGCCAACAGAAGTTTGATTAGGCTACTCTTTACAAAATGAACATCTGTTACATTTGGTTTACTGTTTTGGTCCCTTGCACAGTTAGCATTTTGTCCAATTTTGCAGGTGTGGTGCAATCTTTTTTAACCATTAGGCTGATAATTGTTCTCTACGGGTGCATTATGTTCAGGCTAGACCATTAAAATGGTTTCAGAATCTGGAGGCAATGCTGAAGAAAGATCATCATTCTAGTTCAAGCAGTTCATCTCATTCTACTGGAAGCAAATGAGCGAAGTGACCGAAGCTTTATCTTCCAAAGCTTATATATAATTGTGCATAAATTTTCACACCATTGATTCTTTTTTTCCCTTCTGATAATTTGTTTAGTCATTAAATATGATCTTCCAATTTGTTCTCTCCCTTTGCATTGTGTTTGTGGGCTGAGAACTACATTTGTATTTGTAACTTTTTCATGTAAAAAAAAAAAAAAGAATTAGTCATAATCCAAAATTTATGCAAGGCAGGCAGGTTCTCAAATGAGGTATAATCGAGTCAAGCTGAGTTGAGTTTGAGTTTTACACTTGAAGCTACCAAATTATCTAAAAAAAAAAAAGGGTATATTTATTTACTGAGATCTGATGCTATGGTAAAACTTTGTGGGAAATTTGTTGTGTTAATCATTTTGTTGAAAAGTATATAATATATATATTTGATGATAGATAAAAAGAATGAAAATTCAAACGTCAAATTTCATTTTTTTTCTTAAAATCAATGATGATAATAATAATAATAATAATAATAATAATAATGGTTGATGAAAGTAATGGCTCGAGAAAATCAAATTCACTTGAAAGTTGAAAATGCATTCCATCGTTATCGATTCGATGTTTACAAAGATCTTTTGGATCACTCAAGTTTAAACATTAAGGAATTTTGGTATTAATATCAATGTATACCTAACTTAACACATTATATGCCAACCCAATTCTTGAAAGAATATACTCTCTTTTTTTATTGGTACAATTTAATGAGTTTCACAAAGTTTCTTTTACATTTTGTGTTAAAAATGTAAGATATTTTTTATAAAATTATTTAACTAGAAATGATAGAAAAAAAAGAAGACATTATAATATTTACCTTAAAAATATCATTGAGGTCTTTGTATTAGGAATCAGATCACATTCTGTCTTTTTTACTTAAAAATTGGGCAAAATAGTACCTATATGTTAGATCAAAGAGTAAACTAGTTCAGTTGTTAAAAATTACAATCATTTTTACTATTAAAAAACTAGTTTCTATATGTCAACACGTTGTACACATGGCAGACCATGTGTAGTTTGTTTAGTTATTTTGTCAACTATGCTAATTTTTAATAATAGAAATAGATAAAATTTTTAACAGAAATAACTAGTTTGTTTTTTGATTTAACATATAAAGATTGATTTATCTATATTTTGAATAAAATAAACAAAATATAATCCAATTCTTAAATAAAGACCTCCATAATGCTTTTCGCGAATATTTATTTAAATTCAACTAAGGAGATTTATGGGAATCCATTAAAGTGGGATATTCAATAGTTGGGAACCAATATCCAATCCCACCATCCCCCGGTTTACTTTATGAGATTTCAGCCAGCAACTGATCCTGTGGGGGGCCTTCTTGAATGGTTGAATAAAGGCTTTAAAAAGAAGTTGAATTTGAACCCCATCCAGACATTGCTTATTCATTGACATTAAATTCTAATATTTATAATAAAGAAAAAAAAAGAAGAAGATAGTAAGCCTAACATACCTTTCATATTATTGAATACCTTCTGGGACTTATCCAAGACAATTTCAAAAAGCTTGTAAGCACAGTTTCTAGTTTGGGAACTGCCTTTAACATGCCTTTGGGTCCACAACTAGTTGATTAATGTAGGACCTTACTCCCCTTCTTCACCATTGTGGGATCTTTATGGTACAAATTGGTTATTGCCGATTGCCAATTCGCAATGCAATCACTGTCATGTATACATGTACTACTTTCCTAGCTTATAATGTCATTTGTAATATTCAGGTGTAGTGTGATGATTGCTTTTCTCATTTTTTTAATTATGTGTTTAGAAATTTGATCTTTATTCATGAAAATAAAATATATTTTTAATTATTACTGCCAGTGATGAATATCATGGTTACGAGAAAAAAATACTAATGTCATTTGTTAGTTTGAGTGGTAAGGGATTTGATACTCTTTAATTAAGGTATGGGGTTTGAGTATTGCAAATAGAGAAAACAGAGCTATGAGCAATGGCGAGCAAAACTCAATTTGATTCGAAATTTTTGAATTTTGTTTGAATTTCAAGTTAATTGGACCAAGTTATTTGAGTTTTTGAAATAAATTCAAATAAATAATTCATTTTTTTCCGATTTGAATCGAGTTGAATTTTACAACTCGAATAAGAAATTGATATAAATATCCCTTGAGTCCTTAATAGTTTAAAAAATGTGCAAAGTGTCCCCTTTCAAAAAAATCAAAATAATCTTCAAAATTTTAAAACTATTTTTCCAAATTTTATAAATATATTTAAATTTAAAAAATGAAAAAACATTAAGAAATCTTAAAAATATATAAAAATGTTTAAAAAATATTTTTTTAAAAAAAATTCCAAAATAATAAAATTGAGGTGTTAAACAAGTAAATTATCAAATCAAGTTCATCATTCTATTTGTCTTGTTTTTTTTTTAAAAAGAGTTTTCAAATATATATAATATTTATGTTCCTTAATTTGAAATTTAGTCATATTATCAACAAGATTTTAATATGACCGGTTTAAAATTTTAATTTATCTTAAACAAATCTATTTGATTCGAATTTTATTTCACTTGATTTAAAAAAAAAATTCAATTCAAATTATGATGATAAAATAAAACTTATCGACTCAAAATTATTTCACTCAATTCGACTCGGATTCAATCGAATACTCACATCTAGTTAAAAAAACTTATTTTACATTAAAATATGCACCTCAACTCCACACCAAATTTAATTTCAACTCTAGAGGAACTATTAGACAATCAAAAAAATCTCATACCAAAACAAGAAATTGAGAGATTGATTGGATTTGCTTGTCCCTTTTAGCTACATTGAGCAAGATAGGAATTTGGTATATTTATGAGATTGTGCTTTATTCTAATAAACATTATTTTGCAACCAAAGGTCCAATCATTTCAAATCAAATAAATTTCAAACTCACCTTAAAAAAAATCATACTATAAATATTGTTACCAATATAGAATGACGTGAATTCGAGTATGTTAAAGCGCATTATCTTTACGAATTAAGGAGAAGTTATGAATAATTTGAGATATTGTATTAAAAAAACAAATATAATCAAAATCAATAATAATATTGTTTTAAAAAAATATTGATGCAAGAAATAATAATAATAGAAACATGCTTCTAATAAAACAAATAAAAGAAGGTAACAGAAAAAAGAAGAAGGAGAATTGATGAAGATGTTGGATTAAATCTAGAAAAAAAAATGATTAACCAACAGATCATGAATAAAGGTAGGGAGCATCATAATACAGTAGGTTTTTAAATATTATGGGATGTAACACCATCCACATAAATTTTACCTAATTAATTTAGGTTAAAGGTTTATATAATTCTTTAATTTTTTTTAAAAATTAATTATATTTATCTGTAAAAAAAATATTTAATTAATTCTTTAAAATTTTAAATTGTATTAATTAAGTCTTTTGATCAATATTTCTTTTATTTTTGACCGGGACAAAATTGATACGGCTATTAACATTGTTAACATATTATTAATGTGACAGTATCATGTCAGCAAAAAATAAAAAGTAAAAAGTAAAAGGGATATTTTTTATTTTTACTATGAACTGGATAACTATTTGTTCAAATTTATTCATTACAAAATTTATTTTTTTTAAAAGTATAAATTTATAAAAACATTGTTAAAATTTATAAATATATTTTAAAAATTTTCAAAAAAAATAAAAATTAATAAAAAAATCCAAAATAAATATCAACATATGATTTTCCAAACTCGATCGATGTCAACCTAAATAATCAATGTAGAGATTCAATAAAAATGTTTTTTTTTAATTATATAAAATTTAAAATTATTTTTCTTTAAAAATAAGCTTAAATATACATTTGACCCCGAGATTGTTATTTTCTCCTAAGTTGTTAGTTATGGATTTCTTTGTCTAAAATTGGTAAGAATATTGTCGAAATTATATATATCCTTTAATTAAAATTTTCAAGTAAAATATATATTTTTTATATTAATTTTTTTAAAATTCAATTTATTAAAAAAAAATCAATAATACCTTAGACCGTCGCATTGCTGGTGGTGTCGAAGTACCTCAGCACTTGGCCTGGGTACTCCACATCTTTGCTTGGGTTCCATTTCGATGGTATCGACAACTTGAATCCATCCCCAGTCTATGGCATGAAATCTGTGTTTGTTTTTGGCTTTCCAAATACATTTCCTGCATCCAAATCAACCCACTTATTATTATATGTTTTTCATTTCCGACTTAAAAATATTTTTTTAATTTTTTTTACTGACGTAGTAGTCATTGACATGAAGTACCACATCAATGTTGTTAACAACCATGTTGGTGCTGTAATGATCAAAGACGAAAAAACGTTGGTTAAAGAGTTTAATTGATGCAATTTAAGGGTTTTAAAGGTTTAATTAAATATGTTTTCCGTGAAAGGACTTAATTGATTTTTTTACAAAAGTTTAAGAATTTATATACCTTTTAACCATTAATTTAATAATAATTAGAACAATTTATTAAAATAAACTTTATATATTGCAGCTAAATAAACCTTGTTCTTTAGAAATGAAATTATCGGGAGTAACAATCATGAATTTAAAAAAAAAAGTTTTATGGAAAGTAAAATTAGAAGTATTTATGAGTCAGATTGGACTAAGGTTCGATTCCAAAAATATTTCCAAGCTCGAGCCTAAGCTTGACTTGCCCAAAAAACTTATTTTACTATTTAAAAAATAAAAAATATTTTTTATTTAGATTTATTGTAAAAATATATAAATATTAACAAATTTATATATAAATATATTATTTATAAGCAATAAAACGAGTCAAGTCAGGCTAACCCAATGTTGAAAAATATGAACTCAAACTCGACTCAAAGTGGAATGAATCGACTAAATTAGGTGATTCACATGGCTCATAAACACTTTTAAATAAAATGCATTTGAAAAATACCTTAATTTCACAAAATCATATGAAAACCCAAGTTAATGGCATAATAAGGTTTTTTTTTTTTTGGTTAAAATATGCTCTAAGTCATTGTACTCTTTATACATTTGGAATTTAACCCCATACTTTTATTTCAAGAAAAATTCAGTCTCTCTACTTCTTTTTTTATATATAAAAATGCAAGTTCCATTCTTAACATAGTTAAATTTCTTTTCTTAAATCCAAGTTCATTACAATGTCAACTTTTTAATTACATATTTGTCAAGTGAATTTTTTTTTTTAAATTTTAAAATGTCACTCCAACAAAATTAATAATAATAATTTAATAATGTTAAATTTTAGACGTCAAAATTGAAATTTGAAAAGTAAAAGAAATAAATTGCTGAAAAATGAGAGAAAATATTCTTTGCAATTAAGTAATTAATACACTATTATTTTTGCATCAAATTGTAATGGTTAATGTTTTCTAATCTTATTGTACATATTGATAATAACTTTAAAAATGTGGTAAATAAAATCAACCCTTAATAAATACTTGAACCTTCAAACTTGGTCATTTTGTATTTAATTAATATTTATATTTCTTTAATTTAATCAATATTTAACTTAAAATCTATCACATATTTTGATATTTATGCAATAACACAATTGATGTCTAAGTATTAATAAAAATGTATTCAAAAATTATAAAAATTATTTCACGTCTAGAATAAAAATGAACAATGGATGTCGAAGTTTAAACGATTTTGAAATTTCGACGTCATTTATCTATATTTCACACATGTTTTTTTTAGTAATTTTATATATTTTTAAAACTTTATTAAAAATGATTACACTAATATTGAAGTTAATAAAATCAAATACTACAAAACTAATATTTATTTAAATATGATGTAATAATATATAATTAACAAAAAAAAAAAGCTTTCTTAAATGTTTTGATTAAAATCAAGATACCAATTTATTTTTTATTATTATTTTAAAATTAAAAAATATTTAAAAAATACATTTAAAATGAATCTAAACAAATAGATCTCCGAATTGAACATTTATTTATTCAGATTAAAAAACACTCTGAAATAAAAAAATAAAAAAAATAAAAAAGAAGGTGAGATGGTGACTGCCCTAGAAACAGAATTGCATTAATGGGGATTAGGTATTTGCATTGAAAGAATTCACTTTCTCATGAAAAATCAAAATCATTCAATTCCAAGTTTAGCTTAATTTGTGGTCCCTTCTAATATTATTGCACACAGAATATTTAGTTTGAATGGGTAGCATTTTAATTTTCCACTTTCTTTCTCTCTTGTTATTTTTTCAATATATTTTACTTTTTTTTAACAAATACATATATTGTTGTTATCAATATACGTACATAATCGAGACATAGAATGACTGATGGAAAATTTAAGTCAATTGTCTTTTCTTTTCAGTTTTTATAATAGCCGATTGAATGTTAATTTAATTGGTATCGACATTATTACTGGTATAAGCGGACATAGGTTTGAGTACGCTGAAGCGCATTATCCTTTTATTTAAGAGTTGAGGATGGGTTATGAATAATTCTAGACATTATATCAAAAAGAATAAATATGATAAAAGCCTATAATGAAATTAATATTAAAAAAATAAAAATAATTTATATAAAACTCATCAGCATTATAACATAAACTCTTCATTTTTTTTTTACCATTTCTTCCATTGATAACTTTATATATATATATATATATATATATATAAAAGCAGATAAATTTACCAAGTTCACTTCTATTAGTTCCTCTTAAGACTTGCTTCAACATAATACATTAATTGGGTTAAAATGTAATTATTAAAATAATCATTATAAGAGGATGTAATTATATTGTAATTCTTTATATCATGTTTGATTATATAAATTGTAACTATACAATTATATGTTTTATTTTTTTAAATATTAATTATTATAAAAACTATCAATAATACTTGAGAAAATAATCTTTAAACAAGTAACAAAATTCAAAATCAAATCATCATATACGTTAGTCAAATAAAGTATTTCATAATATGATTACTGTTAACAAGAAAAAATAATAGATTGAGTTTATCTAATTGACATGAGTATTGTTGTTAATATAGGAGGACGTGGGTTCAAGTGCGCTGAAGTGTATTATCCTCTTATTTAAGGGTTGAGGAGAGGTTATGGGTAGTTCTAAATATTATGTCAAAAAGAATAGATATAATCAGAATATTATTTAAAAAACCCAACGCAATTTTATCCCACTACTCTAATATTCTATATTTGTGGGGTTATTCATTATCTAACATTAAACACATAATCATTTACATCGATTGGTCATTCACTGACCAAGTATAAATAATTAATATTATGTAATTTAATTAAAATTAGTATAATTAATTTATAATAAATACTATTTAATTAAATTAATTATTTAGTAAGCCAAAATGTATCTTCAATAAAAAATTTAATTTTTTAAATGAGATTAATAAATTAATATAGTTATATTTTAAAAAGTAAAATACATGCCATAAAGTTAAAATGATAGTATTGCTGTAAAAAAAAAAAAAAACCATCTTAAGGATTGTATCTACATGCGTGTTTGAAAAGTTATAGTAATTACAAACAATTACATCCAATTTTAATTACTAGGTGACTTTCTAAACGCATCATTAATATATTTCTGCCCTAGTTATTTTACCAAAATTCTTTTATGGTTATTTTCGACATATAACGTTCCTACTTTTGCTTAAAAGCTCTAACGAGACTTATAACTAGAGGCATTTATAGTTAGGTAGAGGTTTGATTTATTTAAAAGAAAAATTCAAGTCCAGGCCGACTCATCCCACCTCAAAAAACCATATTAATGTTTGAAAATAATATATATAATATATTTTTATGTAAATATTTATATGTTTAATGATTAAATTAAAATAATATATATTTTAAAAAAAATCAGTTTATTTACGTTTGAGCAAGATTGGACTATGGATAAAGCTTTGAATTGGGATGATCGGGTCAAACCAGTCACTCCATCCATATATAACTCAACTTATAACCATAAATTTTTTTTTACACAATCTTTAGAACTATCAATAACTCTTTGTCAACCCTTAGATAAGAAGATAAATACGCTTTAACGTACTCGAACTCACATACTCTTGTACTAGCAACAATATCAATATCAATCGAATATGCGTAAAAATCCAATTGAATAAATCATTCAAGGGTAACAAATGCTAAAAATGTTAAACCAGTTGTTTTAATTAATGTTCTCTTGGTCTACAAACTATTTTTGTGAAAACCTAAGATGGACCGTTTAGTTTTAATATTTATTATTAAAGCCATGCATGTCTGTATCCATATTTGATTTATTTATATAGATACGTTTTGGAAAATAGGAAAAAATTAGCTCTCATTTTGCCCATTTTTCATCAAACATCAAGGACGGTACATTAATTAATTAATATATTATATTTTCTCTTTGTAGAATTAGCAATGGGTGAATGAATTTTAAATTAGTTTTTACCTCATTTGTTTTTTCATTACCTTATGGGAATTTTATAAAATAAAAGGGTTAGAAATGTAAAAATAGTATTTCATTTATTAAAATATAAATGTTTGATAAAATTAAGGGATAAATCTTAAAATTATATATCAGCTTTGATTTAATATGTAATTTCATACATGGACTCTAATTTGGTGCGATTATACACGTGAAACTCTGATTGTGATTTAAATCTATACTCGAAATTTTAATTTTGATTCAATTATACTTATTTAAAGAAAAATACATCAATTTATTTTTATATTTGATAAATATAATTATTTATATACGCAATATATAAACATAAAATGATGTTATATTAATAATTGTGTTAATAATTTACGAGAATTGGATCGAATCAAAATTTGACATATAAAATTACATAAAATCAAAGTTTATGTATAAATTTAAAATTTATCCCTAAAATCAATTATTACACATACTATTTATTAGATATTCGATTTTCTATCTAACCAGTTAGATCGTGAGTTCAGCAATAGCCAAAAAAATGAAAAATAAAAATAAAAACTCAAATAAATTATATTAGAGAAAAAATTAATCAATTTATAAATTATAAGAACAAAATTAAATATATTATCTTCAGTCTGATTTTAACAAATTTTTTATTAGATTGACCAATTCTTTTTTCGATTCATCCATTTCAATGTTGTAAGATCAAATCAATGGTCAAACCGACTAAATTATCAATTTTTTGTGAAACTAATTATTCGTGAGTTCAACCATGATAAAATAATAATAATATGTTAGAAGATTAATAAGAAAAATAAAATAATAATAAAAGCATAAACATTCATTTTATAAATTATAACAACAAATTTAAATATATTAGCTTCAACCCAATTCTAATGGTTTTTTAATTAGTTCAATCGTTTTTTTCAATTTATCTCTTTTCGATTATATGACACCGATTGAATTTTTGAATTTAATAATTTTCAATTCAATCAATAAATCAAATCTTATTATAAAAACTGTGAATATTTATGATAACCAAAAATCTAAAAAAAATCAATAATCATGTAAGGTGGACAGCTAATATAAAATGATTAATATATATAAAAAATTACAGTCCAATCCCAACAAATAATCAAATAAATATGATGAAAAATCGTATTTTGAAACCATTTTTGTTCACATTCTAATAATAATGGTGAGAAAAAGGGCAATGGTTGTGTTGTTGTGGTCCTTACTTTCTGAATTCTGAAGCGTGTAATTAGAGTTTCCCTGCTGTGACCCACAAACAGATGACCGACCAATGAGAGCAGTGCACTTTCTGTTTTAGAAATGCGAACCTTTAGACTCTAACCCATGAATGGAAACTGCACTCAAATTTGTGAAAAAGGTCCCTCACATGCCTAACTATACACCCAATTATATAATGCACGCATCCAGCTTGGCATATATTATGTAATCGCTTAAATTTCGGGCCTAAATTCAAAATCAAAATAATTCAAAATTAAGTGTTATTTTAATAGCTTTATACCAGTTTTGTAACTTATTGTCTTATGAATAAGATTCGGTTTAGCATTAGGTGTAATAAGTATTAGGTTTATCAATAGATAATTATAAGCTTCGAAAATGATTAGTTTTTTTTATGGATGATACCTTGATTAAAAAAAAAAATTACTACTTTATTAAAATTCAAAATGGCCCGAACTCGTGATAATCCGACTAAAAAATCTTAAGCTTTAAATTTGAATAACTTAAACTCAAATTGATCCGAATTTAAAATTAACACAAAAAAATAACTCAAAAAATTTAAAACTCTAAATTGACCTATTCTTATTGACCCAAAATTAAAATAAACTCAACTATAAATTAAATGAGAAAAGATTGTATAAAACTGTGATTCCACGTCATATTTATCTAATTTTTAACGGGAGGATAACAAATTAGATTTTTTCCTCTTGATTTTCAGCTTTTTTTCTTCTGAAAAAAATTCAAATTCAACTAAAAATGCTAATAATAATATTTTTTTAATAAATTATAAGAGTAGGGTAAAACCCTATCAACAGTACGACTCAAACTCAAGCTATACTTGAGATAATGAACACAATATTCATCAAGCCAACACATCTAGCTTCTTAAAATGTAATATTTAATCCAGCTGATGTAACCTCTTTCTCGTATTTCAGCCTCTATTGTGCAAAAAAGAAATTTTATTTGTAGTATTTTTCTTTTCACATTATAATCGTGTTAAAATTTAAGTAGTGGATTTAAACTATCACTTAATTTTTTTTTGGCAATCCAAGGAATTAAGTAGAGTGGCATTGTTTCCTAAAAATTATAAAATTATATTTAAATCTTTAAAAACTGTAAAATTATAATTTAATATAATAATAAAATTCTATTTGAACCCTTTCCAAAAGAATTATGATTCAATTTTGTCCTCCATAATATGATTTCGTAGCTTACTATGTTTGGGTTGTAGAAAAAATATGTTAGACACTGTGCTTCTAATGCTGAAGATGAGAATAACTTTGGGTCAAATTTTGAACGTCAATTGAAGCAGAATATTAATTAATAGCACACCATAACTGTTTTCTTTCTTTATAGATAGGTGACAATTATCGTAGTTTTGATCTCTGTATTACATACACGTGGGCTGTAATCTGAATTCAAAAACTTTATTTAGGGCTTGTTTAATAGTGTTT
Organism: Gossypium longicalyx; assembly: GCA_025698465.1. Classification (NCBI taxonomy): domain Eukaryota; kingdom Viridiplantae; phylum Streptophyta; class Magnoliopsida; order Malvales; family Malvaceae; genus Gossypium; species Gossypium longicalyx. Next base: position 92,339,191 of record CM047004.1, read on the forward strand.
AAAAAAAATATTTCTGGTTCCAAAAGCCAAAAGCATTTTTGGAAGAAAAGCTATGCTAAATAAGCTGTTTTTGGTTAAAATTTTTTATTTTTCATAAGTACTTTTTAAAAGTACTTCTGAAGAAGAGAAACTAAAATTTTTAGCTTTTTCTCTCCTAAAAATACTTTTGGTGCTTAATTACTTTTTCACATCTCTAATAACATAGTACTTTTCCTTTTCTTTTTCTTGGTACTTAATTACAAATGTGTTAAAATCATTAATTAAAAATAAAAAATATTTTTTAAAATACTAATTACAAATATTTAATGGTTATATTTAAATATTTAAAATATAGTTTATATATTCTAATTAAATTTTATAAATAATTAATATTTATTGCTTAAAAATATTTAAAATTTATATTTCATATATTAAAATATTAACAACAAATTATAATAATTTTTTTATATTCTTACCAAAATATAATAATATTAATTAATTTAAATATTATTTAAATTCATATTTATTACTCAATAGTAACATGTTTAAAATTGACATTTTATTTCTCAAAAGTACTTTTTGACAGTAATGCTAAACACTCAAATTTTAAACCAAACTTTTCAAAAGCACACTTCTCAAAAACACTTTCACTTTTCAAAAGCATTTGCCGAACTAACCCTTAATCATCCAGAATTTAAACCTACCCAAGTTCAATTTAACCATAAAAATTCATGATTAAAAATTGGCCAAACTTGTAATAATTTTATTAAAAAAATCCAATCGGAAACCTGAAATTGGCCACGATTAAGATACGATTAGAAAGTTCCGAAAACCAAATTAACTTGATCCAAAACTAATCCCATCTATTCAATTGGTAGATATACTTTTGCATGATCAAAAGAGAGAATGGAGTTAAAGAAGAAGGCTAAAAGAAGAAATGAATGAAGAGATGGAGCTTAAAGTCAACAGTGTCTAAAAATGTCCAAATGTAGGAAACAAAACAAAGGGACATAAATTTGTGCCCCAAACTTTTAAGTGAAACACGGTTTGAAGTTCCATGGTAAATGCTTCTTGGTTTGTAATTTATAAAGGGTTAATATACTATTTGGTTGAGTTTGGCTTTTACTATTTAATTTGGTAATTAAATTTAGTTTTTAATGTTCAATTTGATACCTAAACCAAACAGTTCGATGAATAACTTATTAAGCTATACTTAATTGGGATAAGAAAATAAACTCAGATACCAAATTAAATATTAAAGCTACCAAATAGTATAACCTATTAAGCTTAGCAACATGATTCCAATACATAAAAAGAGGGTCAATTACTCACTATAAGAATTAAATGTTTTAGCGGCGTTTTTAATGGCGTTTGGAAGGAAAACACCGCAAATATTATACATTAGTGGCGCTAGTGAAAAATGCTGCAATAGGTAAATCAGTAGCGACGCAAAAGGGACTAAATAGATTTAAATTTGTGTTTTGTAATGAAAAAACAATAATTGAAATAAAATCAAAGAAACAAGGCGAAACATGGGAGAATGGTATAAAATGTTTTAGCAGCAATTACTTTTTTGACTTAAAATTAACATGTATTTTGTGGGTTGAAAAAGATGGGATTGTAATCCTCAAATGATGTTATTTTCGTGACCAAAAGGATTTAGATTTCCATAAAAGCAATTGACTAATTAGTTTGATCATTAATATGCTTTTCTAATGTCTAAGTAATTATAGTTAGACAAGTAAGATTAGAAAATAAATCTCAATAATTTAAATTTATCACTTAATTTTTTATTACTTATTTATTTAGCACTTAATTTTTTAAATTTATCAAACGTATAGCTTAAATATACCGAAACCACAACATATGGATATCTTCCATACAATTTGACCAAACAGAAAATTAGTGGTGTATTTGAAAAGTCACTTAGTAATTAAGGGTCCGTTTGTTTACATGTAAAAGGTTTTACGAAAAATATTTTATATATTTTCCTGTGTTTGTTTCATAGAAAATAGTTTGGTCAACGGAAAATGACTTATAGGTCAAGGTAAAATAAGTTACTTTTCCTGTAAAATGACTTATCCTTTTGAAAAGCGTAAGTCATTTTTCGGAAAATAGCTCATCTATAATTTTATTTTTATATAAAAATTAACTTAAATCAAGCTTAATATTATTATATTGATAATAAATTTTATTTTTATTTTTAAAAATATTTAAAATATTATATTTTTCAATATTATTAAACATACATATTTAATTATTTATATTTAGTCATATAATAAATTATTAATATAATAAATATAATTTATTATTTTAATAAATTATTTAATATTTCAATTTTATTTTAATAATAAATTTTAAAAATAATAATTTTAAATAATATTATTCACATATTATTGAAAATATTCAATATTAATATTTTAATAATAAATATTTATTACAATTATAAATATATTAATAATAAATGTTTTGTAGTATAAAGGTTAAAATATGTCATAAGTCTATGTACACTTCACATATTTGTAATTTAGTCTTTGTACTTTTATTTTCAAGTTTAGTCCCTTTACTTTTCAAATTTAAAAATTAAGTCCAATTGTTGACATCGTTAATTTTTTTTGTCAATTTTGTTGATGTCACATTTTTAAATAAAAATACCCACTTAGTAGTAATGTAATTAAAAAATGACGTTATAATGAATCTGAATTTAACATAATATTTTTAATATATGCAAATACATTGTAAAATATAAAATTATAGATAAAAATAAATTCAATTAAACAATGAAAAAATAAAAAAAAAATCTCAAATGTATGTTTGTTTAATTGAAAATAACTTTTATGAAATAATTTTAAGAAATCTACCAAACAACAGAAAATATTTTACACAGATTCATCCAAACACCAAAAAATATTTGTTTTTTTCAGAAAAGTAAATCATTTTCCGGAAGTTATTTTCAATGAAACAAGCGGAGCCTAAATTTGAGAGTAATTTCTTGTAATTACATATGTATGAAATTTTTGGGTAAATGTTCCTCAATGAACTGAATATACTTGGTGCACCCAATTATTTACTCCAATTCTTATGAAAAGATGAAAAATAGAGAAATTACTCAGACGAAATATTCACACACCTGGTAGAGATGTAAACACACTCTACTAAGGTTAAGCAAAAAACTGACCAAACCAAAAACGGGTTAGATTAGAGGTATTTGGATGGTTTAGGGAATGTAAGTTCAAAAATCGTGGTTACTCGAAATTGAACTGAAATCTATTTTTCATTTAATATATAATTAATTTAAAATTTTAATGATATAAAAATAAATATTTTATATTTAAAAGTTCTTGAAAAATTATTATTATTTAGAAATATTAATGAAAAGATTTTAGAATTTTGTCAAATAATATTTAAAAGTCATAAAATAAAGATCATTTTTTTTCAAAATAAGTCTAAAAATTCAAAACAAAAAATTGATATGAAAAAACCGAGAATTGAACTGAATTATAGTTGACAGTTCAAAAAATAAAAAAAAAACCAACCGAATTAAACCGAAATCACCCCTACACTCTAAGTCCAAAGGGAGACACTCAAATAAAGGCTACCACTTGCTTCTTCAGTTCTATGAATGAACATCTCTTAGTTACTAGACAAATCATAAATATTAAATTTCTTAAAATTACACCTTCTTACAATTTCTATAATGTTGAAATTTAACCAATTCCATTTTATTGGAACGTCCTGCCTCATGTAACCATGATGGAAAACTATGGTTTGGGGTAATAAAAATAATGTTTTTCTTGTCATCCAAACAACAAATCTATATAACTATGATTTACTTTCAAAAGAAAAATTTTTTTATAGAAGAGAATTTGAAGTAAACAAACGTAGCCTTAGCCTAACGTCTCATCCACCACCATTAATAGTCCTTTTCAAAAGGGTCCCTTTCTCTTCTCTCTCTAATGCAATGCCATCCCTTCGTTCACATGAAAAAAAAAAAAAAGGGTTTAATGGTTAATGGTGTCTGAACCATTCAAGTGATGATTCCCAACTTTAACCTTTCTTTTTTATTCCCTTTAACTTTAAAATATAATTCACCACTTATATTATTAAAATAATGAAAAAAAACCCAAATAGTACTAAAAATGGGATGCATAATAGTATTTAAAAATGGAAGATTAAATTAACTGGTTATATAAAAATGATGATAAACACAACAGAAAAGGGTTTTCTGGTTTATTTACATTTATAAATAGAAACCTCTCAACCCTTCTTTGCTTCCATTTTCTGCATCTCTTCTGGTCAGAGATTTGCAGCTAAAAAGAAAAACAAAGAGAAGTAAATCAAAAACTCCTTTCTTCTTTATTTTCTGCCTTTAATTATCATACTTGCCTTTTCTTTTCTTTTCTTTTCCTTTCAAGGTTAGTCAGCCATAAACTGAAAACAAAATTATTTTAATCACTTCTTCTTGCTTCACTTACTTTGGGTTTTTTTTTTTTTTACCTCTCCTTGATCATCAAATTCTATATATGTACTTTTCAAAGAATATAGTAAACGATATTATTGCCTTCATCATGGTTTTTCTTTTGGTTTTTTGGTTTGTTCCAGTTAGGAAGCATGGTGTACCCCAATGAATCCCTTGAAGACTCTCCCCAGAAGAAAATGGGGAGAGGAAAGATCGAGATCAAGCGGATCGAAAACACGACGAACCGCCAAGTTACCTTTTGTAAGAGGCGCAATGGTTTGCTCAAAAAGGCTTATGAGCTATCGGTTCTTTGTGATGCTGAGGTTGCTTTGATTGTCTTCTCTAGCCGTGGTCGACTCTATGAGTATGCTAACAATAGGTATGTCCTTTGATCTTAATTTTCTCAAAGTACAATGAAAATTTTGTCAATGGAACTATATATAGGAATGGATCTTTGATCAGTGGAAGTATTAATATTTATTATATAGTTTTTTATATATTTTTTGGTGAAAAGCTATAGATTGAGTTCACTAAAACTAAGATTCAGTTGTCTTTTTTTTCCCTTCTATTTTGTCTTTTTTTACTTGTATAAGCTTTAGGGCTTTATATATATTTCTGTTTATGATCTTTTTCTGAAGTTCCTAGTTTGGTGGATACATGGATCTGGTGCAATAGATGGAAATAGACAGCATTATGTTTTTGCGGAAGTAACAATTTAAAAGCATAGGTTTTGGGGATATGATATATATGTGTGTGTGCGTGTGTGTGTGTGTATATATATATGACTGTTGGACCTGTGAGAGATCAGCCTTCTGTGCTTTCTATATCCTCCATTGATGTTAAAATTTATCCTTCCTTTCCTTTCTTTCTTTTTTTTTTCTTGGGGCTGAGCCTGTCTCAGCCATGGGGCTAAAGGGCCTATATACATGAATATCTGTCATGTTCCCATTAGCTCAAAAAATCATTCTTAATGGATGTCAGTTGAAAAAGATCAAGATAGTAAAAGGAGTTTACCCAAAGGGAAACTAGGAAAAAAACACACATTTTGTCTAAATTAAGAACCGCCAATGTAAGAAAATCAAATTAGGGTTTCATTTTTTTAAAAATAAACATGGTGTTTATTTTATTTTTTTAAATTTGCTAATGGGAACATGTTAAGACTCCTTTTTACAACCAATCACAACCAAATTCAATAAGATCTAAATTAGGGTTCTTCATACACGAAATTTCCCTAAATCCCCACTTTGGGCACCACGTGAATTCCCCTCCTTTCACAGTCAAACATAACCAAATTAGGGTTTGGTTTTCTTTTTTCTTTTTCGGTTATTAACCACATAAGGCTAACAACTCTCACCAAAACCCTTTTAATTGGTAACCCTTAAATCAAGCAAAGTAATCTCCCCGCAACAACTCGCCAAATTTTTTTTACATAGTTTTAGACATACTTTTTTTTTCTCTTCCTTTCTATCACCAATTTGGGTCTTTTTTATGTACTTTTAAATCTATCTAGGGTTTATAGATTTGGGTTTTAAATTTTGGGTCTCGAATTCAATTTTTTTATTTATTTTTAAATCTATCTAGGGTTTTGATGACTCCATGACTAAGATTAGGTGTGGTGTTTTGTCTTAGTTACCAGAATCTTTTGGTCACGTCACACACGATTTTCTCAGTTTCTTCACTACTTGACAAAATGGGTTTTCTTACATTATTCCAAAACCTCAGTTTCTTTGTCTTTTTTTTTTTTTTTTTTTCATCATTGCAAACCCATTTAGCCAATGGAAATAAAGCTCAAAAACTGCTCAAAGGGTCATCATCATCATCATTTATAATGAATGACTTACTGTTGGCATTAGCTTCCCCGGTTTTCATTTGTGAAAAGATCTTTGCTTAGATATATTCGTGCAAGTTCAAATTAAGAGAGAGAAGCAACACTTAAAAAGTAAAAAAAGAAAGAAAAAGTGAGTCAGCACACAGCAGTGTTGTCTGAGAGAGACAACGTACGGCAACTGCGAACCAATGGGAGTGTTCTGAGGTTTTGGCTTCTACTGTGAAACTTGTAACTATGGCTGCTGCTGCTCCTCACAGTTTTCAGACACTGACAGAAGCTGATAAAATCACTGTTCTATATTTTTATATCAATTAAATTCTTCTCTCTTTTTTTGGCTTTTGCTTTATACTATTTGTTTATTAAATAAGGTGGGTTAATAACTAAAATAACGTACGAACTCTTTAAAGTATTATCCTCCGTGTAATGGGTTAATGACACCTGGCACAAATAAAAAACTCTGAGCCAATCATACTGCTAGAAACAGTGCTAGCATTGGCAGGGACGGCCAATCAGAGGCTCGACGAAATTAAGGTATCAGAAAGGAAATTAAAGTTGATATGGGGATGACTAACGAGGTGACTAAGGGGTCTCATCAATCAAATATGGTCCATATATATGTGAACAACACAGCTAGCCATCGCTCCATTGTAATATAAACTTTGGGGGGTTCAAGGTTTCGTATTAGATTCAGTTAACTGACACAATTGGTTGATATGACCATTTTGCTTAATAAAACAGCTACCAACTAGCATTATATATGATGATGATGATGAAGATATAATGTTTCTAAACACCATTATGCTCTAACTAATTTTTAATTAATCATAATGACATTGCTAAATGTTGGTAATATGGATCACATGCAAGCATTTCATGAATGATTTATATGTGTACTTTTTACATGAGTTATATATATATATGTATATACATTTTTCAAATAATTAACTGTGTTATTTGCCTTGATTGTTGATATAATTTGTTTTGTTTAATTAACACAATGTTTTTGCAGTGTTAAAGCAACAATTGAGAGGTATAAAAAGGCTTCTGATTCCTCCAATACTGGATCAGTTGCTGAAGTTAATGCTCAGGTATTAACTCAATCAATCTTCATTGTTTTAATTTGCATTCAATTAAGTCCTTAACCTTAACATTTCCCTGAAGAAGCTCTTAACCTTTACTATCTGGTTTTGTTCAACTCCTTGGTTTACTTAATAAAATTTCTTTGGTAATGCCATACGGATGTAAATCTCAGTTCTATCAGCAAGAAGCTGACAAACTCCGAAATCAAATCCGGAATTTACAGAATGCAAACAGGTCATTTCCCCATGGTTTTAATTCACTTCCATCATATACAATTTTATTTCAAAACCCGTTTTGTTTAACAATGCTATGTGTATATATGTTTGCAGGCATATGCTGGGAGAGTCCATAGGGGGATTGCCTATGAAAGAGCTTAAAAGCTTGGAGAGTCGTTTAGAAAAAGGAATTAGCAGAATCCGTTCCAAAAAGGTATCTGATAATAATTTATGTAATTAAAAATAGTTCCTTTAAGATTTTTAATTATTATTGCTACTGACAAAATTTCCCTTCTCCTTTAATTTATCCCCTTTAAACTCTACCAGAATGAGCTGTTGTTTGCTGAAATTGAGTATATGCAGAAAAGGGTAAGTACTTTTTCCTCTTCACATCACCATTTAATCCAAAACTGGTTAATTGCTTGCCTGAGTGTGTTATATAAGGCAATTACTTTGGTTTTTGGCCATCAGTTAAAAGGGGGGTCTCAATGGTGTTTTATTCAATTGAACCATGTAGGGATCGATCCATAGTATGTTCTTAGTGTGTATGTTTATAATTTTGTCCTTTGCTGCAGGAAATTGACTTGCATAACAATAACCAACTTCTTCGAGCCAAGGTCTGATCTCTCTTTCTTTACTTTAGTTTAACATTGTTGTTGCGGTTGAAAAAACCTTTGATTGGCAAAAACCCTTTGTTTATCATTGCTTTTGCCGTTAAAAAGTGCTGTTGGACAGCCAAAAGCCATGCTTAACGCACCATTTGTGCCATTACTGTATGCTGCAGATAGCTGAGAACGAGAGGAAACAGCAGAGCATGAATTTGATGCCCGGAGGTTCAAGTGCTAACTTCGAGGCCCTACATCCTCAGCCATATGACTCTCGGAACTACTTCCAAGTCGATGCTTTACAACCCGCCACCAATTATTATAACCCTCAGCAGCAGCAAGACCAGATAGCTCTTCAACTAGTGTAAGAATCTTTTCAGAAAAAAAAAGTCTTTGTATTACCCAATATTTTTTCATCTTAGATGAAGCTATATAACATATTCCTATGGTTTGTGTGCAGCTAATGTTGTGGGGGCGTGCATGGTTCATTGCTGCTGTTTCAGTTTTAGTGAAGAACATCTTAGCATTGTGTCAGATTAAAGCTACTATATAAGGCAGGAATATTATGTTAACTTTCCTTAAATGGAGGACCCTAGATCTGATCTTCTGCCATGTTTAAGATGCGTAGAGTGTGTAAGAATGATAAGTTTGATTTTCAGACAAGAATGTCCTCTTCCATATGCTTAGAACATGCATTAAGATTCTACAAGATTATCCCCCATGAATCATGGCATTTCCACTTACTATGAAATATATAATATACATATATCTAGGAACTGATTATAAGCTTGTTAAGGTTGATGTAAAAGGAAAAGCGGCTAAATTTACTTTTGATGTGGACTTGGAAAATTAAAATATTCATGTCTACTGCACCCCCCCCTTTTTCTAGCTTTTAGATGATGAATTAATTAAGTTAATTAGAATTATCAAAGTAGAGAATTATTATTATTTTAATGAATTAAGAACCAATGATATGCGGTGCTGATGTAAAATTAAAATAATTTAAAGTATTTTGTTTAAATATTAACTCGACCTGAGTAGAATTAATCTATGATGTAACACGAATTAAAAGAAAAAATTAATTAATAAAATGATAAATTAAATATATCCCTCAAGTAAATAACAAGTTTAGGGATAAATAATAAATTAATAAAGATACTACTCTATCATTTCTCTCTTATAAACTCGTCCTCGAGTTAGCTTTATCCTCTAGACATGTCTTTGAATATCTTTGAATGTCGAGCATTTTGAAAAAGTGGTTTTTCCATTGATATATGCATCGTCTCAATGATGTTCTCCTTTCGACCATTATCAACTACCAAGTTGTAAATGTTACCAGATGGTGCAACTAGTTTGGAAATGTTGTTGGCCTTGGGTTGTATCTTCATCCTTCAATCTTAATATCTTTCGTATTGCCAAAATGTGTCCATCTACTGAATCTTTTCTATTGCTGTCACCATCATGTTTGCATATTATTTCATTTCCTTCCTCAAATTCTTCTTTGTAATCACCATGTTCTATAACGTTAATTTCCTTTCTTCTTGGATAATCATTAGCGCAATGTCCAGGTAGATTACACCGACAACATTTTTTTGGAATTGACTTAGTATATGGGTTCTTAGATGGTTGTGACTGTGTTTGTCTCAATCCCTTCCGCTAACTTCTTTCTCGTTGCTTTGTCATAATTGGATTTTTATGTTTGAATTTGCAAGTTTTCAGTCTATTATTATTCTCTAAAGTTGCTAGTGCAAACTGATAGCAATTCTTCTTAGTCCAACCACCTTCTTCCATTGAATCATTCTCTTCGCCTTTAACTCCATATTACGTGCTTCGGTGATGTTTTACAACATTTTCACACCAATCTTGTCCTAGATTAATGTAAGTCCTAATCCATTTAGGTATTTGGCTACCATTTGGCTATCGGAATCCATCAAGTTGTTGCGTTCAGCAAGCCTCATTAACTTTGTGGCGTAGTCGTGCATAGGCAAAAATCGACCTTGAGGAATTGTTTCATTTTGTACCATGTTCGTATTTGACCCTTTCCCTCACGCTGTATTGTGTCTTGTAAACATTCCAACCAGGATGAGGCTCCTTCCTTTAATCTGTATACTACGAATCTTACCCTTCACTCCTTAGGATTCTCCGTATGGTTGAAAATTCTATCTACCTCTACAAGCTAATCCATAAAACCCTAAACATTCAAATTACCATCAAAGTGAGAAAGAACTATCTTTAGACAGAATTCATCATCTCATGCATATTGTTAAGCAGGTTAGTGTTGTTGTGTTAGATATTATTATGAGATATTATTGTTTAGGAATATCTAAATATGTATGCTCTTGAGGTTTATCAATAAGATTGAAAGGAATTACCCTATTTTTGTCATGGTATCAAGAGCCTAGGTTTCCTTGTATTTATTTTTTTTTCTCCAAGTAGTTTGCTTATTATCTTTTGTTTTGCCCGACGGTGCAGCAATGTCAACCTTCGGGCTGGTTATCATCCACCTTTTAACACAATTTTTTTTATCGTTCTCAATGGTTGGTGATGGTTCTACTTCTCCACCACCACCACAAGTCAATCGATGGACATGGTGATGACTTTAAAAGAACGAGTGGTTAATCTCGAGGAGCCCATGAGGGACGTGAGAGAGACGCTCGAAGAGGTCGAAGGGTGCATCGATGAGTTTGATTCAATGAAGGATCAACTTAAGGACTTTTGTATTGAAGTCTCACGATACCAATGTGGAAAAGATGCAAGGGGCACTCAATTTCACTAGAAATAAGCTGATAGAGAAGAACGATACTTTCGAGGCCATAGTCAATCTGTGTTGCATATTGCAATTAAAGTGGATTGTCACTTTGTTTGAGATGCAATAGTCAATTTACTTTACATATTGCAATTGAGGTGGATTGTCACTTTGTTCGTGATCCAATCCAAGATGGGTTGATTGCATCTTCTTATGTTCTGACATATCCGTTTAGTTGGTTGACATTTTCACAAAGGCACTTGGTGAACCGCAATTCGATTGCCTCTCAACAAGTTGGGCATTTATGATTTGCATGCTCCAACTTGAGGGGGGTGTTAGGTCATTTGTTTAGGACAAATTAATTACTATCTGTTAGTAATTGACTTTTTCATTAAGGAAGATGTAATAGTTACTATGAGATAAAATATGATTATATTAGAAATCACTTATTAAGTTGCTTTTGTAATAGTATATAATAAGGGAGATTTTAATCATGTTACATAGAAATGCAAGGCAACCAACACCCTAACCGAAACTAGAAAAAATCGACGATTGAGCGAAAAGTCACCATGTATGGTGACTGACGTAGGTGAGGTTGGTAGAATCTCCCAAAAGATTGCATGGTGCCCCACAATTGCGTTGGGTAGTTGTGAGGATGAGACATGTAGGTGGTCAGGGCATTGCACCTAGCCAATTGACAAGGGACGACCTAAACCAGGGCATTGAGACTTGGTTGGTGAGGTCGCGCCAAGGGCCATGGCATTGCGCCCCAACCTGATACGAATGAGCGGATGAAAGTGGAAGCGGATCATAAAGTTTGTTTAAGTCACGAATTTAACTTAGGGCTCTAGACGTTTAGAAAGAAATTTAGATTTTGACACAACCTAAAACACAATCAAGTCCTAGTTAAATAAAAGAAATAAATAACTAAGATAAATAAATAGAAAAATAAATCAAAGATTGGAACAATAAAGAAGAAAATAAAAAAGATAGAACGTGATATGTAGAAGTTCTAAGAAGCCTTGCAAACATAGAAAAATCTACCATCTCTTTTAAACGGCTCTAATTTCCGCTCCAAAATAGAAAACTTGGCAAAAAAAACTTGGCAAAAAAAAGTATGAAGATAATCAGGGGCGAAGCTAGAACAAATTTTTAGGAGGGGCCGAATGAAATTTTAATTTTTTATAGTCTATATATTTATAATTTTTAAAGGATTAAATAGAATTTTTATAATTTTAGGAGGGCCAAAGTATAATTTTACCTTTACTAATTTAAAATTTTAAGAAAAATTCAAGGGCCTAAACATAAATTTTCCAATTTAGGGGCTGTATTCGCCTCTGAAGATAATTCTTGCAATTTGAAAAAATTGTTAAAACTCTTCTAAAAAAACTCAAAATAAATTATTGAAAAGAAAAACTTAAAGAGAATTTATTAACTCAAAAGAAAAGTTGAATAATAATGAATTGATCCTATATATAGGTTAGCTAAATAAATCTAAATAAAACTCTTAAATATACTAAAATTTTAATTAGTCTAAATAATAAATAGTTTTAAACTAAACTTTCTTATTAACATAAAACTCCTAAATAATTTAAACTACTTAATAATTATTAAAAATTTAGAATAATAAAATAATAAAATAATAAGAATTGATAAATATAATATTGGACTCATATATAATAATTAAGCCAAAAATCCGAACTCAATATGATTTAAACTTGAATTAAAAGCTATCAACTCGTAATTCCCATCATAATCCTGTCCAAAAATTTTGCTCGCGCGGTCTTCACTAAAATGGTCATAACTTGAGCTCCCGAACTCAAATTCGAGTGATTCAAAATGTATTTCGAAGCTAAGAGATAGATCTTCGAATGATATAAGACATCTCAACCCATAAATGTCTGGATCCCATCAAAAAAAGTCATCGCAAGTCTGTTGATTTCCCAAACTTGAAAATTGGCAGCTTTGATGAATGAAATTTAAAAAATTTCACCCTATCTGTGCATGTATCACAACCTGACAATAATAGTCGAGCAAAATTGGTAGTAGGCAAGGGGTGTCATGCCCCAAATTGGTTGGTTGGGCAACAGTAGCGCGCAAGGGGTTGCACAAACAAGCCACGACCGGTGTTGGTTGGAAACAGTGTGAACGACTGTTGGCAAACATCTACAACAAGTTGATTGATGGCAGTGGTAACGATGGCTGGTGGAAGTGGTGGTCAACGATGATAGTTGTTTTAGTTTTCAAGTTCGTGTTTTTTGTTTCGAGTTTAGTTTTGGCACACAAGTTCTTTTAGCAGAACCCAAGATATTCAACTTTTACCTAGAAGACCTAAAGAATGCTTTGGAAATAATATTGTAATTTTAATTATTTTATTTTTCTTAGGATGAAACCATGGAAACTTTTGATTGGTCAGAGTTGGTTTAATTTTCAATTTTATGATATGTTAGTATTATAAAAGAATGGGAGTGACTAGTAAAAAACCACCTACATGCATATATGATATAAGCATGCTATATAGTTTAGAAAAAGAATGTCACTTTTACTTGTTATAAGCATGTTTAATCATTCATGATTGAAATTGGTTAAAACCTTGCATTTTTTTAAATATTAAGTGGGAGAAAGTCCATAATCAAGACCCACAACCTCCAACGATGTTTTCTATAGGATAGCATAATAATACTTCGAGTCAATTTCACCTTGACCGCAACTTGCAATAAGTATTATTATGACAGTTCATTAGGGAGACTTCCTGTAAAAATGACAACTAGTCATATATGTTACTCATTGAGATTGTCTCACGAGGACTCATAAAAGAGTATATATCTATAATGGTTGTTGAGTTGACGATTAGGCATTCACAATTATTTTAGTTAAGTAACTTCCCACGAAGCTTTTCTTAAGTTAAATTAATAGCCAAATGTGAAACGATGATATATATATATATATATATATATATGTGTGTGAATAACTAATGAATCAAATTCACGTATTAATCGGATAAAAGTTCATATTCTTACTAGTTGTTTACCATTAGTGGACGATATTAGAAATTGAGTAATTTCTATGGGGGTACTGCTTGAATTCTTGTTGATTCATATTTGACGATTTTGATTTGTTGTAATGTTATTGGATTGTAAGTTTACATGATGTCATTGGTTTTTTATATTAGGATTGGGATTTGATGAAGTGTGGTGATTCATTTAAGTACGAGCATAACTTTTAAGGTGTTAGAAGATGGTTACGACTTAAGTTCTGATATATTATTATTGACCCTTTTTGAAAGGGTTTCTTTATGTTGTATTTGTTAAATGAGATGTTTTTTTGGGAGCTAATCGTTTAGAAATTTTTCTTTTAAAAAAAAGCAATTCAATTCAATAAGTGAAAGAATTATCGTTGCAACAATTTACAAAACATGTCAAAATATCTAAAAATACGAACTCAGAAAATTTGGTATTTTGATAAAAATCATAATAGATGCTTAGATAATATGATTTTGGTATAGTAAAAATTCGAATAATGTTTTATAAAAATTGTGATATATACTAAAATATCTAAAATTATGCCTTTAAAGTGATAAAAGCCATGGTTTTGATATTCTCTTAAAAATTTTGGTATTCACATATAAGGCATTAAATAAATTATCTAAATTTTTTTTTTTAGAGCTCAGGCTGCAACTACCGGTCTCAACCATAGAAGTGATGATTCCCAACTTTATCCTCTCTTTTTTATTCTCTTCATCTTTAAAATATAATTCACAGGTTAGATTATTAAAATACTGATAATTTTTTTTTTTTATAAAAAATACAGCCTTCAAAAAACCCAAATAGTACTAAAAATAGGATACATGTATGTGAAAATGGAAGATTAAATTAACTGGTTATATAAAAATGATGATAAACAGAGCAGAAAAAGGTTTTCTGGTTTATTTACATTTATAAATAGAAACTCTCGACCCTTCTTTGCTTCCATCTTCTGCATCTCTTCTGGTCAGAGATTTGCAGCTAAAATGAAAAACAAAGAGAAGTAAATAAAAAACCCTTCTCTTTCTTTTTCTGCCTTTAATTATCATACTTGCCTTTTTCTTTTCTTTTCCTTTCAAGGTTAGTTAGCCATAAACTGAAAACATAATCCTTTTAATCACTTGTTCTTGCTTCACTTACTTTGGGTTTTTTTTTTTTCATTGGCTATTTTAGCTCTCCTTTGGTCATCAGATTCTATATATGTGCTTTTCAAAGAAGATAGTAAATGGTACTATTGCTTTCATCATGGTTTATTTTTTTCAGTTAGGAAGCATGGTGTACCCCAATGAATCCCTTGAAGACTCTCCCCAGAAGAAAATGGGGAGAGGAAAGATCGAGATCAAGCGGATCGAAAACACGACGAACCGCCAAGTTACCTTTTGTAAGAGGCGCAATGGTTTGCTCAAAAAGGCTTATGAGCTATCGGTTCTTTGTGATGCTGAGGTTGCTTTGATTGTCTTCTCCAACCGTGGTCGACTCTATGAGTATGCCAACAATAGGTATGTCCTTTGATCTTAATATTCTCAAAGTACAATGAAAATTTTGTCAATGGAACTATATATAGGAATGGATCTTTGATCAGTGGAAGTATTAATACTTATTATATATTTTTTGGTGAAAAGCTATAGATTGAGTTCACTAAAACTAAGATTTACTTGTTTTTTCTTTTTCCTTCTATTTTGTCTTTTTTTATCTGTACAAGCTTTAGGGCTTTATATATATATATAATTCTTTTTTTTTTTTTTTCTGTTTATGATCTTTTTCTTAAGTTCCTAGTTTGATGGATACATAGATCTGGTGCAAGAGATGGAAATAGACAGCATTATGTTTTTTTGGAAGTAACAAATTAAAACTATAGGTTTTGGAGATATGATATGATATACCCTCCATTGATGTTAAAAATTGTGCTTGATTTCCCCCTTTTTTTTGGGGGGGAGGGGGGGGGGGGGGAAGAGCCTGTCTCAGCCATGGGACTAAAGGGCGTATATAAATATCTGTCATGTTCCCATTAGCTCAAAATTCATACTTAATGGATGTCAATTGAAAAAGATCAAGATAGCAAAGGGGGTTTGCCCAAAAGGAAACTAAAAAAAATACACAATTTGTCTAAATTAAGAACCTCCAATGTAAGAAAATCAAATTAGGGTTTCAATTTTAGAAAACCCCAAGTTCTTTTTTGAAAAATTTTCTGTCATTGGGAACATGTGAACACTCCTTTTTACATCCAATCACAACCAAATTCAATGAGATCTAAATTAGGGTTCTTCATACACGAAAAGTTCCCTAAATCCCCACTTTGGGCACCATGTGAATTCTCCTCCTTTCACAATCAAACATAATCAAATTAGGGTTTTGTTTTCCCTTTTTTCTTTTTTTGGTTATTTTTTTCTCGGAAATAAAATATATATTAATAAGATAAAAAGGCAATAACTAAGATCATATACAACAACAACAAAAATCACCAAAAACAATAATAAAAGATACCATTCTCTTGGCTCTTGAAACACCTGGAGACTCATCTTACAAGAATTGTGGTAACACCTCTAAAAAGATTCCAAGGCTGAATTCATACACCATGAAATAGTGAAGCTCAATTTCAAAGCTTTAAGCACAATAAAAGAACAAATTTCAGCAACACTTTATGACACCAGATCAGCAATGTTACCCACATGAATATCCCACTTTGTCTCTCATTAAAAACGGAAGAAAGAAATCAAAATTCATCCTTGAAGCATAGTCTCCAAAACTATAAATCAATGTTTGCATCCTAGGAGAACCACATCAAATTTGTTTGATTTCATGCCCATTAGCCTTCAAACCCCAAAATTTACCCAATTCCCAACCCTCTTTCGCTTCTTTTTAAATTACTAATTTCCTCTCCCTTTGTTATTGGCCCTCATATTTGTAAGGCTCCATTCCTCTAATTCCTACTAAGACTTCACTTTTCTCGACTTTTGTCACCCAAATATTGCCCTACATGTCTTCCTTCTCTCATTGTCTCACCTTCAGATTTCGACATATTAAGATTCTTTTTCGGTTATTGACCACACAAGGCTAACAACTCTCCCCAAAACCCTTTTAATTGGTGACCCTTAAATCAAGCAAAGTGATATAACTCACCAACGATTTACATAGTTTTAGACATACTATTTTTTCCTTCCTGTCTATCATCAATTTGGGTCTTCTTTTATGTACTTAATCTATCTAGGGTTTATAGATTTGGGTAAAAAGAATATATGGTTTTGATGATTTCACGACTAATATTAGGTTGGCGTTTCGTCTTAGTTATGGAATCTATTGGTCACACGTCACACACGATTTTTTCAGTTTCTTAACTAGTGGGTTTTCTTACATTATTCCAAAACTGAGTTTCTTTGTCTTTTAAATTTTCTTTCTTTTCATCATTGCAAATCCATTTAGCCGATGAAAATAAAGCTCAAAAACTGCTCAAAGGGTCATCATCATCATTTATAATGAATGACTCACTGTTGGCATTAGCTTCCCCGGTTTGCATTTGTGAAAGATTTTTGCTTAGATATATTGGTCCAAGTGGATATTAAGAGAGAATCAACACTTCAAAGTAAAAAAGAAAACGTGAGTCAGCACACAGCAGTGTTGTCTGAGAGAGACAACGTACGGCAACTGCGAGCCAATGGGAGTGTTCTGAGATTTTGGCTTCTACTGTGAAACTTGTAACCATGGCTGCTGCTCCTCACAGTTTTCAGACACTGACAGAAGCTGATAAAATCACTGTTCTATTATATTACCTTATAATTAAACTCTTCTCTCTCTCTCTCTCTCTCTCTCTCTCTCTCTCTTTCTTGGCTTTTGCTTTACTTTACCTCTTTTAAATTATTATTATATTTTTTACACTATTTGTTTATTAAATAAGGTGGGTTAATAACTAAAATAACGTACGAACTTCAGAAGTATTATCCTTCGTGTAATGGGTTAATGGCACCTGGTACAAATAAAAAACTCTGAGCCAATCATACTGCTAGAATCAGTGCCAGCATAGGTAGGGATAGCCAATCACTGGCTCGACGAAATTAAGGTATCAGAAAGGAGATTAAAGTTGATTTGGGAGATGACTAACGAGGTGACTAGGGTGGGTCTCATCAATCAAATATATATGTGAACAGCACAGATAGCCATTGCTCCATTGTAATTGAAAATTTTGGGGGTTCAAGGTTTCGTATTAGATTCAGTTAACTGACAAAATTGGTTGATTTGACCATTTTGCTTAATAAAATAGCTACCTACTAGCATTACATTTACATGTGATCACGATGATAATGACGACATAATATAATTTTGAATTAATCATAATGACATTGCTAAAGGTTGGTAATATGGATCACATGCAAGCATTTCATGAATGATAATGATTTATATGTGTACTTTTGCATGAGTTATATATATTTATGTATATACATTTTTCAAATATTTAACACAATGTTTTTGCAGTGTTAAAGCAACAATTGAGAAGTACAAAAAGGCTTCTGATTCCTCCAATACTGGGTCAGTTGCTGAAGTTAATGCTCAGGTATTAACTCACTTAATCTTCATTGTTTTCTTTTAGCAAGTCCCTTTAATTTCAATTTGCATTCAAATAAGTCCTTAATTTTAACATTTCTCTAGAGAAGCTGTGAACCTTTAATATAAATAGTTCTTTCCTTGACTAGCTTTTTACTACCTGGTTTTGTTAACTCCTTGGTTTACTTAATAAAATTTCTTTGGTAATGCCATGCCGATGTAAATCTCAGTTCTATCAGCAAGAAGCTGACAAACTCCGAAATCAAATCCGGAATTTGCAGAATACAAACAGGTTACTTCCCCATGGTTTTAATTCATTTTCATCATATATAATTTTTTTTCAGAACCCTTGTTGTTTGACAGTGCTATATGCATATATATATATGTTTGCAGGCACATGCTGGGGGAGTCCGTAGGGGGATTGCCTATGAAAGAGCTTAAGAGCTTGGAGAGTCGTTTAGAAAAAGGAATTAGCAGAATCCGTTCCAAAAAGGTATCTCATAATAATTTATGTAATTAAAAACAGTCCCTTTAAGATGATTATTAATTATTATTATTGCTACTGACAAAATTTTCCTTCTCCTTTAATTTATTCCCCTCTAAACTCTACCAGAATGAGCTGTTGTTTGCTGAAATAGAGTATATGCAGAAAAAGGTAAGTATTTTTTTCCGTTCTTGTTGCTCTTCACATCGCTATTTAATCCAAAACTAATATTTTGTATATTTTCACAATTCCTAGCTGCTGCTAGTTTTCACTCTTACGCCTAATATTTCTTATGCTTCTCAACACTCAATATCTATTTCTCACTTATACTTCTTTTTTCTTTGCTCACTTATACACACTACACATCTAAACGTGTATGTATATAGGCTATATAAACCGACTTAGAGGCTTAACCTTGCTGCCATACTTTCAGCAAGCTACCATCTTGCTTAGGTTCTTGCCATTTTGTTTCTATCCATGCATTGTCAATTTAAAACCATTTATAACTTTCCACCTAGCAAGCCAACTTATCAACTTATCTCTATGATTAGCCGACCTTGAAGTGGATTTGACTTTTAACACTTCCCCTGATCAAATCCAGCTTTTTCATTATATGTTTTTCTTTTAAGTTTGTGGAATATGTTTGTCTTCAGTGAATTTGTAAAAATATCTGTTAATTAATCTTTCGTCTTGCAATTGACTAGCTGAACGTTTTTATTCTTCACCTTTTCCCAAATATAATGTTATTTTATATTAATATGCTTGTTTCGCTATAAAACACTAGATTCTTTGTAAGAGATGATGTAGATTTGTTGTTAACATAAATTGTAATTGGATCTTTTTGTGTAAGAGATAATTCATTCAAAATATTCTTTTACCAAATTGTTTGACAAGCAGCTATATATTCTACTTCAAATGTTGAGAGTAATATTGTATGTTTTTTCTTTGATGACCATGAAAATGTTGCAAAGTTAATATGGAATAAATATCTAAACGTGCTTTTGCGATCATCCAAGTCTCTACCATAATCACTATCTGAATAACCAATTAATTTGAATTTTGTGAGTATAAAATAAACCTTGATCTATCATACATTTGACATATCTCAAAATTCTTTTTGCTACAGTTAAGTTGTCTTGTTTTGGCTTTTAAATAACGTTGGATTTACTTACTCTCTCGTTGAATCAACACTTAATTTCATGTCTGATTCTAATGGCGTGGCTATTGCCTTGTAATCTTTCATTTTAACTTGCTTAAAATTTGTTCCGCTTATTCCTTTGAAGACATAAATGTTTCATCTTTCATTTATTTTACCTCAATTTCAAGAAAGTCTAACATCTCACTAATGTCTATCATTTCAAATTCTTTAGTCATAATTTTCTTAAAATCATTAAACATACCTGGATTGTTTCCTTTGAAGATCACACCATTCATGTATAAACACACTTTGATGATATCATTATCTCCATTTTTCTTCGTATATAAGGAATGCTTATACAAACATTTTGTAAACCCATTCTTATGAAAGTACTTGTATATTCATTTGTTCCGTACTCTTGAAACTTGTTTCAGTCTATATAAAGCTTTCTTCGAGCGGTAGACTTTGTCTTCTAGTCCTTGTTTGCTATATCCAGGTGATTGCTCAATGTAAACTTCTTTTTCTACATAACCATTAAGGAAAGTTGACCCCACATTCATTTGATAAATCTTCCATTTGTTGTATGCTGCAATTGTTGTGAGAAGACTTATGGTGTCGGTTCTTGCTATTGGAGCAAATACTTTATCATAATCCACTCCATGTTTTTGCTTATAGCCTTTGACAACCAGTCTTGTCTTGTACTTCTCCTACTTTTTCTTTATTACTTTTATCTTGTACACTCATTTGACTCCAATTAAACTGTGTTCTTCTGGCAAATTTGTTAACTCCTGCCTATTATTTCTTCTTATTGCTACAATTTCTTTATCCATTACCTTCTTTCACTTTGACACCTTCAATTATTTCTTCGTATGTTATTGGATCACATTTTTTCATTAAACAGAATAATGATTAATTAAGAGTCGTCTTTATAGGTTCTATAGCATTGTAGATGTCGTGTAGACTACACATTCTCTTATGTGATTCCTCTAAACTGCTACTACGATTTGGTGATGACAGTGTAGATGTAAGAGTTATTGTAGTAGGACATGCGGGACGACTTTGATCATCACTTTGGTCATCTTGATTGATGAAGTCATCATCTTTATTATCATTGAAAAGTAATGCTTCAATTTTCTTTTCTTCGTCACTCCATCTCTAGTAATCTGTTTCACCAAACTTAACATTTCTTGAGATAATGACTTATTTTGGTGAGAGGATTGTATAGTTTATAGGCCTTACTTTTTTTCATAGTCAATGCGGATGCACTTAACTCTTTGTCAATTTAAGCTTCCTTCTTGTCTGATCAAGTACGTGAGCATATGCAATGCATTCAGAAACCTTGAAATGCCCATATCTGGGGTTTTGATGAATCCAAGCTTCATTCGACGTTTTGTATTTCACACTCTTTGTTGGACATCGATTCAACAAATAAACAACACATTGAACAACTTCAACTTAGAAAGTTTTTGATATTTGTTTACCTTTCACCATACTTCTTGCCATATCAAGAATAGTGTGGTTCTTTCTTTCAACAACTTTATTTTGTTGTAACGTGTATGCAGTTGTCAATTGGTGAATGATTCCATGCTCCTTGCAAAAGCTTTCAAACAATTTTGAGGTATATCTGCATCTTCTATCAGATATGAATATCTTTAGATAATGTCCACTCCTTTGTTTTACTGTAGCTTTGAATTCCATGAATTTATCAAGTGTTTCTGATTTTGTTTTAAGAAAATATATACAACTTTTTCTACTAAAGTTATCAATAAAGGTAATATAGTACTTGTTTTCGCCAAGTATTGGTATATCAAAAGGACCTGCGATATTAGTGTGTACAATCTCCAATGGTCTCCTGACTCTTTGGGATTTTTTAAGTTCAAAAATTTGTTTATGTTATATCCCTTTAATGCAAGCTTCACACAATTGATCAAGAGGATTAATTTATGGTAATCTATTTGTCATCTTTGCTTTTGACAATAGCTTCAAGTTAAAAAAGCCAAGATGCACGAACTTTAAATGTCACATCCATGAATCATCTTTGATTGCAATCTTCATACGCTTCACTTCTCTTGATTCAATGTCAATAGTGAACAATCAATTCCACATCATATCAATTAGTGCAATTAATTCTCCACTATTATTTTTTAGGGCACGTAAGTGATTTTTCATTTGCACTTCATGTCCTTTTTTTGAAAGTTGGCCAAGGCTAATAATGTTGCTTTTCAAAGTTGGTACATAATAAACATTTGATATGTACTTCTCTCCATTCTTTTGAGTAATTGTGACTTTGTCTTTACTTTTGATTGCGGCGTGTGATTCATCTCCAAAAGTTACTTATCCATGAATAGTCTCATCCAACTCTAAGGATAGGTCTTTTAGGCCACACATGTGATTGTTGGCACAATTATCAATATATCAAATATTTTTCTTTGATTTTTCATGTTCTTTTGTGTAATTGTAACTAAATATTTGTTGCTCTTCACTTGTTTGTCCTCTACCATATGATTGAGTGCCACATCCACGTGTTCCTCACCCACCTCTATTTCCATCTTTGTATCCTCCAGGATATCCTCCACAATTGCAAGTCTAGAGCTACTACTAGCCCCACCTTCACTAACAAATAACTTGTTTTACAATACTTGCTCCAAATTTCCAATACCATCATTGTGCTTCATTTTTTGCACATGGGTTTGGGTTCCACAAGTTCATTGATAGATATTTGTGACAAATCTTTTGATTCTTTGATGACAATAACCATGTAATCAAATTTGCGTGTCAATGATTGCAATTTTTTTTTCATTACTCTAACATCATTGAAAGTTTCTCTTTTTCTTTTCTTTTCATTTTACTCACAACCATTTTCACTCGAGTGACATAGTCATCAATACTTTTCAAGTTTTTCATTTTCAACATCTCAAATTCAACTTTCCTTTACGACTTCTTGAAAGGATTTTTGCAAAATGCTGCAAGCTTCCTTTTATGTCTTCGCATCTAAAATTTTTTCAAATGTCGATTCATCAACTCCTTAAAAAAAAAGAACAATGCTTTCTTGTCCTTTTTACGAGCTTGCTTCAATGCTCTTTTCTCTTCATTTGTCAAAGCTGATTTGGCAGCTGCATTTTTGTCAATATCCCAACAATCTTGAAAGTCGAGCTAATACTTTATTAAAATGCTACAATTACCATAATTTGTCTTTGTTAATTTTGAGATTTACGGTTGAATCATGTTCGTCATCATGTCGTGGTCACAAACCTAGCTTGAATACCGCTTGTTAAAAATATAATGTAGACTTAAACCAAACTAATTTTATTACTCAAGAAAAATAACAAAATAACACATATATATTTTGTAGTTTCACAATTGCTGTTAGTATTCACTCTCACGCCTAGTATTTCTTATGCTTCTCAACACCCAATCTCCTTTTCTCACCATATTTCTTTTTGCTTTGCTCACTTATACACACTACACATCTAAACGTGTATATATATAGGCTATATAAACCGACTTAGAGGCTTAACCTTGTTGCCATACTTATCCTATAATTATTATTATCATTATTTATTTATGTTTTCAATCCTTGAAGGAACTTTCAGCAAGCTACCACCTTGCTTATGTTCTTGCCACATTGTTTCTATCCATGCATTGTTAGCTTAAAGCCATTATAACTTATCACCTTGCAAGCCAACTCATCAACTTGTCTCCATGTTTAGCTGACCTTGAAGCCGGTTTGACTTCTAACAATAACTGCTTGCCTGAGTGTGTTATATAAGGCAATTACTTTGGTCTTTGGCCATCAATTAAAAGGGTTCTCAATGGTGGTATATATGATTGAACCATGTAGGGACCGATCCATACTATGTTATTAGTGTGTATGTTTATAAATTTTATCCATTGCTGCAGGAAATTGACTTGCATAACAATAACCAACTTCTTCGAGCCAAGGTCTGATCTCTCTTCTTTCTTTGCGCTAATTTAGCATTGTTGTCGCGGTTGAAAAAGAACCTATATTTCGCTCGTCCATTTACTGTATGTTGCAGATAGCTGAAAACGAGAGGAAGCAGCAGAGCATGAATTTGATGCCCGGAGGTTCAAGTGATAACTTCGAGGCCATACATTCTCGGCCATATGACTCTCGGAACTACTTCCAAGTTGATGCCTTACAACCCGCCGCCAATTATTACAACCCTCAGCAGCAGCAAGACCAGATAGTTCTTCAACTAGTGTAAGGATCTTTGCAGAAAAAGAAATGTATATGTATTGCCCAATATATTTTCATCTTAGATGAAGCTATATAACAAGTTGTTTCCTATGGTCTGTGCAGCTAATGTTGTGGAGGTGTGCATGGTTCATTGCTGCTGTTTCAGTTTTAGAGAAGAACATCTTAGTATTATGTCAGATGAAAGCTACTATATAAGGCAGGAATATTTATATTAACTTTCCTTAAATGGAGGACCCTAGAGGCTAGAACTCATCTTCTGCCATGTTTAAGATGTGTAGAGTGTGTAAGACTGATAAGTTTGATTTTCAGACAAGAATGCCCCCTTCCATATGCTTAGAACATGCATTAAGATTCTACAAATTAAGATCATATGTATATCTAGGAACTAACTAAAAGCTTGTTAAGGTTGATGTAAAAGGAAAAACTGGACTCAGAAAATTAAACTATTTATGTCTACTGCATGCACGCACAATGTGAGAACAAAGTCTGGTTAATTGAATAGAGTGGTTAGACGTGATAGAGGAAATTATAACTACTTTAATGGTAAATTGAGGATTATAAATTTGTAGGGGAGGAAATGAAAGTTGGAGAGCAAATGAACAGCAAGTATCAGCTAAACAACATGTTTTCACTCCCTTTTTATCTAATTTTTTTATCTATACTATTTAAGTGTATGATTAAATTGATATCGAGATCATTATTTTATACTATTATAGAATATTTATATATTTTCATACTTTTATGTAAAAATTAAAATTTTATCATCTAATCAAAACTTTATTATTGTCTTATATGACAATTTTTTATATAAAATTTATAATTAGATTTTTAATTTTGAAATTTTTTTTATCATGATAATTTTTTTAGGTGTTATATAGAAAAATGATAATATCATAATAAATAATTGAAGTACATTTATTATTCTTAATCTAATGTGCTTACCTATTAATTTCTTTTTACTCGCGATTTAAACTATTTTTCTCATTGAAATTTCGTACATATTGTATATATGTTGCAATTAATAGTTTCAAACTATACATTTTATTATTTATTATATATTATTTTTAAACGCATATATATATTTTAAATATATTTTTTAACACCCTTTATCTTATCTGTTTTGAGAAAATCTAGTACTACCGTAGGAGGGAGATCAAAAATATGTAAATCTTCTTTTTTAACCAAAGCTAGTTTGGCTAAACCATCTCCAACTTGATTACGCTCTACAGGGATGTAGCACAAGATTCATTGTTCTTCTTGTGACAGAATATTTTGAATTCATCTAATCAAGGCCGAATTCGAAGTGGTGGAGATGCTTTCTTGAATTGCTTTAACAACCTCCAAGCTTTCAGAAAGAATTATAATCTTGTCATGACCTCGACGTTGGTTAAACTTGAGCCCCTCCAAAGTGCCTAAAATACATCTTTTTTTCATCAAATATATATTGTTATGGTGCTAAATACTTTTGTTAATACATAGAGTAAAGAGCAATTTAATTCTTAATTGAAGGAAGTTAATTTTTATAGTGTTTGAAATTGAACAAATAAAAACAATTGAAGAATTGTTCGGTCTTTGAAGTAGAGCTATAGGGTATTTTTGATAGGTTGAATCTTTTACAAGATCGAGGATTGAACAGATTATCGATTCATACGGATAGCCTTGAGGTGGTTCTTGTTTTGCAAAGGAGTTTTACAACTAGTTCGAGTTCAGCATGGGTTAGGCAGATCCAATAGAAGCTGCGAAATTTTGAGCATTGGGAGATCAGACATGTTTCGAGAAAAGCTAACTCAGTCGTAGATCGAATTGCCAAGATGGTGTCTGTGGACATGGAGGGAATTAATGTTTTGGCATCTGCTCCTACTTATCTTTTAGTATTCCTTGAAAGTGACAAAGTTAATGGTGCTTTTGATTGTATTAACATAGCATAACTACTTAAGCTTTGTTTTCTTTTTCACCAAAAAAAAAAATAATAGAAATATGATTGTGTCTTAATTCGATTGATATGAGCATTATTGTCAATGTAGAAGAACGTGGGTTCAAGTGCACTGAAATGGATTATCCTCCTATTTATGAGTTGGAGAGGGGCTATGGATAGTTTCAAGCATTGTGTCAAAAAGAGCAGATATAATCAGAACCTATTATAAGATTATTAAAAATCCAAAATTAAAAAATATAAGAATATATAATAATTTAAAACTTAAATAATAAAAGAATTTACGTAAATACCAACAAATTAGTAGAAAAAGTGAATGAATTTCTTCTCGAAATATTTAGATCAAGTTTGAGTCTTAGATTTATTACTCTTTTGAGAACTTTACTTAAATATTATTATCCGGTTTGAATAAAATAGCCTAAGATGTAAAGGGACACAATTGATTATACCAAAATAAATAAAATTTTATTTTTTAATTTAAAAAAGGTTCATTATTATTTTTTAATACTTTATGATTCTTTTCCAAAATTTCATAAATATTTATTAATTTCTTCAATTGTTAGAACTATGTCTGCCCATTAGACTTGCGGGTTGCAATGTGTTGTTGATTTGTATATGTATTTGCCCAGCTTCTAGAAATGTATGTTGGGCTTGGCCCTGTTATGTTTTATGATTTAGTTTAGTAAGAAATCAATATTTCCCTTTGTAAGAAATTTAGGGAAATTCCAAAATTAATCATCCAATTATGCATTTGATTCTATTTTGACCATCCAAATTATTAATTATATTTTCAATTGGTGTAATAACAAAATTAACCACTCAATTTTTCGAAATTAAATATTTTAGTGACTCCCTTGACTGCAGTTAACTAACTCACGAAAGTCTAACCGGGGCTTTTTAAATTGGTTTAATAACAAATGTAATCCTCCAATATTTGATCTATTTGATTCGATTTTAAAAATTTTACAAATTTCTTCATCGTTGTCTCGTATCCCTGCCGCGCACTGCTGTTTGATCTATTTAAGCGCCTTTTCCGCTTGTTTCGTGCCTTTCTTCAATCACTTCCAATTTATCATTTAGGGTCTTTACTCGCAATGAAAGAAAGTTTAAGCTCACCGTTCCTTCTTCAACATGGCGACATTGAAGACCAAGTAGCAGCAGAGCACAATGATAGCAGTATGTAATAGTTACTAGTTGACTATCAAGTGTAATAAAGCAAGGGTGGAGATTGGGAAACCAAGTTGCAGCTTTTGTCTTTGCTAAACACAAAAAAGCTCACGTTAGATTTTCATTACTAGTAGTAGTGAATTCGTTATAAGTTTTGGGGTTGGAAAAATAAAAAATAAATATTACTTATAAATTCTTTTAATTTATTTTATAATTAGTGTATTATTTCATAAAAAAATTAAAAGTGACATCACAAAAATTTTGATCTAAAAAAATTGAAAATCATCCATAAAAAATTTTTAAAAGAATTATTTTATAAAATAATTTGTTTTAAAAATAAATGAAATTTTCTCTAGTTATTAAAACCCAAAAATCTCTTCTTCTTCTTTTATTTGTTCCAACACTCATCACTTTTTTTTAAATTCTTTAATTCTCTAGAATTTTTAAAATAAGTACTTTTATGTCCACCTCCTAATTTGGTAACAACTATTCTTTTTTTTTCATGCTTTATTAATTAATCTATAGAAAATTAAGATTGTGGCTTTTTTTTTTATGATAATTAAAAATTTTTACACAAGATCTAGTTTTTTTTTTTGTTGAATGATTTTAAGATTATTGATTTTGTATGAGATTCTTAACATCATGATTGAGTAATAATTTTTAGAGGCTGATTAATGCAAATATTGAAGAAATTAGGATTGATTAGTACAAACCCTTGAATCTTGTGTTTGAAAAATTCATTATTGCATTCTCATGACGGGTTAGTATTTGGTACACTAGTAGTGTACTTTTTTTATTCCACAAGCAGCCTCAAAAAATTGTTATATCACTTTTTTTAAAAATATTTATTTTTTAAATATTTTACTTTGTGCTTATAAAACACTTATTAATCCTATAACTCTAATTGTAGAGTCTAAAAACTCATACACGAGTTTATATGACTTTTATAAACATTTTAATTTTTAAAAAAATTTGACTGCACAATCCAAAAATTTTTTAACTCTATCCCTAATTATTAAGTTAAGGACAAATAATAAAATAATGACTAAAATATTTAATTTTAAAAAGCTAAATAGTTAAATTAAAAAAAATAATAATTAAATAACCAAAATACAACCAAGGAATAGTTAAACCCAACCCATCAATCCATTAACATTATTAGTGATGATACAAAGCAAAACTTTACAACAATTACCAAAGAGAACAACATTCATCATTTGGAGCTACATATAAAAGTGCATATATATATTGCTTGCCACTTCCCTTAGAACAATGACACTTATGATTGTAAGCTGTTTACACAATTCAAAACGACACAAAAATAGAAAGAATTCTACAACGATTCAATTAATTATTATCTATAAATTCCCATCGAAAACCTCGTCGACGTCCAGTTTCAGAGCTGAGCAAGACGGCGGATATCAATGGGGTAAGCATCGGTAGGAGATTGAGCGCTGTAGGATCTCCTCCCAATTATCACATTGGCAGCCTCACCTGGATGAAATGCATCCCAAAACAAGTACTCATCCCGGTTCTGGCATGGTGTTTGGAATGGCAAGCATGTTATTTGCCCATTGTTCCTCCCCACTCCACAACATCCTGCATTTGTCACCTTAAAACCTGAAATATTATTCCATATATCAACTCATTAGTACATTATAACGTTTGGATCAGATTGTAAACGACTGATTGTATGGTTACCGTAAGCTGCAGGGTTGCTGGTAATGTCTTGGAAAATTCCATAGGCATTAATGTAGATGAATTTAGCATCAGAATTGGCGTTATTGAATTGATCGACAAGACCCCTAAGCTTGTTATTGAAAATCCGATTGGCAGCATTGATTCTCTCCACACATGTTCGACCATCTCCACTGTTTTGAGCCAATTCATTTGGACTGCAACCGATCTGACCCAAACCTATCAACACAAACTTCCTTGCCCCATAGTTGTATAATGCCTAAAAAAACCATTCATCCCATCCATTTTACAATAATCATAAAAAATTGTAAAATATAAGTATGTAAATAATTGGCTTAATTCCATTAAACGTCCTCAAACTATCATCCTAATTCCAGATTTTAAGTCATCAAAGTATTA
This sequence comes from Gossypium longicalyx, assembly GCA_025698465.1. NCBI lineage: Eukaryota > Viridiplantae > Streptophyta > Magnoliopsida > Malvales > Malvaceae > Gossypium > Gossypium longicalyx. Next base: position 92,368,700 of record CM047004.1, read on the forward strand.
ATATCAAATGAATAGCGTCCTCTCGTCAGTCTAATCATATCGTTCAATATTATTTCGAGTCTAATATGAAGTATATTTAAAACATATGGATTAAATTGTAAACATGTGTATACTTATCATATGATCAATTTGGATATCAACAAATAGTATCTAATTAGTTTGGATGTGACATTCAAATTGTTTATAATTCGATTCATTAGATATGCTCCACGTCATATTTTAGCTAATATTTAGTAGTCATATGTGAAGTTTTCGAGACCAATTTAAAATCCAGATCAAGTGGAATTAAACATAAATAATATTTACTAACCTGAAGCTGCTCAGTGTACTCTTGAATCAGAGAATTGGCATATTCTTCGGGACTATATTGTCTACTGGTTGAGTAGTAAAGGGGCATGAAATAGTTGTTAAGGTAATCGTTGCTACCCAATCCAATTGAATAAATACACTGCCTTAAGTAATTTGCTGCGCTGTCTTCATCTCCAAGCAAGTTCACCACTTGTTGAACTGTTTGTTGGTAATTTTTAACTTGCCCACTGAAACTAATCCGAGCTCCCTATAGTGAAAATCAACCAATCGTTAAACCAAGTGATTTATTGGGTTAATTATGCTCCAAGTCCCTATACATTTTTCTTTTAAAATTACACCATGATTTTTATTACCAGTTGTTGTCCAGTTTCTTCTCTGATTCCAGCAGCAGCAGATGCATAGTTAACTCCTCCCAGTATTTGTCTACCACTTGCAGTTGAGTATGGAGGGATGTAATCGTCAAACCCCAAAAGTTCAGCTATAAATTATAAAGCAAATAAAATGTGTTAAAATGACAATATATCACCACATGACCATTACTACATATAGTACTATCCAATCTGTTGTTTTCAAAGAAACAATGGTGAAAGAAAGCTCAGTTTACCTATGACATCCACCGTAGTTCGACCGTTCGAAAACCGGCCGGTCGGTCCATTAGCAAAGTCAATCCCATAAGGCAAGTAATCAGCTCTAGCCAATGAACGAAGTTCATTATTGTTCCCATTATCTACCAATGAATCTCCAAAAATGAAGTAACATGGAACTTGGGGTTCTCCTTTAACCCCAAAGAACAAACTCAAAACCAACACCAACCCTAAAACCCCATACCATTTCTCCATATTATGCTATCAAAATTATATAAAAAAGTGTGAAAAAAGATTGATGGAAATGTATGTGAAAGTCAGCTTAATGTATAGGATGAGCAATATAAATGCTAACAGGTAAGTATTTTTATAGAGGGAGTATATGCATATTGATTTTTTAAGCTTTTACAGGTGAAGAAGTAGGTTAGAACATTAATTGTACGCGGGGACTCTGTGGAAGTCTGTATTTCTGATGCAATGAGTTAAGTTTCGATACTAATACATTTATATATGATTGCGGACGACGAGAATTTTTTATGGTGATGATGAATTATGATAAATATTAAAATGTAAAAAAAATAGAATATTGATTATAATATATTGCATTAAGATCATCAAGTGCTGGCCTTGAACTTAGATCAGCTCTACATTTCTGTAAACGGCTTAGATTTTACTCAAAACTGAATAGAAGTTGGCTTGTCGGTCCACAGTCAACTTGTGTATGTACTGTCTTTTATTACTTTTAAGTCTTAAATATTGATTTAGCCTAAATAAATAAAAGGTAAACTGCATTCAAAGTCACAAAACTATTAGTAAATTTATATTTTGGTCATTGAACTATTTAAAATTTTCATTTAAGTCATTGAGTTATTAAGTTTATTATTATTATTATTATTTAAAGTCTAGCTAGTGAGCTCCAATTGACGTTTCGATGACCGGTACGGTGATCAATGCACATCAATGAGTAGAAGAACATACCTTAGATATAAGTTAATTTGACGATTAGTGTTGGAGATCGGAAAAAAAAGTTGTTTGGATTTTGGTTTACAAATGAGTGACATTCTTAGATATTTCATGAAAAAAAATTGAATTATAGAAGAGAAGGGAAATAAGAACTTTCAATTGATTCAAACAGTGTGAACAAAAAAGGCCATGTAGCAACGATTTTAACAACTCAACGACTTAAATAAAAATTTTTAAATAGTTCAACAATCATTTTATAAGTTTTTTAAGTTGAGTGACCAAAATAGAAATTTACTAATAGTTTAGTGACCTTAAGTGTAATTTACCCTAAATAAAATTACCATATATATATATATATATATATATACATTGCATTTAAGCATTGATATCAATATCAAAATAAGCTTTCAATGTTAGTTCAGTTGGTATTGATACTTTTAAAGACTTGCTATATCATAACATGAGTAAGAATTGTCAAGCACGATCGACTTAACTTCATCTTGTAAGAACTTGACAACATTTGAGTTCATCCAACTTAAATCAAAGTGATTAAAACTTTATGAAGTTAAGTAAATTTAAACCCATAATGTTTTTATAAATAAATATAATTAATTAAGATTTCATATAATTACTTTTTTTTTAAATAAAAATAAAGATTGTTGGTAAGACATTTTTAATACTTCCCTTCATATAAATGAGTATATATTATATATCGTTTTCATAAATCGATTACACCTACCCTTATAATCAATGAAAAAAATAATAATAATTAGATTGCTGCTCTAATTAATATTGTAGCTACGCTATTGAATGATGATGTGCACATGGTTTATCGTTTTCATTGCCCCGTTTTTTTCTTACATTTGGATGTTTAATTACACCTATACATAAGCCATATATAGTTGCAGCCTTTTTTAACCTTGGGAAAATAACATTTGGAAAGTCAATCCTATAAATGCTCAACATATACATATACATATACATATACATATACATATACATATACATATACATATATATGTCATCAACATCATCGTCATCGTCATCATATATATTGGTGATCTAAAAGGGGAAAAATGGCAACTCCATCACATGCAAAAAGTTACACTAATCGATAATAGACCTACTGTGGTCCTATTCCTATACGCATATATAATTTTATGTCATCTTCTCAATTCAGTGATGGCTCATGGCTTCGATTCAGGTTTTCAGATCAAAGTAAATGGTGATGGAGGGTAAAATGAAAATTCATCAACGGTCAAGATTCAAACATGTTTCGTGCAAGTGTCTGCGTCTTTGAAACAATGGAAGTAATAAAAGTCATTAATGGTGGTAGATAGCAAAATTTAATGATGAAGAGACTCAAGTCATACAGGGTAACATGCATGGGGTCATCCAAGGGGCACCTAAGCTCAGCTGTGTACTTGCTGGCTTTTGTTTTACGAGTTCAAAATGCATCATTGGTATAAATAATAATGTTGATGATGATCGAACCAAGGAGGTTAGGATTGAATAATTTATGGTCTAATTTTGGGGGTCGGTCCTTCTAGTTTGCTAAAATTTATTACTTAACATCTACTTTAATTAGATATAGTTTGATATATATATACTTTTATAATACTATTTATGGGTTGCAGTTGTTACGATTAAATTTATGTGGATTTTTTTTACTGTCATACAATAATGGTGACATAATGCAAATATTCTCAAAGTAATTTCTGAACAGCTTGGTATAAGTTTGTGTCTTGATTTTTTAATTTGGATGTTACTCTCTTATATTTTGTAGCTGTATTTATAATAAGAAATGAGTTTGTTGAAATTTGAAAGTGAAATAGAGTCGATGCTAGCATTAATTTTAAATTGAAAAGTTGATCCTGTAATTAACGTATTGATATCAATAAAGAAAGTACTGATATTTTGACTAAAAAGTAATTGTTAGTGATCGTTGAATGAGTTAAGTATCGATACATACATGAAGGCATCGATACTTATAAGGCATGTATCAATACATGCAAAGAATGTATAGTTACATGGCCTACCAATTGTGTTCTTTGGCTATTGACTTACAATGTATTGATACCTAGACCTTGAATATCGACACTAAGGTACCAAAATATCTTAAAATTATTTTAAACACTTTAAAACACTTTGATATTGACTCAAATATTTGGTACAAGTTGAAGCACAATTAAAACATGTTTTTAAGTATTTTTTAAAGTTTTGAAAATGTTTGATCACTAAATAACCTAGTAATAAAATTTATTTTAAATATCATTACCTTTGGGACATCAAAGATAACAATCTCCCCTTTTTAATATAACAAATATTTAAAAGAAATTTGAGTTTTAAACCACTAAATTATTTAGACATTTTTCAAGAGAGTTCCCCCTTAATAAAAATTTCCTCGAAAAAAAGTCAAGTACAAGCCGGGACGAAGTCAAAAAAAATTTTTAAGGGGTCCAGAATTAAATTGTAATTTATACGATAGTAAAAATGTAATTTTATTATTTTAATAGTTTATATCTTTAAAATTTTTAAAGGATTAAATCAATTTTTTATCATTTTTAAGAGGACAAAAATATAATTTTATCTTTACTAATTTAAAATTTTAAAAATTTCAAAATGTGTAAATAAATTTTTTTTTATTTTAGGGGACGGGAGCCTGCCAGCCCCGTTAGTTTCGACCTTGAGTACAAGCACTTGAATAAGATTTTAAACATAATGAATTTCAAGAAATATGAATTTAATTTGATAAATATTTGTAAGAATATTTTGTTAAGAGATTAATTAAGATAAGATTTATTTTTATTTAATTTGATAAATATTAGAATTTATTTTAAAAAGTTTGATTAGTATTAGAAAAAAACTCCTTTGTTTTTTGTTCTCTTAGTTCAATCGTGAATTTATCTTTTCTTCTCTTTGAGAGTAACATGCTCCTTACTATTTTATTTTTCCTTTTCCAATTTAATTAATAAAAGTATTTCCTTAATTAATCATTTCATTATGCATAACTAAGTAATTAATCTAGTTTAGGATAAATCAAGTTGGATAACGAGCTTACCAGATTCAAATTCATGCTTCAACTTTTTTAGTGATATTTTTCGATTTATGAGATAAGTGAAAATTATTCTTAATGTTATTTTCTGTGTCGATTCAAGAATGATCTCTTATTTAATACTGAAAGTAATATGCAGTTAATTAGGATTAATTGATACGCAATTGTCCATTTATTCTAATCACTAAATAAATTAATATAGTTCGAGAGGAAGGGCAGTTGAGTTATGTTAAATGGGTGAATAATCTAATCTAAACAACTACACAGATGACTTGTTAGTTAGAGTCATGTTTTTCTAAATCATAAAGTTGTCAAACAAATTAAATCTTAGAAACATCTTTCTAGGACTATTCAGTTAGCGTGAGTCTATTGTCGAGTAGTTATCATAGTTGATTTACAATTAAGGAAAAATTAGTGGTTTGGAGTTGTTCGTCAATCGTTTTAATTGGCTTACTAGAGATTATAAAATATCTGCAATCCGTGATTGACTCCTATATTGTAGTTGGAATGGCCGTAAAGCTAGAATTGCAATTGTTGCTACCTTAGGTTGCTTATTTGCTTAACACAACAAGTGCAATGAAAATGCTAGACTGTAGTAGCCACTATGGCTTGGTATTGTGAAATTGTGCAAACAAAATAACAAATAATACTAACAAGGATTTGTTTACGCAATTCAATTTTCCTACGTCTATAGAGTTTTGCTTAATAAGAAATTCGACTATCCTTAGCCAACAATACAACACATGACACACACACATAAGGAGGGAGGGAGGGAGAGGGAGAGAGAGAGAGGGAGAACACACACATACACACACACAGAGGGAGGGAGGGAGGGAGGGAGAGAGAGAGAGAGAGAGATCTTGAAGTACTATTTCTGCATCCCCCTTACCACATCCACCCATATTAGGATTAATTATTAATGGTTGATCGAGTTTGACAGATTCACCATCTGAAACAGGAAGTTCTGGTCTTGGAGGGATAATATCAACCACTTGATGTCCATCCAAGGCATCCGTTATGGTTATTTCATACCCCCATTTTTCTTTTCGTATGATTTTGCTTATTATACCTATTGCCATAGCATTATAAACAGTATTGTTACTTTTGTTCCCATCAGGCTAAATCTGGCCCTTCCCCTATTTCCACCTACATATATGGGATATTTTAATAAATGAACATCCTTATTACTAGCAAGGTCTGGGAAAAGAATAGAAAAGGTGATTTCACTATATTTTTTACCAGGAACAAGATCTATCACAAGAATATTTTTCTTAGTGAGGCGACAGTTCTGAAAAGACATATTACTTATCTTTTCTTTCATCTCGAGAAAAATACGATCAGGCGGAGCTAACTCAAACCCCTCTAATAAAATAAGAACAACACCCACGTTCAAAGTACCAGAACTTAAATTAATAAAAAAATATTAATAAAAATATAAATTCAAAAGAAATTAATAAATAGAATAAGATCAGTAAACAATTAAATAAAATAATTTAATAATATAGTTTGAAACTTTATTGTCAGCACATTCTTGCCATACAAAAATAATATAGTTTATAAACAATCATAACTTAAACATACCAATATAAATATTATTAACCAACCTTCATGAATTAATTTAGAATAATTTAATAAAGATGCTGTGAAATTATTACAAGATTTTTTTTTGTTACTTTTTAAAGTATTTATCTAAAAAAATTCAGTAATTAATCTTTTCCATTTTATAAACTGATTATTAGAAGGATTAGTTTTTATCAGATAATCCGAGTCGTACTTTTGTAAGGAAAATAAACAGTGGTTTAATAAAATTGTTTTCTTTTGTCCATGTATAAACTCTTTTAAGATAGTCTTAATATAGAAAAATAATCCAACCTGATGTATTTGTCATGATTTTAGTCGGTACCGTATTCATATTAGTATCAGTTGTCTTAAATCGGTACTAAATAATTTATGTTCTACTTTAATCAAAATTTTGGTACATTTCAATATGTTTCAACCTATTTTGATCAATACGGGCTTATATCGATGCATACCAGCCCATACTAGTTGGTGCAAAATTTTAATTTTTTAAATTAATTTTAATTTTTTTAAAATTAAAAGCTATTATATTAAATTAATGAACTTAATTAATAATTTTAAAATTTATATTTACATATGTAGTTGAAATATATTTGCATGTATATATAATATATGATAATTTATTTTTTATCAAAATAATATATAATTTATTAACAAACTAAAAATCAAACTATAAACATATATGAAAAATATGTGTATATAATTTATCAAGAAATTAAAAATAAAACTATAAATATATATGTGAAAAATATTTAAAAACACTAATAAATCCAAAATGGTACATTGAAATATGTTGGTGCCGGTATGTACCAATACCAAAACAAAAATAATAAGTTCACTGGTACAATACTAACCACGTTGATTTTAACCCACATGGACACTTTATATATATATATATATATACCAATATGGGTACACTTTTATTTTCAAGAATTTAGTCTCTCTACTTTTTAAATTAAAAATTTTAGATCAAGTAATCATCACTATTAAAATTCTTCTATTAAATTCACCGTTTTGACATTTTGAAATTAAAAAATGTAACAAACTAAATAATGTTGGAACTAATGATTAAGATTTTTCTTAATAACACCCATAAGAACTCATTTTGATAAGATAATTTTTTTGTTGGAGTAGTATTCTTAAGTGTCGAGTAATAAGACTGTTGTTAAAATTTAAATGTCACAATATGCTCCGAGTTTTTGCACATTTAGAATCTAGTCCCTATAATTTTATTTCTAAGAATTTAATCCTACTTTCAAATTTAAAATTTCAGATTCAATTGTTAACATCATTAAAATTCTTCTATTAAATTCACTAAGTAACAATGTGTTAAAATGCTACTGTAATGTATTTGAAGTTAAAAGAGAATTTTAATGGTATTAACAATTCTTAAAATTCACATTACCATTTTAATCATAATAAAGTATTTAGATTAACAAATTACATTATAAATGTTGGGTAATAATATAGGTTAAAAATTAAAGTATAATGATTAAAAATCAAAATTGAAAGAAGGATAAGACTGAAATTGAAATTTAACCTTCTTAATATAACCTATAAAATAGAAAGACCATTATTAACGTAATATAAAAAGGGAAAAAAAATCATTGAAAGTTAGTGTCAAAGGAGCTTCATGTATATATTATATAAAAGTATATAGATAAATATTAATCTTACATAAATATCAAATTTTATATAACTAAAAAAAATATTTTTTGAATTAATAAGATAGTGTTTATATCTCTTGAAGTTTAATTTTTTTTTATAAAAAAACCAATTATTTAAGTAAAATTATTCCAATAAATATTTATAAGTAATTTTATTTTTTTAAAAGATAGAATTTTGAACTAAAAAAGCTTTATAATTTTTAAATAAGATAAATCTTATTCAAATTTAAAAAGAGAATTTTTGAATTAATGTTTATATCTCTTGAATTTTAAATTTTTTTTTAAAACGAAACAATTATTTAAGTAAAATTATTCTACTAAAAATTTATATGCTCTCTAAACATGAAGATAACATTTTTTTATTTGCTTCTTGTTTTGATTTCCCTTCCTCTTTTGGCTTTATCAGTAGAGAAAAAGGTATATATACTCAGTTTGTTCTTTTTCTTTTTTTTTTTTCTTCTTAATAATTTCAAGTTTGAAGAAAAATATTATATAACTAAATTATACTTTCTCTACGTAGGTATACATTGTATATTTTGGTGAACATGATGGGAAGAAAACATTGCATGAGATCGAAAATACCCACCATTCTTATTTGAATTCTGTGAAAGAATCCCATGAAGATGCTAAGTCTTCACTTCTTTATAGTTACAAAAACAGCATTAATGGCTTTGCTGCTAAGCTTACCCCAGATGAAGCCTCTAAGCTCTCTAGTAATTCATTTACACCCTTATACTTATGTGTATATATTGTTTTTCTTTGATTATGGCATTATATATATATATATTTTTTTGGATAGAAATGGAGGAGGTTGTGTCGGTGATTCCTTCACATGGAAAATACCGATCGCAGACGACAAGATCATGGGATTTTGTAGGGTTGAATGATCATTCATGGAATAGGGCTCAAATGGGAGATGATTTGTTGTTAAATGCTCAATATGGCAAAAATCAAATTATTGGTGTAGTTGATAGTGGTAAATATTAACGTTTAACTCGAATTATATACTTCTAGGTAACTAAAAGTGTACAGTATTGTATTTTTCATGATTATGTTTTGGGATATTTTTTATTTAGGTGTGTGGCCGGAATCGGCGAGCTTCTCAGACGTAGGAATGGATCCGGTCCCGAAAACATGGAAAGGAATCTGCCAAGAAGGGGTTGCTTTTAACAAATCTCACTGCAATAGGTGATTAAAATTATGTATGGTTATGATATGTATTGTTTAATGACGTACAATATACTTGTTATGTTTTGTGTTTAATTCTTCCGTGTCATTTTGTTGATGTAGGAAGATAATCGGAGCTCGATACTATGTTAAGGGTTTTTATAACGTGTTTGGTGCAGTAAACCCGTCTGAAGATTACCTCTCACCGCGGGATGCCGATGGCCACGGATCACACACGGCCTCCACAGCTACTGGCAGACAAGTTCCGAATGCGGCTGCGCTCGGTGGGATTGCAAATGGTATTGCCTCTGGAGGTGCTCCTATGGTCCGTCTTGCCATATACAAGGCCTGTTGGGCGATGCCCGGTAAGCCTAAATCGGATGGGAACACATGCATGGATGAAGACGTTCTAGCTGCCATCGACGACGCTATAGGTGATGGTGTTGACATACTTAGCCTCTCCTTAGGATTCAATGAACATTCTCCTCTAGACCAAGATGTCATTGCCATCGGATCGTTGCATGCCGCGAGTAAGAACATCCTCACTGTATGTAGTGCAGGAAACGGCGGTCCTTCCCCAGCATCATTGGCTAACATAGCACCTTGGGTGATAACTGTCGCCGCTAGTGGCATCGACCGGCAATTCTCTTCACCCGTTTTGCTCGGAAACGGCATGAAAATCCAAGTAAAAACTTATCCGATTCAATCATACATCGTAATTATCATATTTCATTCATTTTTTTCCTTATTTGTAGGGATATAGCATTTCACCATACGCAATGAATCAGATGTACCCTTTAGTTTACGCAAGAGACGTAGCTCGCCTTGGTGCACCTCAATACCTTGCAACGTAGGTATATTTTCATTTACATATATACAGACATACAAATATACGTAATATTGAATAATGAGGATATGTAATGGTTTAGGCAATGCCAACCTGATACACTTGACCCTTATAAGGTGAACGGAAAGATTGTGTTGTGCTTCATAGGACAGGGACGAAACGTAGATAAAGGCATCGAAGTGAGCAAAGCTGGTGGCGTAGGTCTCATCTTAGCCAATAACCAAGACAACGGAAATACAATATTTTACGATAGTCATTTTATTTCCGCAACCGGTGTGGGTTATGATGGTGCGGTTACGATCCTTAAATACATTTACTCTACCGCATACCCTACCGCAAGGATCTTTCCGGTCCAATCAGTATCGTATACTCCTGCGCCGTTCATGGCAGGGTACTCCAGTCGCGGTCCAAATCATGTTGATGCACATATTCTCAAAGTAATTTGTGATGAGTCCTATAACATGCTATATAATTGAGAGATTATATGTTATATATCATCTAATTTGTTTTCTATAATTCTATGATATAGCCGGATATCACCGCTCCTGGACTGCAAATTTTGGCAGCATGGAGTGAAGCATCGTCTCCTACAAAGCTTCCGTACGATCGCAGATCGACGAAATTTAATTTGTATTCCGGAACATCCATGTCATGCCCCCATGTCTCTGGTGTCGCCGCACTTCTTAGAGCCGTACATCCCAATTGGAGCATTTCAGCTATAAAATCTGCTCTAATGACAACAGGTAATCACTAATGTCCCAAACCCAAATCCGAAAATTAATTTAACCCGTCCAACTGATATACTGTTTAAACCATTTCATTTGTATGCAGCTAGCGTAACAGACAACTTAAACAATCCAGTTCAGGATTATACAGGGAATCCTGCAACTCCATTTGTTTTTGGTTCGGGTCATTTCCAGCCTATTAAAGCATCCGGTCCGGGTCTCGTCTACGATATCTCGTACGATGACTACCTTCATTACCTTTGCACCATTAACCCCGGGCTTCTAAACAAAGTGAACGCCAAAATCAATTGCCCAAATCAGCTAGCTTCACCACTTAACTTGAATTATCCATCGTTTGTGATTCCCAACCTTTACGGACCGGTCACGGTTACGAGGACGGTCACCAACGTATTCGACGGCCAAAGCCGATACGAGTTCAGTTGGAATTTGCCGCAAGGGGTCAGCATTCTTGTTTCACCAACTGTTTTGGTTTTCGACCATGTTGGCCAGTCGTTTTCTTTCACCATGACAATATTTCCTGCAAATGATTACTCGGTGAGGAATCAATATGTGTTTGGTTGGTACATGTGGAGTGATGGTCGACATCTCGTAAGGAGTCCTTTTGCTGTTTTTTTACCTTAGTTTTTATTCTGATACTTTTTTTTGGTAGGGTTTATAGTGGATTTTTTCGGGTTTTTTTTTTTTAGAAATATAATAGAATAATTATAAATAAGTGCTTTATGAATATTTCTTATACGTGAATGTATTGATTCTCTTTTATTATATGATATAATTTATATTATGCTAAATATGTGATAGAATAATATAAATATTAATTGAATCGAGTCTTAATTCAGTTAACATTAATATTATTGTCAATGTAGAATAATGCGAATTTAAGCGTGCTAAAGTGTATTTATCCTCCAGAGTTAAGAAAATATTAAGTAATTTTAAGCATTTATATATATATAAAATAATATAAATAATTAAAACAGACTTAAATAATTTAGACTTTAGCAACTATATATTGTTACAATACATGAGCCCAACCCAAATTATTCATGTACACTTCTTAAGTCCATATTATATATACGAGTAGAGATTATATGAAACTGTGATTTCATCATTTTTAAATAGGAGAATGACAAATCAGATTTTCCCATGATTTTTAATTAAATTTTAATTTTTAACGTAAAATCACAATTTTATACAATAGTTTCTCTATATATACATATTGTTTTGTTGAAATTTATATTATATGAAGTCTAAAAATTTTCTTGTATTCTAATAATTATATGATATTTTCTATTATATTATATTAAACATTATCCACTAAATAGATTTTTTTTAGTCCAATTGGATTTTATTTTTAATAATTTTTTTTTCAAATTGTTTTTATCATCCACACACGTAATTTAAAGATTATTTACCTTTATTACTTATTGGATACTCATACGAAAATTAATTTAATTTTCACTAGTATTTGCATAAAAAATTTTATTATATTTTTTTTAGTTGAAGAGCAATTCGAAATATGAGAGAATCTGGGTAAAAATATAAATCCAAAAAATAGGTTTTGACAAAAAAAATAAGGTTCATTTTTTTAAACGGGTCAAGCCTTGGATAAGCTTTTTTAGCCTAGCCCGAATTTGTAGAAAAAAACATCGCTGCTTTTTTTAATTGTTTTGCTATCATTTCGCTATTATATTGCTACTATTTTGTTGTTATTATTTGGATATTGTATAACTCTTTTTTATTATTAATTTTACTACTATTGTAGAGGTATTTACTTTTTTAGTATTTTTTTTATTTATTGAGAAACATTTAATAATGTTTTTAGTGTACTTAATAAAAAAAATTTTAACATGGGTGAGCTGAGTCGAGTTCAGATTTTAATATTTTTATTCGGGTCGAGCTTGAGTAAAATTTTAAACTCAATTTTCGGGTTAAACTAGAAAACGAACCAAAATTTTTTACTTGACCCAGTCCATGAACAACTCTACCTCAACTGATTAATTTATAATGGAATTTTTTTATAAAAAAAATTCAAAAAAATTCCAAAGCCTATCCAAATTCAATTTAAGCACCCCTAAAACTTAATACCTGATGTAGGAATTTTTGGATGGATAAAGCTCAAAATTGATTGAAAATTTGCCAAATGCTAATGCCGTGACACTAAGTCTCACTAACTAAGAATTTGAACCAAAATTTTGGTTTAGATTCTTTGAAAAAATATCATAAAAAGATGGATATAATAGGTACCCAAAAGAATGTAATAATAATGAAAATCAATGAATGGTTGAGGGGTCATTTTCTTTGAAAAGAGATTATATGTACGTCACCAACTCTATATTTATCGTAGACTAGACTTTGCTATTGGACCAATAATGATTAATTACTAGTTTTATATCTTAATATTCCTTTTGCTATAAGGACAAAAGAAGCGAAACAATGTTTATTATAAACCTTGATGGTTTGGGTATTTTCTACCTACAAATTTTCATATTTTAATGCATAGTTTTATAACTTCAACTAATGTCTACAATAAGTTTAGCTAATTTTTTTTTTTATATCCTACATTATTGCATACTCAATGGGAAGAATTTTTATGTAAATTCTTTTTATTAAAATTTATGTATAAAATAAATAATTTTTTGGTTGAAATATGAAAGCTGAAAGTTCAAAAATATTAAGTGTTTTAAGTTTAAGTTTCATCATGTGTGGGTTTTTATTGATTTTATATAATATATATTTATAAACAAAAAAAACTCTATATACTTTACTTTGTAAAAGGATAATTTTTTTTTATTTCGTCTAGCGCTTAAATGATGCAAGTTTAAGCCTTATTTCCCTTTCTCTCAATATTTTAATAATAATTATAAAAAAAATAATATTAAAGAGTCTTGTCTTATCCGTTTCAAATATTATTAAGGATTTGTTTAGCATTGCTTTTCAAAAGTACTTTTGGGTCAAAAGTATTTTTCAAGACAGAAGCAATGTTAAACAAACACTTTTAGAGTCACAAGTGCTTTTGAACCTAAAAACAAAAGTAATTTTTTTTAGTTTTTATTATTGACAAAAGTGCTTTTAGACCAAATGACAATTTTAACCCTTATAATATATTTTGTATGTAATTATTTTTCAATTAAAATTTATTTTAAATATATAATATTATATTTTTAATTTTTTATTGGTTATATTTTATTATTTAAAATATAATTTATATATTTGAATTAAATTTTATGAATAATTAATGTTACTTTTTAAGAAATATTTAAAATTTATATTTCATATATTAAAATATTAACAACAAATTATAATAAATTATTTTTTTTATATTTTTACTAATATACCATAATTTAGGGTTCGAATATGCTTGAGTAATTGATAATCTACAATTCTACTGAATATTATAAATAATCAATGAATATAATGTAAACATATTACCTTCTTTTTTTTCATAATAAACTCAAATGTTTTATTTTTATTGATATAGGTAATATGTAGATTTTGTGTAGGAAATTCGGAAAGGGAAGTGAAAAATTGTGGAATGTAGATTGTATTTTGTTCCTTTTATTAAAAATTTTATTTATTTTTTAATATCAATATTTGAAACAAAAGCAGTTAGACAATGTTTAGTTGTGGCCCTGCATAGAATTTTTTAACAGAAAAATCAATTTACATTTTGATCTAATATGTAGAGACTAATTTAACTATATTTTTTAATGAAATTAGAAAAAATGTAACATGAATCTTAATATAAGTCTCATGATAATTTTACTAAAAGGAATGAATATTGATATGATTTTGAATCCGCATTATATCATTTTATAAGTCTTAACAAATAATATGTATTGCTTAATTTTTTTAACATAGATCTCAAATTCTAATTTTATGATGATAATATTATAAAATTTATAGTCGAAATATAATAATAAAATTAAACTTCGTGTATTGATCTGATGATCAATATATTCATTATTTAAGGTGTGACCTGAATTTAAATCACACTAATTTTGTTGACGTTGCTATTAGGACTTTAATAAAAATATAATAATAAAATTACAGTCAATATAAGATGTTTTTGTTAATAAAAAGTGTTAAAAAATAAGGTTCCCTTTGTACTTTGGTTTTTCTTCTTAATACTATACTATTAATTACTTGCACGAAAACAACGGCTAACAACGTGGCACCTAAGCGGGCAAGGAATAATGAGATTCCCTGTGACCTCGTGTTGGATTGCACAGCAGTTGGCGTCATGTACGACGTGTCAATAGCTAACTGGATTGTCTTATTAGGAATCATCCACAGATAGATTAGGTGGACCTCACCACTCCACTCTCTTGTTTTATGCGCCGCATAAGCCGTGGGTTATGGCCCGAGCTGATGGATGGATTTATATCTTTAAACTTACGCCTTTTCCACCCAATCATTTTAACTTACGCCGTTACACCATTTTTTTGGCTTCGTTCAGCCTAGCCACTTTTCCCTTGTGACTCGGCTTCTTAAGTGTTTCTTTAAAGTTTTATTAATGATGTCATACTCACCTCAGGACACGTGGCATTTCCAGAGAGCATCATAGAGATATATGTGGATGGTTCTCTACCTCTCATCTTTTGCATTCTCACTAGTTGTTTAACTTTTCGAGCGAGATATTCCTCATAAGTATCACTCGCTAATAGCGGGAACATCTCTAACATCAGGCCACCAGTTGTTATGATCAAGTCTCTCATTTTTTTCAATATAAACACTTATTTTTATAAACTATTGAAGTACTCTTGAACAAAACAACATCGTACTATCTCAAAAAAGAATAAAGAATTAATAGACCTCACCACGTATCTCTCCCTCACACTCTATGATAACAACCTATTAGTAACAACCTACCATTCCATCACTCTTAGACAAAAAGATCTCATTTATAAATACCTTCCATAAAGACCTCATCTTCCTCTTTATTAATAACCTTAAGCACATATTCTCTACATTTAGTCTCCTTTACCTTCCTCCTCCTCATTTTTCTTTAGCTCTTCACTTGTTTAGATGAACCAGCTTCCTTTACACCACTACTTTCTCCCTCTTATCTCTTCCCTTGTTGATACCTCCTGTCAACAAGTGAGTATTATGATTTTTTTTTTTAAATCTAGTAATCACATTAGATTCAAACTAAATATGGGAGTTGGATTAGGTAGACTTATAAATGGAGGCAAAACTCTCTTAATGTTGTTTTATTTACTAAAAAGCATTGAATTTTTTTATCACTCAATCCCATAAGTCTTGATGATACACTTTACTCATCCGTTTTTTAGTTCTAAACCTAGTTTTGTTTAGGTTAGGGCTGATATTCAAGTAAAACCTTCTCAACAAAACCAACTTCAGGATCTATACTTGATCCAAATACTTGGGGAAGAAGTTTATTTCCATTCCTTCTAACCACTTGTTGATTATATGGTATCATATATTAATCATAGATATGATCATTCGTATATTTATATTGTATTTATGATTATTATGTTTAAAGTATTATATATTTATATAAATTAAAATATGTTAATGATTCATAATTTTATATATTTCAACACCTTTGTTTTCATGCTATTTTCATGTTTTCTTTGGACAAAATGCTATGTTTTGTATTTTCATATTTTACTAATGTTGTGTAATTCATAATTTTTTCATATTTTAATTATTTTTTATTGGTTTGCATGAATGGCTAGCAATTCATGCCATGTTCCATATTAACCTCTAGTAATGTTGAATAATCAATTATAAACAAATTCAAGAAAAACACTTAATCACCATTTAAGTATATTGATGGTTTATTATTGGTGAAAGTTTTTAATTTTTTTTATAAAAAAAAAAGTTTATCGATGCAAATACAATATAAACAAAGTAGAATATGATCAATACAGAAGTAAAATGGCTAAAAAATAAAACCGAACAAAACCTATCATGAAAAATTCACATGTTAGAATTAAAGACTCACACATTACAAAATACAAATAATGAAACTCGAATATGAACACTCAAAAATCCAAAATCTTATTAAAGCTTCATTGTTAAAAAATTATTTTTTAATACGAACATTGACAATAGAATTTATTAGCTTCAAAAACTTGATTAAAAAAAAATTATCCCTTTAACCGTAAAAGAAAGTCTAAAAACCTTTAATAAATTTAATTAAATATTATGCGAAGAATAAGCTTAATAAAAGCTAAGACAGGTTAGTTAAGCAATAAATTAGCTAAAGAAGTTACACATAAAGGCGTAAGGCTCAAGTAAAAGATCAGAGAAGAGATTAGCCAAATGGGCAGTCGACTTCATAACTTAAACAATCAGAAAAATCACAAGCACAAGGCAGAACCCAGATTCGGAAAATCACATAAGCAACCAAATATATATATAACATTAAAGTGGACAACAAAAACATTAATTAATATTGTATTCTAGAAAATATTTTGTCAATAACTTGTATCATGTTTGATTTTACGTTTGGGATTCAATTACTAGATAATTCAACTTGGATGTAAATGAAAATCTAATTTTAGAATTACAATTTAATATCAACGGATCAGTAGTAAGATATTTTATACTCTTAACGAAAGATGTTTGTTCAAATTTCAGAGATAATATTATTATAAAGGGCATCCGCGAACCCTGAACATTGACGGTAAAACAGGCATGACGAATAATAAAATATATATTAAAATTTGAAATTTAATATGTAGTTTAGTTTGAAATAATTTGGTTGTTTTATTTTTATAATAAGGTTAAATATTAAATTTATACATAAACTTTGATTTGGAGCAATTATACATTTACAACTTAAATTTCGGTGCATATGTGTGCATGAAACTATGATTTTGATACATACATTTACTTTTATATTTAGATTAATATAATTATTTGTATATGTTATATCAACGCAAAATTATACTAATTCAATAATGTTATTAGTGATTTATGAAATTTGAATTAAATCAAAGTTTCATCTACAAAGTTTGATATACAATATATCCCTTTTATAATATTATTAGTTGGTCTAAACTAATAACACCATAAGTTACTTTTGTTAAAGCAATGACGTGGATTCTTTTTATTCTTATTCGATAATACAGACAAGATTAATGTTATTGAAATTAGATTAAATTGGCCGATTGAATTGGTTGTTATACCAATCTGGATAAAGGGGTTGAATCAACCTTTGATTGAATAACTATGGTTGAATTAATTGACTAAATTTTATTTTTTTTATTTAATTATTATTGGATTAGAAGTCTGATCATTCTAAACACTGATTCAATTTTTAAAACATTGATCAAAATCACATAAAAATTTTGTTTCGTTTTTCAATTGAATGATCAATTTAATCACAACAACTAATGATATTATCAATTTGAATAGACTAATAACTTAGTGTGGGTTCGGATAAGTTTACGTACGGTTAGTGTAAAATAACGACGGCGATGAGATTAAATACTGTAACGATAGTGTAGGTTGAGGCAAAAAATAAGTTAAACATAACGCACCGCATCTCATCGTCTATTTAAATCCAACCGTAGTAAAAGTATAAGCATTAAAAATTAAATGTTTTTATTTTTAAAAAAGTGGGAACCAGATTGGACGTCTTTCAGACGTCATCTGTAGCAACATAAAAAAAATACAATCAATAGAGTAATTACTACGATTTAGATTCGCTCCTATAAATTCTCTTCCTTTTCCTTTCATTTTCCCTCACTGTTTTTTCCCAAAAAAAGAAAATTAAAGCTTTCAATCTCTTCATTTTACTACACAATCCAATCATCAGATCTTTAACATGGCTGAAGAAGAATTCCAAGAGTCCGAGGTTATATTCTCCGACAACATCAGCAACATTCACGGCTCTCATGACGAGGATGCCGCTGTTATTGATGGCGGCTGCTTCAATTACCGAGGAGGATTTTCGAACAAGTCCGACGAGAACACCATCAAGAGGAAGAAGAATAAGAAGAAGAAGAAGAAGGTGGCGGCTGCTAGTTCGCTTCCCGTCAACATTCCTTGCGGTGTTTTCCATTACGGCGGC
Organism: Gossypium longicalyx; assembly: GCA_025698465.1. Taxonomy (NCBI): domain Eukaryota; kingdom Viridiplantae; phylum Streptophyta; class Magnoliopsida; order Malvales; family Malvaceae; genus Gossypium; species Gossypium longicalyx. Next base: position 92,387,657 of record CM047004.1, read on the forward strand.
CGCGGCGGAGCTTATGATTTCGAGGAAGAAGATGAAGATGATATGGAAGAAGGGGAAATGGTACCACCGCATGTGATATTAGGAAGGAGAATTGCCGGGAAAATGGCGTTTTCCGTTTGTACTGGAAATGGAAGGACGCTTAAAGGAAGGGATTTGAGTCAAGTTCGGAATTCGATTCTTAGAATGACTGGATTTTTGGAAGCATAACAACACCATAACTCCATTATCTCAAAATCTTTTCTTCTTTTTTCTTTTGATTTTCATTTCAGAATATCAGAAACGAAATGAAAAAAAAAACAAACAAACAAAAACCCGATTGATTTCCTTTGTTAATTGTTGGGGTTTTTCTCTTTTGATTCTTTTTAATCATTCATTGTAACAGAACAGAATGAAGAATTAATTATACAAACACATAATAGAGATGAATTTTCTAGTTTTCGTGCAATGATTAAATTCTGCAAAATTCCAGTGGCTGCCTGCACCGCCCTTTTACAGAAAAGAAAAACAGTGGTTTAATTCCACTTCCAGTCCTTGTATTCTTTGGACTTCGAAATTTAATCTCCACTTTAATTTTCATTGAATATAGTTAATGGATTTAATATTCAAACTTATTTTTAAAATCAAAGGACTAAATTTCAAAAGTTTAAAGAGTACAGGGACTGAATATAGGATTAGACCAACAACTATTGGACTGTTTTGTCCTGAGATGGGACACAATCCCAACAGGAACAGCTGTTTTTTCCTTTTCTTTTCCTTTTAATTATTGAGAGAGAGAAAAAGAAAAACTTAAAGCAGAGATGATAATTTGGGTTCATTGGATTAATGTGAAAAAAATAATAAAAAAAGGAAAAAAAAAAAAAAAACTGTTAGCTTCTTTCAATATTTTCACAGTTTTTATCTTTCTCATTACAAAGCAGCTTACTATTTTTGACAAATGTACTTCTTGTTTATCTTTTTGGGTATAATTATGAATTTTACGTTTCTATTTTATAAATAATTTTAAATTAGTCCCCCTGTTTCATAAATAAATAATTATGAACTGTTGATTCTCATATTAATAATTTAATGAAAATGTCAAACAATTTTATCCCATTAGATTAATTTCTCAATTTTCATTAAATTTTAATTTTTTTTAACAATCTCATTATAGATTCTGGTCATATATACTCTTTTTTATACAATACTTAGAACTATTCATAACCCCTCCCTAACTCATAAAGAGGAGGATAAAGCGCTTCAACGCACACGAACTTATATCCTCCTGTACTGACAATAATATTCATACCGATTGAATTAAGACTCAATCGACAGATTAAAACTTAAAATATTATAGAATTCACAACTTCTAATTGATTAATACTTGATGTAGGATAGGGTGTTAGGCTCAATAATTTGGACATGTGATTACAATTCTTATTAATTACTCCACAAAAGATAAGTATTAGTTTAGTTTTGTTGACAACTTCTAAGTGTACCATTGCTGTTTATTTTATATGGTTTTTTTTATTTGAGAATTAGGCACATTAACCACAGTCAAACAAACCCCTTTTCGGGATCTCTTAAGATCTCCTATCGAAGTAAAAGAAACAAAAGCAAAGTTCACATATATTTTGGGATCAATCAAACTTTATATATTTAGGAAAATTCTATGAAAGGTCCTTGTATTTTTAATAAATTTGGGTTTTTCTTTTACCTTTCAAAATATGTATTTCCAATCATGAAACCGATTTTTTTCATAAATTTATTCAAATAATTTGGCATGACTTGCTTTGTAAAACTATGGTGACCAGCATATATATATACCATTTAAATTTTATAAAATTATAAGTTAGTATATGGTAAAATTGTATTTAGCCCCCAAAAATAAAAGAAAATTAATTTAACCCTTTAAAAAATTATAAAGCTATAAACTAATAAAATAGTGAAATTATATTTTAACTCTCATAAAAATATGTAATTTAATTCAGCCGCCTAGAAAAAGTTTCTAACTCCATCCCTTAGTTTGACAAATATCGTACATTTTCTTAAACATTATACATTATACAAAAATGTTAAGATATATATATAATTTAACACATGTTTAAAAAATCACCTCAAGTTATTTGATAGATCTAACCGAAAATTTTGACCTTGAAACCGAAAATACATATTTTGCAAAGTAAAGAGACTATAAATTATTAACTTATAATAGAAGGATTAAATCCGTAAAAAGTGCATAGTATAGGGACTTCATATAGAATTTGACAATTTATATATAGATGGACAAATTTATTGCATTCATAAGGAATAAAGATGAAAGATGGCCTTACATTTATGCTGTAAAGCTGAAATTTTCTGTTAAAGGTTCAAATTTCCTAGGGTTTTGATGATATGAGATATGAAATTCAATACTTTTTCCCACATTCACGCACATACACCACAAAATGGGGGTTATTCATTATAAAAAAAAAAAAAAAAGCATGAAAATATCAAGAAAAGCATAAATTCGTTCCTTTTTCTTTATATAAATTATATGAACCCTATAATTACATGTTAATTAATATCACATTCATTTACCTAATTCCATGCTCTTCTTTTTTTTAATTACTGTTCATGCACATGTTAATCTTGTCTAATTACTTCTAAATTAATTGCATATTATGAACCCTTTTTTATTAATTAATCTAAAACTTTTGAAAAATATGAAATGATAAAATAAATAAATATTTTAATGGACAAAAATCCTAGATTAAAGGCTTTTTTGAAGTATTAATTAATTTTGAATTTTTGGGTTTTGATTACTTTTTGGGGATGTGTTTAGTTTTTTACACTGAGTTGTGAGGTATTTTAGATGGTTTGACCATTCTACAAGATTGAGGTTTGAATAGGATCTTGATTCAAACTGATAGCTTTGAGATAGTTCATGCTAATTCGAACTCAATATTGGTTAATTAGACGGATTCAACAGCGGCTACGAAATATTGAGCATTGGGTAGTTAAACATATTTCAAGGGAGGCCAATCTAGTCATACATTAGATCACCAAAATGGTATCTGCTGATTTGGAGGAGTTAATATTTTGACATGCTCCTATAAATCTATTAGAAACTCTTGAAAATGATAAAGCTAACGATGCTTTTGATTTTATCAGTGTAGTTTAACCTTTTAAGTTTTGTTTTTTATTAAAAATATATATTATCATATCATAATTTGATTTAAAATATATGATTAATAAATGAAAAAAATTAAAAAAAATACAAAAATAAATATAATTGTGTTTTAATATTATAGGATTTACCAAAACATCATTATTAAGTTAGATATTGCAACAGCATATTATTTTTATTTTTTATTTTTGCTTTTTGGTTGAAAATCTGGATGAGAACCACGTGTTCACGATTTATGGATAAAAAAATAAATCAGAATTTCTTTTATATGATGTACTATTAAATTAATTTAATTGGATTGGGACGAAATCGACAACGAAGCCACGTGCGAGTTCATCAAACCCTTGATCTGTGTTTTATTATATTTTAATAAAATGAAACCTTAATTATGGATTTAATTATTTATCTTAATATATATTTAATTATAAATCATTGATTCTCTTTGGTGTCGATTTTGCTTTCTTATAAAAAAAACACGAATATGTCATGTTTTAAGATTTAAAAATATTAATTGATTGAGTTTTAATTTGATTAGTATAAACATTATTATTTCGAGTACATTAAAAGGTATTAAATTTTTTTTATAAGATTACCTATAATCCTTTTTTATATATAAATAAGAAAGCACGCAATCGATACTAATTAAATTAAGACTTAATTCACGAAATATAAATTATAATAATGAAGATTTAATGAGCTAAAAATGTGTGGTTGTTAGGATGCAAAATGGATTATTTTGCACTTTGCAAAGAAAGTTAAATATTTAAATCTAATTTGTCAAATCAAGTAGGTGAGAACTGAATTTGTCGGTATTTCATAAAAAAGATTATTGGTATAATTGTTGAAAAGGGTTTTCTAAACTATTCTTTTTTGCAATTACTTAAAGAAAATTATAATTTAATTACGTTTTTGACTTTGGGATAACTTAAGACATAAATCTATTTAAATCATATTAATTTTATAGTAATAAAAAATCTAATTTATTCAAAATCTGATCCAATAAAAAGGTGATGGCAAATAAGCATTCATTGAAAGAAAAAATAGTATTTATCTTTTTATATTAATTCAATTTCGAGTTATATTTTGTAAACATAATTATTCGAATGTGTATTTTTTATATTTATATCTATATTTAATAAATCAATTTGATTGAATTTAAATTTATGAGTTAATTGGATATTAATTTTATTTGAAACAAATAAAATTAAACCAAAATTTTAACAAATATTAATTTTTTATATAAACCCTTAAAGAAATTTAAAATTAGTAAAGATAAATTTACATTTTACTCCCTAAAATATAAAATTTTGATTTAATCTTTTAAAAATTATAAAGATATAGGCTATTAAAATTGTGAAATTATATTTTTACTATCATAAAAATTATAATTTAATTTCGATCACCCAAAAATATTTTCTAATTTCGTCTCTAATATATATATTTTAATTTTTTTATATAATATTTAAAAAAATTAACCATTTATTAAAAAAGCACCATCCCTCTCATAAACTACCAAACATTTAAAACTTTTTTTTTATCATGGGTGAAAGTATAATTTTATTGTTTTATTAACTTAAATTTTTAAAATTTTGGTCTACTTTATGAATTATAAAAATTAAGAAATTAATTGAATTGGTAATATTTTTAAACTTTCCCATTAAATCATTGATATGAGAATTAACAATTCATCAATTTATATGTGCAAAATCAAGAAAATTAATAGTTCAACAATTTATTTACAAACATATTAGTAAAAATTAATCGTTCAATTTTACGTATTTTTCAAGAGTAGAATTAACTTTTCGATTTTCATAAAGTTCTGTCATATTAAAGTAGATAGACTAAACTCTCAATTTTTGTAAAATAAAGGGATAGGTTTTATAATCAATTTCTTTTAGGTTCACCCTTTAGTATATTCTAGTTTTAGAAAAGGAAAAGGAAAAGGGACAAATCTAGCATTTTTATGGATTCCCATTTGACCTATCTTGAAGAAAAAGTGTAAAGAAAAAGGGAAAAAAAGAAATGAACAGACCCCGTATTCAAACAACTTCCAGTTTCCAGAAAACGAAAGAAATCTGCAAAAGCTTAGCTACCGCAAGATGCTTTTTCAATTCCACAAGGATAAACCTTCTATATGTAAGTAGCTAATTAAAACCTACATGTAAATTATATTCCAAGAAGTAGTTTTCAGGAAAACATAGCTATCATGTACTCCAAAAGAAGAAAGAAAGAAGAAAGAGATACCCTTAATGATTTTGTATGGACATCAGCTAAGTTAAGTTAAAAAGATAAAGAGAAAGAGGAAATTTTTAACATTAAAAACAGATAGAGAGAGAGAGAGAGAGAGAGAGAGAGAGACGTGTTGCAAAGCATTTCTTGTTATTTGGGTTACTCAATATTATTGGATTGCACTATGAGGAACCCTTTGCTTGTTTTTTTTTTTTTTTTTTTTTTAAATATACTTTAACGTGAAGGTTTTGATTAGGACTTTTTCTTTTGTACCATTATAATTGTGTCCTTTTCATTCATCGACTAAAAACATAACAATGGTGGAAAATGGAGTTTTTAGATAGACTTTGATGATGCTACCATCCTTATCCGTTTGGTTTGCCAAAATGGGTTATTTAATACGAGGATTTGAATCTTAAATTATTAAATTTTAGAATTATTGAGTAATTTTATCTTGTATATTATTAATGGAAACATTCGAATATTTATACATATTATTACTATTCACGACATGATTTCACTATTCATAACTTGACCCCGCTATTCCTAGATTTGACTTTCTGAGCAGACTTCAAGCATGTTGGACACGTGTTTCACTCTGGGTTGCCCGCCAGACCACGCAATCTCCCTTCCACGAGCTCCTTGAGTATATGCGAACTGAGACCACAGTCTTCTCTTGATTCGTGGGACTTATCTAGGTTGCCTAGGCGACCTAGACCATACCTAAAATTCAAGCTGGTAATCATTAATATATAATAAGAATGAATCTCAATCGAAAACTTTTTAATATTTGGCCTTTTTCTGATGATTTGTAAAGGTAATAAGCGGCTGATCAGCTAAGGTATCTAATTCTTGAGGGAAACAATTTGCGTACCTAGACATGCATGCAAAATATTTTTGAACTGTCTTTTAAAAAAAAAATTGTTATAATGGTGGGTATGTATGAAATTTTGAAATCGGATTTCAATTTAATTATTTGTAATTACTTATTATTATTTTTTTAAGAATGTCAAAATGTAATTGGGGTTGATGCAAATTTAAGAGTATCATGGGATGCTTCAACTGCCTTTAATTAAGTATGATATGCTATTATCATGTTTATTCAAATTTGTGATGAGGATGAACAAATTATTTCAAAGGTTAAAATATGTTATAGGTTTTTGTATTATTTATAAATATTTTACTTTTAAAATTTAAAATTTAGATTCAATTGTTAATACCGTTGTAATTAAAAAATGTAATGAATTTGTATTCAACAAAATAATTTTAACAATATTAATAATTAGATTTGAAATTTAAAATTTAAAAAATAGAGCAACTAAATTCCTAAAAATAAAAAGTACACAAACTAAATTCTAAATTTACAAAGAGTATAAAGATCTACAGCACATTTTACCTTATTACAAATAATTAAAAATTTTAATTAGGGGTTGGACTGGTATTGAATCAATTCAAAATTAAAAAAAATTTCGAACCATTTCCGATTTAGGGCGAATTTGGATTCAAATTATAATAATTTACCAATTAAGTTTATTTTTTAGCCTGGAATTAAAATGATTTTAAGTTATATAATTTTAAATTATGATCATTTCGAGATAAGATATTTTTTAATTTAGATAATATTTTTACATTTAAATCAAATCATTTAAGTCAAATTTATGGATAATGAAAAGTAGGAAATTAGGAATCAATCACTTTACCTACAATTTTTTTTTTCTCTTAAAGAAGGGAGCTACAAACTTAGCTATCAAATTTCAGAACACAAGATCTTCTCTTAGAAATCCCCATGGTGTCGCTTATTAGAATAGTCCATATATGCCTCTAGGAGGAGTCTTAAAATACTTTATACCCGGATCCACACTCATCGCCATGAAACCTGCCATCGAGTTTGCTTCTCGGTAAGCATGTTTAATTCGAACTTCCCACTGCCAACTCTTAATTTTCTGCAATACGTAATGCGATGTAGATCTAAGAGGCTGCTAGCTTGAATTGCTGGTTAATATTATATGGGCAAAGTGCCTAAGTTTTCCCAGTGAATGTCATTATCGTGGTGTAACAGGTACCCTGCCTACTTCATAACAACCTATTAACGTGTTCTTAATTATAACACGCTACCAAATAGCCACCGCTTGAATAGAACAGAACCACCAAACCTGAAGTTCACGTCTGGCTCTACAGCCCCTTTGCACTAGTCACCAACATAAGAAAAATGTACTGTTATCATATTTGCCAAGAATGCAGTTTTAATGAAAAATAACAATTACAAAACCAATGTTGTTGGCAATTTCTTCAGTCAGTAGCTCTATATAAATGAAAATGGCGGGGTTGGGGGAATGGTACAAATTAACATCTTTTTTTCTTGAAAACTCGATATTCTGCTGGCTGTAATTCGTTTAAAGTCCTCGGCAGTCCAAAATCATGAGTACCCTGAAAGGGTGAAACCCTTGATCTTTAAATACGAAAGCCATTGTAAGGGAAAGAGCTATAAGTAAACAGGCATGAAGGTGAAGAATGTCACTTACAATTTCTACGGATGAACGGCCTTTTAACTATTGTTGGGAAAACAAAGATTTGACCGCTTAGCCATTGCAAAGTTTGGTACTTCTGCTAAAAATATGACCAAAACTCAAAATCTACGCGATGCTAATTTAGCCTTCTTGTTTTTTGGAACATAAGCAAACTGGTTAAAATCCAAAGCAGCAGATGACCTAACAATAGATAAAACCAAGTTTTAACTTATGAATGCTAGGAATATAACCTTTAAAAGTGTAACTCTCTGTAGGATAAAGATTTAACTCCGTTTACCTGTTGTTACATGTGTTCCGAGAATCTTTCAAAGGGGCTCGAAGACCACTAGCACGAGAACCGGGTGATGAAAATCTAAATGATGATATTACTGAAACAAATCTTTCCATGGATTTCTCTGCTACGTCAGAATAATGGCCTAAATGTGAAATGTTGGATCCAAATTTTGCCTCTCCAGTTTTTGTCTTCACAAATGTTTCGAGATTAGGACCACAATCACCTAGAAATGGAAATAAAAAAACAGGTAAAAACTCTTCACCTTTGTGCCAAATTTGGACCATGACAACCATATAAATTTATAACTAAGCAAGAGCAGTTTATATTCAGTGAAAGCAAGCAATGTAATCAAGCAATATAAATCTGTATTTTCGACTTTAGCACACTGGCATAAATAAATAAGGTTCCTAATCAAACAGAATGAGAAAATGATACAAAAATTAGAACTAAAATTACATGCTTGATGGGAAAGGGAGGAAAGAAAGAATAGTAATAGAAAAATGAGTATCAATTCCAACAAAATATAAGCATGCAAGGCTGTTGATTAATTGATTTGAAATGAAAATTGATGTTTTATTAGTCGGATTCACCGTGACCAAAAAAGAAACCTCTACATCAACTAGTAAACCAATTTTGAAATATATAGTTCATTAAGAGCCATGATGATTAATACTTACCGTTACCATCACAGGATGCATCAGTGTAGATTTGCTTGGGATTCAAATTTTCCTGAAAAAGAAAATTAACTTAATCAAGAAATACAAGAAAAAGTAGAATGAATTATGAAACCCGAAAAAATAAAGTGAAAACACTGACTGTTTCAACATATTCAAAGGAGTTCTTCCTTTTTGAAGCCATTCCCTTAAAATAGGTATTCCCATAACCATCAAGATTGCCAGTCTCAGGAAACTGATTGGTAATACCACCCCTGCAACAATTTTTTCCTTGTTTATCTTCCTGATCATTTATGTCGACTTGCTTCTTCTGAAAGTAACGACTTGTTACAATGCTCTTTCTGCTATCTGTTATAGTTTTGCTTTTAGCTGCATCTGGGACAGTATTATTATCATGCTCTTTGTCTGAAGCTGTAGGAGGTCTGATCGTTGGCCTGTCAGATTCTAGTGGCAACACATGGTCAGGGCTTCTCGTTGTATCCACCTTGGCTTCTACATCTATGAATGCACAAAGTAAGCATTAACACCTGGTAAAATTATAAATTTATCAGGCATGTATGCTTACCAGGATTTGGAGATTCTGAATACTCAGGGAGCTTGGTAATGAAACCATTTTCTTCCTGCAGAAATTGAGGCATAAAGCATAAAAAAATTTACAACTATTAAAATAAACTAAATGTAACTCTCACTTGCATCACTCACAATGCTGTTAGTATTCTTGAAGTCAGGAAAGGCTGACAACAGGGTATCAATTTGGCAAGAACCATCTTCCACAGTAATGTCTTTGTCAGACTCAGGACTGATAGAAGAATTAGCAACCGGACTTGAATGCTTAGGTGATACTCGAGGGGCCTTGAAGTTTCTTTTTGCTTCAACAGATGCAAAGCCTTCATTTGTTAAGGAACAAACAATATACAAATAAAGACAGAAGAATCACCCTGATGTAATATATGGTGAGAAGGGCAATTAGATATAACTATTAATAATCACTTTATATAAATATTTGGCTAGGACACTTTCATACATTTATAACAATAATTTAACTCCGCATTTTCCGAAAGTCTATATAGACCGTGCCATATTTTGGAAGAATTGAATAGGATCTCTTAGAACATGAAAAGTTATCAGATACATAGTACAGAGGACACCGGAAAATGCCTAATTTGCCAGAAAGAATAGACACATAGGAAGGTCATATAAGCAGCATGTAACGCAGATACTATAAACTGTCTAATTTTCATAAGAGATTATTAAAATGCCAGAGGAAGAAATCTCTTCCATGGGAAGATGTCCCCGTTCCATTAATGGTAAAACTAGACTGCTTAATGATAACTGAATAATGCTCACTCAGAGTCAATAATGTATTTTTTCCGTAAATATGATATAAATCAAAGCTAAGAGAAAGTAACATCAAGGATACAGAAATAGTTGGTCAGGAGGTTCTTTTGCACAGGCAAATCTAGCCTTTTTCTTTCACTCTCGGGCTTAAAACTTTTCAGCTGTAAATTTCTATCAAGTGCCAGCTGAGAACTATCACTGACAGCCTGTTAAAGAACAAGGATACAGGAATAAACTCTAATTAGTGGAAATGATGAAAGAAGCAATATAGAATTCAGAAAGTAGATAGAACAATTACCTGAAATGGCATTTGAGTAAATGGATCAAGATCACCTCTTGCTATGCCTTGAGCTATTTGTTGGGGTATCGGCGTATTCCAAATTAAGGTTTATCAAACATTTCTCAATAAAAGGAGTAATAAAAAAAGTTTTAACTGATAGGATGGTTTCTTAAGGATATGGGCCTAAAAAGTCAAAATCATCACCAATGTTGTCGGATATGTCAGATAAATGCACGATATCTTCTGTGATCGGATCATAGACTCGTTGGCACTGAAATGTTAATATTGCTTTCTTGAATGATTCTTCATACAAAGGAGGAACTGAAACAGTGCTGTACCTCAGGTGCTTAATCACCTAACAGAGACAAGAAGAATTAGTATAATCAAAGAGAAGATATGCAGGAAATGCTTGAAAATATTAGAAGACTTTACCATCACTTTCTCTTGTTAAAGATATTCAATGTATTGAGAGCATTCATGATGGTACTCACCTTGTCATAACTTTTGAATTTTTTCATAAGTGCATGGGCCCTTCTGAGCCCCATTCCTGGCAGTGACTGCAAATAGTCACAACCACTTAGGATACACATCTCAAGCAGCATCTGTTTAGTGAATCCAGCAAAGCTTAGCTCCTTGTTTTGCTGTAGCATGGAAGACTTGAACTCAACACCTTGCCCAAACTTATCCATTTTAAAGATAACCTGCATTAGATAAAGAATCATATCACTTCAAAATCTTAAAGATTAATACAATAAATAAAATAAAATAAATCCTTGTCAACATTGGAGAAACGTAGTATGAAGCTGAAAAAAAACCAATAGCTATGCAACTCACTCTAGGACAGCCAAAGGGTATAAGATCAGAATCCTCGGTGATAACTGCATCAACCTGTTTGCTAATGGCCAAGAAAGTCATTTGTGCATCTGCCTCATAAGGTGCCACAACATAACAAACATTCTCCCGCTTCAAGACCTTCCACAGACAACCATGTTGACAAAGAAACAACAGTATAACATAAAGGACTGTTTAAGATTGATTCCTTCCAGAAAATCTAACAGGACCTCTTTCATAATTTGTTACTTACCATGATTAGTTCATGTGCAATTGAAGGTGAAATGTCAACAGCTTTTTGGTAGCACTCATAAGCAGCAGCAGAATTCCCACATGACTCATGTTCAACTGCTCGTGCAAGATTTTCCTTCCTTGCCCTGCATTTATGAGGCATGGTCAATGTCACAGAGGTCAATGTCAATGTCATACCCTATTTAAACTTCTGATTTAAAGCCTATCATACAACCATGGTCAATGTTACTGAAAATTTTGACTGTGTGAAAGCAAGAACTATTCACAAGAACAACTTATTTCAAGTAACAATACCTATCTAAAATTCACTATCAACCTTAAAATGCAACCATGGATCAATCTAACCCAAAGTTTCGACTGTGAAAGCAAGAATGATCGTGAGAACAACTTTAACAGGTCCTGAGAAGTGAAGCAGAGCTACACACAAACTAAAGCATATAAAATGCAAGTTAAATACATAATTTGATAGTTGACACCTAAAGTGGATAGGCAGCTGACATAAAAGAACAATGCCATATAATTAGGACTATAACTTCTTAAATAGCTTATCAATTTGCTAGCTGGATACCAAAGCAAGACTAGTTCATATATTTGGTATAACCTAAATCAGGTTTAGCATTTCAGAAAAAAAAAAAAAGAAAAAAGATATCAAACATACCTTGCACGCTTGTTCTCTTGCTCAATCTTCATTGGAAGAAGACCTCCATCAAAGACAAGAACTGGTTTAACACCATGATGTCGCAGCAAATTTACCCTGTGCATACAGTACTCAATGTGCCTAGAGTATCAGAGAACCATGCACACACATTAGAACGGATATAATCAGAGAAAAAACAGTTCTTTCATCTGCCTGTTCCTTGGTCATTTGTCACCAAACAAGGTGAACTAAGCTGTGCTTCTTCTTTTTACAATTAATAAACTGAATTCACTTATTATATCCATTGATTGTTGGAACAATACAAAATATTTTACAAAACGATAAAAAGCAGAAAACCCATTTCTGTTTTACTTTAAACTTCCCTGAATTAAAGAAATGCAAACTGAAATCAGAAACCAAAATATCACTCCCAAATCCAACCTTTTCAACATCAGAATTAAATAAAGAAAAAGAAAAGAGGCATACTTTTGAATATTCTAAAAGGAAAACAGATCACCCATATTACCCAGATTGATACAATCTCCATACTTTTCACTTGCCTGAGGCAACTTAATGAAAAAAAAAGCATCATTCAACTAATACCCATTAACCCATTTCATCCAAAACTTTAAAATCCCCAACGAGCAACCTATGAATTGATAGTCAGTGGCTGTGCATTTATAGGGGATAAAAAGAAAAGAAAGCTGGAAAGTAAGAGAGGAACCTGGAGGTGGGTAATCCTTTACAGAGCTGAGTGCTGCAAGACAAGGCTCCTTTGTGGAGCCAAGAATAGGTGTCAATAGCTACGCTACAGCCTTCAAGCTCCTTGATATGGATTGGTATCATAATCGATTTCAATAGAGGCAAAAGCCCTTGTATTCCCATCCCTGTTATTCTTTTCACAATAGAAAGTGAAAGACCAGCGCCTTAATCTTGCGCTGTTAACATCATATTTACAGAGAAATAAAGAGAAATTGTTTGAGATACCAAAGAAGAAGAACCCAATAATGTCCCAAATTTTGGGCGGGAAAAAAATGGTGGGATGATTTGATGGGTCCCATGATCAAATGTGGGAATTTTTACTAAGCTCTTCATGGCCCAAGCTACCGGCCTCTCTTGAAATTCATTTTATAATATTTTATAGTATGTTATTTTTATATATATTATGTAATTTAGAATATATTTAAAATATAAATTTATATTAAATATATAATATAGTCTAATATAAAGTTAAAATAATGTTAAGATTATTATATAAAAAATTTTAATAAATAAAAAATATATAAACATTATTAAATATTGAAATAAAATAAATATTTTAAAAAAATAATATAAGTGGGCCTAAAATGAACTTAAGTTAGTTTTTTTTGTAATGTGGGCGGATTTGGGTGAAACTTGATTCATGTTTTAGGCCGGTCTAAATTTAAAAAAATATAAAATATGTTAATATCGTGTTTAGGCTCAACTTAGCCTATAAGCACCTCTACTTTTTACCCTCCAAGGAAAAGGTTAAATTCTACTATTAGTACATGTACTTTGATAAAGTTATTGATTTAATTTTTATATTTTAATTTAATTAATTTTAGTTCATTTCTTCTCCAATTTCAAAATTTTAGTCGGACTCAAATATTATCAATTAAATTCGTTTGATTAAATTCAATTATTGGTCTTACACTATAAATTTAGCCCCTATTCTCTTATTAGATTATTATCGAAACCACATTTGTAAAACTTTTAACTAGATTTTCAGAATTTAATTGCCCTTCCCGTCAAGATTCCATCATTCAAAAAGCCTCTTTGCTGCGACTGAATACTTTAGTCTCTGTTATAACATTAAATAGCATTTTCACCCCTCCTTCATTACGGTCGAAGGGCCACAGGATGGTATAAGTTAAATCCTGACGGGTCTTCCATTGGAAATCTCGGACCTGCTGGTGCTGAAGCAATCATTCGACACAAGCACGACCATGAGGTTTCAGGCTATCATCGATTCTTAGGCACTAATACAAATAAGGTAGCAGAACTTTAGGCGCTCCGCAATCGCCTCACCATTGCCAAGCAACTTACTATATTAAAACTTATTATTGAAGTTGATGCTTAGTTGCATTAAGAATTTAAGAATGGACAACTTGTTGCATGATCCCATTGTGACTGATTGCAGGACTATGCTGAGTGGTCCAAATTCTCCATATCTTTCGAGAACGAAATCGTTGTGTCGATGCCTTTGTTAGGAAGGGTAGTAGCTTTCATTTTGATTTATTTTTGGATGATTGTAATGGGGCAAATTGGATTATTTTGTATTCAAACATGCCCAGTTTTATGACTCCCCTCGTCATAGCTAATGCAACAGGAATACCCATGTATCCTTTCACCTTTTAGTTTAAAAATGGCGTAATGATAAATTTGGCCACTAATATTTACATGTTTTGTCAAAATTATCTTATTTTTATTTTTAGCCTTTCTTGGTCATCAATCTTTGATTTTTTTTCAAATTATTTTTTTAATAAATTTGATAAAAGTGCCATTAAAAAAATTAACAAGATGATGTAGAATTTCATATGTGGAATATTTTTAATGAGATATAATTTATTACTTAGATAAGACAACAAAATAATTACATATGAAAAATAATAAAATAAATATATAATTCATGTAAACCTAATTAAACATAATTATCTAAAAATAGTTTTAAAATGAATGCACAGACTCAATTCAGTATTTTCGGTTTAATTTATTAATTATCTTATTGAAACCTCTCAGTAAATAAATGTATGCATCCATTTTGAATATTTTTTTTAGATAGTACTTTTATTAAATCTTTAGAAAAAACAGTTTAAAAAAAAGTTGATAACAAAAAAAAAATTAAAAATACATTTAAGATCATTTTAACAAAATATATAAATATTAGTCACTAAATTTATCAATAAATATTTAAAAATTATTAAATGATTTCAGATTGAAATTATTATGCATGTGAGTTAAAAGAGATATGAATATCTTATAACGCATGTGGCTTACATAAATATACAGCGACATATTAGAAAAGTGTCACATCAAGGAGAGCTTGGCAGCCTGCTGAAGACTTTTACTTGAATATGTGTCTATAATCCATCCTACACCACCACTAATCTTGATTTTGATTCTACACCATATATTTTATCCACCTTCTCTTTTATGGGGGGAGAAACAAATATATCCTCTCTTTTCTCTGTGTGGGGTTTGATTTGCATGAAAACATGAGTTCATCAAATGATATCACCTAATTGCTGTGAACATATGTATCAGAAAGTAAACTAGTGTGTTTTTGGCTGTGAAAAGTGAGTCCAGGCTGAGCTGTTTTTTTAACTGATTGACAATGACTCGGTAAGAATCAGTCATGAACCAGGTTTACTTCATTTAAAAAAATAATTTTACTATTTACGAGTTAACTCAAAGTGTGAAAGTGCCCTGGTGAGCAAGACAGGCTACTCTGCCTCACCCCTGTATGTTGAAGAATTTTGTGATTTGTGAACACTGCTCAAGCACGCAAAGACAAAACCAATTTGGCAATCAAAACTAGTGGTTTTAAATTATACCCCGCATGGAGAATTCAGAAAGCTTATATGTATCTATTGGTGAATATATCAAAGAGGTCCTTCTTTTATTAGGGCCTAATCAAATTAGTCATTTTACTATTAACGGATCAATTTAATTTCATACTATTAAAAAAATTAAATAAAGTCAAATCAGAATAAAATTAATATTTACCGTTTATTATTAAAGGGGTTAATATTTTTAAAGCTTTTGTGATTTTGTAAATGAAATTTTTGCAATTGAAAAAATAGAGGAACTAAATTGATTTAGTCCTTATAATACAGGGACCTCCTAAGGATTTAAACTAAATTTATTTTTGTGGTTTACAAGTGATCAGCATTCAGCAAGCTGAGTCTTATATAAACCAGAAGCTTTCTCTTGGAATTTATTTGCAAAAATACAAAGCTAAAGAAATAAGTGGGGAGAAGCAAAACATTAGTGGGAGAGAAAAAAAAAAGGAAAGATATTTTGAGGTTTGCAAATGTCTTTAACAGTAATATCTTCAGTTTATGAAGTTTGCAGTGATGTAGCTGGTATTGCAGGTAGGCTATAGCTTCTCAAGCTTTCCTCTTTGATTATGATTAAGCTTAAGAGCTGTTCATATTATTTGTAGTATGCATGATGGGGGAACTTTGAACTTATGTACTGAAATTTGATGCCTTCGAAATAAATAAAGATTTTCTGGGTTAAGGGTTTCTTTTTTCTTGTTCATCAAATGAAACAGTCAAATTCAGTCCCTCACTTTGTTAATCTGTGTTGATTTTCAAAAATTTTGCAGGTAACATCTTTGCTTTTGGGCTGTTCTTGTCACCTATGTAAGTTTATTTGCACACTTAAAAAAAAAAAAAGCTGATACAAGGCTTGTTTTTACTGATATTTGTTTCGTTGGTTTTTTTTAGACCAACATTTAGGAGAATAATCAGAAATGGATCAACAGAACAATTTTCAGGGATGCCATACATATATGCTCTTTTGAACTGTTTGATTTGCCTCTGGTATGGGTTCCCCATTATATCTCCTGGTATTATCTTGGTGGCAACTGTCAATTCCATTGGAGCTGTTTTTCAATTGATTTACATCATCATTTTCATTGCATATGCTAAAAAGCCAATGAAGGTAACTTTCTAAAAGAACTTTTAACCTTTTCCCATTTGCAAAATGATCTTTAATCTTATGATGTTTGTGCTTTGCAGCTGAAGATGTTGGGGCTCTTGGTATCGGTTTTCGCGGTGTTTGCTTCGATAGTTTTCGTGAGCCTCCAGTTCTTGGACTCATCGTCACGGCAACTTTTCATCGGATATTTAAGCGTCGCGTCTTTGATTTCTATGTTTGCTTCTCCTCTGCTCGTAATCGTAAGTTCCTTTCGGATTTCTTCTATGTTTTAGAACCCGGAATCCCTTATCATTCATGTTCTTGTTTCAACATTCATATGGCAGAATTTGGTGATCAAAATGAGAAGCGTTGAGTACATGCCGTTTTCACTCTCCCTGGCAACATTCTTGATGAGTTTAGCTTTCTTTGTATATGGATTGCTCAAGCATGATCCATTCATCTATGTAAGGTCCACCAAATCTTGGTTTTTGTTGAGAGATTTTCGATTTATTTAGGAAAAGTTGTTACTCGTCCGGAGCCAACGAATCCCTCAACAAGTTCGATATTGTCTTAAGTTGGGGTTTTGTCTTTTAACTCTTTTGATAGCTGTATAGAGTTCATGGAACGAGAGCATTTCCTCAAATCCAACTGTGTGTAGTGCATGGCCATCTAGAAATGGAATGTGAGTGTCACATGGTTAATAGGATTTGAACACTTGTCCTTTATCCAAGGGTTTAAATCTTACCAAGCGCATGACACTCACGTCCCCTTGATAGGTAGCTTTGTATCATGCATAGCTCGATCTAATGAGGATTTTTGTGTTGCTATTGAAAGATAAACCCTGATATGAAACAATACCAAACTTATTAAGGGATCTGTCAATTCCATACGAATGATATTTTAGAGAATTCTATTAAAGGAATTGAAAATCCCTGAAGAGTTTCCCTGAGTAACCATTTAAATATTGTTCAAAAATGTTGTGTGGTGTTGATACAGGCTCCCAATGGGATTGGAACAGTACTGGGGACAGTCCAATTGGCCTTGTATGCCTATTTCAAAAGAGTTTCACAAGAGGAATTGAGGCATCCATTGATTGTTCCTTGAAAGAGAGTTGAGCTTCGTGCATGAACTAGTGCTTTGCCACTCAGCATTTTTTCCAGTTTTCGATTGGCATTGAAACTTTGTTTCAATTTTTCCCCCTGTTTGTTCCAGTTGAACTTCACATGTAATTCACCTTTGTTTTATTGTCCATGTTCGCGATTTGTGACTGTCTCAACAATGTCGTCTTCAAGATCCGAATTTGAATTCTCCCTTTGAGAGTGTCTTACCATTACACCCAACTACTTGTTGGCAATTCACATGTATTAGTAATACGTATGTATCTACATATAGGGTTCATAATGCAGAAGCTAATTCTTGTTGTAATTTAAATGAATGTATATACATTAGATTTTAGATATGTAATATCATTGGTATCATCATCACAGTGCTTTGAGAGGAAACTGTAGGACTTGGAGAAAGAAATAATTGAAGGAAGAAATTACCTGAAGAATACAAATCCTTTTCGAGCTGATAAAGCTTCAATAACAGGATGAAGCTCTTTCTTTCCAATAGAGGAAATTGATTGAGTCTTGGACAATAATTTTGTAAATTAAATTCGGTAATTTTTTATTTAGCTAAATTACATTCATGATGAATTTTGTTTACTTTAGATTATATTTTAGTCACTTATGTTTAAAATGTTACGTTTTAGTCACTTACATTATCATGTTGTAACATTTTAGTCACTGAGTTGTTAATTACCGTTAACGGTAAGCTGTTGTGGCACGTTAAATCATCATTTCAAACAAAAATTTTAAGTTAAATTATATAATCGATCTCCGTATTTTTTTATTTTGAACAACTTAATTCTTTTCTTTTATATTCTTTAAAATTTCCTCTCTCTCTTTTCTTTATTTTCTATTATCTTCTGTTTCTTTCTCTGTTTTTTCACATTCTTTATTTCTTCTAACATATCAGGAAGTCGAATTGACAGTGAAGAAAAAAGCAGGAAGTTGAAAGCCATCATTGCCTATAACTAAAACCCATAAACCTATGCCATGCTTCTTTCTTTACTGTCAATTCCGCTTTCTGATATGTTAAAAGAAATTGAAAAGGTAGAAAAACAGAGGGAGAAATAGAATAAAATGAAAAATTAAGAAAAAAAAAAGAAAATTAAAAGAACATAAAAGAAAAAAAATTTAAATTGCTTAAAATGAAAAAAATTTGAAGACCAATTGTATAATTTAACCTAATTTTTTTTGTTTGAAATGATGATGTAATGTGTCACGTCAACTTACTGTTATACCGTTAATGGTAATTAACGGTTCAGTAACTAAAATATTACAACACGATAACGTAACATTTCAAACATAAATAACTAAAATATTTTATCTAAATTTAATTATAATACATAAAACAATATTGTTTTAATAATAAAATAAGTTTTGAGGATGACTTGAATAAATTTTAAAGAGAAAAAAAAATTGGCCGTGACCCAACTTAGGCCCCATTCAGCAATGCTTTTGAGATGGGTTTTTTCCTCAAAAATCACTTCTCACTTAAAAGTATTGCCCAATAAATATCAGTTGAGTAAAAAATTTAACTTAAAAAAAATGTTTATTGACATATGAAAAAGTTGAAAATTTTAAATTTTTTCTCAGCCAAAAGTGTTTTTACTGCTATTTACATTTTTAACATGAGTTTATCTTCTTCAAAAGGCACGTCAGAATACCCATTTATTCTTCATTTTTTTTTCTTTCCTCTGGTTCTCTTCTCTTTTGTTCCTATTTTAATTCCTCCACCGGTAAGTTCCTTTTCTTATTTTTCTCTTCAAGTTGTTCATTTTTTCTTCTCTTTTAGTTTAGTTGTTTTCTAATTGTTTAAATTTAATAAATAATATTAATTACTTAGAAATATTTAAAATTAATATTATATATTAAAATATTAACAATAAGTTATAATAAATTATTTTTATATTCTTGCTAAAATATCACAATATCAACTAATTTAAACATTATTTAAATGTATATTTGTTACTTTATAATATAATGTCTAAAATGGACATTTTATTTCTCAAAATTACTTTTTGACAACAATATTAAATACTTAAATTTTAAACAAAACTTCCCAAAAACATTTCTCAAAAGCACTTTTAAAATACACTTTTAAAAAACAATACTAAACTAGCCCTTAACCCTCCCTATAAAGGTTTCTAAATTCGTCCATTTGTATTGTTTTTTTAATGTATATTAGCAATTTACATTGTACAATCCTATAATATGAATACTGAAAATTATGTTACAATTAAGCAGTTTATGTTTAGAAATTGGTTTAATATAATATTTGGTATTTGAATTTAACCTTTTTTTCTAATTTGATACTTAAATTTTTCTTTTTTTCTCTAATTTAGTATCTAATCTTTTTTTTTGTTCAATTTGGTATTTGAACTTGACAAATATTTACAAATTACTCCAATATACTAACAATGTTATTTTTTTATGAGATAGCAAAAATAATCAATGTATAACCGACATGTGACAGATGATATAATATTTTTTCTTATATTTTATATGTTCCATTACTTTTAGTTTTAATTAACTAATTAATTATTTTATTAATTAAAAATAATGAATTTTTTTTAATTTGGATTCTTAATTTTTTTTCTTATTTAATATTAATTTGTTAAGCATAGCTTAATACCTATTTTTTTAACATTAATTTCCTTTAATACTGGCAATATTTTTGTACCATAACAAAAAAAAATTAACATTATTAGTGTTTTGCGTAATTTGTATAACATTTAATAAATTTAGGTACCAAATTAGGGAAAAAAATACCAAGTTCAGGTATCAAATTTGACTAAAAAAATTTTAGGCACCAAATTAGAAAAAAAACCAAGTTCAAGTACCAAATGTTATATTAAGCCTTAAAATTTTAATAGAATAAAAGTAAATGATATATTCATAAATATTAAATATTAAATAAAATAATATGGGTCATCTAAATTAGACTTATCCATAGGTTGAATTACTTACCCAAGCCCAAAATTTCGCATGAAATTTGGGTAATTTTGGATAAAAATATTGTAAACTTGAACAAAAAAATAAACCTATTTAAAATATAGATTGGGTTCAAGCTCGAACATTTAATGCTTGAGCCTAGCTCGACCCATTTCTGTATTTATTACATATTATGTTATTTGTATATATTATATAATTTATAGTAATATATAATATTATAATGTAAATATTAAAAATTTGTTAAGATGCTTATATATAAAAAAATATATATAATTATTAAATATTAAATTAAAAATATTATAAATAATCTAAAAAAACAATATGGACGAGTTTGGATTAACCATTTACAGATATGAATAGGTTTGAGTAAAATTTTATACCCATGTTTCTAACCAGGCTGGGCTTTGACAAATATAAAACATGTTAATATCATGCTTAAACCTAGTCATAACCTGATCTGACCCAACTCATGAACACCTTTAACTAAATAGGTTTAGGGTTAGCCATATATAAGGGTTTAATGAAAAATTGAGGCCTATATTTCAAGTTGGACTAAGAAATTTTATATAGAATTGATACCATGCATAAGCTCGACCCAAATCCAACTTTATTTTATAAGCCCTTCTAATCTACCAAACTTGAAACAAGTCTTACCCTTTTTCAAATCTATAGTATATTATTATTTTTATATATTAATAATTTATATTATAATGTAAATATTCATAAATATGTCTAATAAAATAAAATGTTACATAATGATTTTTTTAGTACAATTTTTATTCAAATCCAAGCTGTTTTTAAAGAAGATAAACACTTCATAAATAGGTCACGAACTTGAGTTCAAATATTACATAATAATACTAAAAGATATATATATATATATAATTATTAAAGATTAAATAAAATTAATTATATTAAATAAATCTTAATTTGCCATTTATTGACTTAATTAAAATTTAAAATCGAAAAAATGTATATAATTCGATATCATAAACTCAATTCATATCTAATCCGAACTAACTTATAAATATGTTTAATCTTTTGGCCATTTGAGTTCTTATTTTATCTACAATATATGCAATATTTATTTTTATATATTTTGTTACCCTAAAAAAAAAATCTAACACAAATAAGATTTTTTTTTTTTTGAGGGCAACACAAATAAGATATTTAATGATCACGGTTGAACCTGGGCCACATCAACATTGTTATTATCTTTTGGTTAAAGTCAACACTAAAATCCACAAACTACGTACGTTTTTAAAGCTGTTAATTTCCCTTCGCCTTCTTTATTTAATGGTAAAATGTTAAATTTAATATATATATATTTGTCTCTTAAATTTTACTATCGACATTTTAGAAAAAAGATTAAATTAATTTTTTAATGAAAATATTTTAACCCTAATGACAATTCATATATACTCCATAATAAATTTTTTTGAGTTTTAATTTTTATTGAAATTTTTATAATTTTAAAATAATTAGTGTTAGGCTGATATAAAAAAATAATTTAATTAAATTTAAAAGATTAATAGTAGAATTTAATTAAAAAAAGTTAAGATGACAAAAAATATAAATTATTAAGAGTTAAATTTAATAATATGCTTAATTTAATGAGTAAACATTATTTTGTTTCCTAATTTGGGTTTAAAGTTAAATTTCATTTTATTTTGTATTATGGTTAAATTTGATATTTAATATATATATAAAAGTTAATTAATTCTTCACAAATTTAATGATTCTTAGATAAGTACATTTATATCCAATTCAGAAAAACATAAATTGACTGTTGATAAGGGGATAAAAAAGGGTAAGTTGGTCAAGTACATTGCGGGTTGAGGAGTAGAGATAAGAAAAGAAAACCCTAAGATGAGATTTAGCCGCTCTCTCTGTTTTGCTATGGAAGAAGCGGTAGAGTAAGAGTAAAGAGTAGCAGTGTAGAGAGATAAACCCTAGCTAATTCTCTTACACTCTCTCTTCTCTTCTCCATCTTTACTCTCTTCTATTATACTTTCGTTTCGCTTCTGTTCGATCTCTCGCCGTTGGATTCGATCAATCGGTTTAAGTTGATCCTGGTGATTGCTTGTTTCGATTTTCTGGTATGTTTCGGCAAGCCTTAATTTGGGTTTTGTTCTCTCTGTCGGTTTGAAACTTATTGTTTTGATTCGGGGGAATTGGGGTTTGGAATGTATGTACTAGCCTCTTTTTATTAGTTCTCTTGTGACCCCAATTTGATTTTTTTCTTCTTCTTCATGGGTTTGAATCTTCTGATTTCTTGGAATTGGGGGATTGAGGTCTGGAATGCATGTGTGGGTTGGGTTTGTTATGGATGTACTTCTGATTAGTTCTCTGGTGAATAATTTTGTTTCTGTTGCTAGTTTAAGTTGAATTCGTTTCATGGAAAGTTCCAAATTTTCCCAGGTACTGATGCAAAATTTCGTGTTTAAGTTACTGGATCATTGGTTTAAATTCGATATTTTGTGGGTTTATTATCTTTAGTCGTGTTTGTTACAAAGTTTTGGTCTTTTTTTGTCAACGCTGTCTGAAGAATGACCGGGTGATCTGTAAAAAGAACAAATACATTGGCTTTGAAGTGTTTTATTTTTTTTTTTTGGGGGGGGGGTTTGCTTTTGTTGGATATTTGTTTGGGAAACCCCTATCGCATCTGATCAGCTTTTTACTTCTTTTGAAGGTTCTTGATTTTACCCTTAGTTTACTTGTATGAATCCATGTTGGCATTATATCTTACCATTTGTTTAATGCGTGATGCTTTTGATATTGGTCCTGCCAATATAAGCCATGAATTTAAGGATCTTTTAGCATGTTGCTGCTTCAAAAAAAAAAAAAAAAAGTTTAAGCTCTTGTTTATTATTATTTTTTTACTTTTCCATATGTTTGTCTGTGTGTAAATATAGAAGGTGGTATATTTCAAGTTCGCAGGTTCAAAAAATGATTGCTGCAGAAAGTGTAGTGCCAAAGCATAAGTTGAAGATTAAGTTCCCCATTCTAAGGATTGAATCGGTTTCCGCGCCACAATCACTTGAGTTTGGGCAGCAACTGAGCAGCTCTTTTGATGGGAAAAGGAAGTCATATCCTGGCAATTCAAAAGAGACTTATGGTGCTTCTAAGCGTCGACCAGAAGGGGTGATAATGGGTGGTCCACAAGAGAAGAGGCGAAAGATGGACCGCAGCATGACTCAGCAGTGTACTACCCTACTGAATGCTTTGATGAAGCATCCAGCTGGTTGGGTTTTCAATCAACCAGTGGATCCTATAGCTTTAAAGATTCCTGATTATTTTTCAATAATAAAAAACCCCATGGATTTGGGTACAATTAAGTCCAAGCTAGTGAAGAATGCTTATCTCGGCATTGAAGAATTTGTGGCTGATATTAGACTGACGTTTTCTAATGCCATGCTGTATAATCCCCCATCTAATAACGTTCATAAAATGGCGCAAGAAATGAACGAGTTTTTTGAGTCAAGATGGAAATCTTTGGAGGAAAAGTGGAATCAAGAAAATTTTAAGGTTGGGATTGGGAAAATTTCAAGTGTGCGACTGAAAGATGTTGATGAATCAAGGCAGGGTTGTTCTAAAATACAGCTATCCCGAAATAGCTCTTTGCCGAAGAAGTCAAAGCTATCTGAGGAGAAGGTTGAGAAAGTGACTTTGAATGTAAGAGCAGCAGAAGTGAGTATTGTCTGTGGTATTTGTAAACAAACATTCTTGTGTATTTTGAATTGGTTTAAATTTGATTTATTTATTAAAGAAAAAGGCTGGGTTTGAAAATTGCTTACAAAACAAGTAGGAGTAAAGCATCTTTGTTCTGGCTTGATGTTATGCGTTTGCTCATTTTATGTTATTATAATAGAGAATCTGAGTTGCTTTTGATGCCGAGATCATTGACTTGTTAACAGGTTGAGACTCCTAAACCTGCACGGAATAGTGTGAGCAAGTTGCCAGGAAAGAGCTTACAAAAAGGTACGAAGTGGCAGAATAAAGTTTCTGCTTTATGGCTCTTTATTGGAGCTAATTTGCGATGTGTCTTATAGGCACCAGTAGTGCTAGCTCTAGTGGTGGGTGTACAAATGGGTCTATCAATGCCAAGCCACCATTGAGCCCTGGTGCCTGCAAATGCAGTTCGTGTGGGAGCATGAAGTGTCAATGTAGCCTTCCGTGTGATTCAAATCATGCATCTTCGAGTGGTTAGTTAATAACTTCTTGTGCTACCACTTTTTCTTTTCTTTTCTTTTTTGTTATTTTAGGCCATAACTTTCTATAATTTTCCAAAAATCTTATTTTTGGTTTGGTGTAGATGTGACTTCAGAAAGATTGTTGGGTGGAGATCTTAGAGTGTGTAGTGCTGATGCCTCTAAAATGGTACATGTGATTGTTTTTATAATATCATGGTTATTGTTCTGATTAGTGCCATGAAATATGTTACTAAAATTTTACATTAAAATCTAGGACTGCCAGGCAAAAAGCACATTGACATCACAAATGAGCAAGTCTGATCCAGATTCTAATGGTGAGGAAATATCTCAATTGTATTTCATGATTTTCTACTTGATTCTTGATTTGAGTATTTGAATTCTTTCAAAAAATGTTTAGGTGCTGTAAGTGCTTTAGATGAAGGGAATGTTTCTCTTAGTCCTCATCTTACAACTCCTGGAACAGATGCTGGTTCTGGTGAAGGTTAGTTTATCTACTGATGTTAAACCATTTTAAGTTCTTTTCTATTTGCCTTGAAGAGCTGATGTGGTTTGTGGTTGTCGTTAAAATTGCTTCAATGCGGTAAGTTTAACCAGTTCATTATTTTTCTATTATTAGGCTTCTCAACTCCTATTTTTGATGCACAAATGTCACCGAAGAAGGCTCTCCGTGCTGCAATGCTAAAAAGCCGTTTTGCAGAAACCATTTTGAAAGCTCAGAAGAAGACACTACTTGATCATGTAAGTTTATGCAAGGTTCTATCTTTTTCATTTTGAATGTTGTCTTGCATGGTGTGAATTGCTTGTTGGCTTCTTGGTATTTAATAGTGATAATTAAGCTGCTTTACTAAATAGGGTGATAAAGCTGATCCAGTTAAGTTACAGCAGGAAAAAGAAAGATTGGAACGGAGGCAGCGCGAAGGTGATTGTTCTAGTTCTTGAGTTATTGTTGTCTGTTGATGGTCATTTTATTTTTTTCTATTTCCTATTTTTAATTTGGCTGCTATAAAATGAACTGATTCTCATAAAATGGAATTAAAAAGATTGACAAGAAGTTAAACTCTTTATGGGTGTCTCAACTCTCAACTCTCAAGTGATGCGTTCCAATTTAAAATACATGTTTACTTCGTTTTTTTGTTACTTAATTCATTTATGACATATGAACTATTAAATAAGATATATATATATTTTTCGCCCTTTTTTGTTTGTGTGTGCCAAATCAATCTTATTATCAGGATGATCCAGTGTGTGCCTCCATATTCAATCATTAATTTGATATCATATTCTACAATTTCTCTTCCCCTCGTGTTTTCTTGTGCTAATGTGTTCATATCTGAAAGTTCTCATTATATAAAAGAAATGAACGTACTTGTAGGGTGGGTTTGATTTATACAGTTCTATTCTATGTTAGTCTATATATGTTTTATGATAAGATGGGATATATGCTGATGCACATTTTTTGAAGGCTGAATACAGGAACCAGTCCTTGTTACTAGTAGTTCTAAGTTGGATAACTCTATTCAGCAATAATACCTGTAGGTTTGGTAGTTGACTCTTTGTTGTATCTTTGAACAGAAAAGGCAAAGATTGAAGCTCAAATCCGGGCTGCTGAATATGCTGCCAAAATGAAGGCGGAATCTGAATTGAAAAAGCAACGGGAAAGAGAAAGAGAGGCCGCTCGACATGCACTGCAAAAGGTTTACAATTTTTTGCCCACCTTTTCGGTTGTACATTATGTTCATTTTGTAGGAGTGGGTTTAGATTTGTATGGCCTTTTGATATTTGCAGATGGAAAAAACAGCAGAGATTGAACAGAATCTGGAGATTCTAAAGGAACTGGAAACGTTGTTAGGATGTTGTCTGTACAGTAATCAATTTTATGGTCGAAAAAGTGGAGCATGTGAAAGGGTAATTGAAGGAGGAGCTTATGGGATGATAAAAGGTGAGAATCCACTCCATAAACTGGGTTTATTCTTCAAAGACGAGTACTTTGAAGACGAGGAGGATGAGGATGCTTTTCTTAATGAAGACATTGTTGGTGAAGAAGGAGAAATACTGTAATAAAAAACATGATGATTGTTAGTATTAAAAATTGGCCGCGGTCCTCGTTAATAGCTTCTTAGCGAGTACCCCCAGATTTGATTGTAAATCCAAGTGTTTTTGTAGGATTAATTGTGTAGTCAAACAAACACATTTATTATTATTATTATATAGAAAAAGCTAAAAAGCATAGTTCCCAACAACTTCAATGCTTACTCTCTTCAAAAGATTTGCTACATCATTTATTATTGTGATATTGCCATCTGTCCTATAGGTGCTAAATGAAATGAAAAAGATGCTTCGGGATTTTTGCCTTTTTGGGTTGGGAGTTTATTTTGTGGGATTAGATTGACAACCTAACTAACAAATTCAACACGTTTAGAACAGTGGTATATTTGTGCCATCTTATTGGGTTGAATTTTATTCTCTTTATTAAAAAATAAATAAATTAGTCACTTTATATAAAATTAAGGTGTAAATTAATCATTCTATTAAAATTTTTATTATTAAAAAATGGTCTTTATATATTAATATAAAATATATATGATATATTAAGTATAACTGTATGATTTAGAGTTTAATTCTTATTTTAGTTTTAACCACAAGGTGTAACATAATGACAGCTTATTTTATCTTTTAATTATGTGATTGGGGTTTGATTTTTTTCGAGAATATAGTATATTTTATAATTAATTATTTATCTTTTCTGATAATTCTGATTGCTAGAAAATTAGTCACTACTTCTACCAAAAGATTTCAATACCTGGCTTAATTCTGTTGGTTTGGTTGGGCCCCATGACATAGACACCACATGTTAATTTTGTCTGTGGTGCAATTATCAATTTCCTCAGCTGAACTGGGTATTGGTTTTCAAGTATGATATTTAGCGCCGACAACTCCACCAATGAAGTGGGGAAGGTGTTAGACGTTGACAGCCGCGTTTGGGAACACGAGCTTGGGGACATACATCACATCACATCACTCCCTCCCTAGATAAGTCCAAATTTTCTTTTAAGTATAGCTGGAAATGTTGTAAAGCTTTAAATTGGAGCTTCTTCAGCCAACTTTGACCACATCCCCCACCTTGTTTTTTGTATGTTAAAATGATTTCTTCATTCATTTCCCACTCCATTTCCATCCATAGCATTCTCAGGAAAATGACTGGATATAAAATTTTTTATAATTTATACTCTTAATAATTTTATAAACCACATTAGACTCAAATTTTAATTTTCTAAATTTCAAATTTTAATCACGATATTCAAATCACAAAATCAAAAGCTTAAACCCTTGAATCTCGAACCACCAAACCTCAACTCTTAATCTTAAACTATAAACCTTCAGCTTTAAGCCATAGTCCTCAAAACCCAAAAATCCTAAAACCTTTATTATTGAACTCTAGAACCTTAAACTTTAAACTTAAATACTCGATTCTAAACTATAAACCTAAAACTTCAAACCTTAAAATTTTAAAGTTTAAAGTCTAAATTCCAACTTTTAAACCTTATTTTTAAAAAAAAAATTGATATATTTTTCAAAAAATTATGGGTTGGATTAAAATTAATCAGTTATAAGAGAAGATTAATGGTATACTTGTACATGTGCTTATCATTTTAAAAAGAGTTGTGAAGTGATAAAAGTGGAAAGAAAATAAAATTCGAGTGTGATTGGTAGGAAAGAAAAATAAAAAAAGATAATCATTTTCTATCTGAATACATAAAAATTAATAATTCCAAATTGGTATGATAATAGTAGAGAAAATGAGAGAATGATGTGTGTTAGACTATGTTTGATAAACTGAAACATTAAGTGTTGAAAAAATAAGTACTGAAAAATTAAGTGTTGAATTTAAGTTATAAATTTTACTTGACATATTACTTAAAATTAAATTCTGAATATAATTAGATTGTTTAATTAAAGATAATATAATATAACATAAAATTAAATTAAATTAAAAAAATCAAAATTATTCTGTATTAAGTGATAAGTAGGTTATTATCTACTTATTATTTTTTACATTATTTTTTAGAAAAATTTCTATATAGTAATTTTCATTGTAGGTTATCAAACGTGTTCAAATAATCAAGATGCTGAAAATATTAATTTTCAGTTGATTGAAATTTTTTCAATATTTTATCAAATATGACTTAATTTAGAGTTATAATTTTTTAATTTCATCTCATTTTTCAACTCTATCAAACAATATAAATTTTATTTTTTCAAGCAAAGTCTTAATGGCTTTTTTTTTTTTTTTGTAAAACTTTTATTATAAATGTATTATTATACAAAATCAAATAGACACAAACACATACGTTTTACACATTTTATTCATTATGCTATACGAACACAAAGCCCTGCAGATAGAAGCAGTTGAACTTAGGGCTCACGTCTCATACATATATAACACCAAAGCTCCAATATTATCACACCACACTAAAGCTGTGTACTGTATATATAGTTTTTGATTTTCAAGTAAAATCAAGTAGAGTGATAGCCTTCCTTCATTATTCATCATTGATCCTCATATGTTGCAGATATGTTTTCCCATTGAGCTTACGAGAGAAGAAAGCTTTAACGTATTGCTCCATCCCAACCCTTTTATACAATGGAGGGTTTTGAGGATTTATCAAACTTGGCGATGGCCCTACGTATGCCTCTCTTTTAGGCTTTATGAAAAAGGCTACTGAGATTCTTTCTTTCTCTGCATTCGGTATTGCCCTATGCTCAATGCTGCGGTATACCCCATTGCTAAAGATCTGCAATATTTAAATATTTAAGTCATACCATATATATATAAAAAGATAACTTTACCGCGCATCCCTGAACTATGGTCCAAAATTTAAACACTATCAATATTATATTTTTTTATGAGAGGATATATACGACTGTGAGGTGACACTCACACATGATATGAAATTAATAGAATGAATTGTTACATTTATTTATAGTTTTTTTTATCACTAAATAATAGGCTTAAATTTTATTTTTTATTGGCGCTAAGATTGCTTTGATTGTTGCTAAAAGCATGGCATAGTCTTCACAAAGCCTTAATTCTATAAAAAAATATCTTCAATATCAGAAGAAGTCTGTGTTAAAAAATTGTGCTTTGAGATATACTTAATGGATTATAAATATTGAAGAAGAAAACAAGAGTTTTAAAAACCCAAAATAAAAAATATTATATTAAATTAAAACATAAAATAATATAAATAACTTAAACTAAAAGTAATTGAATATTTAAAATGAAAAAAAAATCTATGTCATTTGCCACATGTTGGCCATACATGGATAATGGATTATTTTTTCTACCCCATGAAAAAAACATTGTTAGCATATTGGAGAAATTTGTACAATGTTTGACAAATCTATATCCTAAATTGGACAAAAAAAGTATAGGTACCAAATTAGGAAAAAAAGAGAGTCAAATTTAGGTGCCAAATTGAACAAGAAAAATCATGAACCAAATTAAGAAAAAGTATCAAATTCAAGTATCAAATGTTATATTAAGTTGCATTTATGGCATGAAAAACTTGAAATTGATGTGTTAAAAAAAATAGTGTTATTAATTTATGAAAGCCATTTTTTAATATATCTCATTCTAGTTGATCATACAACCTGCACATGTTTAAAATATACTCCTGGTTATATTTGAGCTTAACTTTAACGTCCAAATTAGTGAAAGGAAATACCTAATTGTTATGATATTAATATTGTCAGAACTCAACAAGAAAATCTAAAATTTGGGACCAATTTAAAATATGAACCGTAATTTGAGGATGTGTTGCAGAACAAAACCATATTTAAAACAAAAGAGAGATAGATGAGAGAAATATTTGAACCTCTAAAATGTCTCCTACATTGACAACGAGGGCATTTGGAAGGATGGTAACGGGGAACCAACAACCATCTTTGCTGATGTGGAGGCCGTCGACTCCATTAAGTTGGAGGAGAAAGGTGAGGATAGTGGGATCAGAGTGGGGAGTAATGCCCGTCACCAACTCCGGTTGCGGGCATGGAGGATAGCATGTCATCCTCAACGATTGCATGCCATCCTCGAAATATTCTATCATTTCTTTTTCATCAATTTCCAAAGCTTTAGCCATTAAACTCAGAAGCTTCATCGCAAGGTTTTGCAGTTCCAAGATGTAAGACTCCAACGTATTTCTTCATATGAAGAGAAAAACAATGATATGTGATTAATAGATTCACTAATAATCTATAATTTTCACTTCCACATTGATAAGAAATGGGAAGTAGATAACTTTAGCTACCTAATGTGAATATTTAATTTTCGAATTGCAATTTAAAATTTTAGTATATTTTAAATTAAATTACTTCAAATTTAAATTTTAATTATTTGAGTCATTAGGGTTGAAATTCAAATGCTTTTTATAATCTAATTAAACCAAATTGTTTGACCAAACCAAGTTTGGTTGAATCAAACTTCGACTTTTTAAAAGAAAAACACAACATCAAGAAATTCTGTCTTAATTTTCTGCCCGACATAAATATCCAACCAAAGTAATACCAAAAAATCAAAGGACCACAAATGTCTCTTTCTATTTTCTGTTTTCAGATGGGGTGCAAATTTATATGTCGGCATTTCAACTGTGTTATTAATTTATTTTCTCTTTAATTCAATATCTATATTTCAGATCCATTTTACTATTTATTTTCAAGAATACGAAATTTTTAAAAGAAAAAGGGTAAAAACCTCAAGGATGAAGGGAGCTCAGGGAAGAGATGAGATTTTCGTAGAAGAATAGGGTTAGTGATCATATAAAGCCTATCAGCCCAATCAAATTTGCCGTCCTCTCTCTCTATAGTTCCGTACCCTTCAACCTCACCTTCCCTTATCTTATACTTCATCTTCTCCTCCAATGGAAGCTTATAAAATCCTTCAACCTCCTGTTTCACCTGCTCCATTACGGTACTGTCAACCCCATGGTTCACCAACTGCATTGCAAAACCAGTTTTAGGGTTTTTTTTTTTTTTTTGTCTTTTTCTTTCTCTTCTAATAAAATTAATATATATATAGTGAAAGTACATATAAGTCCAAAACGTGAGACTATAACAAGAAAATTATGATTTCATGCAGATAGCATGCAAGCTTATAAAATATATGGGTGAACTGAATAACCTGAAAGAAACCCCCGTCTTTGCAAGCGGAGTGCAACTTGTGGAGTTGAAGATCAAAATCTTTCCCATAAACCAGTTGATTCATGTCAATGATTGGGATCGTCGGTAAGGGACGGCCACCGTCAGGGACGGTGGGGGGTTGCTGGTCTAAACGAACATAGTGTTGGGGGATTGTAATGATAGGCTGTTTGACAAGCTCTTGAACGCTAAGAGCTGGAATTGCTGCCATATTTGCTGACCTTGGTTGATATGCTTATAGAACAGCTCACTACAAGAGTATTTATAGGGAAAATTTCGTCTAACATTTTGGATTGTTTTTTAAATTTAAAACAAAAAGTGGATAATTTTAAAAAAGAAAAAAAAATGTCGGTTACTACAACCTACAAGCTACAAACGTGGTTGACCATAATTTCTTATAATTATACATATGGCGGCCGTCCTCCTTGTTGCTGTACCAGGTGAATTTCTGCATGCCTTGTACATCTTACATTTGGGGTGTAATTAGGTTACACATTTCCACTATCATATGATTCAATGGATTGGAAATTGACGCAAAATTTGTTTTAAAAAAATAATTGTCCATGTAATTTTTTTACAATTAATTCAACTAGTTGAATTAGTAATAATTCTTCATCATCATCATGATTGTAACATTTTATATAATTGTTCTTGATAAAAAATATTATCAAATTTATGAATATAATATAATTGAATCAAAATTATTTTATATCTATATTATAACAAATGAGAATACTTACATAATTTCATGGGTGAAAAAAATTGTAATTTTATATTGAAAATAAATGAGAGTTTAATTGAATTGATAAAGTTAAGAATTTGAGAAATTATGGTAGTATGTGTTAAAAATCCATTATATTATTTTAAATTGACTATAAGAAAAAAAATATTCAGAAGATAATATTTATTATTATGCAAAAAGAGAGAATTTTTACTTATTTCCTGAATTGATGTTTCATTAACTTATAATATCAACTCACTGTATATAATTAGATATTTTAAATTAGATATTTTAAAGACAATCAATGCAAATGTAACATAAAATACAATCATTTTAACAAATAAGATTGTATAAATAATTATAAAACAAAATACAAATAAATTAATATCACACTAATATTTACACTTTATTCGATGCAATAAATAATTATAAAAATAAATTAGTAATGTCTTAATGTATAAAGAAGGGCATGTATAGTTTTAATGGCATAATTTTGTTGAAGATTAATGGCAAAATTTATTAAAATGGAGTAATGACATAAAAGAGGTGTCAAACTAGGATTTATGTTTAATGCATGTAAATTAAGCTGTGTTATTTAATTAACTAAATAACATGTAATTTACTATTAATATGTAAATTCATACATATTAATGTATTAGATACTATAAATTAGAGAAAAATCTAGAGGTTGACAGGAGAATCTAAAATTATGAAAATTTAATTTAATCTTTTAAAAAATTATAAAAATATAAATTATTAAAAATTAAAATTTTATTTCAACCTACCTAAAAAGATTTTCTGGCTTTCCCCTATTATAAACCCACTAAAATATTTGAAAGCTGAGATGGAAAGCAATTCATGCCCTTTTTACTTTTATCATCGTTACAAAATAATTATAAATTAAACATTTTTAGAATGATTAAAGTTGGTTTAATTAACGTTTTCCCAATCTTTTTTATAATTAAAATAACATTTGAATGAGATTTGAATTCTACATAAAGAAAAATTAAGGGTGTTTGGTGTTTTTTCGTCTTATAATTTCAGTGAAACACAAATTTTTTAGAATATATTTATTTTTTAAATATAAATTAATTTGCATTTAAATTAATTAAATTTATTGAAAGATTAAAATTTTTTCCTCATGCCACCCTCTTTAAAAAAATATTATTATTTTTAGTATAAATACATATAGATCGTCATATGAATATAGATATCAAAATTTATATATCATTGATATACCCAAATCACTTTGTCTCGAAAATGTCACTCTTAAAGAATTTACTAGGATAACTATATAAATAGAAGAGGTTTATTCAAGTAGGAACTCGTCCAATTCAAAAATTATGAAACCTTGTCACATTTTAGAATTCTACATTGATTTTTCAAGACTAAGGATCATTTTGAATGAGCGTTTATTTTCAGTATGGTACATTTAATTTTTTTTATTTTACCATCACCGTTATTTTTATACTAATCATAAATAAATACACAGTTTATAAGAAAAGACCCTACTTCTAGTGACATCTACCTCAACCACTACCAAATAAAGCACTAATTCAAGGGGGCCGACGCCAAAATCCAAGCCTCTTTATATAAATTAAATTCTCTCTATCATCGCTAAGCCCCCTTCATTTAGAAGAATAAACTTCGTAATCTCAACCTCAATTATACAAAACATTGCCATTTGCTCATTGTGTGAACCCCTCTCATCCATTAAACAAAAATGAATTATGAACACATTAAACGTATAAAACCTTAAACATTTGCATTAATACATTGAATAATGTTAATTTTCAAGTTAAGATTGATGACTCAAGTTAAGATTGATGACTTAGCTATATCCATAAAACAAATTATAGTTTATAATTATATGTTAATTGACAATTATCTGATTGAATGGTCGAAATTGTTGATAGAAAAAACCAAGTCATTGTCATCTGTTCCGTGTTTACCAAGGCAGTTGCTTTTTTCTCAAGCAAAATTAAATCTAATTGCAAAAAACGTGCTTGATTACTTTTTTAAATCATAAATTTGCCACAATGTTGCTTCACAAATTTTTATGATTTGCACTATAATTGTTTAAAAGGCATGCCACGTTTTTAATTCTGAAATCTGTGGCCTATGACTCTATATGTTTAAGTGGAGTCGTCGTCACCAATGACGAAAATTTATTTATTTTATTATATAAAAGTATAGTTATGAAGAAATGGACATTAGGATTCTATATTATCTAGGCTCTTCTAGATTATATTATTTTTTCATTTCATGTTAACAATACTTATTACAATTTCAAAATTCTCGATAATAACACTTTGTCAATATTTATTAAAAATTCTTCCCCTTTTTATATATATACATATGAATTTTTATTAATAATTTAGTACACTTAACATTTTTTAGGTAATTTGTTCCTTACAACAAGTTGTGGAGCATGATCGTCTCTTGCTGTTTCATGGACTATTTGAATTAATGTTATAACGGGTGTATGTTCTAGACAAAGTTCTCTTAGGTTAACATTATTGACATTAAAAGGCCATGTTTTCAGGGGCAAACCAGTAGAGACATGAACGTTGCTTGAAGCCCATATTTGATTAGCTCAAGGTTCTTTATGATAAAACATTGTCTGTACTGCTTGTCCCATTTCATTTTCGAACAACAATTAGAACAAACTAGTTTGGAACAGTCAAAGTCTTTGTGTTGGCATATTTGACTTTTAATTAAATATTCTTAATGCAATAAATGAAGAAGCATTTCGTGCCAGAATATCATCTTTATCCATTTGACTGACTTGGAGGGCATAACAGAAGTTTGAATTGTTGAATATGCTTATGTTTATCCTTGTCATTTTTTTGAGAATTTAAGCTTTTGGGGAGCTTGCTTATGAAGAACTTTTTGAGATAAATATTCAACCAATATGTTCAACTTTTAAATTTCAGTTTAAAGTCCATACAAACTCTGCTAAAGGGGCTCTTTTATTAGCCTATATATAGGCTATTGATCGACTTCCTTATTGAGTCGTTTGGGGGTGTATTTGGGCATCCCTTGTTTAGGGATGTTTATAGAGAGATATCAAATGTAATGTGAGGTGTTTGAGGAGAGTGATTTGTAACAATCTGCGTTCGACTTTAGGGCTGCAATTATCCAACAGGAGAGGGTAGATTGGCCTTTAGCCAATAGTTGTACCGAATGAATTGTTGAATTAAATCATTCTCTGATCGAGGCTTCGTAGATGTAAGATTGGTGAATCTAAACTGCGTTAGCAAATATATTGTGTTGATTCTCTCTTTATATATTTCTTTAACTTACTTACATATTGGATTTGTTATTCAAACTATCTAATTTTGTTCCAACTTCTATTCTAATAGAAGATTGAACAAAACTGTTTACAATGGTCGCAATCTGAGGGCTTTTTCATAATCCTACATTTTGTTAACCAAACAATAAAGGTGATTGTGCGAGGATCGAACCTAAAGGAGATTGTGCAAAATAAAGCAAAGAATAAAACTAGCATGCAAGAGAAAGGCTGTTGAATTACTACAACAGTCCAAAACAAGTGATTTGTCTAAAATTAGTAAAAGTAATTAAGCATAAAACTTTCAAGTAGCATAAAACTTTCATGCTAGCAATAAAATTACACATGAGGACTCAACCGACAATTCTCTTACTCAACAAAATTTACCTCTTGATCTTAATTTAATTAAATAAAGAACTTTAATTAAGTTATCCACTCAGCCTCACTCAATTAAGTCGAACTAAATCAAATTTTACTCAATACATTCTCCTCTCGATCTCACCTATCTTAATTTCCACTCAATGTTGTCAATTCTAGGTTTTTATAATTTATTTAATTTAGTATAATTTATTTAATTTAGTCTAAATTGTTCAATTGAGTATTTTAGGTACAAAATAATATTCTAACAATCCAATTAACCAATCACCCAAGTAATTTAGCAATACCTATAACACAATTAAACAAGCAAATCAATTTCATACAACAAAACAAAGTAAGGATGAAATTGCAAAGGTTGAGAAATGCTTAGGAATAGCGCGAAAAATTCTTGATTTTGGGGTAGAAAAAACTTCAATCCAAGAGATTATTGAATGCCCAATCAATAAATTCTTCAATTGAAAAGAAAAAAGACAAAGTAATGAACAAGATTTTGTAGAAATAATAGTAATTTAGAAACTGGTCCCTGTACTAATTTAACCTAAAAATCCTAGTAGCTATTCTAACAATTCTAACTTTAAAAACTACACTAACACTCTAATTATCCCCTAAAATTTGATTATAAGTTGGTATTTATAGGCAAAATAATAATCTATCAATTACATATTTGTCCCCCAATATTAAACTCAAATATGGCAAGTTTGACCCAAAAATTCTTCATGTTACCATCTTGATTTGGCTGTGATGAACTCAATATCACGACACTAGGAAGGTATGGTTGCGACACCACTACTCAAAGGGTCCTAGGTCGCGACACCACAAGTCCGACGTCACGACACTGCGAGTCAAGAGCTTGATCTCCTTGATCAATTCTAGAAGTTATGTTGCGACATCACAAGCCCGATGTCACAACCTAGCAAGTTAGGTAGCTCTGTGCTGCAACATTGAAGATTGGAGATCATGACATTGAGGCTTGATGAGATGGTTTCCTTAGCTAAGTGGAACAATCGACATCACGACATCAGCAAGTGATGTCACAACCTTATGAGTCAAAGAACACCAGGTTGTGACATCAATCTCCTGAGGTTGCAACACTACAATTCCTTCCTCATCCTCTCTCTGTTAAGTCCTTGAAAATGCCTTAGCTACTATAAAGCTCATATAAATATGTAAATGAGGTTTTTATTCATAAAACTATAAAAATTAACTAAAAATTGCAATTAAAGTAAATTCTAACCTAGGTACGGAAAAACAATAAAAAGACTCGAATAATTGCTCAAAAACAAGCTTTTTAAGTGTGAAAAGAGCTTTTTAAGAAGATTTTTTTTATAATAGCAAAATCTACATCAATTTACACATCAACCAATGTAATTACTTAATAAGCATAAAATTATTCATTTAGAGAAAAATACCATAACTCATTTCACTAATTCTATAGAAAAAATCCACCTTAGTGATTGATTTGAGCGGCCAATATAATTATTTATGTATGCTCTGTGAGATGTTCATGCCACCACAATTAAAAAGGCTAGAGCATAAGTGCACGGAAATGTAACACCCCAAAATATAAGTGGTTAGATGAAATGAATATTTAAGAAATGAGCTTTAGTTTAGATGGTTAAGAGTTTAAAATATTGCTTAAAGAACTAAGGTTCAAACCTCGCTTATCTTAATCTTTTCTATTTTTATCAATAATTAAAGAACAAAAATTAAGCTAGTATATATATTATATATGGTTGATAGTGCCAAAAAAGGGTAGTAGCTCAAGCGGTAAGGCATTGCACTCTCCTCCCCACTTTCTAGGTTCAAATCATGCCAACTCCATTCCTATTTTATTTTTGGAAAAAATGGTAAATCACCCTACAGCCCCTTAAAAGTTTGAAATCCTAGCTATTTAGTCCCTTTTCCTAATTACCTTGAGATTTTGATTTACTTTTTTCATTCCAATTGGAATTTCTCCCTCTATTCTCTATATATCTTCATCTTTTATTTTCTCTCCCTTTTATTATACATTATTTTGCTATTGAAAATTATTTCGTTTTTTACCTTGAAACAAAATCAATCTTCGGTAAACCCATTTCTTCCTGTTGTTAAATTTATCATCAATAGCCTTCGAAATCTCATCAAAGATTGGTAAGTATTCCCGTTTCCAATTAGTAGAATCTATAAATTATTGAATAACATCGTTGTTGTTAATCTTTCAATTTGAATACGAAACTTTTACGAGTTTTCTCAAAAATCTTGAATAATATTTATGAATCTTGAAAATCGATATTAATTCTTGCGTGTTTCTCCGTTGAAAAACCTGATTTCAGTACTCTGGATTAGACTTAGGTGCAAGGAACAACGTTCGAGACCTCAGAAGTCAGGTGTGTGTTCTTTTACGAGTAAATAGGCAAAATCGTGCCTAGGATAGGGCCACATGAGCTTGTAGACCACAAGGCCTACCATACGGTTAAGTCCTCCTGCAAACCCTAGGATGGTTTACTTCTCACATGGGCATTACATTTCCACACGGGCATATGGATCACACGACCTACCACAAGACCATGTGCTTTAAAAACCCTAGTGTAGTTCGTAAACCACACG
Source organism: Gossypium longicalyx (assembly GCA_025698465.1). Lineage (NCBI taxonomy): Eukaryota > Viridiplantae > Streptophyta > Magnoliopsida > Malvales > Malvaceae > Gossypium > Gossypium longicalyx. Next base: position 92,426,956 of record CM047004.1, read on the forward strand.
GCTGTGTAAACCTTCCACACGGCCTGAGGCGTCTCACACGGCCATTTGCCCTTATTTTTAAAATTTTACAATTTTACCCAGTATTTTATGATATGTTCAATTCAGTCCCTGAATTGGTTCCTGAACTATTTTTAGTGTTTTATTTTATTCAATTAAGTCTTAATAATATGAATAATGCTTGAATCCATGATATAATTGATTGAATCGTTATTATGAATGCATGACACGTGATTCTTACATATCTACTGTCACTATATTTTTGATGTATTAATATTGTTATGCAAAACCACGATGATACTGATTGCATGAGATACATGCCATTGTTTTTGTTAAATCGAACATATGATATGCAAGTTTGTTGCTACTATTATGATATGTTATAAGCATAATAATTGTTGTTGTATATACTTGATATAGACATGTTAATGCTATTGTACTTAACTGTTATAGCATGTCATGTTGCATTGCATGGGGTGGGACGATGTGAACGGAGGAAGTTGAGCAGTTTATCTGCACCGTTGAGTGGTTTATCCACATAGTTTGAGCAACTTTTATTTGTATTGTTTGAGTGGCTTAACCGCATCGTATTAGCAGCTTCAATCTGCAAACATGTTGTACATCCATAAGCTTCTGGCAACTTATCTGCAAAAATCGTTTTATAAAATAAAACCTGATGTTTCATCCACCTTTTTTTTTATTACTAGTGGTTTATCCACAAAGAGTGATTCGTCCATAACAATGAGTGGTTTTATCCACAACGTGGTGTTTAGGTAGAGGGGTTCTGGGGAACTCTTATTGTGGTGTGTAACGGTAGGGTAGAAACATTTTCTAATAAATTGAAATTGCATTGCATTTATAAGCATTTGCATTGTTGTGAATATGGAGATATTATGATAATGAGTTACTCTAAAATATCGAAATTACAAATTGTTATTCAAGTTGTGTTTATCCTTAGAACATTGAGATGTTATGTTGATGAGGATGATTGGATTTATCGATATTTTGTATTGTTAGTTATTTGTGATTTGTTCTACGAATTGATATTCTGTATGTCTTGTCTACTGTTTGCATTGATTATCTTGTGATGGAACCCACACTGAGTTTCATAGCTCACTCCTCTTTTATTTTCATATTTACAGATAACCCACCAGGTTAGGACAATGACGTGACATTTGGAGGGACGACTTAGTTTCACTTTCTTAATATTTAAAGTTTCATTAATATTCATTACTTCCTTTAAAAGATTATATTATTTATTTTTGAATCGTGGCATGGGACATAGACTTTAAGTTTGTGTCAGTTTATTTAATAATATTTATCCAATTTTTTTAAAAATACAATTAAATGTACTTATTAAATGATTTTGTAAAAATAATTTTAATTATAAATCAAAGCAATGACTGAAACGATGATGGCATAAACTCTCTTCAAATATTTTCTTACGTATTAGCGTATCTGTTAAAATTAAGTGACTCGAATCCTTATTTAAATAAAATACAGTGGTAAAATAAAATAAAAGAAGAATCCATATAGAATTACACTTCTTTTATTTTATTTTTAGAATAAGGTTTTTTAAACATTATTAAATTCCATCTATTTGATATTGATTAGAATAAGGTGTTTCAGTCTTACTAGAATATGGCTTTATAAGCCTATAAATAGACATAGCCTATTCCTCTTGTATTAAATTTTTCGAATTCGACATAGTGAATTTTCTTCTCCTCTGCCCGTGGTTTTTTTTCCCAAAAAGGTTTTCACGTAAAAATTTGTGTGTTTTTTTATTTTATTTTATTTTCACAATTTAGTATCAGAGCTTCCGAATTTTTTATCTCGATCACAGTAATGGCGTCTTTGAAATATGAAATTTCGCTGTTGGATCGTAACACCAGATTTGCGTTGTGGCAGATTAAGATACAAGCAGTTCTTGCGTAGATGGATCTGGAGGATCCCTGCTAGGGATAGATAAGATGCCTTCGACTTTAACAAATGAAAAGAAGAAGCATAAAGATCGAAAGGCGTTAACACAATTACATCTACATTTATCCAACGAAATTTTACAGGATGTGATGAAAGAGAAGACCGCCGCTGCATTATGGAAGAGGCTAGAACAAATATGCATGTCGAAAACTCTAACAAGCAAGTTGCATATGACGCAGCGTCTTTATGCTCATCATTTGGAAGAAGGGGCGTTTATACACAAACACTTAACAGTGTTTAAAGAAATTCTCTCAAACTTGGAGGCCATGGAGGTTCAATATGATAAGGAAGATCTAGGGTTGATTCTACTTTGTTCATTGCCCCCGTCTTATTTAACCTTTAGAGACACTATTTTATATAACCGCGAGTCTCTCACAGTTGATGAGGTTTATGATTCTTTAACCTCGTATGATAAGATGAAACATCTTGTGGTCAAACCCGACTCTCAGGGAGAGGGTCTCATTGTTTGTGGCAGACAAGATCGGAATGCTGATGATGATCGTGGTAGGACACAAGAACGGAATCCTCGTGGTAAATCTAAGGGTAGATCAAAGCCTTCAAATAGAGATAAAACTTGTAACTTCTGTAAGAAGAAAGGACACATTAAATCTGAGTGCTATAAGCTACAGAACAAGATTAAAAGGGAAGCTGCAAATCAAAAGGGAAAACAACCAGAAAATTCTGGTGAAGTTGATGTTGTAGAAGACTACAGCGATGGTGAACTTCTAGTCGCTTCTGTCAATGATTCTAAAGTAAGCGAGGAGTGGATACTTGATTCAGGTTGCACCTTCCACATGAGTCCTAATTGGGATTGATTTACAACTTACGAAATAGTGTCTGAAGGTGTTGTTTTGATGGGAAATAATACTTCATATAAAATCACAGGTGTTGGAACAATTAAAGTTAAGATGTTTGATGGAGTTGTCAGAACACTTAGTGACGTGCGACATGTTCTAGAATTGAAGAGAAATTTAATTTTGTTTAGTACTCTTAATTCAAAATGGTACAAATACACAGCTGAAAGTGGGATTTTAAAGATTTCCAAAGGTTCCCTTATTGTGATGAAAGGGCAAAGAAAGACTGCCAAGTTATATGTTTTGCATGGTTCTACTATTACTGGTGATGTAGCTGTCACTTCTTTTTCCTTGTCAGATGATGATATTACTAAAATTTGGCATATGCGCCTAGGGCATATAAGTGAGAATGGCATGGTAGAATTGAGCAAAAGAAGACTTCTTGATGGGCAAGGAATTTGCAAACTAAATTTCTGTGAGCACTGTGTTTTTGGGAAGCAAAAGAGAGTTCGATTCACCAGAGGAATCCATAACATGAAGGGAACGTTGGAGTATATTCATTCTGATCTGTGGGGGGCATCCAAAGTGCCTTCGAGAGGTGGAGCTAATTATATGCTAACCTTTATTGATTATTTTTCCAGAAAAGTTTGGGCATTCTTCCTGAAGCAGAAAAGCGATGTGTTTTCCGCAATTAAGTCTTGGAAAATTATGATTGAAAAACAGACGGGAAAATAAATAAGATACCTCCGCACAAATAATGACTTAGAGTTCTGTTCTGATAAGTTCAATAAATTGTGCAAGTCAGAAGGGATCGTGAGACACTTGACAGTTCGTCATACTCCACAACAAAACGGCGTTGCAGAACGAATGAACAGAACGATCATGGAGAAGGTTCTATGTATGTTGTCAAATGCCAACTTACTGAAGTCGTTTTGGGCAGAAATAGCCTCTACTGCATGTTTTTTGATCAACCGATCTCCATCCGTTGCTATTGAGAAAAAGACTCTACAAGAGGTATGGTCTGGTAATCCTGCTAATTATTCTAATTTAAAGATCTTTGGGTGTCCTGTGTATGTTTATGTTGATAATAGAAAATTGGAACCGAGATCCATTAAATGTGTTTTTCTTGGTTATAAAGCTAGTGTAAAATGGTATAAGTTATGGTGTCCTGAAAATAGAAAAGTAGTGATTAGCAGAGATGTTGTTTTTGATGAAACTGCTATGCTACCTAACTTATCTCTTAAAGACTCTTTCAATAAAGAAAATCAAAAGCAGGTGGAGCATCAGATTAATACAGAGTCGACTTCTCAAGCCAGTACAAAAATTGAGAATAGAGTTGCTTCTTCACCACAATACTCTATCGCCAAAAACAGAACTAGAAGAGAAATTAAACCTCAAAAAAAGTATGCCGAGGCTGATCTAGTTGCTTATGCTTTAAATATGGATGTTTGCTATGCAAGAGGAGATGTAATCACTCCACAAAAATAGAACATGGGATCTTATGAAACTTTCTAAAAGTAAAAAGGCTATTAGTTGTAAATGGGTGTTTAAAAAGAAAGAAGGGACTCTAGGCGTTGAAGAACCCAGATATAAAGTAAGGCTTGTTGCAAAGGGTTACAGTCAAATTCCAGGAGTGGACTTCACAGATGTGTTCTCCCCAGTCGTTAAGCATAGTTCGATTCGAGCTTTGCTTGGTATTGTGGCCATGCATGATTTGGAGCTTGAGCAGTTAGATGTAAAAACTGTATTTTTGCATTGAAAATTGAGGAGGACATTTACATGCAACAACCAGAGGGTTTTACAGTCTTAGAAAAAGAGGACTATGTTTGCTTGCTGAAAAAGTCCCTTTACGGTTTGAAACAGTCACCAAGACAGTGGTACAAGAGGTTTGATTCCTTTATGACTTCTCATGATTTCAAAAGAAGTAGTTTTGATAGCTGTGTTTACTTTAAGAAAAATAATGATGGTTCTTTTGTGTATCTACTTCTTTATGTTGATGACATGTTGATAGCAGCAAAAGATAAAAGAGAGATAAAAAAGATCAAAGCCCAACTAAGTGAAGAATTTGAGATGAAAGATTTAAGACCAGCAAAGAAGATACTTGGTATGGAGTTCTCAGAGATAGAAAAACAAGTAAATTGTACCTAAGTCAAAAGGGGTACATTGAGAAAGTTCTTTGCAGATTCAATATGCAGAGTGCTAAGCCTGTTAGTACTCCTTTAGCAGCCCATTTCAGACTTTCATTCGTTTTGTCTCCACAATCAGATGATGAGATTGAGTACATGTCACATGTTTCATTCTCTAGTGCAGTGGGACCTCTCATGTATGCTATGGTTTGTTCACTTCCAGATTTATCATATGCAGTTAGTGCAGTTAGCAGATATATGGCGAATCCCGGTAAAGAACACTGGAAAGCAGTTCAGTGAATTTTAAGATACTTACGAGGTACTATTGATGTTTGCTTACAGTTTGGAAGAACTGAAGATGGAATTATTGTGTATGTTGATGCTGATTTTGCTAGAGACCTTGATAGAAAAAGATCTCTCACAGGTTATGTCTTTACAATCAGAGGTTTTGCAATCAGTTGGAAAGCCACTTTGCAAACTACAGTTGCTTCGTCTACCACTGAAGCCGAGTACATGGCGATTACCGAGGCTTGTAAAGAAGCTATTTGGTTGAAGGTACTCTTTAGTGAACTCAATGAAGACCTTCAAATCAGCACAGTATTTTGTGACAGTCAGAGTGCCATCTTTCTTACAAAAGATCAAATGTTTCATGAGAGAACAAAACACATTGATGTTCGATATCATTTTGTTCGTGATATTGTTGCTCGTGGTGATATTGTTGTGAGCAAAATTAATACTCATGAAAATCCTGCAGATATTATGACTAAGTCACTTCCTATAACCCAGTTTGAGCATTGCTTAAATTTAGTTGGTGTTAATTGTTGAAGTTAAACCCTTAAGGGGTTTTATGGAAGAGGTGGAGAACTTGTTCGTTGAGAGTTCGCGAAGAAAAACTTGTTCATTGAGAATTTGTGTCAAGGTGGAGATTGTTAGAATTAAGTGACTCGAATATTTATTTAAATAAAATACAGTGATAAAATAAAATAAAAGAAGAATCCATATAAAATTACACTTATTTTATTTTATTTTTAGAATAAGGTTTTTTAAACCTTATTAAATTCCATCTATTTGATATTGATTAGAATAAGGTGTTTTAGTTTTACTAGAATATGACTTTATAAGCCTATAAATAGACATAGCCTATTCCTTTTGTATTAAATTTTTCGAATTCGACATAGTGAATTTTCTTCTCCTCTGCTCGTGAGTTTACACGTATAAATTTGTGTGTTCTTTATTTTATTTTATTTTCACAGTATCATTTCAATAACAATGGTTGCCTTTATGTATTTATTTTAATTAATCCAGAATTTGAACTTTAAATCTTAGTTAGTTAAATGTTACTTATCAACAAATAAGATAAAAATGGATCTCCCTAATCTGCCACCTTCTTCATCTGCCGACAAATAAGATAATTAATATAGTAATTAATATTGAACTATCACTTTTGCACTTTGCTTTATTAATTAATTAAGAAACATGTACGATAAATTTGTGATGATCAATTTGCCACGTTAAGGAGAAACATATTTAAATAATTGGTTTCACGATGTTATTAAGAATAATTACAAACTTTGAAAAATTTAATTTTTATAAATTATAAAATAAATAAAAAATATTTTGATTCAAAAAAATTAGGGTAAATTCTAAAAATAATCACTTTTGTTCGTTTCAGATTATATTTTAGTCACTTATATTTGAAATGTTACGATTTAGTCACTTACGTTATCGTTTTGTTACGAAGTGGTCATCTCTATCATTAAACTTCGTTACCTCCCTAACGGTAGTCCTGCATGGCATTCTAAATGGGTTTTAAATGCCAACTTGAATGTCCAGTTGCTAGGATGAAAATAGGTTTTTAATTAAATAAATTTAATTTGGACTACCACGTAGGACATCCAAGTTAGTATTTAAAACCTATTTGGGCTGCCACTTAGGACCGCAGTTAGGGAGGTAACAGGGTTTAATGGTAGAGTGATCACTTCCTAATAAAACGATAACGTAAGTGATTAAAAGATAACATTTCAAACATAAATGATTAAAATGCAATCTAAAACAAACAAAAGTGACTATTTTTACAATTTACTCAAAAAAATTATGAGCTTAATTACAACTTGTTAATTTGTGCTTGATTTGATTCAATAAAAATTAAATATGAGTAATTCGTGCTTTACGTATCATTGATATAAGATAAAAGTGTATTATATAAAGGTTTGACAAAGTTGATGAAATATCGAGTTGGTCCAACCACTAGCTTGTGGTCCATTCTTTTATTTTAATTGATTGAAATCTTCTACTTTAAAACCAATACAGAACTGAAATGCAACGTGCCATTTGTATTTTAAAATGGAATCCTTTAATTGTCACATTCTTCATCTGTCATGTGTCAACAAATAAGAAAATAACTATATTTGTTATTTGTTAATTTTATATATATATATATATATATATATATAATTGAAGCACATGACATATTGCTATGACTTTTGCACTTTGCTTTGTTAATTAAATAAGAAACTTGTCTGATCATCTATTTGCCATGTTGAGAGGAAACATGTACAATTAAATGGCTTCATGATGTTAGCAATTTTGTTATTATTATTATTTTTTAACAATTTTATTATAAATTTTGATAATATTTTTTTATTTAATATTTAAAATTATTTATAATCCCTCCTCAATCAATAAATAAGAAAATAATACGTCTCAATGTACTCAAACTCAATTAATAGGTATAATATAAATTTTAATTATGCAATAATTGACAAAATTTATATATATATAATAAGTCGGTCCGAACAATAGGTGTAACATGTACTTTTTTTTGGTCCATTTTATTTTATTTTAATTAATTGAAATCTTTTACATTAAAAATACAATGTATAAAAAAATGGAATATTGGAAATTTTGTACAGGAGCTAAATGCAACGTGCATAATTTTAGATCATTATCGAATTTAAAAGAAGAAGTTAGGAATAATCTTTTTGTTAATAACTTTATATATAAGAATAAATTTAGGGTTTTAAAACCTTATCCTCCTCCTTTTGACATCTTTATTTTTTAATAAATACGCATTTACAATGTGGGTGAAAATATTTATATATAGTTTTAATTGAAATCATAAAGTTGAGATACTAAAGACAATAATATCTTGGGTTCAAATCTTATGATCCTTATCATGTTGGTGTATTTTTCTAGATTTGTCAATATATAAAATGACATAAATATTCTCAAAATATAATATTTATTCCTTTATAAAAAAATAACAATTTTTGTAATTTTGCAACTGAATTGAAACTCGATTGATGAGCGAATACACCAACTCAATTAAAAGTGTAATAATATTATGTACTTAATTTTTTTTATTTGTACATTATAATAATATTAATATTAATATTAATATTAATATTTAGCACACGTAACATTTTTTTAGGTAATTTGTTCCTCACAACAAGTTATGGAACATGACTGTCTCTTGCTATCTCATGGACTATTTGAATTAATGTTATAATGGGTGTATGTTTCAGACAAAGTTCTTTTAGGTTGGCATTATTGACATTAAAAGGCCATATTTTCAGGGGCAAACCAGTAGAGACATGAACATTGCTTGAAGCCCATGTTTGATTAGCTCAAGGTTCTTTATGATAAAACATTGCCTGTACTGCTTGTCCCATTTCATGTTCGAACAACAGTTAGAACAAACTCGTTTGGAACAGTCAAAGTCTTTGTGTTGGCATATTTGAATTTTAATTAAATATTCTTAATGCAACAAATGAAGAAGCATTTCGTGCCAAAATATCATCTTTATCCATTTGACTGACTTGGAGGGCATAACAGAAGTTTTAATTGTTGAATATGCTTATGTTTATCCTTGCCATTTTTTTGAGAATTTGAAGCTTTTGGGGAGCTTGCTTATGAAGAACCTTTTGAGATAAATATTCAACCAATATGTTCAACTTTTAAATGTCAGTTTAAAGTCCATACAAACTCTGCTAAAGGGGCTCTTTTATTAGCCTATATATAGGCTATTGATCGACTTCCTTATTGAGTCGTTTGGGGGTGTATTTGGGCATCCCTTGTTTAGGGATGTTTATGGAGAGATATCGAATGTAATGTGAGGTGTTTGAGGAGAGTGATTTGTAACAATTTGCGTTCGACTTTAGGGCTGTAATTATCTAACGGGAGAGGGTAGATCGGCCTTTAGCCAATAGTTGTACTGGATGAATTGTTGAATAAAATCATTCTCTAGTCGAGGCTTCGTAGATGTAAGATTGGTGAATCTGAACTGCGTTAGCAAATATCTTGTGTTGATTCTCTCTTTATCTATTTCTTTAACTTACTCACATATTGGATTTGTATTCAAACTCTCTAATTTTGTTCCAACTTCTATTCTAACAGAAGATTGAACAAAACTGTTTACAGCGGTTGCAATCTGAGGGCTTTTTCATAATCCTATATTTTGTCAACTAAACAATAAAAGTGATTGTGCGAGGATCGCACCTAAAGGAGATTGTGCAAAATAAAGCAAAGAATAAAACTAGCATGCAAGGGAAAGGCTATTGAATTACTATAACACTCCAAAACAAGTGATTTGTCTAAAAATTAGTAAAAGTAATTAAGCAGAAATGTAATGACCCGAAATTTCCGGGCACCGGAAAAGTGAGTTATAGGGCCTCCGTCTTAGTGAAATAAGTTCGAAAATAATTATTAAAAATATTTATGAGCCTAGTGGTGTGTCTAATTAGGATCTAATTAGGTGAATTTAGCTTAATTTAGAGTAAGTAATAAAAAGGATTAAATTGAATAAGGGGTAAAAGTTTAATTTTAAAGTAATAGAAAATAAAAGGATCAAAATGGCAATTAAGCCATTTACATAAATTGAGTGACAAAATAGAAGAAAAATCAAGATTTTTCTTAATGTATGTATTATATATATTAAAATTATTATTATGGTTTTATATTAAATTATTATAATTATTTAATTGATAATATATTATAAATAAATTAAATAGAAGACAATTGTATGATAATAAAATATACATGTGTAAGAATTGTATTGGTACAATTGTAATTTAAATATTTAATTACTTATAATTTAAGTATAAAGATAATTGTTAAATAAATAATTAAATTATTAAAATTATGAGATTTTTTGTTTGAGAAACAAATTAAATAATGACAATGGTAATAAAATTATTGGTAGAAATGTAAAAATAAATATGTATCCAATTGTAATATTAGTATTTGTTATGAAAATAGATATTTATTAAATTAATTAAATATAAAATATAACATAAAAGAAATAAAACAAATGAAAAGCAAAAGAAAAAAAGAAAGAAAGAAAGAAAGAAAGTTACAGAGAGCATTCGAAACAGGGGAAAGAAGAAAAGAAAAAAAAAAAAAGAAAAAGGGAAAATAGGGTTTTTTAAAGCTTCAAGTTTAATTGGTAAGCTTAATTAAGTCCTTTTCTCTTAATTTTGATGTTTTAGAAGCTTTGAAACAAGATTTTGATGAAATTAAGTTGATAGTTCAAGAGTTCATATGTTTCCAAGTAGGGTTCATGTTGGAAAAATTATGGAATTAGGGATTTAATTGAATGAATTCTAAGTTAGAATTGATTAAGGGATTAAATTGTAAACTAGGCTATAAGTTTTATGTTGTAGGGACTAAATTGAAGAAATTTCGAAATTAGGGAAATATGCTGGAAATTTTATAGTTAAATATAAGTTTAGACAAAATTTGAATAGAAAAGAGAGTGAATTGGATTAAGAAAATAATTAAGTTTAGTTAGGATTAAATTGGGAATAAGGTAGGAATTATTTAGAAATTTAATTATTTATTATAATTAATGCTGTAGATAATAATATAAATTACTATTATTTTCGTAGCCAACAAAGAACCTGAAACGTCAGCATCGAAAGGAAATGAGAAAGTCATCGAGGACTAAAACGAGAGAATTACGGTGTGTATTACTATAATTCTAATTTTAATTATTATTGATTGCTGAAATTTTAATTGTTATGTATGGTAAGTAAGACTTGAGGTAAGTATGTGAAATTGATATGAATATTGAGTAAAAATGAAAGTGATGCAAATTGAGTCAAATGGAATTAAATAAGTGAATTATGGAATATGTGATTATTTGAAAAGTATATTGATTGAAAAATGAATGGTGATTTGAATTGTGAATTGAATACCCTATTAACTAGTCGGGCTGAGTCGGATATAGTTGGTATGCCATAGGATTGGAAGTGTTCAGAGATACTTCGACCTCGAGTCGATGAGACACTGGGTGTTACTATATTTCTTCGGATAGATTCGATGAGGTATTGGGTACCAACTTTACTTCGGCTAGGCCGATGAGACACTGGATGTCAACTATTACTTCGAACTATCCGATGAGGCACTGGGTGCGATATTGATGTGTTTGGTTGGATCCATGTATCCGCCAAAGTCCGAGTTACGTTAATAGGGTGAAAAATTGAAATGTGAATTTAAGGTATTGAAATAAAAAGAAAAAAAAATTGAATTATGAATAGAAATTGGAATTGTGATAGAAAGAGAAAAGTATGAGCTAAATGTTCATAAGTGGTTTAAATTCAAGTTTGTAAAAAAAAAATTACATTGATTGTCGAATAATTCAATTTAATTATTATTATGAAATGATGAAAATAAAAAAATATATATATAAAGCATGAATTAGTATTTAAGAAATTAATTGTTATGAATTTTAATATTTATATTTTTTATTATTGATGATATATTTTGAATTATGGTAATACCACTGAGTATATTCATATTCAGCGTACGGTTGTTTCCGTGCATAGTAGTAGAAGTCAATTGTCTTGGCTCAAAGCATCCAGAACATTCTCGACTCCAATACAAATTTGGTGATGTATATTTTCTTTTGGGTAAAAGTGGCATGTACATAAGTGTTGTTTAGTCACTTAAATATGTATATTACTTTGGGTAGTGAAGGACGAATTATAAAATTTAGATGGTTAAATGAAATGGTAAGGAAAGTACATGATATTTTGATACATGAACATTAAGTTGTTAAATGAATGAAGTTTTTAACCAATTTTGAATGATGCTATGATAGTTATTAAGTTAAAATTATGTTAATGATATAAATATTAGTTATATGAATGTGAAACATTGGTGTTGGTTGTTTTGGTTTGAATTTGCAGGAGGTTTAGGTAAAAATAAGCAGAAATGCTGCCAAAATTTTTATAAAAAAAAAAAATTCGGAACACTCGAACAAGTCTCGTTCTACTTTTAATACGTGTTTGAACTTCGAGAGTCCAAGATAGGGACTTAATTATTATATTATACTATGAAAGTTATATTAATTGTAAATTATTCGTAAATTGTCTGATATGTCCGGTAATGCCTCATAACTTCGTTCCGGCAACGGTTTGGGGTTAGGGGGTGTTACAATAAAACTTTCAAGTAGAATAAAATTTTCATGCTAGCAATAAAATTACACATAAGGACTCAATCGACAATCCCTCACTCAACAAATTTTACCTCTCGGTCTTAATTTAATCAAATAAAGAACATTAATTGAATTATCCTCTCAGCCTCACTCAATTAAGTCGAACTAAATCAAATTTTACTCAATACATTCTCCTCTCGATCTCGCCTATCTTAATTTCCACTCCATGTTGTCAATTTTAAGTTTTTATAGTTCATTTAATTTAGTTTAAATTGTTCAATTGAGTATTTTAGGTACGAAATAATATTCTAACAATCCAATTAACCAATCACCCAACTAATTTAGCAATACCTATAACACAATTAAACAAGCAAATCAATTTCATACAATAAAACAAAGTATAAGGATGAAATTGCAAAGGTTGAGAAATGCTTAGGAATAGTGCGAAAAATTCTTTATTTTGGGGTAGAAAAACTTCAATCCAAGAGATTATTGAATATCCAATCAATAAATTCTTCAATTGAAAAGAAAAAGATAAAGTAATGAACAAGATTTTATAGAAATAATAGTAACCTAGAAAATGGTCCCTATACTAATTTAACTTAAAAATCCTAGTAGCTATTCTAACAATTCTAACTTTTAAAACTATACTAACACTTTTATCCCCTAATATTTGATTATAAGTTGGTATTTATAGGCAAAATAATAATCTATCAATTACATATTTTTCCCCCAATATTAAACTCAAATATGGCAAGTTTGACCCAAAAATTCTTCATGTTACCATCTTGATTTGGCTGTGATGAACTCAATATCACGACACTAGGAAGGTATGGTTGCAACACCACTACTCAAAGGGTCTTAGGACGCGCCACTAAATGTTCGACGTCACGACACTGTAAGTTAAGATCTTGATCTCCTTGATCGATTCTATAAGTTATGCTACGACATTACAAGCTTGATGTCATGACCTAGCAAGTTAGGTAGCTTTGTCGTGCGACATTGAAGATTGTAGATCATGACATTGAGGCTTGATGAGATGGTTTCCTTGGTTAAGTGGAACAGTCGATGCCGCGACATTAGGAGGTGATGTCACAACCTTGTGAGTCAAAGAACACCAGGTTGTGACATCAATCTCTCGAGGTTGCAACACTGCAATTCCTTCCTCATTCTCTCTCTGTTAAGTCTTTGAAAATGCCTTAGCCACTATTAAGCTCATATAAATATGTAAATAAGGTTTTTAATCATAAAACTATAAAATTAACTAAAAATTGCAATTAAAGTAAAATTTAACCTAAGTATGGAAAAACAATAAAAAGACTCGAATAATTGCTCGAAAACAAGCTTTTTAAGTGTGAAAAGAGCTTAATTTGTCATATTGAAATACGACATATCATTGGGATAGACTCTTATACATCAAATCCAACATCCAATTTTGCAATTTCAGAGGAGGAGCAAGGAAGTACAAGCCCAACTAGCCAAAAAAGGCTAAGAAAAAGAAGAGAAATGAGAAATATATGTTTGTGTCGTGGCATAGGTGTACCTATCAACGAAATTGTTGGAGCTGGCCGAATGGTTGTGACTAACGTAGAGGTCAAGATAAAGATGTTCCTATAAAATAAGGGTGTTCAAACTTCGGTTCAAACCGAATTAACCGACCGAACCGATCTAATCTGGTTAATCGGTCGAAAGTCGGTTAATGGTTTTTTTAGAATTTTGATTACCGGGTAATTCAGTTTAAATTCGGGTAATTAACTAAATTAACCAAACTTACTAATTATGAATGTTTCAAGACTTAAAATTTAGGTTAACTTTCAAGACAAATGAACATTATCAATGTATTTTTTTGATATGTTTTATACTTGTTTTAACCAAAAGACAAAAACATATAAATTTTAATTAATTTTTTTTAAAATTTTGGTTTGGTTAATGGTTAAAGGACTATATAGTTCGTTTAATTCAGTTAATGTTAGTTCAATCTGGTTAATAATCGAACCAACTGTTTGAACACCCCTACTACTAAAGACACCTTGGCTATTGTACCTATCAAACTTGATAAAAGTCACGAATTTATAAATGTAAAGGTTGATCCTAAATTTGCCTAAATAATGGAGGAAGATCTGATGTACGAACCGTACAATCAATGAATTTTTTTTGTTCTTATACTTCAAATAGATACTTAACTACAATACAAATGTTATAGTTATAGGGTTTAGAGTTTAAGGTTTGCAAGATTGACCTTCATGCCATGGAAATTAACTTATGTATTGTGATTTCATAAATGAAAACAATTTTTTTTGTTTGAAAAAAAAAATGCAACAATTGGTTTAATACAAATTAATATTATTTGGTTTTAGTTTCATTTAATTTGTACAAATTATTTTCATTCATTGGTTTCAATTTTAGGGTTTATGTTAAAAAAATATTGGAAATATTGTTAGGCACAAGCCGTCATTCATGTCTCTTGTATATAAGGCAAATTTTTAGAAGATTTTTTTTGAGAATAGCAAAATCTACATCAATTTACACATAAACCAATGTAATTACTGAATAAACATAAAATTATTCATTTAGAGAAAAACACCATAACTCATTTCACTAATTCTATAGAAAAGATCCATCTTAATGATTGATTTAAGCTGCTAATATAATCATTTATGTATGCTCTGTGAGTCGTTCATGCCACCACAATTAAAAAGGCTAGAGCATAAGTGTGAGGAAATGTAACACCCCAAAATATAAGTGGTTAAATGGAATAAATATTTAAGAAATGAGCCTTAGTCTAGATGATTAAGAGCTTAAAATAATCAAGGTTGAAACATCACCTCTTATTCTTTTCTATTTTTTCAGCAATGAAAGAACAAAAATCAAGCTAGTATATGTATTAGATGTGGTTGATAGTACCAAAAATCATGCCAAATCCATTCCTATTTTATTTTAAAAAAAAAGGGTAAATTACCCTACAGCCCCTTAAAAGTTTGAATCCTAGTTATTAATTTAGTCCCTTTTCCTAATTACCTTAGGATTTTGATTTACTTTTTTCATTCCAATTGAAATTTCTCTCTCTATTCTCTATATATCTTCATCTTTTCTTTTCTCCCCCTTTTATTTTACATTATTTTACTGTTGAAAATTATTTCTTTGTTTACCTTGAAACAAAATCAATCTTCGTTAAACCGGTTGTTGAATTTATCATCAATAACCTTCGAAATCTCATCAAAGATCGAAAAGTATTCCCGTTTCCTATTAGTAGAATCCATAAATTCTTGAATAACATCATTCTTGTTAATCTTTTAACTCGAATACGAATCTTTTACGAGTTTTCTCAAAAATCTTGAATAATATTTATGAATCTTGAAAATCGATATTAATTCTTGCGTGTTTCTCCGTTGAAAAACCTGATTTCAGTACTCTGGATTAGACTTAGGCGCCAGAAACAACGTTCGAGACCTAAGAAGTCAGGTGTGTGTTCTTTTACGAGTAAATAGGCAAAATCGTGTCTAGGATAGGGCCACATGAGCTTGTAGACCACAAGGCCTACCATACGGTTAAGTCCTCCTGCAAACCCTAGGATGGTTTACTTCTCACATGGGCATTACATTTCCACACGGGCATGTGGATCACACGACCTACCACTAGACCATGTGCTTTAAAAACCCTAGTGTAGTTCGTAAAGCACACGGCTGTGTAAACCTTCCACACGGCCTGAGGAGTCTCACACGGCCATTTGCCCTTATTTTTAAAATTTTACAATTTTACCCAGTATTTTATGATATGTTCAATTCAGTCCCTGAATTGGTTCCTGAACTATTTTTAGTGTTTTATTTTATTCAATTAAGTCTTGATAATATGAATAATGCTTGAATCCATGATATAATTGATTGAATTGTTATTGTGAATGCATGACACGTGATTCTTACATATCTACTGTCACTATATTTTTGATGTACTAATATTGTTATGCAAAACCACGATGATACTGATTGCATGAGATACGTGCCATTGTTTTTGTTAAATCGAACATATGATATGCAAGTTTGTTGCTACTATTATGATATGTTATAAGCGTAATAATTGTTGTTGTATATACTTGATATAGACATGTTAATGCTATTGTACTTAACTGTTATAGCATGTCATGTTGCATTGCATGGGGTGGGACGATGTGAACGGAGGAAGTTGAGCAATTTATCTGCACCGTTGAGTGGTTTATCCACATAGTTTGAGCAACTTTTATTTGTATTGTTTGAGTGGCTTAACCGCATCTTATTAGCAGCTTCAATCTGCAAACATGTTGTACATCCATAAGCTTCTGGCAACTTATCTGCAAAAACCGTTTTATAAAATAAAACCCGATGTTTCATCCACCCTTTTTTTATTACTAGTGGTTTATCCACAAGGAGTGATTCGTCCACAACAATGAGTGGTTTTATCCACAACGTGGTGTTTAGGTAGAGGGGTTCTGGAGAACTCTTATTATGGTGTGTAACGGTAGGCTAGGAACATTTTCTAATAAATTGAAATTGTATTGCATTTATAAGCATTTGCATTGTTGTGAATACGGAGATATTATGATAATGAGTTACTCTAAAATACCGAAATTACAAATTGCTATTCAAATTGTGTTTATCCTTAGAACATTGAGATGTTATGTTGATGCGAATGATCAGATTTACCGATATTCTGTATTGTTAGTTATTTGTGATTTGTTCTACGAATTGATATTCTATATGTCTTGTCTACTGTTTGCATTAATTATCTTGTGATGGAACCCACACTGAGTTTCATAGCTCACTCCTCTTTTATTTTCATATTTACAGATAACCCACCAGGTTAGGACAAGGACGCGACATCTGAAGGGACTACTTAGTTTCACTTTCTTAATATTTAAAGTTTCATTACTATTCGTTACTTCCTTTAAAAGATTATATTATTTATTTTTGAATCGTGGCATGGGACATAGACTTTAAGTTTGTGTCAATTTATTTAATAATATTTATCTAAATTTTTTAAAAATACAATTAAATGTACTTATTAAATGATTTTGTAAAATTAATTTTAATTATAAATCAAAGCAATGACTGAAATGATGATGACATAAACTCTCTTCAAATATTTTCTTACGTTTTAGTGTATCATTTCAGTAACAATGGTTGCCTTTATGTATTTATTTAATTAATCCACAATTTGACCTTTAAATTTTAGTTAGTTAAATGTTACTTATCAACAAATAAGATAAAAATGGATCTCCCTAATCTGCTACCTTCTTCATTTGCCGACAAATAAGATAATTAATATAGTAATTAATATTGAACTATCACTTTTGCACTTTGCTTTATTAATTAATTAAGAAACATGTATGATAAATTTGTGATGATCAATTTGCCACGTTAAGGGGAAACATATTTAATTAATTGGTTTCACGATGTTAGAATAATCACTAACTTCCGAAAAAATTTAATTTTTATAAATTATAAAATAAAAAAATATTTTGATTAAAAAAATTAGGGTAAATTCTAAAAATAATCACTTTTTTTTTTTTTTGCTTCAGATTATATTTTAGTCACTTATGTTTGAAATGTTACGTTTTAGTCACTTATGTTATCGTTTTGTTACGAAATGGTCACCTCTATCATTAAACTTCGTTACCTCCCTAACGGTAGTCCTACATGGCAGTCCGAATGGATTTTAAATGCAAACTTGGATGTCCAGTTTTTGAGATAAAAATAGGTTTTTAATTAAATAAATTTAATTTGGACTATCACACGTAGGACATCCAAGTTAGTATTTAAAACCTATTTGGGCTGCCACTTAGGACCGCAGTTAGGGAGGTAACAGGGTTTAACGGTAGAGTGATCACTTCCTAATAAAACGATAACGTAAGTGATTAAAAGATAACATTTCAAACATAAATGATTAAAATGCAATCTAAAACAAACAAAAGTGACTATTTTTACAATTTACTCAAAAAAATTATGAGCTTAATTACAACTTGTTAATTCGTGCTTGATTTGATTCAATAAAAAATATGAGTAATTCGTGCTTTACGTATCATTGATATAAGATAAAAGTGTATTATATAAAGGTTTGACAAAGTTGATGAAATATCGAGTTGGTCCAACCACTAGCTTGTGGTCCATTCTTTTATTTTAATTGATTGAAATCTTCTACTTTAAAACCAATACAGAACTGAAATGCATCGTGCCATTTGTATTTTAAAATGGAATCCTTTAATTGTCACATTCTTCATCTGTCATGTGTCAACAAATAAGAAAATAACTATATTTGTTATTTGTTATTTGTTAATTTTATATATATATATATATATATATATAATTGAAGCACATGATATATTGCTATGACTTTTGCACTTTGCTTTGTTAATTAAATAAGAAACTTGTCTGATCATCTATTTGCCATGTTGAGAGGAAACATGTACAATTAAATGGCTTCATGATGTTAGCAATTTTGTTATTATTATTATTTTTTAACAATTTTATTATAAGTTTTGATTATATCTAATTTTTTTACATAATATTCAGAATTATTTATAATCCCTCCTCAACGATAAATAAAAAGATAATATATTTCAGCGCACTCAAACTCAATTAATAGGTATAATATAAATTTTAATTATGCAATAATTGACAAAATTTATATATATATAATAAGTCGGTCCGAACAATAGGTGTAAAATGTACTTTTTTTTGGTCCATTTTATTTTATTTTAATTAATTGAAATCTTTTACATTAAAAATACAATGTATAAAAAAATGGAATATTGAAAATTTTGTACAGGAGCTAAATGCAACGTGCATAATTTTAGATCATTATCGAATTTAAAGGAAGTTAGGAATAATCTTTCTGTTGACAACTTTATATATAAGAATAAATTTAGGGTTTTAAAACCTTATCCTCCTCCTTTTGACATCTTTATTTTTTAATAAATACGCATTTAGGTGTAAATATTTATATGTAGTTTTGATTGAAATTATAAAGTTGAGATACTAAAGACAATAATGTTTTGGATTCAAATCTTATGATATTCTTATCATATTGGTGTATTTTTCTAAATTTGTCAATATATAAAATGACATAAATATCCTCAAAATATAATATTTATTCTTTTATAAAAAAATAACAATTTTTGTAATTTCGCAATTAAATTAAAACTCGATTGATGAGTGAATACACCAACTCAATTAAAAGTGTAATAATATTATGTACCTAATTTTATATTTGTACATTATAATAATATTAATATTAAATTATGTGGCATCCACGTTGTGCGGAAAAAAATATATTTTAAAATATATAAAATCAAACACTAAAAAATATTAAATTTTTTAATTTGTAATTTCAAATTTTAAAGGGCTTCCCCTTAGCTTCTGCTCCTATCATTGGAAAAGTCATGTCATCTATGTGTTGGATAGATTTGATCATGAATTAAGTCATTTGTTTAAATTTAAAAGTTCATCTAAAATTTTGAAGGGTTTGAAAAAAAATTAAGCTTAGAACCAGCTCATTTTCTATGTTTATAGTATATTATATTATTTATATTATTATTTAAGTTTCTCTTTGAGTTAGTGTTATGAGTCAACCGGACATCAACTTAGTAAAGAAAATTATAAAAACATAATTTCGCATATTATGTTATTTATATATATTATATAATTTATAACATATAAAAATTAAAAATATAATGATATATATTACTATAATGTAAATATTAAAAAATTGTTAAGATGTTTATATAATATAAATATTTTCTTAAAAAATAAAAATTAAGACGGGCCTAAAATGAGTTTGGGTTAGTTACTTATAAATATAGACGAGTTTGGGTAAAATTTTAAACTCATATTTTAATTCGAATTAGGCTTAAGTAAGCATAAAATATGTTAATATCATACTTAAACTCGACCTGACCCGGTTTATAGACACGTGTAATGTTTATGAATAGAGACTTTTGTGATTGCTCCAAATATTAGGGGAGTTAAATTGCAAAAAGGAAGTGTGTGAAGACCATGCCAAAGCGAAATTCTTTCAAACAACTTAAGCATATCAAAATTATTTTTGTCCATGGGTTAGCCTAATTTCATGCGTAAATGGGCTGAGCTATCTTCGGGTCAGGCCTCCAGATAAAGATCTAACAAACAACAAATTAATACTTGGGGACTTGATAATTAGGGTGGAGAAATCAGAAATTAATTTAAATGTTTATGGAATAAAATATTTTGGTTATTTTAATTGAATTATTTGAATTTTATTTAATTTTTTATAATTTAAAAATAAATATTTTATATTTAAAATAGTGAAAATTATTTTACACTCGTGTAAAATTAAAAGCCTTTAATATATTTTTGTAGGATTAATATTTAAATAATGTAACTATTATATCTCAAATAATATTTATAGAAAAAATTAAAATTTTATCAAATAATATTTAAAAGTCATATAACAAAGTTTATTTTAATAAAATAAGTCAAAAAACCCAAAAATCAAAATTAAGATAAAAAAAACTGAAAATTAAATTGATCTTAATAGAATTATCATGAATTATTTGTGAAATTAAAAAAAAATCGATTGAAAAATTACAACACGATCACTTAATTATTAGTATTTTTTTATATCTAATTATGAAAAATTATAAAAATCATCACTCAATTATTTAATTTTATCTTTTTTGAATGTACATATTATCAAAGTAGTGGTCAAAGTGTCACAAAACCCCTATACTATATATTGAATTACATTTTAATCCTTCTATTGAATAAAAGGACAAATTAACCCCTGTATGTTGACGAGGGAGTAAAATAGCCTATCAGTTAAAATTTAGTATTTATATTTAAGGTATAATAACAAAGTTTCCCTCAAACTTTACATATTCATTCAGTTTCACCTCTATTCTTTTATTAAAGGATAAAAAAAAACCTTTAATAACAAATTTTAGATAAAATAAATTCTGTTGTAATTAATATTTAAGTAAACCGGGCTCGACATTGATAACTTCAGAATTAAAATTCAAGCTCGAAAAAAAAGTCCACTGCTTTACCATTTCTCACTCCCAGTTCTACACGATTTCTGAAATTAATGCAATTTGATTCTCTCACTATCAAGAGCTGAATTTTTATTTTAATTTTATATAATAATGCAGCCGCCTCCAAAGAGATAAAGATTCCAACTCTTTTTTTATGGTTCATTTTCATGAAAACTTGAAAGCACTTTGCCAATCCTAAGGCTTGAGCACTTATGGATACAGAATTTGTCAACCTTGGGAAATCCATGATAGTTCCCAGTGTTCAAGAGTTGGCCAAGTACCCCCTCACCAAAATCCCACCTAAGTACCTGCGCCCGCATGAAGAACTTCACTCCATCTCCCCCAATCATCACCTTCCATCTGTCCCCATCATCGATCTTCACAAACTAGCTGCTGGGGATTTCGTTGACTCTGAACTTCAAATCCTGCACTCTGCTTGCAAGCACTGGGGTTTCTTTCAGGTATATGCCTTATTACCTTGTTGGTATTTTGGTTGAAATTGTTAAAACAAGTTCTTTTGCAAATAATAGGTAGTGAATCATGGTGTTAGTATATCATTGTTGGATGAATTCAAGTTGGAGATTGTGAATTTCTTCAAACTACCACATGAAGATAAGAAGCTTTTATGGCAAAAACCAGATAACCATGAAGGGTTTGGTCAAGCTTTTGTAGTTTCACAAGATCAGAAGCTAGATTGGTCTGATATGTTCTATATAACCACACTGCCATACAATCTTAGGAACGTTGACGTATTTGAAAAACTCCCCTTTAAGTTAAGGTATCTCTCCCATGGTTATTTTCAACTTTGGAATTTGAGACTTCGATTTACAATGTTTTTCTTTTCAATGATTTTGATGCAGAGAGACCCTGGAAGTGTATTGTGTTCAAGTGAAAAATCTAGCTATGAGGATATTAGGTTACATGGCTAAGGCCTTAAATATGGATGCTGATGAAATAAAAGAGCTGTTCAATGATGGGGTGCAAGCAATGAGAATGAATTATTATCCACCATGCCCTGAACCTGATATGGTCATTGGTTTCAGTCCCCATTCCGATGCCGATGCTTTGACAATTCTCTTCCAGCTCGACGAAACCGATGGCCTGCAAGTTCGAAAAGATGGGAAATGGGTTCCCATTAAGCCACTTCCCAATGCTTTTGTGGTTAACATTGGAGACATCATGGAGGTATATATTCATATATATTGCAATTGCTCCAATTGAGTCATTTGCTAACAATGATGATTGTATTTTGTGTGTTTGGTCTGCAGATTTTGAGCAATGGGATATACCGTAGCATCGAGCATAGAGCGGTTGTAAACTCAACCAAACAGAGGTTATCAATCGCAACGTTTTATAACTCCAAGTTAGACTCGGAATTAGGCCCTGCACTTAGCCTTATCGGTCCAAGTAACCCTGCAATTTTTCAACGAATCCCTTTGGAGAAGTACTTGAAGGAATTCTTTGCAAGGAAACTAGATGGCAAGGCTTACCTTGATTTCATGAGAATTAAAAGCAATGAAGAACACGAAAATTGAAAAACATTAGCTGAAGAATGGATTGAAATGGCTATACTTTGAATAAAAACACCTATAACCAGGGTGGTTAATTGATCAAATTTACGTTGAATGCTTAACATGATTATCAAAATCCGCGTTTTTCGAGTTCATCATATCTCTATAACCTTACTAAAGCAGTATTAAAGAAGAAGAGAAAGGTATCATCTAACTGGCAATGAGCAATGGTTTCGAAAAAGGAGAACGAATCCACTAAAACAAATAAACAACTCAGTTCACGTGTGTAAATCCCCACATATAACCTTTTTTTCTTTACCAAATTCTCAAGCATTCTTTTTCCTTCTTTTAACATCACCCTCCTTTTTATAACCCCAAGCAATGTCGATCCCTCCAACAGGACATTATTAACCCAAATACCACCACAAGCCACTCTTATTACTGATACAAGTCATCATCTTGCTTCACTACTAAACAATAAACCAAGCCTGGTTTTTTTATAATAACGCATAGATAGGCACGTTTGCATGTATTCCTATTTGGTGAGGGCTGGTCCCTTTGTAAATAAAGTTGTGTCTAATAACGCAACCCCATATACTCAGCTTTCAAACAAAGATTTGTAGCTAGTGCACTGTCCTTTCCAGCTATATTTGCTCTGTAGTTGGTTCTTGGTCACGCATCCTACATATATATCTAATTATTTTATGGTCCCTCTTGTGATTACCTATATAAAGGAAGTAAAGGGCTCCTAGCAAATTCAAAAATTACAATCCTTTCTCTCTTTAATATAGATGGCAACTTCATGGTTTTCAGTGTTGCTTTTGGTTTCCATTGTTTTTAGTTGTTTCTTGGCTGCATCAGCTGGTGATTTTTACCAAGAGTTTGATCTGACATGGGGTGACAAACGTGCTGAGATACTCAATGGTGGGAGGCTTCTTACACTTAGTCTCGATAAGGCCTCTGGTTCAGGTTTCAGGTCTAAAAGAGAGTACTTGTTTGGAAGAATCGACATGCAAATCAAGCTTGTCTCTGGCAACTCTGCCGGCACTGTTACTGCTTTCTATGTAAGCTCTTTGTTTAATTTTTTTGAATTAATTGCACCAGACGTCCCCAAATTGTGATATGGATTCTAAATTGATCTCTAATATTAAAATATTTTAATTGAGTCCTCAAAAATACCAATATTGTATCAATCGGGTTATTCTATCAACCTAGATATTAGCTTAAATGTTACATGCCAACTCTAATCTATACTTAAACATATTTAAAACACATGAACTATTTTTTTTTTTTGCAAGTGTAGGAAACCATGTTTTGTAATGTCTAATTTTGGTTGCAGCTGTCTTCAGAAGGGCCAAACCACGATGAGATAGACTTTGAATTCTTAGGTAACTTAAGTGGAGACCCATACATTGTGCACACTAATGTCTACTCCCAAGGTAAAGGTGACAGGGAACAACAATTCTACCTATGGTTCGACCCAACAAAGAATTTCCACACCTATTCAATTATCTGGAGCCCGCAACGCATTACGTAAGATTAAAATGTTGGTCTAATTTGGTTTCAGTCCCTCCACTATGCTAAGTTTTGAGATTCAGTCATTCAATTTATTTTGATATAATTTAGTACTCAAGTTCAAATTGATAACACTATTAATTGCTTTTTAGTCACATAGTCAAAAGTCATGTAGTATCGGGGAGCAGAACTTAAGAGGCTAAACAATTTAGAAAATTGCCATTAAGTATTTTATTTTTATTGAAAATTTTACTTAAACCCTTAATTTTAAAAAAATTCTAACTAAGCCCTAAAAATGTTTTGAAAACATTAATTAAACCATTATATTTTTCAAAATTCTCATTAAATCCCAAAAATTTTAAAAAATTTAATTAGATCCCAAAACTTAATGCCACCATCTCTCGCCACCACGTTGAACTCTAATAGATCATGTTCAACTAATAACAAAATTAGCCTAATGCTTATGACCATTTAAGAAAAAATTCATATAATTTTAAACGGTAGCAACCATCATTTAACAAGGATGGACTAAATTATACTAAATCAAAATAGAGAGATTAAATCTCAACATAGTGAAAAGACTAAAACCATAATATACCCAAAAATATGCCTCTTTCGAAGTCTTTAAAATCTCTGAAATGAACTAACTTTTTTTTTTTTTTTCAACTCACCAGTTTCATGGTGGACAACATTCCGATCAGAGTATTCAACAATGAAGAATCCATTGGAGTTCCCTTCCCCAAAAACCAGCCGATGAAGGTATACTCAAGCCTGTGGGATGCAGATGAATGGGCGACAAGAGGCGGGCTGGTGAAAACCGATTGGTCGAAAGCTCCTTTCAAGGCGTATTATAGGAATTTTAATGCCTATTCATGGAACTCCGTCGGAACCGATGTTTGGCGAACTCAGGCACTGGATGCTACTGGAAGAAGATGGCTCCGATGGGCACAGAAATACCACATGGTTTACAATTATTGTGCTGATTTGAAGCGATTTCCTCATGGTCGTCCCCGCGAGTGTAGGCGCTCTAGGTTCCTTTAACCGCCCAAAAAGAATGCTGCTTCAATCTAGGATTTAATTTTGTCTATTACTATTGTAAATTTGTCCTGTTTATGGTTTAAATTTGGAATTCAATCATTTTATTTTTTATTTGGAAAAAATATGTGTATTTTTATGATATTGTTAATTTATCCAAATTAGAGATGTTATTGGAAGCCCAAATTTAAGGGTAAAAATATTACGACTGAATGCCTTAAAAACCAGTCCAAGCAATTGATAGATTGAGTGTTCACTGCCTCAGATGTGACTTAAGTTTGAGTCGTGCTAATCGCGTTATTGTTAGAGCTTTTCCCTCTTGTAATTCACCAAAAATAATCCAACCCATCACTTTATCAATAAAATGCAAAGGGAGCAAACGCAATCTCTGATCAATAGTTTAATGGCAGTAAAAGAAAAAACCTGAAGAAATAAAAGCTGAACCATAGTTCTATCATCTAAATAATTCAAAAATAGATGGATAAATTTACAATAAATTTTAACCTATCTGCTACACGGACCAATTGCTTCATTCCCTAATTTCAATCCCTGATTTCCACCAACTCGTTACAAAGACGGGTCTTTCGCAACTAATGTCGGAATACAGCAGAATCCCTCCAGCAAGCATCGGTTGCATTGTCTCTCGACCTATTATTTCAAAACCAGAAAACAATCATAACCAAACTTATGCAAATTCATCAAAGACCGAATGTATATCCATATTTCCAGGTTACACGACAAGGCATGTACTAAAGTGCAGTTTGCAGAATCAACAATGATCATCACTCTTTGCTGCATACTCTCACCGATATGAAGCAAAAGCAAAAGAGTATGAGACAAGAGCATCCGGCTTGACCGTCTGGCTCACAAGTTAATAAGTTACTTAGCCAGGGTGGGGTACGAAACAAAAGCATGCCGAACTCAAGAAGATTCAAAATGGGAAAGCCGGTATGATTGAAACTTTTAATGGTGGAGGAAAAAGTTATGGTAGGGAAAAAGGAAAATGAAAATTATGATGCAAGAACTTTAGATACAGTCATTATAAATAATATATTATTGTGGTGGCGCCCCCTTTTTCTTTTAAACATTCCCACTTCTGGTCTATTTCTAATCTTTTTCCACCGATTCGATTCATTAAACCCCCCCGCATACATCATACAATCATCCCAACTTGTCGATGAAAATTTCAACCCCACAAACTTTTATGCACACCAAGATTTACATAGATTCATGGTTTCCTGGACCTACGGAAGGTTACTATATGGTATTGTTTAGCTAATGCAAATGTATATCAAGGCACAGGCACGGTTTATCCCGAGAATCTAAACTACAACTTCAGGTAAGACTCGGAAGGCACCGAAAACACTATGAAATCAACATCATTCATATACATCGTTAACACGGTATATTATATAAGTCAAATCTGAAAAGCACATGTTATAATCTAGTCCATCAATCCGAAATTCCAAATAGTCCAACAAATTGCAACTAGAGACCTTAATATAAGCAAGCACATTATGAAAATTTGCAATATCTGTCTAACAGTGAGATTTAAACTCTTTAAAACTATTCCAATCAATTGCAGAAGAGACCTTGACACCACAGCTTCTAATAATTATTTACATTCAAATCCTTAAGCGTCCTACATTTTTACTCATACAATCTAAATCAAATACCATAATACATATAGAACAAGCAACCAAACATTCCAACAGCAACAGAAGCAAAAGCAATAACAAGCCCCCATTTTTTTTCTGGGTATAGTACAAAAGCAAGCAAAATTGCAGTATCAGACAACATTGTATTAAACTAAGCTAAAAAACCACACTTTATATAGCATAGTAAAAAAATGCCTAAATTTTAATAAACCCCAAACATTCTTTTAAAAGAAAATAAAAGGAAATCTATAAAAAAAATCCCCCCAAAAAATAAAAAAATCAAACCCCAGACTTTAGCACAGCAAAATAGCACCTTAAAATGATGGAAAAAAAAAAGGAAGAAAGGGGGGGAAAAAAGAACCTTGTGGGCAAGAACAATATCCCAGGAAAATGTAGTGGCATGAGCAAACTACCACGGCCAAAGTGACCTGCTTGAGACATTGTAGCACAGCAGATTTTAAACCCTAAATTTTTTTTGAGAGAAAAAGACAAAGACAAGAGTTTTTTAAGTAAAAGAAAATGCAGCTTTTGTGTATGTATATATATTTATTTATATTGAAAATAAAGAGAGGGTTTAAGGAAAACAAGGTTCGTTTCTGGGTGTATAATGCAACTTGGAAATACAAAACTACAGGGAGTAGAAGAAAGTGAAAGTTTATAGATTTGCACGAGTCCCAATGAAAAATTGTGAAAATAGAGAAGTTTTTCGAGGAGTTGAATGTAAATTTCTAATTGTGATTTTTTTTTATATTTTTTCTTTTTTTTTGCGTATCCGAGGTCATTTGTTGTTATTGTTTGCTGTTCTGGTTTTTTTTTTCTTTTTCCTTTTTGTCTTTGCAAAACTGCATTTAAAACACACTTTGGGTCTTCCTTGTTGGTTTTCTGTACTTCAATTACTACAAACTGCAGCTCAACTGTTTTTGGCATTAGATATTGAGTATTTTTTTTTTGTTTAGGCGCGTTGGAAGCACTCTCCAATGGAGGTCGTTCATTAGAGTTTCAGAATTCAGACATAATATTAGACAAAATCCTATGCCACCCTCTTTTGCTTTCCTCTGCAGATTCCTAAAAACAGATTGGGTTTTGCTTGTTATTAGCTGGTAACACGTTGACAGGGCTGATGGTTTTTTATGTTTATGCTTGAAGGAGAAGTAAATTTAGGTTAAATTTCACTGTTGTTTAATCTTTACTTTGAGTCTTGAGATTGAAAACAATACTTATTATGTTTTTCAAACATGTTTTTTTTTTCTAACAGCTGCCAAAAATTTTATTGTAAGAAAGTTATTTGAGCTATTTTTGTTGTAAAAAAAAAGTTATTAATAAAATTAATTTTTATTAAATTTACTAATAAGGAGAAATTATTTTATGTACTCTTCTCACCATATCATTCATTGTTCATTTCTAATTAAATAATAATATTTCAATAATTTTTTTATTTTATTGACACATAATTTTGATAATTTTTTTTATCTTAAACCTCAAATCCGAAACTATGAATTTTAAATCCTAAACCTTAATTCTAAATCTTAAATTCAAACTTGAATTAAGGTTTAAGTTTGGCATTTAGAACTTGGGGTTTTAATTTTGGTTTAGGATTTGAAACTTCAAATTTCAAGTCTGAGTTTAAAGTTTTAGGTTCAGATTTAGGGTAAAAAATTTACTAAAATTATGTGTTAATAATATGAAAAAAATTATTAAAATATTATTAAATAATTGAAAAAATAATAAAAATAAAAATAATTTAACCGCAAAAAAAAAGGTTAGGAAATGATATTATTAATCTATTTAATTCAAAACGGGTATCCTATTTTGCCAAATCAAGACAAGAAGTAATGCCAAATAATTATTAAGCTGTTTTGGAAAAAAAGTTAAATTCCCATGTACCAAAGCGACATTCATACGCTAATACTACAACCGGCAAATGAAAGCGAAGCGTAGTAACATACAACAACGTTGCTTTAGGGAGACAATTGGGATCCCCTGAATTTTTTTTCCCTTTCTTGTTTTACTAACAAGTGTCTTTTTCTATTTAGCGGCTTGAGATTAATCATATTTAAGTCGAAAAATATTTAAATATTTTTTTAAATAGTAATTATTCTGAAATTCAAACACAATCTAGATGTTTAAAGAAAGAAGTAAAGGTAAAGTTAGAAAATTTTATGAAAGATTGAAATTAAATTATATATTTTTATGAGAATTAAAATATAATTTTATTATTTTAATAATTTATATATTTATAATTTTTAAAAATTAAAATATGTATTAATTTAGTACTTTATAAATTAAAAGACTAAAATAAAATTTCCCCTCCAGTCCCTGCCAACCTATCTAGGCGGCCCATGGGAAGAAGTCCACTCTACTCCTAGTCACCTATTAGTAGGTCCCCTATTAATACTTGCTATTGCTAACTAGTGTTTTTAATATACTGCTTTTTGGGGTACAATCTGTAGAAGAATTTTGATGCATGTTGCTTCTTTATATGAGGTATTTGTCAAAGCATGAAAGCTATCCTTTTCGAAAAACATTACATTACTTTAATTAAAAAAATGATTTTATGATTAATATATATATATACTCTTGGTTCCAAACTATAAGCAAGGAATAAAGATCATTTCTGTTTCCAATTGATTAATTAGTAGTGGATCAATGCTTGGTTGATTAAAGTGCTATAAAGAAACAAACCATTATTATATTATATTGTATTTACCATATTAGGGGTCTAACATTGTTGAGGTGAGATTAGGAGAAGGGTTATTGAAGAAGGTTCATACAGAGCTCTGTATGTATGGAGAGATTAGAGATAGAGAGTAGTTGACACGTGTTGGGATTTAGCTACTGAATTATGTGTCGCCCAATAAGACCTTTTAAGTCTGATGAGTTTGTGTTTTAATTATATCTTTTAAGTAAACACATTTGTCCATCTAATGCTTGAGATAATTATGGAATTAATAATGCTTAGACGGTTGTTGACTCGATTGATTGGGTCTTGTTGGAGATGGTTGTTCAAGAATCTCTCGTCTACTAACCTAGTAAAGTGTGTAATCTTTCAAAGAATTTAAAGGAGTGTAAGAGTTAAACTTGTCATACATTCTATCTACTTGTTTAGCCTATGAAGCATGTTGGCATGGTGGATGATTTTTCATGAATTGAGACAACCAAGGGACACGTTGCCCCCTATGTGAACCTTTAAATTAGTAGCTTGCTTGGATATGGCAAATATTCTTGGAGGCACACCCCCTTTGGACGATCAAATCTATTTCGAGTTGAATTATGATGTAAACTTAGTGTGTTTGAACAAACCATCTCTTATGTTTCTACATATCTGCTAGCTTTTTAAAATAAGCTATAAAGTTTATTAAGCTTTTAATTTGTCAAAGTGTATTTTAGATTATTGTATTCTACACTGGTTATATAGGCTTGAATAGCCCATTCATCAATTAGTTCTTTGGTTTTCATCATTGTTGTAATAAAAAAAGTGAATGTATACTTTAAAGGGTTAGCTTCTATTCTCCCTAAAAGAAAGTAAATTTGCAAGGTTTTTGAGGATTGCATAATTAGCTAGAAAATTTGGTATAAATTAACAAGCAACCTACTCGAGAGTGTGTATTGACCCAACTAATAGAGATTGATACCAAATTCTTACATGATCTATAAGAGTCATTAAAAATACTTTGCATTTGAGGGTGTCAGTGGCACCCATAATATTCATATAATTGTTGTAATGCAACAAGTGGTCATATAGGTCTATGTTGTTATACTTTTCTTTTGGGGGGTCTAAATGTGGATAGTAAGTGTTCAATCGCAATATTTGGAGCCAAAGCATTATTTGAAGAAGCGCTCACTCTACATCATCTAACTTTGTGCATTTATAGTAAGTGTTCAATCGCAATATTTGGAGCCAAAGCATTATTTGAAGAAGCGCTCACTCTACATCATCTAACTTTGTGCATTTATAGTGTTTGTAGTTACTATTTAATGGCTTCTATTTGGTTTTCAAAAGACGTGGGCAATGTTTGTGGCAAATTTTGAAGGTTATCACGAGAAGTACTTGACGATAGCCAAGATAAATCTACTAATTCATTATCAATATAAACAATATATATATTTATTAGAATATGTAAAAATCTAAATGTATAACATGAACATAAAAAAACTCAAGTAATAGGTTCATTGGTTGAAGTGGTTCATCCATGTCTAAGATCAATCAAGGTTCGATCCACAAATTTACTTGCAGGGGCGAAGGCAAAAAAAAATTTTAGGAGTGGCCAAAATGAAATTTTAATTTTAATAGTCTATATCTTTATAATTTTTAAATGATTAAATTAAAATTTAATAATTTTAAAGGGTCAAAATGTAATTTTATCTTTACTAATTTTAAATTTTAAAATTTTCTGAAAAGCCAAAACAACAATTTTCTATTTTAGGGGGGGGTCGGGGCTCTACCAACCTCCCTAGATTCGCCTCTGTTCACTTGTATGGTAGCGGAGTGTATGCACGTATGAGTTTGAGTATTGTATAAAAAACATCTATATATATATATATTAATTTTATTGTGTTGGTATTCAAGTGAATTATATTTATATACTATTTTCGGATTTTTCATATTTATTAAAAGTATTATATTAATTTACTTATTCTTTATATCATACTTCAAATTGTCAAATTTACAAGGATTTAGAGAAAACACACAATTCATTGGATAAAAAATAGAAAAGGAAAAACGAAAATTATTCATCACGTATTTTGCCCCTAATATACCAAATTAAGTTAGGAGTATCCAACTTTTTGGTAGTAAAAAAAAAAAGGGTTGTGATTGATAGACTTAAAAAAATATTAATTATGATTTAAATTGGTATGATAAAACATAACAACCATTTAAAAAATTAGGAATGAATGAAAAATAATTTTCCATTATTAGATTAAAGGTTAATATATCTTTTGGTACTTGATTTTAATTTTAATATGCAATTTGGTACTCTAGTAATATTGTACTTTTTTTTTATTTTACAAGCAACTTTAAAAGATTATCACGTGTCTTTTTTTTTTCTCTAAAATAATTTTTTTAATATTTTATTATACCCCTATAGGGTACTTGTTAACCTTCTAACCCTACTTGATAAGTCTAAAACTTCACTAGTAGTGTATCAAATATTTTCTCTAAACAATAATATTTTTCAATAAAAAATCTTTCTTTTTATTATAAAAATCAAACTTTTTTTTATATCTTTTGTAAAATTTAAATCATCAAAAATATTCATTAGACAATGTAACAAAATATAATTTTTTATTAAAAAATAAAAAAAGACAATTTTTTGGTGAATTATAATGACGGGGTAAAACTCGAATAACAAACGCAACTAGCGTAACTCAAACTCAAATCACACTTGAAACGATGAATACCCTTAACAATCAAACCATTACATACATTATTTAAATTTTTGGATAATCCATTGTGATGCTCATCCATGTCAAATATTCATTAAATTAAGTAAAAAATAATAATAGATAAATAGGTTGAGTTTGATAACTTCTCGTAGCTAAATTCTTGTGATTTGTCAAAAAAAAAAAATATTTTCTTTATTAACATGTGACATATAATATAGTATATGAGTGGAATATTTTGATTTAATTAATAATTATTTGGAATGGCAATTATTTATAACGTGAATCCACATTATAATTCAATCTTTTATCACATGAAAAATAGTTTGCTCAAACTTGAAACTTTCAAATCAACACCAATATAATTCCAAAGTTCTTAATAATGGATTGTGTATTTAGGAGAATTTTGTAGATTTAATTTGGTTATTTTTAATTTTTATATTTTTTGAATTTTTTAAATTTTAGTCATAAATAAATAGTAAATGTTAAAATATTTTAAGTTAAATTTTGTTATTTTTAAAATATTATGCGATAATTATATATATAAGTCGTGTCAGGTTATTATTATTACATATTAGTCACACAAAAAAATATATAGGATTAAGATTTACCAATTTGAAAAGCATATAGATTAAATTTGAACAAATTAAAATATAATGATTAAATTTACAACTTATACATAGTACGAGAAATAATGTTATAATATGACCCCTTTTAAGTTATTCATAAAATGTTCAATGCGGTACTTGAACTTAGAGTTAACACTTTTAGTAAATGCTAAACCAACAAGTGAATATTCGACGCATGGATTTATTTTCCAAATAATCAATTTCACGTGAATAGTAAAAACATAAGTGAAAATTAAGGATGTGTTTGATAAACTGAAAAATTAAGTATTGAATTTTTATTGCTAGATTTTATAAGTGTTAGTTTATATTAGAAAATTGTTCGGTAAATTAGTAAATATAAATACTAAATATAATTATGTTGTTTGATAAAAATAAATATTGATTTTTAAAATATTATTAATTTTTTAATTTTAATCTTATTAATATAATATTTTATATTACGTTATTGTTTATATTACATTAGACATTTACAAAATATAAGTACCACATTAAACATTTTGTAAAGCATAAATACCAAATATGATATTATGTTTTTAATTTTTAAAAGTAAAGTAGTTAAAGTACAATCTTAAAAAAATGAAAAATCCCCATATTAAGTGATAAGTATAAGTGTTTAGTTATTATTTTCTACAATTTTATTGAAAAATATATTATTTACTTTTTATCATGAATTATTAAATATATTTTAAAAATAAGGTTTTTAATTATGCTTGAAACATTTGGTGTCTTGGTGCATATAAACATAAAAACTTCATTAATTAATTAGATTACATAGTTAAAAAATTGGATACTAAATATAAAATATTTTATTTTATTTCTAAATTAAAAATTTATAAGTGAAAAATAATGATTTATTTAAATGGAAATTAAAAATGAAAAATCAAAAGCAATGGAAGAAAACCACAAATTAAATGTAAAAAGAAAATTAAAAAAAAAAGGCTCCAAAGTGGAGCTAATATGTCAGCACACGATGGAACAATAGAGTCATCAACAAGTTTCTAATAATTAACAAAAATAGGAGGAGAATCGGATGTAACAAAGACCAAACTTCTAGAAAGACCAAAATCAAAATACTAATAAAAAAATTAATGATAAATTTAACTTTAATATTTATATTTATTGTTAATTTATTCATTATGTTTTGATAATTAATTTTTTAAAAGAGTTAAATTTATTTTTCAATAAAAATATTATTAAAATATTAAGAGATGATATTGCACTTTTTATTTTATATATAATATCAATAAATAATTTAATAATTATAGATACACATGACATGCTATATTTAAAAATTTAATGACTAAATTTAAATCTAAAATACATAAATAAAATTGTAAGATATTAAAAAAATATAATATTAAATATATATTTAACATATTAAATTAAAAAAATATATCTATTTAGTTTATATGATACATATATTTTAAACACACTTCTCTACTAACCCAAAAAAGGAAAAAAAATACTGATTGAGTTTATAAAGGAATCATTAAATTTATTCACGTAGTACCCACCATAAATTCCTGCTTTTATTCAACTTGTTTACATACTTTGCTACGTCTCTCTTTCTCTCTCTCTCTCTCTCTCTCTTTCTAGTTGGCTTGTGATCTTTCTTTAAGGGCTATTTTCTTGAATTTTCTTTTAACTGTTCTAACAATTTACAAACTAATAATTAACCCAAGAAAATATTTGGGTTGATTTCCTTCTTTTCTTTTATTTTTGATCGAAAGGAAACTGGTATATACATACGTACGAGAGGATCATTGGAGAAGCAAAAAATGGAGGTTGATACTGGTGATGGATCATCAATGAAGAGGGGTGAAGCAGCTGATAAAGAAGAAGATAAAAACAAGAACAATGGCAGTAACAAGAAGAAGAAGACATCTGCTGATGATCAAAAAGTGCCATTTTACAAGCTTTTTTCATTTGCAGATAGATTGGATATGTTCTTGGTAACAGTAGGAACCATCGCGGCTATTGCTAATGGCTTAACTCAACCCTTCATGACGCTCATTTTCGGTCAAATGATCAATTCTTTCTCCGGTGCAGACCAATCCGGTGTCATTAAAGCAGTCTCAAAGGTTAAAAACATTACTTTCTTTTGTTTTCGTCAAGGTTTTGCTTTTAAGCAATGTTCATATATATAGAATCAGAAAAAGAAAGAAGGAATTGAAAGTCCATCTAATTATTGTTTGATTCATTGTTTCTTAGTTTTAAAGATTCAAAACCATTGAGGGTCTTTTCAATATATTGTATTTGACTTTTTATTCAATTTCTGCTTCGAATTCTGTTATTCATTAGAACATATGAATTATCAAAGTTTAGGGTATGATGGCCGACAGAGTGTGGAACTTAGGAATAATTATGTTGGCAAATATTGGTTAAAGTTAAGAGTTTAGTCACTTTACTTTTTATATATATATATATCAATATTGATTGAATTAAAAGTGAGTCAATCTGAATTTATTTTCTAAACAAATATGTATAATGAGCGTAGATTTGGAGAGTATCTATATATCCTAGCTATTGTGAAGTAGTTGTAGTTACTAATGAATTTCTTTGTTTGATTTTCCAGATTGCAGTCAAGTTTGTCTACTTGGGGGTTTATGCCTGCATTACTTCATTTCTACGTGAGTGTTGAATTATACCTATTGTTCTATTTCAAGTTTTAAAAACAAAAATATAAAGTGAAATAAATTAATAATCATGCACAGTTTTTTTAAAAATATATATTATTTTTATTCATTTAAAGAAATGATTAGATCATACGTTTAACTTTTAGGATTTGGAACAATGTGAGTTTTTCAGAGGTAACATGTTGGATGGTGACCGGGGAAAGACAGGCCGCCCGCATTCGTGGCTTGTACTTAAAAACCATACTCAGACAAGACATTGGTTTCTTTGACACTGAAACATCGACCGGTGAAGTCATTGGGAGGATGTCGGGTGACACTATCCTCATTCAAGAGGCAATGGGCGAGAAGGTCAATATTTTATATATAATTACAAACCATTTCATATATGTGTATATATAATTTGATATATTGTTTTTGTGAGTAGTGCAGGTTGGGAAGTTTATACAACTAGTATCAGCTTTCATTGGTGGGTTTATAATAGCTTATGTAAAAGGATGGCAACTAGCACTAGTTCTATCAGCCTGCATCCCACTTGTTGTCCTTGCTGGTGGAACCATGGCCATGATAATGGCTAAAATGTCGAGCAGAGGACAGGTTGCTTATGCTGAAGCTGGAAACGTAGTGGAACAAACCGTTGGGGCCATTAGAACTGTAAGTGATCTTTAACTTGAATTCAGGTTTCATTCATGGCGAACTCAATTGATTTGTTGATAAAATTTTTATATTTTTCAGGTCGCGTCATTTACCGGCGAGAAATTCGCGATCGAAAAATATAATGATAAGCTACAGATCGCCTATAGTGCCACCGTTCACCAAGGGTTGGTTTCAGGCCTAGGACTTGGTGTAATGTTGCTTGTTGTGTTTTCTACTTATGGATTAGCTGTATGGTTTGGCGCTAAATTGATAGCACACCATGGATATAATGGCGGACAAGTCATTAATGTTATATTAGCAATTATGACAGGAGGAATGTAAGTATATTTATATGTATGTTTGCCAAGTTTTTCTTGTTTGATCTTACATGGTTTATTGTACTGTTGGGTTCAGGTCGTTGGGACAGACAACTCCGAGTGTAAATGCGTTTGCATCGGGGCAAGCTGCAGCGTATAAGATGTTCGAGACTATTAAAAGAAAACCGACGATTGATCCGTACGACACGAGTGGAGTAATGCTGGAAGATATCCAGGGTGAAATCGAACTTAAGGATGTCTATTTCAGGTACCCTGCAAGACCAGATGTGCAGATATTTGCTGGTTTTTCGTTGCACGTACCGAGTGGTACAACTGTGGCCTTGGTTGGACAAAGTGGCAGTGGGAAATCAACGGTGATTAGCCTTTTGGAGAGATTCTATGACCCTGATTCTGGCCAAGTTCTTATCGATGGCGTTGATTTGAGAGAGTTGCAGCTTCAATGGATACGGGGGAAAATCGGGCTTGTCAGCCAAGAACCTATATTGTTTGCAACAACTATCAGGGAAAATATTGCATATGGAAAGGACAATGCCACTAATGAAGAGATTAGAGCAGCAATTGAGATGGCTAATGCTGCTAAATTCATTGACAAGTTGCCCAAGGTAACATAACATGATTTTGTTTTCGGATAGAAAATTTTCGAGCGACTAAGCTAAGGATTGCTGTATGGCTAACAGGGGCTTGACACCATGGTGGGAGAGCATGGAACTCAACTTTCAGGCGGGCAAAAGCAACGAATAGCTATAGCAAGAGCCATTTTAAAGGATCCAAAAATCCTCCTCCTCGATGAGGCTACGAGTGCGCTGGATGCTGAGTCGGAACGGATTGTTCAAGATGCACTAGTGAGAGTGATGACTAATAGAACAACTGTGGTGGTGGCACATCGATTGACGACTATCAGGAACGCCGACATGATAGCGGTGGTGCATTTAGGGAAACTTGTGGAGAAAGGTACCATCTCTAAACCAGTTTTGTTAGCCTATGTTTCTAAACTATTTCACCAGTTTTTGTAACATTAAGAGAATAAAAATCTAGGAACTCATGAGGAGTTGATCAGAGATCCAGAAGGGGCTTATTCCCAGTTAGTTCGTTTGCAAGAGGGAACTAAAGAAGGTGGCGATGCTCTCGGGAAGGAAGCCGAACAATCTGATGTAACCACAGATATAGAGAAGGACATTAGTCGGTCCGGAAGCCAGAGACTGAGTGCATCTTTGATAAGGTCCATAAGCAGAAGTGCATCATCAAGCCGACAATCCTTCACATATAATTTCGGTGTTCCCGGTCTTGCTAACTTTGCCGAGACACAAGAAACAGGCGTAGAGAGCAACGTACCAGAAGAAACTAAAATCGAAAGACGCAAAAGTGTTTCAATTAGACGGCTGGCGAATCTTAACAAGCCTGAGGTACCTGTCCTATTGATTGGATCCATTGCTGCAGCTGTACATGGACTGGTTTTCCCAATATTTGGTCTCCTTTTCTCATCAGCCATTAAAACATTCTATGAACCACCAAGTAAGCTGTTAAAGGATTCCAAGGTGTGGGCAGTTAGTTATGTTGGAATGGGTGTGGTTATTCTATTGGTCGGACCGATGCAGAATTTCTTTTACGGAGTTGCAGGCGGGAAATTGATCCAAAGAATCCGTTCCTTGACGTTCGAGAAAGTAGTCCACCAAAACATCAGTTGGTTCGACGATCCTGAGAATTCGAGGTATACTTTAACCAAACCCTTTTTTTCCTTATGTGAACTTTCTTGCAGCTTTTAACAAAGATCTCTTTTGAAACTTCACAGTGGCGCCATCGGTGCGAGACTGTCCACCGATGCATCGACTGTAAGAAACCTTGTCGGTGATAGCTTGGCCCTGATTGTACAAAACATAGCTACTATCGTAGCAGGATTAGTCATAGCATTTACTGCTAACTGGATATTAGCTATAGCAATCCTAGCTGTCATGCCATTTACATTAATTCAGGGATACCTGCAGACCAAATTTCTCAAGGGATTCAGTGCCGATGCAAAGGTCAGTGATACTGATACTCGATGACAATTATTTCGGCTATACGAAAAAAGCGTGTATTTATATGCATATATGTAACATGTAAATGAATGTAAAATGCAGTTGATGTATGAAGAAGCAAGCCAAGTAGCTAATGATGCAGTAGGAGGTATAAGAACTGTTGCTTCATTTTGTTCAGAAAAGAAGGTGATGGGTTTATACCTAGAGAAATGCCAAGCCCCAATGAAGCAAGGAGTCCGTCTCGGACTCGTAAGCGGCTCCGGGTTTGGTTTCTCTTTCTTTGCTCTATACTGCACAAATGCCTTTTGTTTTTACCTTGGAGCTGTACTAGTGAAGCATGGGAAAGCAACATTTGAAGAAGTATTCAAGGTTTTCTTTGCATTAACGGTGTCAGCCATTGGTGTTTCACAAACAAGTGCTTTAGCTCCTGATACCAATAAAGCCAAAGATTCAGCAGCTTCAATATTTGAGATTCTTGATAGAAAACCCCCCATTGATTCAAGCAGTGAAGATGGTTCCACAATACCTACCGTTACAGGCAGTATTGAGTTGGAACATGTTAGTTTCAAGTACCCAACACGACCAGACATTCAAATATTCAAAGATTTGTGTCTCAGCATACCTTCTGGAAAGGTAAATTTATTGCAGAATTGAATACCATTTAGAACCCAAATTCTATCTCATTTTGCTTACTTTTTTTTTGTTTTTTGTATGCAGACTGTTGCACTTGTTGGTGAGAGCGGGAGTGGGAAATCAACCGTGATTAGCCTCATTGAAAGGTTTTACGATCCAGACTCTGGTTGTGTAATGTTGGATGGCATTGATATTAGGAAGTTAAGAATAAGTTGGCTTAGGCAACAAATGGGATTGGTTAGCCAAGAGCCAATACTTTTCAATGAGACCATACGTACCAACATAGCCTATGGCAAACAAGGGAATGCAACCGAAGAAGAGATCATGGCAGCTACGAACGCAGCGAATGCACATGTGTTTATCAGTTCGTTGCCGCACGGTTACGACACTTCGGTCGGAGAACGGGGGATTCAGTTGTCCGGCGGGCAAAAACAGCGTATAGCCATTGCTAGAGCCATTTTGAAGGACCCCAAGATTCTTTTGCTTGATGAGGCAACAAGTGCTTTAGACGCAGAATCGGAGCGTGTGGTGCAGGAGGCATTGGACGCGGTTATGGTGAACAGAACGACTGTTGTTGTTGCTCATCGCCTTAGCACGATAAAGGGTGCTGATATTATCGCGGTGGTGAAAAACGGAGTCATTGTTGAGAAAGGTAGACACGATACGTTGATGAATAATACCGATGGGGCTTATGCTTCCTTGGTGGCACTTCACTTGACATCTTCGGTAGACACGATACGTGAATGAATATAACCGATGGGGCTCATGCTTCCTTGGTGACACTTCACTTGACATCTTCAACACAAGGCAGAAACTTCATACTGTGATGCATTATTACGTTGCTTGACTATTTGTAGAGATGTCAAGTGAACACACACACAATGCAGATGAAGAAGAAGATCTTCAAAACTGTAACTCCAATTTCTCAAAGTAACTCCAAATGAAATCAATTTCTTAGAGCCAAAAGGATTTGTTTTTGAATTTACCTTTTTACCTCTTTTCTTTAGACATCATGAAAAACATGTTGAAGGTTAAAGTTTGATAAGATAGTTTTATAAATTTCTTTAGCTAGTTCCTTCTCGGATCCACCCAAAAAATGGATGCATTGCTTCAATGGTATAATTATGATTATAGTGCATTCCAAATTGTCAATTGTTTAATTTAGTCCTTTTAGCTTTTATTTAAATGGAATAATTATAATTTTGACCTTTTTCAAAAGTTAAATATTTAATTTAAGTCACTTTATATTAACATTAAATCTACATGAGCAATCACCCTGCATTGTTGAAGAATTAATGCTTTAGTTGTGATTTTCATTTTAAAAAATCATTTGAATCTTCAATGTTTTTATCATTATTTTTATTAAGAACAAATTATTTGACTATTTTCGAAAGATTAATAATTAAATTTAATTAAAAAATAAATATTAAATTGAAAAAATATATAAAAATATATTTTGATGTCAAACTAGTTTTCTTTTGAATTTTCAAATCATACATATTAATATTGGATTCACACTCACCTCTGTGATCTCATCCAATCAAAATTTATTCTCTGTCCACAGTCACATGAACCCCACCTTTAATTTTAAATCCTATCCATATATGGAGCGGGCCGAACATGGATCGGATCTGACGGTACTTGTGTTGGACCATGTATCACTATACATTTTTATATTTGTCTAAGTACAATTCAAAATATGGGCTCAAATTGTGAAAGTTTATACTACTTTTAATTGGCATAAATATGAATTAGTCCTTCACTTATTTCTTTTGTCTGTTTGATCATTATTTTTTTAGAAACAAGACCAACATGATAACATGCGTGACCGTTCACGTATACTTAGTGAAAAAACATTAAAAAGAAAGTAACAAAATAGGTAAATATTAAGTGCTAAGTTTTATTTTATACCTTTTATTTTAATATATTTTTAATTTTTTATTAAAGTTTTAAATATAATACTTGATAATACACGTAGTAGTATTATATATTATTATATATTTAATTTTTATGTGATGTAAACTATATAATGTATAAAAATAAAGCAATATATTACATAATTAGAATACATATTACCTTGAATTGAACTTTGATAAAATCAAACCATATTCTTAGTATTTTTATAATTTTTAAATTTTTTATAATATTTGTTATAGGGTTAATGTTCTCAATATTATCATATTTTAATATTCTAACACAAGTTTTCCTCTTAAAAATATAATGTATTTCACCGTTACGCCTAATTAATTGTTAATACGACATCTTAAATTTGAAGCAATAAGTCCAATTTCACCGTTACACCTAACTCATCTCAACCAACCAA
Organism: Gossypium longicalyx; assembly: GCA_025698465.1. Taxonomy (NCBI): domain Eukaryota; kingdom Viridiplantae; phylum Streptophyta; class Magnoliopsida; order Malvales; family Malvaceae; genus Gossypium; species Gossypium longicalyx. The sequence continues at coordinate 92,468,633 of CM047004.1, forward strand.
TGAAAATCTCCAAAAATATTTAAAATTCACATCAACCACAGGTAAAGTAAACCAACTCCATCGAGGGAAAGGAGGAAAAAAAAGAGCTTTGCAAAATCCACACCACTCATTCCAAATTTCATCATTTAAATACACCCTCCAAATGGCCCCAGGGGCCATCAATGCTTCATAATTCCTAAATATTCCAAACTTATCCAAGCGGATAGGCAAACCAGTTTCTCGATTCCAGCAAGTAACAGTGACTGACGCTTTGGCTTTTGCTAATGGCCACTAATTCCTAGTATAATTTCTCAACGTATAGCTACTAAACATTACTTGCTCTTTCGTACAGCTAAATTTTCCCAGAAAGTGAGCAACAATTATAACAGGCAAGTAGTTAACAGCCTAAACGATCTTTGAGGGGGAACTGGAAAAGGTTTTTAAGTACCCAGAAAGGGAGGAGGGAAGCAATTATGCCATCAGGTTCTAAGAAGAGAAAAGCTGCTAAGAAAAATAAGGAACAAGCAGCCAAAAATGAAAATTCATCAACTAATAACAATCCACATGGTACAAGGATTTTTAAATTGAGAATTCTGTTTTGGGTTTTTGTTTTTTGCTTGATTTGGGAAGATGGGTACTGTTGTTTTTAATTTATAAATGGCATTTAGTTCTTGGATTCTACTATGTTGGAGACTTATAGTTAACTAAATCATGCATGCTTGCTTTGAATGTTTGATGGCTAGTATGATGTTCATAATAAGTTCATGCCCTGATTAACTGTTTACTTTGTGTTTTGTTTTACCGGTGATTGTTGCTATATTTTCATCAAAATTCTGGGCACTCAGTTTTTTGTAGTGTTTGTTTTGGTTTGATAAGTTTCTCAGTTTTTTGTAGTGTTTGTTTTGGTTTGATAAGTTTCTTGTTTGCGTGGTGATTGTATCAAATGGTGCTAGGAAATGATGACAGTAAAAGCCAAGATGAAGGGGGCACTTATGGTGGCGATGTTGGTTCCCCTGCATCTCAGGATGACCATAATCACCACCATCGGTTCAACCACCGTGAAGAAGAAAGGGAAAGAGCGCCATCGCCTGTTGAATCGCATGTAACCATGGAGAAGTATGTGGATAAAGTCACTAGAGATGCAGAAAGCAGAGAGAAATGTGGATTGGATGATGTCGAGAGCACTCATGTTGCTATTCAGCATGTTGAGCATGATAAGAGTTCTAGCTGCACCAGTAGTTTAGATGACGAATCTCGAGCCTCGAAGAAGAAGTCAAGGGAAGAAGCCTATGTTTTTGGTACCGTCATGTCTGAAGAAGCTCTGAAAGTTGCTGGAAATGAAACTCATGGTACTGAAATTTCCACGAACAAATCCGGGTTGAATGAAAGTGAAGTCAAGTTATTGCTCTCATCAGATGGGATTTCAAGGGTTGAATTGGAAGGAAACGAAGGACAAGTTTTCTCATACTCGAGCTCTCCACCTGCTGAAGCTAGTAACGTTACGGCAAAAACCCAAGATTCCGAGCCCCATGATCATTCTAAAAAGCAGGTATATCTTTCCCTTTTTCTTTTCTAGAGTTGTTGATTCGAATGTTCACTTATTTGACTGAAAAGTGATTTCTTGTTTATTTCCTGAATTGGTTCAAAGCCCCTTGTTGCTTCAACTCCACCGACAGTGCAAACAATCTCGTTCTTAAGTTGCTGTGGATTGTTCGATGTTCTTACCGGTTCTGGGAGATAATTACAGGTTCAGGTTAACCTTTGAGTTAAAGAAAAAACTATATTATGCTTTCCCTTGTAGTTGGTAGCTCATATCCTTTGTGCTTTCGTGGGTGGATGAGAATGCTAGGACTAGAAACCGCAACTCGAGACCTGAAATTATTGCTTGTCGGCTACCTGTTATTCTTTCACAATCTCATTGGCCTTTTTTCTTTCTTTCCTTATGGCTTCATTGCTTAAACTAACCCCCAATTGGTTCCTGGTTCATCCTGATACATTATTAACAGCATATTCAGTTCCCAAAATAATACAACTCGAAGCAACCTCGTTCTGTAATATTATTTTGGTTATGTATACATTTCTTGTTCATATACACACATATATGTCTGATATGTTCTGTGATTTCCTATTTAATGCAGAGCCATTTTTCCATGGTGATTTGGTAGACAAAGGCATTAAATGATATCTACTCCCTTGATATCATTGAAATCTTCGTACACTTACATCAATTCTGCCTACTATATTCAACTTAAATGTCATCTATTATGCCAACGCGATTAGACTTAATTCGGATGTGCCAGTTAAATTGAGTTTAAACCTCATATAAGGAGTCAACTTCAATGAAAGTATATAATTGTAAAAAGATGTTGAAGAAACAATAAAAGTATGGAGTAAAGCTTTCTTTTTCTAATATCAAGGCATTAGTAACAAGATCGAACAGAACAATAATTTGAAACTTATACATAGAAAGCCTTTTTAGTTGTTTTTCTTATAGTTATATATATGAAAAAGCTAATAATTAAGCACATGATGGCTAATTCGTCCCCAATAATACTGAAAGGGCGGCCACTGTGCTGCATCAAGCAGTTGGGTATGAGGCTTCCATTGCAATGCCGCAGAGTCCTTCCTCAGCATCAATATCTCTTTGCATTCTAATGTATCCATCCTCACCCCAACTGGTGCCCCATGAATTTTTCACCAACCAATATTTGGTCCCATCATCATCTTCTCCATACCCGACTGCTGTAACCCCATGGTCTAGGGAGGTGCCGCATTCGCCGGTGAAAACACCGCTTTTGTAGTGCTGGAAGTCAGCACCACCAGCATCAATGGCAACCGAAACTGGTTGATTAGCCACTGCTTTCAGCAATGCTGACTCACTATTTGAAGGTACGTCTTCATAACCAGTGATTTGAGCGGCATGGTTGGCAGCTGCCTTCTTGTTGCATGTTCCATCAACTCCTTGGTAGGGGTAAATTGATTCAGTTGTAAGTCCTTTGTTTGTAATGATAAATTCAAAAGCATCATCCATGAGACCCCCACTGCAACCTTCGTCTTCCCCATTGATATCACAATCAACTAACTCTTGCTCTGATAGTGAGACAAGGTTACCGGTTTTAAGTTTGGTGATCCCTTCCATGGCTGCAACAGCTGAGAATGCCCAACAACACCCTACATCATTTAAAGCAAATATTAAAAATTATATATGGAATCAGGATTAGATTGATTCTTTATTTATGAATTCTGTCATTCTGACTTACCACATTGGCCTTGGTCCTTGATGTTGGTAACAGCTCCTTTAGATCTCCAATCCATGCTAGATGGAACGGCAGGAATGTTTTCATACCTAAAAGAAGATGTTTTTGAAGACGCAACATGGGTGGAACGTTGCATTTTATAACCATTCCTCATTGACTTAAATTCCTCGTTGGTCAAATCTGTAAATTCATTAACACCAAGCTTGTACTTTTTGCTGGTATGACCAGCGTTGTGGGATTCGATGTACTCTACATTTTCTTTGAATATCTGGAATCGTTTATCCATCTCGGCTGGATCTTGGTAAACTCGGCCATAGCTAGCCATCCATTGTTCAAACCTATCTGACATGGATACCTCAGGAATCGAACGAGACGAGGCCTGAGAAACCCAAATTCCCAAAATAAAGAGTAAGACCAAGTATTGTCTTCCAGGAGCCATTGCTAGAAACAAGAGTCCACAAGTAAATTTCAAGAAAGGTTATAGTGGAGGAATGTGAGATATATGAATCCCAAAGATGGGTTGTGGTTTATATAACTTCTCCTAGATTTCTAACGGACCATTTCCCACAATTCTACGTGCTCCGGAAATTATCCTGACAAGGACTCCATCCTTTGATTTATATATTTTATTCTTTTAGAAGATTCCTCTTCTATAATTATTGGAAATAACTGACTGGAGATGAATCAAGCAGCTTATGTTCCTACTTCCTAGTAGTCGTGCATGTGTTCCCACAAGTTTGGCAAAAGCGACAAGTGATGGCGTTCTAATATAGATAGTTAAAATATGACAAAATAAAGCTCCAAAACAATTAATAAATATCTGAAACCTGCATAAGAAACTTACTCCGTTTCGTCTAGTTAATGTTTAAAATTTATTAATACTGATGGAGAAAGCTAGCGTTTTGCTAAGGCAGGCGAGGTGTTTTTACATCAAATCCGCAACCTTACAAATTACTAGCCCTCCCTCGGATTATCCTAAGACAATAGTTTTAACCTTTTTGACTTGACGAAAAGCATTTTGTGGAATTACACCATCAAATTAATTTTCTAATTAGCTAATATAAAATAATTATTATCATTAACTATCTATACTAATACAATGTCCCGTTATTATTATTGTACTCAGTTGTTACCCTTGCTATTGGAACAATAAAAATTTTGTGGGTTTAAGCACACTTAAATGCATTCTTTTCTTCCGATTTAAGCGTTTAAAGATTATAGATAAAAGTAAGTATTGTATCAAAAAATATATTTATTATTACAATGCTTGTGATTAAGTATGTGTCATGAGTTAAACAAATACTAATTTTTTTAAGAAAAGACCTAAAAATTATTTTTTTAATTAGTAATATTCTAATGATCTTATTGTCTTTTTCATATTTTTATATAAAATTTTTAGACATATCAACTAAAAATCACTATGTGAAATAACAATGGCTTTAAAGACTCGTATTGGTGAAAATTTGTAAACAAAAGCTTTACCATTCCACCTATATTTAATTTTAATGAATATCTTTTTTGTATACATGTACTTTTGTACCTAAAAAAATTATCTTCTTCTTCATAGGTTATCAATAAAAAATCTAAATATTTTTTTATTAAAAAACGTCAATCAAATAAAACTTATTACTGTAACACCTCTCACTCAGTCCGATCGTCGGGCTCAAGCTATGAAATGCTACATCAATCATTGAAACAATTGAATACAGTTTATGCCAATTAATTCATTTTAAAATCATCAATTCATTATTCAATTTCATGCGCAATGGATTACAACCAAAAACAAAACTTAATTAGGTTCGTGATTGTAAATAAATTAATTTAAACCTAATGAGAGATTGAATTACAACATTGTAAAATATGAGTCCTAAGTATCAGTACCCAAGATAAGTACCGATATTCTTTTTAGTTTCAAAATTATAAAAATCAAGTTAAGATAAATGGGATTGATACATAGAATTACGATAACGATACTTTTTTATAAGTACCGATATCAAGACTTGATATCGATACCAATTCGACAATCTGCAAATTTAAAATACTGTTGATTTGGTACCTTGAACTAGGGTAAATCTCATCTAAAACAATGTGCTATTTACATTGAGTTTAAATCTCATCTAAAGTGCGAACTTCATTTAACATATATAATAGTAAATGGATGTGAAGGGGGGAACAGCAGGATTCCAGAGCGAACCTTTTTTTTTTTTGTCTAATCTCAAGGGATTAAGTAACAAAGTACAGAACAATAATATTGGAACTATACATGGAAAGCCATTTTAGTTGTTTTCTTTATGTAGTTTCAGATTATATAAATAAGCTAATAAGCACATGATGGCTGATTTGTCCCCGACAATAATGAAAAGGCAGCCATTCTGCTGCATCAAGCAGTTGGGTAAGAGGCTTCCATTGCAATGCCGCAGAGTCCTTCCTCAGCATCAATATCTCTTTGCATTCTAATGTATCCATCCTCTCCCCAGCTGGTGCCCCATGAATTTTTCACCAACCAATACTTGGTCCCATCATCATCTTCTCCATACCCAACTGCTGTAACCCCATGGTCGAGAGAGGTGCCACATTCACCGGTGAAAACACCGCTTTTGTAGTTCTGGAAGTCAGCACCACCGGCATCAATGGCAACCGAAACCGGTTGATTAGCCACTGCTTTTAACAGTGTTGACTCACTATTTGAAGGTACGTCTTCGTAACCGGTGATCTGAGCGGCATGGTTGGCAGCTGCCTTCTTGTTGCAAGTTCCATCAACTCCTTGGTAAGGGTAATTGGATTCAGTTGTAAGTCCTTTGTTTGAAATGATAAATTCAAAAGCATCATCCATGAGACCCCCACTGCAACCTTCGTCTTCCCCATTGATGTCACAATCAACTAACTCTTGCTCTGATAGTGAGACAAGGTTACCAGTTTTGAGTTTGGTGATCCCTTCCATGGCTGCCACAGCTGAGAATGCCCAGCAACACCCTACATCATTCAAAGCAAATATTAAGCATTATGTATGGAATCATGATTAGATTGATTTCTTTATATACAAATTCTGTCAGTCTGACTCACCACATTGGCCTTGGTCCTTGATGTTGGTAACAGCTCCTTTAGATCTCCAATCCATGCTAGATGGAACTGCTGTAACATTTTCATACCTAAAAGAAGATGTTTTTGAAGACGCAACAATGGTGGAACGTTGCATTTTATAACCGTTCCTCATTGATTTAAACTCCTCGTTGGTCAAATCTGTAAATTCATTAACACCAAGCTTGTACTTTTTGCCAGTATGACCAGCATTGTGGGATTCGATGTACTCCACATTTTCCTTGAATATTTGAAACCGTTTATCCTTCTCAAATGCATCCTGGTAAACTCGGCCATAACTAGCCATCCATTGTTCAAACTTGTCCGACATGGATACCTCAAGAATCGAACGAGACGAGACCTGAAAAGTCCAGATTCCCAAAACAAAGAGCAACGCCAAGCAGGGAGTTGTAGAAGCCATTGTAAGTAAGTAGAGTCCACAAGAAAAGTAGAAGAAATGTAATGTTGAAGGAATGTATGTGAGATATAGCAATCCCGACATGCGTTGTGGTTTATATAGCTTCTCCTGGATTTTGTAACAGACAAATTCCCACAATTCTACGTGCCCTGGAAAATAAAATATCCTGACAAGGACTCCATCCTTTGATTTATACAATATTGTACTTTCAGTAGATGAATCAAGCGGCTTATGTTCCTAGTAAACCTGCGTGTGTTCCTACAAGGTTGGCACAATGTATAAGCGACACAAAATAAGGGTCCAAAAAATTTAATAATTATCTGAAACCTGCATAACAAAATTACTCCGATGTATAAAATATTTTAATACAGAATAACTGATGGAGAAAGTTAGCATGCTAATGTAGGCTGTGTGTTTTTACACGAAACCTGCAACCTTACAAATTACAAGCCCTCCCTGCTATAATTATTTGAAGTAAAAAAAAAAAAAAAAAAAAAAAAAAAAAAAGGAAAACCCACTTGTACGGCATTTCTATCTTAAAACCAATCCTCTAATTTTCAATTGTAGAAAACAAAAATTCTTAATTTTTTTTTCAACCTTTCCCATTTATTAATCAAACGAGATATTATGGATTTGCATCTTATAATAAGAACATTTGGTTTGGGTCTTAGAGACCCCAAGAGTTTAAACAGAAATTGAGGTTTACGTAGAAATATAGCTTGATTTTTTGTATACTCGAGTGATCATGACAATTATGATTCTTGTAATTTGCAAATCCTCCTAAATATAAAAATTTTAGTTCATGGTAAATTTGTTAACTGCAATATAAGTGGATATTGAAGATTATATAATCACCTTCGTTTGCTATTTCGTTTTGATATCTGTACTGTATATATCAACAAATATTATGGGATTCCTTATCTGACATGTTTCCAATACCGCTTTTTTCTTTTTCCTTTATAGACTATTGGTATTCCGCAAAACAGTCCAGGAGCAAACTCAGGATTTTTTTTTTTTTGGGTTGAATAAAATTTAAATTTTTTATTATTTATATATTTTTAATTTTTAAAAAATTAAATTAAATTTTTATAATTTTAAGAGGGTTAAAGTATAATTTTACCTATATTAATTTAAATTTTTTAAAAAAATTAAAGGCTTAAATGACAATTTTTTATTTTAGAGGAGACGGGCCTTTGCCAACCCCCTAAAATTGCCTCTGATGAATAGTTCCAAATTTAAAAGTTGGTCTTGTGTCAATTTAAATAAAGCTTGAGATCGAAAAAATTTTGAGCCCCATAAAATTTAAGTTCAAAAAAGTTTGATTACGAGATTGATATGATTCAAATCTAAAAGAAATCAAATTCAAGTCCATATCTATAATACAATAGTTAAAATAGACATTAATAATTAATATAAATAATAATATTTTTTAATAAAATGTGTTCATATACATTATATATTTATATTAAATTATGTTAAATAATAAAGTGAAATAAATTTTTTAGAACATTAATTATGATTATAAAATATTTTTAATACGATAATTATTTATTTATAATAAATATATAAAATAAAATTTAAATGAAATGATAATATAAAATATATAATGATACAATATATTAATTTAATTATACGATAAATAGTGTTATACTTATCACAAATGATTAAACATAATTTGTTATGTTCTTTAATAGAAAATCATCTAAAACAAATTAAATTATTATTTTTTAAATTGTTGAACAATTAAAGCAAAAGGAAAAATACAATATCCAAATAAAACATATTAATTAAAAAAATTCTTAAATTCATAAAGTCATACAAATATATAAAAACCAAGTCATCCTAAGCCCAACTCTTAAAGTTTGCAAGCAATAGCAACATCCAAAATTAGAATTACAATAAAAAAAATTATAATTAATCTTTGTATATAATTTTTTTTAAATTATCAAATAAAAAAATCTATTTAAACAGTTGAAACAATATTAATAGTTTGATCTGAATTTTAAAATTTAAAAAATAAAAAATATAAAAATTAAACCTAAAATTTCAAATAGTATAAAAATTTATGGGCATATTTTAACTTATTTTTATCTTTGGACAAAACTAATAGTGTATATTTGAAAATTATACTAATCTCTTAGCGTTAAATTCATGGCAGTGTCTTTTGGATGCTCTGAGGGGCTATTTCAAATGTTGAAGACACCAAATAAAAGGTAAAATTGCCATTATCGTATTTGGCTCTGCAATTTGGTCGTTAAGTTGCCCTTTCGTAAGACCTTTGCTAAAAAGACTAGTGATCATCATTCGTTGATTTGGCTTTTGTTTATACCATAATACCATTACTTCTTTGTTTTCATTTGTAGCCTTTAATTGACTTTTGTATGCACACACATACGTGTTGGCAATGTAGAATTGAAATTCCACTGTATTGCATGTAATATATTTGATAAATCTACATTTCTTCATTTAATTACCTTGAAACAATAAAGTCCGATAAATAAATTAATATGTAACCTTAATTAGATTGACATCGATATTATTATCAATATAAAAGAATATAAATTCAGGCGTGCTAAAGCACATTCATGCTCCTCTTTAAAAGATAGAAAGAGATTTATCATTTAATTCCTTAGCTCCCAAAGTGAAGACGAAGTGAATATGTAATAATCTTGACTCTCAAAAATATTAATTTTATCATTTAACCCCTTAAAATTTTATAAAATTACATATTAAAATTACGATAAAATTACACATTTTATCCTTTATTAAAAATTATGATACACACAATGACTTATTTAACATGTTTCATGTTTGGCAACTCCGACTTTTGTGTGACAATGATGGAGACCTCCATCAGCTTCACCAATTAGATATGATCGGAGCTACGACTGATCCACAGCCACAAGTTTTCCACTTTCTTTAAATAGGTAAGTGGGCTGGGGTTCAGATTTTCGCCTTTTCTATTTATATTTTTTTACATCTGGTTGCTTTCTGTTCTGTCACCCACCCACTTTGGATTTTTGCAGAATTCATGTTGGAACAACTTTGTTAGGTTTTAACTTCTTTTTTTTCTTACAACAAATATATTCTAATTACAACTTCGGTAATAATAAATCTCTATAAAATTGAATAATTAATTAAACTTAAACTGATTCATGCATGCATAATTTATACGAGTAAATCTCATACATAAACACTTAGAAAAGCCCAACATGCTATCAGTTGCATGATGACAGAAACTTAAAATTGAAACGTGTCTTCTTCACGTCAGATAGAAAGTTGCTTAATTCATTTTTTCCCCCCACTACTTAATCATAAAAATTATGACCAATTCCTTATAGTTGCAATAACCAGTAGCAAAAAAAATGGAGGTATATGTTAAAAAGTTTATGAAAGTTAAAAGTTACGGAATAATGATAAGATATATTGTACTCAAACGAAAATTTTTAGATTCAAATTTTAAATATAATATTATTGAAAAAGATAAACACGAATTTTAAAAAATTAATCTTTATAAACTATAAAATTAATATAAATTATGAATAAGCAAAGTTAAAGGTCAAAATCTCATATAATTTATAAATATTATCTACAAAATGCATTGAATCTGGACGAATTAACTCATAATTGAAAAAATCTTTTTTTTTTTTTTTTTTGGTGATGAACACTGGTAGTTTATTTTTTATATCAAGTTGGTGCTCAAAAGGAAAATTGTGACCAATTCATGAGTTAGATGATAACAAAGAAAGACCTACATAGCCTATAAAAAGAAAGTCTTCCATTGAAGTTTTGTTTTGCTCTTTTAAAAAAGAAAATTAATGTAATTAATCAAAATGTGATGGAATCTTGATGTCAATGGAGAAAGCTGTTGAGAGGAAGTGAGGGCCATGTGTTAGCTTCTTCTCAAACATCATCATGCCACGCAATATTAAAATGGAGCTTTTCCAGAACTTTACAGTTATAAATATAAGAGTATTGTTTATATACTGATTATTTGTAATCAATTAATCATTCATTTAAAAATGAAATTAAAATAATCTAATTATAGATACATATTTTATATAAAAAGCCACATGTTACCTAACAAATAAAGTATGTTAAAAGAATTTAAAAGAAATAACATCATGATTTTTATGTGGTTAAGATTAAAACTGTGATTATATAATAAATTTTGATACCCTGAATCTCAAAACGCTTATGTCTTCACAATTCATGGAAACAAAATTTTTGAATTTTGAGTATTTTTGTGGGAGGGGAAATGGGAGTTGTTTGGTTTGTTTCATAAATTCATAAAAATGATTTTTATCAATGTCGAAACTATCTTTTTATTTAAAAATTTTAAATTTAATAAAAAGAAGGGTAATCGACTTTTTGAAAACAAAATATGGAGTCACCACCGATATTTTATTTTGGTGTGATCGGATCACCTAAGGATTTGGTTATTTTAATAAAACATTTTCGGTTTACTAAAACACCGATTATGGTCTACGAAAATTTTAGAAAACGGGCTCGGGAGTCGGTTACGTATGAGGAAGGGTTAGCACCCTCACTACGCCCAAAATTGGTACCAAATTGATTAAATACTGTCCTTATGTCTAAAATTGAAAACATTTTTGAAATGTGGTTCTTTTTAATAACGTTTGAATAACCCGGGTGGGTTACCTAAAATCTTCTTGTTTCGACGTCCGAAAGTTTATAATTTGAAATTAACAAGAGGATGCCCAACTATTTGGTCCAACGAAAAACCGAAACCCAGCACAGTAGGGCACGATTCCTCGAATTTCCAAACATCGAACATTACCTCACCTTAGAACATATGAGTAAAATTCCGAAGAGATATTCGATTCTTTTGGAGAAATGAAAAAGCACAACCCAACACGATAGGGCTCGATTCTTAAATCGCCAAACATTGAACATCGTCTTCGTTTTTAAGAAATTTTATTTTTATAAACACGAGTGAGAATATAAAGGAATGTTCGATCGTTTTGAGCAAACGAGAAGTCACAACCCAGCACGATAGGGCATGATTCTCGAATTTCCAAACGCCAAATATTGCCTTTATTTTAAATAATTTTTAAAAGATATAAATGAAATTTTGAAGGGATACTCGATTATTTTGAGCAGTAGCGAAATTGCAACCCAACACGTTAGGGCACGATTCCACGAGTCGCCAAATATCAAATATCGTCTTCGTTTCAAAGAATTTCTAAAAGAATATTTATAAAACTAGCTTAAAACGTATTAATCCAATTTAAAATATTTCGCAATTAATCATAAAAATTTGGTTTATATAAAACCATATTTCAAAAACGAAGTGAAAAACGATGATATGAGACTATATATGCATGAGATACAATTGAATAATTGATGTGATAACATATGAAAATGAGCAAGTATAATGTAGCAAATATACACGAAATGTCATGAAGATAATTAACACATGAGATGCCGAACGGTATAAGATCAACACGATACAAAAATAGTGGACTAAAAATGACGGACTAACAATCAACTAATATATGCTAGAGTTTGAAATAATTTATAAGAGGAAAAATGAGAATACTTATATGTGTACGAACGAGTTTTGAAGCAATTATGTACAATTTAACATGAAATTAAAATGTGAGTTATATAAAAATTGGATTGATTTTATCACAAACTAAATATATATATGTATATAAATTAGAAATAATCGCTTATATAAAAAACATAGAAATATACTCAAGATTGAATCATTTTATTAAAAACTATGATGGGCTTAAAAGCGTGCTTATGTACAAAGGAAGCTACGCATATAAAATGTAGGTTTAGTAATACATGTAAATCAAAACATGTACTAATGTAAATGGTTATAAAATAACTTGGATTTTATGTAAAATATACACAAAGCTTATTTGAATAACAAAACTATTTATTAAAAATACACGGGTTTGATAATATATAAATCAAATATAGGTATCGATGAATATATATAAACATATATAATAATTTAAAATTATTTTGGGAATCACATGTATAAAGAAAATAAGATTGATGATAGTATATATATAAAATAAGACCAACTTTAATGCAAAAAATATATATGTATATATATAATAGTGTATGTAAAAAAAAAACATTTACATGAAGAAACAAATTAAAAAAGAGATAAGTATATATATTTACATATAGATATATATACATGTATATTAGTGAAAGTATGAATAACAAATAAATTTTTTGAGAATAAAAGGGGTTTCAAAGAATAATAAAAAAAAATACTGAAAGTAATGAATAAACAAAAAGAACTCAATTGAAACAAAAATAAAATTTAAAGGGTAATTAATAAATAAAATAAGTTACCGAAATTAGAAAAAGGACTAAAGCTTAACACACGCGAAAGCACAGGGACTAATATAGGCAATACACTAGATCCCAAAGTGCTGCGTTTAGTCACGGATCCGATTACAAACGAATGTAAGTTACAGGGCCAAATTAGAAGACAAACAAAACAAGAACATGGGTTGATTTAGGTATGGTGCAAAAAGGGAGGGACTGGTGCCGAAAATAACCCATCCGGGACCAAGTACGCGAATCTTGAGCGTGTGCGGGTCGAATTATCGGGTATAGGGCTGCCCAAATGGTATTGTTTTAAGGCCATTGATATTGGCCCAAAACGGCATCACCTAATGCCCCCCCCCATAAGAGCCTAAACCAACCCTAAGGAAAAACTCAGCCGCTCATATAAAGAAAAAAGAAAAAGACCAAAACCTCTCCCTTCAATATTCGGCCGACCGATGGTCACTCAACGACCGTCCTATGCCTCTCCTTTCGACCCCTAGAACGGTCGATCGAGGCTTCATTGAACCAAGAGGATCCGTGGGTCTTGCTTACCAACCCCAAATCGCCACTGTGTTTCGATGGCGGCGAAACAAGTGGGGACTCGAAGGCTTCGAAATGCAGGTGAATTTCTTCACCCTCTTTTGCCTCTTTTTTATGATAAAACAATAAAGAAATCGATTGAATAAAGAAATGGAAAGAACATAGAATTAAAAAAAAAAAAAGAGAAGGAAAAATCACCTCTCTGTTTTTTCGATTGATTGCTATTATCTCTCTATTCCTACTGTCTATTGCGTGTATTTGTTTCTATTGCGTATGTATCTCCTCTCAAAAAAAAGGGGTCCCTTTTACAATTGAAACAAAGGCTTTATAGCCGAAAAGAAAAAAAAAAAGAGAAAATCCAAAAAGAAAAATACAATTTTCATCCCTCTCTCCTTGCTATTCTGCTCCTTTGTTTGTATTTGCTGTGCGTTTGTATGTTTTTGCAGGTACGAATGCTGTGCTGGTGTACGGAGGTGAGGGCGTGGCGTACGAGGGTTGTGCGCTGGTCGTACGGTGTTGCAGGCTTGGCGTGGGCGGAGGCGCTGAAGCTTGGCTGCCTGGTTGCGGCGCAAGCAGAAGGAGAACCTTAGGGTTCTGAAATTTCTGGGCCATTTGGGGTGTTGGGTTAAGTCATTTCGTAAATGGGCTTGTGACTTGGGTCTTGGGTCATGTAACCTGAACTCTGGACATTTATTGGACTGTTATAATTCATTTGGGTTTTATGTTTATTATTTTTGGTTTGTTTTTGTTTTTATACGGGCCCGGGCTAAATTGGCCCATTACAATCAATATAGTTTTTTCTTGGTATTTTGATTAATTTGGTGTTTATTTTTATGAACCAACAAAATACTTATAGTTTGATATAGAATAAATTGTCCATCATTTTTTACCGACAGACGAACTGGATCAATAATCAATATTCTTTTTTCATTAATTCTTTAAGAGTTAAATCCTTTTGAATCATCAAAATATCCAGATTCATTTCTCCCCGTTATAGAAGATATAACATTTCGTTTGGATTTATTAGTCTAAGCAGGAGACAATATAATCATCCCATCTTAATTGAAAACGTAAATAACTTTTTAGGAAGAAACCAAGCTCTACTTCCATGTTGCTCTTGTATTGCTTTTTCTTTCTATGTTTTTTTTTGTCTGATTTATCATAATCTTCTTCAACATCATTTTCTTGTTTTGAGAGAACGGATTTAAAATTTCCTTGTTTTTGTGCATCTGATAGAAGACCTAAAATTTCAAAAATCATGGATGTCAAGATCCTTATAAATTTTTTGTGAGATTTTTAATTGAATATATGAAGAAAGTAATCTAATAAGTATCGAAATTTGAACAATTTCACTTCAATTAAACTCTAATGTTTTTTAAACCTTAAATTTTAAATAATTTTTTTAAACCTAAGCTTTAAATTAAAACATTTCATAAGCATCTATCAAATTATTTAAAGTTAAGAATTTCGGTCTAATTTCAACCGAAGGAAACTCCGATCTCATTGAGCATTTTTATAACCATGGGTGGTGAAGCATTTTTCAACTATGAAAAAATCATAAGGAGTTGTGTTTTATGGACTCCATCACCTATTGTATCATTGAAGGATCATTGAAGTTCAATGTTGATGGAGCAATGTGATATTTGCGAAACTAATTAAAAAATTAATTAAGGTAAGAATATCTATCAATTAATAGTATAATTACGATGAGTAAAGATATTATTCTCACGGATACTAAAAATATTAATAATTACGTCTTTTTATTATTTAATTGATAAATCTAAGTAATTGATTAAAAACTAAAATTAACTAAATTAATTGTTAACGAATTGCAATTTCTTTATTTAGTATCTTGATCTGTAGGAATCCCTAAATTATGCTAATATCTCTTTTCGAAAGTAATAGCAACTTACTTTAGGTTGATTAATTAAAATTTCTTTCTAATTAAAACCTTTATTATTACATTAACTTGTCTCAAATAGGGTTTATTCCTCAATTATGCAATATTTACTCTTAAATAAGATTTATTCATCCTTTGATTTAAACACACCAAACATGGATCAATAATCTAGAAATATCAAACCAAGAATTAAGTGCACATAATTGAGAACAAGTTCTAAGTATTTATTGCGTAAAATAAAAATCAAACGATAAAATCCATCATAGAGTTCATCTCTCTAAATATTTAGAAAATTAGATCATACTTGAATATTCTATAACAGCTCTCTCCTATCTTCTTATGTTTGTCATACATACGTCTCAGAATGCCCGAAAAACTTAAAAATCAGGATTTTTCATAGTTCAGAGTGTAAACCCGCGAAATCGACATGGCCTACCACATGGTTGTGTGGTAGCCCACGTGAGTCACATGACCGTGTTGAATGGATCAGCCCATGTGGCTCCTGTAGCTTGCTAAGATTTTTTAGTTTTTGCTTGTTTTTCACTTCTTTTACTTCCAAATGTTCTATTAAGTATAAAAATATGAATTTAAAGAATTAGGAGCATAAAATTCACAATTAACATCGAATAATCATCCCAAATGTTCTATTAGATATAAAAACATGAATTTAAAGAATTAGGAATATAAAATTCACAATTAACATCGAATAATCATCCAAAAACGCATTAAGAATGAGATTAAAACATATTACTTTTAACACTTATCACAATGCATAATTCGATTGGCAAGGATGGTTTTAGTAGGGTTTTTTGAAATAATAAAGGTTCGATCCTGGCTTTGTTTTCAAGTCCACTTTAGGTTACAGATCCTACTATTGCAAAGCTTCTTGCTGTTGCAACAGCTCTGGATATTTTTGCTAAAACTGATTGGATTCACATAGTTAATTTGATTCTGGCAATGCTACTAATGGGATTGTTAATTGTGACATGAGACCATGAACTTTATGGATGATTCGTGAGGATGCTAAAGTTTACAGTGAAGCAAACGGAATGGCAGATGCTAGTTTATAGATATGAACTATTCCAAGCATGGTGGTAGTATCAGTGTTGATTTTTGTAATTTGCCTTTTTAACCTTATGTTTTGTTTGAGACTAAACTTTCTTTCCTTTTATTCTCTTTTCAACATTCTAAAAATTTATTTCTATGAATAAATTAATCATGCTTAGCAAGAAATAGTGACCATAAATAAAGTTTATGGTTATTACTATGGATTAAGAGTTATCCGCGACACAAAGTTATGTTAGTTTATAATTAATATTTTTTATGAATAATTTCATTATGGGTTTTAATCATATCCATTTTTTTAACACAATGTTTAAAGTCTCTCCTCAATCTATAAATAAGAAAAAAATATATTTCAGCATACTCAAACCCACGTACTCCTACAATAACAATACTATCCATATCAATTGAGCAAAGACTAAATCAAAAACCTATTAACATTCATATTATTAAAATAGAAGTAATTCCCATCCTAACTCTCTCTATCTTTAGCCTACCACTTTTGACAATAGACAAATTGGTGACACTAAACTTTATATTATAGTGAATAATGACATAATTCCGTATTTATATAACATGAAATTAATAATTAAGTTTTACAAGTAAAATAATTTAGTGATATGAATAACATTTCTCAAAAGTTCACATTTATCGATAAGAGCGCATTAAAATCAACTTAAAATAATGTAATTATATTAATATATGCAGTACAAATTTTATATAAAAAGCCAGATGTTACCTAACAAATAAAGTATATTAGAAAAAGTAAAAGATATACCACCATGATTGTTTATGTGGTTAAGATTAAAAGTATGATTATAAAATATTTTTTGTATTTGCTTTAGGTCATTAAGATAAATTAAAGACAACAGTGCTTAATCCATTGACCTTCTAACACCATTTTTAAGCCCTTGTGAGAGATCCCATTTATGTTAAGTCTTCTATGCTTACATAGCTCAGAGAAAACAAATACTCTTGTTCTTCCCTCTGTTGTTTGCTCCCTCTTGAATATTCACCGAAATCCCAAAAATCCCATCTTGTTTTTGTTTTGTTTTTGGGGTTCAAACGTCTCAAAACTCTAGAAAGGAATCACACATACCTATGGAGGAATTCAAGACGATCAAGAAGAAAATGTGGATGTTTTCTCTTTAGTCTTTCTTTCTGTTTGAAAAAACGATCTCCCTAGATTTGTTCACTTGCGTTATGGAAGCTATCATCGAAACAATCATAGCACTGATCATCGGCAACAACGAGAAAGTAGTTAACCATCAAAACTTTGTTCTTCAAAAGCTATCTTTCTGGTTCGCTCCCACCACACGACCACCTGGTCTACTCTCTTTCACTTCTGGTTCCTAAAAACAAACTCTCATACAACTTCGTTTACCTTTCTTTTTATTTTTGTGTGTGTTTTTATATGGCTGCTTACTATTTCAACAACAATATTTTTTCATCTGGGAATTGTTATTCTGGTTTCCTCGATCCCTTTTCCCGTGATTTGGGTCCATGCAATGGGATTTCACAGTCCTTGGTGCTGGATAATGAGAAAAGTGAGCTGGTGGTGAAGTCGCCTGTGAAGGTTGGGAAGAAAAGCGTGTCGGAAGAGAAAGTTATAGCGGCTTTGAAGAGTCATAGCGAAGCTGAGAGGAGGAGAAGAGAAAGGATTAATGCTCATCTGGACACCCTCCGTACTCTCTTGCCATACAGAGAAAAGGTTCTTCTTACAACCTTCTTTATATATGTTATATGGCTAATATAGTTCATTTAAATTGTTTACTTATATTATGTGCCTGCTAGGATTCTTTGATTCTTAAAACTTGTTGTTTAACAGTGATCATTAGATGTAACTACCAGGTTGTCCAGGTAGAGTATAAGGTAGAATATGAAGGGTAGCAATGAACCTGAAAGGATCTTTGTCGACCGTAAAATGAATTTGGATATTTTAATTATAATAAAAAAAATTTGTTGTGAGGTCATTTGCTGCATCAATTTTGCACTTGGAAGGTCAACTCTGAATTTCATAAATGCTGGAGTCAACTAAGGGAATGCATCATTCTTTTTAGTAGATGTTTTACAATTTGACAATTACGAGATTAAGGTTTATTTAGGATCCCATTTCAGACCTTCAGTTCTAGATAATCTTTACCTGCCTCGATTGATGGGGATATTCTCTACAAAATTTATAGGAGAAGTGTTTATATACTGCGTGATATTAATTATGTAGTCATTTGCACGGTGATTTCCATAATTATTGTTATGTACTATATTGACAGATTTCTTTTGAGTTTTGCAAGGTATATTTTCATTGACTAACGCTCTTTTAACTTTGTGAATCAAGCCTATTGAGGCATGTTAGTTTGAGGCATGTTAGTTCTCTGACTACAAAACAAAATCTCCATTAAAAGACAATACCTTTCATTGTTCGCGTACGACCAGCAATGGCAAACCACACTTCAAAAGTCGGGTCTTTCAACAAAAGTCAACTAAGGGGATGCATCGTTCTTTATAATACATGTTTTATAGTTTGACAATTATGAGATTAAGGTTTCTTTAGGATCTCAATTTCAGACCTTTAGTTCCAGATAAGTTTGGTTTTATATTTTTCAAACAAAACCAATCAATCATGCAAGGTTGTCTGCAGTTAATGGTTAGCCAACTCTTTTCTTGCTACCTTTCAACTGCTTCTCCTTATCTTCGTGTTAGTTAAGAATTAACATCTCCATAATAACATAATCTTTTGACATCACTTCGTGCAAATATTGTTTTTTTTTTCTGTTAAACCCTACCGTCAGAAAAG
This sequence comes from Gossypium longicalyx, assembly GCA_025698465.1. Taxonomy (NCBI): domain Eukaryota; kingdom Viridiplantae; phylum Streptophyta; class Magnoliopsida; order Malvales; family Malvaceae; genus Gossypium; species Gossypium longicalyx. The sequence continues at coordinate 92,487,982 of CM047004.1, forward strand.
TGTAAGCGAATAAATGATTGGACATGTAGGAAGGGGGGGGCAATGTAACATAACACCTGTTCTGCTATGAATTCTGATGAGGTCTATTTCTTGATTTATAAACTAATTTAGTTGACAAATAAATCTGTCTTATATCAATTTTTTTTTTCTTTCTTTTAAATAATTAGTTAACCAAGTCAAATCAAATGGTCATTGTAGATGGATAAAGCCACATTACTTGGTGAGGTGGTAAGACAAGTGAAAGAACTAAAGAAGGCTGCAACTGAAGCTAGCAAAGGGTTTCTTGTTCCAGTTGATGATGATGAAGTGATAGTTGGAACGTGTAACGATGAAGCCAATGGGACATATTGTTTCAAGGCATCAATCTGTTGTGATTACAGACCCCAACTTCTAACCGACTTACGACAAGCTCTCGATGCCCTTCCGATTAAGATGGTTAAAGCGGAAATATCAACCTTGGGTAGTCGGCTGAGGAAAGATTTTGTTTTCACCAGTTGCCAAACCACCGCACATGGTGATGACGCCGAGTCACGGCAATATCTTGCCTGTTCCGTTCGCCGGGCCTTGAATTCTGTCCTGGAGAAGGCTTCTATCTCGCCGGAATACTTGCCATACTCGACGTTTCCAAAGAAGAGGCAGAGGATCTCATACTTTGATTCCTCAAGCTCATCTTCATAAAAAAGATGATTGCCATTGTTTCGTTTGTGTCAATCCACTGCGACATCTCCTTTATTTTCTGCAGGTGTTTGTTTGAATGTGCAAAGGTTGGCTTGAAATGCAAATTTAGAAAAACATGTTATATATATACAGATCATTAGATGTAAGAGTTCAATATTAGATCATATGACTGGTGTGTGTAAATTTATATGAACTTATCTCTTTTCGTTTCCTGTTATGACTGAACATTTCATTTCATGTTATCCAATAATTTTAGCTCTGTTGCTTATATATGATAAAATCTTGCCTGCCTACTTTGCATCACTCGAAGTTCCAGCAAGTTAAAGGAGAATCCAAATCCTTTTTTGCTTAACTTCCTTTATTATGTAAAAATTTTAACATTTAACATCAAAGCACCAGTGGTCTAGTGGTAGAATAGTACCCTGCCACGTTACAGACCCGGGTTCGATTCCCGGCTGGTGCAATTATAACATTTTTTGGCTTCATTCACTTTCTTCATTATTTATATATATTTCCATATACTAAAAGGAAGTATTTAGTTTTTGAAATTTGTACCAAAAAATGATAAATTTTTATTTAGAAGAAAATAAAGGTAGTTTTTTTGCAAGAGAATAATTTTTAATTGGGTAGTTTTGTTAGAGTTGAATTCTTAAAAAAAATAGTTTAAATTATTTTATTTAAATATATTATATCAATTTTTTTTTAAATTGGATTGCTAATTACTAATTAGTGTTTATATTATTATTGGTATCTCCTTTGAGTTTTATTTTTTTTCATTGAGAAAATTTAGCCGTATTTCCTTCTTCTACCTACCTTCTTGGAATTAGAGTTTAGTCTAACTGAACAAAGGGTTTAATCACAACCTTCCCCTCTTCCTCGAGAAAAAACCTGTAAGTCTGTTAAAGAAAAAAATTTTGTCTTCATTTTTCTTTCATAGTTTTGTTTAAGTTGTTCATGCCAAGTTTTAGCCTTGCCTGCAGTAACAAGTCTCAAAACCTGTTAAATTGATCACTATAACTTTGGGGTTTATCCACTAATTACTTTAATAGTTTACTTCATGATAATGTTTCTGCTTGTTGATCATCTCGGTGATCCTTTTCCTTAATTAATATTTATGCTTCTGCATGTTGATCATATTAGTATTTATTTTTTGTTTCTTTTCTTATTTTAGGGCATTGAGTTCTTTTTCTTGGCTCAAGTTTTTTTTCTGTGTTTGTTGTGATGAAGACTTGTTGCTTTGATCCCCAAATCTTAATTTATTGTTGTGATCTCTCATATCTGTTCTTTATTTGATCTTATGATCACAAGCATTGCTGGAAATATGATGTTGTAGCATATCTGTATATTAGGAATAAATTTCTATTCCTTTTCTTTGAACAATGCAGTTCATGTTAAACCCAAGTGGGATCTGAAAATTGAAGTAAAACCATCCTTCTTGTTGTTCAATGGAAAAAAAACCTAAAGGCATAGCTTGGGTAGGCAACCTCTATCAGAAATTTGAAGCTATGTGTATGGAGGTGGATGATATGATCTGCCAGGTATTTTTTTGCCCTCTTTAAATGATGGCACTGTGTTTATCTGTTTATGGAGAAAAAGATGATCACTTTGGGTGCTTTATATACATTTGTAAAGTTCATCTTTGTAAATTCTTATTTCTTCCTATCCTGCTAAGATCTCTTTTGAAATTTGATGGCATTCTCTGTCAGGAAACATTGCGATATGTTGAAAACCAGTTGCAGACGGTTGGTTCTAATGTTAAACAGTTCTGCACTGAACTAATGCAAGACTTGGTCGCTTCATCTACTGATTCGTTAGAAGACCTTAACACGGTGCAAATTGCCGGCGTTGCAGCCTCTGAGGATTCGAATGGAAGTGCCAATGAAGATCACTCTCAGACCAAACTGGTCGATTCCTCTTCTGTAAAATCTGTTGAGGATGTACATTTAGGCTTGCCTTCAGAACAATTCACAGAGGATCAAAATTCCTTGGCTCATTCTAAAGGGTTCACAGCACCTGCTTCTCTAATTTTCTCTAAAGCTTTCAAGAATGAACTTAAGGACAATGATTCTACTGCAGATGACACATCGTTAGAGTCGATAGGTACGTATTCGATTTGTATGTTATATGCATATATCTTTATATTTTGAACTATGCTCTTTATTTATTCAAATATATGTTGCCCCAGAACCAGAAGTGAAAATGGGACCAGCATGTTTATTAGAGGCTAGCCATAAATCTGTTTTGAAAATGGAACCAGAAATTCCATCATTTGATAACACAAAGCTTGAAGAAAGCTGCATTATAGTAGACCGTAGTGAGCTTCTTTCCGTCTCTAACAACGTAGGAAAACACAGGTCATACAAGGTATGATACGGCTCTCCCTCTCTCTCGAGTCCTGACCCCTTTGCCAATGCTAAGGACAAACTTTATCCTACTTTTGTTACTTGAACCTGATATTATATATGTTTGTTTTATGGAGCAGAAAAAGCTCCGGGATGCCTTTTCTTCTAAGTCAAGGTTCACAAAGTGGGATGATGAACAGCATGCACTATCCAGACAAAGGAACAAACGAGAATCACAAGACATGGAATTTTGTGAATCGGATTGGGAGATTATTTAGACAAGTTAAATTGGTTTTTGGTTTTTGTTTATGGACTTAGGTATGCATATGAAGTAATAAGAACACAGATAAACGTTGTTATGATACGAGACTGGATGTCCCTCGGTTGAAGATGTATAAAGATGGAGAGAATTAGGCAGTGGAGTAGAGCGTTAGGAAATCTCCAACTTGTTGGATTGGTGGAACATCTGACATTGTTGTCTTGTTTTCTTTATTGGAATTCTTTTATAGTTTTTGCTTTGAATTCGTAGTTTTTTAGATCCTTCTATATAAAGTCAAAGTCCAGTCGAGTTATACCCAACCAAACTGTTCCAGGATTGTTTTTTTTATCCACAAGACTCAAACCTTAAGCCTTAGAAATATTAAGTTGCTAATCATTTGACCCGAGAAATGATAATGAATCTTTATCCACAACATGTAAGTTTAAACATTAACATATTTTATGTTTACCCAAGTTCGACTTAGTCCGAAATATGAGTCCAAAATTTTGCTTGAATCCACTCATATTGTAAATGGTTAAATTAAACCTATTTTGCGATCGACATATTTTTTAATTTTTTTGAAGAATATCTATATTTTTTCTAATTTAATATTTAATACTTGTATATTTTTTTCATTCATTAAAACAATATATATATAGACAACTTAACATTTTTTAATATAAATATATTATAATACTATATATTATTATAAATTTAACTGTGTTGTAAATCATATAATACATAAAAATAACATAATATAATTGTTGAGCCAGGTTTGCGATGAATCGGGACAGGAGTTAGAAGGGTGGTAAAAAATAATAAAGGGCACTGGAGTTTGGATTTTGGAGCACCTTCCTATGTTCAAGTCATAGAGGTTTATGAAGAAAGATAAACATAACTTTGGCTAGGGTAAAAGGCTTACCTGTGCGGAGTCATTTGTGGTGGTTTTTTATGGCTTTGATGTTTGCTCAGGAACAATTAGACAAGTGCCCGAATCTAACGACTATGGCTAATCTTAGTTCTTAAGAGGGTGCATCCTTGCGTGCTCTTAGCTGAGCTAGTTGATTGATTTTGGAAACTTCTCGAGACTACTTCTGACTAGCAGTTAAGGTGTGAACATAGGCATTCACACAATGGAATGAACTTTCTTGGGGCTGAGGTTATCTAGACCATTTTTTATCAATCCTTGTTGGGTTATACCAGTTATAAAGAGTCGAACTTCCCCTTGTCGGATTATCAATATGTTTAGGTCCGATTTGTGTGGCGTACTAACTATATTAATTACAAACTTTATGGACTCAAGCATTGAATGTTTTATTACATTTTATAGCATATTTAAAGTTATGTTAGTATAGTTTTTATAGCATTTTAGGATATAATTTTAGCATTTAGGTTAGCTTTATTATATTTATAGATTTTTTTTCAGCTTAATCATATTTTATTTAAATATTTTTTTATTATTTTTAGAGTTAGCTCGAATTACTTGCTATTTGTTTCTCTACATTGTAAGTTTTGGATAAAGAATGGAAGGCTTGAAGTATAGAGTAAAAAGTAATGAAGAGAAGACTTCTGTTCCACCGGATTTCAATGTGGTGGAGCACAATCTTCAATTTAGAATTTTAAAACAGTAAGCAGTCCGCTCCACTGCAATCTTGTGTACGATAGAGCAGAACGATTAAAACCCTAAAAGTAAGAGGAACTTATTTAATCAATTTGGAGGCTAAGAAACAACTCTTTCACACCAAGAGGAACTTATTTAATCAATTTGGAGGCTAAGAAACAACTCTTTCACACCAAGAGGAACTTAAAGCTGGCAAAGACGATAAGCAAAAGAGATCTAGAGCGCTCGACATTAGCTTGATAATTATTTTTCTCTCTAGATTATTTCATTTTACTATATCTCAATGCAAGTTTATTTTAAATTTCTTCTTGTGATGTTTTCTCAAATTAACATAAACTAAACTTTATTTTCTTAGAACGATGATGAATCCAATTTTTAGTTAATTAATTTATTCTCTTTTCAGTTGTTTCAATCGTTGTTAATTATTTCTTCAATCCCGTGTTTATTTAATCTGCTTGTCTGATCACCAAGTTGCATTAATTTGATAATCTTGATTTGTCTTGGAAGAGAAATTCGATATTTAGATCTAGACTGAATAGACTAGGATTAAATTTAGTAGCGTCGATGAACAAGTTAATTTGCGGCTAACATAGGAATATACCTAAAGCCCTAATCAACCTAATAGGCTTATGTTAGGATCGACCTGATTAACCAACAAGAAAAAAAATAGCGGAATAAATTGAGAAATTGAACACACAAATTTAACATGAAAAAACCCTCCAAAGAGGATAAAAAACCACGAATAAAGATAATTTTACTATAATGGCAAAAGAACAAAGAGTACAAAAGATGGAGATAAAAAACTAAACCCCGAAAACCTGAAAACAAAAAACCCTCAAAACGTAAATACAAAATTCTCTAAATGTGTTATGAGTTCTAATATCTAATGGGTGTATTTTTTAAGGTTGTAAAAGAGCCTATTTATAGGTTAAATTTATAGGTCAAATAATAATAAAATAATCTAAACTAATTAGTGTTTGATTGAAACAAATAAACAGAGTTTAACTGAAAGATTATTTCTCAAATTTGACTGAAAATAAGAGTCATATTTAACAAATCTCCACATTGACTCATATTTCCACAGTGCCATTTTTGCCAAAGCCAGCCACGAGCCTATCTTGAACTATGCAGGGAATTAACTGAGTCGAATCTGTGCTTAGAAACTGGAAGACTTCTAGCCTTCGACTTGTACACTGCCAAATCAAAACTAATCCGGGTTTGATTTTCACGATCACAGTGCCCTAACTTTTCAAAACCAGCATCCAAAAGAGAACCTCTCTTCAACGAAACGGTCATACATTTTCCCCTCCTATGACCAAGTTACCTCTGCTCCAAAAGAGTTGACTTCGACTACATAACGGATGAGGGATGTCCGATTTCACCAGTCATTGTAGAACCTTCCAGAATATAAAGATTGTCGGTTCTTTTACCTTTTAACAAAACGAGAGCTCCACGAGATACTTTAATGCTGCTCAAATTGATGTTGATTCTACATCCTTTCAAGTCTAAAATACTCAAGGAGATGAGATTCTTTTGTAAATCAGGTACATACCTGACATCTGAGAGTGTCCTAATCGTTCCATCGTGCATCCTAATTTTAACAGTACCAATACCAATTACCTTACTAGATGAATCGTTTCTCATGCGCACAACTCCACCTTCAACCGAATTGTATATGGAGAACCATTCTTTCTTAGGACACATGTGGAAAGAACATCCCAAATCTAGGATCCACTCGGACGTGAGTTTAGAGTTATCGCTCGTTGACACTAACAAGAAATCATCACCGCTTTTATTGGCCAAATTAGCACCAGCTACATCTTCCTCGTTACTCTCAACAGCTCTTTTATTTCACAGTTTATAACAATCTGCTTTGACGTGACCTAACTTTTTACAATAGCGACACCTTTTGTCTTGTTTCTTTGATGCTATAAAAAAGGAAGCTTGCCTATCTGCCTTGCTATCCAAATGAAGCTCATTGTTGAGTTTGTTTCTACTCAACAAATGACCCTTCACATCTTCGAACGAGAGTTTGTCTTTACCATAAATCAAGGTCTCCTTGAGAGACTTGTTTGAAGGGGGCAAAGAGTACAATAATAGTATAGCTTGATCTTCAACATTAATATGAACCTCAATGTTCTTTAAATCATTTAAAAGAGTAATGAATTGACTGATGTGATCTCTAATAAGCTCACATCCGTTCATGCGAAATGTAAATAGACGTTGTTTCAACACTAAACGGTTAGCCAGAGACTTAGTCGCATAAATAGTTTCTAACATTTTCCATAAGGCAGATGAGGTCTTCTCCATCAATACCTCCTACAATACCGTATTCGCGAGGCACAACTGGATTGCAGACAAAACCTTTTCATCAAGCTCTTCCTATTCTATTTTATTTAGATTCTCAGGCTTTTTCCCAGTAACAATCTTTTTCAAACCAGATTGAACTAGAATTGCCATCATCCGAACTTGCCATAGATTGAAATTTGTCTCACCATCGAACTTATCAATTTCAAACCTTGTTGTTGTCATATCTGAATAGGCTGATCTATGAAAATTGAACTAGCTCTGATACCACTTGTTAGGACTAACTCGATTAAGCAATAAGAAAAAAATAATGAAATAAATTGAGAAATTGAACACAAATTTAACGTGAAAAAACCCTCCAAAGAGGATAAAAAACCACGGGCTAATATAATTTTACTATAATGGCAAAAGAATGAAGAGTACAAAAGATGGAGATAAAAAACTAAACCCCGAAAACAAAAAACCCTCAAAACGTAAACAGAAAATTCTTTAAATGTGTTATGAGTTTTGTAACACCCCCTAACCCCAAACCGTCACCAGAATAGGGTTATGAGACATTACCGAACATATTGGTTAATTTACAAACAATTCATGAATAAACAACAGATATATTAAAATTAAATCATTAAGTCTCTTTTATGAACCTTCGAGGCCTAAATCACGTATTATAAATGAATAGGAACTTATTCAAGTACTCCGAAAATTTTTCGTAATATAATTATTTTTTAAAAAAAATTCAATATAACCCTTTTATAAACATCTAACCTTCCCTGCAATTTCAAATTTGCAACAAATTCAACACAAATAACAACTCACCAAATACAACCTTCATCCAAATCACATTCGTTTCATAACAATATCACTAATCCTTATTTTATCTAACATTATATCCATTCATACTTTCAAGTAGTATTTAAACATCTTAGTTAATTTCCATCTATATCATATATCAACTTATATTAACTTAACTAATATATTCATGAGTTAATACAAAACATAGTCATAGAAGCTCATATACATGTCATATAAACCATTTAAAGTATTTATAACAAAATCTACCGAAAAATCGAGATAGTGTGACTTGAGCGTGATGATCCGATCCTCTGACCTTCTCGTTAATCAAAAAAGAGCAATAAACATTACAAGTAAGCTGATTATAGCTTAGTAAGTTTGTCAGCTTTAACCATAAATCTTACCAAATATTAGTTTTCCAAAATTCAAATCATATGGACATTTCAAGTAAGCTACTTTCATCCTGTAAGTCATAATCTCATTTAAAAAAAAATTTACTTAATTGAGCTCAATAATAATAATGATAACATTACTTACATTTCTTTTTCCACACGTTACATTTACGACTTACCAACTTGTCCATTCAAGGAACGACTTACGGATTTGAGTACATCGTGATCTGAAGCCCGAAGTCTAGCTGAAGCACATAAGTGCTAAACGGAAGCCCAAAGGCTAACTGAAGCTCATCAAAGCTAAACCAAAACCCCAAAAGGGTTAACTAAAACTCATATGAGTTAACGGAAGCTCGTAAGAGCTAAACAGAAAGCAAACACAAGAATTCGCAACAAATGCTGAATTTACTTGGGTAATTTATCGTCAATTCATCTTTTTCACTGAATGATCGTACTCATTTCCTGCGTTCCATTCCTCCTAAATACTCAGTTCAATTTTGTAACTTTTGTACATAATTTACTTATTTTCAACAATTAACTTACATAAATATTAATCACCATTCATAAAATAATATTGAAATTTAATAATTTAATCGTACGAACTTACCCGAAACAATTTGCAGTAGTTGTAGAGATTTCTGGAACTATTCCGAAATTTTCTCTTTTCCTCGTTTTGCTTCGGGTTCTTGATTTGCAGTAAAAATATGAAAAACCAGCTTAAGGAAACCCTTTTATGGTGTTTTTTCTGATGAGAATGCAGAACAATAAAGAGAAATCTAGATAATTCCACTTTAGTCCTAGCTTTATTAAGTAAATTTTGCAATATTCCAATTTTGCCCTTAATTCATCAATTTTCCTACTGATTTCATGCCCCTTGCCGTCCAGCCTAAAATATTTTGGGTCTAATTGCCTTTTAAAACCCTTCCTAATAATCACCTAAGCTTTTCAATCATCATTTAACTAGTTTTGCATTTTTTTTTAATTTAGTCCTTTTTAACCAATTGACTATCCAAACATTAAAATTTTCTAACGAAATTTTAATACTAACCAAATGACACTCCATAAATATTTCTAAAAATATTTATGGCTCGGTTTATGAACTCGAGGTCTCGATATCTCAGTTTAGACCCAATTTACTTATTAATTTCTTTTTAAATCACAAAATTCACTAATCCAAAAAATCTCTTTTCATCACACTTGACTCATATGTATTTATTTATTAAATTTTAAGACTTGTTTATCAGATTTAGTGATCTTGAATCACTGTTTCCGGCACCACTGAAATTTAGGCTGTTACAAGTTCTAATATCTAATGGGTATATTTTCTAAGCTTGTAAAAGAGCCTATTTATAGGCTAAATTTATAGGTCAAATAATAATAAAATAATCTAAACTAATCAGTGTTTGATTGAAACAAATAAACAGAGTTTAACTGAAAGATTATTTCTCAAATTTGACTAAAAATAGGAGTCATATTTAACAGCTTGATTGTAGTGACTTCGCCCAAGTTGCCTAGCATAGATGGAGATTAACTTAGCTAGATACTGGAAGGAATTAGTTAATGCCAATGAATCTTAGGTTAGTAATTACATAAGTTGAACAATTAAATGATAGATTATTTATTAACTGAAATAGGTGAAGTTAGAGTTTCAAGATCTTAAAATTCATTAAGAAACTTAGTAATTTTCTGTAATGGCCCATTTTCAGTAAAATCGGAATAGTAGTTCCGTAACCACAAATCTGATCTAGAAAGAAAATTTATTTTAATATTGTGGCATAGTATATATTACAATAGGAATACTGCATGAAAATTTTGATAGGAAAACTTTATTGATTATATAGTTAAATTGATAAAAAGAGAAAAGAAAAAAAATGTATTCTCGGGACTCCGTTCCGATAAATCGGATTCGTAAATATTTATTATAAATGTTTACGAAGTTAGTTGTGTGTCTAATTAGGTTTTGATTAGGTGAATTCAACTTAATTAGAAGTAATTAGGAAAAAGGATTAGATTGAAATAAGTGTGAAAGTTTAATTATAGATTAAAGAAAATAAAAAGGACTAAATAAGTAAATATGCCATTATTATAAAATGAGGCGGTTTAACGTTAAAAAGAAAAAAAAATCTAAGATATTTTTTATATAAAATATATATTATATATTATATTAACTTAATATTTAAGTATTAATATATAATATATTATATTATTATATTATTATATTATTATATTATTATATTATATATAAAACATAAAGTAAAGTAAAATAAAGAAACAGAATAAAAAGAAGAAACAAAACAGAATAGCAGGGACGAAATAGAGAAAAAGGGAGAAAGAAAAAAAAAATTGGGATTTCAAGGGTTCAAATTCAATTTGGTAAGTCAATTTAATTCATTTTTTTTGTAATTATTGAGTTTTTATGATCCTAGAACAAAATACTATTAGGTATATGTTGAAATTCTGAGAGTTAGTAGATTTTTTTTATAGTTTATGTTGAATTTATGGATAAATTAGAGATTGAACTTATGAAAAATTCAAATTAGAATTGAGAAAAAAAAAGATTGAATTGTGAAATAGATTGCAATAAGGAGTAAATTATAAGAAGTTTGAAATTGGGGTTTATTAGTGAAAATTTGAGAGTTAAACTAAGTTATAAGTAGAATTTAAATAAAAATAAAATATAGATTGTAATAGAAATGGAAATAATTTTAGTTATGGAATAAATTGAAATGTAAGTTAATATAAGAAATGATGAATTTATTATATCATACATGTTTTTTTTTTTTTAATAGCATAGGAAAGTCATTAAATTATTTTTCTCTAACATATAAATGTTATATGTTTTATATGAAATTGAAGAGAAAGAAAAGAAAGGAGAGGACCTAATTGAAGAAAAAGGAAAAGAGAAGGCTAAGGAGTGAAGGAAGACATCATCCCAATCTTTTTGTTGTAAGTACTACAAGATTTTTTTTTAAAATTAATTTTATTTAGATGCTTATATTGTAGTATAGAATTATTTAGAAATAAAAATGTAATATATATGTATATATTTAAATTTATAAGTAAATAAATAATAATAATAATAGATTATGGAATTATGAAATTTGAAAAGAAAATTATAATTGGAGAATATAAGAAGTTATATTGTTTGAACATTAAGTAATAATGTTGTGACAAAAGTACATGTATGAAAAAGATGTGATATTTGTGAATTGTGTAATATATACTAAATTGTAATGATGAAGAAATGAGAAATCTTTTTCGAGATATTTATGTAAAGTATTTAAATGTATGAAATTCAGTTTTAATGCCCAAGTAGATGAGTTTAGAACTACTAGGATATTAGTGGCATGCCATTAAGGAACTCTAGCGCGCGCTCTGATTATTAGCACATTAGTGCTCTCCATTCTATTATTAGCACGTTAAGTGCTCTCTGTTTAGCACATCTGTGCTCTCTGTTCGTTTGTCCATAATAATGCACTTCTGTATTTGTTCCGTATATCCAGTGTGTTCTATAAAGTCTACTTTGGGCTAAAGTTATAAGTTGTGAATTAAAGCGAATTATCAATGTACTAAGGTAAGTTTTATAACTTATATAATAATAAATTAAATTTTGTTAATATAAGATACAGCTAAAGAAACTTATATGCATATAAATATATATTGATCAAATGGGATTATAATATTTTAATAGGATTTATTTGCCTATTTATTCTTGTAGTGCTTACTAAGTCTTCACCGGTTTAACGCGTTTAATTTTAACGGGTAGGTACAGTTAGACTCGAAGAGGTAGAGTCGGCTAGAAGATCTCTCATCTCATCACATCCTCAAGAGCTTCATAAGTAGGTACCATATTTTGAATTAAAAGTGGCATGTACATAGGTGTTATTTTGATCACATTAGAATGTTACAAGACTTTTGTTGTAAAAAAAAATTGATATTTAGTATTATAATGTTTATACTAATGAAATGGTATAAAAGTTTATATAGTATATATATATATGGTATTGGTTGTTTTTGGTTTGAACTTGCAGGGGGTTTTATACAAAATAAGCAGAAATGCTGCCGAAATTTAAAAAAAAAATTCGTTTCACTCCTAATACGTATTTTGGGCCTCGAGGGTCTATTATAAAGACTTAAAAGTTAAACTATGCTATGAATGTTATTTATTTATGAATTATTTTTAAGTTGTCTAATATGTCCGATAATGTTCCATAACCCTGATCCGGCGACGGTTTAGGGTTAAGGGGTGTTACATTTTCATTATTTTAGTTTAATAGAATTTTCATAGTTAGTTTAGTTTAATTCTAATAGTAATAAGAACTTATTTTCTTGAGTTAGATTAGATAAAAATGAATAGTCGATAGTTAGTAGCTTAGAATTTGATCCTCGTGAGAATGATATCTTTTTATGACTTTATTACTTGATTCGATATGTGTACCTGTGTAACGATTTTTTGTACATCATGATTTATTTATTTTTATTTAAGTTTACTTTTCGAGCCTAATAATTTCATCTAAACCCTCTTAAAATTTAAGAAAACTTTTAAACTTGAATCGGTAACATTTAAAAGACTAAGCTAATTGAACTTGAACTTGGAACAAGATTATGAGTATTCGAAAACCTTTATAAAAGGTTTAGGATGCCTAAAATTACACTGGTTAAAGCAGCAAGTGATAGGAGAAAGATGAGTATTCAGCAACCTTTATAAATTAAACTATTCGTAAAGATATCTTTAATTAAGTATATATCAATTAACAAATCTAGATAATGTTTAAACTCTCAACAGATTTTATTCCTATTCCTAGCGAGGAAAGGTTTTCCAACAGAACATATGCAAGTTGATGAACCAGACATGTCTTTTTTAAGTTTAGCAAATTTGGTTGTTAAATTAATACTAAAACACTGCGGTTGGTCCAGATATTGGTGTATTAATATTATGAGATTAATATAAAGAGAAAGAGGCTAATGGATAATGATTGATTACTTTCCATTTCGACCTTACAATGTCACTACCCTACGTCCCCATTGGTTGAAATATTAGAGTTCGTTAGGTTAAGAAATTATTAATTTCACTTTGAAAACCAATCATGATATTTATTTATGTGGTGGACACTAAGAGAATCTTTAATGTTTTCTCTCTTTTCTTTTTTTTTTAATTTTATTTATTGATGTTAAGCATAAACATGGTAGGAGTGGGGTTTGGTTGTTTCTAACATTTACCATTTATATATGTTTAGAATAAAGCATTTAAATGATACGAATTTAATTAGGGATTTATTCGAAGAGACTTTAATCTCTTTAATTAAGGGATATAATATTCATTTCATTTCAGTCTCTTACGGAATATTCTATTTAAACTCTTTATAAATAAACTTTCACTAATTGACTTTACCTCCATTATTGCTAAGTATCAAGCTCCACTTTAATCTCTCTCAATTGATTTTCTTGACATTGAAGTAATATTAAATGCATATTATAATTCAAACATCTTTTGAAAAATTGACGATATTTATCATCTTAACAATATTTAATCATTAAAAAGGAAACAAATAATTTTGACAACTTCATCTATCTAATAATTAAAAAAAAAGAAGAAGATGAATTCCAGTGTTCAACTCATTAATTAAGGATGTTTACTTCATGCTCACATCGTATGATCAAATCGTAAGAATTATCTGCTAATAATACGTGACAATGATTTACTCCTATTAATAATATATGAGTTTTACCCAAAATAAATATAAAAGAACAACAATTTAGAACTAGTCAGTCAAGTGCAACTTACAAGATACATACAAGAAGTTGTTATCATAGTTGTGAGCTTAAGCAAAACATCTTCTTCCCAAACGTTGTGGAGAAGGGATGTTGTGTCTTCTTATTCTTAATAGTTCCTTGAGCAATAAGCAATTTGTAGTAAAGCTTTTAAATGTGGTCCTCCATTTTACGAATACAGCTTCATTTGCCCACTTTTATCTCACCTCAGTCTTTCTTTTCATGGTAGGACCTGACAATATCGTTCATATCCCTTCAAAATTTATATAAATATACAAAAGTACTATAAATACAAGTATACCACACAAGTACAAGTATTATTTGGTTCAGTTTACCAATTCCAACCACTAACAACAAAACTGAAACAAGATGAGTCGATATCGTTTGGTCCACTCTAACAAGTTTTGTTCAAAAAGAGTGGGCAAATATAGGATGGATATATATATATACAAGGATAGTGTAGTCGCCAAGCCAGCCTTCTCACAAAATTCTCATGAATCAATGTATAGACTTCGATTCTCGATGCTTCATTTTTGGAACTTAATCATTTAAAATTCCAAAAAGAAATAACAACAGAAAAGAAAAACGACAGCTGACTCTTCTTCCTATTCTTTCTTAATATCATTACTTGTTCATGTATAAGGCCTACTTAATTTTAAACTAATATGAATCTTATATGCATGAAGGATAAACAAAAGATGTATTTGGAAAAAGAAATAATGGAGAGGAGGCTGAAATAATTTGTTGAAATTTTATAATATTCAACGTTATAAGAATCAGATCGGTGGTTAAACTAATTCTTAGTTTAATAAATTGTTGATTAGTAGGTGGTGACAGAAGTTGTTAATGCAATTTCACATGTTAATTAAGTAATATAAGATGAGATTGTTTGTACGAGAATCAAATTATAAGTAGTTAAGTATTAATAATTCACTTTTATCATCATTTAAATTCTAATTACTATTACTCTTAACAAAACAAATTATGAGTATTTTACTTAACTACGAGTCAATAAAAACTTTCGAGTTTTTCAATAATTTTATAATTTTAGAATTCTAAGTTCACCTAATTTAGTTAATCAATTATCTCTTATATAAGTGTTAAATTGATATAATTACTAATCCAAGATTTAATGGCTTTAATTAATTAATTTTTTTACAATATCTAATTAAGTTAATCTCTTTCCGCACTAGCTATATTCTATGCTAGTCAAGTTGAGTTAAGTCATTAAGAATAAAGAATTGATTGCGCATTAAGTATATTCCTATTATAACTTCAGAATCAATCCTAATCTACTCAATCTAGATCTCAGTCCTATCAAATTAATATGGTGGCTAGACAAACCTACAAAATTGAATAAATAAGCAATATAAATCAAAATAATTGAAGAAAAAAATAATTAATAAATTAATATATAAAATCTATCATCATTCGAGGAAAATATAGTTCAACTCATTTTAAGCGAAGAAAATATCATAAAAAAATATTCAAAACAATCTTGCATCAAAAAAATAGAAGAAATACCCTAAAGAGAAAATAGATAAAAGAATTTTCGGAAAATAGATAAAATAATTTTTGCCGATATCTTTGGGTTCTTTTTGTCTTGTCTTTGCAAGTTTAAGATTTCTCTTAGTGATTCAGAGTTTTTTTGGGGGGGTAAATTATAAAAATAGTCATTTTTTTTGCCTCAAATTATATTTTACTTACTTATGTTTGAAATATTACGTTTTAGTCACTTCCGTTATTGTTTTGTTATGAAGTGGTTACTCTGTCGTTAAGCTTCATTATCTCCCTAATAGCAATCCTATGTGGCAACCCAAATTAGTTTTAAATGCCAACTTGAATATTCAACTAGGACAAGAATAAGTTTTTAATTAAATAAATTTAATTAATTGAAATTTTAAATTAATTATATCTTGAACTGGAAAAGAAAAATCGCGGTCTCATTTTTCTTTTAGTTTTCTTTTCCATTTTGACAAAAAAAAAACTATTCTCATCCCAGTTAGACATCCAATTTGGCATTTAAAAACTATTTAGAATGCTATGTAAGATTGCCGTTAGCGAGGTAACAAAATTTAACGATAGAGTGACTACTTCATAACAAAACAATAACGTAAGTGACTAAAACGTAACATTTTAAATATAAATGACTAAAATGTAATTAGAGTCAAACAAAAATGACTATTTTTATAGTTTACCCTTTTCTTTTCATTTTTATCTTCAAGTAACTTCTCACTCTTCTTTTCTTAAAAGTTTTTAATCTTGAAACACTTGAATTTTTTTTACCAAATATTTGGTAAAAAAAATTCAATCTAAAAGATAAAAATTTAATCTAATAAATTATAATAATATAAAAAAACATAATGAATTAAAAATTGATAATATAAACAAATCTAGAAAATTAAAATCTAATCTTGAGATAACTTTAATATAAGTGAGAAAGTTCCAAGAGAATGGATGAGGGATGTCTCGAAAGCTTAAATTACAGTGTCATGAATCTTTTTAAAATTGGAGTGATAAATCATTACAGAATACTGATGTATGTTTAACCTTTTGAATTAGCATCGGTTTACATCTTTCACGGATGTCCTCGAGACTTGTCCCATTTACCGACAAGTATCACGGGTGAGACTCCTGTTAACTGTGATTCACTTCTAAGATTCTTGACAAGAGACGTACTGACCATGCTTTACCAATCTTGTGTCTGCCTTGTAATCTGCAGGTTTGTCATTGAATGGATGCTGTAAGGGCCCCTCCGCCTCTTTGCCTGCTTAGTCAAACCCATTTTCCAGACAATTCTCTCGCCTCTTTTCAGCATTAAAAATGATAATCTCTTCTTTGATGGGAAACATCCTGGCTTGGGAGAGACTGATTATTAAGAGTTTTATTCAACAAGTGAAGTATTTTTTTTTTTAGCATATGGTCCCTGACGTCAAGGCATTTTGTTAATTAGGTAGTAAACTAGAAATTTATTGAGTGGAAATCCGAATCAAGCTCATTCATATTTAGCAGCATTTAAAAAACCCTAGTGGTGAGCTGTTTAATTTTTGTGGTTTAGGAGCAAGGAGAGAGACTTATAGAGAAAATAAAATATCCTTCAAATTCAATCATTTTGTTTCCTTTCTCCCTTTGACTAAGTTAGGGTGAACCCAGATTATAAAATAAATGGTAAATTATATCATTAGTCATTAAATTATAAATAAGTTTTTGTTTTGGTCACTTAATCAAAAAAAGATATAATTTAGTTATCGAACTATTTAAAAGTTTTTATTTAAATCACTGTACTGTTAAAATTAATACTATATGGCTTTCTCTATTCGCATTACTTACATCAATCGAAAGTTTTTTTTTCTTCTTCCTTTCTACAGTTCAAATTTTTTTCATGAAACAGCTTTGGTTGTCATGAATCTACAAATCAAAATTCAAACATTTTTTTAATTTTTGATATTGATCGTTAGATTGACTTGGATCTAAGATATGTTATTCTACTTGTCGATAAGTATTAATTCACCATACCGATTGTTGAATCGTTGCTTTGCAACTTCTAGTGACTTAAATAAAAATTTTCGAATAACTTAATGATCAAATTGTAACTTTTTTTTAGTTAAATGACCAAAATAAAAACCTATCTATAATTTAGTGACTGATAATATAATTTAGTTGATTGATGCAACTAAGGAGAGTTTCTCTTCTAATCCCACTATTGAAAGTGCTTCACTCCATTTTCTCGTTTTGTAAACAAGAAAACAATGCCAAAAGTGTTTGAGAATGGAGAATTTGGGAGATGGCATTGGCAGTGCATCATCATTCTTCTTTTTATCATTATCAATTTAACCATTTTTGTTTAACAAGTTAAGTTTTGTAAACAAGCAGAGTTTTGTTTAACAAGTAATCCATTTCAACTTCATACAGGACAAGTTTTCCTTTTGAAAATAGACAACCTATTAGTGGAGCATTAACTAACCTATTGGTAGCATAAAGCTAAATATGTAGTAAATTATTTTAGTTCCAAGGTCCCATCCCATGAATATTCCAATGAGAAACATATTTAAGAATGGAAAATCCTGAATTGTGAACCATGAATGGGAGCCCCAATTTCAGAAATGATGATTTTGCGTCCAAAGGTTGCCTTCTTATGCCTCCAATGGACTAATGACCAAACCTCACTGACATGATATGATATGATCACCTTTTGAAGTAGGCCCCTGATTTGGAAAATGGGTGTCCCACTCACTCTGGTGTGGTTTATTTGAACGGAATATCGTGAAGCTCAACCGCCAATGTGGTGGGTCTTGTTGTGGTGATGGCTGGGAATGAGTGATCTGATATTGGAGCTTTTTGATAATATCCCTACGGGAAAGGTCTCTAGAAAAGGTTAAATTCTGTTATTATACCCTGTTTTTTTGTAAAAGTTTTGAATTTAATCCCTATACTTTAATTTGGTTATTTTTAGTCTGTGTATCTTTTAAAGTTTAAAATTTCAATCATCACTAAACGATAACTATTAAATTCATTAAGATATACTATTTTCAAAATCTGATGCGATATGCTAGCTTGTTATTTTCACATATCACCCACTAAAAATTTAGTTAACTTCAAGACTGAAATTTGAAAATTCGAAAAAGTATAGGGACTTGGAATGATCAAATTGGAGAATATGGACTAAATATACAATTTTAGGCATGGTACATAACTAGCAACTGATTTTAACCAAACAAATTTAACTGCTACTGTTTGGGTTGGAACTTAAATTTTAAAACTCGAAAAGTGCATAGATTAAACTTAATCAAATTAAAGTACAAAGACTAAATACTCATCTTTTGCAAAGTACAGGAACTAATAGCAAAATTTAACCCTCTAGAAAACAACTTGCATTTCCCTTGGTTGGTTTATGTAATTCCATGTGCTGTATCCCCCCCCCCCCCCCCCCAAAAAAAAAGAATTCTGGTTTCTATACGCCAATTATTGGGGGAAAAAAACATTTACTCTTTTATTTTGTTTAGAGCACCCCACCTTCGAGGAATCGACTATGAAACTGGGTTTATTCTGAAGGAAAGTCTGCTGTCAAGATTCAGGCCCCCTTGACTCTTGTCTTGTAATGGCAATACCTTTGGTTTGGGTATCCTTGTATGAGTTGTCCATCACATAGCCCATTGGTCCCCCTACTATGAAAAATATATATATACATATTTGCATGATTACCTCCCTTGTAAGCATTAACCATTCCAGAATTTAGGCCAAATCATCAAACACCAGTCTCTTCCACAAATTAGTTATATGATTGCTTCCCACTTTGTCAATCATAATACACATGTTCCATTATCTCCAATTTGGTTACACCTTCTCTTTCCATTAACTAAAAGCAGTGTTTTTAGTTTGGTTTAACTAAGGTGTTAATGAGTATTATTCAGACATCTTTGACTCTATCTTTGTCTTAAAAGTTTCACCTTTTGACATTTATAGCAAACACAAACTGATGTTGTTGCAGTTTCTTGGTTTTACTATACTTGACTATGTCTATCTACAGAAATAGAGTGAAAGTCAAGCTAACCGTCAAAACATATGCCCTTTTTTTTTTCCCTTCTGTTTCTTCATTTTAACTCATCTTCCCGTGAAAGCAAAATACATTTCTAGATCTATATAATACAAAAAGATCATACATTTTATAATGTTTTCGTGTACAGATTGAACCAAAAAAAAAATTCAGTATCATTATTAATTATGATCATCACGGGACTAATTTCTTCACTCAAAAAAGTCAATACAAAGGCCATGCCATGTGCTATTTTATTGTTATATTATATTATTGGTTAAATGCTACTATTAGTATCTACACTTTTATTTGGTCATTTTTAGTCTTGTTACTCTCTAAATTTTAAAAATTTCAATTCCCACCGAACAAAAGTTGTTAAATTCGTTAAGTAAAATTATGTTATTTTAGAAGTGTAACGCCATGTTAGCTAGTTGCTTCCATATATTACTCACTAAAAATCTAATTAATGGATTAACGATTGCTATTTATGTCATGATTGAAATTTCAAAATTTAAAAAGTATGGAGACTTATAATGATTCAATTGGAGAATATGGACTAAATATATAATTGTATGCGTAGTACAAGATTAGTAATTCAAT
Source organism: Gossypium longicalyx (assembly GCA_025698465.1). NCBI lineage: Eukaryota > Viridiplantae > Streptophyta > Magnoliopsida > Malvales > Malvaceae > Gossypium > Gossypium longicalyx. Next base: position 92,508,278 of record CM047004.1, read on the forward strand.
TTAACCAAATGTATTTAAAAGTACAGAAATTAAAATTGATATAGAGACTAAATTTATAACTTTTGCAAAATAAAGGGACTAATAGAAGAAATTAACCTATTATTAACATATGTCTCATGACATGCAAGAGAATGTAATAGCAAAAGAAGTTTACAAGAAGCTTATGTTAAATAATAATAATAATAATTTAACAGTTCGATAATTCCCCGAGAAAAATACCCTACACATCATATTATAAACGAATCCTTCCGAAATCTCCTACAAATTATTATTTGTAAAATTTAAAAAAGAGATTGTGGTCTACCTTATTCCATGTGAACCCACCAAGCAGCTTTTTTATTTATTTTTTTTATTTTTTGTCCCTTGGCTTAATCGTCTTCTCCCTCTGTTTCCTCACTTTCAGTCTCTCTCATACACTTGTATATAAGCACTGGGTCTACAGACAAGTTTATTTCATAACAGAGCTTGTTTTAAAGACACAAAATCCCAGATGGGTTTCGGTTGCAAAACACTGTTGTGTTTGTTTTTCACAGTTGTGGTTGTGTTATTGCAAGAAGCAAGTGCAAGGCAGCAGCAATATTATTACAATGTGAGTGGGTTAAGAAACCGAAAGCAAGTGAGTGGATGTAATTTGTTTCAAGGCCAATGGGTGTTTGATCCTTCTTATCCTTACTATGATTCCTCGGGATGTCCCTTCATAGATGCTGAATTTGATTGCCTTAAATATGGCAGACCAGACAAACAGTACCTTAAGTACTCTTGGAAACCTGACGGCTGTAACTTGCCAAGGTACCCTTTTTTTCTTTTCCCTCTTTGCTTTTTTTTAAAAAAAAAAAAAAAAAAAAAACTTCATTGTATACACTTTCACTGAGTTTTGTTCATTTTGATGGTAGATTTGATGGGGCGAGTTTTCTGGCAAAATGGAGGGGAAAGAAAATAATGTTTGTAGGTGACTCACTGAGTTTGAACATGTGGGAATCTATGGCTTGTATGATTCATGCTTCTGTGCCCAACTCCAAGACCACATTTGTGAGGAAGTCCCCTTTGTCTTTTGTTATCTTTGAGGTGAGTTACTGTCTTTTTTCTTTTTTGAAAATTCAACTCAATTTTTACACTCCATTGGATTGGATTGGATAGTTCCTATCCTTCTCTTTAATTATCTTTTTCATGAAGTATGGTTCCAAGCTAGGATTTGAAGATATGGCTGCGTTGAGTGAAGCTGTGGGTTATAATAAAAATAATAACAATAATCGATTAAATTTTAGTTTAATTGATATCTAACGAAAGTTCGGGTAACGTATTACTCACCTTTCCCATGGTTAAAATTCACAGGAAAATGGATGGGATACTGTAATTTTATCTGTCATTTGTGCTTTCCAAGCCACTTTTAGTTCACCATCTTTAGATGTTTATTAGGATTCTAAAAGAGGCAACTTAGGACTTAGGAGGGAGCCATAATGACAGGGAAAGTGTTCCCACCTATTTTGGGTTGTATTAATTTATATTTCATATTTTATTTTATTTCTTCACAACCAAATGGACTGTTTTATTCGAAGCCAGACATTGGCCTTTTTATCTTTTTAGACATTTTGACTTGGCAAACAACAAAACATCAATGCTTAAAACTTAGTGGCATGATTAGTAGGTTGATTAACAAGCATCACACATCTTCATCCATCACCGCACACCATAGACAGCTGTTTTAAGCGACCTGCCAACCTGTTTTATTATATAATATTTGACCTAATCTCATTATTTAATCTCATCATTTGAACATTGCTTACCGGCACTGCTGATTTTAATTTTTTATTTATTTCATGTCCAAGAAATACTGATCCTTACTACGTACGCAGGATTATGGGGTTACACTCTATTTGTATCGAACACCATATTTAGTTGATATAGTTAAAGAAAACGTTGGTGATGTGCTTAATCTAGGCTCCATCAAAGGTGGCAATGCATGGATAGGGATGGACCTCTTGATTTTCAACAGTTGGCATTGGTGGACCCACAAAGGAAAATCCCAAGCGTAGGAAAAAAAATTTCATCTTATTCGTTTTATGAAATCAACCCTGACTATTATTATAATGTTTGTAAATATCATGTTTGATTAATGTATAGATGGGATTACATTAGAGATGGGTCTGCATTATACAAAGATATGAACCGTTTAGAGGCCTACAACAAAGGGCTTACAACATGGGCTAATTGGGTCGACACCAATGTCGATCCCACCAAGACCAAGGTCTTCTTCCAGGGAATTTCCCCTACCCACTACGAGTAAGTCGAAAAAGAAACCCTTAGAACATCACATTTTATTATGTTTATGTACTGATTGTGTTGGATCAAACCAGGGGTAGGGAGTGGAACCAACCAAAAAAGAGTTGTTATGGAGAACAAGAGCCACTATCCGGTTCCACATACCAAGCAGGGGCTCCACCAGCTGCTGCCATTGTGAACAAAGTATTGGGGTCGATGAGCAAACCGGTTTACTTGCTCGATATTACGACGTTGTCACAGTTGAGAAAAGATGCTCATCCTTCGACTTATAGTGGTGACCATTCGGGTAATGATTGTAGCCACTGGTGTCTTCCTGGTTTGCCTGATACATGGAACCAGCTTCTATATGCAGCTCTTGGTATTTGAAAAGGTCCACATTGGGCAACATAGAATTTACCTCTTTTTCTTCTTCATATGAATTATACAATATTCAAAGGTGATGAAAGTTATCATATACTACCTGTAGGTGATAATTGGTGGGGGCGGGGGGTAAAGATCAAATGTAAAAGTGATTGATTTTAAATAAAAATAATCAATGCTCTTATAAATTTCATGGAGTTGCCCGTGAATTATTATCAGTTTCACATGCTAAAACACCGTGTATAGTTAAAAAAACGAAGTTAAAATGGTCGGTACACCTTGCTTTTATACGTTTTCTACCAAGCAAAGTCTCTGGCAACTAAGCTATGCTTTGTAATTTATCTTGTTAACCAAACCAACACAGGCATGAAATTGTCCCTTATTCCCGGGACACATTACACTCTCAAAAACAGTCACATGAAAAGTACCTCAATTTCAAGTCAACACTGGTTTTTGTCTATGACCCTATAAACCCTTATCAAGTTCACGGTTCAGAAAAAAACCAAAATGTACATAGGTCAACATCCAACTTCTGTGTACTTCCTACAGATTTAGGGAACCTTATGAACCCCACTAGTTAGAAGACGTGAGCAAGATGGTTAAGTTATTTTGGACATAAGTTATAAATTGCAGGTTTTTTTGGTCTTCCACGTTGAAACAATTGCATTCAAAGGCATTCTTAAAATATAATCAATAGGAGAAAAGTACGATTTGATAAGTCTTAAAACTATTTACACTAACTCCCTGACTCAAGGGGTCAAGGCACAATTACCAGCTAAAGTAGAACAGCTGGGTTTAGGTGATACAGTAAATTCCCAGCTTCAATAGCTGGCATTAAATGAATTGAATGTAGGTGGATAAATAGCAGCTGGCTCGTTGTATTCACAAACATGATGTTTCGATCTTTACAACAGAAAAACTGGTGTTTTCTTTTGAAAAATCAGCTTGGTGTAGTAGACCTGCAAATGAATTTTTGCTGGTTTTGGCATTGTACATTGCATGATCTTGCTTTGTCTCTCAGTTCCTCGAAAGCCCTCATTGTTTCGACATCAAATCCGCCTGCAAACTGTCCATGAACAAAAGAAAAATGGGTTGCCTTCACTATGCCGTCTTGGTTCAAGTTGTAAAAATTAATGAGAATAGCTGTTACCTGATGTACACGGAATGCAAATCTAACACCTTGAACAATCAGTTCCTCTTCTTCAGGCCCACCACTTCCAACTGCTTCAAGCTCTGAAGATATCCGTCTCATGTACTTCATCGCTAGTTTCACCGACGCCAGTTTGATCTGTCACAATTTATTTGCATATATTAATGAGTTGAAATAATGCACCATCTGTCATTAGTGTCTAATGTTATAGAACATGAGGGTTGAAAGCTTAAGTTACCTGGCTTACAATACCAGTTTCAAGCATCCAATCCATGGGAATTTGGAACCCCTTGTATCGCTTTGTAGCAGATTCTCTCATTCGGGAGAGATTGTAAACGCCATGCTCTAGTCTGCCATTATTCAGATTAATAATTGAATGAGATATATATATTCAGATTAATAATTGAATGAGAACAAGCAAACAAACAAGCAAACAAACAAACAAGCACTGCAAACAGAGATATTCAGGATTATATATACTTTTCAAGCAGAGCCTGCATCTTCTTGAGAGCAGGACCACAAGGTTGTCGGGCATCATCACGAATCGATGCAGCCTCAGATTCTAGTTTCTTCAGATCACAATACCCAAATGCAGCCTCACGCAATGCATCAGCCTTCTGTTCCGGCCACTCGAAATGTTTCAGTACAGCTCTTTCATCCACCTAAACGAAGAACAAAACACTAATCATCAAAACAAAACATGAAAAAAAATACTCGAAAAAACCGAAAGGATGGAAAATGTATACCAAGTAGGAGAGCTCATCGTCTAGCCATTTAACAAAAGGCACAACATCCTCAATATCTGTAAATGCAGCATTCTCAACTTCTTTAATCAAAAACCTTATGAAGTCTCCTTGTGTTTCTACATCTGTCTTTATCTGTGTATTAACCACAAAAATTATCATCAAATTCCCCTAAAATCTTTCAAATAAGTGCCAGTCCAACATATTTTCCAAAAACAACACCCGTACAATCAGATATTTCATCATGGGACCATACAAAAATGCCAAATTTGTACGATATTATTTGAACTTTAAGCGAGTTGGGCCTGAAATTGAAATTATAAACTACATGTTTACCAAAATTCGATTAGACCTTCTTTTCTTTTTATAATTTTGTAAAGTTCCTACATCGAATCTACATGCTGTCTTATCTGGCAAGAAATCAAATCTAACAAAAGCAATAAAGTCACGGACGACTAGTCACTTGTCACTGACACAAACACCATAGCGTGAGCCACAGTGGTATTATCGTAATAAACTATAGATCCGGAAACCGGAAACTCACCGCGAGCAAATAAGATGACCGGTTCTCAATCTCCCCGATCATGTCCCTGGCATTGGCGGTTGCAGGTAAAGCCTCCGGCGCGCTACACCCACCGGCGGCTTCTCTTTTTGAGTCTCTCCGCATGAGCGAGTGATAGAACTCCACGACTTCTGGAACTCTCCTCACTTTCGCCACGATTGCTTTCGTCCCTTTAGGAGGCGGTGGTGGAGGTGGCGGCGCAATAGCTTTTACCGGTGGTGGTGGTGGCGGAGGAGGAGGGGGTGCTAGTTGTTTGACTGCTGCTATTGGCGCCGGAGGAGGCGGAGGTGGTGGTGGTGGAGGAGGAATTTGCTTCTCTGTAAAATCAGGGGAGCCATTAGATGAAATCAATGATGAAGATGAAGGTCTCGGCGGTGGTTTTGGGATCCTAGGAACGCGAGATCTGATGTTAAGAAGAGTCGACTCAGCGAGTTCGTCTGAGTTACACCTCGAGTGTCTCTGTCTATCAGCTTCAAGTTCCTCTCTTTTAAACTCCAAGCTCTCAACTCTTTCATTACTCGAAGCACTAAAAACAACAGTTTCCCAACATTTACTGTTACTTCTCTTCAAATTCTTAACCAGATTCGACTTCGCACTAACTTCCACTAACCCATTAAACCTCTGCGAAGACGAAAGCAAGTCCTCGTTTTCACCAAAAACCTCAGATTTACCGTTACAAACAGGGTGCGATGTCACCATTTTCTTCAACTCACTTATCTCGCTCTCCATTTCTCTCACTTTCCTCTCTTTCTCTTTCCTTTCTTCTTCAACCTTTCCCTTCATTTCTTCTACCTCTGTTCTCAACTTTTCATTTTCGTTCCTCAAATTCTCCATCTCTTTCAAAGCTCGTTCCAGCTCTGCATTTTTAACAGCAATGTCATTTTCAAGAAGGGGGACAATGGAAACCGATTCTTTTAAAAGCTTGTGTTCTAGGAGCTCGGTTTTGAGCCTGGACTCTCGTTCTCTTAACTCTTCAACGAGTCGAAGGAGTTCGGTAACGTCAGGTGGACGAGGCTGGACTTGAGCTGAGGATCGTGGGAAATAAACACCAAAGGAACGTGAAAAAACAGTTTTTTGGGAAGAATTGGTTTTGTTAGCTGAGCTAGGAGACGGCAATGGAGGTTTAGGTGGAGTTCCATGTTTTGGTGATTTTTGCAAACCCATTGCTAACCTTACCTTACCACCCACCATGATAAGGTCTGTTTTTGCTCTCTCACTCACTCACTCTGGTTTTGGTTTGAGTTTTGGATTATAAGGTCCTATATCATCTAATATGTAATCACAAGGGGGAAGGGCAAGGAAAAAAAGTTCCTTTGTCAGATTGGGTTTGTTTGGTTCTCGCAGACAGTGTGGTCTTAAACTTGGGAGTTCGTGAAAAATTGAATAAATACAAACAAGAAAAAAAGGAAATAGACGTTGAAAAGATGAATTGAAGAACTGTAGGTGGAGGAGAGATAGGGGAACTAGGTCAAAAATAAAGAGTAGAGGAAATATAATAATAACGGCACGAATATCGAGGAACGGTCTTCTCTTCTCGGATCCAGTTTGAAAGAAGAAAAAAATTTTGATTCTTTTAAACGATTGGAATTTGGAGTACATTTAAGGGTAAACTCCATTTATGGTCCCTAAACTTTATTTAAAATTATATTTCAATCATTCAACTTTTAGATCTTATAGAACTACCACTAACGTTATTAGATTATTACAAAATGATCATCTAACTATCCGTTAAGTATCGTTAATGAGATAATGTTTATCTGATTTGGTACATTAAATATGCCACATCTCTTTTCACATATTTTATCACCTTATTATTTTACATTTATTATCATTATGGTAGAAGTCACCTAATTATATTTTCTTTATTTTTAGTCACTCAATTATGAAAAGTTATAAATTAATCACTCAATCCTTCAATTTTATTTTATCTTTGTTATCAATTGGTAAATATAAAATTAGAAACACTTAAAATCTAATATAATTAGGTGGTCAAAAGAGACAAAACTAAATAATTAAGTATCTATTTTTATAATTTTTTATAATTAAATGACAAAAAAGAAAAAAATTTAATAAGACTACCATACTTCTTTTTAGAAGTAACATGCCATTACTTAATAAGGCTACCATCATAAATAGGGCTACCATACATAGGATAGGATAGTTGACTATATCAAACCCTAAAAACTTGTGAAGTATGAAACATAATAATACACCACATAATCATTATAACAGTTCATAAAATCAAGGTTGTTCATCATCCAAACATCTATTTCCCTCTCAAAAGTAGGAGAATTCATCTGCATTCAAAAGTATTCAAAATAGTCCTACAATCATTAAGAGATGAAGCAAAATATTTGTGGAGGCTGAACCTTGAATGAGGCTAGTGGCAGCACTAGAATCTAATTCCACAATTAAATGGTGATGTTCAGATTACAAGCAAGCAAGAGATGAGGGTTCATTGTTGCTGTTATCTTACAGTGATGGAATTAGAATGTTGTTATTAATGGTTTATCACCATCATACATCTCTTAAACTTTTCAGTATTATTAATTTTGTAGTTTTTCTTTTTTTTTTTTTTATCTCTTATCCATTATATTTTTATGATAAGGGGTGTTTATTGTTCGGTTAAAATCGAATTAATCAATCGAAGACTAGTTGGTTGATTGATAATTTTTTAAAATTTTAGTTTTCGATTATTTTTGGTTTAAAATCGGGTAATTAACCAAATTAACCAAGTAATGGAAATATTTATTGTTTTCAAGACTTATGTAGTATTGGGTTATTAACTTTCAAGATTTATGTAGTGTTTTTAATGTATTATTTATTATTTTCACCTCCATTTAAAGTTTTTTAAACTATTAAATAAAAAAAATTAACATCAACAATGTATCTTTTATATGTTTTACATTTATTTTAATCAAAAGAAAAAATATATAAATTCCGATTAACCGATTAAATTAATCGAAATATTTCAGTTCAATTAATATATTTAAACAAAAAACTTTAACTTTATCAACCGTTAAAATCTTTACATTTCAAGTAATTTAATTAATAATAATTCGATTCAGAATCTCACCGTTATTGAAACAAACAATTTTGAATGCCATTTTAGTTTTGATTTTCTTTAATTTGGCGTCTTTTCGTATTTGTACTTTAACTCCTAATTATTATTAATAATATTCTAGTTTGTAACACCACTAACTTTTTCAACCAATAAAATTGCTTTTTACTTTATAAATAAAAAACAAAACAAAAAACAGAGTAATGGACAAAATCTTACTCTCGCGCCTAATACCGGTGAGAAAATAGGTGTAAACTGAAAACATTGGGATTCTTTAATGGGAAAAATAGTAAGAGATCTGTGAAAAAAGAAACGTAGAATAATAGTTTTTTTTTTTTATGATTGTGATTTTCAAATATAAGTTATAATTAAAGATGTTCATGGGTCGAGTCAAGTCGAGCTTAAGCATAATATTAATATATTTTATGTTTATTTAAATTTAATCTAGCATAAAATGTGGGTTTAAAATTTTGTCCGAACTTAACTATATTTGTAAAAAAATTAACTTAATCCCATTTTAAGCTCACCCATAATATTTTTTATTTTTAAAAAATATTTATATTATATATTTTAATATTTAATAATTTTATATATTTTTTATTTTTTAAAATTTTTTATATAATCATCGTAACATTATTTTAATGTTTATATTAGAGTAGTATTATATATTTTGTATATGTTTATTTTTTAATATGTTCTAAATTACATAATATATAAAGATAACATAATATAAAGTATTATAAACTTAAAAGCAAGCTGGGCCGGGTTTGGATATTGAATGTTCAAGTCTAAACCCATTTTTCAGGTTTATTATTTTTATCCAAACCTTTTTAAATTTCGAATAGACCTTTAAATTTAAACAAGTAACCCAAACTATTAACAGTTTTATAGATTGAGATAAGAGACTTAAATTGTAAATTTCATTAATGTGGTGGAATTTTGTTTTTGTCGTAACATATATAACTATAAAATAGACATAAATAATACGTGAGTTATAAAGAAAAAAGAAATAAATAAATTAGAAGAGGATGCAATTGGGCTGAAATTATTTGGATAATGTCATCACCGTCTTTTGTGATGTGGTCTCAAGGCCCAAATCATGATCGATAGAACGTAATAACCCACTTATAAATCCCATAAGACCAAGCCAGCCCATTGATAGATTTGATTCAATCAAGTAATCTTTTAGACTTAAGCCTTACTTGATATTCCATATTAAAAAATAATAATCTATCATGATCGATAAATTATTTTATGAATCTTTCTCATCACATTATTTATTGTCCTTTTTCAATTATTTGATGACATTTCAGTAATTTTTTCCATGTCATTGATACATAATTTTGGTAATTTTTAAATATTGAACTCCGAACCTTGAATCCAAAACTCTAAACCTTGAATCCCGACCCCAAACCTTAAACCTCGGTCATGAATGATTTGAGGTTCAAGATTCAAGCTATGGGTAAAAAAATTACCAAAATCATGTGTTACATGAATAAAAATATTAAAACATCATTAAATAATCGAAAAGGGACCATAAATGATGTGGTGAAAAAGATTAATAAAATAAATTTTCATAATGATGTTTTAAGCATACTTAATAATCTATCATTAAAAAAATAGAAGTTTTCGATAAAAATTTGATAAGTAAATAACGAATTACTTATCACTTGATAAACTAAAAAATATATATTAAATATTGAATTTTATAAGCATTGAATTTGTATTATAAATTTATTTAATATATTTGTAAAAATTAAGCACTAAATATATTTATTTTGATTTTTAAAAATTCATTATTTCATAAATTTAATATTATTAATATGGTATTATTTATTTTATTTTGAATAGTTTTAGATAAAACTTAAAAATAAAATTTGATCTTGATAAAATGAGAAAATAATTTATTTCAAAAATAAGATTTTAAAAAATAAAATCAACTTAATATTTTTAACATTAAGTGAAAAAAAATTATCTACTTACTTATCATATTCAATATTTTTTTTAAATTTTATATTAAATAAAAAATTAATACGATTATCAAACACATCAAAAAATCAATAGAAATAAAGATTTTTAATGATTTTTCAAACATACCCTAGAATTGTTTCAATTCTTTTTATTTTATTTTATTTTATTAACATTATTCTTTAAATAATTTAATTTAAAGTTATATTCGTCAAACAACGCTTTTTTTTATACTTGATCATTCAATTTATCAAACAACATCATACTTTTCTTTTGAATAATAAAAAAATAAGATATTTTAAAAATTATTGTATTTGCGATTATATATTTTATTCAGATAAATATAATTTTTTAATTACAAAGTAATGCTGAATAGAGGTATTTATGGGTCGGGCAAAGGCTAGAGTCAAAAAAAATTCATACCCAAACCCATTTTTGGACTAATTTGACCCACTTAAAAAACCCATTTTACTATTAAATAATAATATATTAAAAATTATATTTTTAACTAATATTTTACACTATTAAATAATAATATATTAAAAATTATATTTTTAACTAATATTTTACATACTTTTTAATTAAATTTAAAATTTAAAATTTAAAAATATTTTATTATTTAAATTAAATTTTCATCCGACCAACTCATAAAAATTTTTATTGACCTAATCAGGTCAAACCTACCGAGCTACTTGACCCTTGGATGTGGTGAAGCACTAAACCGAAGGATCCAGACTAGTGCTTGCCACGACTATAGACAATATTTTTGATATTAAGAATATAATTATTGGGACTGATCATGCCATGGTAAGGCCATCTAGCAACACCCACGCCTTCCCTTGAAAAGCCGAGCAGCTGCCATCCCAGTAGCCAGCCACCGCTTCCATCTCTCACTTCACCGCCTGCAGCTATGCGAAGCAATGTAAGTATCATTATTTTTGTAAATATATATATATCTCAATATTATTTTAATATAATAAAATGATCTTTTTGGTTTAATTTTTATTTATTTTATATGTGAATTAAACAAAAAAGTTTTGAGAGATTTGGAAAAAACCACTTTTTGGTGAAATTAAAATAATTTGATTAGTATAATATTTCTTTTATAAAATTTGAACTTCCCTCTTTATAATATATTACGTATATATCAAATATAACCAAAAACAACATATTTTTAGCCAAATATGTATAAAAAAAAATAACGAAAAAGAAGATAGTTTTAGCCAAGGTATCCTTAAATTCAAAGGTAATAAATATTTCTAAAATTGGCTCCAGAGGCAGAGAGAGACTTCACCAAAACTGAAAGACTCAGCAAAGTATCTATCTATGTGATTAAGTCCCAACACTTGCCTTCTTCCTTTAGCAAGCATCTCTTAATCTCCTACCACATTTTCTCTCTTTTGCTAACTTCAAAGCAAAGTCACTCTATTTTAAGGTTTTCATCTGCTAAAACCTAATTCAAGCTTCTACCAAATGTTTGTCTATTGATGCATATATTCCAAAACATTCTGATTTTCTCCCAACTTTCGGTGGGAGGTAACATGAATTTCCTTGTCCAAAAACAGGTAAATGCCCTTCAAAGCCAAGAATATAATTAGTTTGAGGATTTTTCTTTTATAATCCATGAAGCAGGAGGAATCTAAAATTTATTTAGAGTCAGGGATTAAATTATAATTTTTTTGAACGCGTAATATACCTAATGTGATACTCAATACTAATACCAGAAGGTTTATTAATTTCTGAAATTTATACGTGAAAGAAACATACCGTACATCTACATGGTTTTAAATTACTTGGGCTTATATTAAGACAAACGAAGTAGCCACAAAATCCACAGGAGAGAAGTTAATGTGTTTGGTTTTTCATGTAATGATTTTGACATATAAAACAAGCCGTATAAGTTTCCAATATGGTATTATATGATAATAGTATATGAGGTAGATTGGTTGTATTTTCCTTTTCGAGCTGTCACTTGAAACATCGTAGTCTAAGTTCCTGTTGTAGTGCAATTAATTGCACGTCACTTTAAGAAAAATAAAGATAATCAACATATAAAAAAAAATAATGATGAATTTAGCTTTTACATATCTTTTATCAATTTAATTTTATTTATTTTTTAATTAAATTTGCTCTTAATTTTTAAAAAGAATTAAATTTAACTATTAATTTTTTTAAAAAAAGTCAAGTTGTTGGATTTTTTAATAGAAACACAAACTAAAATGTTAAATTTTTAAAAATGGTAACCTGTATAATGATTCACGTGTACTTCATTTTATTTTTTTAATATAGTATTTGTTAGTATGGCATATAAAACAAAAAATATCGTATCAATATAAAATATATATGAACCACTATGCATGTTGCCAACCAACATCACTAAAAAAGTAGTTTAACTAAAAAAAAAAAAAAAGAGAAATAAATTGATGAAAATATAAATATTAAGTGCTAAATTTATCATTACGTATATAAAAGAATATAATTCAACTTATATACGTCAAATTAGCATGTTAAACTTTAAAAACATATTTTGTTTGGTAAATGAAAAATCTAATCACTGATAGATTTTTTTTATGGGCAAGAAAATTACATTGCTTGCATAATGGAAATTGGGTAGTTAATGTCGGTGCAAGTCAAGTTTTGGGGCTATAAATAATCGATGTACAAAAACATGAAGCATCCTTGAAAGGTATGGGAACACGATGCATTTCGAGGAAGTGGTTCGGTAAGAAAAACAAGGTAATGCGCAGCAGTATAGCAAAAAAATGGAAGGATCTAAGTGGCCAAAAGAATTGGGGAGAGCTTTTGGACCCTTTAGACATTGATCTCCGGCGTTACATTATTCACTATGGAGAAATGGCTCAAGCTGCCTATGATGCTTTCAACACCGAGAAGGCATCGAAATTTGCTGGGAGTAGCTTGTATGGCAAGAAAGATTTCTTTTCTAATGTGAATTTGGAGAAAGGCAATCCTTATAGGTACCAGGTGACGAAATTCTTGTACGCGACATCACAGATTCAAGTCCCTGAAGCGTTTATCGTGAAGCCGATATCGAGGGAAGCTTGGAATAAAGAATCAAATTGGATCGGGTACATTGCGGTGGCTACGGATGAAGGGAAAGCAATGTTGGGAAGGAGGGACATTGTGATTGCTTGGAGAGGAACGGTGCAGACCTTGGAATGGATCAATGATTTTGAGTTTAACATGGTTTCACCTGGGAAAATATTGGGTGATCAACGAAGTGATGTTAAGGTGCATGAGGGTTGGTACTCGATTTACACCTCGGATGACCCACGTTCGCCCTATAACAAAAGCAGTGCCCGGGACCAGGTGAGAGATTCTTTAATTTATTGTTTATCAACAAAAATCTTGTACCAAAAAAGAAATTTTCCTTTAACCAATAGTAAGTTAATGATGTTGAGGGAATTCGATTTTATTTGAAAAAGTTTGTAAAGTTACGTCTATAGGGAGTTAACAAACTTTTAATAAGCCAATATTATTTTTTGGTGGGGGGTTTGTCTCTCAACTCTATTAAGTATCCGTGTGCCTTTGGAAATGGTGGGTTTATAGAGTGAAAATTTCTTGATAAATGACCATGTGCAACGTGCATGGTTCGTCTTATCAAACACCAAACAAGGTGCTTTATGAACCTATCGTCTCTTTTAAGTACTTGGCCACTTAAAAAGCTAGGAGACAAAATCTTCATTTAGACAATATTAACTATTGAGGGTCCATCAACTCCCAATAAAAAACACTTTATAAACTTCTTCCAACGAAGTTAACATCCTCTCACAAATGCTATAAGATGAATAACTCAATCTCCTAATTGCTGAAAAATATTTATATTATTTTTATTTATAAATTATGTATGATATTGAAATCATATGCTTGATTCCAGTCAAGTTCATAACTCCCTAACACAAGTTGACTTAAAATGGTACAAGTAGCATCATCTATTAAAAATAAAAATAAAAATAAAAATGGTTGTTGTCCTTGTACTGATTCTTTATAGGTTCTTAACGAGGTCAGGAGACTAATAGACCAATTCAAGAACGAGGAAATAAGCATCACAATCACCGGCCACAGTTTAGGTGCAGCCCTTGCAACTTTGAATGCCATCGACGTAGTTGCCAATGGATATAACAAGCCCCAAAACCAGTCCAGCAAGGCCGCTCTTGTTACAGCCTTTTTATTCGCTAGTCCCCGAGTTGGCGACTCAGACTTCAAAAAGGCATTTACAGGTTTCAAAGACCTTCGAGCTTTACGCGTTAGAAACGCCTTAGATGTCGTCCCAAACTATCCTTTGATAGGGTATTCGGATGTGGGAGAAGAATTGGGTATCGACACCCGTAAATCAAAGTACTTGAAGAGTCCTGGGAACTTATCAAGTTGGCATAATTTGGAAGGTTATTTACATGGGGTGGCTGGCACACAAGGTAGTAAAGGAGGGTTTAGTTTGGTTGTTAATCGTGATATAGCCCTTGTGAACAAATCACTCGATGGGTTAAAAGATGAATACTTGGTGCCAGTGTCTTGGAGGGTTCCGAAAAACAAAGGTATGGTCCAACAAGAAGATGGGTCTTGGAAATTAATGGATCATGAAGGTCAAGATGATGATTATTCTTAAATAGTTTACCCTTGGTTATGCTTGATGACATGGGGTTCAAAGATGAATTTCTCTGTATGTTTTTTATTTATTTATTGCACTAGGTGTCTAATGTCATGGTGGTGTGGCCGGTTTGTTGATTTGTTATTGTTTGTTTTATTCATTCAAAGTTGAACCGGTTAACTTTAGTCTCTACAAATTTCTAATTTTAAAATTTTAGTATTGATTTAAACTATAGTAGTTAAATATGACTGGTTAAAATTTTCTATTAATCTTATTATATGCGTAAAATTATAGATTTAGTTTATGTTATCCAATTAAATTATTATTAGTTTTTACACTTTTCGAATTTTGAAATTTAAATCTTGATACAAACGACAATAGTTAAATCCATAATTAATTTTTGTGTGAATAATATGTAGAAATAACATGTTGATTCAAGATATTATTATATATGTAATAATATGCTTGCAGCATTAAAATTTAAAAATAAGAGAATTTAATAAATTTAAAAACCACCATTTACTAAAAACTATTAATATAAAATATTTTATTTTTTTATAAAAATAAAAATAAAAATAAAATTAATTTTTATATTTTATTATTTATAAACAATAAATCGGATGGAATTATGTCAGCGTGAATTGAAAAATATAAATTCTATTTCGGTCTAAAGCGAATCATAACAAAATTTTTAAATTCCTCTAGCACCTCCTTCAAGAAAAAGAAATGTAATCACAATCAAACTTGAAGGGAAAATTTTGGAGAGAGTTAATTTCAATAAAAGAACTCAATGATTGTTCTCGAAGAACTTTATGATTGTTCTTCAAAATTCTCAAAAATTACTCCCTACTATTGTTTAATTGACCCTTAATGCAAATCGTATCAATCTAAAATTAAATTTCGACCATTGATTTGAAGCTTTATTTAAAAAAAATAAAAAAAATATTACTTTTTATTCAAGAAATTAATAATAGAAAATATATTCTTTTTTTTCATTATTCGACTCAAATTGTGTGTAGAATGATATATTGATGAAATGATTGAATATGGTAGCAAAATATTGGTGTTTTGATAATTTTATGAGTTGGCTTTTATTTTTATTTTGTTATTTGTTGATGGATTTGGCTGGGAATGATGGTTTGACTAGGGATCTCATCTTTCTTTTCATAAGTTGATAGTGGTTTCGGGGCTTCATTTTGTTGCGAAATACTCTCCTAGATCCGAGGCATGCATACCGATGTTGGTGACCATGATTCCTTACCTTAATTATTTGTTCCTATGAACTAATATTCTTAGTAAGCTCTGGGTTCTCATAGGGTAAGGCTAGGGTTTATGGCTCTTTGTTCTCTCTTGTGTTTTTAAGCTTATAGGCTACCGTCAACCATTTATTGTTTACTGAAATTCATAAAACAACCCTTGCCCGGTTTCATTGAAGTCGCTAAGTAGATTAAAGTTTAGTTTAAGAGTTACTTTAAACATATGCTCAGATCCTATCCTTTTGTGTCTTCTGTCAGTTGTCAACTTGTCATTATTCATTAATTAGAGGAACAACTTCTGCTAAAAACAGTCTTTCTTTCATTAATTTTCAGGTGTCCTTAAGTAATGTCATGGCATCATCGTAAACATAAATGTTTACTTATATAATAGAATTCTTTTAATTATAATTATAAATTAATGATAAAGTAATTTTAAAAAAATGACATTGTGGCTCATATTTCTAATGCTGGAAATGTGGCTTGCTCCATTATTTAATTTACTACAAGACGAAGTTATCCCGTCTATAATAAAGCATGCATGGCAAAGCTACGAGTCGCATCGCATCCTCACAAACAGAGTTTAGATTATAGTGAGAATAGATAAATAATCATGTCTAGTTCTTGATCTTCAAAGAGTTAGGCTTAGTTTATCAATGCATCTAGGAACTATGAAAAATTTGAAAGAAGGATGATGACCATGGAAAATTTGATTTTTCAATCAAAGATGAGGGCATTACTGTGAATAAGATCTGTTTATGATGAACTAATGTTGCAAGAGAACTTTTAGTGGATATGTCCGAATAGGTGCAGGATTGATTGATCAATTAAATCTAAACCAGCTGCATTGATATGGCGCCCTCCTCCGCATGGATGTTTAAAGTTTAATGTTTAATGTTTAATGTTTTTGGGATTACAAACGAGGATAGAGCAAGTTGTGGAGCTGTCTTGAGAGATAAGGAGGAAGTCGCAAGAGCTTTATTTTCAGGTTCTATAACAGCAAATGATACTGATTTGGCAGAGATTGGCATGGTGATGGTAGCATTGGAAGTATTTTTAGCTATGAAATGGAAGCTAAATGATTCTCTATTTATAGAACTTGGTTCAATAGTGGTGTTTAATTGGTGTGCAAATAAGTCGATGAGACCATGGTCTCTTCAAGCAACTTTCGCAAATTTTGAAATAGACATTGAGAAGGTAGGAATTTTTTTTTTATGGCAGAAAAGAATGGAAACGAAATGGCATCTTCCTTGGCAATTACAGGTATAAATCGTGAGGAAATATTTAAAGCTTGGTGGTGAGCTATTGATTTCATGTAAACGTAGGTTTGTTAGTGATTGAATGTATTTTCTTTTGGAATGCTGTAATTTTAAACTTTTGAACGTTGATCTGTTTGTTTTTTACAACAGAACAGATTGAATGAAGCAAAAAAGAAGCATTTTTTAGATAAAAAGCGCTTTTGAGAAAAGCTAATTTTTTTTGCTTTTTGAAAAAAAGGCTTTTGGGTCAATTTTTGGATTTTAAAAAGTATTTTTTCTCTTAGAAGAGTCTTGTTTAAAAATATTTTTATCTCAAAAGTGTTTTTGTTCTAAAAGTGCGTTTTAAAAGCATTATTAAACTAACCCTTAGAGCTGCTAATGATGCTATCAACTTTACCAAGACATCAAAACATTAAGCCAATTTTTTTCTAGGGTTGGTCTTGAAAATGGAAACCTATACCATTATAAAGTGACCAACTTTATATATGCTGCTACAAGTGCTCAAGAAGTGGTGTGTTTTAGATATGTGGCGGAGGCCGGGAAAACTACTCTAGAAATGAGGGATATTCTTGTTTCATGGAGAAGAACCATAACAATGCTCAACTTTTAGAACACTTTCGGCCTTTGTAGTGGTTGTAGGGGGTCTCCAACTTGTAACAATAGCTTGTCAAGCTTTCTCATCCATTATTGTGATGAAAGCTTTCTTTTCTACCTTCCAATAGGCATAGTTGGAACCATCCAACATAGGAGGACATGCAACTAATGATCCTTCGATAACTTAGTAATAACAACACTAGTGATCAACACTAAATGTTGGACACTTTGATACTAATTAAAGATTCGAATAGTTGGTAGCTTGTTAAATAAAACAGAGTATGAATGGAAGGGACAACAGAAGTGGACACTTCAGATGGAACTATGTAAAATAGAATAAAAATAAGAGACGATGAATTGTTTGTGCAGTTCAATTTTCTTATATCTATGGAGTCTAGCTTAGTAAAAAGAATTTATTATCTTTAACCCCAATACAAAAAGTGATTTAAGTCCTATCACACTCCAGTATAGCAACCTCACGTTTGTATCTAAATACTAGATCTCTCACCTCTAAGTTCTCTCCATGAGAACTCAGATTGTAAAACCAAACAACAAAAGGTTTTACCCTCTCAAACGCACTCTCACAAAAATGTTCCTTGATGACTAAATAAGTGCTTTCTTAGTTTCATTATAAAATCTATACAAGTCTTTCATTATATAAAAATTCGAGACTCACTAATATAATAGAGATCAATTACATTTAATTTCATATTAAACAACATCTAAAATAACAATATACAATATAATTTTAAAGACCAATGTAGATTGAAGTGTTGGAGATAAGTCTTCTAAGTTTGTCTTGATCCAACATCCTTGATTCAAGGGATTTGTTTTGTATGATCCGACCTGAACTCATCCAGTCTTTAAGATGTCTTACTCCAAATAAATTAATTTTTATTAATAGGCTTGAATACTTCCACAATATCAACATTGATTATAGTCAAATATTTTGTTTCAAAAATTGTCAATGACAAATATAAACTATTTGTGGTAGTGATAATTGGAGTAGATAAGGTTGTACCCTCTCTTTTCTACCATACAAAACGAAATGAGAACGACATGAATTGTTGATGTATATTTAATATTTATTTATAATATGTATAATTAATTAAAAGCAAAATCAAATGTATTACTAAAGTTTAAACCCTAAATACCAAAATTATATAATCACAAACCCTACATCATAATGCCCTAAACATTAAATCTTAAATCTTAATTAAAAATCTGAATTTAAACTCTAAAACTTAAATCTTAAAACTATAAATCCTAAACTCTAATATTAAAAATTTAAACTTAAACTCTAAAACTTAAATCTTAAATCTTAAACTATAAACCATGATAAATTTTAAACCAATAATAAATTTTAAATTTTAGATCTTAACTTTTAAAACAAATCTAATGGTTGAAATTGATCCGTGCATTCCAGAAGGAATTATTTAGTACTCTTACACGAAATAAAAATTAATAAATAAATAATTCTCTTGATTATTCTTGTGGCCAAGGATTGGTTACTAGTAGGATTATCAGAATTCAAATTTCTAGAAGAGGAAATGAAAAGCATTTAGAAAGCTCTTTTCAAACATGGTGTGATAATGTTGTCCGAGCATGTATTAGTCAGAGTACTAACCCTTTGACTTCCTATCTATTAATAAGGAGAACCCGCAGCGTTGGCGGGCATTGTACGCTGTTTATTTTGCATGCTACAACTCCGCCATTTGCGCCATTACTTTGCTTCTTTATATGGTAATTTGCGCACTTACTTTATTGTTTATAATGATAACCATTTTACTTTTTTAATCTCAATAATAAACTCGCTAAGGATTAACTTTCCCTGTCTACATAAAGCAAGCTCAACAAAGCTACGAGTCGCATCCTCACCAAGAAACTTTAGAATTTATAAGGTTAAAAGAGATAAAATCATTATGGCAAGTTCTGCAATAGCATCTCGTTGGAGAGAACTTAGTGGTGAAAACAACTGGGAGGGTTTACTGGATCCTCTTGATCTTGAATTTCGCCGCTATCTCATTCACTATCTTCAAAGGGCTGCAGCTGCTAGTGATGCTTTCAATGGGACCAAGGCTTCAAAGGGTTATGCTCTTAGTCTATACCCACCTGACGAGTATTTCGCTAGGGTTGGTCTTGAAAAGGGTAACCCATACCGTTATAAAGTGACCAACTTCATATACGCTGCTACGAGCGATGATGAAGTTGCATATTTTGGTTATGTGGCGGTGGCCACAGATGAAGGAAAAGCTGTTCTTGGAAGGAGGGATATTCTTGTTTCATGGAGAGGAACCATAACAATATCTGAGTGGGTTAGCGATGCTAATATTTTTCGAACATCAGCTAAAGAGTTGTTCGGAACTGGCTCTGTTAAGGTGCATACTGGTTTTTACAACACCTATATGAACTCAAATGCAAATTCCCCTTACACTAAAACCAGCGCCAGGCAACAGGTAAATCTTGATGTACATAATTAATTGAACATATATTTTACTCACATTGACAGTTCAATTGTTATTAATGACCGTCAGGCTTGTAAAGCGGTGAAGGAGCTGGTGGACAAGTATCAGAACGAGGAGGTCAGCATAACTGTAACAGGCCATAGTTTAGGTGCTGCACTTGCAACCCTAAACGCTATGGACATAGCTCATAATGGTTTCAACAAGCCAACAGACAACTCGAATAAAGCGTTCATGGTGACTTGCTTTCTAGCTGCTAGCCCTCGTGTTGGAAACCTAGCCTTCAAAGGAGTTTGTGATAGACTTGAGAACTTCCATATCCTACGCATCGTAAATTCCAAAGATCCTGTCCCTAAGGTTCCATTTGGACCAAAATACTTCCATGTGGGAGAAGAGTTGGGGATTGACACAACCAAGTCACCCTACTTGAAAGAGAAAATTAATCCTCACAATTTGGAGGGTTACCAGCATGGAATTGCAGGGATGCAAAAAGATGGAGATTTCAAACTTGAAGAAGAACTAGATTTTGACAATGCAGTCATAAACAAAAATAGTGATGGCTTACGGGACAAATACAAAATACCAGATAACTGGTGGACTCAGGAGTTGTTCAAAAACATGGTTCAAACGGACGATGGGCACTGGAAGTTCAATGACACTGCCTATGTGCCAGATCCGCCGAGTGCTTAATTGGACCGGTCGATCATGTCAAATAAATAACATCCTTTTAAATGCAATCATATAAAACCAGTAGTGTATCTCTGTCCTGCAAAGTACCTCTACTTACAGTCCAAATAGAAAATTAAAACCAAGTTGGACGTTAAGGTCGCTTATCAGCATACGCGCCATTGCGTTGGACATGATTGTGCTGTCTCAACTCTGTGTATTTGTCTACATATTTCCATGAATAAAGTTAGTGCTTTTTCTTTTTTTCCTTTTTTTATAATATTATTTTTGTTCAATGAACATCGTTAATACTTGAAATTTTTGGTAGTAGTATGTGCCATGAAATTAATGCTATGCATGCATTCATCGCAGGAGGATTAGTCAGCATTAATTAAAATATTCATTTCCTTCAAGTCGTACATTCATTTCACGAGTTAATCGCGAAGGTAATATTAGACATTAGAAATTTGGATACCACATGGGTAAAAAAAAAAAATCATAAAATCATATAAAATAATAAAATAATAAAAGGTATTAAAAATATTAGCTTTTATCAACCACGTAAGAGAATGATAGTTAAAAGTCTGACATCCCTAATAATCATGTTTTAAACAATGTTGATGTTTTTTTTCCTCCAATTTGTAAAAAAAAAAAAAGCTTTCCAATAAAATTGCAAGCCAAAAAAAATTAAATTTCTTTCTCCAATTATTGTGAAAAAATTCAATTAAATTCCTTTTAATTTTTTTTCAACTAATTAAGCTCTTCAACACAAAAACTTGATCGATTGAATGTTTTGACTGTTAAATTTAACACGCAACTATTAATTCTTAATAGCCTTTTTAACATGGGCTTTAACGATTGATGAGTAACCACATTTTTGTAGGCATTACATCCCATGTAAAATCCACAGCTGAAGAGTGAAAATCGAAGACCTAGGGCTTCCAAGGAAACATACGTTTGAGAGAGAGAAAAAAAAAATACCAAAATGATATAATAACACAATTTTAGGTTAATTTATCCTGAAAAAAAATAAGAAAGTATGTTAATTTTTTAAAATTTATCGATCTATATAATTTTTGGAGAGAGAAAAGAAAACGTGTTTTACAACTTTACAGAAATTAACTATTTTTATTTTTTACAGTTGGAAATTAATAGTTTGTAGATATATTTTTGTCTGTGTTTGAGATAGACATAATTATAATGTTATGGAAATTTTGAATTTACGGTGGTGTTGTGGAGCTGAATGACTTACAAATTTCATCTGCCATGTGAGTATAAAGCCATCACCCAGTAAGCCGAATCGCATTGCAACTCAAGATCCTAGTTAACGGTGATTATACAATATGAGATTCAAATTTACAAAAATTATGTTGTCAAAAGATAAAGCATAAATGGGGCCACAGTTGGCACAGTTGGCAGTGATTATATAAGTAAAACAACCAATTTTTCCTCGTCAAAGAATGATACTTTATAAAACCCAAACAAACCTACAAAGAAGAAAAATACAATGACCTTTTAGTATAATCAATTATTTCGATTTATCCAAATCCACCAAACGCAGTGACTACCTTTATATTTGGTTTACTTGAATGGAATCATCATTTTGGAAGCAGGAATTTATGTTTTGGTCTAGTTTTGTGTGGTCTGCTTTTGACTGTGGTAGTGTTGGTTTGGTTTGATGTTGCTGTTGTTTTGGTCTGTATACTTTTCCTCTGTTGTTTAGATTTTCATTTTAAAAATAATAAATCTTGCCTATAGAAAAAAAAAACTCTGGTTGATCAGATTGTTTTAATATTCTTCTTCATCTCTCTTATCATACCTTTAAAACAAATCATCTAATCCGTTTTATAGGTTATTTTGGCATAATAATTTGGTAATTTCATTATATTTTGCCATTTTGTAATTTCTATTTTTAAGAAAAATTGTAAAATATATTATAATTTTTAAAATTTTAAAATTCTTATAAAATTCAAATAATTTTTACATTTTTTAATCATTCTAAATTTTTTAAATGATTTTCACAATTGTTTAAAAAATTTATTATTTTTTAATAATTTTACAAATTTTTAATATGCTCAAATATTTTTATAATTTTTAATAAGTCTTAAAATTTAAGACTATGTTCAAATAATTTTTAATTGCTGATCAACGTGGTTTTTGTTTATAATGCTTTTGGGTGTTTAGGCTTTACTCCTTTTTGTTTGCAAACAACAGTGGTTTTCGTTTGTTATTCCTTTGGGTGTTTAGGGTTTCATTGCTTTCTAATTGAAGACAATACTGGTCTTTGTTTGTAATGCTTTTGAGTGTTTGGGGCTTACTCTTTTTTATTTGCAGACAACAGTGGTTTACGTTTGTTATTCCTTTGGGTGTTTAGGGTTTCATTGCTTTCTCATTGAAGACAATACTGGTCTTTGTTTGTAATGCTTTTGAGTGTTTGGGGTTTACTCTTTTTTATTTGCATACAACAGTGGCTTTCGTACGTTTGTTATGCTTTTGGGTGTTTAGGGTTTCATTGCTTTCTCATTGAAGACAACAGTGGTCTTTGTTTGTATTGCTTTTCGGTGTAGCCCGGTTTTGTTGGTGTTTTTCTTTTCCTATGCCGATGAGATTTTATCGAATAAAAAGGATCTGAGACCAATTTGAAAACAATTGTACGCAACATTATTTAAAGTTAAAATAACCTGAATATAGGATCAAATCCACATGAAATAGAGGACGAAGTTATCCAGTCTTTATAAAGCATGCACAGCAAAGCTACAACCCCACAAACAAAGTTTTAGAATATAGAGAGGAGAAAATAAATAATAATGGCTAGTTCTTCGATAGCATCTCGTTGGAGGGAGCTTAGTGGTGAGAAAAATTGGGAGGGTCTGTTGCACCCTCTTGATCTTGAACTCCGCCGGTATCATATTCACTGTCTTCAAAGGGCTGCAGCTGCCGGTGATGCTTTCAACGGGACCAAAGCATCAAAGGGTTATGCCCTTAGCCTACACCCACCTGACCAGTTTTTCGCTAGGGCTGGGAAACCCATATCATTATAAAATAACTCAACCTGGATAATAGCAATATAGAATGATCGCAAAATAATAAGAAAGAAAAAAATAGATCTTAGGTGAAATTTTTTTTTAAAAAAAACCATAGGAAGTGAAGAAGAAAATTTATTAATGTTGAAAATAAAATAATATAAAAGGAATTTTAACAAAAAAATCAGTTTGCTCTTTGATCTAATGTATGGACTAATTTGTCTATTTTTTAATAGAAAAAAGTAAAATGCAATCTAACTCCTAATACAAACTACAAAGGAGGGATGAAATCAAAAATATTTTAATGGGGGCGAAATTAAGTTTTAATTTTTACGATATTAAAAATACAATTTCACAATTTTAATAGTCTATATATTGACTAAATTACCCATAAATACCGAAATTTTTTTAAAATTTACCAGATTAGGTCATTATTTAAAAGAAAGCGCACCACAAATTTTTTTTAAATTATATATTTTTCATTTAACTCTGAAAATACATGTGAAAATACGACGGGTGAAAAATTTATATGAGTGTCGACACAAAAAAATAATTTTTTTTCATCTTATTATTTCTGTAATTATATCATCTTTTAGGTGGTACCATTGTGAGAAGTAAAAGACATCTATTGACACTGTAAAAATTAAATCACTTTTCTAAATAATCTAGTTGTAAGGTAATTTTCATAATTTTTAAAAAATTTTGAGTTATTTATCTAAAGCCTCCATAGAAACTAGAAACCAAATCTCCCCGGTCCACTCTCAGAGAAAAAACTGCCCCCTGTATCATTTTCCCTTATAAATTCCATTATTTTCCACTTCACCTCACATTCACATTCACATTCACATTCAAACTATTCCCCTTTTTACTTCCAGACTTAGCCCAAAACAAAAAGTTTTCTCTGCATTTTTCTTCGCCAGATTTCCTATTTCTTTTTATTTGAAATGGATACCAATATTGGATCACTTGACAACCGCAAGCCTGTTTCCAACGACGTTTGCTCTCAGGCAAACGACACCGTCCACCATTCAAGGTTCCGTTTCCCCCGCGTTGTCAACTGCTCTGAAGCCACTCTGGGCGGCCACTTGGCTAAGCGGCTTGTTCAGATCGGTGTGAACGATGTTTTCTCTGTTCCCCGTGATTTCAACTTGACTTTGCTTGACCATTTGATTGCCGAGCCTGGGCTTAACCTCATCGGCTGCTGTAACGAGCTCAACGCTGGGTACGCCGCTGATGGTTACGCTCGGTCACGTGGCGTTGGTGCTTGCGTTGTCACATTCAACGTTGGTGGGCTCAGCGTTTTGAATGCCATCGCCGGTGCTTACAGTGAGAGTCTCCCTCTTATCTGCATTGTGGGTGGACCCAACTCCAATGACTATGGAACTAACCGGATTCTTCACCACACTGTTGGCTTGCCTGATTTTAGTCAAGAGCTCAGATGTTTCCAGACTGTTACTTGCTATCAGGTTATATTCTCTCCTTTCTCCTGTTATTAAATACTATTGCTGTAGTTTTTTGTTTAATCAGGAAGATGCTAAATATGGGGTCTTTGGTTTGCACTAGGCTGTGATTAATAACTTGGAGGATGCTCATGAAATGATCGACACAGCTATTTTAACTGCTTTGAAAGAAAGCAAGCCTGTTTATATCAGCATTGGCTGTAACATGGCTGCAATTCCTCATCCCACTTTTACCCGCGAGCCCGTTCCATTTGTGCTCTCTCCAAAGTATGCTTTTTCCTTCTCTTTACAAGTTTAAGATTGTTCAGTGATTAATTTTCACGTCAAGTAATTCTTTTTTTTTTTCTTAATGGGTGTAGATTAAGTAATAAGATGGGATTAGAGGCGGCGGTGAAGGCAGCTGCAGAGTTCTTGAACAAGGCCGTGAAACCCGTTTTAGTCGGTGGTCCAAAGCTACGTGTTGCCAAGGCATGCGAGGCTTTTGTTGAGTTGGCTGATGCTGGTGGCTACGTCGTGGCGGTAATGCCATCGGGTAAAGGGCTTGTCCCTGAGCATCATCCTCATTTCATTGGGACGTATTGGGGAGCTGTTAGTACTGCATTTTGTGCTGAGATCGTTGAATCTGCTGATGCTTACTTATTCGCTGGACCTATTTACAATGATTATAGCTCTGTTGGGTACTCTTTGCTTCTTAAGAAAGAGAAGGCGATTATTGTGCAGCCTGATCGGGTGGTCATTGGTAATGGGCCTGCATTTGGGTGTGTTTTGATGAAAGACTTCCTTAGAGAACTTGCCAAGAGGCTTAAGCACAATAATACTGCTTATGAGAATTACCATAGGATTTTTGTTCCTGAGGGACAACCTTTGAAGGCATCATCTAAAGAGCCGTTGAGGGTCAATGTTTTGTTCCAACATATACAGAAGATGCTTTCTGGTGAAACTGCCGTGATTGCTGAAACTGGGGATTCTTGGTTTAACTGCCAGAAGCTGAAGTTGCCTGCAGGATGTGGGTGAGTATTAGGGAAGGAGCTTTTTATGTTATGATTTAAAATCCAAAGATGGTTTTTTAATTTGACATTGAACTCAAAAACTTTTGCGCAGGTATGAATTCCAAATGCAATATGGATCAGTTGGGTGTGGTCAGTTGGTGCCACTCTTGGATATGCACAGGCTGTTCCAGGGAAACGTGTCATCGCCTGCATTGGTGATGGTAGTTTCCAAGTACGTACCGTCATTTTGGCCAGTAGTTATAATATTTTTGCGTGAAAGAACACAACAGTCGATTAATTCATATTATAATTTAATTAATTATGTTTAAAATATTACGTTTTAATCACTTGCGTTATCGCTTTGTTATGAAATTGTCATTTTACCATTAAGTTTTGTTATCTCCCTAATAGCTATCATATGTGACAGTTCAAATGAGTTTTAAATGCTAATTTAGATGTCATGACAGTCAAAATTAAATTTATTTAATTAAAAATATATTTTTATTCTAGCAACTGGACATTCAATTTGGCATTTAAAACCTATTTGGACTGCCACGTAGGACCGCTGTTAGAGAGGTAATGGAGTTTAACGGTAGAATAACTACTTTGTAACAAAACGATAATATAAGTGACCAAAATGTAACATTTCAAACATAAATGACTAAAATGTAATCTAAGACAAACAAAAGTGACTATTTTAATAGTTTATTTTAAATTGATTCACATGTGTATAATGTTCTTGCTTTGGATACATCTTCATAATGTTGGTGGTGATTGGTTCAATAGGTGACCGCACAAGATGTGTCCACAATGCTGCGATGTGGGCAGAAGACCATAATTTTCCTAATAAACAATGGTGGGTACACCATTGAAGTAGAGATTCATGATGGACCATACAATGTGATCAAGAATTGGAACTATACTGCCTTGGTTGATGCAATTCATAATGTTGAAGGCAAGTGCTGGACAACCAAGGTGAGTCAAATTCAAACCCCGTACATTGCTTGAATGAATTAAATACAGTTCCTTGATAAAATTGCTTGATATAATACTAAAATTTGATATTGTTTCAGGTATTTTGTGAGGAAGAGCTCGTAGAAGCAATTGAGACGGTAATAGGAGCCAAGAAGGACTGCTTATGCTTCATTGAAGTGATAGTTCACGAGGATGATACTAGCAAAGAGCTGTTGGAGTGGGGCTCCAGGGTTTGTGCTGCGAATAGCCGACCCCCAACTCCTCAGTAAATTCTTGGCCTGCCACTAGCACATGATGCTTAATTTATGCTTTGACCTATTTAAGTTGATGAAAATTTATGGTGTGAATGCTGAGTTAAAAGCTGGGTTTTTAAATATTTTTCCAAAATTTGCGGAGTGCTTGCTCATATTTGTGTACATTCACTTCCAATGTCGTTTCCGGTAATGAATGCTATGTTCTGCTGGTTTTATATGTCTTTTGTCTTTTGTTAACAATTTGATGAGTAGTGTAAGGTACCATTTTGCATGATAAAAGGCGGAAAGACAATAGGTATGAAAAAATTTCGAGTTAATTGAGTTGAAAAATTTTATTTTATCATCTTAACTCGATTTAAAATTTTTTCGAATATAAGTTGAGTAAAATGAAATTCGAGTTGAATCGAATCGAGTGAAATTATTTGAGTTAAATTAAAAAATTAAACATGTTTAATTAAAATCTTGTTATATTATAATTAATTTCATGTTGGAGCACATAAATTTGAAATCATATATGTTTGAAAATTTTTTCAAAGCAAAAAATAAAAAAATAAGATAAATTTAAAACATTAATAGGTCTCAAAATTATTATTTTAGAAAATTTTAAATTTATTTATATATTCTTTAAATTTTTTAAATTATTATAATTTTTTAAAAATATAATTTTTTATAAATATTTTGAATTTTTGAACGTTATTTTGAAATTATTTTTTGTAATTTTTGTTGAGAAAGAAATCAATTTGCTAATGTTCAAGGTTGATAGAGACAAAAAAAAGTATTTACACCAATTTGTTATTTGAAATATTCGAATTGTAAATTCAACTAGAGTCGAACTCAAAACTCAAATTATTTATTCGAGTTCACTCGTGTAAAACCAAAGGCCGATAATGACAATATCAAATGATGGCAGAGCAATAAAAAAGAAAAATAAAACACATATTTTACGTGAAAACCCTTTTGAGAAAAAAATTATGGGCAGAGAAGAAAAAAATTCATTAATGTTAAAAATCGAATGATACAAGAGGAGTTGCGACTATATTTATTTAAAAGTTGAAAAATCTCATTCTAATCAAAGTTAAATAGAAGATGTATAGTTCTATACAGATTCTACTTGTATTGTATGGTCCGTATTATTTCTTTAATAGAAATTTGGGTCACACAACTCTAACAATATCCACCTTAACACGAATTCTCAACAAACAAGTTCTTCACCACGAACTCTTAACGAACAAGTTCTCCACCTCTTCCACAAAACCCTTAAAGGGGTATTCTTCAACAATGAACACCAATCAAGTCCAAGCAATACTCAAACTTGGTTATAGGAAGTGACTTAATTATCATATCTGCAGGATTATCATGAGTACTAACTTTACTCATAACAATATCACCACGAGTAATAATATCACACACAAAATGATACTGAACATCAATGTGCTTTGTTCTCTCATGAAACATTTGATCCTTCGTAAGAAAGATGACACTCTAATTATCACAAAACACTGTACTGATCTAAAGGTCTTTACTGAGTTCACCAAAGAGTCTATTAAACTAAATAGCTTATTTACAAGCCTCAGTAATAGCCATGTTCTTGGCTTCAGTAGTAGACAAAGCAACTATAGTCTACAAAGTGGCTTTCCAACTAATTGCGCAACCCTAATAGTAAAAACATACATTGTGAGAGATCTTCTTTTATCAAGGTCTTTAGTAAAATCAAAATCAATATACCCAATGACTCCATCTCTAATTCTTCCAAACTGTAAGAAAACATCACTAGTACCTCGTAAGTATTTGAAAATCCACTAAACTGTTTTCCAATGTTCTTTACCAGGATTCACCATGTATTTACTAACTGCACTAACTACATATGATAAATCTGGACGTGAACAAATTATAGCATACATGAGAGAACCCATTGCACTAGAATATGGAACACGTGACACGTAGTTAATCTTATCATTTGATTGTGAAGTGGGCTGCTCATAGAGTACTAATAGGCTTGGCACTTTGCACATTGGACCTGCAAAGAACTTTCTCAATGTACATTTTCTAACTTAGGTACAATTTACATGCTTTTTTATCTCTGAGAATCGACATCCCAAGTATTTTTTTTCTACTCTCAAATCTTTCATCTCAAATTCTTTACTAAGCTGGGTTTTGACATTTTTTATCTCTCATTTATCTTTGGCTACTATCAACATGTCATCAACATAAAAGAGTAGATATATAAAAGAACCATCACTATTTTTCTTAAAAAAAAACACAACTATTAAAGCTATTTTTTTTTTTTTGAAATCATGAGTAGTCATAAAATAATCAAACTTCTTATACCACTGCCTTAATGACTGTTTCAAGCCATAAAGAGACTTTTTCAGCAAGCAAATATAGTCCTCTTTTTTTTAGACTATAAAACCCTCTGGTTACTACATGTAAATATATTCCTCAAGTTCTCCATGCAAGAACGTTGTTTATACATCAAATTTCTCAAGCTTCAAATCATACATGACCACAATACCAAGTAAGGCTTGAATCGAACTATGCTTCATAACTAGAGAAAACACATCTGTGAAGTCTACACTTGGAGTCTGACTGTAACATTTTGCAACCAGCCTCACTTTATACATGGGTTCCTCAACTTTTGAAGTCCATTTTTTCTTCTAGAATACCCCTTTATAGCGAACAACCTTTTTACCTTTAGGAAGCTTCATTAGGTTCCATGTTCTATTATTATGGAACGATTAGACCTCTTCTTGCATAGTAAACATCCACTTTCCTGAATCTTTACAGTTAATTACCTTATAATAAGTAGATAACTTTTGATTTGCATTTATATCTTCTGTAACACCCCTAACCCCGTCCCGTTGCCGGAATAGGATCACAGAGTATTACCAGTCATTTCAGTACATTTACGCTAAAACAAAATTAATGCAACACTAAATAGCTAATCTTATCTTTAATGGACCTACAGTACTTATTAAGTATAATTAAAACAAATCGAGGCTCGATTGGAAGCACGAAAAATTTTTCGTGTAATTATAAAATTTCTTCTTTTGAATAGTACCATACGCCCGTGTGGCTAACTTAACATGCCCGTATGGCTAACTTAACACGCCCGTGTAGCTTAGCTCGTGTACAACACTAACTTTTAAACAAGGCCATAACCCACACCCGTGTAGCTTGCCCGTGTACTAAACTGACTTTAAGACACGGCTGTGGCAATCTAGGCACACGCCCATGGACTAACTTGGTGGTAACTATTTAGGTGCAGGGGACACACGGCCTAACAACACGCCCATGTGCAAGCTGTGTGTCTCACACGGCTTAGTCACACGCCCGTGTGACAAACCATGTGGACTTGAAATGAACCTTATATTTTAATACCAACATATATAACAAACAAGCCTAACTACATCATCACATCAAAAACATAGAACATGACATGAAAAAAATTAAACTTATAAACCATAATGAATAAAGGCCACATCTCATGGCCATATACAATAGCTTGATGTAGGCCAATACGTTTGGCCAAATCATAATAATAATACATGACTTGAAATGAACTTCTTATACATGCCACTCACTCGATATTTCAAATATTTGAATTAATTCTCCCAAAAGTGATAGCTTGATAGTGTGATTCTACCTCCGACGATCTCCAACCCCGAGCCGACCTGCCAATACTAAATAAATAGAGAGGAGGGGTAAGCTTTACGCTTAGTAAGTTCATATAAAATTAATAAGCAATTACTAAAATGCTTTTCAAGATAAAACACTATAATTGTACAATTGCTCATGTTCAAGTTAAGATGTTTTTATCGAGTTACAGTTACTAAATCATTTATATCTGGAGCTACGAAACTCCAAATTTAGTTTCGCTAATTTTCCTTGAAACTAGACTCATATACCTTTCTTCCATAAAATTTTAAGAATTTTTGTTTAGCCAATTAGTACAGTTTATTCATTAAATTTTCCCCTGTTTCGCTGTCCAACAATTCTGACCTCTTTTCACTAAAAATTATTTATCTTATAGTTCGGGACTCGGATGATGTTCCCGTCCATTCCTCCTGAAAATAGACTCATTGAGGATTCTATTCATATAAATTATAACTCATAATTATTTTTTTACAATTTCTAATGATTTTCCTAACTCAGAACAGGGGATTTCTAAAATCATTTTGTCTCTGTCTCACAAACATTTAAATATCTCATAATATAAAAATATTTTGCTTATACCGTTTCTTTTATGAGAAACTACACTCGACAAGCTTTAATTACATATTTTATTCAGTCTTTAATTTAATTTCCACAATTTTTGATGTATTTTTTTAAAGTTAGACTATCATGCATCGTCTAAAACTGTTCAAAGGCAATATAATCATAATCACCATAGGATTGTCATAAAAATTATTCTCATAAGCATCAATCATTCATTTGCATTCTCATCACAAGTCCATTTGATTTCACATATTAAATACATGTTCATGGGTTTCGAGCACTTACCTATGCTATCTCTTAGCACAACTGCTCATTCAAACATGACAATCATATGTATCATATTAGTATCATATATACATAATCAAGTTTATCATGGCAAGAGCTTTTAGTTCATTTCTTGTAAATATCATTTAACTATCACATTTCATTCATTAATCCATTATATTCCAAGCCCAATATTAGTCAATATTTTTCAATATCCATCGATTATTTAATAACGGTCAATTGTTTAGTAACAGTCAGTCTTGCAGTAACGGTCAATTATTCAATACCTTTATTTACCCCTATTAACATGACTCGGACCTAGACGGATACACGAATCCAACCCACACACCGGGATATCATACAGTGTTCCATCAGCCAAAGCCGGAATACACACAAGATCGGTAAATAAATAACGATAATAAGAATAAGAATGAGCGGTACATAGAGTACCTCATCGAAACAAATCAAACAAGAATAAATGAATAAGAAGGTACGAAGTACCTCTTCGGAACAAATCCGGAACAGTCACAGTGGTCGACACTTATAGTGTCTCATCGACACAAAGTCGGAATATTCCTGAACACTTCCAATCCTATGGCATGCTAGTTATATCCGACTAGCCCGACATTGTTAATAGGGTATTCAATTACGTTTCACTTTTCAAATAACAGTCAATGTACATTTCAAATCAATATTCATACAATAATAATAACACTTGTCTTCATTTTCATTTATCATGTACTTTAGATGATTATCAAGACAAATACATATTATATTTAGTTATAGAAATACAAATTTACTCATTTCATTTAAAATATTATATTCAATGCAGTCATTGCAAGATATATTTCATGTACAACAATAATAACATGAATAATAGGCTTATTATATCACACGAACTTACCTTGGATCTAGAAACAGCAATTTACCATTCTAGTCCACAACTTTGCCCCTAAAATTTATCAAATATAGCCTAATTAGGATTCAAATTATTCAAATTGACCCAAAATCATATTTTGGAAAAATTATAATTTTGCCCCTAAACTTTATCAAAATTACATTTTTACACCTAGGCTCGTAAATTAAACTTCATCCTATTTTATTATGTTCTATGACATGCTGATCATTTTCCCCTTCTATAGCAACATCAAATTCGCACTCTAACATGTACTTATGAACATTAGGTATTTTTACCGATTATGTCATTTTACTCGTTTTCACGTAAAATCGCTTAGCAAAAGTTGTTTAACACAATTTCAAGCTTCATATTATATCATAAAACATCAAAATAAACATATTTCACCTATGGGTATTTTTCAAAATATAAACCCTAGGTTAAATTATTGCTAGAATAAGCTTAATCAAGTTACCGGGATTTCAAAAATGTAAAGAACTTTAAAAACGGGGCTAGGGATCACTTACAATAGAGCTTGGGAGTTTGAACAAACCCTAACCATGGCTGCTGCTGGTAGAAATGGTTGAATGAAGAAGATGATAGCTAATTTGGCTTATTTCCCTTTTTAATTCTTTTAATTATTAGTTTACCAAAATGCCCCTAACTTAAAAATATTTTATTACACACACTTCATGTCTATTTTTGTCCAACAATTAACTAATGGTCTAACTACCATTTAAGTACCTCTCATTTAAAATTTCATAACAATTAGACACTCCTAACATGTAGAACTCAACTTTTGTATTTTTTACAATTTAGTCCTTTTGACCAAATTGAGTGCCCAAACGTCGAAATTTTCAAACGAAATTTTCACGAAATTACTTTTTGAAATTGTAGACCATAAAAATATAATAAAATTAAAATTTTATTCATCGAATTTGTGGTCCTGAAACTACTGTTCCGACTAGGCTCAAAATCGAGATGTTCCATCTTCAACCACATTTAAAATATAAGCAACTAGATCAGCCTCAACGTACCTCTTTGGAGATTTAATTTCTCTTTTATGTCTATTCTTAGCGATAGAATGTTATGGTGAAAAAGCAACTCTACTCTGAGTTTCTGTACTAACTTGAGGAGTAAACTCTATTGTAGATCCTGGATTAATCTGAAGCTCCACCTACTTCACATGTGTCTTTGAACTTTTTTGGTCTCTATTAGAAGAGTCTTTAAGAGATAAGTTAGGCAGCATAATAGTTTCATAAAAAATAATAGCTATGTTAATCAAAACTTTTCTATTTTCAAGACACCATAACTTATACCCTTTAACACCAGTCTTATAACCAAGAAAAACACATTTAATGGATCTAGGTTCTAATTTCCCATTATCAACATGGGCATATGCAGGACACTAAAAAATCTTCAAATCAGAATAATCAGCAGAATTATCAAATCATACCTCTTATGGAGTCTTTTTCTCAATGGAAACGGGCGAAGATCGGTTAATAAAGAAACATGCAGTAAAGGTCGCTTTAGCCCAAAACGACTTCAGTAAACAAATATTCGACAACATATATCGAAACTTTTCAATGATTATTCAATTCATCTGTTCTGTAATGCTGTTTTTCTGTGGAGTATGTCGAATTGCCAAGTGTCTCACGATCCCTTCTAATTTGCACAATTCATTAAACTAATCAGAACATAATTCCAAGCCATTATCTGTGCGGAGGTGTTTTATCTGCTTTCCTATTTGCTTCTCGATCATAGTTTTTCAAGCCTTAAATGTGGAAAATACATCACTTTTCTGCTTTAGGAAAAATGCCCAAAATTTTTTAAAAAAATCATCAATGATCGTCGGCATATAATTAGTGTCACCTCTCGAAAGCACTCTAGATGGTCCCCAAAGATCATAATAAATATAATCCAACATTTCCTTCATGTTATGGATTCTTATGGTGAATTGAACTCTCTTTTGCTTCTTAAAAATACAGTGCTCATAGAACTTCAGTTTGCTAATGTCTTGTCTATCAAGAAGTCCTCTTTTGCTCGATTTTGTCATGTTATTCTCACTCATATGCCTTAGACACATATGCCAAAGTCTAGTAATATCATCATCTGACAAAGAAGAGGAAGCGATGGTTGCGTCACCAGTAACAGTCAAACATTGCAAAACATATAACTTGGCAGTTTTTCTCTACCCTTTCATCACAACAAGGGAACCCTTGGTAATCTCCAAAACCCCACTTTCAGTTGCATACTTGTACCATTTTGAATCAAGAGTACTCAAAGAAATGAAATTCTTATTTAATTTTGGTATATGTCGTATGCCACTAAGTATTCTAACGACTCCACCGAGCATCTTAACTTTGATTGTGCCAATACATACGATTTTACATAAAGCATTATTTCCTATCAAAATAAAACTTTCAAACACTGTTTTATATGTTGTAAACCAATCTCGATTGGTGCTCATATGAAAGGTGCAACCAAAATCGAGGATTCACTTCTCGTTCACTTTAGAGTTGTCGGCAGAAGTAACTAGGAATTTACCATGGTTGTAGTCTTCTACAACATCATCTTTATCGGATTATTCTGGTTGTTTTCCTTTTTGATTTGTCGCATCACTTTTGATTTTATTCTATACCTTACAACACTCAAACTTAATGTGCCCTTTCTTCTAGCAAAAGTTACAGGTTTTACCTCTGTTTGAAGATCTCGATCTACTCTTAGATTTATTGCAAATTTTTTGTTCCTATGTCCTCTCACGATTATTATCAGTATTTCGCTCTTATCTATCACGAATAATGAGATCCTCTCCCTGAAAGTCGAATCTAGGCACAAGATACTTTATCTTGTCATATGAGGCTAAGGAAGCATAAACTTCATCAACTGTGAAAGATTCACGGCTATAAAAAATTGTATCTCTAAAGGTTGAATAAGACGAGGGCAATGAACAAAGTAGATTTAACCTTAAATCTTATTTATTATACTGAACCTCAATGGCCTATAGATTCGAAAGAATTTTTTTAAACACAGTTAAGCGCGTGCACAGACGCACCTTCTTCCAAACAATAAACATAAATATATTGTTTCATATGCAGCTTGCTAGTTAAGGTTTTCGACGTGAATAGTTACTGTAGCTTTGCCTATAATGCAGCGACAATCTTCTCCTTCAACACGTTCTATAGAATTTCATTCTACAGATGCAAATGTAATTGCGTTAAAGCCTTTCGATCGTTACGCTTCTTCTCTTCCTCTGTCAATGTCGAAGGTATCTTATCTAACCCTAGCAGGGCATCCTTCTATTTCATCTGCGTAAGAACTATCTATATCTTTACCTGTCATAACACGAATCCGGTGTTGTGATCTAATAGCGGAATATCATACTTCATTGTCGCTATTACGGTGATTGACACAAGCAACCTGAAAAGCTTTGATACCAGTTTGTAAAACTAAACATCGATAATAGTAATATAGAATGATCGAAAAATAATAAGAAAGAAAAATAAAACACACAAATTTTACAAGGAAACTCTTTCAAGAAAAAATCACGAGCATAGAAGAAGAAAATTCACTAATGTTGAAAATCGAATGATATAAGAAAAATTGTGACTACATCTATTTAAATGTTGAACCTCGATTTTAAGCCCTCTACAGATCCTCTAGTTTTACCACTATATTACTTCTTTAACAAGAATTTGGGTCACACAACTCTAACATACTGCTATAGGTGTTGATGAAGTGGCATATTTTGGTTATGTAGCGGTGGCCACTAATGAATGAAAAGCTATCTGAGAAAGAGAGACATTCTTGTTTCATGAGAGGAACAATAACAATGACAGAGTAGGTTCAAGATGTTAATGTTTTTCAAACATCAACTAAATAATTGTTCAGAACTAACTTTGCTCATGTGCATGGTAGGTTTTACAATATCTATACAAATTCAAAAGAAATTCTCCTTAGCCAAGATCAGCACCAGGGGCCAGGTAAAACTTTATACATATAGACATACAGATTTATATAAGTCGTAACAATTCGTTGTGTTACTAATGGTTGCTGGGTCTTTAAAGGGGTCTAAGAACTAGTGGACAAGTATCAAAACAAGGAGGTGAGCATAACTATAACAGGCCATAGTTTGGGTGTTGCACTTGCAACCCTAAATGCTATGGACATAGTTAACAATGGTTTCAACTAGAGATGTAAATAGCAGTCGGGTAGCGGAATAGCGGTTGCTATATAGCGGTAGCGGTGCCGTCTGAAATTGCTATTGCTGAAAATAGCAGTGTGAAGCAGATTTAACGGGTAACGGCCAATTGCGGCAATAACGAGATGCTATTCCCTTTATTTTTCCGCTATTCCCATTTGTATCTATTTTTTTTTACTTTGTTATTAGTTATTAGTTGTGTGAATTTTAAAAAAATTCACGACCGTGATACCCATAGTGACCACAATAGAATCCGTTATGTCCATAACCGCGATAAATACAACGCGACCGAAAACGCTGCCACAACTGCAATTTAAATCCCTGATTTCAATAAATCAACAAACAACCCAAATAAGGCATTCAAGGTGACTGCTTTTCCAACTTCTAGCCCTCGTGTCGGAAACCTAGTGCTCAAAGGAATTTTCGATGGACTTAAAAATTTTCATCTCCCACACATTGTAAATTCCATAGACCCTATTCCTAAGGTTCCATTTGCACCAGGAATCTACTTTCATGTGGGACAAGAGTTTGGGATTGACACGACTAAATCACCCAACTTGAAATGGAACATTAATCCCCACAAGTTGGAGGCTTACCAGCATGAAATTGCAGGGAGGCGAGAAAAAGGAGAATTCAAACTAGAAGAACTTCATTTCGATTTGCCAATCATAAACGAATCTATTGATAGTTTGCAGGACGAATATAAAATACCAGATAACTGTTGGACTAAAGGCTTGATGGCAGGGGCGAAGCTAGGAGGGTGGCATGGGCCCCAGCCTCCCTAAAATGTAAAATTATTTTTTAGATCCTTAATTTTTTAAAAAAATTTAAATTAGTAAAGGTAAAATTACACTTTAGCCTCCCCTAAAATTATAAAAATTTGATTTAATCATTTACAAATTATAAAAATATAAACTATAAAAAATTAAAATTTCATTTGGTCTCCCTAAAATTTTTTTCTAACTTCGCCCTGCTTGATGTTTCAAACTGAAGATGGCCACCGGATGTTCAAGGACTCTGTATCTGTCCCAGATCCTCCAAGTGTTTAAATGGACATGTCTTATGTTATCATCTAAAATCAGTACTGCACTGTATTCCTGTCTAGAAAAATAAGTACCTCTACATACAGTCCCAAGAAGCGAGGGTTTCTTAAATTATATGGTCATTAAGCAGAGCTTATCAGCAGTAACTTATGTTGGCTGCGTCCAACATGATTGTACTGTCTGAACTTTGTTTGTTTAAATGTTTTAATGAATAACTTGTAGTCCTTGTAGATTCTAATATACCAGTGTTTTTGTCAAAAGTTAATGCTCTACATGCATCCATTGAATCATTGCACGTGGATCATTTGTTTTTTTTTTTTTTTGTCTTTTTGTTTGACAAACCAAATTCATGGTTATCAAACTTTTTAATCCTAACACTGTGTTTATTGTTTAAAACGAACTTATATGTTGGAAAATGATTAAGGTGTTTATGGGTTTAAGTGTTCTGTATACGTTTGAGTTATGCTAGTTTTGAAAAAAAAATATAATCTAAAATATTATATATTTTGTTTTGGAAAAAGGAGCGTTTATGTGTCTAACTAATCCTAATCAATTTTAAATATAATTGCATATAGGGGAAGTCAAAAAATTTTATTTCAGCTCAAATTAAGTTGTATATTTATAATTTTTAAAATATTAAATCAAAATTTTATTATTTTAAAGGAGATAAAATATAATTTTATTTTTAACTAAATTAAAATTTTGAAAAAGTTAAAGGATAAAAGTAAAAATTTCTATTTTTAGTGGGAGTCAAGACCCTTGCCATCCCTTGGCTTTGCCCCTAGTTGCTCAAGCCTAGTCTCACTCAAAATATAATGTAATATTCAAATTTTGTCTAAATCTATTAATATTTGTAAATAACTAACCCAAATCCTTTTAAATCCTTTCATTAAAACTATTTTTAATAATATATATTATTTTTAATTATACTTAATAATATTTGTATATATAGTTTTCTTTTATTACAGTTATATATTTTTATCTTTCATTAAATTTTGAAATATAAATAACTTAACCTAACATTACAGTACAATATATTTAATTTTTTTTACTTACAATATAATTAAATTATATATGGTAATATATAAATAATAGAAAAATCAACATATTATAAATTTAAAAATGAACTGAATGAGTTTACTCTTTGAATATTAAAATTCATACTTAATTCATATTTTAAATATGTCTAATATTTTTATTTAAATTCTAAAAATTAAAAAAAAAATCCTTACTTAAGGAGTATTCTAATTATTCATCAATTCTTTTTTCTTTTTGGTAGAATAATTATTCAAAAATTAAAACCAATAACATTAGACTAAATATAGCTTATGCCAAAAAAAATTACTAAGAATACAATTTTAAATAGTTACTAAGATGTCATTCACTTTAGTGATTGTCAACTGTATTTATTTACAATAAATATTGATAATAGTAATATTTAGTTTTTAAATTATTTTAACTTTTTTATTTTTAATTTTTTTATTTGATATTTAAACTTGGATTTTCTTAAGATATGATGACATGGCACTATGAGTTTATGCTATACCATCACCTAAAAAAAATAATTATTTTATAGTTTTTCTCTATAAAGAGAAAAACCAAAATGTTGAATAAAGGTGAGCAAAACTCAATTTGACTAAAAAATTTAAAAAAAAATCTCTAATTTTGAGTTATTATTAGGTTTTTTGAATCAACTCAAATAAGTAATTCAGTTTTTTAAGTTCAAGTCGAGTTGAATTTCACAACTCGAATAACTTGAATAATAAATTGATGTAAACACCCCTTAGATCTCTATCAATTTTGAAAATGAGTAAATTGACCCCTTTCAACAAAAATTACAAACTATTTCAAAATAACCTTAAAATTTTAAAATATTTATAAAAATTCCAAAATTTTATAAAAAATTTTAAAAATAAAAGTTATATAAAATTCTAAAAATCTTTAAAAATTTAAAAAATTAAAAAAATTATAAATTTAAGGCCTTAAACAAGTAAATTATCAAATCAAGTTTATCATACTAAATTATATTATTTTTTTCTCAATTTTCAAATATATATGATCTAAAATTTATACGCTCTAGCTAGGAATTTAGTCACATTGTCATCAATAGTTCAATTTAACTTGTTTAATTTCTTTAATTGAACTCGAATACATTTACTCGACTTGACTCAACTCAATTTTCATTTCACTCGATTTAATTAGAAAATAATTTTAAATCGAGTTACAATGATAAAATAAGAGTCGTCAACTTGACGAACTCAAATATTATTTATCCGAGTCAATTCAATTCGATCAAATGCTTACTAAAAGAAAGAGTAAATGTGAATTTCAATGCACTCAAACCTATATGCTTCTGTACTAACAACAACATCAATACTAATTGAATTAAGACTTAGGCGTAATTATTCGCTAAAGTATGCCTATAATTTTCAAATTGATTAACTTTGGGATAACTTTTAAAGAGTCTCAGAGATATGCGTCGGTTGGGTTTGGACTTAATAGTTAAAGGTATAATTTTTATTCATTGGCCTGTATTGTTGATTCAACCCTACCATTTTGAATTAATTGATAATAAGGGCAAGCAACCAATACCCAAATCTGTAGAAATTTACAATTTCAATAAGTTACTAATAAATATAAGGGTAAATTATACCCATGGTCATTCTAAAATAGGGTTTATCTTATTTTGGTATTTTAAAAAAAATTCTTATTTTAGTCACTCTAAATAAAATAATTATGTGAATTAGTCACTATTATTAACATTTCCATTTTCTTTTAACGAATTGCTGACATGACATATTAGCCATTGAGTTACTGACATGTGGTATTTTTTGTGTTGATTTTTTAATACAGTTTAGGGATCTCTCTATAAAGTTTAGAGGGAAAAAATTTTGGATTAATTATAGGGAGATCCTTAAACTTTAGTCAAAAGTGAACAAAAAAGTATTATGTGCCTGTCACTTAATGCACTAATATGTCATATCAATAATCCGTTAAAAGTGTTAGAATTAAGTGACCCGAATCTTTATTTAAATGAAATACAGTGGTAAAATAAAATAAAAGAAGAATCCATATAGAATTACACTTCTTTTATTTTATTTTTAGAATAAGGTTTTTTAAAACTTATTAAATTCCATCTATTTGATATTGATTAGAATAAGGTATTTCAGTCTTACTAGAATATGGCTTTACAAGCCTATAAATAGACATAGTCTATTCCTCTTGTATTAATTTGAATTCGGCATAGTAAATTTTTTTCTCCTCTGCCCGTGATTTTTTCCCGAAAGGGTTTCCACGTAAAAATTTGTGTGTTCTTTATTTTATTTTATTTTATTTTCACAAATTGGTATTAGAGCTTCTGAGTTTTTCATCTCGATCACGGTAATGATGTCTTTGAAGTATAAAATTCCGCTGTTGGATCGCAACACTAGATTTGCGTTGTGGCAGATTAAGATGCAAGCAGTTCTTGCGCAGATAGATTTGGAGGATGCCCTGCTAGGGATAGATAAGATGACTTCGACTTTAACAGATGAAGAGAAGAAGCGTAAAGATCAAAAGGCGTTAACACAATTACATCTGCATTTGTCCAGTAAAATTTTACAGGATGTGATAAAAGAAAAGACCGCCACTGCATTATGCAAGAGGCTAGAACAAATATGTATGTCGAAAACTCTAACAAGCAAGTTGCATATGAAACAGCGTCTTTATGCTCATCGTTTGGAGGAAGGTGTGTCTGTACACGAACACTTAACAGTGTTTAAAGAAATTCTCTCAAACTTGGAGGCTATGGAGGTTCAATATGATAAGGAAGATTTAGGGTTGATTCTACTTTGTTCGTTGCCCCCGTCTTATTCAACCTTTAGAGACACGATTTTATATAGTCGCGAGTCTCTCACAGTTGATGAGATTTATGATTCTTTGACCTCGTATGATAAGATGAAGTATCTTGTGGTTAAACCCGACTCTTAAGGAGAGAGCCTCATTGCTCGTGGGAGACAAGATCGGAATGCTGATAATGATCGTGGAAGGACACATGAACGGAATCCTCGCAGTAAATCTAAGAATAGATCGAAGTTTTCAAACAGAGGTAAAACTTGTAACTTCTGCAAGAAGAAAGGGCACATTAAATCTGAGTGCTATAAGCTACAGAACAAGATTAAAAGGGACGCTACGAATCAAAAGGGAAAACAACCAGAAAATTTAGGTGAAGCTGATGTTGTAGAAGACTACAGCGATGGTGAACTTCTAGTCGCTTCTGTCAATGATCCTAAAGTAAGCGAAGAGTGGATACTTGATTCAGGCTGCACCTTCCACATAAGTCTCAATCGGGATTGGTTTACAACTTACGAAACATTGTCTGAAGGTGTTGTTTTGATGGGAAATAATACTTCGTATAAAATCACAGGTATTGGAACAATTAAAGTTAAGATGTTTGATGGAGTTGTCAAAACACTTAGTGACGTGCGACATGTTCCAGAATTGAAGAGAAATTTAATTTTGTTGAGTACTCTTGATTCAAAAGGGTACAAATACACAGTTGAAAGTGGGGTTTTAAAGATTTCCAAAGGTTCCCTTGTTGTGATGAAAGGGCAAAGAAAGATCATGGGTTATATGTTTTGTAGGGTTCTCATCATTCTCGGTGATGCAAATTGCCACTTCCTCTTCCTTGTCAGATGATATTACTAAACTTTGGCATATGCGCCTAGGGTATATGAGTGAGAATGGCATAGTAGAATTGAGCAAAAGAGGACTTCTTGATGGGCAAGGAATTTGCAAACTAAATTTCTGTGAGCACTGTGTTTTTGGGAAGCAAAAGAGAGTTTGATTTACTAGAGGAATCCATAACACGAAGGGAACGTTGGAGTATATTCATTCTGACCTGTGGGGGGCATCTAGAGT
Organism: Gossypium longicalyx; assembly: GCA_025698465.1. NCBI lineage: Eukaryota > Viridiplantae > Streptophyta > Magnoliopsida > Malvales > Malvaceae > Gossypium > Gossypium longicalyx. The sequence goes on from CM047004.1 coordinate 92,551,460, forward strand.
GCCTTCGAGAGGTGGAGCTAATTGCATGTTAACATTTATTGATGATTTTTCCAGAAAAGTTTGGGCGTTCTTCTTGAAGCAGAAAAGCAATGTGTTTTTCGTATTTAAGTCTTGAAAAATTATGATTGAAAAACAGACGGGAAAACAAATAAAATACCTCCGCACAGACAATGGCTTAGAGTTCTGTTCTGATGAGTTTAATAAATTGTGCAAGTTAGAAGGGATCGTGAGACACTTGACAGTTCATCATACTCCACAGCAAAACGGCATTGCAGAACGAATGAACAGAACGATAATGGAAAAATTTTGATGTATGTTGTCAAATGCCAACTTACCGAAGTCGTTTTGGGCAGAAGCATCCTCTACTGCATGTTTTTTGATCAACCGATCTCCATCCATTGCCATTGAGAAAAAGACTCCACAAGAGGTATGGTCTAGTAATCCTGCTAATTATTCTGATTTAAAGATCTTTGTGTATCCTGCGTATGCTCATGTTGATAATGGAAAATTGGAACCGAGATCCATTAAATGTGTTTTTCTTGGTTACAAAGCTGGTGTAAAGGGGTATAAGTTATGATGTCCTGAAAATAGAAAAGTTGTGATTAGTAGAGATGTTGTTTTTGATGAAACTGCTATACTACCTAACTTATCTCTTAAAGAATCTTCTAATAAAGAAAATCAAAAGCAGGTGGAGCATCAGATTAATACAGAGTCGACTCCTCAAGCCAGTACAAAAATTGAGAATAGAGTTGCTTCATCACCACAATACTCTATCGCCAAAAACAGAACTAGAAAAGAAATTAAACCTTCAAAGAAGTATGCCAAGGCTGATCTAGTTGCTTATACTTTAAATGTGGCTGAAGATATAGATGCGAATCAAAAGCCATCTAATTATTCTGAGGCGGTTAGCTGTGAAGACTCAGAAAAGTGGATGTTTGCTATGCAAGAGGAGATGGAATCACTCCACAAAAACAGAACATGGGATCTTGTGAAACTTCCTAAAGGTAAAAAAGCTGTTCGTTGTAAATGGGTGTTTAAAAAGAAAGAAGGGACTCCAGGAGTTGAAGAACCCAGATATAAAGCAAGGCTTGTTGCAAAGGGTTACAGTCAAATTCCAGTAGTGGACTTCACAAATGTGTTCTCCCCAGTTGTTAAGCATAGTTCAATTCAAGCTTTACTTGGTATTGTGGCCATGCATGATTTGGAGCTTGAGCAGTTAGATGTAAAAATTGTATTTTTGCATGGAGAACTTGAGGAGGACATTTACATGCAACAACCAGAGAGTTTTACAGTCTTAGAAAAAGAGGATTATGTTTGTTTGCTGAAAAAGTCCATTTACGGTTTGAAACAGTCACCAAGACAGTGGTACAAGAGGTTTGATTCCTTTATGACTTCTCATGATTTCAAAAGAAGTAGTTTTGATAGCTGTGTTTACTTTAAGAAAAACAGTGATGGTTCTTTTGTGTATCTACTTCTTTATGTTGATGACATGTTGATAGCAAAAGAAAAAGATAAAAGAAAGATAAAAAGGTCAAAGCCCAACTAAGTGAAGAATTTGAGATGAAAGGTTTAGGACCAAAAAAGAAGATACTTGGTATGGAGATTCTCGTAGATAGAAGAACAAGTAAATTGTACCTAAGTCAAAAGGGGTACATTGAGAAAGTTCTTTGCGATTCAATATGCAGAGTGCTAAGCCTCATTAGTACTCCTTTAGCACCCATTTCGGACTTTCATCGGCTTTGTCTCCACAATCGATGATGATATTGAGTACATGTCACATGTTCCATACTCTAGTGCAATGGGGGATCTCTCATGTATGCTATGGTTTGTTCACGTCCGTTTATCATATGCAATCGGTCTGATTAGCGTGATATATGGCGAATCCCAAGAAAAAAACACCGAAAAGCGCGCTTCAAAGGATTTAAGATACTTACGAGGTACTACTGATGTTTGCTTACAGTTTAGAAGAACTGAAGATGGATCATTGGGTATGTTGATGCTGATTTTGCTGGAGACCTTGATAGAAGAAAATCTCTCACAGGTTATATCTTTACAATCGGAGGTTGTGCAATCAGTTGGAAAGCCACTTTGCAAACTACAGTCTCTTTGTCTACCACTGAAGTTGAGTACATGGCGATTACTGAGGCTTGTAAAGAAGCTATTTGGTTGAAGAGACTCTTTAGTGAACTCAATGAAGACCTTCAAATCAGCACAGTATTTTGTGACAGTTAAAGTGCCATCTTTCTTACAAAAGATCAAATGTTTCATGAGAGAGCAAAACACATTGATGTTCGAAATCCTTTTGTTCGTGATATTGTTGCTCGTGGTGATATTGTTGTGAGCAAAATTAGTACTCATGAAAATCCTGCAGATATGATGACTAAGTCACTTCCTATAACCAAGTTTGAGCATTGCTTAAACTTGGTTGGTGTTTATTGTTGAAGTTAAACCCTTAAGGGGTTTTATGGAAGAGGTGGAGAACTTGTTCGTTGAGAGTTAGCGAAGAAGAACTTGTTCATTGAAAATTTGTGTCAAGGTGGAGATTGTTAGAATTAAGTGACCCAAATCCTTATTTAAATAAAATACAGTGATAAAATAAAATAAAAGAAGAATCCATATAGAATTACACTTCTTTTATTTTATTTTTAGAATAAGGTTTTTTAAACCTTATTAAATTCCATCTATTTGATATTGATTAGAATAAGGTATTTCAGTCTTACTAGAATATGGCTTTACAAGCCTATAAATAGACATAGTCTATTCCTCTTGTATTAATTTGAATTCGGCATAGTAAATTTTTTCTCCTCTGCGCCGATTTTTTCCCGAAAGGGTTTCCACGTAAAAATTTGTGTGTTCTTTATTTTATTTTATTTTATTTTATTTTATTTTCACAAAAAGAAAACAAAAATTTTAATGACAATGACTAATTCATACAATTATCTTATTTAAAGTGACTAAAATGAAATAATCAAAATAAAATAAACCCTATTTTAAAATCACAATGATTATAATTTACCATAAATATAATGATTTGCTTTCCATAATGAGTTTGTGTCTGTAAACTTTTGGTCCAAAATTGTAAATTTCATTTGTTGAATCCATATATTCTAATTACGAAGTCTTCATATAAACTCACATGATTAATAGGCATCCATCATTGAATTCTATTGGCCAATCCTGATTTTGGCCAACTTTTTAGTACAATTTCTAGGAGCTTAGCATCCATGCTAATTAAAATATGCTAATCCTCAGTAATGATGAGATTTCCTTGTGTATAGTAACATAATGGTTATAAAATTATGCATATTTGGGTGGTTATTGTAGAATATGGTACTGAATAATGACCATTAAAGTAGCTTTGTTGGCGTGCACAAATAAACAAATATTGGACTTTGAACAACATATATAAAATAAAATAAAAATCAAAGCAATTCAAATTCTTCTTTGATTGTTGAGAAAGAAACACAAATAATGTTAGTTAGAATCTCAATAGTGTCCCACTTACTTTATTTGAATACTCCTTACCTAAAGCAATCTTTAAAAAAAGATGCATGAATGATTTTACATTATTTAAATAATGAAATATATATATTTTATTGTTTAATGTATTTATCGGAGCGTGTCTGATAATTAATCATTCGCATTCTGTAGATTTATTAAGGAGATAAATACTGGCCACAAATTTTAAATTTCAAAACGAGAATCGAATCTTCGACCACTGATTAATGAAATATATATATTTTTAATAAATATTTTAAACCATTGAAATTACATTTCAATCAAATTTGACATGGTTCATGAGTATTACTTTTTTTTTTTTCAAATTTTATATATGTTTAATGTTTCTCCCAACAACGTTTAAACTTAGATTTTCTTTTTCTAATAATACTAAGCAAGCATTAATCATTACTTTGGTTTGGGTATCTCTTGTGCGTGTCAAGACATAAGGTATACTTTAAGCTTGATTGCAAACAATTTTGGGGAAATTACAGGGAGCAACAGCTCTACAAAAGTAGGAGATTGTTGGAGGGTTTACTAGCATCATAATATGACTTGATTTCTATTGCTTCGACGGCTTGCTATAGCAAAGTTGGTCCATATTTTTTAATATAATATTTATATTGTGGTACTTTTATTTGATTAAGTTAATACATTTTAATAGTCAAATATAAACGGTATTAATTTTTTAGTATTTAATATAAGTCTTAAGATTGATTTGATGAAATTTATTAGTAATATTGTTAGATTTGAATTTTTATAATTTTGTTAATAGGATAAATTTAATGTTAATTGTGAACAGGGTGAAGGCAGAAGCTTTTCTTGGGAGCCAAAATTGAGTTGAAAATCAAAATACAAATTTACCATTATATTAACTTATAACTTTATATTTTTTAAGACTTAATTAAAATTTAATCATTTGGGAAGCCAAAATGTAATTTTACTATATAATTTATAACTTTCAAAGGGACCAAAACATAAACTTTTAATTTGAGGGGAGTCAGAGCCCTGCCAATCCCTTGTCACCTCCCTTGATTATAAAATTATTTAAATTTTTGTTTTGTTAAATACAATATGATCACAAAGATTTTTAAATTTTATGGTTGATCCAATGAAAGTTAATTACTAATATCATTAGCTAATTAAGAAATTTTACCAAATAAACCCTAAAATTCAAATTAAAAAACTAATTAAATAATTAATATCGTTACCATGGGTTTCCTATGTTCTTAATTTCATACGCATTATATTATTATGGATTTCGAATTTTCAACAAAAATTAAAAGTTATATCAACTATGTGAAACATGATATATTAATATGGGAATAATTACTTATATTAAGATAATTTTAAAAATTAAAATTTTTAGAGATTAATTTAAAATTTTAATTTTATAACTGTCACTTAACTGCGTAAGTAATGATTTTAATGACAAAAAAATTTAATTAACATAATTGGGACATCAACCTATGTTACTTTTGTTTCGTGTGATAACAAGGGATCTTAATTGGAGTTCACATTAAATAAATTTAACAAATAGTCCTTGTCATTTTGCTTTTGTCTTTTTTTTTTTAATTTGTTTTTCTTATTCAATTTATTGTCCTTTTTTCTTATTATATAGTCAAAATATTTATTTAAAACCAACTCACCTTTAACTGCCCACACCACACCACACATCAATACATATATTATATTACCTTTAATATCACCCACTACCCATAAGCCATTGACTTAATTCCTAATTACTGTTTCTAAAATAATAAGGAATTCGATCAGGACAAGGTTCCATGCATAATTACGCTTTTTTGTTTTTTTCAATTATAACAAGAATCATGCTAAATAAATCACATCTAATTTCTCACGTTGGTGAGAAATTAAATGTTTTTTAAATTTGAATGAAAAGAAAATATTAAACAAGTTTTGTCCATGTTTTTTATATGTTTTTTTAAAAATAATTCGAATTTGAATTCATAGATTTATTTAAAATTTATTTATTCATAAATCATTTAAATATTATTATTTAAATTCGAATCCTAATTAAATACTATTATTTGTCAAACACTCAAATTTAAAAAAAAAATATTTAAAATATTCAATTTTCTTTTGGTTCCAATAATAAAAATGTAAATATTTTGTAACACATGAAGTTATATATTCGAATCTAAATCTATTTATGTTATCGAAACACGTAATGTAAATTCGAATTCGTAGCAGTAATTCTAAAATTCAAATATTATCTGAGTTTATAATATTTAAATTTATAAAATACACATAAAATATCATAAATATTCAAATCTGCAATGCAAATTGGGGAGGTCCAAGAAAAAAGAAAAAAAGGTTCTGATGATATATAAATATTATGTTGGTGTGAGGCATGGACGCATGGTTGGCCCAGCAAAATTATGAATGCTTTCCCCAATTGCCATTAAAGCTAAAAAAGAAGAAAAGAGATGAAAGTCCTGATGCAGAGAGGGGAAAGGTATAGGTAGAGAAACTGATAGAGAAAATAGATCATAGATAGGCAATTACTCCATTAATTTTAGTTACTTCCTGATATCACAAACAACAAGACAGAATTTAATGTAAAGTCCAAAAACAGTCACATCAAATACCAACTCAGACTCTTCACAGTTTCAGTCTTTTACGTTTTTAAAATCACATCCTTTCTTTAATCTTAACATGATCTTGTCAGTATTTCCCCTCTCTCTCTCGTGCAACTGAGTTGGTGGTGAGTATTTAATAATACCCAAACTTTTTGTAACAAAAATACAAAGGCAATTTAGTGTTGTTGTTAAAAGTTTTTGGTTCTTCTTCTCAGATCTCACAGTGTTCTCTGAAGAAGATTTTGATCATTTTTCTTTTTGCTACTCAAACATGAGGCCGACGATCTATCTTTTTGGAGACTCAATCACAGAGGCTTCCTTTGCTGACGGTGGTTGGGGTGCTGCTCTCGCTAACCATTTCTGTCGGACGGTATATATATATATTGATTATCCGTTATATATAAAGTCTTTATTGATATTGAATATGTGGGTTTTCTGGTTTACAGCTTGATGTGGTGTTGAGAGGGTATAGTGGGTACAATACAAGGTGGGCGCTGAAGGTACTTGATAGGGTTTTTCCCACGGTGGGTCACGACGGTGCTGCTGCTGCGCCGCCAGCTGCGGTAACCGTGTTTTTTGGAGCTAATGATGCTTGCCTCCCTGATAGATACGCTGCTTTCCAACACGTCCCACTTGAAGAGTACAAGCAGAACCTACACTCCATCGTCTCTTCCCTCAAGGTTCACTTATCACATCTTTATCTAACTTTTTTCTACACGCAAGTAAATATGGTAGTACATTAAGCACGTTAAACTCATTGACGATCAATTTTCTACTGCGTAAACAGCAGATGATTGTAAGAACTTTAGGATCAAAAGGCAGGCACTGTGTATTTTTCAAGTAACTCTCACGTAGACGAAGAGACAAAACAAAGGGTGGAACTGTGTGATCTTTTTGTTTTTGGCTTTTTGTTCTTTTCTTATGATCTGAATATTCGTATGATAATTTAGGACATTGCGTGCTTGGCACTGTGTTGTGGTCTAGTAAGACAGTTTCCTAACGTTATTTGGTAGAAAGAGCCATGGACTTTGTTTGGTCAGCCATGAAAGAGTGGGTGGGTAAGGCCCAGTTGTCGCTGTTATTGTTCGCCACTTGGCTTAAATATATATCTCTCTTTAATTGTTTTTATATTGAAAGAAAAAACTTGAATAATCTCATTCAAAACCATGAGCAGTGAGCAGTGATCTTTCTTAGAATTTAGCAAGTACTATATACTGTGCATTAGTTAAAAATGTGATGGAAGTTTCTATATTACATATTAGGTACTAATTAGTTTTAATACTTTAGATCAAAATTAGATTTTTTTTCATAAAATTTTATTCATTTCTATTATTAAAAATTAGCATGATTAATAACATAATCAAATAGTATCACATGTATCTCATTCTGACTTGTAGAAATAGATAAAATTTTTAACAAAAAAATTAAGTAATTCTTTGATCTAATGTATAAGAACTAATTTATTAATTTTTTGTCAATAATCATGTGAATTACAAAGGCTAAAGGGTAGATGAGACCAATGAATTGGTATGAATATCATATACTTTTTTATGGGGCTTTTCAGTTATATATGACGCCCAATGTCACAAGCAATGTTGCTTTATGTTGATTGTGATGAATGGTTTTGTCTTCTCTTGGTTGGATGAAAAGTCTTTTACATATTCATGTTTAAAAAAATCTAATGCCTTTATGACTCTACTTCATGCCCCTCGATTAATGAAGTTAATCGATTAGCTTTTTAAAGCAAACGTGGGAAGCTCAACATATTGTGGAAAGACTGATTGATCCATTTTAATATGCCTTTTGAAATTGATTCCACTAACCACGTTCTAACTTTGAAATCATAGAATATATATAAATATATATGGTCACCAAAACAGTACTATGATCTTATGGATTAGGTGTATATATATGTGCTGTTCCTACTTATAGATTTTTTCCTCTTTGCCTTGTCTATTGGGGGTTATAGAAGCGGTGGCCAAAAACACTCATACTCCTAATTACCCCTCCTCCAATTGATGAAGATGGACGCCTTAGGTACATTGTTCTTCCACTTTGCCAGCATGGGTACATTGCACATTATCTTCAATACGCATGTACTTGAAAGAAAATGAATTTGTGTTGATGCAGACATCCTTTTGTTGAGAACCCATCGGGTTTGCCCGAGAGGACAAATGAAGCTGCCGGCTCTTTTGCCAAGGCATGTGTTGAAACAGCTGAAGAATGTGGGATCCCTGTGGTGGATCTGTGGACCAGGATGCAGCAATATCCTGACTGGCGCAAAGCTTATCTTAGGTAGTTTTCGATAATTTTCAATGCATACTTTTACACTCACATACAGATTCTATGTACACATTCTAGTACTAGATATCAGCTTCTAGACCGAGTACGAAAATTAGCCTTGGGGGGTCTCGATTGTTGGTTTGTGGCAGAAATAATCATATGCCTTTTTTGCTGATATGCTGTTTAACTGTAACTGCAGCGATGGTTTGCACCTCACAAAGGAAGGCAACAAGGTTGTATTTGAGGAAGTGATGAAAAAGCTGGAAGAGAGAGGTTTAAGCCTGGAAAAGCTAAAAGCTGATCTCCCACTTTTTGCTGATATTGACCATGATGACCCACTTAAGGCTTTTCAGCAGTAGTTAAAAGACTTCAAGTCCTAAAAAAGTTAATAATATCAGTGAATATTTCATTATATATCAGCAATAAGTAAAAGAGTTTGTTTTTCAATTCATAGCTCGTTTATTTTGTTTTGCATATCCATGTCAGCTTCTGGACTTCTCTAAAGAATGGGGAATTTAGGGCACAACATTGTATGTCTTTAGTCCTCGAAAAAGAAGTGATAGTGGTAGAAGAATTAGTTTCTTTCTTCTTCTTTAATTGTTGTTGGGGGTATGCTTCCTTGTTTGAAGGCAGGAGAACAATATGAGATCTTAATGGTGAGTGGTTACTTGATAATTAATAGGATTTGTGTTAACTTGGCAAGAGATGATCCTAGGGAAGTCGAAAAACTTGGACAAACGAATCTTACCTTCATGCTCTTGTTTTTTGTGATAGATGTTTGTACAATTTTTTTTTATGGGTGGGTTTAGAGATGCTCTTCAAAGAACGTAAAATGGGCCTAGATGCGTCTCCTTTTTCATTCTTTTAACACCCCATCAAGCCCTTCCTGTTCCACCATTTAAAAAGTTCCCACCACAGGAGGACATAATTTAGCTCCTCTACCTGCACTTTGACACCATGGGCACCTGACTTTGTCCACTAATAATCAAACTCTATCCAATTCTATTTCACTATTAGACGTACTCATGGGGACGTTGACATGTATTAAGAAGTTTTGCGTCTGTCAAGTTCAACCTATCCAAAATATGAGCATTTACAGCCCATAATTTTTGAAGGCATATTCAAGTCCCACCTCGTCTATATTTCTTTTACAATATAAGAAAAAACATTCTTGAACCGTTATTACACTAGAAATGAAAAACCTTTTTTTTAAAGCTTAATTATAAATTTGGCTTTTAAATTATTCCGTTTTCTCACTCAAGTATTTAAGATTTTTTTTGTCAAAAGTGGTACATATAATATCAATTTCGTTTTATTTTATTCAAAAAAATATGTCTAATAAAATATTGTGTTCAGAAGTAAAATGAGACAAAATTGATAATTAAAAAAAAAATTGATATTATATGTACCACTTTTTTTAAAAAAAACTTTAATTATCTAAATAGAAAAAAAAATATAGCCTAAACTTTATAAGAACTAATAATCAATTAACAAATTCTCTAATAATTGTATGGTCTCAACCAGTCACTTAGACCTTCAACAGTTTTAAGTATTGCTATTATTTTGGGTTTGTCTTTCGTGCTCTATCAATAGCCAACGTGTCGTGAGCGGCTGCTCTAAAAACCTAATTCACAAAACTAGACGCACCTTGATCATTCGCGGACATATAATCACTCACCAAAGGGACATGAGTGTCTCACCCTGCGTGACCTATGACCTCTATGCATCAAGGTGGTTTCTCCATCCTGTTGACTGAAAACCATCTCACTGCTCTTGCTTTCTCTTCATTGGCAACGATGGCCTGAATCAAACGAATTATGTTCTTTTCTTGAAAATGAAGTTTTAAGCGTATTCTTCTTCTGTTTGTACGATTTGTATCGAACTCATTATACTTGATTTTTTACTGCTTATCTTGTACATTTATTTGAGACTTGATCCTCGATAACTTGTAAGCTTGTCCTATGAATTTGATGAAAAAAGAAGTTCTGGGCAAGTCAGATAGGACCGTGGAAAGAAGCGCATCATGATTTCACAGCACAGGAAAGAATCATATTGCGTTTGCAAAGTATGGAAAATTTCCAAAGGATATATTTTGTTTTTGTTTTCCACGAAGGGTTGTATGGCTCTTCCTACGATTACCTGATAAGCTTTAATTATCCCTCAAATTGGATAAAGGTTGAACCATTTGTTTCAAGGTCCCCACATGATCTTTAGGTTTGATCATTCCTTTCCATTAAAAAACTTGTCTGCACCGTCATCTTTACATGAAGTCATTCTCAAAAAGATGTAAAACCCCAAATTTAATTGAACTCATTCTTGCCTTTGATTATTTTTGTCTTCTGTTGATCCCAAATTAAAAAGTGACTTGTTTTCGCCATATGTAATGAATTTCAACATATCAAATTCATATTATCTGCAAATTACTTAGAATAGCTTATTAGAAAACTATAAGAAAAAAAGCGAAAACATTCATAATTTCCATCCATCCCTCAAAGATAGTATACAAGCATATGTGAACCTACAATGTTCTATTAGAATAGGAATTTTTCATATTTCCCTTCTTTTAATGTGGATTTTACCTTGTTGATATATATATTTCCTTTCTTTCTTGAATATAGGGAACAAAGCATCAAAATGTGGATTTTTTTTCACTTGAAACATGAGGGACAAGACACCAATGTTATATTTAACCTGTTGCAAGTACCACATTTTGATGCTTTGTTCCCCCATATTCAACAAAGAAAGTAGAAAGCAAGATATGAACAAGGCCAAATCCACTTTAAGAAGGGAAAATTATATAATTTCTAGTTATATATGAAGTGATGGTGCTGATCAGGTCCCCCAGGACTTGTTCTCTTCACCTGCTCAAACTGGTTTTTCTTAGCTTCTTCATTCAGGTACTGTCTTAAGGCCTGAATCGGTTGATTTCGACTCCTATTCCCCGTCAAGGGCCGACTCTCTGATCCTGCGGACAAAAGAAAGACCAAGGTAACACATACCAGACACCTAAAGATCAACATTGTTGTTGAAGATGCTAAAATGACAACCTTTGTGCTTTGACATGGAAGTTTGAGAGGGTTTTATTTCCATATTTATATACTTCCTATAATCTAATTTTATTACAAAGTGGATGAGTAATTGTTAATCAATCATCCCACTATAAATTGTCATCTGACAGGCAAAGCCATATTTTGCTCTTGATAGAACCAAATGAAAATACAAAGGGATTTTGTTCTGACTAAGCTCTTGCCAATAAACATGTCAAACAGCAACGAGCCAACATTAATTTTGACTTATTGTAAGTTCGTGGAGTATTACAAACTACTTTTAGCCGATTGTTATTGATATTGGTTGATATTTAGGTATGGTTTCGGGTTTTGGTCAATTCAGGTTTCATATAATTACAGATTTCTCTCTCTGTTTTACAATCAGAGTTTAATCCTGTTTAGGCTATAGTTAGGTGATATTTAAGTAAAACCCTTTTAATAATAATAACTTCAAATTCGAACTTAATCCAAATATTTAAGAAAGAAGTCCACTTCCACTTATATAATCATCTGTTGGAGGGTTGAAGCATTTTTATTGCCTTAATCTATGCCCAATATTTGGGATCGGACAAATTAGATTTTGTCTGTATTGGATACTTTTAATGGCTACCAAACAAGCTTAATACCAATACTAATATGATCTGTTCATTTGTTTGTCTCTTTTTGGTGTTAATCTTCTATCCACATAGGCATGGATGCAGCTGTAAGCACTTCAGGAATTAGATTCCACTTTCTAGCAAACTATGAACTTTTAATTCAAGTATTCTTTTCCATCAAAATATGCAGTTCAGTAGTGAAGTTCCTAATTGTTCAACTCAGCAAAATTATAAAAGGGTTGTATGTATGTATGTATGTATCTTGTCATTGATTACTGTGAGAAAACACAGATAATCCTGGGGGCTTAAAAAATAGTCAAGTTGCCTATCTTTGCGCCTTATCCAATGGGGGAAAATATAAAAAGTCACGTCTTTCACGTTGCATCGAAGTGGTGCACTCACAAAACCAATCTTGGCCTTGTTCGATTCTTGAGTGCTCCATAACCATCTTCCTTATTGTCGTCATAGATTGAAAATTATTGTAATATTATGTATGGAATTCACTTTACAATTACCATGATAGAAAAGGATTGAGAGCCATCCCATATAGAAAATAACCTACTCTTTTCCTTCTGCCTGCATATTCCAACACAGCCAGCCTTACCAGCAGAGCTTCTAATATGCATAAACATCCATATTTTGCGGTAAAAGTACTATGGAGGCCCTTGTATTAAGAGTCAGATTGTATTTTGTCCCATTTACTCAAAAAAAAAAGAGTAAATTAGTCTCTATATGTTAGATCTAAAAGGAAACTAATCTTTTTGTTAAAATTTCATTCATTTCTACGGATAAAAACTAGTTCATGTAAATCAAAATGAAGTACACTTAACACAACATGTACTATCTGGTTATTTATCAACTACGTCAGTTTTTAACGATAGAAATCGACAATTTTTTTCACAAAAGGACTAATCTGATCTTTGATCTAACATTCAGGATAAAATTGCCCATTCCTTTTATTAAAAGAGACAAAATGCAATATGAATCCAAGTACAAGGGCTCCATAATACTTTTACCATATTTAACTTTTCTCGTAAGGATAGATGTAAGGATTCCGGGATGGGAATCCGATGAAAGAAGCAGAGGAATTTTCAGAAAGAAAAATGTATACCAAAGATAATGCACAAATTATATTCAAACAAAATGGATCGAAGATACATATTATGTCAATACAAACAACCAGTTCTAATGACAAGTTATTTCTTTCATTGGAAGATACTAGCTGCATGCATGATGCCGATAACTACAGATAGCTCTCACGAAAAATACTGCTACTAAACATGGAAATCAGTGATGTTTCGGGTCCGGACCGCCTGGACTTCGGCGTTTTGATTCGTATAGGTTCTCATTTCCAGACTCATCTCCGATCCCTATATTAAACTGATACACCTTACCTGAACTAGTGGCAAGGGACAACATTCGGAAAGAGCCTGTTGGGTTTTTCCCGTCAATGTTTGGATTAAGAAGGCGACATTCAGAGCTTGAAACTGAGTACAAAATCAGTATCAAACATGCAAGAAATCGCCGGTTACCCATTTTCTTCTAACGCGTTTAGATACTGAAATCTTATTATGGGTCCAAGCCTGAATATTTGGTGTATATATAGGCGTAAAAAGCATGAGATTGTCATCATAAAAAGTGTAGTTGACCCCTGATTCACATTCGCAAATTGATATATAAATGGATATGATATATAATTCAGCATTGGAGGACTTTGATAAAGCTACATTATTCAAATGCAAATTTATGAATTACAAAAGGAATTACCTGCACACCTTCAAGGTTTTGTCTCTCACCTCTAAAGAGAACGTAAAGAACTCTTTTATATGGTGTAGTCAAAGGAGAAGGGAGGGGCATTAGCCCCCTTGACTAAATGAGGAAATTGTTTTATAACCTCTTCTCAAAATTAAAAGATTCAACTTAATCATAATTTTAGTCTTTTTGAGAAATTAATAATTTAATTTAAGTATTTTTAATACAAAATTTTCAACTTTTTCCTTTATAAATTTTATAATCTTTATCTCTATTCTTCCTAAACAATTTTTTTGACTTCTTCCATGCTCTCCTAATATGTGAATAAACATGGTAGTTCAAATTCACTACCTTTAGCAGAAAGAGGTACTTTAAACAAACAGAATACCACTTAAAACTAATTCAATATCACGATCGTGTACCAAAGTCAGAAACAATTTTTAGGCATTTAAGCTGACTAGCATTCCTCAACTTCACAACTTCTTTTCTCGTTATCCACTTTGAGCATGGAAGAGTCACGTCCCCTCGACTAGTCCTAAAGACCAAAGAGAACTTCAAATGTAAAAAATAATGACAAGAACAGACCAATTTTAGTCATTCATTTTGTTTTTGTTAGGACTCGACCTTGTCATGTAATATTTTGGAGCACATGTCAAATCCACTATCCCAAAGTGATCTGCTTACGACACCATCTCTTCTTTGTTTAAGTTCTTGAGTGCTTCATCTATAGTCTCTTTTGGTCTTCGTCATGGAAATGATGAATAGATTCATCAAATTCATAGGTTGAATATCTCAGTCATAGTGAAACTAACAGTCAGCTGATGTTAACGTAGGCCAAGTTTGTTTGTTCCATTCCCAAAGAGATTTTATTTGGAGGATACATCAAATAGTTTTGCCTTGGGATTTTATCAAAATTAAAATTTGTTTTTAGGTTCACTCTTATTCTCAAAGATACGAAAGTCTAAGTTTTGATAACTCATAACCATAAGAAAGATGCTAAATCAGTAAATTGTTAACAGGTTCCTTCTGTTTTTTTTTTTTTTTTTTTTTTTTTGTTGCTTTCAAGATACTAGTCCATACTTAAAAATTTGTTCGATATTGAAAAGATTTTTATAAAAATATTACACCAAAAAAATGAAGTTTATTTAAATATAAGATGACTTGTTTTTAAATTTATAATATTTTTTCTTTTTCTTTATGCATGTTATAACTTATGTCATAAAATTAAATATGTGGTACTATAATATATATAAGTATTAAAAAATATGTTAAGTGATTTAATAAAAAATATAATAATAAAAGAAATACATATGTAGAATTACTGAATATTAAAAGTAATATATTTTATTAACAATTAAAAAACATACAAATAAACTAAAATCAACTCAAATTAATCATTTATTAACATAAATGAATTTAAAAAATTAATTACTCATATTTCAAACCAAAATATAGTTAAATAATTATATATAATATTATATCAAATTCAACCGACCCCATCCATAAACTCCTCTAAAATATGTACAAAATTCTCCTGCTTCTTTTTAGTGCTCTTTATATGTCTCACCAATATTTCTTGCCACGTGTATTATTGAATTTCAAGTGAACTAACAGCTTGCTGCCGTTAACTTTGTTCCAATCACTTTTACCGTTTACTTCTCGTCTTTATTATTTTTAGCCATCACTTTTCTTATACTTTTTTTTCACGTTAAAAACAATATAACATTGAGTAACGTTAACGGCAAATTCAGTCAATTTGCACAAATTCACTGATACACGTGGCAAGACATTATTGGTGGGGTAATATAAGCTGGGCTTTTAATAGAATCCAACGAAGTAGAAAAAATTCAAATTAATCAAATTAAAAAATTTTATTTTATAATCTTAACCCGATTTGAAAAAATAGAGATAATAAAATTTAAATCAAGTCGAATTAAGTAAAATCATTTAAGTTAAATTAAAAAATTAAATATGTTAAATTAAAATCTTATTATAATATAACTAATTTTATATTAGAACACATAAATTCGAAATTATATATATTTTAAAAAAAATCAAAGTATAAAAAACATAAGATATTTTGATAAACTTGAATCATTAACTTATTTAAATCCAAAAATTATTATTTTAGAATTTTTTTTAAAATTTTAACTTTCTTTATATATTTTTTAGATTTTAAAAAATATAAAATTTGAATTTCTAAAATAAATTATTTTGATTTTTTTGTAACTTTTATTGAAAGAGATTAATTTGCTCATTTTCAAAATTTAAAAAAACAAAAAAATATTTACACAAATCTCTTACTCAAATTATTCAAGTTGTAAAACTTAACTTAACTTAAACTCGAAACTCAAATAGCTTAATTTGATTAACTTAAAATTTATTTTTTTAATGTTTTTAAATCAAATCAAATTTACTTTAAAATAAAAGGCACCAAAAAATAACATAAAAATTTTGCTCTAGAATATAGACTTAGACAAGAAAAAAATGTATATGAATTTTTTTATTGGCACGACAAATGTATATTAATTGATCTTAACAAATCTAAGCCGAAATCATTAATAGTTTAATTTTAAGTTATAACTATAATCTATTCTTACATTCATATATCAAGATTTTAAAGCCTCTTCTTCTCTGGTAAAAGAAAATCTTCTTTAGTTTCCCACTTAAGCCAAAAGACCTCACCAACGTAATCTAATAATTTCACTTGGCCAAATTTATGTAACCAGACTCGAGAACATCAAAGAGGAGAAAAACCAATCATATTATTCCACGGTAGTATAATATAAAGATCAGATTTCGATTTTGAGACATACTATATCAATGATATTTATGTATAAATGTATAACTTAAAACCAAAGTACTCATACAAGAAAACGAAACAAAAATGAACCCTCAATCAAGCAGATTGAGTAGTTGACAAACGAATCGCCCTAGTAATCTAGGGATTTAGTGTCTGAGCTATCGGAAGTTCACACTTTTATACACGAAATGAGTCTTCCTGCAAATTGATCCTAGCTTATCTTCATCTCTCCTCTTTTTGAAATTGGGTTGAGAAGCCAAAGCTTGGGAAGAAACCAGAACTGTTGTATCGGATTGAACTGGAGTTGAGAAGATTTGTGGGAGAATGAGATTGGTAATGTCTTGAAGGGGTTTCCTTAATCTTCTTTTTTTATTGTTGGAGGATGAAGGTTTTGTAAGTAGAAATGTAGGCTTTTTTGAGGAGAAAGGAGGGATGTTCTCCTTGTTGTCATTTTCATGAAAGGAGAGAATAGCCATTTGACTGAGAGAGGGGGAGGAGAAAGAGGTGGAGGAGAAGGGCAGAGAGGATGGGAGGGATGGAGAAATTGTGGAGAAGAGGAGACATAAGTAATGGTGGATTTTGGAGGGGAGGAAAAGAAAGATTTCAATTCAAGTTGTTTTGGGATTTTTACATGTTTTTTTTAGTTTTGGTAACATGGAGGGAATTTTGGTGGGTTGAATTAGGAAAAAAATGGTTTTAGTTTGGGACTATTTTTTTAAAAGGAGAGAGGGCGGAGGCGGAATCTTTTTTTATGTTTCATCCTAGGCTTGAAACTTCGAATGAAATTGCCAATGTCAAATTATTCAATGGAGAAGGCGCGCATTTTTTATGCTGCACAAATTGGGGCACCAATCAGGAGGGAAGAGTTTAAATTTTTTACTTTTACGACTGGAGTGGACTGGACCCTATTCGACCTCTTTTTTGGACTTTAGCAGTGTGTTTAGTTATACACAATTAGGAGAATGGATTTGGGCCTTCGAAGTCTTGATGCCTGCTAATAAATTAGGGTTTTTACCTTTAAAATATATAAATAAAAATCAATCAAGATATTATTTTTTTTAAAAGCAATATCAAAAGATGAGAATTTGTAAATCATATAGAACAATCTACAAGGTTTAATGAAGTTCTAACTTGAAAGCTTCACTTCAATGAGTCAGAGAAACTAAGTAGAACTAAGAGATGAGATAAATGCAGAGTTTCTAACCATGTTTGCTTAACTCCGACTAGCTTTTGATGGAAGAAGAACATGCATCCTGTTTCTGAGGTTTGCGTGGAGCAAGAACTTATCAACTAAAATAGGGAAGAAATTTGAATTATCATGTGTACCATGTGTCTATGCATGTGATTGAGTGAGAGAGATACCTTCCAAGGGCATATAAGCACCGTTCGTTCCCGTGATCAAGTTGGCATTTCCTTGGAAATCAGTAGCTCAGCAAATTTCTGAACCATATTAATGTTCTCAATCGTGAAGGAATGTGCAACTCTAATAATAATCATTGTAACCAGATAAAATCTTATGATTGCAAATAATACAAAATGGGAAAGGATATCTTCTCTTTCAAGATGGGATGGTTAAGCATCAGTAAATTGTTGTTGTTCACAATTGCTCGAACCAATACTTGTTTGGCTTCCTCGTTTTTCTTTTTCAGCATGTTGCATATCTGCAAAGATAAAACAGCAAATTTACCAAATATCTAATTATATTCTCTTGTGCATAGTGATTTTCGTATCCTAAATAAACTATGAAGCATTTTAATATAACTCAGACCACATAAACATTACTGATTTTCTTTTATATTTTGAAATGAAATACATCAATAACATAATATAATCTTCAATGAATCTTTCTTTCTTTGATGTGTTTTACTTACATCTTCAAGCTCCTTCCCATAAGCTTCAGCCTTTTCCACTTTTCCATCATTTTCAATGACTGAAGCAAATTCGGATTCTGTCATATTCACCTCCCGAGGAACTTCAGATCCAGAGGTCAGATGATCATAGAGAATATTCTTGGTTGAAACCTCCACATGGTTCTTATGATTTTGCACCTAGCATAACCATTTGAAGAAATTAAAGTCAAGAGTTTACCGAATATTTGAATCTGCAATTAGCTTGCACATGTATTTTCTGCTTTTGTTCATGCAGAAATGTACAAGTTTGGTCGACCAGATACCTCTTTATTAGCAACTCTCTCGGAAGATTCTGTAAGATTCCTGCAGGTTTTATTTTTTGTTAAAAAAATGTGTTATTCTAGAGATGAAGCTTGTAAAGTGGTTACGATTATGTGCAGAGTTCAAAAGCAATAGACCTGCTTTCAGTTGGTGATTGCGAAAGCCTTTTAAGGGATTTCAACAACACCGTGTCTCCATTCGATTCCTGTGGAACAGCTTTGAGAAAATACTAGTGACACATCATATTAATTACATGAACACAATACCATCTTGATGGCACTATATTTAAAAATTATTGTGCATTTTTAGTGAAAATATAATTTTGCATTGAAGTAACTAGTATCAGAAAAAGAAAGAGAACCTGAAATGTTTTACGCTTCAAGGATGGGAACTTTGGTGTTTGTGTCTCAGCTACTCCTACTGGAAGGACAATGTCAGATGTATTTCCTCTAGTATCCTTGTTTTGCTCTAAGTTTCCCAATGAATTGGTTTCCTTCTGAGAACTCATATGATCCGTCTTTGGGCCTA
Source organism: Gossypium longicalyx (assembly GCA_025698465.1). NCBI lineage: Eukaryota > Viridiplantae > Streptophyta > Magnoliopsida > Malvales > Malvaceae > Gossypium > Gossypium longicalyx. The sequence goes on from CM047004.1 coordinate 92,570,741, forward strand.
TACTCCTACATCAAAAAGAGGCCAACCATTACTACAAGAAGTTAACCGAGAATCCCTCATATAAAGACCTTAATAAACATTGAGCTTGCTACATCAATAACACACCTTGTGCTTTTAATGCAAGAGAGAGCAGGTGCTTTCTTGGTAATTTTATGTGCTTCAGAATGAAACATCGAGTTCTGGATGGAGTGCATTTTTGGAACCTGAAGTTTGGGATTCAAAGATTTCTGGACACTAGATTCAGTTGTCTTCTCAGTATGGTTAGGAGGATTAGCTTGCAGACTGCAAGGAATCCACATAAGCTTGCAGAGCTCAGTTAACAATTTGCTAAAGGTTTCAAATAAATACAAATAGATCAAGTAATACAAGATTAGCTGCAAGATGATATGGATTAAGTTATAAAATTTTAATGGAAGATGGAGACAAAAAAAAAGTTATCATGCAAAAGAATCACTAGGTAAAGCAAGAATCAGAATATAGAACTTACAAGAAATGTGTAATCAAATCAAAATTCATTTGAGTACTTGATAGTCAAGTGCAGTAAAAAAGTTGTGCAAGATAATTTATGAATAAACAGAATTAATGGGCCAGGAAGGAAGAATCCACGTTTAGACACCCTATTAGAGCATCTTGACATTTCACTTAGACAATGATGAAACTTTGACCAAGAACCAGTTAAATGCCAGGTATTAAAATGCATTCTTTTCGAATTCTAAAAGTTGCATATGGTAAAATAATGTTTCTGGAGTTGAGCTTGACAGAAAATTAAATATAAGCTCATATATGGAAGACTCACCTTGCGTTCTTTTCGGTTCTTAAAAGGACAGGGTCTCCTTTTCTTGCTGCTTTATCTTGCAAACTTGATTTACTGATCAATTTGTTGGCACCATTTTGTATAGCACCAGCAGCAAAACCAGCCCTGTTTAGGATTGTATAGACAATATCATCTAAGAAGTGAACTTTTCATATTTAATGTCTATAAAGTAAAAAGTTCTAAGTACATCTCCAAAGGAACAACCACATTGTAGCACATACTGTTACATAAATTTACTATTGTAAAAGCCTCACCTGATATCACTAGAACTTCCAATATTGTTTTCACTTTGCTGCAAAACAGACCTCCTTTTTGTCAGTTCTTGCGAACTTAATTTTGAATAATCAACCAGTTTTCTTACACTCTGTGCTTCACTAGCACCAAAGTCCTCCCTGGTGAAGATGCAAAGAGTCTAAAAAGTCTGTCTACCTTTGGAACAAGAGTAACTAGAGTTGCTAGAGGAAGCATGTAATACCTTTTCTCATATACGGGGCTTAAATGCATGCCACCATTATTTTTCCCACTAAATGAGGAAACCACTTTTCCAATTTCTGATGGTTGATGCAATTGAGATCTGTTTTCCTCTGGTCTTCTGAAAAACCTTGAGCGAATAGCCCCAGCTTCTTTTTCTTTTCTAGCTGTCTGTTCAGTGTCTGTTTGTTCACTGCATCTAATAAATCAAAGTTAGCTGCAACATTAAACACACATACCAGGTTTAATATATTATCAGAGCTAATAGTAGAACATGTTAGCATAAAAAAGCAAGCGTTTGTCGGTGCAATTTTAAGCAGTTACAGTCGCAGATGCAGTTATGCATATTTCAGCTCTTCAATAATGTAACTACTAATATATTATTAAAATCATGATGAACAATCCCTCTCATTCCCATAGTTCATCTAGAAAATCACTAATTAGAACATTTCAATAGTTAAAGGATGGCACATTATTAAAAGACTTGTGGATTAGTGACCTGTCCAACGAAACTGAAGGAAGTTTGGGAGTTGGATTCTGGATATACTTCTTCGCTGCAATATTGTCTGTTGATAAGCCTGCAGTGTTAATGCCTTTCAGAACTATATCATCTTGCACTAATAGACTGTCATCTATTTCTGCTGGCATATTGCCACCTGCTTCTTTTCTTCCATCTCTGTCACTCTCTGATAGCGGAAATGAGTTCTTCCAGTGCAAATTTTCCTCAATGGACTCATTAATTATCACATTGTCTTTGACATTTTGCTCTGAAGCGGAACTGGTTTTTGTTCTTCTTCCCTGAGAACAAACTTCTGCCTGCATGTCGGAAATTGTTTCTGGGTTTGAATTGTTCACATTACGGGAATCCATGGGTGAACTTTGTAAGGACTGCTGATCATAGAGTTCTGATGAAACCTCCCTCTCTGGCGAGGGACTTGATTTATATGTTTCTTCGGCATTGGTATCCAGTGATGTCTCTGGAGAAATTCTTGATCCCTGTGCTGTATCCATTTTTTCAGGTGCAGGCCCCTGTGCAGGAGCAGCTTTTGAGGGACAAGGGTTATCTATGGATTTCCAAGCCTCTACCCGACCCTTGGATGTCTCAGCCTTCGAATTGGCTGCATCCCTTGATTCTGGAAGTCTTTCAGTTATGAGATCATCCTCAAGTGCTTGATCAATTTTAGAAACTTCAGTACTCTCAGAAGCAGCGGCTTTGCCCTCCTGGTTTTTCTTACTAGTCTTCTCTCCAATATTTAGGGTCGAATCAAAATCAAAACCATCCAACCTGCAACAGATACAATGTACAGGCTAATAAATTAAAAAAAAAAAAAGAATGTTAAGTTGACTTATGCATCCAGCAAACAATTTTAAAGCAAAAGCTTGAACATGAGATGATTGAAAAATAAAAGAATTATCCACTCACTTAGCGGTTTTGCATTCCTTATTTTTCTTACTAGTCTTCTCTCCTTTATTTAGGGTTGAACCAAAATCAAAATCATCCAACCTGCAACAGATACAATATACAGGCTAACAAATAAAAAATGAATGTGAAGTTGACTTGCACGTCCAGTAAACAATTTCAAAGCAAAAGATTGTACATGAGATAACTGAAAAATAAAAGAATAATCCACTCACTCAGCGTCTTTGCTTTCCTGGTTTTTCTTACTAGTCTTCTCTCCTTTATTCAGGGCTGAATCAAAATCAAAATCATCCAACCTGCAACAGATCCAATGTACAGGCTAACAAATAAAAAAATGACTGTGAAGTGGACTCATGCATCCAATAAACAATTTTAAAACATGAGATGATTGAAAATTAGAAGAATTATCCACTCACTCATTAAAATTAAAAGAGAAAGCTAAGCGATCTTTTTTCTCTTGTTGCTTCCCACTGTTAGTTTCCTCTTTAGATTTTTCCTTTGCTTTTGCATCCTTTTTTGCGGGTGATGAGAAGTCAAGATCAGGCATGTCCACTTTGAATGATGAAAACTTGCCAAAATCATCATCCAGATTAAAATCAATATCCCTGAAAAGAAAATTATCTTCATACCTGAGTATCCAGTAACTCATCCTACTCACAGAAATAATTTCTACTGCAAAAAGCACAATGATGACATCCAAGCAGAGAAAGCACCAAAATAGATAAAGTGAAGTAATGAATAAAAGATAGACAATACAATAGTATACTATTCCTACATATGATATGCAGAATAGACTAACTGTGCTAGGTTCTGATGTGATATAATGAGACAAGTTTTATGATGACAATAATCGTTCCAAGATTTGGCAACACTTACAGCTTGTCAAAGTTAAACGCCTTATTCTTTCCCTTTGTGGTTGTCTCAAAGCTAAAATCCAAAGCATCATCTTTCACTGACATAGATTTCCAGGAGCCAAGGAAATCTTTACCAATTTCCTCATCTGTTTTTAAGTGGAAAATAGGATCTCAGTATATAATTCTTTTCAATTATTGAAAAAGGTGATACTAGAATGACTTTTTGAATCCTCTTTAGACTTTAGGTTGATTGACTAATTATTTATAGTCTTGGGAGATTCCGGAGCAATTAATCATTAAAGGTTAAGGGCATTGTTTCTAATAATGTCTTCATTAAGAAATCACCATGGTTACTCATAGCTCCCATCTACTAGAGCTACAGCCTCTTGTTAATTTTTTCAAGCTTTCTAAAGCATTTTTCTTAAGTTTTTGCAGGCCACAGGAATACCTAGCATTGATTTTTTCTCCTTTGATTTTGAATCAACAGCTGAAGAAGTTGCTTTCTGTGGCTCTGCCATCTGCTCACAACATTCATAAAAACTTATTCTCAACTGCATCCATCCAAGAGACTGTCAATAAATCAATATGAATTGCAATAGAAAAGCAAGTAAGCAATAAAATGGTGCTGCAGCAGCATATCTAACACTCATGGATCAAAGGTGTGAAGTGTAAGAAAAACAAGTGACGATACAATACATTAGTTCCACTACATGTAAGTAAAGTATCAATAACATATGCAAGAAAACCAGGTCAATGGCATTCTAATCATACGATGTTGCTAATGACATTACCATTCAACAAGAGTAATGGTCAATGAACTAGACTTTAAAAAGAATGCAATCGTAGCAATTCGCTCATCAGATATATATACGCAAACTAATGCTTTAGTGGTTATGGAGTAACGGACTACCTATGAGGTTCCTTTGCAAATTTATATCAGATTATTTCATAAGTCATTATTAAGGTATTTAAAACTTCAACATGCAACCTTCCAAAATCAAACTAAACCAGAGATGAGAGATCCATCATCCACGAGATCTAATACATGACAGAGCAATCTATACCGAATAAATGCATTTCTAGGAAACATGCAATTATTAAACATCAAGGATCAAGCTCAAAATACCAGACCTGTTCGACAAAATTTCTAGGTCAAATTAGCAACAAAGAAAAATCCGCACAGAGAAACATGAAAGCTGAAAGCACATTCACTAGAAGGAAAATGTAGAGACAATGATCATCAAAGAAATAGTATGTATTACTACAAAAAGCTACAAAACCAAACTGATCGAATGCCTAAACTAGTTCCAAATTCAAAAACAGGAGTTAATTCACCGAAAGAATCGATCAGCGAAAATGACATGATCTAAAAAAAAGTAAGTTCTAAATAGTTTAGGATTTGAATTCGAGCGAGAGGAAGAGAGCAGACTTGCGTCGTCAATATTCCTGAGAGAATGTGAGAAACAAGGCTGTTTTGCTGGAAAGAAAATTGGCGAAGAAAATGCCGGTTTTAGGTGAAAGGATTTTCTTTCTGTTCAAATGTACTTTGAATATATACTATAGCTCCGACAGTTGAAGACGCGGGAGTGCGGTGGAGCCTGGAATGAGCGTTTTAAGTAAGGGTAAATTATAGCCAAGGTCACTAAATTATTAGTATTTTTATGTTTTGATCACTCAACTTCAAAAAGTTATAAAATGGTCACTGAGCTATTGGAAAGTTTCCATTTAAGTCACCAAATTGTTCCAAAGATTTTATTTAAGTCATTGGGCTATTAATTTTTTTTCAAAAAAAGTTTGGCAAGCAAGCACCAAGCTATGATTTGATGATCAATATGATAGATCAATACCCGGCAATAAGTAAAAGAATATACCTTTAGACCCAATTTGATCTAACGGTTAATATCAAAGGTCAAAGAAGAAAATTGTTTAGATTTTAGTTTATGGAGTCATGACGTTCAAAACTGTTTTATGAAAAATAAATTGAATTGTAAAAGAGAAGAGGAAAAATAACTTTCGATTAGTATAAATGGTGCAAACAGAAAAGGTTATACGGAAACGATTTAAACAACCTAATGACTTAAATAAAAAATTTTAAAAAATTTAATAATTATGAATTTTTAAAGTTAAGTGATCAAAATAAAAATTTATTAATTTTAAATTTAATCGAAGTTAAATATGATTATTGGATAAGGAAACATCAGCACCAAAGATTTTATTTTAACATCAATCCAACCAAAAAAACTTTTGCCATCACACCATTAACTGAATTAACAGTAGCGAAGATATCTAATTGAAAAGCCCCTATGAAAAACTGAAGAGCTAACCAAGGAGAGCAAAAACAATGCCAGAGATGAGTACGTACGTTCCTTCACTGACTTGCAAGAGCTGCACTACCACGAAAGATATCAAACACTTGGCGACATTTCCACCAGAACTTTTCTCTTGCTTCTCGAATGAAAAGAAAAAAGGCCCATTTTTTATTTTTTAATTTTTTTATTTTAATGTTCATATTTGATAATAATTAGTACACATATATTTTTTTAAAATAAAAAAATCTGTACAACATAAGATGTCTATTATTGTGTAAAACTTAGATAAAATTCCTTTAAATTAAACGTGTAAAGACAAAAAAATTTATGAACTAAATGTGTGAAGTAAAGAGAGTTAAATGATGGAATTAGGGGGGAAAAGCAATTTTTATTTTATTATTATGATAGATTTATTTTTCCAATATTTATTTAAAATAATATTATTTGATTTGATTATGAGACAAGATGACAAAAATCAAAGGCAAGGAAAGAATGAAATCTATCTTCTTATCCGCAACCTAACAAACCAATAAGAAACCATGTCGAGCTGAGTCAAGCAAATCACATAAAACTGTGACACTCACACAGTCTCACAACACTGACAAAAACACAGTTGCAGGCGCCATGGCTTCCGTGCTTGGAACCTCAACCGCAATCTTAGCTTCTCGGTCCCTCGTTTCTCCTTCCTTAAAGCCTGCCTTTCCCTCTATCTCCATTAACCCAGGTACATTTCTCTACCATCTCTGTAAGTTGCTTTATCAATGAAGATGATAAGTTAGGCTTTGGGTATTTTTCTATTGACTAAGATTTGACCATTTCCTTTTTGTTGGTACAGGACAGGGTTATGGGAGGAAACTATATGGAGGAATTGGGATTCAGGGAAGAAAGGGGAGGCCTCAATTTCATATTGCAGTAACCAATGTCGCCACTGAAATTAACTCTGTTGAACAGGTAACCTAATTAACTTGGTTTTCTTCTTTCATTTCATTCTATTTTTGGAATTGAAGAAATTGGGTATTTGAAGAAATTGCTGTTGGGCAGTAAGATATAGAGTTGCCTAGTAGAACTTGTAAGTAATAGCTTTTGAAATTATATGTGAATGAAGCTTGTGAAGTAATAATTTTCAGGCTCAGAAGCTTGCTGCTAAAGAAAGTCAAAGACCAGTATTTCCATTTGCTGCTATAGTAGGACAAGATGAGATGAAATTGTGTCTCCTGTTGAATGTGATTGATCCCAAGATTGGTGGTGTTATGATAATGGGTGATAGGGGAACTGGGAAGTCCACAACTGTTAGGTCCTTGGTTGATTTATTGCCTGAAATCAGGGTGGTCTTCGGTGACCCTTATAACTCTGATCCGGAAGATCCGGAATCAATGGGCATAGAAGTTAGAGAAAAGGTTGTAAATGGAGAGGAACTGACTATTACAATGACTAAAATCAACATGGTGGATTTGCCATTAGGTGCTACTGAAGATAGGGTCTGTGGAACCATTGACATTGAGAAAGCCCTCACTGAGGGTGTCAAGGCATTTGAGCCTGGACTTCTAGCTAAAGCTAATCGAGGGATTCTTTACGTCGATGAAGTTAACCTTTTAGATGACCATTTGGTGGATGTTCTTCTGGATTCCGCTGCATCAGGATGGAACACCGTTGAGAGGGAAGGTATTTCAATCTCACATCCTGCTCGGTTTATTCTCATCGGCTCAGGTAATCCAGAAGAAGGAGAGCTTAGACCACAGCTTCTTGATCGATTCGGAATGCATGCTCAAGTCGGGACAGTGAGGGACGCTGAGCTTAGAGTGAAGATTGTGGAGGAAAGAGCACGGTTTGATAAAAACCCAAAAGAATTCCGTGATTCTTACAAGGCAGAGCAAGAGAAGCTCCAACAGCAGATTGCTTCAGCTAGGAGTTCTCTTTCTTCTGTTCAGATTGATCAAGACCTAAAGGTTAAAATATCAAAGGTTTGTGCCGAGTTGAATGTTGATGGATTGAGAGGAGATATTGTCACTAATAGAGCTGCAAAAGCTCTTGCAGCTCTTAAAGGAAGAGATAAAGTCATTGCAGAAGATATTGCCACTGTCATCCCCAACTGCTTGAGACACCGTCTTCGCAAGGATCCTTTGGAGTCTATCGACTCCGGTTTACTCGTTATCGAGAAATTCTATGAGGTTTTCAGCTGAGAGATGCTTACTAAAGTTATTTTTCCAAACATGTTTAGCTGCTTCAGAAATGTTTTGTTATGTTCTTTTTTTCATACAATCAAACATTGTGAGATATTCAGCACAAAGTAGATTCTTGGTCTAATCTTGTTAAAGAAGAGTAAAACGAAGGAAAAATTGCTTTGAATGAATACTCTGTTTAGATTTTCTGCTAGATTATTACTTTTGAAGATGCCCCATTGCAATACAAGGCAAGCTTAAAATTCCTAGACTAAATTCAATGTGCGTCAGTAATTTTGCCCACATCCCTAAGAAATTCATACTTGGGACTCTGTTCCGGGAAGGCCGGTGGTCGTTGGTAGACCACTGAAGCAGCTCTGATTAAAATGCCAGCAGTTAAACCCCAAATTAGATACTTCTTATTCTCAGTTTCATAGTCAAAGAAATGAAGAAGATACTTTTCTCCCATCATTTCTCTCTCTTCAGCAATTCGATTTTCATCCTGAACCCAACAAATTGTACACGATTTTAGAAAGGGTGAAAAGTACAACACTAGATGGGAGTTAAGAGAAAAACCTTAATGAACATTTCCAGTGGAACGTCGAACACAGCGTCCACTTCAGCAGGATTTGGCTTAGGCTTGAATGCCTTCCTGTCGTTAAGTATGCCAATAACAGGAACAACTCTAAGGAGATGCTGCAGGGAAAAAACCAATAATTTGTAACCAGCTGAAAGCCAAAGCAGAATAGAATGTAAATTGCAGCTATGGTGCATGCTTCTTTTTATGATGTTTTTTCACCGAAACTGAAAGATCATATGGTTCACAATCGAAAAAGCACAATAGGATCCAAATATCACACTACATTCAATAGGGACATTTAAACAATCTGAAACATATGCAACATTTTAAGTTGAAACCCCTGACTGACTTAAGCATCAGAGAGTGATTGGAGTGCCAACTCCGACACTATCATAGCTCACCTCTTCCATTTTGCAGATCCGACCATCTACCAAATCCCCTCTCAGCCCACATATTTACCAGCTTAACACTACCACTCAAGTCATTTCTCTGAATTGATTAATCAATAAAAATTCAACTTTTTTCAAGATATCTACCATTCAAGAAAGGACTGACAACTGTCGAACTCACACTTCTAGTACCGCTCACACTTCTAGTACCTTAACTATCTTTGGTTGTAAGAGCTATTAAATTACCCATGTGAGAAATCATGCTTTGATTACGTAGGCAGCTTGTCTAAACTAAATAACACCATTTTCACCAGTATACTAGCTTTGACTCTCTCCATGTTCTGTGGAAATATTTAGTATTAGCACTGATTATCCCCATGTACCCCTCGCCAAAAACACCCATGAATTCCCATTTTTTACAGATAAAGGTGTCAGATAGGCAACACCAAAATTTTGACTATACAGATGCATTTATGATATCAAGTGCTCAAAAAAAAAAAATTAGGTTTCTTAAGATTCTGCAATTGGATAAACAAGTTTAGGCCATTGCATTACAAAAACCCTTTGCTTTTATGCTAACCCAACAAGAAACTTATGATGTTACCATTGGTATATAGGATCACCCAAATGAGAACCGATTCAGATCAAACTAATGCCATTTACCATGTAGAATAATGTATGAAGAAAATGCTAAAAGAGCTTATAAGATACTATTTCAATACCTTGGACAAAAATGGTTCAAGAAAAGTTACAACATTCACAAGTGAAGGATCCAACCCAATCTCTTCTTTGGCTTCTCTAGTAGCTGTATCACCATCATCTTTGTCTCCTTCCTCTGCTTTCCCACCTGGCAATGAAACTTCCCCTGCAACAACAACAAAGGTATCAAAAACACTAAAAACAATTAAAGTCCTCATTCGGTAGTCACATGAAGGAAAAATGAAAGAATCCCAAAAAAAAAAAAGAATCAAACTGACCGGAATGTGTAGACATTGTTAAAGACCTTTTGGTCAGTATGACACGCAAATCCCCAGCATCTCCTTCAAAGAGACATATCAAAACAGCAGCTCTTTTGGGTCTAAACTTTTCCGGGTTTTGGACAACTGGGGTAACAGATTCTTCGTCCAAGGAACAAGGTGGAGGCTTGTAATGACGCAGCTGCTGGGCTAAGGCCAAGAGTCTCTGAGATGGAAATGAAGGTGATGATCCACCATTTACAAAAGAAGCCGTTGATGAAGCCATGAGATTAATGATTGGTGCGGAGAATAAAGGTAGTCCTTTTAAAATTGAAAAGAAGATTATGTTTATTTGAAGATTGTGCAGAATATATAAATATAAAATTTTAATAATTTCTGTACTTTTTTTCCCTTTAGTAGCCTCCCATCTACTCCATTAGTCAAGCTAGAAATGGGGGGAAAGGGGGACATCAAGGAAGCTGGTTGTTGACTATATAATAAAGATTCAATTAATTAACCTGGTTCTAAAGCTGTCAATTACAGATAGTATAGAAAGAAAAAGGCTTAGCATGGCGAGTAAAAAAAGAAAAGGCTACAAAAATAGCTGAAAAAAATTCATGCATGTGGGAGACATGGAATTGCAGTTGTCTGCTTTGAATCTTTTTCTAAGTACTTTGTAATAAGAATCATAGAATGGAATTTAAATAAGAAAATTTACATTACCACGAAAATATTACCGTCTCTTTCCATCATGTATGAAACAGAAGTTAGAAGACAAGAAAACAAAAACAACAAAGGTAAAGAATCACCCCCATCATATACAAAAAGGCTTAGAAGCAAAAGCGTAGTATAATAATAAATACATGTATTTTTCAACAACTAAATAAAAGAAAATAAGATTTGATCACTTAAAACTATATATTTGGCTTGCTGCTAAGTTGATATCTCTTCTTTTTCGATGTTTATCTTATCAGCTTTAGTGTTTACTTGACGTGCAGCTGGTTTCTCAGCACCAGGATAAGACAACCTCCTAGGCTTCATCGTGCCCTTCATATTGGACAGTGGAGGTTTAACTGAAACTGATGCTTTTGGCTTCGGTGAATTCGAGTTTTTACCGCCCTTGCTTGTCTGTTTGTTCTGTGGTTCCTTAGGGATTGATTTAGGGGTAGTCGACGGAGTTGGGAGCCGTCTTTCCCATGGGCGAACAGCAATCCATCGTTCCACCCAACTCCAACCCCAATTAGCTTTAGCAAGTTTATAACTACCAAGGCCATTATTGATAGAGTTGGGAGCCTTCCACTGCAAATCATGCATATCCCATGCTGATTGCTTGTATAACTTTCACAAAAAAGTAAATAAAATGGATGGCAATATGGCATACCTGATGGGAAAAGGCATATGCCATGGTTCGCTCCCGCTTAACGGCAGCTGCTTCTTTCTGATGTATCTTTGTGAGAACTTCCTCCATTGTGCCGGGGCCTCCAGACCATTCCACCTGTCATCCATTTAAGATTAAGAAACAGAGAAAGAGAGCTAAATAGGCCAGCCTCATGCAGATTACCAGAAAGTGTCAAAAAGAAAAGATACATGAATGCTTTCAATAGACAGCAAGAGCACCTAAACCATGAAATGCTAATGACATTATAGACCAGTAGGACATAAAGATTGCTATTCTTAGACAATTCTAGAAGGATCTAGGGGTTTCTGGACTATAATGAGTCTTCAACCAATAATTCCACAAGCAGCTTGCACAAACAAAACATATAAGGATCCGAACATCACATCGTACTACGAACTTTTAATGACTACTTGTACCATAAATAACTTGGGAGTACCAATAGTTCGCAAATATACACAGATTGGAGTCTCTATATGATCTAAGTTTAAGGTAAAATAACAGATTATAACAAAAGATTCATTCTGAAAATGGACAGCAGACAAATAGTATTAACAATACACGATGTCAAGATCTTAGTCCATGCAAATTCTCATGAGCAAAGGGCTTTTGATCTAACCTCTAGCTCATGTAGTTTTGCCTCGAGCTTTAGCTGATTAGCTATTTTCTTCTGTCTAAGGCGGCCTTCCGTTACCATACATAGTCGACGAGCTCTTATCTGAGCCTGTATGTTGCTCCATGAATGAAGATAATTTAATGTTGTTGTAGCTTGCTTTTTGATTGAATAAGTTCGGGTTTTAGCCTGTAATCTTACTATACCTTTCAATAGACGTAATTTTTTTCTAGCCTGCATCATGAGAAAAGAATTATTAAACCATTCTACCAACTCTAAGGTGAAAATAGTCTTATATTTATAAGATATCTGCAAGTGGATTGAAAAACAAAAGAGGAGAATCGAAGGCACATGTCCATTATCAACATATAACAGGATTCAGAAACAGAGGAGATACTTGGGCACATTTTCATAACATCAATTAATTTTTAAGTACCATGTGCCTATATTGCAACTATGGTTTATCTTATGGACCTTGCAAATCAACGTACCCTATAGGCTCGGAATGCGGTTTGAATCCGAGTTGCTGCTAAATCCTCAATTGACATACCAAGGGCAGCGGAATCTCTAATAAATTTTGTTCTCATGGACGTCTTTCGCTGGAGTTTCTTCCATTTGAAGCCTTTGGATTTTGTAGAACCTGAAGATCTCTGTGCCAAAGAAATGAGACCAGTTACAACGACCATAATAAAGCCGTGTCATTCAGACCCTTTATTTTTCTTAAAATATCCATGTCCGACATAAGCATCCAAACACATATTCAGATGTTGGCATATGACAACCAAATTGAACAAATGGTGTCAGGGAAGGTATAGAAGTGACACTTATAGCCGAATATGAGCTCGGATTCGTTGAGAAAAAAGTAACTAAAAGCTTCAAAATTTGTCATTCCAATGGTACATAAGATTACACTTCCCAAAAGGGTTTGGAATTTGGATAACATTAGTCCAAAAGATTCAAATAGCAAATGAATTATTTCAGAACCAAACTCAGATTTCATTCATAACAAGATAACAGAAAGCTTGCAGAGCTTAGCTTATGATTGTTAAGGAAAATAATGATATATACCTTCACTTGCTTTGAGCTGTCATCCTTCACTATATTCACTAGTGTCTTCAACACATTTCCAGAACCCATTGCTGATAATAAGTCTCTCTATCCAACTTAAAAATCAACCTAACAGTATTGTCCAAGGCAAATAAAATCAGAAACAACAGCAGGAACACAGATAATCCAGTTTCTTAAGCTATGGACATGGTTTAATTTAAAAGCTAGCTGTTCTAAACTCAAACCAGCAAGCTTTTCACAAGTCAACTATCAAAGTCAACCCACCTAAAAGAAGCTGAAAAATGGAGCAGAACAAAAACCCCATAACATCATAAAACAAATAATTGATATTTTTGAGGAAAAATTGTTCCTTTCTTTGACACCATTAAAATTTCACTTACTAGTGCTAATAACATCCAGAACCCAGATCCCAGGTATCCCAAAATAACAAATTTTTCCCTCTTACGAAAGCGAACAAAACCAAACCAAAAACATGGGTTACAAATGACATACCAAACAAAGCTGTCAAACAAATAAAAGGAGGTACTGTTGGGAAGAAAGCAGGCACTGAAAGCAAAGAGTTTTTTGAGAGAGGAAAAAAAGGGGGAAAAGGTGGTGACAACAACAGTAGCTGTTGTAGTAAAGAAGAAGGAAAGCCAGAAATCAAAAGAAAAGAAAATAATAGAAGGGTTGGTGTGGAATATGGATTGCCATGGCCCATAACCAGCTTTTTATCTCTCTAGTTGTTTTTATATTTCTTCTGTTTTCTTACTTTTCGGCCCCGATGGAAAAGAAAAGAATAAAAATTTGACCTAATAGGAATAAATAAGAGAAATAAAATTAAGACCATATATTTCTGAAATGTCTCTTACAAATCAATTTAACAGGTTCAACAACTGATATGAAGCGCTGGTAGAGGTTGTCTTAGTGGTTGAGTGTTGGTTGGGTTTTTTTATTTCTATTTCTATTTTTTTGACCTTTTTCCTTTATCCTTTTTGAGAAGATTCAACACAAGGGAGATGATAGGGCTAGCAACAAAGACTGGACAACAAACAATTGACGAGTTCATTTTGATGGAGATAGGTTGCTTATCTATATAACTCTCTGGTACCTCCCGTCTTTTATTAAATTAAATTTTTATTTATTTTTCCCGTTAAAATTTAATCTTTGCATGTTAATATTATATGTACGTGATACATCATATATAATTATCTGATTATTATGTTAGTTATATAATTTACTCTTTAATTTGAGGTAAAATAAGTAATTTATCTAATTTTTTAATAAAAATAATTAATACAATAGATATTTTTACCCAAAATTTATTTATTACATGATTTAATGATTTCGGGGGTTCAGTTTTAGCGTCATCTGATGAAATCAAGTGGTCATTACTCTTTATTCAACAGTGTTGGATTAGGGAAAGGAAGGAAGCAAAATGGACTTTTTTTTCATATAAGGTTTAATTATGGTCCGATCCCTATAATTTTTGTATGTTTAAAATTCAATTCCTTTGCTTTTAGTTTTAGAAATTTAATCCTTCTATTTTTTATTTAATAATTGGAATCTAATTTATAACACAATTAAAGAAATTCCATTAAATTAGATTATATGAATTTTTTAAATAAATTATTGTTACATAATTAATATTAGTCATGTGGAAGGTCAAATAAATAAAATAAAATATTGAATATATGATTGTATGGGGTTTGATTTTGAATTGAGGGTGGTAAAGTTATTCAATACTATTTCATATAGCCATTTACAGAAAAGCATGAAGCTATTAAAAATGAGAAAAAAAAATCAATGTATTAGTAAGGATAAATTCAATGTAAAAGAAAAAAAAAAGCCAGAACAAAATAAATAATGATAAAATGACATTATAAAATATGCAATGTTCTTATATTCACAGAAGGGAGGGAAATAGAAATTGTTTTTCCTTCGGATTAATATTTGGTATACAAACAGTATATTCTTTCATCTCACAAATAATTTTAAAATTATTATGTGTTTTTTTAATATTTTATCATACAAGTTAATTAATAATACTACGAGTGGAGTTTTTAGACTTTACTAATAAAATTAGGGATTAATGTCTTATAAAAAATAGTAAATTATTAAAAAAAAAGACACGTGGTAAATTCTTAACGTTGTTTGTGGAATAAAATATATATATTGTCGATGCACTAAATATTAACCCTATTTTATTATATCCTTACAGAACATTTGTTAAGTACACTAACCATATTTTATTATACCCTTATAAGACACTCGTCAACCATTGACTCTACTTGTGGAGTCTAAAAAATTCACTTTTAGTGTACACAATATTTTCTCTTTTTGAAAAATAGAAAACATTGAAGAAAAAGTGTTTAATTGGAAATTTTAAAAATATTTTTTTAAAATAAAGAATGAAAAATATTCTATTTTTCCTATAATAATTTTTCACATATTAAATATGATACTTCGGTTTAAATCCATATAAATGTAATTTTGTTTTCTTTTATTTATGTTATAGAAAAAATAGTTACAATATATGTGTCCATGTTTTATTATTGAAAACAATTTTTTAATTTTTATTTATCAAAAATATTTTTGAATAGAAATCAAATGGCCCTAAATTTCTTAAATTAAAATTAAAGGGATTAATTTTTAAATATAATTTTTTTTTATAAAAACATATTAATATAAATATTTTATATTTTTTACAAATTTTGAATGGTAAATAGGTCAGTTACCTGGCTAATTAACACCTCTAATCAGTCCAGGGACGAGAGCACAATTAAACCTCTACATAATTACTATATTGTACGTTTATGTAAGTTACCTAGGGTCCGGATAAGGGCCTACAGGTGGGTCATTGTGCAATCTTGATCACTTGTTTATGGGATAATAAAGGATCAGGTCAGACTTTTGAAACGGGTAAAACGAGGTACCGGTGACTACTTGACCGTGATGATGATGGGGTTGATTAGCGTAACTTATAAACCGTTGACTGAGAAAAAAAATCAGACAATGGTCCCGGCGGGGCTCGAACCCGCGACCTTCGGCTCATAAGACCAACGCTCTAACCAACTGAGCTACGGGACCTTGTTGATACAATGTTAAACTAAATTTTTTAAACATATACTGTTTAAGCAAACATAAACCTCTTTCCCAAGAAAATTTCCCTTGTTTTCTTTCCTTTTGCTTTAACATTAATGGATAATATAAGATTTGAAAGGTTTATCAAATTAATTAGCCTTAACCTATATCTATCAAATTCGAGGGTAGCAATACAACAGCTCTGATGATTATAAAAAAATTGATCTTCAAATATCACAAGAGCCACTAGCATTTTCTATCTTTTTTTTCCCTTTTAATAATTCATGTTCATATGCTTTGCTTTCATGATTGTTTTCCAACTTTGTATCCAATCAATATCTCCTCTTACCTTCCAAAAAAAAAAAAAATAATTATCACAAAGTAAAATATCTAACAGTATGTGAAGCATAGAAAAAATAGTTTATATATATATAAATGTGTAGAAGAAAGTTGCTAAAATAAAACAAAGAGAGAATCGCCATTGTGGAAAAAAAAAAGGGAAATTTATGGATCAGAATAGGACTTCATCATGGAAAATGAGGCAGTGGGGAAGGTAGGAGGGTTCCACAACTAAAATGAAAAATTTTTCATTTAAGTTATTTTATAATTTATAAAATTTAAAATTAATAATAATAAAATTATACTTTATTTCCTAAAAAATAATAAATTTTAATTTAATCATTTAAAAAGTATAAAGATATAAACTATTAAAATAATAAAATTTTATTTTTACTATCATAAAAATATATAATTTAATTACATCTTTCAAAAAAAAATTCTAAGTTCGCAGATCAACTTTTTGAGTCATTGCCCACTAGTCTTCAGTCTTAGTCCTGGTGTGGGAAAGAAATACATATATGTCAACATGTAAAACGCTAAATGAGGTAACGTAAAACAGTGGGCATTTGAAAAATTTGCACCAAATCGTTGAAAATAATTTATCTAGGCCATATGCTTTTATTCATTTTATTCATTTTTTCTTAGTTTATCGGCTAACACACTATTAAGAGCCTTAAGGGTTAAATATAACCTTAGTCCATGTATTCTTTGAACTTTCTAAATTTAGTTTCTCTGTTTTTGTTTTGAGGAATTTAACCCCTTATTCAAATTTAAAAAAATTCAGTTAATGATGTTATTAATTGGACTTTAGTTTTTAAATTAGATAACCAAAGGAGTTAAAATTTCTAGAAATTAGAAATAAATGGACTAAATTTCAAAAGTTTAAAGAGCAAAGGGGCTGGGGGCATAATTAGACCAGAGCCTTTATCACATTTTTATAGCATTCGTAGACAAATGTCAGTGAGTTGCCAAGTCAAACTCATTATATGAATGAAATAGCGTAGGTCTGTACCTAGCTTTAAATTTTTAATCTTCTTAAATTTAATGCCCCACGAGGAAACATTTCTTACAATTCACACCAGCAAAGTTGAAAACAAAGACAGTTCCTCTCTCTTAAATATATATATATATATATATAAAACAATTCACCTTCATCACCAGCGGCTTCCATTGATGAGAAACTAATTAAGCCACAAAACTATGGGTTCAGAAGATGATGATCATAACACAACATTTGGTGTCAGCCGCAAGATCATGCTGTCGGCAATCGGCTCTTTACTCGGCGTTGTGATGCTCATTATCATGCTCCATCTCTATGCGAGGTATCTTCTTAGACGCCAAGAAAGAAGACGCCGAGCTGCCCTTTTCTCCCCTAGAACCGATCAAATCACACCGGTTGATATAAGTTCCATCATCGAACTGCCCAAGTCGGGACTCGACCCTTTAGTCATAGCTTCATTGCCGATGTTCACATACAAGGTAACCACCGGTCAGGTCAGTCATGATGATGAGGAGCCAGAATGCTCTGTTTGTTTAGGAACCATCACGGAGGTGTCCATGGTTAGGCTTTTACCCAATTGTAAACACATATTTCATGTGCAATGCATAGATACATGGCTTGGGTCACACACAACATGTCCCATATGTCGCACTGTGGTTGAACCGATGGTCCAATCGGAAAACTTAGAGTTAGACAATAAGGTTCAACCCACAGCTCCTCCTTTAGAACAAAAAGATGGTGAACCATCGGGATCAGGGTCAAGATTTGATTCTTTTAAAAGGATGCTTGGTAGAGAAAGATCATCAAATAGAATTCAAAGTTGCGAAGATAATGAAATATTTGATAGTGTGCAAGATTTAGAGAGACAATAAATCATAAAATTTTTCACCTACTATTAATGTTCCTTTAGGGGTACTATTTAATTATTAATTTAATTTAATTAGTTTTTATATATATGGTTTGCATATTCATTAATTAATATTATGGATAATTAATTTTTTATTTAGTACCCTTTTTTGTAATTTATTAGTGATTATGCTCCAATAAGATATGTGAAAAATACAGGCATTAGTTTATTACTTTAATTAGGTATTTACCTTTTTTATGTTATGATTTTTTTTTTTGCTCACATTACACGTTTGATGCATGTGGTTCGTCCTTTTATGGTGCAACAAAGTCAATAATTCAGCAACCCATCTTTAATATAATAATATATATTTTATATATTTTTAATAATCTTAATGATTTTTAATTTTTAAAAATAGTTTTTATAATATTTTTTAATTTTTTAAATTTAAAAAAATTAATTAAATACTAACATGTCATTCACGTGAATGTCACATCAGTAGAGTTAGTAAATATTTACTTTTTCTTTTAATTTAAAGTAATTTGACAAAAAATATAAATTTAAGAACCGAAAGAGATGAAAAATTAAAATAATTTTTTTTATAAATTAAAAGGGGAAAAATGATTACTTTTCTTTTCGAGAAAATAAATTTCATTATGTTGAGATCAAAGTACCAGATTAAATTTGATGAATAATAATATTCAACTAGCTATTTTCGAATTTGTCAATTTATTTTTTAAAATTTATTGAGGATATGATAAGTAAAAAGGGAAAAAAAAAACACGTAAAATTCAGAATTATTACTTATTACTGTTGTTAATTAATTTCTTTTATTCTGGTTTCATTTGAAATTTCACTGAACTCATGGTAAGATAAAAATATGAAAAATATCCCTTTTAACTATCCATTTTCCTTTGAATTTGGGTGCCGTAGATTCTATGGCACCTCCAAAATTTCACTTTGATCCTATAATTTTAGTAATATTTAATATTTTTATTTACATTAATTAAATATATATAGATATTATTAATCAAATAAATTTAATTTAAATAATTAATTATATATAGAAAAATCATATTTTACATTAATTTATATTTAATGTTTTGGCATAATTTCTAAAATACCCTCAACGTTTATGAAATTTTGGGTTTGAGCCTTTAAGCCTTTTCTTTTTAAATTGACATCCTCAACATTACGATTTTTTCACAAATCATCCTAATTTTAACGGAAAACGTAAGTTGACCGTCAGTCAAAAGGTAGATCAACGAAGTAACCTATGTGAATACTATATAAGCACGATGTCATAGATAACATCATTTATAAAAAATAGTTTAACAAAAGAATTTCTTTTAAAGAAATGAATGAACTTCATTAAAAAAAAAAGTATGGAGAGAAAACTTCGATTTAAACAACCATTTATGTTCTTTCTCTTCCTTTTCAAAAAAGGAATATAAACAAAATGCTTTGATTTTCCCACTTTTTTTTCTTAAAATTCCCACCTAATAGGCGGTTTGGAAATGGGTTTGCTTTGATTTTTACTGTAACTGAGAGAGTGAAATTGCAGGTATGGGCTGATGGTGGGTGTTTTTGTACTGTAACGGCAGTTAGAGGGAAAGAGAGAAAGGGAAAAGAAGAAAGAAGATGGAAATAAAAATGAAAAAAAATATTTGTTAAATAATTTTGTTTTATAGATGATGTCATCTATGACATTGTGCTTATGTGACATGTCATATAGTCTACTTCGTTAACATGTTATTTTACTAACGATCAACTCACGTTTCCAATTAAAAATAAAATGATTTTTGAAAAAATTGTAACGTTGAATGTGTCAATAAAACAAAAAACAAAAAAAACTTAAGACTCAAACCCAAAATCCCATAAACGTTGAGAGTATTTTTGAGAATTATGCCTAATATCTTTAATAATCATTTTTCTTTCACATTATATTTTTCATTGGGTCACCGCTAATTTTAATTTCTTCACTATATTATTTAATTTCAACGCAACAATTATTTTAAATCTTTTCGCTCATCCAAATTGGTTCGACATGTCCATAGGCCTGGTGACCCACTTGACCTGATCGGCTTGACCTAAGTTTGGACAAAACAAAGTTATCTTCGTGTTATCTCGGCCTAAATTTAAATTTTATAATTTTAAAAAATATTTTTATTTAATTTTAATTATAAAATATATAAATATCAATATAAAATGATATGTTTTTAATAATTTATTATTTTTAAACGGTGAAACAAATTTTTTTAATTGAACTCAAAAATTGAACTTAATTTTTTTTAAAAAAAATTGAACCATAATTTAACTTATGAACATTTCTAAAAATAAATCCGTCTCATTTTATTATAATTTAGAGAGAGAAAAAATTACTTAAGAAAGTTAAATAAACACTTAATTATTATTTACTTTCCTCAATTAAAAAGCAAAACCTTTGTATAAATCATCAATTAATACAAGATCTAGTTTCTATAACAAAAAAGAAGAAGAAGAAAGATCTAGTTTGATTTATATTAGAAATAAAATAAAATCTAACAAAAAAGCTTAAATTTGAATAACTTTAAGTTTATATTACTAACTAAGGATTAATTAAGCTAAATAAACAGGGGCTAAGGGCAGACAATAAATTGAAGATTAAATTTGGACTGAATTGGAACTCAAAAATTTCCAACTAACTATAAGTAGTTTTCATACACTCATATTATAGTATTTAAAAATTGACCCACTTTTAGCATCAAACTAAAACAAATATATGCAAAGAATCCTAATGGAGGCATCACTGCTGCCTTTTCACACTCAATCAACATTCCAAATTAAAATAAGAACACTCATAAATAGAACTAATTATATATTTAGTTAATATCAAAACCTTATACTGTGCCTATGTTGGCACCAAAAAGACTTCATGATGGTATGAAGATCCTATTCATAATGGCATAAGATAATGTTCTCTCCTAACCCATGTGACCAACTATTTTTAATTTAATTGTAATTGCCAAAATTTTCAATCAGCCTTAAATTTACTTTCTATAAGTTTATTTTTTTTTAAGTTATAAAGTAATTTTTTATTTTGTCTTTTTTTTTATGTGTAAATATTGAGGGTTAATTTCTTAATTATATAAAAGTTGAAAAAAATTACTGACTTAACGGTTGAGTGACCAAAAAAGACAAATATGAAAATTTGAGTGGCCATTTCATAATTGAATGATAACAAAATCAAAGATAACCTACGATAGAGATCCTCCAAATATGAAAAGTTACAAAATGATCACTTAATTATTCAAATTTGTCTTTTTTGTCACTAAACTAACTAATATAAAAATAGAAACACCCAAAAATTCATGATAATTAGGTGACCAAAAAAAACAAAATTAAATAGTCGAGTGATCATTTTGTAACTTTTCATATTTAAGTGATAAAAAAATCATAATTAAATGACTAGTAAAATAATTTATCTAAAAATCACTAATTGAGTGGTTAACTGATTATACATACTAAATTTATTACATTAATTGAATCCCAAACTAAGCTTTGGCTTTAGCTCACTTTATTTGGGTTAATACTTAATTTTGATACTAAATATATGCTTTTTCATTAAGTGTGCCAGCCTGGTATTTCCTTTTTTCTCTTCTTTCATTTATTACCACATTTTTACTAGTGTCTTTTCCATGCCATTTCCAGTAAAGCTTTCCTTAATTTTGTTAAATCTGAATTATTTTAAACAAAAGCTCTTTAAACTATATTTAATTCTCAAATACTAAAGCAGGATGTGAAAATTTGAATATAGATAAGTAAAGTAAATATATTACGAGTATTAAATAAGTGCTTTAAATTCCTGTTTTATGTCAATTTATACAATGGATTTGCTGATGGATGAATCATACGGTTTTCCATTTTTTTTAAGAAGTAAATTAAATATAATCATAAAAATATATATTTGAAAAATCACGAGAATTAATTAAGATGGTAAGAATCATAGTCTTTTTTACCTTAACTAATAGTAGGTATGAAGCATCTATCCCCTTAATGGACTTACAGAATACGGAGAATTAATCATTAGACTTACTCTAATAGATACTTTAAATATATATAATTATAATAGAAAATATGAAAAAACTTATACATAATTTACATATTTAAATTTAAAATTTAATTATTTTTAAAAGAAAGTTTAAAAACATTAATCATTCAATGCTAAAATGCAATAATGTTTTTTTTATATTTATTTTATGATTTATATTCGAGATTTATAATTAATTTTTTTAATAATATTGTCTTTAAAATTCGAACATATATTATTATTTTAAAAGTATAATTTTTTATTATATTTAATATTTGTTGGTAAAATTTAAAATAAATTTAAATAGACAATAAGATGTATTTTATTTTAGATTATGATATCTAATCTCACGGTGTTTTTATACTAATGCAGTTAAACTACCGGGTAGAGGTAAATAGTTCCAAAAGTAGGGTCCAATATGAAGCAGCCAATGCCTTAATGTTATAGAGTGGGGCCCATAACAAACTCCTTAAATTCCATGCAAATAGTTACTCTAAATGGACAGTGGCATTTAAAAACTCCCCAACAACTGCACATAAAAATGGTAAAGATTTTCAGAGATTTTGAGACACATAAGGCATGGACATTCATCAACAACAAGGACAGTTTCATGTTCATATTATATATTGACAAGTGACAAAGAAGAAACCAAATTATTAAATTCAGGAACAAAACCCCAAACCCCCCCCCCAGAAATTTTTTTTTTTCGATGATTGCTAGGTTTCTAAACTTTTTCTTACAAACAAAACATTTTTTTTTCTCATAAAATCTCGGAAAATCGAACTAAGTTTCTCCTGTTTGCCTGTCTTTTATAACATAGTATTGTTTTTTTGGTTTTTCTCTTTCTAAGATCTATTATCTGCTTAAAACATGGGCGGACTTTCCTTAATGCCACTTCTTCATTACGCATAGGTAGGCTGTTTCAACTCCACCTTTTGAGATTTCATTTCCTTACATCCCGTTTTATTTGAATGATTTTGTTTTTCTCCTTTTTAGATTTCTGATCTTGAAAGAAAAAATCAATTTTGGTTGTTTGATTAAAAAAAAAAAAAAACGAGAGGTAGATGAGCAGCAACAACACAAGCAACATCGTTGGTGTTCGAGACATGGCTAATGGCAGTGGTGGTGGTGACTATGAAAGCTCCAGTTTAAGGAAGGCAAAGAAACAAAGGATCCCTAAAAGAGGACCTGGAGTTGCTGAACTTGAGAAGATATTGCGTGAACAAGAGCAAAAGGATGGTCATACATCATCATCTTTAGTTCCTTCACTTCCCAATTTTTACCCTTCTTTGCCAAGAAGTGCTTCTTTTCTCGCTGATAATCATCACCATCATCATCATCCAAGTTCACCACCACCTTCAATGGCTGCCCTTCATGGTAATTGCAATGGTAGTTCACAGTTAAGATCATTTGGAAATGTGGGTGGTAATAATGGTCCTAGTAAAGGAGTCTATATTAACGGATCAGGCGTGTATTTGCCTGAACAAACCTTGTTGCCGATTTCTTGGGGCTCATCTGAGGAACCAGCTCCTAAAATGGCTGCTGATTTTTCATTCCCTATGCCTCTTTCAAACGGATCCGGTCATACCATGTTGCAAAGGAACCATCTTTCAATGGTATGTTCTTATTAAATTCGTGATTATATATTTATATTTGTAGTCTTTTTTGAACCATTGACATGCATGAATTCAAACACAGATGGATCTTTTCCCGTTATCAACATTATCGTCTTCATCAACAACCCCATCATCATCTACAGGGGTATATCATCATGTAGAGCCCCCTTCAAACCAAAAACCTTGTTACATATCAACACTTTTGCCTGAGGAAGACAAGGTAAGTGTAAACTTGTCTTAATTATACATATAATTAGTTCTCCATTATTTAATAAACCATAAATCTACTATATGGATTTCTTTCCTTTTTTTAATTCTTGTTAAATATCTACTTATATAAATATATATATATATATATATATATATCTTTCTTTTGCATGCTCACGTAGTTTTTGCTGTGGATTTCGTCTTTAATGTTTGCTTCAAAAAATGTAAGTAAAGATGATACAATTAAAACCAATATTTAACCATATTCTAAATATATATATTTGACTCAGGTGATGAAACAATAGAATTTATAGTCTAGTGCAGTGTAACAATGTCTAGTTTTTCTTATTTTGAATCAGATGATGAGTACCAAGCGGTCAAGGCCTAATGTCCCGGTCGAGAACTGGCCGGCGGCAGCTCCGTCTCGCATGTCCTGTCAACAACCTATCCGCCCTCAAGTCTCCAGGTTTGATCCTTCATCTTCGTCTACCAACAATGGTGTCTTTAGCCTTGGAATATCCGGGTAATTAATTAGCCTAATAAATACATGGTTAGCCTCGTGATTTTAAGAAAATATTGGCTTATATTTTATTTTTCTGGACTTTTTGCCATTATCAGAGACCCAATGCCGACAAACCCTTTGGAGCTGAAACTGAAAACATGTGTTAATGATAACCCTAGTGGCAATGGAAATGGCAATGGTAATGGAAGTCGTCCCTTCATCACATTATTAAGCTCTCCAACAACTCAAAATTGCCAACCAGACTTACCTAAATTCATCAAACAATTCCCTTTCCAAGTAATTTTGTCTTGTCCCTGGTTTGAAAACTGTGTGTTTTTCTTGCATGAATTCCATCGTGGTTTACTTTTGTTTTTCTAATGAAGGAAAACAATGAAGGGTGTTTACTGCAAAAATCGTCATCAGAATCTGAGGTATTACCAGTGCATAACAAGAGTTTCTTTAGCTTCTTATTACAACCAGCTGAAGAGGTGCAAAGGGGTAGTACTTCAGCTGAAGCCACACTTTGTCTGAAAACTGGAAATTGTTGTACTGAAAAAACAGGAGATTTTATTGATCTTAACTTAAAGCTTTAAAGTGGTGTCTCTTTCATTAGGGAAATGTAGTCCCCAAAGAATTTAGATATATAGATATAGATACAGATATCTCATGTACTAGACTTTTTTTTTTTTTTTTTTTTAATTTTCTCAGCAGCTAGACTGGTTATGTTTTTTGGATAATAGATATAGATGTTGGCTTTTAACGTGTTTATTTCTATTTCTACTTTATGTGTTCGTTTTTTATACATTGGTGATAAAATATTTCAATTTTAAAAAAGTGACGTTAAAAGAATTAATTTTTATTTTTTAAAAATATATAACTCGGTTGTCGATTTTAACCCGATTGACATAAGCATCGTTGTCTATACAAGAGGACGTGGATTACTGAAACCTATTATCCTCTTATTTATAAGTTAGAAGCGTATGAATAGTTCTAAACATTATATTAAAAAGAGTAAATATGATTAGAACCTACAATGAAATTATTTAAAAAATATATAACTCAATTAATTTCTTAATTAATGTTTAAAAGCTATACCTTTTTTATTTTATTTATACATTTAAGTCACGAGTTGGTATTATAATTTAGCCAAACATCAATTTGGTTAAAATATTATTATAATACTTTTCTATATAAAAAATAAGTTATATTATTACGGAAGTTTTTATATTTTTTATATAAATAAAAAAACAACTTTAATCATAGTGACATAATTAATTTTAAATATTTAATTGTACTCTTTCA
Source organism: Gossypium longicalyx (assembly GCA_025698465.1). Lineage (NCBI taxonomy): Eukaryota > Viridiplantae > Streptophyta > Magnoliopsida > Malvales > Malvaceae > Gossypium > Gossypium longicalyx. The sequence continues at coordinate 92,596,715 of CM047004.1, forward strand.
ATCAAAGATTCATTTGATTTTTATATAAAAATTTAATAATTATATTTATTAATATTTTTTTCATAATTTTTTAATTTTGATATTATTTTTAATAATTTTATACCAAAAAAATTAACATATAGATTTACCAATTTTTTAAATAATTTTTTAAAAAGCTTGTGAAATATATGTATTAAAATAAATTATTAGAGTAAATAATTTTGATTACAATATTGATTTTTGAACGCAAACAATAAAAAAAAAAAAATAGTTATGCTCCCAATTCTTACATTCTTCGGATTTTTAAATTTAATTCTCTAAAAAGTTTAATTTTTTTTTTCTATTTGTTTGATTTAAAGATTAAAATTTTTATTCAAATGTTTGATTTAAAGTTTTTTCTACAATTTCATTAGGGAAACAAGTGTAGCTAACAAGTTCTTTTCTACATATTTACGTATCAAATATTCAAGTCTCATGTTCTATATCCATGGCTCAAATACCTGCACACCATCAGTTTAATCATTTTGGAAGTTCGGATATGGTATTGCACATTATATATAAATCTTATGTACCTTATATAAGTGCAGTAACTTATTAGCAAAGCAAGCGCGGTGATAAGAGAAACTGGGACAATTACTCGTGTTCTAGTGGCTGAACTTAGAATCTTTGCAAGCTGAAGAATCAGAAATGGAACCATGGAGAAGAGCATGATTGATGCACTGTACTTGGTTTCGATATCAGTTTTCACACTGTAGCCTGCTGAGATATGAAAAATAACCTATAAACCACCAAAAGGAATAGCTGCCCCCATAGTTTTGTTGTGCAAGGTAAGAACAGTAGGCTCACAGGTCACCATCATCATTGGAAGATGAAGTCCGAAAAGAGGAGAGTTTGGTGTTCGATCCATGCCATCTGAGACAAGACCGGATTTCTCTTTAATTGAACGACTGCTTCCATCACCGATGATTAAGAACAGTAAAAGAATGGCTACTGTGAACTGTAATTTTGTCATGAAGAATCCCTGTTGCTGGAGAAATACAAACGAGCTTTTCTCCTCTGGTTCTTGAAAACCAGGTCGAATGAAAGCAAATGCTTCTTGAAAATCGAGTCAATTTAAGGCCGTAGAGGCCCAGATTCAAAGCACACAGGCACCTTCTTGTTTACGAACCATTGATAAATATACAAACTGTACCGTGTATTATAGAACAGGATTGATTTCATCCAGTGAAAAACTAGTGTGAAACATTTTTAACAGCAACTTGACTGAGTTATTTAGGTTAGGATTTAAAAATACTCTGTTAAATTTAGATTAGCATGCTACGCTGAATGAAGAAGGTGTCTTTATTTAGCGGATGGAGGCATTGACACCTGAAACTCTCCTCAAGAACAAGGCATTCAGAAAACTAAACTTCATTAAGATAATTTATCCATCCAATAAGAGGATTGAAAGAACTAAATGAACATAACACATACATATAACCACATAGTAGGAGATGTGAAGTCAATGATCAAAATGTATACAAAGTATTCTCGTTTTCTTTCTTTGTCTACAACCATAATACTTTTTCCCACTCAAGACGGATTTCTGAGTCTTCTACGGGAAAAAAGGGTTCCTATTATATTGACTCCCTACCTTCATTGAGCAACTTGTCCTGGCAGTCAGTGGATAGTAGGATTGTGCCGTTGCTGCTGATAAAAATGCGGTGCAACCTCAGTTAACCAAGAAGGATCTATGGAGATAACGTTGCGCATGTATTGCCGGTCGGTGGAGACAAGAGAATGGTATATAACACACTTTGGATTTACTCTGCAGGTTAATAGAATACAAAACAAAGAAGTTTATTGTAACATAAATATTTGCAGCAAAAACAATTCAATCCTTGAAACAAACTAAAAGGCCTTTAGAGAAGCTCACAACCTAGCTAGCTTGACTAACAAATATAGTGCAGTAAAAAATTGCACATTTTGTTAGTCTAAATGACCCAAAAGTTTCTAGCCAAATACAACATCAAAGAGCTTCTAGCATAATCAAATATTAAAATACAAGCATTGATATATACTAAATCCAGTCTCGGTACCAACCTGAATAACACAGATGATGGATGAATATAAACTTCTTGGGAACCTCTAATAGTCTTGTACATCCCACCATGACTGTAGGCCTTTGACAAGATAGGCAACAAAACTTGATTAAAATAATAGTTTAAGTTGTAGGATACAACAATTCAGATTACACTAGTTTCTACAAGAAATAATATCCCAAGTTTCGTCTCTAAATGCTAATAGGTAATAAAGATATTTAACAAAAGTAACCATTCATCTAAAGATAAAAGTTACCTCTAAACGGCATGCATTAGCAAAAAAACCAGCAGTGACTGCCTTTCTCACCAACTGCAACAAGTACATTGCAGAGCATCACTTTTCTTGTTCAAAAACATATGATAAAAGATTATTTGAGCCATTGTATTTTTTATTTAAAGACTGGATAGTGCTCATAGAAATAACAAGTTCTTTATATCAAGCACATGGCGATCCAAAGTTTTTTTTTTCCCAATGTTATCAGTGGAAGCAAATAACAATACCTCTCTTTTCCTTATTTCTTTGTAAGATTAAATCAAAGTGTGAATTTACCTGCATATCTGTTTCACAAGATTTCAAGACTATGCCCAACCTCAGCGCTATTCTTTTGAGTTGTTCCCGAATTTCCATTACCTTTTTCTGTAAAATAATTAAAATATATTAACATAGATAAAAAAAACATTTAAGAAATGCCGAAAAAAATATCTTAAAGAAGTAAAGCCTTTACATACAATATTCTTGTACTTGAAGACAGGTAATAGAGTGAAACTGGACAGTATCATAAATTCTCAAAAATGCCCAAATAAAAATACACACCATGGCATGGTAGTTTATGAAGTTCTTGTGACACCACTTTGAAGATTTGCCAGACTGGAGAAACCCTTTGTAAATATTCAGGAAAGTAACATGGTCACCCTGCAAAAAAAAAAAGAAAAGATATAAGACAGGTGCAGGTAGCTAATTACGTTGTTATTACAATAATACAAATCGGGAAAGTGATCAAGAAAGAAATCCAGCAAAGCTAGTTATAATACCTCAGCAGCAGCAAATCTCAATTTGGCTTCATCCAGTTCCTTTTGTGCTCCCCGAGCAGAAAACCAGATAGACTGCAAAGCAGAAGGGAAAAGAATGAATTGGTCTGTACAACAGAGGGAACTGCACAAAAAAAAAAAAAACATTTGAATAGTATAACAGACAGAAAAGGGCAAGCAGTAGCTTACCTGGATAGAGAGAACAGCAGCAATAGTTATGATTTCATCAGAACACCCAAGCTCATTTGAAGATAAAATCATTTTTGCGATCATTGGTTCCTGCAAAACATATAATAGTGAAGAATACACCTAAGAAATATAACAGACAAAAGGAAAACAGAAACAGACATCAAAAGTAATATTGATTAAGAGAATCAAGAGGCAAAGTCTTTTTTTTTCCTTTTTTTCTTTTTGTAGATTGCGTATCTCTCCTTGCAGTAAAAGTGTGGAAGACATTATGGAAATAAAACATCAAAAAAGAATGAACAAAAGTCTTAGGTGAAACAGTATAAGTTTATTTACCAGTGGAATTTCTGCAACTTGAAAACCAACTGGTGAAGTAAGTTTGGCATCATCATCAAGGACTCCAAGTGAATAAAGTACTTCAAGTGCTCGGATCATTGATTCAGGAGATGGAGATGCCGGCCAGTCAAAGCCCAGAATGTTATCAATGCCTAATGCTTTTAACTGCAACATCAGAATACAGAGATTAGCACCTAAAACACTATAGTATATCTCATTATATACCATAAAAAATTAAACCCAAGTCAGTTTTCCACATAAGACATGGACCAAAATTAAAGTTTACATATGCACTTTAGCACCATATACAGGGAAAGTTGGAGCCCAGCAGCTCACACCCTTAAGTTTGTCAAAATATGATATAGACCAGATGATACCCAGAGACTCAGCAACAAATCTAAATACCTGAATCACACAAGAAACAAGATTTGACCTTTGGATCTCAGGAATTCCTTGAACAGACATTTCATTGAGAAAATACTCTTCTGTATACAATCTGTTGGCAGCAATCAAAAGAATTTAGTCTTAGACAATAAGATTTAAACATTGGAAAGATTTTTTTTTTTTTTTTTAACTTCTTGAGATGATTAAACACCTGTAACACTTCCCAGGTCTAAGTCTACCAGCTCGACCGGCCCTTTGTCTAGCAGATGCCTTGGATATGGGTGCCACCACAAGATTTTCTATATCCGAGATCTGGAGAAATAAGAATAACATGATTAACAACTAAACCGGAATGTTGACAAGGTAATCCATTTAGAGATAGAAGGCTTCCACTAAAACCTCTAGAAAGAGGTTTAAAAATTAGTCACAAGAATAGAAAAGAACTAATAAACCTGGTGACTATTGTGATAAATTGAAAATTATACAAAATTAATAACATTTGCATGCTTCAATCCAAAATTAGGGAAAGATAAAAATTTAAAAATTTTCTCTTAGCATAAGAAGGGCAAAGGCTGTCCACCACAAAGGGATGAATTATCAGCTAATTTTCAAGTAAAAAAAAGCATAAAAGATATGTATTGATACGGATTCTTTGAAAATAATGCCAGGCAAGATGTGGCCATTACCAGATAAAGTTCACATGGAAAATCCTAAATATACACCTGCTTTACCATAATAAAGAATGTGGAAATGAAGATACCGGATTGTAGAATCGTTGTTTTGAGAAGCCACTATCAACAACATAGACAATACCCTGCACCAACCATGAGAACAAGTAGAAATGAATGCAACAGTTTCCTATAAACAAACTAAGTTTAACAAAATAGCTCTAGAATGCACATATCTCACCTCTAAAGTCAATGATGTCTCTGCTATATTTGTTGATATCACTACTTTTCTCTTGCCTTTAGGAGTCGGAGAAAATATCAAATCCTGCAAAGAAACAAAAAGAAGCGTGTAAAGCCAGAAAGGTAATAAATTAAATCCTGCAGAAGTCAACTGTATTACAAACAGAAAGCTACTTCTGACCTGTTCTGCACGTGTAAGTCCAGAGTATAAAGGCAAAATAATCAACCCTGAAAGGAAGATATAAGCATAATTATTCACCAAATCCAACAGAAAGTAGATTTTGTTGTCAGATAAAGAATCATACTTCCACATATTACACTCAAGGTTGGCACAGAGCAAACAAGCGGGCTCAATAGCAGGGTCTTTTTTATTATAGTTTGTCTGACCCATGTTGATAATAAAATGTAATTTAAACATGAAACACATATGTAAACAGAGTGACAATTAATAACAGGTCAAAATCCACAGTAGTGCAAAGTACCAAAATATACTTGTAATGGAATTCCCATAACAAGTGTACATCTAGACATACATATGCATGGACGAACATAAAATATTAGTAAAATCTAAGTATAGATGCATAACATCTAATGAATAGATTATTGCAAATTCTTTTTCATTGTATATAAGGTATAAACAAGGCCAAAGTATATGCCACAATATTAAACCTGAGGAATTTTTCCCATTGCTTCGAGCTTCTTCAGTAAGCAACTTAATAGCAGCATCAATATCATCTTGACCAGTAAGAAATACTAAAATATCACCTGGTGGTTCCTACTCAACAGATAAAATATGGTGACAAAATTAGTGGAATTTTATCCTTTCATCAAAAGAATCAAACAATACCTGTCCATGCTATGGTTAGGGAGAGAAAATCATAAGTCCAAGAAAGCCTTCACGCGAAGGATCACATAGTTATTGAAACATCAGTAATTATTAAATAATGAAGTTTGTTGGTTCTGTTTCCAGCTATTGCAGTTCATTGAAAGAGTTAAAAACTAGAAAATTAGATCTTTGAAAAATAGTTTCAGAAAAATGGCGCTTAAAAATTTTTAGAAAGTGAAAAATACTATTTATCATATGTAGAATTTTTTGGTTTGCAGCTATATACAATTATTAGCACCAATGAAAGGCCTCAAGAAACCATCCAGAGCTTAACATTTATAATGTCTCCATTTATAAAACTAAAATCTGAATTTATCACAATCTTCAAAATACCTTGTCATTAATCAATAGCACTGTTGAAACAGCAGCTTGAACATAGTCTCGTACAGGGTCTTCCACATAATGAATTTGCACATTAAACCCTCTACCCTGAAAATTGAGTGCAAAACAAGTCTTAATTTGTTAGTCCAAATTAAATGGAACATCAGTTAAAGTATAACTTCCATAAAAAAAAAACACACAAACAAGCATCTTCAAACCAAAAGTTCTTTTCATGCAAGAGATTGTAAAGGGGCATAGGAAATGATACTGCCAATGAAAATACCTCAACGGATAAGATAGCAGGCTCCAACCTAGGTCTAAGCTCCTCACCTTCCAATGCTTGGCGCCTTTTACTAGTTTACATTAAATGCAAGATGTTAGGGTCAAATCAGAAACTTGTGGGTTCTCAACAACTAACTAGAGTCCAAACTAACATTCAAATAAAAAAACAAATAAATGACCTTTATGTAGCTTGAAGAGTAGAAGCAATATTCTAAATCCTATACACTGAGAAGACACTTCACTAAAATGTGCAGAAAGAAACCTGGACAGGAAGAAATTAGACATTGATTTCGCTTCAATCGTAGCAGAAGATATAATCAGTCGCAGCTCCGGTCGACGTTTCTGGATCTGAAGTTTCAATGTGCAGAAAATATTTAAGAAAGTACAGGACCTATAAGGGAAAGGCAGAAAAGTTGCAATTTTCCTATTCTTTCCTACTGCCATCAACAGAGCAGTTACCGAGGATTAGAAGTATTACCTTTTTCAGAAGACCAAGTACGATGTCTGTTGAAATGGATCTTTCATGCGCCTCATCCACCATAATGACACTGCAAAAGTCATAAACTTTCACTCTTTTTTATCTTACTAACAAAAACAGAACATCATTCACCATGATGACCATCTCACGTTCACAAATTCAAAAGAGAACAAGTTTGTAGCAAAAAGGGTAAAAAGAAGAGCCATAATCATATAGCATAAATGGAGGAAGAAATCCATAAGATCCTTGCCACCTGCAGACTAACAAGCACACCTGAATATCAGCGAACTTGTAGTCTGACAATTTCAATCTGATTTTGCATGAACAACGATGAGATGCTCATGATATAATTTGCACAACAATGAAAACTAACCAATACGTGGCAAATCTCACAGAATAAGATCAAGCATAAGCAAAGTAATGAAACTAAAGAGAAGCACCATCTGCACTACATCAAATTGTCTCTAATCTTAATCATTACCTGTACTTAGTCAAAAGAGGATCATCCATCATTTCTCTAAGTAAGACTCCATCTGTGAGAAATTTGATCCTAGTAAGATCCTGCACTGTCAAAATGAAATAACCTTCAAAATCAAGGACATCAATTACATGCACAACAAACAGAAACATTCTGAAATTCCATCTTACTTTATGAGCTTTCAAGCAAGATAAAATTATAATCAATGCATTCAACATGCAACATTGACAAATTACCCTCTCAAAAGAACAAACAGCATTGAATAAGACAAGAACCGCAAGATCAAAGATTGATTAGATAACTCACTGGATTAGAGATATCTTCAAACCGGATTGTGTAACCAACTTCTTCTCCAAGTTTGACCCCCATCTCCTCAGCTACCCTTGAAGCAACTGCCTGTGCATCGGATTAAAATGGATATTATTGAGCAAAATCTAGGACATTTACATTCACGAAAGGCTTGAAAAGATGAAAATGCAGACATATAGGAGTTCAAAGGTACCTGCACAGCCAGTCGTCTTGGTTGCGTGCAAGCTATAACACGCCCACCATCAGCCCAACCAGCTTCTTTTAAAAACTGCAATTCAAGAATATTACAATCAAGATTCCCAGCAACAAAAGGTTCAGAATAAACTTCAAATTACAAAGAGGAAGACAAGTAAACAGTTAAAGATTTTACTTTAAAATAAAGAAAAAGGAGAGAAAACCTGTGGAATTTGAGTGGTTTTACCACTACCCGTTTCACCAACAACAATGGTAGTAGCGTGAGACTCCACTAAATAAAGAATAGCAGTTCTATACTTATAAACTGGAAGCCTCTGTCTTTGCTTCTCAATGCTCACATACCCATATCTGTAAAATAAGGAAAAACAAATCAGGAAGAGAAAAGACAAAAGAACAATCAAAGAACAAAAATTGAATAAAAAATAGTGAGAGAAAAAATACCCAGAAGAAGATGAAGAGTAAGAAGATGACAAGAAAATAACACCGCCATCCTCGTCCTCGAGGAGGCGGGGCTTCTCGGTTCCCGGTTTCCAGAACTGCGCCATAATTTTAAGCTCAGTTTTACTTTTCCCGATTCGAGGGAAATTGAATCAAAATTCAGTAATGTAACTAAACGGGCTTTTTATTTAGCTTTGTTCTCGCTTCGGTTTAGGGTTTCTAAGCCCAACAATCATTGGGCATTTGTTACAAATCTATGAAAAACAATTTAAATTTTTTTATAAATTTAGATAAATTCAAAAAATAAAAAGCCCGTTTGTTTGAGTTGATAAAATTATTTAACGTTCAATCTCGTGTTTACATTATTTAACAAATTCAGTAATGATTGGGTTATTCGATGAAAACAGTAATGTAAGCCCGTTTGTTTGAGTTGAATCAAAATTCAGTAATGTAACTAAACGTTAAATAATTTTATCAACGATCAAACTAAAATATATAAAAATTCAAAAAAATAATTAAAATATATAAATTTAATTATAAATTTAAAAGATGAGTATTTTCATCAATTTCTTTTGAAAACAAGTCACGTGGATTTGATGAAATCAATCATTAAAAAATTGTTAAATGTTTAAATTGGTTCAACCTTTTAAGAGTTGTTCATGTTAATAACTAAGCTTTTTAAAATATCATATAAGCGCCTTAACTTTTATAAAAGTGCTAAATAAAAGTTAAATCTTTTAAAATGGTCAAATAAAATCTTAACATTTTTGTAAGCGTTCAAATAAAGGCTTCTGAAATATCTATATTAAGTTTCAAATTATGTTATGATTGTTTTCTTTTCTTTTCAAGCAATAACTAATTTAGGTGTCATGTGTTTTATTCTAAACACGTCAATATTTACTTAATTTTTTCTACAAATTGAGTTGAAATGCATAAAAAAACTCTTATTTGAGTATTTCTGTAAAGGTTAGAATCTCATTAACCAATTTAAAAAGTTTAGCCTTTAAATGAGTAACCTTTAAGAAGGTTTGAGCTCTAATTGTTTAAAAAATAATTTTTCAATCATGTTCATGTTAAAAAGACAGCAAAACAAGTTTTTAGTGTCATTTTTTTTATTTTATAATGACAATAAATTTTGTGGCGTGAGAAAATATTGCTAAAGAAACATGATTTTTCGTAGTGCATCTCATAAAAATGCCACTAAAAAATATGATTTTTAGCATCGCTTCTACTAAAACTGCCGTTAAAAAATAGGATCTTTAGCATCGCATTTCCTAAAAACGCCAGCATAACCCAAAGTTTAGAAGAAAAGAGAAAATAAATTACAACAGATCTAGACATTAAAGAAAAACACAAAAATAAAAAGCTAATAAAAAAATTAAAAAGAAAGAAAGAAAGGAAGTAGAACTGTCTTACCTAAGACAATGTCGATTGATACTGAGAAAAGAATGATATTTTTTTCAATGTGAAGAGCAGCTAAAATAGAAGAACAAGGTATGTATATTTTTTTCAAGCAAAGAAAGGACTGAGAAAGAAAAGGGACGGGATTTTGGGGTTTCAAGCAAAGAAAAGAATGAGAAAGAAAATAACTCGTGCGTGGGAGATGATATCTTTGTGAAAAACAGTTAAGAGATTGTTTGAAGAACAAGAAGTTAAAGCAATCATTGGGTTGGAAACATGGGAAGAAGCAGCTTTGGATGCTGATATAGGAAGCCGAGCTCGAGTTCCGCTTCTTTCATTTGCAGCACCGGCTATAATAACACCCTCTCATTGGCCTTTCTTTTTAACAATGGCTAATGGTGACTCCGAAAAAATGAAATGCATTGCAGCTACTATTAGTTCATTTAACTGGAAAAGGGTTGTTGTAATTTATGAAGATGATGCTTTTGGTGGTGATTCTGGGAAGTTAGCTCTTTTATCGGAGGCTCTACGCAATGTTGGTTCCGAGATTGAATATCGATTGGTTCTTCCTCCACTTCTTCCGTTTCTAATCCAAATAAAGTTGTGCAAGATGAGTTGATAAATTATTCAACGTTCAATCTCGGGTTTACATTGTTCTTCAATCGTCATTACCGATAGACACAATCCATTTGTTTGAAAAACCTAATGAGATTGGACTTACTGGAAGAGAGTCAGCTTGGATAATTACGGATACCATCTCGAATTACTTCGATTCTTTTAACAGTTCGGTGATTTCTTCCATGCAAGGCATTTTAGGAATTAAGACCTACTATGACGAGGGTACTAATCTTTACAAAACGTTTTATCCCCAGTTTCGAAGAACTTACCGAAACGAAAACCCGGAAGAAGATAACTTTCAACCGAGCATTAACGCCTTACGAGCATACGACAGCATCAGAATCATCAAGCAGGCCATGGACAGTGATGAAAACAGTCCAGATTCGTTGTTGAAAAACATACTTTCAAGCAATTTCACAGGTTTAAGCGGCGAAATTCACTTTCAACAACGCAAATTATCACATGATCCTATACTAAGGATTGTAAACGTGATTGGAAAAAGTTATAATGAGTTGGATTTCTGGTTGCCAGGGATTGGATTCTCAAAGAACATTGGTTATGTTGTTAATAAATCTGCAGATTTTACTGGTACAGTCATTTGGCCAGATGATTCAAAGCTAGTTCCTAAAGGATGGGCAATCCCAACAAATAAGAAACCAATGATAATTGGAGTTCCAGCAAGAACCGCATTTGAGAAATTTGTAAAGGTTGACTATGGTAAACATCCAGGCCAAAAGATATATGATGGTTTCTGCATTGAACTTTTCTATGAAGTTCTAACTGTTCTCGATTATGATTTAATTTATCAATTTCATATGATGAACTTGTTCACAGTCTACAACAAGGTAAAATACCCTTTTTCTCTTAGTCCATTTTTTTTCAATATTTTTTGTCAATAATCGCAATTTTTGTGATTATGATAGAAAATATTCATATAATTTAACCATGATTTCAAGTGTAATGAGTCATCTATTTATCATTATTAAACAAATAAAAAAGAGTTTCTTACAAGTTACAGTAAAAGCAATTCAACAAAGTAAAACAAGGCAATAGCCCTGAAACTTCTTATTCTTACTTTAACTACCTTGATTTGTTTATAATTCCATTATATTTCCAGGAAATTTCGTACGTAAGTTGTCAAACTTTGAGTTCATATTTAGACAATGATGTGAAAAAGAAACTATGACACTCAGCTACATGAATTAAACGCTTGTTTTTGTCTCTAATGAGATTTTTTTTTTTTTGTATGTGTGTACCAAAAATCAACGGAAGACTTATGATGCAACTGTAGATGACATAACTATACTAGCTAATAGAACAATTTTAGTGGAATTTACTCAGCCATATGCAGCAACAGGGTTATCCATGATAGATCCAGTGAAGCCTGAGAGCTAGGCATGGATGTTCCTCAAGCTTTTTCCATAAACGTCGTTATTGTTTTATCTTTTGCGGCGTTGTTCTTATAAATGCTGCTATTGCTTTACCTTTTGTGGTGTTTTTCTTATAAACGCCGCTATTACTTTACTTATTGCGGCATTTTTTTGTTAGCGTCACTAATAGTATATATTTGCAGCAATTTTATCCAAAGGCCACTAAAAGCCTAATTTGGTTAAGAATCAAATTTAACTAAAAAAATAAGAACCAAATAAATAAAAGATGTTAATATTATTATTTATTTTTGTTTTAGAAATGATCAGTTTTCATGGGTAAAATCTCTTACTTTTCACACTTAACAGCAAACCAGAAAAAGGATAAGGGGGCGTTTCATGAAGATTCTCAATGATTTAATGAAGTAAACATAGTCAACTATTTTCATGGCTGACCAAGTCCAACATATAGACCAGAAGTTATAGGACATAAACTTCCATAGCCGCGGCTTTTAAACAAATCTTTTTTTCACTGGTATTTAAATGCTTTGAGTTCCTTTATGTATCGTATATTCAATTATTTTATGAGTTCCCTAACAACATGCAACGACCTTGTCGTATCACTTTCGTGTTCATATCTCTCTTTCTCGTCTCTTCATATGGTGAAGAGACCGGTAACAAGGTGACTAATTATAACATCGGTGCCATCATAGACGTCGATTCTCGAATCGGAAAAGAAGAGAAAGCAGCTTTGGAAATTGCAGTTCAGAGTTTCAATAACGATGTTTCAAACAGCCATAAGCTCTCCCTTTATATTCAGAATTCTAGAAGAAATCCCTTACTTGCAGCTACTGCTGGTTAGTGATTCATTATTTTTAGTGATCCCTTAGTATGTCAACGAGGTTTATTTAATATTTACTAATGGTTAATCTGATTACAGCTAAGAAATTGATTGAAGAACAAGAAGTTATAGCAATTATTGGGTTGGAAACATGGGAAGAAGCAGCTTTGGTTGCTGATATAGGAAGCCGTGCTCGAGTTCCGGTTCTTTCATTTGCAGCACAAGTTCTAATAACACCCTCTCGTTGGCCTTTCTTGGTAACAATGGCTAATGGTGACTCCGAACAAATGAAATGCATCGCAGCTACTATTAGTTCATTTAACTGGAAAAGGGTTGTTGTAATTTATGAAGATGATGCCTTTGGTGGTGATTCTGGGAAGTTAGCTCTTCTATCGGAGGCTCTACGCGATGTTGGTTCCGAGATTGAATATCGATTGGTTCTTCCTCCGTTTTCTTCTGTTTCTAATCCAAACGAAGTTGTGCAAGATGAGTTGATAAAATTATTTAACGTTCAATCTCGGGTTTACATTGTTCTTCAATCGTCATTACCGATGACAATCCATTTGTTTGAAAAAGCAAAGGAGATTGGACTTATTGGAAGAGACTCAGCTTGGATCATTACGGATACCATCTCGAATTACTTCGATTCTTTTAACAGTTCGGTGATTTCTTCCATGCAAGGCATTTTAGGAATCAAGACCTACTATGACGAGGGTACTAATCTTTACAAAACGTTTTATCCCCAGTTTCGAAGAACTTTCCGAGACGAAAACCCAGAAGAAGATAACTTTCAACCGAGCATTAACGCCTTACGAGCATACGACAGCATCAGAATCGTTAAGCAGGCCATGGACAGTGATGAAAACAGTCCAGATTCGTTGTTGAAAAACATACTTTCAAGCAATTTCACAGGTTTAAGCGGCGAAATTCACTTTCAACAACGCAAATTATCACATGATCCTATACTAAGGATTGTAAACGTGATTGGAAAAAGTTATAATGAGTTGGATTTCTGGTTACCAGGGACTGGATTCTCAAAGAACAATGGCTATGTTGGTAATATATCTGCAGATTTTACTGGTACAGTCATTTGGCCAGATGGTTCAAAGCTAGTTCCTAAAGGATGGGCAATGCCAACAAATAAGAAACCAATGATAATTGGAGTTCCAGCAAGAACCGCATTTGAGAAATTTGTAAAGGTCGACGATGGTAAACATCCAGGCCAAAAGAACTATGATGGTTTCTGCATTGAACTTTTCTATAAAGTTGTAAATGTTCTTGAATATGTTTTAATTTATCAATTTGATCCCCACAATGGCACATATGATGAACTTGTTCACAAAGTCTACAACAAGGTAAAATACCCTATGTCTCCTAGTCCATTTTTTTCAATATTTTTTTGTTAATAATCTCAATTTTTGTGATTATGACAGAAAATATTCATATAGTTTGACCATAATTTCAAGTGTAATGAACCATTTATTTATCATTATTAAACAAAAAAATGGGAGTTTCTTACAAGTTACAGTGAAAGCAATCCTCTTAACAAAGGCCAACAAAGGAAAACTACAAGGCAATAGCCCTGAAACTTCTTATTCTTATTTTAATTACCTTGATTTGTTTTTCCTGAAATTTTATATAATTCCGTTATCTTTCCAGGAAATTCGTAGATAACTTGTCAAACTTTTAGTTGATACTTAGACAATGATGTGAAAAAGAAACTATGACACTCAGCTACATGATTTAGATGCTTGTTTTGTCTCTATTATTTTTTTTTTTTTTTTTGTATGTGTGTATACCAAAATCAATGGAAGACTTATGATGCAGCTGTAGGTGACATAACTATACTAGCTAATAGAACAACTTTAGTGGAATTTACTCAGCCATATGCAGCATCAGGGTTATCCATGATAGTTCCGGTGAAGCCGGAGAGCTCGGCATGGATGTTCCTCAAGCCTTTCACCACCAAAATGTGGTTGGTCACCGGTTCCATCTTAATCTACACAATGTTCATAGTATGGTTCTTAGAACACCAGTCCAATCCTGACTTTAGAGGTCCATGGAACAATCAGATTGGCACTGTATTTTGGTTCACTTTCTCCTCCATTTTCTTTGCTCACAGTAAGTTCCACTGCAAAAATCTATACTTCTTTTCGTATGAAAATTTAGCCCAGGCTAAAACAGTCCATATTTTCCTTCTTCAGGGGAGAAAATTTACAGTAACCTAACTAAAGTTGTGGTTGTAGTATGGCTATTCGTTGCGTTGATCTTAACCTCTAGTTACACTGCTAGTCTAACTTCAATGCTCACCTTGCAACGATTAGACCCGACTGTTACGGATATTGAATGGCTAAAGCGGTCCAACGTGAAAATCGGGTGTGATGGTGATTCGTTCGTAAGAACCTACTTGGAAGATGTCCTCAAGTTTAAAAGTTACAATATCGAAAATGTTAGCAGTGAATACAAATATGAAGGGGAATTCAAGAGCAACCATATAGCTGCTGCATTTCTTGAACTGCCGTATGGGAGAGTTTTCCTTAACCATTACTGCAAGAAATTTACCACTACCGCACCTACATACACATTCGGTGGATTAGGCTTTGTGAGTATATGGTATTGTTAACTTGGTGAATCTTTGCTGCAAAAATTTATAGAAATAAATGTAATGCAACTCTTTATATATATGCAGATATTTCAGAAAGGTTCTCCAATAGCCAGAGATTTTTCAAGAGCCATTTTAAAGTTATCTGAAGATGGGACTCTAATGTCATTGGAACAAAAATGGTTTGCTCCTTCACCGGAGTGTTGGGCCAACGTAACCGAGGAAAGTAAAACCAATAGCTTGAGCATCCATAGCTTCTGGGGTCTTTTCCTTATATCCGTGGCCACATCTACTGTTTGTTTGCTGCTCTTCCTCGCTTACTCGCTAAAGCGATATTGGAACCATGAGGAGGAGAATAATGCTGGCATCTTGCCTCTAGTTGATGAGAGTGTTTGGAACAAGGCAATGAGAGTTGCTAAATACATTTATAACGGGAAAGTTTGTGTTCGAGGGGAAGTTTCGGCAGCACCCCGAGTACCAGATATCTATAAATGGAGCTCACCGACATGGGATTATGATCGGAGTTCATCTCATATAAGCATGGAGAATTATGAGGTTAAATCACAAGCAGAATCTGAGATTGGAATACAGTTGCAGGCTCACAATTGACAAAACAAAAGATTAATCTCGGTTAAATGAAATCCAGCTGTAGTGTAAATTATATTAGCCAGCCTTCTTATGTGGATCTTCTGGAACACATATCTAAACAGAGTGACAACTAATAACAGGGTAAAAAATCCACTGTAGTGCAACGTATCAAAATATACTTGTAATGGAATTCCCATAACACGTGTACATCTAGACATACAGACAGACATAAAATATTAGCAAAATCTAAGTATAGATGCATACATAGTGAATTGATTAGTTAGTATGTGAATTGAATGGTAAATGACAAGTTGGTATGCATACATAGTGAATTAGTTTTTTAAAATGATTATGTGCATGTTTATATTGTATTGAAAGCTGTTGGGCATGAAATTGTATAAAGATGGGCTATGAATTCAACTTGAATTGAATGAATGAAATTGGATTAAACTTGTATTATAATGATTTGAATCATGAAAATATCATTGAGCGTTATTGTTGAGTGGATGGTTTGTTTTCTCCGTGTGCAAATACAGGTGACCTCAAGATTATAAAAAGTAACTTTAGCGCATAGGAAGCAATCCTCAACTCAACAAAATTTGTATAGTTTTTTTTTTATTAAATGTATGTATGACATGTACTTAAATTGAGTCGATTTATAACACAATAAGTAATTATGTTTAATCATAAAATTAAAATTGATGTTTTTGAAATTAGTCACATAGTTGAATTATGAAATTGAGTATGCTAAAATTCGAAATCCATAACTTGAAAATGGTCATGGTCAAATTTAAGATGTATATTCATACCAAATGCTTGAATGGCTTATACTATGATTTTAGTTTACAAGTTAAATGGTATTGATGGAATGATTGCATTGTATTAGTACATTAGTGATTAAGGTAGTAATGTATGGAATTAAGCTTTGAATCTTGTATATTTGGCTGAATTGGGAAATAGTTGATTTGGAATGGTTTTATAGGTGAAGTTTGTTAAGTGCTGAATTATATCATTTAGAAATAGATGGTCACATTTCGACGTTGAACTCTTATCGTCACGACGAGATCTAGTTAGTAAGTTGCATCGCGACAAAAAATTCTTGAAATCACAATGTCAACTCAATATTTTGAAATCATTGCAATTTGACAGGTTAGCAATATAATTTTCGTAAGCTCGTATAATAACTGAAATATTGTATATTATATTATATTATATGCATGTTTGCTCATAAATTAAATATAAAATGGATAACAACGAATACTATATGCTGTGGCATGGACTCAGCGATCTGATTAGATATGAATGTTACATTTACATTCACTTGAAAAAGATGAAAATGCAGACAAATAGGAGTTCAAAGCTTCCTGCACAGCTTGTCGTCTTGGTTGCGTGCAAGCTATAACACGCCCACCATCAGCCCAACCAGCTTCTTTTAAAAACTGCAATTCAAACATATTACAGTCAAGATTCCCAGCAACAAAAGATTCAGAATGAACTTCAAATTACAAAGAGGAAGGCAAGTAAACAGTTAAAGATTTTATTTTTAAATAAAGAAAGAGGAGAGAAAACCTATGGAATTTGAGTGGTTTTACCACTAGCCGTTTCACCAACAACAATGGTAGTAGCGTGAGACTCCACTAAATAAAGAATAGCAGTTCTATACTTATAAACTGGAAGCCTCTGTCTTTGCTTCTCAATGCTCACGTACCCATATCTGTAAAATAAGGAAAAACAAATAAGGAAGAGAAAAGACAAAAGAAGAACAATCAAAGAACAAAAATTGAAAAAAAAAATAGTGAGAGAAAAAATACCCAGAAGAAGATGAAGAGTAAGAAGATGACAAGAAAATAACACCGCCATCCTCGTCCTCGAGGAGGCGGGGATTCTCGGTTCCCGGTTTCCAGAACTGCGCCATAATTTTAAGCTCAGTTTTACTTTTCCCGATTCGAGGGAAATTGAATCAAAATTCAGTAATGTAACTAAACGGGCTTCTTATTTAGCTTTGCTCTCGCTTCGGTTTAGGGTTTCCAAGCCCAACAATCATTGGGCATTTGTTACAAATCTATGAAAAACAATTTAAATTTTTTTATAAATTTAGATAAATTCAGCCTAAAAGTCAAATCTTTAATCAATAAATCCAAGTAGAAGTGTCCATGAATCCGGCTGAGTTCAGTCAAATCTTAGCACCTAACAAACTTCACCTATTAAACCATTCCAAATCAACTATTTCCCATTTCAGCCAAATATACAAGATTCAAAGGCTTAATTCCATACACTACTACCTTAATCACAAATGTACTAGAACAATACAATGATTCCATCAATACCATTTAACTTGTAAACTAAATTTGTATAGTTTTTTTTTTTCTTTAATCACAGCCTAAGTTCAGTCCGGATAAAAATGTTAAAATTCAAGTTTGGCCTACTAATATTAAATTTTTATATAATTCTTTAAAAAAAATATATAAAAAATACTAAAAACATTAAAATAAATGTTTCTCAACAAATTGAAAATAAATTTAAAAAATATGTATACTTAAATAGCACTAAGATAGGTGCAACTTAACAAGCAAAAACAAGAGTTATACAATACTAATAAAATAGTAGTAACATAATAGTGAAATTGTAGCAAAATAATGAAAAAAATACCATCTTTTTTTTTTTTTTGGGTCAGGCCTGGCTAGGGCCAAAAAGGTTTTACCCGAGGCCCGACCTGTTTTTTAAATGGGGCTTATTTTTTTGTCCAAACCCATTTTTCGAACCTATATTTTTACCTAAACTTTCTCACTTTTCGGATAGGCTTTCGGGTCGAGTTGAATGACCCAACCAATGAACAAATCTAAGCCCAAGTACCCGATAAAATACATATTATACAAAATATTAAATAACTTTATATTATATTAATGAATTACATAACATTCAAAATTATCCAACTAAAATATATAAAACTTCAAGAAGTTTTAATTAAAATATATAAAATTAATTATAAATTAAAAAAAGATATTTTGATAATTTCTTTTGGAAACAACCGATGTCACAGTACAAAACAAAAACTTTAATGGAAAACTCAACGACCCTAACCCTAAAACACTTTAATGGAAAACTTTAGTGGTTTAGGTTATTTTATCACCCCTACCAACACGCTTCCAAGTTTAATCCTAGCAAGTATCCTGTTTGGTCAGAATATTCTTGCTTCTTGAAATACTGAATCAAAGCCAAGCCACGTCAACTCCTAGAATCTAGATTGAAGATAACTTGAGTTGCAAGGTAAATGCAGTTGACTTTTTTCCTTTGAGAAGATCAACTCTAAGACATTTCATTACATTAGTTGGACCAGATATTTGGGTTTCCCTAACATATCCTAATTGCTTAATAAAACTATAGCCACAAATTTTATTCAGGCCTAAAACAACTTAAAGCATAGTTTGGTTTTGTCATGATTCAAGATATTTTGTAATATGTTCCAAAACAGTATGCAAAGACTTCATACAATGGCTAACATTGATACAGTTTTAATACGTCAGCTCGTCATCCTGGTACTGATCTTATTTTCATGCATCAATATCATCTCTAAAGGAGTTCAAGCTAAGGAGGATGATCATAAAGTTACAAACATTGGTGCCGTAATCGATGTTACGTCCCGTACCGGGAAGGAAGAGATAACCGCCATGGAAATCGCCGTTCAAAGCTTCAACAATAAGTTGAACAATCACGGGCTATCCCTCTATGTTCAGAGCCATGGAAAAGACCCCATGCTAGCTGCTGCTGCAGGTTTGTAATAATTTCATGTACCAGATTTGTTCATAGTATTGATTCATTGATTGCTTGTTTTTTAAGTTATGGTAACAAGGAATTAATTCGGTTGCAGCCGAAAAGCTGATTAAAGAGAACAACGTGACGATCATTATCGGCTTGGAAACATGGGAATTAGCGGCTCCGGTTGCTGAAATCGGGACACGAGCTCGAGTTCCAGTTCTCTCGTTTACAGCACCTTCTATAACGTTGCCATTGTCGGCTCTCCGTTGGCCATTCTTGGCACAAATGGCTAACAATGACTCTGAACAAATGACATGCATTACAGCTATCATTCGTTCATATGGATGGAAAAAGGTCATCGCCATTTATGAAGATGAAACATATGGTGGTGATTCTGGGAAATTAGCTGCTCTAATCGAAGCTTTACAAGATATCGGTTCCGAAATCGAATATACCTTGGTTCTTCCACCAATTTCATCTCTGTCTAATACCAAAGAAGTTATGCAGGAGGAGCTAATGAAGCTTCTTAGCCTTGAATCTCGGGTTTTTGTTGTGCTTAAAGCATCACTAGTTATGACCATTCATTTGTTTGAAGAAGCTAAGAACATGGGGTTTATGGGAAGAGATTCAGCTTGGATAATCACAGATAAAATCACAACTTACCTTGACTCTTTCAACACCTCCATAATTTCATCCATGGCAGGTGTTTTAGGAATCAAGACCTATTATACCGAGAATAGTAGCGAGTATGAAAGCTTTTATGGGCAGTTCAAGCAAGTTTTCCGAAAAAAGTACAAGGACGAAGACAACTTTGACCCCGGAATTTATGCTTTAAAAGCATATGATGCAATCCAAATCATCACCGAGGCTATGGAAGGAATGATCAACACTAATATCAGTTCAAAACAATTGTCTGAAAAAATCCTGTCTAGCAATTTCACTGGTTTAAGTGGAGAAATCCAATTTGAAAGGGGCATGTTGTCACAGAATCCTACATTGAGAATAGTAAACGTGGTTGGCAAGAAATATAAAGAACTTGACTTTTGGTTGCCAAGCTTTGGATTCTCAAGAAGCCTTGTTAATGAAGAAACTGAACATGATGGTAATACAGCTCAAGGATTGTATGGTCAAGTCACTTGGCCTGCTGACTTGAACCAAGTCCGAAACCCGAAAGGATGGGCGATGCCTACGAATGCAAGGCCATTGATTATCGGAGTTCCTGGTAGAACCTCTTTTGAGAAATTTGTGAAAGTCAAAAATGAAAGTAATCAAAATGAGGAACCTGAAGGTTACTGCATTGATCTTTTCAAAATGGCACGAGAGGTTCTCGGTTATGACCTGCCTTACAAATTTGTACCGCATTTCAGCACTTACGATGATTTGGTCCGTTGCGTGCATAACAAGGTAATGAATGGGAACTCTTTCAACTAATTTCCAAGTCCTTTGTTAAATGTTTATCATTATCTTGTCTAACAAATGCTTCACATGGAAGACTTTCGATGCTGTTGTTGGGGATATAACAATACTAGCCAACAGAGCAGAACTTGTGGAGTTTACTCAGCCATATGCAGAATCGGGGTTGTCCATGATCGTACCAGCAAAATCCGAAGAATCAGCATGGATGTTCATGAAGCCTTTTACATGGGAGATGTGGATGGCTACTGGTGCCATGTTGATCTACACAATGTTCATAGTTTGGTTCCTGGAACATCGGTCCAATCCTGAATTTGAAGGCACATGGAAGACTCAAATCGGAACCGCGATGTGGTTCACTTGCTCTTCTCTCTTCTTCGCGCATAGTAAGTACCAGAAACTGCATGCGATTGAAAACATTCAAGCATACTCACAATACAAGCAATGCTCATTTTTTTGCAGGGGAGAATGTACAAAACAACTTCACCAGAGTTGTGGTTATTGTTTGGCTCTTTGTTTCACTCGTCCTAACCTCGAGTTACACGGCTAGTCTTTCCTCGATGTTGACGGTTAATAAACTGAAAGTGAATGTGACAGACATCGAATTTCTGAAGAGGAACAACTTGAAAGTCGGTTGCGACGGAGATTCGTTCGTAAGAAACTATCTAGTAGATGTGCTTCAGTTTAAATCGGAGAACATCAAGACAATCAACAGCCAAGACAGTTATATAGGAGAATTCCAAAAGAAGTACATCGCTGCTGCATTTCTCGAACTTCCATACGAAAAGGTCTTCATCAACAATTACTGTAAGAAATTTTCAGCCACCACACCAACCTACAGATTCGGAGGATTGGGATTTGTAAGTAGTATTTTCCAAACTTGTTTCTATCCATTTCAGCACCATGGACTTAAACAAAACCTTACCTATGCAGATGTTCCATAAAGGCTCTCCGATCGCCATGGACTTCTCAAAAGCTATCCTAACTCTATCGGAAAACGGAGCGCTGAAAAAACTTGAAGAGAAGTGGTTTGCACCCTCACCCGAGTGTTCAACCGGTGTGACCGACAATCGAACCGAAAGACTGAGGCTTCATAGCTTCTGGGGTCTCTATATAATCTCTGGTGCAACATCTACCATTTGTTTCTTCTTATTCATCATCAAGATAATAAAAGACCAATATAGAAGCAATACTAGTCCAAGAAATAATAGTATCTGGAGTAAGGCAATTAGGCTTGCTAGATTTATCTACCAAGGACAACAAATTAATTTTGCTATAGACCAAACTCGGCCTCAACTGCCGGAAATTGTCGGACGAGGATCTTCGAGGTGGAAATATTTGAGTCCCGATGCAGCCGAGAATCATGAGGCCGCCAACTCCGAAGCTGCTGATGTTGAAATGCTGTACATTCCAGGAGGTTAAAAGACCAAAGAAGAGCAATGAAGGCTCTTGCAACTGTATGCTGTTACCTGTGACATAATTTCATTTGTTTTATTCTTCTAATATAAATCATTAAGTTTATTTTTAGCATAATGATATATATTTACTACTTAACCTTTACATCTTTTTGTTAGTTTAACCTTTATTTTACTTTTAAGCTAAATTTAACTCTAAATATTTTAAAAAGAGTTATATTATTATTTTTTAAGGGAACTAATTAAAACTTTTAATTTTTTTTATAACTTCTTATTTTTAAATATTTTGATAATTTTATAATTATTTATTGACTTGACATAAGATAAATAGTATCATGTTAACATAAAGTAAACATGAATTACTATATGTTAGTTGCCACATCAACATCGTTAAAAAGTTGTTAAATGCTTAAATTGACCCAACCTTTTAAGGGTTGCTCATATAATGACTAAACTTTTTAAAATGGTCATGTAAGCGCATAATTTGTATAAAAATGCTTAAATAAAAGTTTAACTTTTCAAAATATCAAATAAGGGCCTAACATTTTCAAAAGTACTCAAATAAGGGATCCTCAAATGTCGTATATCAAGTTCCAAATTATGTTCTAACTACTTTCTTTTCTTTTCAAGCAATATTTGATTCGGATGTTATATGTTTTATTCTAAACACATCAATATTTACTTAATTTTTCCTACAAAATTAGATTGAAGTACATGAAAAATCCTTATTGAACACTTTTGTAAAGGTTAGGGTCTCATTTGACTATTTTGAAATGTGAGCAACGTCTAAATTGTTAAGCCCTAATTTGATCATTTTCCCTTTAAAAGATTATTACTTAGTTGTACTTCCTTAAAAATACAATTTTATACTTTTTAAAAAGTTAAAAATTAAATTTATCAATCAAATAAATAAAAGATAAAAAGATTTAGAGTTAAATTCATCATTATCCTTCTTCTTTTTTTTTTTTCTAGAAATGATTTTGGTCGTAGTTTTCATGGGTCAAATATCTTACTTTCCACAATTGGCAGGAAAACCAGAAAAAGAAAAAAGGGGGATTTTCATGAAGATTCTCAATCATTTAACGAAGTAAACATAGTTGACTTTTTTCATGGCACACCAAGTCCAACATATAGACCAAAAGTTCCGGGGCATAAATTTCCATGGTGACGGCTTTTAAACGAATCTTTTTTCATTATTATTTAAACGCTTTGAGTTCCTGTATGTATCATATATGCAATTATTTTACGAGTTCCCTAACAACATGGAACGACCTTGTTGTATCACTTTTGTGTTCATGTCTCTCTTTCTCGTCTCTTCATATGGTGAAGAGACCGATAACATGGTGACTAACATCGGTGCCATCATCGACGTCGATTCTCGAATCGGAAAAGAAGAGAAAACAGCTTTGGAAATTGCAGTTCAGAGTTTCAATAGCAACGTTTCAAACAACCATAAGCTCTCCCTTTATATTCAGAATTCTAGAAGAGATCCCTTACTTGCAGCTACTGCTGGTTAGTGATTCATTCTTTTTAGTGATCCCTTAATTAGTATGTCAACGAGGTTTATTTAATATTTACTAATGGTTAATCTGATTACAGCTAAGAAATTGATTGAAGAACAAGAAGTTAAAGCAATCATTGGGTTGGAAACATGGGAAGAAGCAGCTTTGGTTGCTGATATAGGAAGCCGAGCTCGAGTTCCGGTTCTTTCATTTGCAGCACCAGCTATAATAACACCCACTCGTTGGCCTTTCTTGGTAACAATGGCTAATGGTGACTCCGAACAAATGAAATGCATTGCAGCTACTATTAGTTCATTTAACTGGAAAAGGGTGGTTGTAATTTATGAAGATGATACTTTTGGTGGTGATTCTGGGAAGTTAGCTCTTTTATCGGAGGCTCTACGCGATGTTGGTTCCGAGATTGAATATCGATTGGTTCTTCCTCCACTTTCTTCTGTTTCTAATCCAAATAAAGTTGTGCAAGATGAGTTGATAAAATTATTCAACGTTCAATCTCGGGTTTACATTGTTCTTCAATCGTCATTACCGATGACAATCCATTTGTTTGAGAAAGCAAAGGAGATTGGACTTACTGGAAGAGACTCAGCTTGGATCATTACGGATACCATCTCGAATTACTTCGATTCTTTTAACAGTTCGGTGATTTCTTCCATGCAAGGCATTTTAGGAATCAAGACCTACTATGACGAGGGTACTAATCTTTACAAAACGTTTTATCCCCAGTTTCGAAGAACTTTCCGAGACGAAAACCCAGAAGAAGATAACTTTCAACCGAGCATTAACGCCTTACGAGCATACGACAGCATCAGAATCATCAAGCAGGCCATGGACAGTGATGAAAACAGTCCAGATTCGTTGTTGAAAAACATACTTTCAAGCAATTTCACAGGTTTAAGCGGCGAAATTCACTTTCAACAACGCAAATTATCACATGATCCTATACTAAGGATTGTAAACGTGATTGGAAAAAGTTATAATGAGTTGGATTTCTGGTTACCAGGGATTGGATTCTCAAAGAACATTGGTTATGTTGGTAATAAATCTGCGGATTTTACTGGTACAGTCATTTGGCCGGATGATTCAAAGCTAGTTCCTAAAGGATGGGCAATCCCAACAAATAAGAAACCAATGATAATTGGAGTTCCAGCAAGAACCGCATTTGAGAAATTTGTGAAGGTTGACGATGGTAAACATCCAGACCAAAAGAAATATGATGGTTTCTGCATTGAACTTTTCTATGAAGTTCTAACTGTTCTCGATTATGATTTAATTTATCAATTTGATCCCCACAATGGCACATATGATGAACTTGTTCACAAAGTCTACAACAAGGTAAAATACCCTTTGTCTCCTAGTCCATTTTTTTTTCAATATTTTTTTGTTAATAATCTCAATTTTTGTGATTATGATAGAAAATATTCATATAATTTAACCATAATTTCAAGTGTAATGAATCATTTATTTATCATTATTAAACAAATAAAAAAGAGTTTCTTACAAGTTACAGTGAAAGCAATCCAACAAAGTAAAACAAGGCAATAGCCCTGAAACTTCTTATTCTTACTTTAATTACCTTGATTTGTTTTTCCTGAAATCTCTTATAATTCCAGGAAATTTCCAGGAAATTTCGTAGCTAACTTGTCAAACTTTGAGTATATATTTAGGCAATGATGTGAAAAAGAAACTATGACACTCACCTACATGATTTAGATGCTTGTTCTGTCTCTAATAAGATTCTTCTTCTTCTTTTTTGTATGTGTGTACCAAAATCAACGGAAGACTTATGATGCAGCTGTAGGTGACATAACTATACTAGCTAATAGAACAACTTTAGTGGAATTTACTCAGCCATATGCAGCAACAGGGTTATCCATGATAGTTCCAGTGAAGCCTGAGCGCTCGGCATGGATGTTCCTCAAGCCTTTCACCACCAAAATGTGGTTGGTCACCGGTTCCCTCTTAATCTACACAATGTTCATAGTATGGTTCTTAGAACACCAGTCCAATCCTAACTTCAGAGGTCCATGGAACAATCAGATTGGCACTGCACTTTGGTTCACTTTCTCCTCCATTTTCTTTGCTCACAGTAAGTTTCATTGCAAAAGTCTATAGTTCTTTATGCATGAAAATTTAGCCTAGACTAAAACAGTTCATATTTTCCTTCTTCAGGGGAGAAAATTTACAGTAACCTAACTAGAGTGGTGGTTGTAGTATGGCTATTCGTTGCGTTGATCTTAACCTCTAGTTACACTGCTAGTCTAACTTCAATGCTCACCGTGCAACGATTAGAACCGAACGTTACGGATATTGAATCGCTGAAGCAGTCCAACGTGAAAATCGGGTGTGATGGTGATTCGTTCGTAAGAACCTACTTGGAAGACGTCCTCAGGTTTAAAAGTTACAATATCGAAAACGTTAGCAGTGAATACAAATATGAAGGGGAATTCAAGAGTAACCATATAGCTGCTGCATTTCTTGAACTGCCGTATGGGAAAGTTTTCCTTAACCGTTACTGCAAGAAATTTACCACTACCGCACCTACTTACATATTTGGTGGATTAGGCTTTGTGAGTATATGATATTGCTAACTTGGTGAATCTTTGCTGCAAAATTTTATTGAAATAAATGTAATGAACTCTTTATATATATGCAGGTATTTCAGAAAGGTTCTCCAATAGCCAGAGATTTTTCAAGAGCCATTTTAAAGTTATCTGAAGATGGGACTCTAATGTCATTGGAACAAAAATGGTTTGCTCCTTCACCAGAGTGTTCGGCCAATGTAACCGAGGAAAGTAAAACCAATAGCTTGAGCATCAATAGCTTCTTGGGTCTTTTCCTTATATCCGGGGCCACATCTACTGTTTGTTTGCTGCTCTTCCTCGCTTACTCGCTAAAGCGATATTGGCACCATGAGGAGGAGAATAATGCTGGCAACTTGTCTCTAGTTGATGAAGGTGTTTTGATCAAGGCAATGAGAGTTGCTAAATACATTTATAACGGAAAAGTTTGTGTTCAAGGGGAAATTTTGGCAGCACCCCGAGTACCAGAAATCTATGAATGGAGCTCACCGACATGGGATTATGATCGGAGTTCATCTCATATAAGCATGGATAATCTTGAGGTTAAATCACAAGCAGAAACTGAGATTGGAATACAGTTGCAGGTTCACAATTGACAAAACAAAAGATTAAATATCGGTTAAATGAAATCCAGCTGTAGTGTAAATTATATTAGCCACCCTTCTTACATGGGTCTTGTGGAGAAAAATCGAAATATTTTGCCCGTAATTTTCCAATTACCTAAAATAAAAGGAATGAATGTACTTATTTTTTAGGCTATGAATTTATACCCAGGGTAGCCTTGTATAGGTATAAAGACAGATAACCACCAAACAGACACCGACTGTAGACCGTATCTCCAAAGATGCCTCCAAGCATTGAATGTAGCACTGTCTGTCAGAAGCCGTTGCCGGCTCTGATAAAGGGTGCTACATTTAGCTCACATTCTGATTCTTTCTGACCACTAAAGCTTGATGTGCACCCAATGATAAAGTTTTTTGCTATTCAAATGATGCAGACAAGAAATGTAATGCTTATTTAAGTTCAACATTAAATTAACAAACAAGGTCGGATTCTACATAATCAGGTCTGAATAATCATCCTTGATAAAGAGTCACTATTTAACTTCACTGTCATGAAAGATACAGCCATCTCCACACTCTTAAAAAACATGCAATGTTTCTTCAAATACACTAAAATTCGACAGGATTGGGAACTCAAATCCAAGATGTTATCCAATCAACTTTAAAACAATCTCCAGAGGACTACAATGCCTGTTGTTAGTCCATAGTGAATCTAGAAACTCATCAGCATCTGGTATCAAACAAAACTTGTCCTGAAAAGAGACTTGGTTTAACACATCAATGACTTCTCGTGTTCTTCAGGTACAAACATATTCTCCAAATTTATAGATCGTTGTTGTACTATGTTTCATCCTCGAATTACCGGTAGCCTCTTCCTCTTCCACGTCCCCCCCAACCTCGACCCCTACCTCTTCCACCACCCCTCCCACCATAAGATATGCCTTCCAATGCTCTGTTCACAAGCTGATTTTGCATGCCACCAGCTCCACGGCCCTTCTTTGTCGCAAAGTTATTAGATCCATTAGCTGCAGTAGAAGGTCGCTTTACCCTGCACAACAATTGCACAGTTGAATTTGTTTCGTTTCAGGGTCACACAGTAAAAAGAATCCTCTTGAAACATGAATGAAAAGGGAGATTGTTTATGTGGTTCAATACTACTAATGCTAATGCATGCTAATCAATCCCCAGACCACATCATGTTGATCTGACTTTCCGTAAAGAAAAAAAATACATGAAGGTAGCAAGAAGTCTACAATGAACAGAAAACAACAGATAAAAGTAACAGCTAACTTACCCAGTTCCAGTTGCACTGGAGGGTACAGAAGGTTTTACAGCTTCTTTCCAAGAAAGGTTAACACTCTTATCCCCAATAAATGCAGGTGTTTTTGAATGCAAGGGCTGAAAAGGTAAATAATAAAAGATAAGCACGTGAGAGTTTAGGCACGCATGGCACATGCTATACAATTAGAAGACAAATAAACTCCCTTTTACCTTTGTCATAGCTAAAATGTTATTGCAAGTACGCAATCCAGTTGTGGTATTCTGCTTTTGAGTTTTCTGCGAACAGAAAATGAAGGATAAAGTCAAAAAGGAAACAGAAAACAAACTAAAATATGGGGGGTATTTTAAGAATAAACTCACAATGCTCTCCTTTGCTTCATCAGATTTAGCAGCTGCCATTGCTTTATTGTGCTCAGCCATTCCCTGAGTCAATTTCTTCATTGTGGCCCTAGTTAGGTCTTCAATACTACTCAATCTGGATCACCATTCATATAAAAACGTATTAACATATATACAAGAAGCATTATGACCAACATGACAACAATTCAACCGAGGATGATAGGTTTGACAACAATTCAAAATTTCCATTCTGTTGAGCAGTCTAGAATGAACCATAAGTCAGCTTGCGGCCAACCCGCATCTCTATGTTGAAGATAAAAATGGAACACAGCCCTATCATAGGCAACCCTAGCAATTTTCCTTAGCATACTGAGTAAGTTCATTTAGTAGATTGTATTTTTTCCTCTAGAATAAGAAGTTAATGGTAAATATCTCAATTATATCTCAATTAATTCACTGATTCAACATATATCAGTTTTGAGGACCTGATCAAAACTCAGAACAAAATTGAAATAAAAGGAAACTGGTCACTAACAGTAACAGAATATCTATCTAATCTATGCTACCTGGTGATACCAATAAACAGAAAAAAAAATTTAACACTGTTACAACAGGAGATAACTTCTATCAAGATACATCAGTTGTTTTTTCCCCTTAAAAGTTATAGCATAATGAAAGACAAGAAGTACCTCTCAGTGAACTCCTTATAATACTCTGAGAAGTCCTCCCCAAGCCTATCTGATGGTTGACCAGTCACAATCTTGTAACCACATAGACTATTTGTGGCATTGGGAGCCTAAAATACAATAATTTTCAAATAAGCATTGCACAATATAAAACTCATACAACAGGATGGTGAGAAAGGAAATTTAATCTTAAGAAATTATGAAAAAATAAAAAACCTTGTGAGCTAAATGGTGGAATGAAAACAACAAGCATTCGACATAGGTAAAGTTTGTTTCTTCACCAGTCTTCCTTCGAGGCATGTACTTCTGAGAAAGAAAGAATAAACAAAAAGATAATAAATAGAGTCGTATATAAATATAAACATGCTTGAGACAATTAGAAGATAGAACACCAAAAATTCAACAAGATATGGTAAGTAAACACATGTTCATACCTTTAAAAGCTGAACAACAGAAGGAAGAATCTGGCGTGAATCCTGTGGCATTGTGTAAGGAGAAATTTCCGCCAAACCTTTGAGCAAATCTAGCTTTCGCTCCTCCGGAAGCTGTAATACAGGGCTATTTTAGAATATATATTCCTTAACACAGTACTAGCAACTTAAAATATAATATCGCTCCAGAGCCTAAACAAAACAGAGTTCCTCAAGAATTTCATGTAAAAGCAATTTCCCATTTTCAGGGAATATTCAGATGTGCAAAATATGACCAGAAGACACATCAACATATTGTAAGCAACATTTCTAGAGTTTCTAAGGTATTAGAATGTCGAGTTTTTGTACAGAATGGATATTAGTATACCTTATCAAAAACAGGTATAATGTGCTTGTTTATGTAGTTGAGGAACTTGCTGCCAGATGCACCCCTCTGTAAAATAATTTTGGTAAGACAGCTAAGAAAGTTCATGTATGATATATAGGAAGAATATTTAAAGGGGAAAAAAAAGCAGATACTCAGTAATACCAAATCAGTCCTTACCACGAAAAATGGAATAGCCATGAACAGACAAGATATCAACCTATCTATATGATCTGCATCCGAAACCTGCACACAAAAGCCAGCTGAATAGTTATAAAGTAAGTTCATGACAATGACAGTGCAATGGTGAACCTCAACTAGACAATGTTGACTAATAAAACTATTTTTATATTCTATGGCCCCACATCCTTTCTAAAGAATATCTACATTAAATTATGCAAAGAGGTAGCTCGGTATTGTGATGCACCATAGAGAATCAAGTTAGGCATCAAAAAGAAAAGATTCAAACCGATATTCAGTAAAGAATCACTCACATCAAATTGTGCATCTAAATCAGCCTGCCCTTCAATTATTCCAATAAGTTCCTTCAAGCGCTCAGGAGGAGCTTTCTCCCCAAATATGCTCAAACTTTTTAAGAAGTCCATAAACATTCTGAATTCAGCTCCAGTTACATCCCCTAAACTCTGCATTGGAACTAAATAGAATCAATCCTGCATCTACCACTCTAATTTCGATATCAGAAGTTTATTCAGGGGGAAGAAAGAAAGACTAGATACAACGATGACTGCATAAATAGTGAAATCAAAAGTGTACCTTTTTAATTAAATCAGTTATATGCCTTTCCATTTCCTCCTGAGGTCTTAAGAGTTCAGCTTTAAGAGGAAAAACCTACAAACATAGTTGATTCCCCCTCAATTATCATCAGAAAACAAAGCATGAGATTAGCAACAATAGGCAAACCAAGAAGCAGTCTTAACCTTATCTCGTATAAAGCATAAAACCTTGTCACGGATAGTGTCATCTTGACTCGGATCCTCAACATTCCAAATATGCTTGAATAGTGCTGTCAAAGATTCTGCATTCACAAGAGAATCTGGTCACCAAGGGATACACCAGAAGAAATAATTCTAGAAAAAGAAGAGTGCATGTTCATTCATGTCAAATTTTACAAGGATATAAAAGCATATAAAAATTGTTGATTACAGTCATCAAGATAACCATTGCATCTAACTTAGAATTTAAGTACATCTGTATATGCCTACAGTTCTTTCATTCACAAAGTTCTTATGAACCATTATCATAAGAACTATATATTTATCCATAACATCCTAGTGAAAAAATCAAACTAAAAGAAGTTCATTTAAAATGGGACAGTAACCATAAAATGTGCCTTGACCGGTAAAGAATGCTATCAACTCAAAATATCATATAATCATACTCTAGTTGGCAAAAAGCTTGGTTTTAGCACTCACGTGAGTTTCACCAATGACAATATATATGTAAATGTATGCGTACATATATACTGCATTCATTTACCAGACATTATGAGGATGCACATTACCTTTCACATCCTGCCTCAGTACAGACATTAGGGCTTTATGAACAGCATCACGCTCCACAATCTCCTCTAGAAGAAACAAATTAAAGCAAAGAACAGGTTATATACACAATAGTAAGACATTCTTTAACATAGTGAAGTAATAGTACAATTTATCATAAAGGATTCCACTTTTACCGGCAGTAAGGAGTTGCCCTAAAATGTCTACTATTTTAGAAATATACTCCTTTGTGTCCTTGCAAAATAGAGGAAGCCCCCGAATTGCTTGCACCCGAACCTAAAAACAGTTCAATCTAATTAGCTTCAAGACAGTTACAAAAAGTTCTACTTTAATTCCTCACTAACCAATTATAGTAAACCCTAAAAGGGAAAATAAATTTAAACAACATATTATATCAGTAAAAATACGCAGATTGTGTATGAACTAACCGCCAAATCTTCTTCTTCAATCAAATCGAAATGAGCATTAAGAGCACGGCTGGAGAGGTTAGGGAAGAACTTGAAGAAGCGAGGAATTAGCTGCGCAGCCAATTGCTTCGCCTTTATGCTTGTTTTCGTGGCATCGATGATTCCTTCGTAGTCCTTCACATTCTGTATCACAAATTAGACAAATTACAGAAAGAAAAATGCAAAACCCTAGAAATAGAGAGGACGAGGGGGGAGGACGAGAGACCAACCTGAGACTTATCCTTAGCCTCGTTGAGGCGTTCGCCAAATTCGTAGAGCTTCTCGATTTGCTTGGCTTCCTCGGAAGCGTCAGTCATCTGGTGGATTTAAAGATGGAGATAACTCAAAAGACTGAAAATTCAACAATATTAACATAACAAAAAAAATGAAAGCAAAAAAAACAGTACTTTTATTGCGGTTTCCTGGTATTTTGTGCTCTGTTCCGTTACTGAGAAACTGAGAGGGGAAATATAGTGGAATTAGAAGAGTGTAAAAAGTGAAAGGAGGAAAACCTGAGAGGCTGAGAGAATACTGGAAGAAGACTACGAGGGCTTTTTTATTTTAATTTGATTAAAGAAACTACGAAGAAAAAGAGAGGTTAATTTCGTTTAACGGACCTCCTCGACTCGCCGGTTTGCGGGTCGGTTCCGTTATTGCATTATATCCCCTTTTTTTATTCATTAAACGACAGTGTTTAGTGTCTGGGCCTAGCGGTCCGTTATTGTGGAGGAATGTAATGTAACTGTAAGCCGTTAAAGCCCAATTTGGTCCAAGTCCATGATGGAATCCAATGGTTTGGGTTGTAAAGGTGTGAACCAAGCGAACATTTCTCCAATTATATATTGACACGTGGCATAGAAATGTGGATAAATTAGAGTCCCTAATTATGATATTATCCCAGTAGAAAACACCCACATGTTAATATTTAACAAATTTCGGATATGATAATTAAACGAATGATTAATATATATAAGCTAAAAATTTTAAAAAGTAAAACGCATGATTTGATCAACAATAAAATATTACTTAAATATATATAATTACTTTAGGAGGTTGGATGCTGCTTTGAAATTGTTCGCCTTACACCCACCCCCGAGTATATGCTTCAATAGGAATCACGCACACAATGGTAGATTGATACAATATAAACTTTTGTTAAAATACCCCCTTAACCTAGCAAATAAAGTACATTACATAGTCCGTTTTAGGGATTGGCGACTTACCCATTCCGTGACTTTGGCACTGGACGTTCTAAAAATGGGTACTATCAGGTTAGGTGAATTCAATAATAGACGCCTGGTGGCATTCCAGCTTTCCTTCTCCTTTCAGGATATTTTTCAGAAGAAAATGTTATTAATAAATACTTGCAAACAATTCACAATGATTCTAATATTGGAAATAAATTTTTAAAGAATATAAATGTTTAACTGAAAGTTAAGTTATACCGGAATAATGTTGATAATAATATTAATATCACAAACATAAGTAATATAATTGAATGTCGAGTATCAAAATGGATCGTGAAACTAGTGCATTGAATTTGATATTGACGATCTTGTCCATCTCAGATAAATTATAAAACCTCTTATTAAATCATTCAAGCTGTTTGTAAACAAAAAGAAATTATCTCAAACTCGAAAAGTCTAATCGACAATTAATCTGATAAAACAATTACTAAACACTAATAAACATCTAACGTAACTTTATGATATACTCATAATACTCAAAGCTAAAATAAATATCAAATATAGCTAAATGAGCAAACTTTATTATTAACGTATCCAACATAATTAAATAAAATAAATTAATACCGAACTTCTTCTAAGACATACCCAACAAAATCAAATCTACACAAAAACAATAATAAATTTAGACATAAAAAACGTCCCTTTTAATAATAAATGCTCTCAAAGACTCGAGCAATGACACGAGCCTCCACCATGCTCGCATCAAGCATTCCTTGAAGTTGTTTCGCATAGCCACTAAGAATCAAGTCATCACACTCTCTCGCGACTACACCGACTCCACAAGCTCTATCTCGCTCGTCAAATGCATCATTATCACTGCTCCCTTGGCGCCTTCCATCTAACTAGCCTCATCCATTGAAGTTATTTTTAGTCATTCTTTTGAGTTATTATGCATATCAAGAACTAGGCAATCGTAGTCTCTCATGACTACAACACCACTAGCTCTGTTTCACTTGTCAAAAGTGTCATTTATGCTAAACTTAATTATTGGCAAATAAAAAAATTAAAATCTATCTTAGTAAGGAAAATCATTCAAAATTTAGAGCGTATTAGACATTAGAAGTTAAAGCATATTCTTGGAGAAGAAAATAAATCTGTAAATTTCTTAGCTAAGATGGCTTCAAACAGTAACGAAGGTGTTGATAAAGTCCCTAACGAGTTTATAGCTAGCTTTCAAAGTACTATATAATCATCTAAAGGTATCTGTCGTTTATTTATTTTATTCACCAACCCCAATTAATTTAATTTCAAATTTAATTGAGATTTAATATGACTATCGAATATATAAAAATTTTAAATTACACTCCCAACTCTAAACATTTTCTATTATATTAAATAAATAATCAACCACTTTAAGTTAAATTCAAGAAAATCAAATTTAATTTTCTTTCAACGGGTGCAAATTTTAAGCCCATATGGACATAAGAACAAGTTCCTTCAAAATTGGAGTCCAAAATTCCATTTTTTCTTCCTATTAAAGTAGACTTAAAAGAGGACGCTATGCACAGTGTTTCAATTTCACCTTACTTTGCCTCCATATTTTGCACAAAAAATAAGCAGAAATTTCTTTTAACATCATTGAACAAGCACCACCGAAACCTACAAATCAGAGCGATGAGAGCCGTGGTCCAAAGGGTCGCTTCTGCTAGCGTCGAGGTCTGTTTCTAAACCCTAAACCTCGCTTCTTCTTCATATCGTAAACATCATTGGCTTAGCATTTTTCCCCCAGGTCGATGGCCGCATTGTATCGGAAATCGGACCCGGTCTCCTCGTTCTCGTCGGAATCCATGATTCCGACACCGAATCTGATGCCGATTATATGTAATGAATCATTTCCCTTCACACTTTTCTTATCCAAATTTTTAAATTTTTAGTTTCTTCTTTAATGTTGCGATGATGAAAATGAAATAATTAATCTTTTTGCAGCTGTAGAAAGGTTTTAAACATGAGATTGTTCACTAATGAAAACACTGGCAAAGGATGGGACCAGAATGTAAAATTTCCCCCTTTTTACTTTACTTTCTAAATCTGTGTAGTGAACTGAGGTTGTACTTTTACACTAAGGTTAAAGTTTGTGACTTTGATTTTTGGGATAATTCTTCAGGTCATGCAACGTAATTATGGAGTTCTACTAGGTAATTTCTATGTTTGAGGTGAAAAAAAATATATACTACAGAATCTGGCGAGGTGAAAAAAAAAATGTAAAGATATATTTATTAAAATTTTATATATATGAATCAAATAAAATTATGGTTGAAATGTCAAAGTTGAGAGGCTAAAATTCATGGTGATTTAAGTTCAAATCCCACCATTTTTATATTTTTATTGATTCTATATAAAATATAAAAAGAATAATATAATTTACATTGTAAAAGGAATTGCTTTTTAGTCATTTTCTGAGTCGGTGTTCGTTAACTCGTGACACCAACTCAGTCAAAGGATAGAGATATATACACACACTTCATTTGTTTATTGGATTCTGAATTCTAAATTTGTTTGGCACTGCAGTGAGTCAGTTTACATTGTATGGAATCTTAAAGGGCAACAAACCAGACTTCCATGTAGCAATGCCACCCCAAACAGCTAAGCCATTCTATGAATCTATAGTTGACAAATTCAGAAAAGCTTATAAACCAGATGCAGTAAAAGGTTATATTCCCAGTCAACTCTCCTCCCTCCATTAATTATTTCCATTGGTTGATTTGCTACATGATTTTATGTTCATTTTTAAAGTAAATTTTAAACCATTTGCAAAAGCATTCATGTATTGTTTTATATTATCCAACACCAAGTAGAAAGATGTCCGTCGAATGCAAAATATAGAGAAAGGGAGATACATTGTAAGGTATAGTTTGATTATAGATAATATCATGAATATAGAAAAGCTGACTTAAAGAGGCAAACTATCATTTTGATTCTTTTGAACCATTCAAATAGGTAACACTTGATGTTTTGCCACTCAAACATGGCACAATTTACTATTTGTTAGATGATGGATAGTGTGTTTATAAAGTTATTTTGACTCTGTTTTGGTCATTTGGTGTAGATGGAGTATTTGGAGCAATGATGAAGGTGAGGCTTTGCCACAATCTCCCCCCCCCCAACCAAAATGTCATTTTCTCTTTATTCAGGGATGTATTTTGAATCGAATCTTTATACTTGTTCACAGGTTAGTTTGGTCAACGACGGGCCGGTAACAATGCAGCTCGATTCATCACAACCATCAAAGTGAGTGACTTTGATTGATTAATGTACGCAGTTATTATCATATGATTAGAGTTCCACAATCGAGTTAAAAACACTAAAACAAGGTTGAACCTTTTCAGGAATACAACTGGAGTGGCAGAGGAATCCTAAATTGGTGTGGGTTGAGTACAGTATGTTGTTGGCGGATCTTTGTAGAACTTGATACAAAAGAAATTATTTTTTAGGATGCTTCATTGTTGCAAGGCAATAATTTACCACTTTTCAGCTGGAAGCTTAACCTTTTTAATATCAAATCAGCTTTTTAGAAATTTATTTTTATATACTTGCTAAGCTCTGTAATTTGTTCTTTTTTTTCTGTCAATTGTGAAAAAGATTTTAAGCGTCTCAAAACTCTAAACGCTAGTAAATATAAACAAATATTTATGTGCAAATATAAATTTCAAAATGATTACTTTAGTAATTAATTTCATTGATTATAAATAATATAATTATAACCAATTGATATGAGCTTGCATGTATCCGTACAAACCATTATTCTTCGAAATATAAGCTGCTTTAGTTGAAATGAACAAGAAATGCACTGAAATTTTAACTAAAACTAAATAGAAATGCACTGAAATTTTAAATAAAACGAAATATAAGCTTTATGGTTATGGTTTATAACCAGATTAGAGTGTACCAACCAAATCAGCCGTACCAGAATGGAGCTGAAAACAGAGCTAGATAAAACTAATACAGTGATGGCCAAGCAAACTACTAACATTTAATAATGCAACCCTTTCGGAACCAGAAGTCATCTGCATCTTTCTCTCAGTTTCCTATGACGTCGAAATGATCATTGTTGCAGTAAATAGTGCTTCTTTTCCAAGAGATGAAATCTGAATCTTCCTACAACATGAGACAGACAATGCACTTGTTAGCAAAATCCGCATTGATATGTTGGCCGCTAAAACATGACCCTAGAGCTTGATTGCAGCTCATTTGGGATGTAATTGTTGCACGCATTACAAAGGAAATTACAGTGAGATAAAAGAAGCTTACTTATCTGCTTCTCTTAGACTATTGAAAGCAGCAGCTACGTTCTTAGATATTTCCACAAGAGACAAGCTGTCTATTACGGCTTCATTGCAACCAGGCATCCCAGCAAGATGTTGCTGAGATGTCAAGGACATATAGGCCTGGAACAAACATCATAAGAGCTAATCAATTAAAACAAAAAGGAAAAAGAAAAGAAAATTGTGGAGATGATTTCCATAACAGTTCTGCATTAGTACTCACTGCTTAACAAAGATCTCGAAAATCTCAGAGTTAATAACACCAAAGGAAAGAAGAAAAAAAGTTCCAAATTTTAGCTTCGAATTTAGATTCACATTAATTTTATCACTCATGACTTATTCTACAAGACTACAACCATAAAGCATGCAATTTTCAGTGTAGATAGTTCCAATTAAGTTTCTCAAATCTTGATCATATCAACAAGTTGAGCAAAACATAACATGATATGAATGAACATTTTGAATAAGGAATCAACATTTTGAATAAGGAACCATGGAAATGAACCCCACGTACTACCAATGAAAAAATCATCCTTCCAAGCACCTGCCACTTCTTAATCCCGATATAATTGATAGCAGAATTTTTGTTGCTCCAGAAGACAATAAAAGAAACAATAGCAGATATTCATTTCAACTATCTCTACTCGCAATAAAATAAGAGAAGACTTACAAGAAAAGCATGCGCCAAAAGCAATTGAATAACTTCTACATTGAGTTTTTTTATAATGCTTCTTACACTGCTGCTATCTGAAAAGGACTTCAAAACTCCGAGAAACGTAGAATCTTCCGAAGGGCCATTCGATCTCCGAGTACGAACAGGCTATATTACAGAATAAGAATATTTAAGTTCTATGTTGTCCAGACTTTGTATCACAATTTGCAGTAAAAATTAAAAGTTTTCAATATAGATCATTGGCAAACCACTTACAAAATCTTAGTTACTAACCTTAGATGTGTATTTAAGTAAGTACTGCACAATGATTTCAAGCTTCCATTTAGGGTCATTAAAGATCTGAAAAAAGTGTATTCATAGTCGGAAATAATGATCATGTAATATGTCAATAGGAACAAAATTGCAATTAGAAGAGGAACTCTTTACATAGGTACTAAAAGATCAAATGAACTGTAGCTATCAAAGAGACATTTAATAACATTTTATTAAAGCTGAAACAAATGCTGAGCTTGAGATATGTCAATAGGAGAAATATCCAATCAGAAAGGATATTAAAAATAGTTTTTCCAAAAGATTAGTTGAAGTCTGTCCTTGAAAATCCTAAAATTAAAAACTGAGGAAACACTTATCTGAGACTGATGATGGAAATGAACTACCTTCAAAAGTCAAAAGCAATATATAGTTGAGCAAAGTGTACAATCAAAGGACAAGGTGATGCCTATGTGAATCAGCTGGATAAAAGGTAGCACCTGTTTGTTCACCACCTACCCAGGCAATTTTCTCTCCTAGATAAAGGACCTTTTTCTTTTATGAACAGAGACATTTTTTTGACACGAAATTGTGTGTTTGTGCTAATATATATAAATGACAACCTGAAGAAATCGGGGAAGTATCTTTCTGTAATAGGTTAGCTCGTCCAAGATTATCTCTATCAGTGGGATTCTGCACCAAATCCAGAGGTTAGCCACCTGATGTACATATACATATTAAACAAAAATACAAAGACCAAACTGAATCACCAAAACAGAGTCAAGCAATTACCTCAGACCATCCGATCTGGTAGTTAGACCTAGCATGTTGGCTTGCTGCTTTGACATGTCAATCTCCATAATCTAGAGGGGTCCACGATGTCACAGATAGTGAAAATGATTTAGAATCATCTTATATGTACAGATATTTGGGATCTAACCATTATTATAAGTTTCTGCATAGCCAAACAAGTAGTCCTTTGAACTTCAAGTAACGCAATTGCTACATCAGTATTATGATTCTCAGATGATTTTTCATCAGAAGAGTCAGGCTCATTACGAATTCCAGCATAATCTTGGTACAGTCCACAGATTGTATGCAAACACTCTTTCATTAAAACCCTGTAGTTGACTCTTTTTGAAGCCTACAAATAAATCGAGCTTGAACAACCAATAAAAGACTGATGACAAAATAACTTTCAATGAAATATGTCAGAATGCAACTATGCAAGAAACAAAAGGTAGCAGAGAAATTAAAGGTTTAAAAACTGAAGCTGACCACAAGCATGTTGATTAAGCACTCCCTCAAAAAGTTCCAGTTCATGCTTTCTGCAATAAACAGTCTGTCAAACTTTCCTGATGATTAAGAAGCATAAAACATTCTATATTGGCTTACCTTTATACATACTGATGCGGGCTAAAAAATCTCCTTCAAGAACATTGACAAGATACTGAAACAGTAACATATTTCCTAAGAACTGCAACAAAGTTGTTTTAGCAGCAGGTTGAAGTGTCAAACTTACTTAACAATAAAAAGAATAGACAATTAGTATAATAGGACAGACAATATAGGTCACCTATTAGAGAAAACCAACCCAATGATATAACTAATATGGATATTGCTAACAAATTCTCAAAGAGCAATCTTTAAGGATCGTTAAGTTACTATTTATAGTGACAATGTTTTGTGTTTAATGCAATACTTGGTAGTTAATTGAAAAACTCCATATGCATTACTAGAAGATTTTTTAATACGGTAACCACAACGAGTGCCTTTAGCAAAACTAATTAATATTACCATGACTTTTGCCATAAGAATTAGTGCAGTTGAAATACACAATCATATGAGAAATCCTCGGTGTTATATGCAAACAATCTAAAGAATTGAAAGATGAAATACATGGAATAAGTACACAAACCTTAGTATCCAATCTCTGAGAATTTGTTTTATAAGCCATTTCAGCAAGGCCTGTTATTAATTCATGAAAACCCTGGCAATGATAGAGGAAGTCAAACAAAAGCTAACGATGCTATTCTCAAGCAACAGCAGTATTGATTTATACAGTTAGCTTCCCTGCTGTTACCACAAATTTCCCTCTCATACAGAAAGAGTTCAACCAAAAAATAAACCTCAATTATTTCATATCCTCAACAAGCATTCCAAGGTTTAAAACAGCAAATCCAACTCACATTGGGATCAAACAGTCCACGCAACTTTCTTCGATTGGTTTCTTTCTCACTAGACATAACATCTAAGGAAACCATAAACGGCAACCATGCCTAACAAGAAACAAAGTCAAAATTAAATAAGAAGGGGGAAATCAAATTAAAACTTAAAATCCACAAATACAGAAACCTTGTTAAACATAGTCAAGATTATTTACCTCTTCAATCACAACCAACTCAGGTGAACCATTACCAGATGATTCAGATACATAAATCCGAGGAAAACGCTGCATTAAAAAAATGTGTTATCATACTTTTTTCTTCGTCTTCCTAAATGAATTAAGTAACGAAATGATAAGTTAAGTAAATAAAGAATCAAAGTCAATTACCTTTTCAATCTCGTTCAGAAGCTCATAACTAGACATTATAAGTTCTAGAGATTTGCCTGCCCTTAGGATTTGAAACACCGCTTCAACCATTTTCCTTTAATTAAACAAAGAACAAAGGGTTAATAATAATTTGAAAAGCAAATCAATCCTTCATACTAAAAAAAAAAAAAAAAACTGAAAATAATTTGAATTAAAAAAAAAAGAGTGAGAGCGTAGATTTACTTAGTTGGAGGTGTTCCGTTTTCTGGAACAATAGAAGCGATACGCACGGCTTCCAGAAAATCCATATCTAAATTCAACCAAACAAAATTACAATTCAGTAAAAAAATTACTGTTACAAACATTAATCGGATGAATTGAATTCAAACCGGAGAGTGTACGAACGGTCATCTTTGGCATCTTGAGAATCTTTGTGAATTTCAGCTGAGTCGATGATGGCCAAAGTGTTAGCTTCTATGCAACCTCGGTTCATTCGTCCTTTTACATTGCCACAATTATTGATGGTTTCCCTCTTTTCCATTTGGTTTTCTTCTTAATTTTTCAGTTTCTATTCAAATTTCAAAACCCTAGCTCTTTCTTATTCTCTCAAACTCTCGCAGGAGCAAAAGATTATGCGCGACTATTTGGCGGGGGAAAAGTAAGGGCCAATATAGTAAAGAACTCGGAAACCAGTTTAACGAGTGACAAACTCCCGCTCAAACTCCCAATTATTAATGGAAAAAAGAGTAAAAAAGAAAAATCCCATTTACTTTTTGTCATGATAGAAAAAGGTTAAATATGCTATTAGTCTCTGTATGTATTTAGAATTTGATATCTAGTCCATATGCTTTAAATGTTAAAAATTCAATCCTTTTATTTTTATGATTTAAGCATTCTAGTCCTATAATTACCATGTTTGTAAATTCCATCATAATTTATCAATTTAAATGTTTATTTTTGTTAATCATATCCAATATCACATGAAAGAGTCTAATCAACATGTCATGGCAAATTTTGGCAGAAAAGATTAATAATGTTATACTTGTTTAGTTATTCATATGCCTAATGTTATATGAGGCAATCTAATCAACATGTCATGACAAATTTTGGTAGAAAATACTAATAATGTTACAAGGATTACATTTTCAAATTTGTCCAAGTACAAGGACTAAAAAAACATTTATGCAATATGAAATGAGGCAGTCTAATCAACATCTCATGGCAAAATTTGGCAGAAAATACTAATAATGTTACAGGGATTAAATTTTAAAGTTTGTTTAAGTATAGGGACTAACAGATTTTGGCAGAAAATACTAATAATGTTACAGGGACTAAATTTTAATGTTTGTCTAAGTACAGGGACTAACAGAACGTTTTAACCTTTGAAAAACTTCAAAAAGTAAAAAAAGGATAATATTCCGTTGCCGGGACTTGAACCCGGGTCTCTCGGGTGAGAGCCGAGTATCCTAACCACCTAGACTACAACGGAATGTTGTTCCAAGAGTGACTTTGGTTTTATTTAGTTATAAATTTATTTGAACTGGTTAAACTGAAAACTAGGACCTAACTGATTTGACTTCCAATCAATTTTTAAAATTGACATAATTTAGTCCCTATTCTTATAATGTTATTAGAAGACCCGCATTGCTAACATTGTTGGTTGCTACTGTTAAAGTGATACATTGAATTTTTTAAAACAAATTGGTTGA
Source organism: Gossypium longicalyx (assembly GCA_025698465.1). Classification (NCBI taxonomy): domain Eukaryota; kingdom Viridiplantae; phylum Streptophyta; class Magnoliopsida; order Malvales; family Malvaceae; genus Gossypium; species Gossypium longicalyx. Next base: position 92,639,411 of record CM047004.1, read on the forward strand.
ACATAGTTTATTGGATTTTCCCTAATTGCATCATTAAATAACAATAAAAGAAAAACATTTATACCATTATTTTAATGGTAGTATTATCAATTTGAACTTACTAATGATCTTACAAAAGTAGAGGACTGGATCATATCAAATCAAAGTGGAGGGATTAAACTAAAAATTTTAGTATGGCTAGAGACTAAAATCATAAATTAGACTTCTTAAAAATAACAAATAAAACCAAATAAATCAACAAAGCTTACTAATCATATGAAGAGGCAAACCAGAAGATCCAGTAGAAAGTATGTAACTATAGTGACTAAAATAATTAAAGTGTGTAACGACAATGAGCATAATGTAAACTCTTTTTTTAATGTCCAAAATAAAAGCTAATGAAAGTTAAATAACCGTGTAGTTTACCTCACATATATAGTGTAATATCAATTATTTTGACAAAAACTACTTTGGTAAATTTGAAGTTAACCTTTAGACTAAACTTTATATAGAAACTATTGATCTAAACATCGTAAAAAGACAACTATTTTGATCATATAACATTAAAATCTTTGTGGGTAATTAATTTTTTGAATGTCTAAATAATTCGTAAATCCAACTTAGTAGTCTCATGGCAACCAGTGAAGCTGGTCTTTGGCCTCCACCGACATCTTAGTGTAAGTTGACACTTTCATTGTCCTTTTAGCCAACTACTATCTTGCTCCACCTCCTCGACACTAATTGAAGATCTAGTCCTCTTCTTATCCCCTTCCCCTATTGACTCAAATATCCATTTTAGCATATTGGTTCAGTGTTCGAGACCATCAAGGGAATTGGATCATTAGATCTTTCAAGCATATCCTACCTACCAACAACGTTTAGGCAAAGCTATGAGCCCTTAAAGACGGACTCCAATTAGCCAAACACTCAAACCTAGTTGATATTGTGATTGAAACCACAAATATTCAATTAACGTCCAATAATATCTCTTCTAATATTATTCTTTCTCTTTTGATTGATGAGTGCAAGATGTTTTACCAATTTTTGACTATTAAACCTCTTTAACATGTCTTTCGTGAAAGGAATAAATGCACTGTTGCATTAGTTCAACTAGGGAGTAACTTTCAATCTCTTTCTCCTCAAATGGTTCTTACATTTTTTCTTCATTTAATGTTAGTAGTACTCTTAATAGTTTAGACCATTTTTACTAGTTGATAAGTAGGGATGTATTATATATCGAACTTTTGACTCTTATAACGTGTTTATGAATCTAATTATCTTATAGACTAAAAAAAAATTATCGTCACAAATTTAATTTACCATTTTAGTTGAACCCTTATTCAATTAAGTTAACATAATTAATTTAACCGAAACCAACAAAATAAAAAATGTATCGTTTAAATCGATTTGAATTAAGTTTCACACAGCTCTCACCAAACAGAGACGGGAAGGGGAAGAACATAGTCAACGTAGAGCCGTAGTTTTCATAAATCCCCCAATTCATTGAATCCTAACACAGCCACATTTGCGTAACACTCTCCAATTTCCTTTGGTTTTAATTAAAGCCTTTAATCTTCCCTTTTCTTCAGCTGAACTTTTTTTGTTTCAATTTTTTATAACGTTGAATTGTGTGGTCTGATGATGTATGCACTGAAATTCCCATGATTTCCATATTTAGTGAGTTAAGATGAGTGGTACGATGCGATATGTTTAGTTTATTTTTTGTCTCGCGTTATAATATCGCTATAGTATTTAATCTCATCGTCATCGTTATTTTTACACTAACCGTAGATAAACGTACCACCCATCTAAACCCACACTTAAGCCTAAAACGTGCTGTATTGAATACATTTCCATTGAAAAAGAAAACACAAATTATCCAAACCCTCAAACTCTTGTTCTCCTACATTGACAATAATGCTCATGCCATTCGAGTTAAGACTCAATCGGTAGAAAGTTTCCATACTTATTTGAACTAACTTGCTCCCAATAATCTATAAACCAAAATAAGTAACGCAATCTTAAATTGTCATTGTTTACTCGTTTATAAAAATATCCTATTTATTTTGAAATGGATTAAATTATTTTTTATTAGAGTAGACTAAATTACTTTTGATCCTATAGGAATCTTTTAAATATTTATTAAATTCACACCTACAATATAGGTGAAAAATAATTTATGTAACAAATATATCTATAAAAAAAATTACATAAGAAAAAAATAAGTCTTTTGTTGAAATGATGAAGTTAAAATAGTAAAGACCATGATTTATGCGACTGAAAATAACCTTTTTAAACTTCGTTTAATACATAATTTATGCAAGCAAGTCTAGCAACTTAAGTTTCAACATGTCATGCGAGAGCATAATAGACTGGCAAATTGCATTGCCAAAATTATTCCTAGTGATCTTAATAGGTTATTGACTTTTGAAGACCCACCTAATCATGCACGACCATTGTTTGAAGAAGATGCTCATCGAGCAATGGTTAATATAGACTCCCATCAGTGTTTTGTAGGTAGTTCCTTGAACTTATTTCTTTTCTAAAAAATAAAAATAAATAAAAAACCATTCTCATATATATTATATAAAAAAAAGTCACAATATATTTATTATTATTAAAATATTTCAGACATTTTATATAATATTAATTATTATAATATTTATAATAATTATAAGTTACCTTAAATTTAAACAAAATTAGCGTGTGATACATAAAAATATATGAATATGGCATACAATATATATATATATTTCATTGGCCATAATCTGTACTGAAACTGAGACAGCAGATTAAAATAATAACCTGAGGAGATAACCTTTAGCAACACAGCTGGATTAGAAAAAGGAATGTATGAAATAGTATAAAAGTCCCAAAATACATCATTAGCTTAACAACAACAACATAATAATAAATTAATTGATTTATTATTCAGCCAGCTTTCAATGCCCCTACACTTTCGCTGTTTTCTTTATTTAATTCACCAATTCATGAACTACAGCAAGGATTTCGAGAGAAGAAGACATAGGCGTAATGATCGATTAAACCCCTAATGTTACTTATTTTTGACACTTTGGTCCTAAATTTTTTTTGAATTACTTTAATCTTTAGCCTTTAAAAATTAGTCAAATTGCATGTTTTTGGATAGGAAAGTTAATTGATCTGTTAAAATTTTAACAAGACTAATGTGGTTGTTCATACGTACTTTATAAAAGTTAAAAAAAAGCTAATAAAATTATTTAAAAAATAAAAAAAAAACCATAAAACTTAAAAAAAAAAAAATTATTAAATTCAACAATGAAGTATAAGTAGATTAACACGAACTGTCATATTAGCATTATTAAAATTTTAACAATTCAGTTTGCTTTTTCATTAAAAATATAATTTAACTAAATTTTAAATATTGAAAGTTAAAATATCAAAAAAAAAAATTAAGGCTAACATGTTAAAATGAGTAAACTTCAGGAGCTAAATAGAAAGTTCAGGTGTATCTGCGCAAATTAAGTTTCCAAATCTTTTTTTTAAAGCTCCCAAATGATTAAACCAACCACATAAGTCAATATGCTAGCCTTAAAACACACTAATCCACGAATTTAGCAGCTCACTTGATTAACCCACAAGTTTCCCAACTGGAATTTTTTGTGGAGTAGGTTAAAGGCTTAAATTACGCGGATATTCGTTAATTATATATATAAATGTATGTATATTGTTTCTCCATTCTCAAAACCCTATACTGTTCGTTGATAACAAAGATGGCTGTTGAAAGCAGACAAGACACAGCATCTGATAAGCTGTTACTTGAACATGTATGGGCGAACTTCATTGGTGGAAAAGAAGCGAATACAGCAGCAGAACCTTCCATGGAGATTTTAGAAAGACTGCCAAGTCTTGGGAGGTGGATATCAATGGGAGCTGATGCTTGGGAGGGTCTTCTTGATGGGATTATTCCTTCAGGCAACAAAATAGACCAATCATGTAATGATAAAACAAGCAGTAAAGTGTGTTCCATGAGAGTAGATAAGGTGGCAACGACCAGGCATTACCGTGGAGTAAGGAGGCGGCCATGGGGAAAGTACGCTGCGGAGATACGAGACTCGTCGAGGAAAGGTGCTCGAGTTTGGCTAGGGACTTTTGAAACAGCCGAGGAAGCAGCGAGGGCGTATGACAAGGCTGCTTTGAGAATTAGAGGTCCCAAGGCATATCTAAATTTCCCACTAGAGACAGTTGCTAATAAGGCTACTATGGTTGATAACTCAAGAACTGGTCTCGGCTGTCTCGGAAATGTTCCGAACGACCGGAAAAGAGGGTCTCGAGATTGGGAGCAAAACAGGGAGTTTGTGATGGTTGAACAGCCTACAATGAAGGGAATGGCAAGTGTTGCAGAGCAGGTGGTTGAAGATGGATATGGTTTATTTGAGTTTCCGGATTTGGGGAGTGATTATTTAGAGAGTTTGTTGTCTTCTTTCTAACAGTTCGGAAATAGGTAGCCAACTGACTGTACATTCAAATCGGTTGATCATCATTGCTTGAAACATTCGTTACTGTTCATTGTAAAAGCAACGGTGGTTGTAATTGAAATAGGACTCATTTGAAAATTTTTAAATTTATTTATGTAATGTATTTTTGTTTTATATGATTAATGTAAAGTAATATTATTTAAATTATTAAACTTAATTAAAATATCCCAATGTCGAATATTAATGCATCTTTTCCAGTGATAAATTCTTAATTTTATAACTCAAAAATGAATAATTTTAAATTACATAGAAAATTTAATTTAATTTTGAATATTAATATATCGAGTAGGTGGTTGAACTGATTTAAATTAAATAAATTATTAAAAACATAAAAAAATTAGAAAAAAATTAAAATATAAAATCTAATTCAACTGATTTTTACCTTGATCCAAATTAATATATTGATTAATTCTCAGTCTAACCGGTTTAACTTAATGATTTTAAAAACATAATTAAATTAATTTTAGTTTTAACAAACAATTATTTAATATTTAAATTTTAATAATAAAATAAAAATATTATTTCTAATATTAATATAGTAATATAATAAAACAATAAAAAAATTTTCTGACAACCTATACCCAATCCTATTGATGTAATCCTCATTTGAAATTTTATACCAAAAAAATATATATTTAAATTAATAAAAAAATTATTCAAATTTATATTCTTATATATCATAGGTAAGAGATACCATTTGATGGTTGGCAACCATACATGAGTGGGAACCTTGTAAAATAAGTTTTTGGAGTAGCGAAATTTTGGACTGAATCTATTTAATTGAAAACAGGCTAAACTGAATGCTTGCATAAATTTAAATTGGGTTTATTATTTGAGGGGTTCATTTGGGATACTTGTAAAAATATTATAAAATTTATTGTATTAAGAGTTAAATTGTATTTTATCTTATTTATTAAAAAAATTGACAAATTAATCTATGTGTATTAGATAAAGAAACAAATTGATCATTTTTGTTAAATATTTCATCCATTTCTACTGTTAAAAACTGGCGTGGCTAATGAAGTAACTAGACAATTACACGTAGCGTGCCAAGCATACCTTATGCTGATGTATGAGAACCAATTTTTAATAGTAAAAGTGACTCCTAATACAAGAGCTTTCATTCATACTTCTACTTTGCTTTCCTCTAGACTTGGGAATCGAGAATTTTCTTGTGTTACAATGTAATAAATACATCGTAGAAATAAATTTTATTCAAATTGAAGTCTTAACCATCTTAAATACTTGTTGATTTAATTTAAGTGAAAGATAAATACATATTTTTAGACATGTATTTTCTTATTAATGTTTGTGGCTTTAGGTGATATGTGTATTAATGGACGACGCCTTTTAAATCACATATCACAGTTTGAGTTTGTATGATGATAAGTCGACATAAATGAAATATGGTGTGATCTTCACCTTTGATAAGCCACCGAACTTTAACAAAGTTTGATTCTGTACATATATATATATATCTTCAAATTTTATAATAAAAATTGTGTTTAAATAATTCACAACCATATTATTTTTTTATCTCTAATTTTATTTTTCACCAAATTTTTAGTTGATATTTTAACATAAAAAAATTGTACACATTTACAAGCACATATACAAGTAATTATATAAATATTCATTAAAAATATATATTTAAATATAGGATATAAATATAACTATTTTAGAATTATTCTACTTTAAGATAACATATATAGGTTAAATGTATAATTAATAAGGTTAGTTTATTGTAAAGATGAGTATATATGTCGTAAACATAATCACTAACCATTTTTATTAACTTCTTGGTTTTGAAGTTTCAAAAAGAAAATGGAAGGGAAATTTGAGAGTAAGTTCTTATTTATATTATACATAATGAAGTTGATGTTTTCTTCTTTTTAATATTTTTATACAAAATGTTTAAATAAAATAATTAAGGATTGAATGAAAATTTATTTACAAATAATTTACTATTTTATAGTAAAAATACAATAAAGGTCCTTTTACTAACAGTTGTATTGCATTTTGTCGTATCTACTTAAATAATAAATAAATTAATCATGGTACATTAGATCAAAGAACAAACTGGATTTTATCCTATTCTATTGTTAAAAACTGGTCCATTTACATCAAAATGAGGTACATGTTGCACACCACGTATAACTATTTGGTTATTCTATCAATCACGCTGGTTCTTAACAATAGAAATAAATACAATTTTTAAATAAAAAGGGTCAAATTATTATTTGATCTAACATGTAGGGATTAATTTACTTATTTTCTAAAGATATAAGTAAAATATAATTTGAATCTTAATACAAAAATTTTCATGATACTTTTATCATATTTTACTTATAATTTAATTTTGTGAGAGTAACAAAATTAAAAAAAAACATGGAAACACCAAAAGTTAATTATGGTGTGACTCATATACACAGTTAAATTTTGAATAATTTTTTTTCTTCGTCATTAATTCCATCATGGGTTTTTTTTTTGTCTAGTTAAGCCATAATTATCAAAATAATCATCATTAATCCTATCAATACCCCCCCTGCCTCCCTTCCTCAATACTTAAACCCAACTAACACCCAGCACCAAACGCACTTTAATAGCCACCTATTTCTAGCCATGTCCTTGCACTTAAAGAAAAGTAAAGCTAACCTGCAATCATTCCATATCGAGGCCTCAACAGATAAAGTTGGTTGATGGGTTTGCACCAAGTTGTTAAAACCCGGCCCTCAACTTCCCTTTTCTTTTCATCCTCTCCCCCACCCCCCACCCCACACCTCCATTTTTCTTCATATGGTTCTATCATAAGTTCTTTATAATCACAGAATCAAGACAAGTCCTCAGCAAACAAAAAACAATGAGCACTGCAAGATTTATCAAGTGTGTCACGGTCGGTGATGGAGCTGTGGGGAAAACTTGTATGCTCATTTCATATACCAGCAATACTTTCCCAACGGTAATGATGGGGTTCATTGAATATAATTTATGGTGAATTATGGTGATATTTACAATGGGTTTTTGTTTTTATAGGATTATGTTCCAACAGTATTTGATAACTTTAGTGCCAATGTGGTGGTGGATGGCAGCACAGTGAACCTTGGCCTATGGGACACTGCCGGTAAGTTTCATGTGCCTGCAAATTTGTACTAGCCTTATTATACTGACCATTCAAATCAATGTAACGAGTTGATTTGTGTAAAAATTTTCAGGGCAAGAAGATTATAATAGGCTAAGGCCACTGAGTTATCGAGGAGCTGATGTGTTTTTGTTGGCCTTTTCTCTTATAAGCAAGGCCAGTTATGAAAACATCTACAAAAAGGTCGTCTTCTTTTTTCTTTTTTTGCTGCCATACCTTACAATCTATATAGGTAACATAAAGCATTTATGTTACGAGTCAGATTGTGTTTTGCCTCTTGGACTAAAAAATAAGTAAATTAGTCTCTATATGTTAGATCAAAGAGTAAACCGATTATTTTGTTAAAAATTCTATTCATTTTTATTGTTAAAAATTACTCATTGAATGTCAATATAAGATTCACGTAACACGCCATAAGTAATCGTCTGGTTATTTCTTCAACTGCACCAGTTTTTAGCAGAAGAAATAGATGAAATTTTTAAAAGGAATGGCTAGTTTGCTCTTTCATCTAAAGAACATGGACTAATTTGTCAATTTTTTTAATAAATAAGTTAAAATACAATCTGACTCCTAATACAAGTCCTACATGATACTTCTACAATCTATATGCTATTTTCCTCCCAAGTTACTTGAATTTGACATACAACGCTCTCATTCATGGCTGACAGTGGATCCCAGAGCTAAGACATTATGCTCATAATGTACCAGTTGTGCTTGTTGGAACCAAACTAGGTAACCTAATTCTCCATCATAGTTGACACTGCCCCATGCTTCAGAAAGAACCCAGACTTTTATTGCACATAAACATCTTGTTTTTTTTTTTTACATTTTGTCTCGAATTGAATTGCAGATTTGCGAGATGACAAGCAGTTCCTCATTGATCACCCTGGAGCAACACCAATATCAACATCTCAGGCAAGTTTTTAAGTAAACATTATATGGTTATTTAACAACATAAATGTACTTTAAAACTGTTCAAAACTTCATCCTTTTGGTTCAACGGAAACTTGGTAAACAGGGAGAAGAACTAAAGAAGATGATAGGAGCAGTTACTTATATAGAATGCAGCTCCAAAACCCAACAGGTACCCGAAGATGTACAGTACCTAAACATAAACAGTAAAACAGACAAGAAGTGTAAAAAAAAAAAAAAACTAACTACTTTCCATTGTTCTGGTTTTTTTTTTTTTCTTTTTTTGCAGAATGTGAAGGCTGTTTTCGATGCTGCAATAAAAGTAGCTTTGAGGCCACCAAAACCAAAGAGAAAGCCTTGCAAAAGGAGAACATGTGCTTTCCTTTGAATATTGGATCATTATTACAGTCAAAAACAGTTAACAAAAGCTGTTGCAGATAAACACTGTATCTGCTATAGTTTGTTTTTTGTTTACATATGTTCCATGTGAAACTATGAAGGATCTCTAAGAAAACCCAAACTATCATATCAACCCATCGATCAATGAATCGATTTCAATTTTCGCAGTATAAGTTCCTTTTAATCCTTTTTTTTTTACTTCATTTTATAAGGAATTCTATGGATACTGTTCCCTACAAACATGTCATTACAATGTTTAATTATAAATCCCATTCTTCTATTTTACTAAGATATTACTAACTTCAACTGCTGATTTTTACTAATTTATTATTTATAAATTGTTGAATGATTATTTTTCAATAATTTAACAACAATATTTAATATTATTATTATTTCTCAAATTTTATTAAACAAAAAAGATAAAATTTTGACTGAATTAATTTCTTAATTTTTCGTGCAACTATTACAAAAATCCTTGACCTTGAACGTTCAAACTTAAGCTCGGTTCATATTTTAAACGAGTCTAATATTTTTACCTACACTCTTTTAAATTTCGGGTTAAATATCTACAGGTATAGATGAATAAAAACACAGGTCTAATTTGATGGTTAATGAAAATGAAATCATATTGAGCTTAATTAATATCCCATTCTTCTTTGCTGAAAGACCAAGCAATTCGAGTTACATTAAGGTTAAGAGTATGAGATCCGCCAAACCTGCCCCAATGTCTCTTCGACCATCGAAAAACTTGAGTCAGTATCACATACATGTACCGTTATTTATTTATTTACTGAAATTGGTATATATCTGTATCATTTTGTATTTATTAATATTTTTTAAAAATATTTAATATATATAAAATTATTTATAGATATCAACTAAATGAAATTAAATAAATTTTAAATATAAAAATATTTATGGCATAATGATTTTTTTTCTTCCAACTTTATAAAGAAAAGAAATATTTTTTTTATAATTTTTAATTTTAAAAAATTAATTAATTATTAATGTGAAATATATGTGGCAAATCATATGTATTTCACGTCAATAAAGTTAATAAACATTAACTCTTCCATCATTTAAGGGTGATTTGACAAAAAATACAAGTTCAAAGGTTAAAGGAGGCGAAAAATTAAATGGAGGGCTAAAATGATCTTTTTTGTAAAGTTGGAGGGCAAAAAAATCATTATTCCAATATTTATAAATTATATAAAACACAAGATAAATTTAAAAATTATACAAAAACTTTGGTCTAATACACAATTTTATACATGAAATTTTGATTTAATTCCGTTTTTGCAAATTACTAACATAATTATCAATAAAACGTCATTCGAAGTTTATATATTATATACACAAATAATTATATTTATCCAGTATAAAAACCAATCGATGTATTTATTTCTTTGAATGTGCACGATTAAATTAAAATAAAAGTTTCATGTATAGATTTGAATCATGATTAAATTTCATTCGTATAATTACACCAAATTAAATTTTACGTATCAATTTGCACATTAAATAAAATTTCATGTATAATTTTAAAATTTATTCCTATAAAACACTCATAAAATAAATTTTACAAATAAAAAATTATTACTCAATAAATTTAAAATAAAGATATCACATACATTAAATAATAACAAAATAATAATAATAAAAAGAAAAACACATCTATAAATAAATAATAAGGAGGAGGAGGAGGAGAAAGGAGGTCATCTTGTATATGTGTAATTTTATAAATAAAAAAAATTAACTTTATGTATGCACTAAAATTGTTCATGGGTCGAGTCGAGTCTTAACAAAATTTTAGGCCCGATTGATAAGTTCGGGCTCGATCTAAAAATTAGGCCTAAATTTTTTCCAAGTTCGATCTGAATAAAAATGCTAAAACTAATGCTCAACCCAGCCTGACCCGTATTTAAAAAAGTGATTTTATTTTTATACAAAAGATTTTTAAAAATATAATATATCAAAAACACTAAAAATATTAAAATAAATATTTTTCAACAAATTGAAAATACAAAAAATATTTATACTTAAATAACACTAAGACATGTGCAACTTAACAAACAAATTTCTTCAAAATAGTAGCAAAATTAATAATAAAATAATAGTCATATAATATCAAAACAATAACAATAAAATAGTAACAACATAATAGTGAAATAGCAATAAAATAGTAGTTTTCTTTTTTGCAAACTCGAGCTAGGTCAAAAAAAACTTTACTCGAGGCTTGATTTGTTTTTTAAACAAGCCTTATTTTTTACCCAGCCCTATTTTTCAGATTTATATTTTTACTTAAACTCTCTCACTTCTCGAACGAACCTTTGATGGATCCATGTAGAAATGTAATATAGAGGGGTCTTTAAACTTTTAAAAGTGTGGAACATTATTAATATCACCTTCTCGAAATCCAATAATGTTTGACCCTATATTAAATTAAATGTTTTTTAACTAATTATCTCAACCAAACTTATTGATTATCGAGTTAGATGACTAATCAAAGTCATACATCTTAAAGGCCATTGCTATTGACTTTATTTCCCTTTTTCTTACCACAAATTCGTTTTCCCTAGGATTCCTACTTTGAATGCGATCAATTCCAAGCAATTTGTCAAGGACTAAATTTTAATTTTTTAGTAATTATTGTAATATGTGTTTGAATGCTTTTAAATATTATTAACTTATTTAAGGTTATAAATAATTTAAAATTTATAGTAAAAAGAGCATTGCCCATGCCACGTGCACAACACTGGGTGTCCAATTTTATATGATTGACATATTTCATCTTGTGTTTAATTCTAATTTCAGTCCCTTAACTATGTCGAGAGTCGATGTTTAATTTCTTTATTTTAATTTAATATGATTTAGTCCATTATAATGTTATTAATAAATTCAAATTGATAATATAGTTACTTTTGTTAAATTGATCGCGTAAACAATTTTAAACATTTAGTAGCTATGCAAATTTACTATGGATTGAATATAATTAATTGAATTTCCATATAGCCCTAATTAGATGACCGAATAATATAAAAAAATCATGTAAATTAGAAATACAGGTTACCTGCTCTTAATGGTTAAAGCGAACCATTTCACTCTGATATTCTGAATTCTTTAATTCGGAATGAATCAAATCTCCTCAAGTAGGATTGGAACCTATGATTAGTCAGTTAATAGTCGACCGCTCCACCTCTAAGCTACTGAGGAACAACGGGAAACAACGGGAGATTAAATCTCATAAAATTCAATTCCCGTTTCCAACCCATGACCAATATAAACTTGAAGTTTCCTTCGTAACCCTCAAAACTTCTCTTAATGACCTCATTCCATGCCTCATTTCAAAAAAAACTTAATTACTTTAATTACAGTTTAAAATGATATAGATATATATATATATATATATATTGAAATCTACTTGCAGTGTTCCCTTTAGTGTGACAAATAGAAAGATTCCCTAGTCAGCTAAGAATATATGTTAAGCACTAATATAATTTTTTAAGTACAAAACATTTCCTCTAATAACATATTATACTTCAAATATTCCATGTCTATTCTTACCAATTTCGGTACCAGCTAGGAATATTTTTATACATTCTTGTATAGGATCAAGTAAAACAACAACAACAACATGGGATTTGTTAATTGATTAATCCAAATATTTTTAAGTCAAGATGGCACTTAATAAATTCGAATTTATTACACTCATTTTATGAGTTTCGATGTGAATTTTTTTAAGAGGGAAATGAATTAAACATATTCTTATAATGCAAATACTATTTATAATTTTTTTTATTGTGTTAATATGACTCATTAATCGAGTCATAACTTAAAAAATTATCTTAATTACAAAATAAGTTATATGATTTTTTTTAATTTTTTTATAAATCAATAAAAAAGTATTTATGTATTTTTTTACTTTTATAATTTGAATTAAAATAATTTTTAATTCATGAAATTTTAATAAATATATTTATTATATAAATTTAATTTTTTAAATTATTTTAATTTTAGGATTTTTTTTTGAAAATTAATTTAAGATGTTTTCTTATTAAATTAATCACACTCTCCATACGTAGTAAGCCAATTAATATTCCAAGCGGTTTTTTTTTTTTTTTTTTTTTTTTTGCATAGTTAAGTGCCATTAAATCAACCCACGATTTTTTTGTGATATAGATAAGTAACACTAAATCAAGGCTTAATTATAAATTTGGTCATTAGTATTTGTTTGTTTGTTAAAATGGTTCTAGTTGTATTTTTGAGTTTTTTTTTATTAATTTTTGTTTTTGTTCAAACTATTTTTTCTAATAGATTTAATGAAATTACAGTTAAAAAAAAGTTAAGGGGATGATGTAAAAATTTAATATGTGGAATATTTTTAATGAGATATAATTTATTACTTAAATAACTATATAAGAGAATTACATGTGAAAAGTAATAAAATAAATAAACGATCCATGAGATTAAAAAAATAACTCTTAATTTAAATAAAATAAACATAATTATCTAAAAAAAATTAACTTAGTAGAAAAACCTCTCAGTAAACAAACGTATGACGAGCACCGTGGAAATACATGCCGCTCAGCCAAAGAAAGATGATGGAGAGGCCGAAATGGGCACTAAATATTTTGCGAGAGATCTCCTCCAAATCACTGGTATGCCTGTCGAAATCGTGAGCATTGGCATGTAGGTTTCAGATCCAAATGGTAGTAGCCCAACCTAGCCCATTCCTCGAAAGAAGTTTTTTACGGGATCCCTTCTACCAAAATTTTTACTTCTGGTTCCGGCGAATGAATAATCAATGAATCCTCCTCTTTCCGGACAACACATACAAAGAGATCCACTAACAGTCAGTAATTAGTGAACCTATGAGAGACAGTTATAATTAGTTTATTTCTCTTCTATCTCATTTATCTATCTATTTTTTCTTTAGTTATTCACTAGATCAATTATGATCTGGAAGTCGATCCAGGGCAAGTGTTCAGATCTATTATGACATATCCATGAGGTGCTCAACAGAACAGACCTTTTTAATCTTATAAAGACATTTTGAAAAAAAGAAAGAAAAATTGAACCATTAAATTTATTCATTAAAATTGTTAGAGAAAGTAGTTAAAAAAAATATCAAAAGTTAAATATACAATTAGGACCATTTTGACAAAATATATAAATATTAGTGGCCAAATTTATCATTAAGTCTTAAATCTCTTAGCTTAATTAATGTCACAAAATATAATTTACTTTGTTTAAAATATAATATTACATTGCGAATTACTTTTCCAAAAATAATAGGAAGTGATTTTCTTAATAATTAATAGAAAAATTTCATATAGATGAAAAGTTTAAAAAAATAATAACAAGACATAATTAGTTTTATTATTGTTTTACTTTGATGTTTGAAATTTCGAGTTTTCCTTAATCAATACTTTTCAATATATATTCATATAATTTTCACATCAAACACATTTCATTAAAATTATAATACGAAAAAACACTAAACACCCTCGAGAATCCAACGATTTAACGACCAATCACAATGTTTAGTGGATAATATTTTACAAAAAAAAAGTATGTATATATGATTTATTGTATCATTTATCTCGATAAAACTAATGCATTAAATACAAGCATTTTTTTTTTCTAAAACAATAACTACACAATAATCTATAATAAAACCAAAATTTATTTATAAAACCGTGAGTCTGATTATTTTCCCTTTTTTTTTTTCCAACAATAAAAAAATATATAAAAAGGATGATTTGTGTGGTTTGCATGTGCACCAAAATTTATGCAATTTAAGCATTTAGGCATTGTCGAGTATTTACTGCAATCACGTTTGCATTAAGTGACCGCATTTCTAGCTACTACACCCATTTTTCATTTTCTTGCCTTTTGCTTTGCCTTCCATTGTTTTTACTTTAAAATATTTTACCAACACCATTTATTGTAATCATCTGCCTTTTATTTTAAATTTTTAGTTGATTGGATCTTAATTCAATTGATATAAGTATTGTTATCAATGTATGAAGACATGGGTTTAAATGCGCTGAAGCGCATTATCCTCCTGTTTATGAGTTAAGAGAAGTTTTCGGTAATTTTAGATATTTTCTCAAAAAAGAAATTACTAAAAAATATTATTTATATTTATTCTATTAAAATATTTAACAAATATGGGCACATAAATTAATACACGGGTAATATATCGTATCAATAAATAAATGAGGGAGTTAATTCATTACAAAATCTGTGATAGACAAATTGGTAGGAGAAGAAAAAATATTAGAAGAGCAGAAAGGAAAAGTGACACAAAAACAGAAAATAAGCGCATTAAATACATAAAACAATAATACAAGAATTGCATAATTGGCTACAAAGGAACCTAATCTACAAAGAGTGGGAAAGGAGGAAAGGGTTGAGGGTGAAGATAGAGTAATCAGAAATGGTTATACAACTTATTTTGTTGCACTTATTCAAACCATAAATAATTTATTTTTTGTACATTAAATAAAAGAAAAAATTAGTTTATGTGATACGTTATGTGTCACTGTCTAATTATTTTATCAATCAAACTAATTTTTAATAAAAATGATCGTAAAAAAAATAAAATGTAATCTAACTCTTGATACAGAGACTTTCACGTATAATACTTTTATCTATTTTGTTTCGACCAAAACAATTAACAATATCAAATTGGAGTTGGTTTAGTCGGTAAAGCATTTAATAATAATAAAAATTCTATTTTTATCGACAACCTCATTTGAGGAGTAATTTGTAAGTATTATTTTCACTTCACTAAAAAAATGTAACGTGCCTTAATTCTAAACCGAGATAATCTCGTATGTAAAAAACGAATTCAAATCCCAACAGGTACAAATTTTCACAGACAAAAGTGGTCTACTTTTTTTTCCTCCTCCTCCTCCTACTAGAGACTTGAATTCGCTGCTAAAACCTAAAAGAGTTTTGAAGGGATGGGGAGGGGGATGGTGTTGGGTCCCCACTTTTCTGAAATCTTTTTCTTGTCTGTCTCACCCAAACAGTGAGAAAGAAAATGGCTCATTATAAGCTAAACAGAGCATTGGTCCCATATGGATCCTTTTGTCAGAGCTTGGAACTCCTACATCTTTTTCATTTCTACTACGTATTCTTCTATATCCATGAATACCAGACTTTTAATCCAAACCCTACTTTTTATTTATTTATGTAAATAGTTTTAACGCCTTAATATAAGAAAAAAAAGTAAGATGTTGGTTCCATTTAGATCAACGGTAAGTGGAATCGAATATTATACTAGTGAGATTAAAATTATTTGTAAAATACATATCTAGATTTAAACTGACGAAGTAATTAAATACAATTAACAAAAATCTACATCATCACTTTTAAGGAAGATAATAGTTAATAATATTATATAATATTATAGAAGTAGAGCATAGTTGACCAGCTTCACCAGCTTACCAACATTTGAAGGCCGCAAACAATACCCTACGTGCCTGCAGACGCAACATCATCCCTTTGGTTTGCATAATTAATGTTTTCCCCCTGTTTTTACACTATAATTTTGGAACAACTCAATTTAATTCAATATTTGAAGAATTAATTTTCAAGAAAAAAAATAAAAATCCATGTGAATGAACAATAAATATACAAGCCCCTCGAGTCAATCCAACTCCGAATCTCCAAACCACACACCCCCTTACTTTGCCCTAAATGAACTTATGAATTTGCAATTAAAGTATATCAAAGTCCCACCACCACCACAGCACCCCTTATTTACTCCTTACAACAGTAATCCAACACTTCCATTAATGCACTGCAATCAAAAACCGAATTAATAGCAAATGAAAATCCCTCTATAAATCTATACATAAGAGACAACCTTATCACCAAAAAAAAAAAAAAAAAACCCATTTTTTTTCTCTGTCCACTCTTTGAAGTCACAAAACTCTTACTGACTTCACTTGTTTTTATTGCATTAAGAGCTTTTCTCTGTCACATTTCTGATGAAGATACTAATTAAACCATGCTTCCTTTGCTTCTAGTCCGGGGGAATTTGCTCTTACTTTGAGTAGAAAACAAGTATTTCAGTTTTAATGTTAAAATTGTAGGAAAGGGTATGGGAGATATAGTACTTTCAATCTTCACCTTTTTCATTTATTTCCATTTCCTTTCTTGTTTACCTTTTAGCAGGGGATTCCCTTTGTGGGTTTTGCCTGTTATATAGTTTATATTATTTTTTTTGGGGAGATGGGAATGACTATTTTTTTATTTGAGAAAAAATTTTATCACAGGGGTAGTAGTAGTAGTAGATGAGGAGGTGAGGCTATAAAGAAATCAGTGCCAACTTCTTCATCATCATCATGGCTTCATCAAACAGGCACTGGCCTAGTATGTTCAAATCCAAACCTTGCAATACAAACCATCAATGGCAACATGATATCAACTCTTCTCTTATGTCAAGTTCTTGCCATAGATCCTCTTTCACCTCAGGTAAAATAAGTTTATTACAATATATTGGTTGAGTGGTTATTTATTACATAGTTGTGTACAGTTGCAGGTTGTGAAGAACGTACACCTGAGCCTAAACCAAGATGGAATCCAAAACCTGAACAGATTCGTATACTGGAAGCTATTTTCAACTCCGGGATGGTTAATCCACCGAGGGATGAGATAAGGAAGATTAGAGCTCAGTTACAAGAGTATGGTCAAGTAGGTGATGCCAATGTGTTCTACTGGTTCCAAAACAGGAAATCAAGAAGCAAACCCAAGGTTCGTAACCAGCTGCAAAACACTAAGCAACAAACAGCATCATCCTCTTCATCATCCTCATCCGAAGGAGCTATTAACAAGAGCACTCTCTCTTTGAGTTCTTCAGCTCATGCCATCGATGTTTCTAACTCTCCAAGTGGATCGGTGAACCAGACCTACTTTCACCATCAGCAGCAACCTCAAAACGAGTTGTTGAACGAACCCTTTTTCTTTCCCGTGCAACAACAGGCTACTGGATTCACGCAAGGGTTCGGGTTTTCCGACGGGATTCAAGTTCCTGAACAACAACCGGTTGGACCCTGTACGAGTCTATTGTTGAGTGAGGTATTGAACCATGGTGCTTCGAGGAAAGAACATGAAGAAAAGATGATGATGCAGCTGCAACTTAGTTACACCATGGCTGCTCCTACTACAATTACTGTTCCATCTCACAATCACCACATTCATGGTAATTTCTTTTATTTTCTTTGTTATTTCATGAGGAAATCTATGCACACAAGGGGTACACCGGGATTTTTGTGATCATTGTCTGTAAATGGACGTGTGCATGGCTTTATGCTTTGATTATGGGAGTGATTCCCTCGGTCGGCAGGTGAATCGGGTGCAGTGGAACCAGGAGGTGTAGCCAGATCATCGACAGTGTTCATCGATGATGTAGCCTTTGAGGTGGCGGTGGGACCCTTCAACGTGCGAGAAGCTTTTGGAGATGATGCAATATTGATTAACTCTGCTGGTCGACCTGTTCTCACCAACGAGTGGGGGATAACCCTTCAATCCCTTCAACATGGTGGATTTTACTACCTGCTTCGTTCATCAACCCCCTTTTCCGTATAAACAAGGTGACGAAAACTTTGAAAAATCAAAATTCAAGAAAAAAACCCTTAAATTTTGTATACTGTTATTATCAAATATATATATAGTATAGACTGTGCATGACAGCTTGGTATTCAAAGTTGATGATTGATGAAGGGGCCTCTTCTAGTGTAAACACTGAGGAGCCTTTTGCTTATCAATTAAGTTTTTGTCGATCACTGTGTTTTATTTATTTATTTTGATTTTGAATTGCAGGTTTAGAAAATATGTGGAAATGGATGACATTCAGAGACATTGGCTGACACTGTCCTTTTTACTACTCGTTCTTTGCTTGTTTTTCTCAATGTTGAAATTTATAGCTTTATAAGCTATTGTCCTTAAGGCTATCTCTCTATATATTATTATGGATATATATATATATTTCGAATAGTATGACAACTTTGTGGCACAATCTATTTAATTTCTCGTTAATTAAGGTAATATGTATGCAAGTTTTATATGTAATATATGGTTTCTTTTTTACCTTTAATAAGGCAGTGATCATCATTTGCCATATACAATACTATTCAGTACATTTTCTAGCACTAGATTAATTTTTTCTTTAATAATATTTTAACCTAATTAGTGTTGATTAATTAAATAAATTTAACGTCAAGAAGATTAAATAAAATTAATAAATAATAATAGTAACCCAAGGTTTTTGGATTTTATTTTGTTCAACTAGATTTATGGTATGGTGGTTACAATTTAAAATTTTAATATTTATGATTTTAGGGAAACTATTATATTAAGATTAAGGTTTAAGATTTTAAAATTTTTAAAAATATATTAATTTTAAATTTAAAAATAATAATAGGAGTTAATTTAATGTTTCTTGATATATTATATTATTTATGCACTCTAAAAAAATATAATGTGGTATGTCTAATCTAAGTTAAATTCTTATAATTAATATTTGATTTAGATAATGTATAATTATATTTATGGTTAACAAATGATAATACATCATTCAATTTTTAAAAAAAAAAATATTTACTTTTATTTTTAATGATGTGCAATTATCTTGTTGGTGTAAAAAATAAACTTTTTTTGAAAACCTAATTTTAATTGTGAAAATATTTGAAAGTTTTTAAGTTGATACAATGCTTAGGACTACCCATAATCTATCTCAACTTTTAAATAAAAAGATAAATACGTTTCAACGCGTTGAACTCACGTCCTCCTGTACGGGCAACAATACCAATACTAACCAAATTAAGATTTAATCGACAGAAAATAAACTTATTAAATTCGTTACAACCAACAAGTTTTAATAATTTATAAGGGAGGTTTACATTATTTACAATGTGAACTCTAAACCCTTCGAAAGTTCTATATTGAAACTACATGATATTGATACTTTTGCAAGGAGTTTACACTTGGAGGCTCGACTGCTCTTTTATATGCACTAATTAAAAATAAGATCTTCGGTTGTTGAGTGTTCGATTGTCATCTTAAGTACGAAGTAATATTAAAATTTATGATCAGTGTTTACCTCCTTAATGGATATAGAACATGAAAGATTAGTTGAAAAAAAGATTTTATCATAAATTGAAAATGCATAATACATTTTTAAGGAAAAGAATATAACTTTAAAGACACTTATAAACAATTTTGCTGAAACCCTAAAACACTGACCCCCCAGAAAGGGTGGGTGGGTCTATAAACCTTTCCTGTTGTTTATGGTATTGCGACAGGCAACAGCAAACAAGAAGGGTAGCAATGATAATATGTACTGAGTGGTCAAAAGAGGAAGTGAAATATATTTCTATCTGTTGAGAAAAAAAAAGAAAGAAGAAATATATTTGTATTTCACGTGCACTCTGGTGAGAACAGTGTTTAATTAACCCCCCCCCCCCCCCTCAAAGACAACCTCATAGCCATAGCCCTCACCCCACACTCTTCCGATTTGACAAAGCCATATATATCAGCCTTTCCTGAATATATATAGGATACGATATGTCAAGAAATAACTTCGTCTGCTTTTCTAGCTAGCCACTACACGTCACATTTCGCTAATATCACTGTGCTTCTTTTGCATGGACCGTCACCCACCATAATCATGGCTATTCTTATAGATTCCAGATTGAATGGAGAAACGAGCAATGGCCGTTCAATGTAACCCCTTCCATACATCCCTATAGTCTTCCAAGGGGAGGAGGTTGAGAGATGGGATATCTGTCACGAACTGGACACGTGGCGTGATGGGAGTGGTCAAGTTTTTTATATGTATATTGTGTACATGTGGGATTAGGTGTGTAAACAGTAGGTTTGATTGGATAGTTGTGGTGTGTGTTTTGAGCACGTACACTGGGGGGATGTTGCCAAGTTTATACTGCAACGTGCGAACAAAAGAAACAAAGATCGGTAGGCTGCTGCTATGCTATTGCTATGCAAGCAGGCAGCCTCTGGTGCTCAGGTTCTCCAATCTCCAACCACTATAAAAAAAACCACCTAATGAATCATGTTGAGTGCAGTTAGATTCTCGTGATAAAACTCATCTTCCAACTCTCAAACTATATTTACAAATTTTAAATTAATTAATATTCATGAACTATAAAAAGTAGTTAATTATTGATACATTAATCATGTTAAAATAAAGGCTTAATGATAAATTTAGCGACTAGCGTTTACATGTTTTATCAAAATGACCCTACTTATATTTTTAAGCCTTTGCTTTGCCATCGAGCTTTTTCTTTTTAACTGTTTTTTCTAACAGATTTGATGAAAGTATGGGGATGTTGTAGAATAATTTTAATGAGATGTAATTTATTACTTAGGTAACTCAATAAGATAATTACACGTGAAAATTAATAAAATAAATAAATCATACATGAAATTAAAAAACAACTCTTAATTAAAAAAATAAACATAACTATTTAAAAAATGTTTCAAAATGAATGCATACTTTTATTTACTGAGAAGTTTCAAAAAGATAATTAATAAATTAAACCGAAACTATTGAATGTGTGCATTCATTTTAAATCTCTTTTTAGATGATTACGGTTATTTTCTTTAAATTAAGAGTTACTTTTTTAACTTCATGAATTATTTGTTTATTTTATTATTTTCACGTGTATTTATTTTATTGAATTATCTAAATAATAAATTACAATTCATTAAAAATATTTTACATATGAAATTTCATATCATCTCGTTAACTTTTTTAACGGTACTTTCTTCAAATTTTTAAAAATAATAATAAAATTTGATAGCAAAAAAAACTCAAAAATATAATTAAGACCATTTTGACAAAAGATGTAAACATTAATGGTCAAATTTATCATTAAACCTAAAATAAAATAAAACCATGTAACGTGAGTCGATACATATGAAATATTTCTTTATGCCTTGCCTCATAAGACAAAGATTACATTGTATTTTTCAATCATGAAAACTTTTTCTCGGTTAAAATTTTTTTATGATATTAACATATTTTATATTATTATTTAAATTATAAATAACGATTTGATAATAAAGTGATGAAATTTTTATTTATACAAATAGAGTTACGAGGCTAACATAAATGACATTTAAAAATTTTAAAAATTATATAAAAACTTGTGACATATGGTAGTCTCTTTTAACTCCAAAAGTGGAGCTAAAAAATTTTACTATTTCTTTAATAAATAATAAATTATTATTTAAATCTCTAATTGAGTTCATATTACGAATTTTTTTATTTTTTTTTCAAATTAATTAAAATATGTGGTTTAAATATGTCATGCGTCCTTATAATTTGATGAAATTTGAGATTTAATCTTCTTAAAACGTTTAATTTTTTTCAGATGTTCTTAGTTTTCAATAATTAGCATCATTAATATATTTCATCAAAATTTGCTAACTTACCATATTTATTAAGAGAACACACATATAAATTTTTATAATACCAAGAATCACCCTAACTCCTCTCCCAACTCTTAAATAGGAGGATAATCGTGCTTCGGAATGCTTGAACTCACGTTCTCTTGTACTGACAATAATATTAATGTCAACCGAGCTATAACTCGCTTGGCAAGAATTAATGGTGCATTTGTTTTAAGGAAAATGACTTGCATAAAATGTTTTTTACATTTACCTATGTTTATTTAATTAAAAACAGATTGGTTAATGAAAAATGACTTAGAAGTTAACAAAAAATAAGCTCATTTTCCTATAAATTGACTTTCCCTCTTGAAAAAGCGTAAGTCATTTTTTTTTATAAATTGGTTATTTTATGAGTAATTTTATTTGTACATAAAAATTAATTTGAATCAAACCTAATATTATTATATTTATAAAAAAATATAATTTTAATTTTTAAAAATATTTAAAATTTTAAATTATTAAAAATAAAATATTATAATGTGCAATATTATTAAACATACATATTTAATTATTTATATTTAATAATATAACCTGTTATTTTAATAAATTGTTTAATATTATAATTTTATTTTAATAATAAAATTTAAAAATAATATTATTATATTTTAAATAATACTCTTAATAAATTTTTGAAAATATTTATATTCATATTTTAATAATAAATATATATTACAATTTATAAATATTTAATAATAATTTTTTATAGTAAAATATGAATATTTTAATTATATAAATATGAATATTTGTTTAAATCATGCTTAAACAAATATAATAATTTAAATTAAGTTTAGTTAGATATTTTATTATTATAAAAATATCTTATTATAAAATAATTTTTTATTGCCAAAAGGAAATTCTACTGTAATTTTCTATAATAAATTATATTTATGTTGTGTTTCTAAAAATAACTTTTAGAAAATAATTTCAAGAAAATTTACTAAACAACGAGGAGAAAAATATTATACGCGGAATTATTTAAACACTAAAAAGCATTAGCTTTTTCAAAAAATCAATTCATTTCCAATAAATTATTTTTCAAAAATTGTTTTCGGTGAAAGAACCATGACCTAAATTAACAAATTTTCAAAACATGCCAAATTGAAAACAACTTTGTGAAAAATTGACGAAAAATATTGAACAATTAAATTTAGATTTTTTAAAAAATAATTCAAATTATTTTTCAAAATCTTAATCCAAATTTATTAAAATATCATAACTGAAGGTAAATATGAAGTTTAAATATAGAGATGTTATATATAAATATAATTGTTTAATGCAACTACTCATTGTCCCTTTGCTTTTCAAGTTAAATCAGGTCATGGGGCTGCAGCAATTTGATAGCCCATCGATTTGCCTTCAACTAGAATTTCTTCTTCTTATTATTTTATTATTATTATTATTATTTTTTTTTTTAAGAAACTGAATTAATTTGAAAATTTTAATGTTTTAACTTACACGCTACAAACTTTTTGATTTCAGCCCACCAATATTGATAATCATGATTTCTTAGACTTTCTTCTCCCTCTTTATATATTTTGGAATTTAATTTTTGAATTTTAAAAAGATATAAATATAATTATATTAATTGATAAATACAGAAATAACATATCTGAATAATTAAATGCAGAATCGATCCTGCAAATATATTAGTTGGATAATATCAAGATTAATTGATAATTTTAAAGAAAATACATTTAAATCATTAAAAATAGAATTAATTATTATAAAACACAAATCGATTATAACTTACACATAAATAATTCTGAATGAGATTTACACAAAACATTATTTAAGCCAAATTAAAACTATATAAATGATTATTTAAAAAAATTGTTAAAATCATATTTAATTGGTAATAGTAAAATGAATTTCAAGAGAAATTATTTTATGGATAATCTATTTTCAATTGTTTAATGACATTTCAATAAATTTTTCATGTCATTGACACATAATTTTGATAAAAATTTTACTCGAAACCCTAAACCTCAAATCTCAAACCCTAAATCATAAACTTACAAATTTAGAATTTGGATTTAAGATTCAAAATAAAAAAAATTACTAAAATTATGTGTTAATGACATAAAAAATATTACTAAAATATAACGTGAACGGTCAATAAAATAAATTCTCGAATTTTAATTATACATTAAACGATATATGTTCATATAGAAACAAAAAAGTTAGACGATAATAGTAAGTATACTGTTAATGCAATCATGGCTGCAGTTAGCATATAATTGATGCCATTGTGCCACTAAATATGGATATTTATTTTATTTTCTCCATTCTTTACTCTTTCATCATTTATGCCCCAAGGTTGTTAGATATAACCAAAATATATAAATCAATGAACAAGACTTTTCAATATTAAGAAAAAAAAATGGCAATTTGTTTTTATATAAGACTTTTCAATATTTATTTACTTTTACAAAGTCTAAAATTCAAATTTAGACTTATGGAAATTTTCAAAGAAAAAACAAATATATAGATCAAGTAAATTAATTTATAATTTAATGTATATTTTTCTTTATTTTTTTACGTGCTTAAAGAGGAAATCAAATTAATTTTCTCAAGAAAAGATAATATAAAAAAAAAATTGGGATTAAAAAAGGATTAATTTCACCAGATGTCCTCAAACTATCACTTAAATTTTAAACTGGTTCATACATTTCAAAATATTTGAATTAGATTCATTAAGTATCAGTGTTGCATCAATCCGGTCTTTCCTTCGACCTAGTTGTCCAATTTGATTTTAATGTCAGTTTAGATTTGACATGAATCATTTTTAAAACTCATCTATTAAAGTAAACAAACAATTGCCATATGAACGGATTTAAACGTAAATAGTATCACTAAATTTTAGAAGTATATATTCTTTTAACACATTATATCCAAACAATTCTTGCTAAACTGCTTACAATTTCTTCAATGTGTTTTTAATATGTTTTAAACCAAAACCGAGTTAACATTTAACACTCGAACTATTGTCGATATTGATAAAAAGACCTAATCGATACAAATTATAGATATTTTAAGAATTCGATTAGGACTTTTTGAGATCAGAACGAGTTTACAATCTCGAGTATATTTTAACCACGTCTAATGGAGTTAAACCTTATTGGAAAACATGCATCAGGTCTTATTGGAAAACGATTTTTTTTTCTTTTGTGGTAAACAGAGACAAAAATGATAATTCAAGTACCAAAGTGAAAAAAAAGTACTAAAATGAAAAATAAAATACAATTTAGGGACTAAATCATGAAATTTAGGTAGTACAAAGTTACTAACCCTTTTACCAAACAAACTTGGTTAATATAAGCTCCCAAGTCCCTGTACTTTTTCATTTAAAATTTATCCTCTCCACTTTTCTAGTTTCAAAATTCATCTCCAATTATTAATATCGTTAAAATTCTTCTATTAAATTTGTTGGCGTAATAGCTTGAAATAAAAGAAAATGCTCATTTGACAACCATGTAACAGAGAAACAACACTGTAATAAACCCGAATTTTAAAATAAAATAACTATGTTAAAATTGGGCTTGCATTTTTAAATCTGAAAAAAAGAGTGACTAAATTAATAAAAATAAAAATAAAAATACTAAATTAAAAATGTACAAATAGTAGTGGGACTTTTATCACATTTTAACCAACAAACTTTTCTTCAAAAACTAGTGAAAAAAAAAGGTTAACACTGTTTCTTTTATACCCAGTCCATCCAAACCCAGGAAAAAAATATATACACATTCGAAAAAGAAACGCCTTTTTATATATATATATATATATATATATAAATTTCCATTTACAATTTTAAATATTTTTTGACGCCAATCAAAGACAACAATCGGACGAACGAAGAAGAAAACCCAGAAGAAAAGAAAAGAAAGCAAAAAGGAAAAAAATTCACATAACAGAGGAATGGGAGCTTACAGAGCAGATGATGACTACGATTACTTGTTTAAGGTTGTCCTGATTGGCGACTCCGGTGTTGGAAAATCCAACCTTTTGTCTCGATTTACAAAGAACGAGTTTAGCCTTGAATCTAAGTCCACCATTGGGGTTGAGTTTGCAACCCGTAGCATTCGTGTTGATGATAAGGTCGTTAAAGCTCAGATTTGGGACACTGCTGGCCAAGAAAGGTTTTAATTTTTTTTAATTTTTCCTTTTCGCAGTATTTTCTGGGCTGCAGATCTTGATCTGGGTTTTTATTATTTTTGCTTAAATTGAGTATTTGGATCATGTTTTTTTTTTGTTTTTTTTTGTTGTTGAATTTATGATAATCATTTCCTAGGCGATAAATGAATTGTTATATAATGTTTCTTGTGCCTATTAATTCTTGACATTGTATTGAATTATGCTCGGATGATTCATTATATATATAATTTTGTGTTTTTTCCCTTGTTGTAAAGCATAGTTTATTATAATTAAGACTTAATTATCACAAAAGATAGAACACTGATTCTTTGTTTCATGATTAGCATGTTTCTGTTTTGGTTATTTAACTAGAAAAACTTACAATTTCATCACCAATGTTATGAAAATTGAATTTTTTGCTAGTAACTGTGTTTACTCTTAATGTTGAAACCATACTTACAAAGGGTTGTAGAGTGGCATTCAATGTATTAATCATAGCTTACCAAAAGAAAGATAATGAAAGCCATTTTTACAATTCCCTTCACTATGTTATGTCTGGTTTTACTTTTTGGACGCCCTTTTCCAAGTATGTTCTAATTTCTCTGTTTACTCTCTTTTGTTGTCAAAGATATCGTGCGATAACAAGTGCGTACTACCGTGGTGCTGTTGGTGCTTTACTAGTATATGATGTCACTCGTCATGTTACATTTGAAAACGTAGAAAGGTGGCTGAAAGAACTTAGAGGTCACACCGATGCCAACATTGTGATTATGTTAGTTGGAAACAAGGCAGACCTGCGTCACTTGCGAGCAGTCTCCACCGATGATGCTAAAGCTTTTGCCGAACGAGAGAACACCTTTTTCATGGAAACATCCGCGCTAGAGTCTTTGAACGTCGAGAGCGCATTCACCGAAGTGCTGGCTCAGATTTATCGTGTTGTAAGCAAGAAAGCTCTTGATGTAGGAGATGATCCCTCGGCTTTGCCTAAAGGCCAGACGATCAATGTAGGATCGAAAGACGATGTATCAGCTGTGAAGGGAGCTGGATGTTGCTCGGCTTAAGGATGATGAAAAAAGTCAAAAGAGATATTTAGTTGATATCTGCACAGAAGTTTTTGCCTTGCATCACAAAACGTGAACGTCAACAAAGTATCAGCCAAGTTTTTGACATTGTGCTTTGGAACATACTAAGCACAACCTGTCCATGTTTAGCTTGAATTCTAGGACTTTAAGGTTACTGGTTTTTATGTTATTTTTTTTCTTTGTTAATTTTCAGACAGATTGCTTTTGGTTCTTTCCTTTGTTCATTGCCTTTTTAAGTGCAAAACCATCATAATGTTACACAAAATTGATCTCTTGACCATTCTTTTTTTTTTCAACAGTAAATCTAAATCATTATTCGCAAACAGATTACCAGAGTTTCTGTCTGCATGGTTTGTCTTTTCTTTCATGGAACATATGGGTTACAGAAAACATATCCTGTGGAATTAAGTACATATGTATGTGCACACAAGCGCAGTCGCATATGTGTTTGCCCGTGCATGCACGTTATAGGCAAACAGGGGAGCGGAAGAACCATGATCATATGTCAAAAGGAGTGATTATGCTGAAGCTGAATTATATATAATGCTCTGCATATCCCTGAACTCCCATTTGAACTGGAATTCATTAATTTAATTTTGTTGCGGGATTTGTTTACTGTTTCCAACTAGAGTTGATGGACCTCTCAACTCGTCTATTACCGTCCACAATTAAAATTGTTTCCCAAATCCATAAGCATCAGTTTTAAAATAAAATAAATGCATGAGAAGAGTGACCATTCCCATGGTAACCCACTAAAAAATCTTACATTTGCGCTTAATAAAATAAACATATGCTCTATAACACATAACATATAGAATAAATAAGACTGAGTTTAGATGGGTAGTGCATTTACTTGCGAATAGTATAAAAATAACGGTATTGGTGAAATTAAACATTATAGCGTGAGATAAAAAATAAACTAAACACATTACATCATCCATCCAAACACACCATAAGACTGGATCCAACCCTAAACAAAATGTACTTGCATTCAAATGCCAACAAGTTTAGACTCACGAGCATAAAATCACTTTAATTCAAGAAAACGCAGACATAAATTATCAAATTATGTGCCACCGAATAGGAAGAAAAACAGTGTTAAGAGCTGTAACCATCACTTTTTAACGAAAAATAAATTAATAAAAAAAAAACTTTGAATTTAAACCATCTATTTTGCTAAATTGTAGAAAAACACACATATAGTCTTCTATTGAAGGAAAACATTTGATGTATATGAAGCTTTGTATGAAGGAATGTCATTTTCGAGCTTCAACCTTCTTCTGCTCCCTCGCTGAAACAAATTCGATTATGAATGTCCATCAATCTCAAACTATCAAAACAGGGGGAAAAAAGTTGGGAAATAATAGCTGTGGTGGTTCCAGATTCTTACCAGCTTTTTCTTCTTCTCGTTTTTTAGCAGCTTCTTCTCTCTGTTGACGAATAAGAGCTAGGCGTTCTGTATCACCACAATTTTTGAAGTAAGTACTTCATAAGGAAAAATGGTAATACAGTAAACCCCACAGGATATACTATTAACCATTGCGCAAAGCAGAACCGACACGCCAAGCTATACAGTTTTTCCATTTTGCATGTAACTTAAGGTGTAGGAATAAATTTAGCATGATTAAAGATTTCAAAAGTACTCAGCTTGAACACACATCTCAGATTAATGAGCAACAACTACACAAGCATTATAAGTTTTCAACCTACAGAATCCAATTCCCCTAACATCAAGACAAGAGGAAAAAACGAGTGAATTAACCCTTAAACTGGAGTTGATAGGGACAATGGATGATTGTGTTCCAAGATAAATCTACGACTTGCATAATATGAAATCAGAAGTTAGTATCTGTTGTGCTTAGCCCATTCTATTAACTTGATGGGATTAACAAGTCATTTTGTAAAGGAAGTTAGATAAAAGGTAAAACAATATCAAATTAGCTTACCCAAATCTTTTCTTGCTTGTTCTGTTTTCCCTTGCTCTTGCAGCCTCATGTATCGTTCATGGGCTCTCTGCTTTTCTAGTTCCTCCCTATAAACAGTTCGACAAAATATATATGGAGCATAATACGAAACGAAAACAAACCATGACTTGAAAGTACCAAAAGTATAATATGAAAAGAAAAGAAATAGCATATTTTACAAACCTTTCACGCCTTGACAGTTCAGTAGTTTTACCAGCCTACACATGAGAGGATAAAATCAAAACATAAATAAAGCATTAATCATAATAACATACAATCACTAAAATAGTTTATAGGGGAGTCTTTGTGAAACTAACATCGAGATCTCTAGCTTTCAAGTTCTTTGGCTTCACCAAATTCGGATTGTTGACCTCAATAACACCTTGAGTTCCCTTGCGCTTTTGCTATTGGTTGGCAATAAGAAATATTTCAGATTCCCTAATCATTCATATGCAAAACAAGTGGAATAGAAAAACCTGGTTATGATAAACTTACTTCAGTTTCATCTTCGGATTCTTCCCCAGACTCCTGTCCAGATTCCTCCTCGGACTCTTCTTCCTCTTTGTATGCAGCTTCTTGCTAACAACAATAAAGAGTAGAAGAGTGAGTTCTTACTGTTTTAGAACACGCATGACTATTATACGCGTGTGTGAGGGTGTCGAAATAGAGAGAGCATACCCGCTTAAAAGTGCGAGGACGAGATGAGGTACCAGCAACTGCAAACACAAACAATCCGAGACAACAAAAAACATGGTTTTATCAGGCAGTGTGCTTGCAAAAGTGATTTCAGAGGAAAGAGCATCAGTTAACCCTAATCCTAATTTAAACAATGCTTCATTATCATCAATAGTGATAATTAACCTAAAATTTACTCTAAGCAGATAATACAAAACTAACCAAGCACAACTATTCTAAATTTTCAAGCAAAGTTTTTGGACATATATTTTCAACAAACTGATAGAAGAAAATATCAATGTGATCAAAATTTCAAAAATTTAAACAACAATTTCGTAATTCCAATAATCTTTGTCAATCATAAACTAACTGTGTACATACTTCCATAATTTCAACTAAAATCATCTAAAAAGATCTAAAAACATTGCTTTTAATCGAATATTTTCGGGAAAAATAAACTAAAAAAAAACTGAAAATTTTAGAAGATTAAGAAATCTTACGCATCTCTTCAGGAGTAGAGAAGTGGCGTTGACCGGTGGGCTTTGCCTTGAATTTTCCTCTTCCCATTTTTATTAACAGAGAAACAAAATCGCCAAATACTATAAACTTTAGGGTTTACAAAGAGGAGAAAAAATACTAAAAACTTTTTATTTAAAAAATCCCTGGCTGAATCTAAGAACCCTACTATTTAGTCAACTCGTGATGTTAGTCTAGTGGCGTTTGGGTTTTTATTCTATGGGAAAGGTCTTATGTGAACTTTTCTCCGATTGTGACTATTCCGAATCTGACGCCGTTTATATAAGAATGATCTGACACAATAGGTGGGTGTGATTGTATGTACTCTCCCACTTGTATCTGAGTTTAATTTAATTAAGGTTTCATCGCTGTTTTGGTTGAAAATTATTTCCCAATACTATCAATAGAGGTGTATATGGCCGGGTGGAGTCGGGTACTAACTAAAATTTCATGTTGGTTTGTTAGGTGTAGTTTGATTTGAAAAATACATCTAAAATTTTAATTAAATTCAATTTAAATAAAAATATTAAAATTGGTATTTCGTATTAATTTTTTATATATTTTTTATAAAAAAATTATAATACATTAAAATTACTAAAAACATTAAAATAAATATTTATTAATAAATTAAAAATAAATTAAAAAATATTTATACTTAAATAACACTAAAATAAATATAACTCAACAAGTAAATGCCTCTAAAATAGTAATAAAATTAAAAATAACCAAAAGTTATATAATATTCAAACAATAACAACAAAATAGTAATAACATAATAGTGAAATGGTAGCAAAATAATAATAAAAACAGCAACAAAATAGTAAAAAAAAAAGAAAAAGAAAAAAGAGAGAGATTGCAAGAAAGTAGTAAAAAAATCATTTTTTTTTTAGATATTCGGGTCGGGCCAAAAAAAGGCTTACATGAGACTTGACCCATTTTTTAAATGAGCCTTATTTTTTCTCAAAACTATTTTTCAAACTTATATTTTTACCCAAACCCTCTCACTTTTTGGGCGAGCCTTAACAACCCGACTCATAAGTAGGTTTACTTATAAAGTCATTTATCTTAACCAATAGTCGAGGGTTCGATCCTGTTTTGGGTATGAAGCAACTTTAAAATTCGTAATAAGCATCTACTCCTTTAATAAGCCTACAAGATGTAAAAGATTAATTATTAGACTCACTCCAATGGATATTTTAAGAAAAAAAAAAAAGAAATTAGTTTTTTGAGGGGTATATTCTCTCACTTGTATTTACATTTTTCTTGAGAAAAATAATTAAAATATCTTTTAAAAGTTTTAAATTTGTTAAAATTACTTTATATGAAGGAAAACGACTTGGAAAAATTCAAGATTATGATACATGTAAGTGAAAAGATAATTGAAAGTTTTAACACCACTATAACATAATATATCATTCAAGATACATGCTGTTGATACACACAAAAGTTATAGAGACTGAAAGCGTCGAGAGTTGTATCATACGACACAGACCTTTTATTATTTAACCATAGAAAATTACAGAAGAATACACTGCATTGAAATAGAGAAACAAACAGTAATAGTACATATATCCTAATCAAGTTCCACAATTCTTGAAAATACACAACACAACATATCATTTCCTTCGTTCTTGTTTCGTTTCTAAGTCATCGTTTCGGAAATATAGATCACTCCCCAATCCGATTCCTCTGTATTCTACAACTCCCATGGTTTATTTTCGATAACGAACCACTTCCGAATATGAGTATCATAAGACTAAAAGCCTTCTCTCCGGTCTCAAGTGAAGAAGACCAGAATAAATAGAATAACGAACAAACCCAGCAAAAATGATATCATCATACACTGGCCCGTTGCACTTGCCTTCTTCATAACCATAGCTACTTTCTTCTGCAAGGAGAAAAAAAAAGGAAATTTTCATCAAAAAGGCCAGCAAATTCAGCTGATGTTGGCAAATGAACAGAAAAGCCCAAATATTTAACTTCCGGATCACGGATTCAAATGTGTTTTATATCTGCAAATAAAGTTGACAGAATCACCTGAACAAAATCCAATCGGTTTGTTGTGCTGTCCATTTCATTACCTAAATCATCTATTATCTTCTCCTGAAATAAACAGATTCAAGTATTAGCATATGAACATATCGACTACAATACCAATAGCTTTGGTATCCGGCAAACCAGAGAGATTGTAGTACTCACCTGTGCGAGAAGTTCTTCATGTATGGTAAGACCAACACCTCCTATTCTCTCAACACTGGCACTGAGCTCGTCCAACTCCTCATCCTGTTGCCTAAAACCATCAATTGATAAACAATCAAAAACCAGCAAAATCAGACAAGGAAGCATGTTGAAGAAACAAATGCCGTAAAAAAAAATTAACGGAAATGAACAGGGGAAATCGAGAAAACCCTTTACCTTATAAGAAGCATTTGTCTGTCTGATTCCGATGATATAAAGTCATCATTATCTTCCACGGTGTACATGTTGGATCTATCTGGTAGCCTCATCAATTCTCTGTGCATTGCACTTGCGCTATTGCCGTTTTCTTTTCCAGCTACTACAGCTTTCTTCACATTCCCGACCTGATCAAACAAAATAATCCTAAACAAGCTATCCATAAACAAAAATGTAGAAGACTAAGATTCAACATGTATTACAAAACCAAAATTTTTCATGGATTGAAAATTCCATAGATAAAATATACGATGATACCTGAGTTCGAGCAGAGCTGGTCCATCTCCTCCGATTTTCAAGTTCCACTTCATCAATGCCATACAATGAAGGATCCCTAGCTGCCACAGAAATTGCTTTGTCCAATTCATCTACCTTCCTATCAAGAAAGAAGTCTTCTGAGCAATGGCAAATTGGATTAAAAAATTTCCCCATTTCGAGAATCCAATCCAAACAGAGTACGAAAACTTAAATTGAATACCTGCCACTCAATGCTCTCGCAATTGGTGAATAGTTCTTTCGTGAGACGAACTCGTTGTTCGTTGTCGGGACGAATCCTCTCCCATTGGTGAAAACTTGACTGCAATTTATCGATCTAAAACCAAAAACCCTAAATGTCAACCAGTGGGAAAAAAATCCCAAAAGAGAATACAAAGAAATACGATTAACAAATAAATGCAACGATAAAAAAGGAAAAGACCCAACATACAGATTCTTGAATCTCTTCTTTGACGATGTAAAATGGATCTTGAGCTTTAGACATCTTGTAAGTGACGGAAGTAAAATTATATCCTTGAAACATTGAGAGAACAATTCTTTAGCGTTCATTCAAGTAAGAAGAAACAACATAAATTTTTTTTCCCATGGCTTCTTACCTCTGCCACTGATCTGAGATAAACCCAGTAAGGAAGATCGGCGTTTCCACTGATCGGAACGACGATGACGACAAAATGCGATTTGGTTCTATATAGAGCCCTAAAACAGAGAAAACGATTCGAGATTTTGGACTTTGGGCATCATCTTTTTGTGATTTTTCGTTTTTTAATTGATGGGTTTAGGCTGGCTGGCTTCACAATTCCGGTCCTTCTTCTCCATTTGAGGTTTGTAAAACTTTAGGCCGAAAATGATCGCAAGGTCTTCAAATTGGTCCATGTTAATTACTGCTAGCCTGAAATATGCAGAATTTGTAAAAGCCCAATGAATTTTTACAAGTTTCTCCTGTTAACTAAATTTATTGAGTACTCTATTATTTAGTACTTGAATTTAATTTTAATGTTCAATTTAATAATTGAGTTTTGATGATTAGTTCGTTACCTGAGTTTTTCTTTATCATATACAAGTACATAAGTTTATTTTCAATATTCAATTTGATATCGATAAATATTAAATTTATTTATCAATTTCTATTTTCGAACTTAATTAAGTCTTATACATATTCAAATTCAAGATTAAATTCGACTCAATAATTAAACTTAAGGTTAATAATATATATTAAAGATGATAACATAAAATTTATAATATTTAAAATATATATTAAAAACAAAAAAACTCGTAAAATATTTGAAACGAATATTACTAAACTTAAATTCACTTAATCAATAATTTAAACTACTTAAATTGGAATTCAACTTTATTATTATTAAATTAATTTTTTTCTAATCAAACTTGAATAATTTGTGAATATTAAAAAAAAAGAGTTAAAAGTTGTAAACGTGTTCTGCTTCAATGGTTCAATAAGAAGCCGACAGCGTCTGATCAGACAAAGACCGGTCTAGTTCCCTTTTTGGCAAGTTTCATATGGGACCTACCAACCACACATATTACGCCACGTGTTCTTCATATTGGTTGATAAGAGGAAGTCACAATCTAAAAGGAAGTTAAAAGGAAAAAAAAAAAAAAAGGAACCAAAGCGTGAAAGAGAAAGTTTTGGGGGATTCAATTCTCTCGAGGAGCCTATAAAAAAAAATGGGCAGCAAAGAGCTGAAATGACGAGATTACGCCTCAATCAGACGGTTAAGGAGCTGGTGGGCCCCGACACGTGTACGACGTCCAATGAGGCAGTTGTAGGTAATTAAAGAAACATCGGGGCGCGTGCAGGGATGATTGACATGACTAAAGTACGATGAAAGCTGAGACAAACGCAGCAGGGGCGAGGGGTGGGGGGAAGCAGCAGCAGCAACTCGCGTAAAAGTCGAGGGGTTGCTCTGTCATCTGCAGAAATAAAAAAGGTTTAACTTTAGTCATTGCCCCCCGCATTTAATTATGACATCCTTCAATCTTCCCCACGCTCACAAGTTCCACGCGCCCCCTTGAAGAAAATTATTTAATTAAAATATGATTTTATTTTATTTTATTTTTAGGAATTTTATTTTATTTTTTAAAATTTTAAAATTACGTTTAACTGTTAATATATATATTTTAATTTATTTATATGATATTTTGAGATAAGAAAAATGATAATAAACCTAAATTTAATAAAATAATTTTGATATTATTAACAATTTTAATAAGTAAAATTAAAACAAGGAAAAGAACTTCAATTTTAGTGTATTCAAATAATATTTTTCCCCTTTAAGTTGCTGTTATTTTAAATAATTTGAAATTATTTTGGAGTTATTTCTTTTATGGATGCAAAAATATTCAGTCATGTAAGTCATTGGTTTGGAATTTGACTGTTCATGTTATACGTAAGAAAATTAACTGACATTTAACAGTTGTAAATTCACATGTGTCTTTCCAAATTAAATGAAGAGACCCCACTCAGTCAATATGATTGTTAATAATAGGTTTTTATACGTAAAAATGAAATATACTTGGTAAATTACGTGTAATTATTTAATTATTTCGTAAGTTAAATTAATTTTAAGTGGTAAAAATAAATAAAAAATTTAAAAAAGTAATTTAGTTTACTTTTTAATCTTACAACATAGTAATATGTTCATTTTTTAATAAATAAATTAAAATGTAATATAACTTTTAATATAATAGCGTCAATGATACTTTTTACTAACGGTTTGTTTACTCTTAAAAAATCAAATCATTAAGTTGAAAACTTGCAAAATCCATTAGTCTATTACCAGCAAAGATGCTTTTATGAATATGTCTGGTTTTATTGTCCTTTATGGGTGATTCATGGTCTTTGGTCGTGGTCCAAAACCCTAGCTTTTTTACAAGTTTTTATTTATTTTTTTTTTCAAAAGCTGCTAAAGCACGTAGATTATGATCATCTTCTTCCATATATAGTTTCATGCACCTTCATCCTTTATTTTTTATGGGATTTCTTTTAGCCTTTGTATATATGGCAAAGAGTTGCGTATGCATTAATCAAAGCCAAACAATGGAATACAACTATACAAAGTGATGGGGAAAAAAAAAAAAGCTAATTGATACGTTTTGTCGAGAGAACAATATTGCCTTTTTTTTTTTGTGTGTGTGTGTTTACATGTTTATATTTTTTAAGAATGTTGTGATAATTTGTCTGAACATATTTTTGGTTAGATGAAAAGAAATGAAAAACAACATGAGAATTAATGCCTTAATTAATCAGTTTTTTTAAACACTTAAGTTTTTATAGAGTTCAAGATATCGACTCATTAGAGATCTGTTAGTTTTGAATAAATGACATTTTCAAGATTTTCCGAAGAAGAATCAACCACGACTTAACAATATAATTTAAAACTCTTATCAAATAATTATTAGAGTAATTTAGTTTCTTTATTTTGATATCTAAATAATAAAAAAGAAAAATAAAAGTTCCGGAAATGATTTAAGATTTTGACATGATGACAACAAAATGGGCTACAAACATGACAGGTTGCTTTTGTTTCACCTTAATTTTTGCTAATCTCCCCCCCCCCTTTTTTTCTCTCTTAAATTGGTATAATCAGCAACTATAGGGTACAAATTGGAGTGAATAAGCATACAAAAATAAATAAATAATACAAGGAATTTTATTTTTTAAGATGCAAAATATATTTGTAGGGCCAAAATGCCAATCTCTTTGTGGCTAATTTTCAACAAAGTACATTGGTTTGATCAAATTTAAATGCGAATCAAAGAATAACTTTATGGTACATCCCTGGTAGAACTGCTCATGGCCAGATGATTTTAAAAGCTAGTTTGAAAAATGAGAAATTTTAAACAAAAATATGAGGTCTGAAAAATAGGTTGGGTAAAATTTAAAGCTCGTTTTTTATACGGGTCAAACCTTAGGTAAGATTTTTTTGCCGGAGCTCAGCCCATCCAGAATGTATTATGTTATTAAAATTAGTTATATTAATTATGTATGTTAAATAATAATTATATATTTAAATTAAATCATTAATCCAATAACAATTAAACCCATTACCCAAAATCTAAAAAAATGCTCAACTAAATAACTCAACCCAAAATATAAAATTTTAAAAATTATATTTAATACAATAAATTTTTTATTATACTTAATTGTGTTTTTAATATAAATACTTTTTAATGTGTTAGAAAAAATTTATTTTAGATTTTTTTAGTGCATTTTGTGTATTATATTTAAAAAATTATTTTTAAATAAAAATAAATTGAAAAAATAAAATATAAATAGGCCAGGCCCGGGTTTACTTCCTTAAATTGGGTCAAATTTAGGCAAAAAAGCAAGCCTGTTTATTAAACAATTCATTTAATTAACATAAAGTATATTCAATTATTGATCATAATTAAATTAAATTAATTATTTTTACAATTAAAATACTATAATAATAAAATATTTCAAACCACAAGCAAGCCCTTAATGAAAACAATAGTATTGTACTTCAAAAAATTTAATAGTTTTTTAGTTATTAATTGAATGAAAATACTTAAATTAAATGTTAATGTATGTATTATGTATTAGTTTTATATTATTGAAATATCAATAAAAATATAATTCAAAATTTGATAATTTAAATCATAATAAAATATCTTTTATCATAATTGAAAATTTTAAATCATAATAAAATTACAAATTAATACGATACGAAATGTAATTTTAACATTATTTGAATATTTAAAAATTAGTAATAATAAATACAAGTTTAATATCAATTTAGTACTATAATAAACAATAAAATTATTTTATCTATCTACTTTTTTTCTCAAAAATCATATTGTTGTTATTATTGATATATACTCATATGTTTAGTGTTTTATTATAAAATTTGTGCCTACCATAAATAATGTATGTTGAAATTCATATATATATATAAATATATATTACAATATATGCTATATTTTCAATTGAATATTAACTCGATTGATATATGTATTGTTATTGATATAAGAGGATATGAATTTGAATACATTGAAACACTTTATCCTCTTCTTTATGAGTCGGGATAAACTATAAATAATTTTAAATATTATCTAAAAAAATATAATCAAAATATATTATTAAAAAAAAGTTATCTTAAGACATAAGTCAAAGAACATGATTGTAAGATATAATGATGATTAAGAAAACATTTTGACATCGATTTCAAGCATTATCGGATTCATTTTTGTTAATTTTTTATTTGTTGCTTAAATACTATGGTGCACGTGAGACTGAGCATCATCATTCCTTTCTTTCAACTCATCTATGACCACTTTTGGATTTGGTCTCTGTCTTTTTCTTTTTGCCATTTCATTTTATTTTGTAATAATATGTTATTACTGCCAGCGTCTTTAGAATTCCACCCTTCAATCGGTTAAATCATCTATTCGTGTAAATTTAATTAAATTGATTAGATTAATTAATTAATTTATTTATTTAAATAAATTATTAAAATTTATAAAAATTAAAATTTAATTCAACTATTCCATATCAGTTCGAGTCAATTAGTTTAATATTTTTTTTTGAACTTGTATCCTAATAAACTCTCAATCTAATTAATCTAACCTGGCTCAAACAACCATGATTACTGCTTAAATAGGTTAAAGATTACAAAATTCAAAGTGTTTGATAAATTTCAATTAGAGAAATTTTTTTTCTTTTTGAACATGGGGTGTACAGAACAAACTTTTCTTTTGTTTGAAACATGAGTATCGAGTAGTTTTGGTATTCGCTTGTTCTCCTAAAAGGATAAAAATGTAATTATATATTTATAATAAGCACTAAAATATTTTGCTGGGACATTCCTAACTTATTTTTTCATTCTTTATGTCAAATGTACATTGAAATTATTAGGAATAACGAATAAAATATCAAATAAAGTAGGACAATGCAGGATGGTTGGTGGATCTATCTAACATTCATGAAGATAATAATGATATTCAAATTTTAACACGTATGATAAAATGGAACAAAATATGTTAACAATATATAGATGATGAATCTTTTAATATCCTCCTCCTCATGCTCCATTGTTATTCTTAATATTATATATAGGGATTGTCACACCCCAAGTCTGGCAGATCTAAGATTTAGGGGTGTAGATGGTGGAATAAATTGTTTAGCAAAGTATAATCCACCCATTTCCTTCTTTGGTGTATATGTGCAGGCGTATAGTAACTGTTGTCTAAGTAAGTGAATATTCTATTTCAGATCATTTTATTAACTAAAGAGAAAGGTTTTGTTCGGTGAAATGATAATTATGGTATGAGTTACTGCCAAGTATATAATACGCCCTATTTGCCTTGGTACTGTGTTGGTTGGGTTGTTAAGTGACCTGATTAGAAACCAACTAGATAGACTAGTCTAATATCTTTTATGTAGGGTTTTCATTTATGTTTCTCACGGAAACTATAAACCATTAAGGAGGGCAAATTCTGAAATTGGTGACACTTGTTAAGTTCCACTACGAGGAAATGGTTCATATATATGTGTGTTAAAAGGGTTCGTAGGAGAAGTTCTCTTATTCCTTCAATGTTACTCTCTAATTATTTTTCTTAAATTTAATTATATCTCTTCCTCCTTAAGTTGGAAGCAAAGGCTCTTAGTTTAATCAGTAGTCATTTCATATTTAGTTGTTGTTGCTGGTCAAAGAAAGATGTCTGAATCCAGAACTTCAAACTACTGTAGATAAGTGTCAGCTGAGTCTCTACCCGACTCTTATATGTGAAATGTTTAAGTAGAAATATATATATAATATGATGAGATCTATGACAATTGGCAAGTGTATGAGTATAGTAAATATGATATATGTTTTGTAATGATATGTACAAAGTTCTGTTGAAAAGAATATTGGTTGGTAAGCATGCAAATAAAGTTTGAAATATGAAAAGTATGAATCGGTATAAAATACGAACAATTCTAGGTAAGTAAATGTGAAGCAATGTTCCTTTGTGATGCCTCTAGTAGGACAGTTATATTGTGAACCAAACTGGTAAATCATGATATAGAAACAAGTGTAAGACCATGAGGTTGAGACCCATGGCATCGCATGGTATGAAAACATTCATGGTGTAGCCTCTAGAAAGATGAAGACTGGATTGGAATATCACGATACATGAAAATATGCAAACCCATGGCAATATATAATTGTATGAATGTTCATGGTGTAGCCTTCGATAATGTGTAGATCGGATGGGCAAATCACGATACATAAACTTATGTGTAAGTCCATGAGGAGGAAACCCATAGCACCTTCTATGAAAGTTTACCGGGACATTAAACAAGCGATTTTGTATGTTGCCCTTATAGCGTATTCTATTTAGCATTGTGGCATAATTTGTTAAGTTTGTTTGGTAGAATAAGATTATCAGCTCTTATTATAAATTCTGGATAAATTTTGATTTCTCAGTACTACTATGATAAGGTTACGATATGTCTGAAGGTAAAGTAGTTGAATAAGATCTATGATGTAATTGAATAAGTCTTAAGGGAATTTCTTAAAAAAAAAAGTGTGTATCTGTATGTCCAAAAAGGGTATCCGCCATGATAACCTGATATTTTGAAATTTAGGCGTGTTTGTAATTACGAATGAGATAAGTATCCATTGGTCTAAGTTTGTTTGTACCATGTAGGGTCATCTGAGTTATCTAGTATCCGCCATATCTAAACAGTATCATGTAATCTTCTGAAATCTTAAAGAATTTGAGTTATTGTATTTCTGATTATTTAGGGTTTTGAAATAAAATTGTGTGAAATTCATTTGGACAATCTGTATAATTCATTATCAGTGTGATCTTGTAGGGTATTAAACGAGAATATGGTTTGACTAGTAAATTGATAGTATTTAAATATGTATGGATGTCCGCCAAATGTGTATGTATGAAAATATGGTTTGTATATTGCAGAATCTGAAGAGATATTCTTTGAAAATTACCTTTGTGGTTTTAATAAAAAAGAAGAGATTAAGGTAATGTCTGGAAGTATCTTAAATTAGTTAAGTAGTTAAGAGAAAATTGGTACGATTAAAAGTATAGTAGTTGGCGTGTAAGTGTAAGCCTGAAATTGTGATAGTATCCGCCTGAAAAAAAATAAATGGTTAAAAAGGGTAGTTGGCGTACAATTTTTTTTCAAATAATATAAAAGAATCCACCGATGTATTTTGTGTTAACTCTTACAAAGTTCTCTTAAGCTTACAATGCTTGTTATTGTTTTAGGAGATAAGGTAAGAGAATGCGCCAGGAGGGACTATGCCAGGAGTACACCAAGGTAGCGATGAAATGGGTTATTATGCATATAGTGGAAAAGTGGCGTATTGTAGGGTTATGCCTTAAAAAGTGTCTTTAGTAAAATTATGTGTTGTAATGTGTTGTACCAAATGTGATGCAATAATTCAATTTTAGATACTTTCTTTTGTTTATTTGAAATTAAGTCTTTAAAATAAATGATAAGAAAAATGTTTTGAGTAAAGAGTGTTTGTCTATTGTTTTGAATTTCATTAAGGATTATGTGTAATAACACCCGAGATCCAGACTTGGTGAATTGGGTCGGGTTCAAATCGTTATAGGGATAATGTAATTTTTTACTCCTAAACTTGGCAAGTAGATCCACATAAGCACCTGAACTTTTTTTTATTCATTTTGACCCTTGAAAATTATTATTCATTTAAGTACATTATGTTAATGACTGTGAAAAAAATGGGGATATTGTAACTTTTTTGGCCATTGAACTTGACAAGTAGGTCCACATAAGTCTTTAAACTCGATAACTAAGTCCATTTTGATATTTGAACTTGAAAATTCTAAAAATTTGATGATATGGCACTTTGAAATTGTGCCACATCATCAGTTGAAAAATAGAAAAACTAGATGGTGATTTGGTACAATCTCGGAGTGCCATATTCAATGTTTTAATAACCGAATCGATGGTTGAACATGTTTGACTATAATTTCTCGATTCAACTAGTTCGACCGGTTCAACCGTTATACCAATAATAATTAAATAGTTAATTAAAAATTCATAGAACTCTAAAAAGCCAAGTAAAATCGATTTGTATATATTTTTAAAATTTTTATTTTTTTATATTTTTAATCTATTATTTAATTATTGCTGGTCTGACCATCAAATCGATTGAATTGGTTGAATCAAGAACTATTAGTTTAACCTATTCAACCATCGGTTTGGTTATTAAAGCATTGAATATGACAGTTTGAGATTGTACCACATCATCATCATCTTCTTCTTCTTCTTTTCAAATTCAGAGTGCCATGTCATCAAACTTTTAGAATTTTCAAGTTCAAGGATCAAAATGGAATCTCAATTGTTAAGTTCAAGTGCCAAAGTGAACAGAAAAAAAAGTAGAGGAACCAAAGAGAACTTAGTTGTCAAGTTCATGAGCCAATATAGACCTACTTACCATGTTCAAGGGCCGAAAGTCACATTATCCCCCTTTTTTTCACGGTTATTAACAAAATGAGTTCAAATAAATAACAGTTTTCAAGTCAGGGCCAAAAGATACATTATC
Source organism: Gossypium longicalyx (assembly GCA_025698465.1). Lineage (NCBI taxonomy): Eukaryota > Viridiplantae > Streptophyta > Magnoliopsida > Malvales > Malvaceae > Gossypium > Gossypium longicalyx. The sequence continues at coordinate 92,682,506 of CM047004.1, forward strand.
ACTTTTATACATACATATACATCCTATGTAGGATGTAACTTTTTTTTTTTGGAAAATAGATGTAATTTAAACAAATATCTATTTACAATTGTATTAAAAATTATAGAGGCTTAGGTTCAAATCTTATTATGTGTATTTATATTAATTGCTTGTAGAAATTTTTAGAATCTACAAACATGTTGAGGTTGTGACATGTGTTTTTATTTATTGATTATACATTGTGAAACACGTCATAATCTCAACCTGTTTATGAGATATAAAAAAACTACATAGGCAGTATATGCTATAATTTTCTATTTGCAATTTTACTTTTTTTTTTTAATATAAATGATATGAAATGATAAAAGCATCCTTAAAATAGTTTCATTTATTTTGTAAAGCGATAATATTTTCATCATTACTCAAATAAATTGATACCTAATTAATTCGTGACATCAAACTTAATAAAAAGTTATTAGTAAAAATATATCTTATATCAATAACAGTCTAATGGACCGATTAACTTACAAATTGGTCAATTAAATTGGTTATATCAATTTTATTTATTTTTAAAATTTTAATTTTTTATTCAATTAAAACAAAAAGAATAATCAAATCAAATTTAAAAATTGATGATACGACCGAGTCAATTATCGATTCGATTTAAAAAAAAAAAAAAACCATCGTCCCGTCTACTTCCTTGTTTAAACATGATTAGATTAACATGTCTTTGCTTATTAATTAATTTTTAATGGGTTTGATTTGAGATGAATGGTTGTTAAAGTAGAGAGGAAACCCTAATCAACACCCAAAGTCTAATAATCAAACAATCTTAGTGCGGTGGGTGGGACTCACAGACTGACGCCAAAGATTAAAGTGAGGGAAAAAATTGGAAATATATAAATTTGTTTTCCCACGCTCTTATACAGCGCGTTCATTCCAACCGCCTTTAAAACATTCTATTCCATTTCAACGCTGTAGAATCATGTTGTTCGATGTCGTTTTAGTGTCTACATATTATTTTTATTTTAATTTCGTATCAAATAATTTAAATTTTATTTTTAATGTACTTTAATTTAAATTTGGAATTTATTAAATTATATATTTTTATTCTAATTAATTTAAATATTAACTTTTCCAATAATTAAATAATAAATCAATAAATTTCCAATAAAATAAAATAATTTATAAACTTAATATCGATTAAAATCATAACCAAAAAAATCCAAATGAAAATCCAAACCGATTCATAAAGAGGACAGAAGGAAAATCATAAAAAAAAAAAAGAAACCCAAATGAAAATCCAAACCGATTCATAGAGAGGACAGAAAGATCAATCTACTCTTTGATCTAATGTACAAAATTTATTTTATACATTTTTTAAATAAAGGGAATCAAATGCAGCATAACTTTTAATATAAAATTCTCCATTGTATTTTTCGTAATGAAATTCCTTCTACCAATTAAAATTAAATTAATAAAATTTGAATTTTGGTTTCATTTATGATATAAATTATGAAAGTGAAATACATATCTTATGACTATATTAGTAGAGTTTTAATATAATATATAATTTGAAAGCAAGAACTTAATCAAAATGAAGAATTTCAAATTAATTTATTTTTATTTTCTTTTCCTTTAATAAAATTTAAAATATAAACAATTTATGAAATTAACATGTGTTATTTTATCATTTACATTATTTTTCATGTAATATAAGTCACATTAAATATAAAAAAAATATTATAAATTTAAAAAACAAGTTCGGACTTTAAATATTAGAGTATGCGCCGGACTCATATTTTACAACATAATTTATTTATTGTTTCCAAACTCAATTTTCAAAATTAATATTTTTCATAAAACCCTTTCAAATAGTTAACAGACCTTCAGACTCGGATATGTTTAATCGATGATGTTCGGCTTCTATTATCCCTTAATTAAAGGATAAGATTGCAATACAGTATCACAAATTGATGTTTTCAAGTAAGTGACATAGATTAGATTAGCTTTTTGTCACCCTAAGCACACAAATTATAAGGGTCAATTAATTCTAAACATGATTGTCATATTCCATTGTTGGTTTAAGGCACAATGGGTCCTTGCATTTGTAATTGCCTTTTACCCAAGAAAAGCAAAAAAAGAAAACACCCTAGTGGCCTACAAAACTATGTATCAAAGTCAAAACTTTGCTCAAAGCAGAAATTATGAAAAAAGAAGAAGAAAAGAAAATATTGTATATATCTACGGGAGGGATTTACTTACATTAATGTAATTTATCATTTTGTATTTTTTTTTACGATTGATATTTTAACAACCTAATATTATGTAGATTATATATGTAAAGTTTGATATAAATTAAAATTTTTTAACTGTTTATTTTATGTAAAAAAACTTTTTGTTAAATATATATTTTTAGATAAATATGATAGAGATGTTGAATCGGTTTAAAATTTTACATGCATGATAAATACAAATATATTAATAAATTTAGCAGTTAGATTATTAAAATATTATTTGTATAAAACTGTTTAAAATCACTTAATTTTTATATTGGTGTAAGTAAATCCTTCCCCAGAAGAGGGCACTAGAGGTTAGCCCACCCACTAAAATGAAAATTTTAACTTGCAATTTATAAAAAAAAAATTATGTTAGTATAAGATAAATTTATACTTTAATCCCTAAAAAATTATAAAATTTTAATTTAATTCTTTAAAATTTTATAAAAATATAAAATATTAAAATTATAAAATTATATTTTAAATCTCACAAAAATATATAATTTAATTCCAGCACCTAAAAACATTTTATGACTTCCCTTTTTTATCTCCATCTGTATACACATATAAATGTATGTAAATATCTCATGGCTAACAACTTGGCAAGTTGAAGATTATGGGTTTTGTTTTTTCAAACAGATATAGGCTGGATATGAAGTTGGGAAAAAAAGAGAGTTTGTCCCTTTATTGATTTACTAATTTTAATATTATTTTGCATTCAATAATCACATCCATTAAATTTTAAGTTAAATTAGTCAAATATATAAAAAAAAAGAAGCCAAATAGATTAACTTTTTGAAGAGAGTATAAAAGTGCGTACAGTTGGGTGTAGTTTCCTGTTGATATATTAAGAAAATCGTGACTAGCTGGAGATGTTTTCTTGTCAACTATGCAGAAAGCGTGTCTGTCAACTATGTAGAAAATGTTTTCACACACTCTCTTCAAAATCTATTTATTTCCTTAAAATTTTAAAAAATTAACCTATTTAGTCAATTTAAAAAAAAAATATATATGAGTAATTTAACTTTAAAATTAAGATAAAATTAGAAAAAAAATAATTAAACGTGAAGCAATAATCCTGTTATTTTTTTTTGTTAATAAACTCAAAAGTCGAGATTTTGAGTCAATAAGAATTAAAATTTGTGGATATAGAGGAATTTCCATCTTCTTTTTTTTTCCGGGAAAAAAATGTCAAAAGTGAAAAGACAAGAAAGTAAAGGAGAAGAGAAAAAAGCTTATTGCTGTGATACTCAAGAAATGATGTTTAATTGGTGCATAAAGAATACTGATAAAAGCACAGAGGATCAACGAGGGAAGGATGTGAGTTGAAACAAAAAAAAAAAAAAAAAGAGAGAGAGAGAGATTAATTTTAAGTTTAATTAAGCAGTTCGAAGAATTTACATTTATACTTAAATTTTCAAAAATTAAGAGTAAAAATAAATCAAATTTTAAATTTGATAAAAAATAAAATAAAATATTTATTATTTAACTTTTTTTAACATTTAATTTTTAGTTTACATTAATTTTGGAACTTGACAATTTTTTTTTTTACTTCATGTTGACAATATGACATTTTAGTATCGTCCCGTATCTTTACTTAAGAATATGTTTTTTTATAAAAAAATGGGTGATTACATGATACGTCGTATCATCATAATGACCGAAATTGAGAAATTGTTAAGTTGAAAGACTAATAATAAGTTTGAATAGATGGTGCGTTTAATTTATTTTTTATTTCACGCTACAGTATTTAATATCACTGTTGTCATTATTTTTACACTAATTACAAGTAAACACACAGCCTATCTAAATTCACATTAAGATAAGAAAAAAATTAATAAGTTTAAAAATTAAATGCATGCTTTGTCAGATAAAAAATAAAATAAATGAGTATCCTCGATAGAAAAAATAAAAATAAAATAAAAAAATTATTATTTATTTTAACACATAAAAATTAATTATATCAAATTAAAATAATAAAATGAGAGAGATATATTTAATTCAAAACTATACAAATTTTAAAAATTCCATTATTTTCTTTGAATTTATTCATATTTCTTAACATGCACAAGAAAAATTATATTTTTATTCTATACCTTAAAACTTTTTATCTTTTCCATGTTTGTAATATTTTATTTTATTTTTGTATATAATTACTTGACCTTCGAAGCTCTCTTTAGTTCCTGGTTACTCACTCACTCTCTCTTTCTGCCACACATCACTCACAGCAGTCGCAGCAGCAGCAGCAGCAGCAGCAGCATTAGTGGCAGCACTGCTTTCTGCTTCCTTGCAGACCTTTCAGTCAAGAAAACACCCAAAAATAAAACATCAAAAATACCCACCTACTTTCCAATAATCCAATATAATTTTCCTTCTATATAAATTTGTACTGTTCACCAAATATATCTTTTACTGTTTAAATGTACATATCTAAATCTAATTATTAAGTCTTCTTAATTAAAGCTTCTGTTTTTGATATCAAAAACAAGACTACCCTCCCCCCTCACCCCATAAAAAAAAAAGCTTTCTCTTTTGGTTTCTTTTGAAGGGGGTCTCTCGACAATCGACTCCTTTAAAGTTTGGCAAAAAAAAAACAAAAAAAACCATGCTCTCTAAATATGCAGTCATGAAATGCCCTTCTTCTTCATAAACTCATTTCCATTACAAATAAAAAAAAGAACCCAAAGCTTTCTCTAACTTTTTGAGAAAACCCCTTTTTTTCTTTGACTCCCCCAATGGGGTGTTTAATCGATCTGAACACTACTGAAGAAGATGAAACGCCGTCGTCTTGTTCTTTATCGCCATCTTCTGTATTGAGTGCTTCTGGTTTTAGTTCTTCAGTTTGTTTAGAGCTTTTGCATGCTTGTGTTGGTCCACTTATATCTTTACCAAAGAAAGGAAGTGTAGTGGTGTACTTCCCTCAAGGCCACTTGGAACAAGCTCCCGAATTTTCCGGCTTAGCTTCAGTTTATGATCTTCCTCCTCATGTGTTTTGTCGGGTTCTTGATGTTAAGCTCCATGTAAGCTACTTATATACATGTTTTTTTTCAAAGCTGTCGCTTTTATTTTGTTTGTAAGAGCTATAAAGTTTGTATTTTTGGGGTGGTTTCTTGGGTTTTAATTATTCAAAATTTTTGGGGGATTCTGGGTTTAATTCAACTTTGAAGAAAATCCATGTAAAATTAATATTTTTATTGAAAATTTATGTTTTTTGTTATAATATTTGCTATGAAATGCTTGTTTTTTGTTGTTAGGCTGAGGGTGCTACAGATGAGGTTTATGCTCAAGTTTCACTGGTTCCGGATAATGAGGTTAGCTTTTATTCCATTTTCTTGTATTGTTTACTTCAGTGGTTTGATTATAGTAAAACCATAAGTAATATATATATGTGTGTGTTTAATCAGTTTGAATCAATATGCTTTACTTTAGGTCCTTCATTTAACTTAATTCTTAATTTGGTTTATCATTTTTATTGGTTAATGCACTTCCTGTTTGGTTTCAAGGTGATTTCTATTTTCTTTACCTACAAATTTTGTGTCTGGTTTTGTGTAAATTATGTAATAATACAGCAAACTGAGCAGAATTTGCAAGAGGTAGACGGTGACGATGAGGATGCCGAAGCAGATATGAAGTTAGCCACGCCTCACATGTTCTGTAAGACCCTTACGGCTTCCGATACCAGTACTCATGGTGGTTTCTCTGTTCCTCGTCGAGCTGCCGAGGACTGCTTCCCCCCTTTGGTAATTCTCTTGTACTCTTGTTTCGATATTGTTTTTACAAGACTTTGGTATGTTTTGGTTAAGCATTCTTCTGTATGGGATTTTGATTTTAAGTAGATTGGATTTATAGGATTATGATCAGCAGAGGCCGTCACAAGAGCTCGTTGCAAAAGATCTACACGGTGTAGAATGGAGATTTCGACACATTTATAGAGGTATATACACTAAATTAATGGAACGAATGCTTGTGGATTTCATCTATTCGTTGCTAAGATTTTTTGGGATCGTGTAGGGCAACCACGGAGGCATTTGCTCACTACTGGGTGGAGTGCTTTCGTAAACAAGAAGAAACTCGTTTCAGGAGATGCTGTGCTTTTTCTTAGGTTCAAAGTTTTTCCTTTTGTGAAGGCTTATTTAATATCCTATTGGAATCTTATTTATTGTTGATGGCAGAGGTGAGGATGGAGAACTGAGGCTGGGAATCCGAAGAGCTGCCCAAATTAAAAACGGGGCTTCTTTTCTTTCTTTGTGCAGCAAGCAGTTGAACCGCAGCACTTTTGCAGATGCGGTCCATGCTATATCTATGAAAAGTGTTTTCAGCATTTACTACAATCCAAGGTATGTTGCTGTTTACACAAGCAATATTATCAAGATACAATTTGAACTGTGATATGCACATTAATGCTCGGGGTTGAAGTGTTTAACATTAGCCTGGGATTTCTCACTTGTTTCCTCTATTTCCCTTCGCTTCAAGCCCAAGTGTACTATACCTTGTTCAGACATTGTTTAAGATCTAATATAGAGAAGTTTCTAAAGTTGTCTTTAGTGTAGATATACGTGTCATATACAAACCAGTATTATTATTGAAATCTTCGTAAGCTCGTCCCTTAGTCTTACTGTTATATCTAACTGTTTAATTTTCACCCAGAGAACGGAATAGCTTATCTTTTTTATGTGTAGCAGGGCTAGTTCATCGGAGTTCATAGTTCCGGTCTGTAAATTCAGGAAGAGTCTTGATCGTTCATTTTCTGTTGGAATGAGGTTCAAAATGCGGTTTGAAACTGAAAATGCACCGGAACGAAGGTGTGACCTGATTGAACCTGCAACTCTTTGAGTTAAAATTATATTATCTTTGACCTACGCCACCAATCTATCAAGGCCTTGATTGAAATTTTCTTTTGTTGCAGATCCTCGGGACTCATAACTGGAACTAGTGATTTGGATCCTGTTAGATGGCCTGGTTCAAAATGGAAATGCTTGTCGGTATGTGTTCGATATATCTTCATTGTTACTGTTATCAGAACATTGCTAGAGGTCATCTAATGGTTCTTTCTGGCTCTTTTTTGCAGGTGAGGTGGGATGATATTGATGCCAACAAGCATGGGAGGGTTTCTCCCTGGGAAATTGAACTTTCCGGTTCTATTTCTAGTTCTAACTGCTTGCTTTCACCCTGTTCGAAAAGGAACAGGGTTGGATTGCCTTCAGGAAAACCGGAATTTATGGTTCCTGGTAGGTTCTTTTCCATAACTAGTTCTCTCCCTGTGTTACACAACGTTATTTGACTCGGTCCTTCATTCAATTCTAACAGATGGAATTGGAGCACCCGACTTTGGGGAACCTTTGCGGTTCCAAAAGGTCTTGCAAGGTCAAGAAATATTGGGTTTTAGCACTCTTTATAATAGTGCTGATAGTCACAACATGCATCGGTCTGAAATACGACGGTGCTTTCCTGGATCTAATGGGTCTGGCATTGCTACAATTGGAAATGTTGGTAGAGACCCTCCGTTGAATCCTGTTATTTCCTATAAAGGTGTAGGCTTTGGGGAATCTTTTGGATTCCATAAGGTCTTGCAAGGTCAAGAAATTTTTCTAAGCTCTCTGTATAGAAGAGGCTCAACTATGGAAGAGACTCGAGGAAATGACAGTGCTGGTCTCCCTAATGTTGGGCAAATGTCGGGAACTAGAAGTGGATGGTCTTCCTCGATGCAGGGATATAATACAAATAGTCCTGTACAACCATCTGCGCAAGTTTCCTCACCGTCTTCTGTGTTGATGTTCCAACAAGCAAGCAATCCAGTTCCGAACTTCAATCCTACTCGTAACTTCAACCAGGAAATGGAGCGGGGAGTGAGTTCTTTTCGTGCGCCCGAAACTTATGGGGCCAAGTTACTGTCATCGTCAATCAGCGAACATGATTCACAACCTCTGGCAGCTCAACCTTCTTTTGGGACCAATCAAGAATTAGCCTCGTGTAAAAGTAGCTGCAGGCTTTTTGGTTTCTCCTTAACTGAAGGAGATCTTGATGCAACTAAGGAAGACAGCGTGGTACATGCAACATTATCATTGGGTCGTGGTTCGCTTTTACCTTGTATCGGAGAAAATTTCCATCCAAATCCTCCAGCAGTGACAAGCACAGTTTGGAAGCAATTGTATTAAAAGTAAGCAATCTCTATGCTGTCAAAGATATGCATTTTTTTATATTGCATTGTAGTTTAATCAAAGAATAGCATGTTCGGGTCCACAAATATGGAGTTCTATAGTCAGGGTTTTATTGAAAATGATTGGTTCTTAGTTTTTGTTTTCGAGTTGGTTCGGCATTTGATAGTTTTTCGACATTCTTTTTACAGGGAACTCTGCAACATTGTCTTAAACGTTATGCAGCTGATGTTTGAGCATAGAAAGATGCCCTATGGTTGCCCAAGTTGCATGTATTTTTATTGCAAGAATCTAGTTTTCCATTACCTAAAACTGAAAAAACTTGTAATAATTTTATGAAATGACTTTGATTCTAACTTTTAACTGCTCTATGGATATGTGAAAAACACCATGTAATGTATTGACCTCTGTGATGGTACTCTACTATTCTCCATTCAAGCCTCATGCACTTTCTGTTCCATATAATCCACTCTTGTCACATTGAATGTTGCCATGTTTTGCTTACTACATTTTAATTATATATGTTCTTATATTTTATGAATTGTATTTATATGTTACTGTAGTTGTAATTGAACCTTAAACCTTGTATTAAATAATGATCACATTACTGTATCTGGGTTCGAGTGCGTTGAAGTGTATTATTTTTTTTATTTATGAGTTGAGAGGAATTACGAGTAGTTTTAAGCATTGTGTCAAAAACAATTTATATGATTAGAATTTATAATGACATTATTTAAAAATCAGTTGAATAGGTGGTTAAACCGGAATTTTTTTAAAATTTATTTAATCAAATCGATTGGATCGATGAATCAATTGTTTGACATATTTAATTATAATTTAGTTTTAAAAAACATTACTTTTTAACTATTTAGAAAAATTAATAATTTAATTTAATATTTTTTAATACAAAATTTGTAAGGATCTATAAATTAAAATTCTTTGACTTCACGATTGAAACTAACATAGAACCCATTGCTGATGTGAGAAATATGACTTGTGATGACAGTTAGAGGACAAAAATTTTGACCACGTAGCCACCAGACATATATTCTTGTCCTTCCATGCTCTGTGGAACTGCAATATATGCTGTTCTCAGCTGCTACTTTTTTATTAAAAAAATATTCATCCATAGAGGAGGATTACAAATATCAGTGTTATATTACATTTTTAAGGAGAGAATAAGGCTTGAATCGTGAAAATAATATTATTGAGAAGGAGAGTCACGAATAATGAATGTGAACTGTAAAATTAATATGAAAAATATTAAAATTTTTAAAAAAATTTATTAAAATTTTCTAAATTATAATTAAACTCTAAAATATTAGTAAATTCTCATTAATCCAAAAATTTTAAAAGTTTGAATTAGGTCTATTTTTATAATTTTTTATTAAATATTTACTTTTTTTAATTTTTTTTAATTAAGTCAATAAAACTTAATGTCAAGAATGGTTATTGAGTATTGAGAAAGCCAAGTGCGCCTGACATCTACTTTGCTTCAAAGGGTGTTGCTTATTGTATAGTATAAACTTAAAAAAGAAAATATCATCCCTCCATTTTTATTCACTTTTTTAACTGCATTAAAATTAAAGTGTTTGATATGGTTAATTCAACTCACCTAGTTGGGATATCAATTTAGAGAAATACATTAAGTTTATTAACTCGCGAATTAATACGAATTAATTGACTCGAACTGAATTTGAATATATTCACTTTTTAATATGGATTATTTATATGCATTGATAAACTAATCAAATGATAGATTGAAACTTAGACAAATTTGCAACTGAATCTAACGTTTTCACTTTTCAATATTGATTATTCAAATATATACATACATGGATTGACTCTTTTTTATTATTATTTATATATATATATATAAATAACCTAAAAATATTAATTAATTAAGAAAATAGGTTAGAGGAAAAATTATACACGAAAATGACCCGTTTGCTATAGTACCTGTCGGTGTTGCCTGACCAATCGATGACACCACCTCCCTTTTCCCTCTGATTATGACCCAATCATCAGTATTTTAAAAAAAATAATTTTAGGCGGCACCACACTATATTTGAGTTTAGATGAAGTTGAGGAAAATTTTTTAGGGATATATTTGGGTAATTTAAATAAGAATTTTATATAATTTTTTAATTTTATTATTTTTAAAAAAATAAAAAAATGAGAAGGGTTTATTTTTGTTATTCTTATATTTTTTTAAGTGCTATTTAAATTTAATTTCAAAAGGAGACACACCTAACATACAAATAGACAAAAAACCATTGATGGCAACATCCTTTCTTCAACCAATTTAAAAAGAGTAATTAATTAATTAGTTTCTTAAATATTTTATAGAATTATACTTTAGTATAGTGTCGTCACTATATCAAGTGACGCTACTAAAAAATTATTATTTTTAAACACGGATGATTAGGTCATGATTAACGGATATTTTTATATATAATTTTTCATGCAATCTATTTTAGTAATAATTAATATTCTTAAGTTATTCCTAAGACTAGTCAGGCAAAAATCTCAGAAAGTTCCACATAAACAACCAAAACCCCATAAAATTTTCACCAATCACCAAATAGCTGTCTAGTTAGAAAATTTTATTATACTTGTGGTGTGTTTAGAATTGGCGATTTGATTCAACTTCTTTTCAACTTTGTCATGTCGCACGTAATGTATTCCGTAAGAAAAAAGCAGTATCAAGAAATCGAGTCACTGTTTTACACACCACACCATGTGTTGGCTAATCGAGAGCCCTGCGTTGTTTTTACTTTATATATTTCGTCTATTATTTCCACAAATAATTACAAAGTCCAGGTGTTTCAGACATTAAAAAAAAAAAAAAAGAAGGGACATGGCAGGTGAGGAAGAGACGACAACGACGAGCTCTGAAACAACACTCGAAACAACCCCGACATGGGCTGTTGCCACGGTTGTTTTTCTCTTGATTTTGGTCTCCATCTTTCTTGAGTATTTGCTTCATCTTTTGGCTAAGGTATGTTACAGACTGTAACCCATGAATGAAGGTTTTATCTACAAAAATCACTCTTTTTTTCCCCTTAAATTTTCAGTATTTCAATAAGAAAAGAAGGAAGTCACTCATTCAAGCCCTTGACAAGATCAAATCAGGTGAGGATTAATCCAAACTAAAATCAAACATTTTCACTTCACACGGAGGACCGCCTTGTGGGTGACTCCTCTCTCGAGATCAACCCTTTGATCGACGAGCATACACCTGGCCTGATACAATCCTTGTTACCTGTCCACCATCCTTTGAGGTGTTTTAAGCTCTTTTTAACCCCCAAACTTTGCAAAAGAATTGCAGTGCCACCACAACGTCCTCTGTGTATTAACACATTCTTATCATCCTTTCTATGTGTTACTAACTATGAATAAACCTAACATTCTTGCACTTAGAATTAATGCTGTTGGGCTTCATATCATTGCTATTAACTGTAAGCGAAAAGCGAATAGCAAACATTTGTATCCCGAAGAACGTAGGCGAAACTTTTCTTCCTTGCAATGATCCTTTAAATGCTAGCGAAGAAGAAGCAAAATGCCAAGAACAGGTACGTATACTATTTTATTCAAACATTAATCGTATTCATTAATCGTGTTTTAAGTAATGGATTAGTGGGGTTTATGTTTGGTTTTTGGAACAGGGAAAGGTATCATTGTTGTCAAGACAAGGTGTGAAGGAACTTCAATACTTGATGTTTACTCTGGCTTTCTTCCATTGTTTGTCTTGCGTCCTTACATTCAGTCTTGGAATGGCAAAGGTAACATTTTCAATTTTTTCAATGATTTATATTTTTGATAAATTATCAAAAATTAAATTTTATTTAGTTTCAATTTTAATAGAGTTAACATTTTTTTTTCCATCAATTAATATTTATTATTTAAAAAATGTCATTTATTTTTTTAACAAAGTTAGTATCTTTAAAGTTTTTATGGTTCTACAAATGAAAAAAAAAAATATTTTTATATAATTTTTAAATGGATAAATCTCAAAACTACGGATGAACTTTGGTTTAATGTGTAATGTTATACTTGCACTTTAATTTATGTGTATTTTTATACATGACATTTTGATTTAATTCAATTTTTATGAACAACTAACATTATTATATTACATATACAAATAATTATACTTATTCAATATAAAAATAAATTAATATATATTTATTTTTTTAATGTATATAATTACATGTAGAATAAAAATTAATGTAAAATTTTATTATTTATTTATTTTTTAAATAAAATGTTAATTCTACCAAGTCCTTTTACTATTCTCTCTAGGGGTCATGTTACTCTCTTATCTTCTTATCTTCTTATCTTTCTTTTAATGTAATAAGGACAGCAATGGGGGGTTTGGTGGTTTAATTTTGACTCTGGTTTTTCCCCCTAAAATAATGCAATACAAATCAAAATCAGCAACTAAAGGGAAAAGGGGAACTGTGAGAGGAAATTCCCTAGAAAGTAAAATTTTCTCTCAGAAAGCTAAGTGGGAAAATGCGACTTGTGTTTGACATTTATTGCTTTGATTTTTCGTTTTTTTGGACAGATGAGAATATGGAAATCTTGGGAAGCTGAAACAACAACATTGGAATATCTTTTCTCAAATGGTAAGCTATTGGGGTTGGGAACTGTTGAGAAGGTTGGACAAGATTTTGAACTTCTCGGTTAAACTCTAAATAATGTTTAATATTAGTTTTGAGATACATTCGTTGGTTTTAGCCTCAAATTTTATCTTTCGATATTGTCAAGAGTTTGGAGAGGTACTCGGAGTGAGAGTGTCATCATCCACCACCAAAAAAATTGATATGATTTTAATCCATGCCCCTTGAGGCGCTCAGCAAAGTCGAGAGATAAAATTTAGAATTAAAATTAAGTATAAACACTTCGGGTCTAGGGATGAAGATAGAAATTTTGTTTAAGTGATCAAAATAAAATTCTAAAATCTTGAGGGGATTGAAGCTAAAAATTTTATTTTAAGAGAACTTAGATTATATAATTAATTTTTAAGATGGACCAAAATTATAAAATTTTCATTTATTTGAATGATTAAAAGCCTTAACATGTAGTACTAATAATATTTTTCTATTTTTCTATTTGACCAAAGGGTCAAGTCCCTAGCCCTTGACTTCGTCTCTGTCCAACAAATAATACTTTAAAGTTTTTTTTTTAAAAGTTGGAACTTTTATCAAGAATGTATGTAGTGACGAATCCAGTAGTTTATAAAAATTTAAATTAGTAATGGTAAAATTACACTTTAACTTTCCAAAAATGATAAATTTTTTTTGATTTAATCCTTTTTAAATTATAAAGATATAGGTTATTAAAATGATAAAATTACATTTTTTATTGCAATAATCAAATAAATCTAATTTTAAGGGATAACCGAAATAATCAAATCGAATTTCATCGATTCAGTTCGGTTTATTGGGTTTTGTTGTTTTTTTTTACCTTTTAAATTTTCAAAATAAAAATTATTTATGTATTATGTTTATGTATATACAATAAAATTAATTAATTAAAATTAAATTAATTATAAAATTGGAATTATAAGCATTAATTTGGGCTTGAGTTTTATGTTGTATGGTTTGGTGTTTGGATTGATTACTTGAGCTTGATTTTATTTTACAAGTATAATTATAAAAACATTTTTACTATCATAACAATATATAATTTAATTTTGGCTCTAAAATTTTTTTTTGACTTCACTCTTAAATATACGTAAAAATATGTGAATTTAAATAAAAAAATCTATTAATTCAATTAATTTTATAAAAATTAACGACTAACACAATCCCTCAATCAACTCAGAATCAAAATTGAATTAACATTAACTCGATTGCAAGTTGCAACCCGAGGTTTATTATCTATTATAATTTCAGCTAACGATCATCAGTATACTATACATATATTACTGTGAAATTGCTTTATGAACCATCTTACTTTCATCCATTACAATTAGATCCTCGGAGGTTCCAACTTATCCATCAAACACCATTTGCAAGGCGACACCTGAGATTCTGGAGTGAACACAAATTTCTTCGTTGGCCGGTTCGTTTTATTGCTAGAAAACTATGATCATGTCAATTATCATAAACATAAAAAACCATGAAAACCTGTTAAAAACTGATGACGATGTTTGGTTGACATGTATTATTCTTGCAGGCATGTTTTGTTCGACAGTTCTATTCATCTGTTTCCAAAGTGGACTACTTCACGCTCAGACATGGATTCATTACGGTAATATTGACAATGTGTAATAATATAAGCACTTGACCACTTCATTTTGATCCAAAATTTTGAACTCTTAGTATATATTCCCAGGCCCATTTTTCAGAGGGAAGCAATTTTGACTTCCAAAAGTACATAAAAAGAGCTTTGGAAAAGGACTTTGGAGTGGTTGTGGGGATAAGGTTGGTCTATTTCATATGAACCATCTTCATGTTTGTGTGTGTGTTTTCCCCTTCAGACCTCCGGTTTTCAGTAATTACATTCAACTTCGATTAAATCTAGAATCGAGCCAAATCGAACTCCTAAATGATAGATAAAGCTGGTCCAACGATGTCTTCTTCGAAAACCTTACTTTTACCACTCGACCGAATAGATGCTGGTTTTGTGTTTGTCTTCCTCCCATATATATTATACCTGAATCTGATAATGATATATTTAACCACTGGTTTCAGCCTCTGGATTTGGATCTTCTCAGTGTTGTTCATATTCTTCAATGCACATGGTAATTATCTCAAAACAATACATATATATATATATATATGCAATTTTATAATTAAGCCTGTTAATGCTAAAATCAGTTCATTTTTTTTTTCAAATGTAATTTTCAGATTTTCATAATTATCTCTGGCTTCCTTTCATTCCACTACTGGTAAGTAAAACAACTTATGCCCAAAAACACAAGTGTTAGCCATATTCATATCTGATATTTATATCGAGATACGGGTTTTAGACATAACGTAAAATGTAACGCTTAACAGATGTTATTGGTGGTTGGGACACAACTACAAGGCATCATAACAAGGATGTGTTTGGACAGCCATAACAGGTCCCAAGTAGTGAGAGGAACATTTCTGGTTAGGCCTAGTGATGATTTCTTCTGGTTTGGCTGGCCTAAACTGCTTCTCCACCTTATGCACTTCATTTTGTTTCAGGTCACCTTTTTTTTTTTTTTTTTTTAACCTTCCATTTCTACTCCCTTTTGATTGTTTCCGAAAACCTAATAAAAAAAATCATTTTTTTTTTGTTTGTTAATTTGCAGAACTCTTTTCAATTAGCATTCTTCACCTGGACGTGGGTAAGCATTTCTGCAGCTGATTACACTTTTTTCTTTTTCCATTTAATTTTTTTTGAACATTTTGGTTATAAAATATGCAGTATGAATTTGGATTAACATCGTGTTTCCATCGAAGTACTAAAGACATTGTGATAAGAGTAGTAATGGGAGTTTTGGTTCACATCCTTTGTGGATATGTTACTCTGCCTCTCTATGCTTTAGTCACTCAGGTAATTTGATCGTTGTTTTTAATTTCGTAATCATTTGATTCAACTCGAACTTAAATTGCATGTATATTTACATGTTTTAGATGTCCTTATATTATTTTGTTAACTTGATTGTTAGATTAGATGTTAAATGTTAATTTAGATTTAATATGAAGCATTCACGAATAATATGGAATTCACGTACATCAAATTTAATAAAAATTGATTAATACGATATTGATATTTTAAAATAACACAATTAGGATCTTTTTCAAATTTAAATCTAATGTAAAATTAATAAATCCAAAGAAACATTAGGGTTTAAGGTAATTGTTATTAACCGATTGCAAGTTAATGTTTTTAACAGATGGGGACATCAATGAAGAAAGCTGTGTTCCCTGAAAACGTGGTGGAAGGTCTAAAAAGATGGCGAGCCAATGCTAGAAAAAAAATCGCCCTAAAAAGTAATTACATGTCAGCACGGCCTTCACTACTCGAGACCGCATCTTCCTTCGGAACTTCACCTTCTTTCAGCCTCGATCCGTCTCATTCGGTAATGTTTGATCGAGTACCCGAATCCGATCACCTTGCCGTCGAGATGGCGGAAGATGAAGAAAGGGAAAATACGATAACTAGAGAAGCAGAAATGGAGCAACAAAAGAGAGGTTCCTTTGGTGGTTTTGATCTTAGAAATGTGTCGTGAAATTATTGTGGTTAAATATCAGCCTTATGGATTGTATAGTCGATAGTGTCAAATTTCTTCATTACTTTACGTAGTTATTATATGTTACTCGAATTTAGGATGAATGTCGGATATTATTACATAGATATATTTTATTTATTTATTTATTTATTTATTATTCTAAACTATGGGAATGAACATTATTAGGCAAGAAAGAGGTTTTAGGATTTTGTAAAAAGAAAATGTAATTAAGATTAGATTATTTATGGAACAAATTATACACACAAAATATGGTTAGGTTTCATTACCTACAATATTCACGGACGAAAAGCAAAATACACTATAAATAAATATTACAAAGAATTTATCAAACTCAATAATACATGTATCTCGTAATTCTAAAAACTAAGGCCTATCCTATGTTTATAAACTTGTTATATTATACTTCACAAACTCGAAATCTGGTCCGCCTAGGTGACTCGAAATCTGGTCCGCCCAGGTGATTCGGATTCCGATCCGATCAAGGAAGGGATGTCATCCAAGTCACCACTTTGCTCACAACTCGCCTGTTTGTCAATTAATTAATCTGCGGTTCACCACCTCCTTGTTTGTCAGCTAGTAAGTTCGCCACTTTCCAGCTCCACCTCCTAGCTCACCTACTCACGAGGAGGCCATTTCAAAGATACCTTTGAGGTTACGTGTCAAACCTAGAGGGATAACGTGTCGTTATGCATGACACCCAGTTATCACGTAGCACATTCCATCAGAGAATCGTGCTTTATAAATATAAAGATAGCTTCCATGCGAAGGGGATCAGAGAAAAAACCCCTCAACAAAACCCTATTAATTAGCACTAAAAAAATCTTAATCCCTTTAATTTCTTAATTAATATAAATATTTATTTGCTAAATAAATTTAATATCCAAACCAATTATGAAATTCTTTTGACACTATACAATTAGAAGGTTAGTACTTACTAGAATTGTTCATAGGCCGATCCAAGGCCCAATTCCAATAAATTCGTGTTTAGGCCCATTTTTTGTTGACCCAACCCTTCCAAAAAGCTCATTTTATTGCTCAAAAAAAATAATAATATAGATTTTAATTGATATCTTATAATTAAATTTAAATTTAATCTTTTATCATTTAAATTGAATTCGGGCCAATTTAAGTGAGGCTGAGCAGGTGGGCTACCTAGCCCTTGGATAGGTCTAGTACTCACACATAGTTGGGGCACATCTACACCACGATTAAAGGATGTTGCTCAAATAAAGGCCTTCCACTTTCTCTCCTGGAGGCTCAAACTTGGGTGCGTTCTATGCAAGGTTTTCAAAATTGGATCAGTAATCAAACCAACTAGGTCATCAGTTTGTCATTCCAACTAATCCGGTCGTTCCATTAAACAGATCATTAAAAAATTCACAAAAAAATAAAAAATAAAAATTCGATTCAACCAATTTGTATCGATTCTTAGGTCATCTGATTTGATGTCTCTCTCCAGATCAATTCTCCGACAGGTTTTGGTCTAGCAAGTCGCTCCGATCTAGTTCAAACAACCATAATTGTAATGACCCGAATTTTATAGTTATCGAAAAAGTACATTTTCGGGTCTCCGTTTCTGAAAAATGGATTCGTAAATATTTATTAAAAAATATATATATATATATATTTACGAAGTTAAGTGAGTGATTAATTTAAAGTTTAATGAAGTGAATTAACTTAAATTAAGGATAATTAGATAAAATGATTAAATTGAATGAAGAGTGAAAGTTTAATTATAGAATAAATAAAAGTGAACGGACTAAAGAAGCAAATAAGCCAAAAAGGAGTGACAAATGTATGGTTAAAATAAGTTAAATGTGTACAAATATAAATGGTACACATGTATTATACATGTGTATTTACTTATTATATAAGTAAAATAATAATAATTAAAGTTTATTATATTAATAATATTTTATATTAAATAAATAAATAAATAAAAATTATGACAAGTGTAAGGTGAAAAAAAAATACATGTGTATTAATAAATATACACATGTATAAATAATAAATATTATAACAGTTTAATAATAAAAACAAGAAATAAATGAAATAAAAGAAATGAAAAAGAGAAACAAAGCAAAACGAAACAGAGAAGAGCAGGGGAGAAAGAAAGGAAAGAAAGAAAGAAAGGGAGAAAAGGGAAAATCAAGGTTTTGAAGCTTTAAATTTTAATAGGTATGTCAATTTAGCCCTTTTTACTTAATTTTGATGTTTTAGAAACTTTAGAACAAGGTTTTGATGAAGTTAAGTTGATATTTTGAAAGTTATTAGATTATTAGACATTGTTCATGTTGAACAAGAAGATGAATTAAGGGCTAAATTGATAGAAATTCAAGTTAGAAATGAAATAAGGATTGAATTGTAAAGTGATTCATAAGTTTTATGCTTTAAGGACTAAATTGAAAGAATTTCAAAATTATGGTTTTATGATGAAAAATAGATAATTATGTCTAAGTTTGGTTAAAAATTGAGTAGAAATAAAGTATGAATTAAGATAGAAAAGTAAGTGAATTTAGTTAGGATTAAATTGAAATTAAAAGTAGAAAATCAACATTTTGTACTAAGATTATTTTGGACAGCAACAGTAGTCTAAGTTTGAAAAATCACCAAAAATTGTAGAAATTGAATTAGAGAATAAATAAAATATGGAATTAAATCTTATTGAGTCTAGTTTCTTATAGAAGAAACAGTATAAGCAATTGAATTGTAAATTATGAGATATAATGAATTTTGTGAGACAAGGTCAAAATGAATTCGGGTTCCCCTGTTCTGACTTTGGAAAATCACCAAAAATTGGATAAAAATAATTAGAGGCTTAAAGTTATATTTTTAGAATCCCTAATGTGTCTATTTTTGGGAGAAATCAACGGAAATATTATCCGAGTTCTGTACTGTGAGATAATTAATTTTTAGTGAGAAAGGGTCGAAACTGTCAGACAGCAGAATAGGGGTGAATTTAAATAATAAACTGTACTTAATGGCTAAACGAAAAATTCTAAAAATTTTATGGTAAGAAGATTTGTGAGTCTAGTTTTAGGAGAAATTAGCGGATCTTAATTTAGAATTTTGTAACTCAAGATATAAATTAGTAATGTATTAATGATTATGAATTGTATTACTTTCGTAGTCAATGTGGTACCGGAAATCTCGGCTAAGAAAGGACAAGACAAAGTCAACGGGAGTTAGCTCAGAAACTACGGTTTGTATTTCTATAATCCGAACTTAGTCATTATTTGTTATATTTATATACATATGGCAATTGTTAGTGTTAGAATTGTGATGTTTTACAATTGGAATGGATTGATTTTGGTATGCTATGAATTTATTGAATTTATATTGATTGAAATTATTTTGATTGAATTTATATTGATTGAATTATATAATATATATGATTTATGTAAAAATTTGAATATTGAATGAATGTTATATGAAAAATACATTGATTAGAAATATGATGAAATTGATATGAAAATATGAGATTGTGATGTTTGAATATTTGATATTGAAAAGTGATTTGAATTGTATTGAATTATGAATTAATGTGAATGATTGAAATATATTGTTGAATTGAATGAAATTGTATGAATTGTGAAAATGGGTGGATATATGTGATTATCAGAATGGTATATTGATGAAAGAATTATTGAATCGAGAAAGTGAATCAAATACCCTATTAACAATATCGGGCTAGGTCGGATATAGTTGGCATGCCATAGGATTGGAAAAGTTTAGGATACTTCGACCTCGAGTCGATGAGACACTGGGTGTCATTATATTTCTTCGGATAGTTTCGATAAGGTACTGGGTACCAACTTTCTTCGGCTAGGCTGATGAGACACTGGGTGTCAACTTTGCTTCGAACTACCCGATGAGGCACTGGGTGCCAAACTAATGTGATTGGTTGGATCCGTGTATCCGCCAAGGTCCGAGTCTTGTTAATAGGGGTAAATAAGTGAAAGATAAATCGAATAAATTTGATTGATCAAGCTATTGAAATGAAACGAGAAATTGAATTGAGAATTGAAAATTTAGATATGAAATTGAAAATATAAACCAAAGGTTCATGAAATGATTGGAGTTCGAAATGATGATATGTGATGCCACTTGATGAATTGAAATGTGATTTGAAATATATGAATCGTATGTATATAGTGAAAGCTATCAGGGATAGTAAGTTGATATGATATAAATGAAATTGGCTGTTATTGAAATGAATTAAAATGGAATATGATTGATAAGTGTATAGTTGAATATAGTTTAATGATATTGAATTGTGAATAAATTAAGGAAAGCTATACCGAATAGTAAGTGAAAGAACGGAGTAAATAATAATGGATTTATTTAAGAATTGAACAATTATGTTATTGTGTTTATTATATAATTTGTAATAAATTTACATGGTAAGTAGTTGAAATTTATCTATGAAATAAATAATTGAATAATTGTAATTGTTATTATGATCTTAAGTATTTGTTATATTATTAAATGTTCGGATTATAGAAATACCACTCGAGTATACCATACTCAATGCGACGTTTGTTTCCGTGCGCAGTTAAGTTAAGGTTAGATCGTTGAATCAAAGATCCCGTGCCCGATCCCGAATTCAATGAGGTAAAGTATGTTGAGTATTGGTAATGGCATGTACCTAGGATGTTTTATGAGAGTCATTTAGGTTGTAGAAGTATTGATGAAATGAGTAAATTATGGTTGGCAACGGTATGTAGTATGAATTTTGAAATTTACTAAAAATTTGTAGTGATTCTAAATTAGTCCCGAATTGAATTTACTGTTCATATTGGACCGCGAGGGCCCATTAAAGGAATGACATCTTAAAACTAGGACATGTGTGAATATTTATTTTAATTAATGACCGGAATTAGACTGTACTGGCTGGTAATGTCTCATAACCCTGTTCCAACGACGGTATAGGGTTAGGGGACGTTACAATAATTCTATGGTTAAACATCTTTGGGCAACAAACCAATCATAAGAGTTCAATTATGAATTAAAATTTAAATCAATTTTTATTAATTGAATAACGAGTGGAGAGACTTCAGTTGATGTTAATCTCAGATTTTATCTTTGATCAACTCTTAACATTTCCTAGGGGTGTGTGTTTGTTCGGTTTAATTTTTTATTGCAAAAATTGAGTAAATCCAATTTTAAGGGATAACCAAAATAATCAAACCGAATTTCATCAATTCAGTTCCGTCTATTGGGTTTTGTTGTTGTTTTTTTTTTTTTACCTTTTAGATTTTCAAAATTTTTTTTATTTATGTATTATATTTATGTATATACAATAAAATTAATAAATTATAATTAAATTAATTATAAAATTGGAATTATAAGTAATAATTTGGGCTTGAGTTTTATTTTTTATGCCTTGGTGTTTGGATTGGTTACTTGGGATTGATTTTATTTTAAATTTGTTGAGTATAATCATAAAAATATTTTTTAATGTTTAAAAGAATCGATTTAATCGGTTATTTCGGTTTAAATTATTAAACTAAAATAGAAGTGAATTACTCATTTAAACCGAAATAGATAATCAAATAAACAAAAAACCGATTTAATAAAAAAAATTTGATTTATTCGATTCGGTTTAACCGATATTTTGCACACCCTTTTCATTTTCCATATCCAAAAAAGGTTAACATCTAACAAATTAGGCATGAATTGAACATGATGTGTAAGAATAAAAACAAACATGTTTACATTTAAGGTTGTGTGTTGTGAAAGACCTGCCGGTGCCGGCCAAACTTATTGATAACGTTAGTTAAGGCTAATTTTCACTGGACTACACATTTAACTCACAAAAAATGCCTTTTTTATTTGTATTGGATTTGGAAAATCAAACTCGAGAGAGAGGCCCGAGTATTTGCTGAGAACGGTCTATGGATTGGTAGCAGTGGAGTCATAATTTTCTTTTCTTTTCTTTTTTTGAGATGGGAGTTAAATTATATATATAATTTTATTATTTTAATAATTTATATTTTAATAATTTTTAAAAATTAAAACCAAATTTTATATTTTTTAAAAAATAAAATATAATCTTATTATTAATTTAAAATTTTGTAAATTATAAATAATAAAAAAAATTCTATTTTAAACTACTCGAGCCATGCGAACCCCTGGCTCCGCGACTGTGGACTGTACTAACTAACAAATAACTGTGACGCCTTGAATAAAAGGCTTATAATAAAAGCTAAAAACAGCATTATTATATTATAGTAGGGTCAGATGGACAAATATTACAACAACAACAACGTGAGAAAACAGAGCCGCAGTTTTGGAAAGGAAATTTCTCCGCTCTTTCACACTCTACTCTGCCGTGTGATTTTGTTGTTCTTTCGGGTAAATTGCACCCAAGATTACTAAACTATAAATAAATGTATGTTTTGACTATTCAATTTTAAAAAATTATAAAATGATAACTAAATTACTTAAAAAGTCCGTTGTATAATTTTCACTGTTCATACCGACTACACTAATTAAAAAGTCTCCTACCCTTTTTTTCCTATAGTTTAGTTTTTTTTTTATGAAACAATTTTAAACGTCACAACCTGTGAATCAAAATTCAAAAAAAAAAAAATTCTCTCATCTCCGACACTAATCATTAGATCAACTTAGATGTAAGGTATGTTCTTTTACTCATTAATGGGTATTGATTCACCGTACTGGTCGTTGAATTGATTCTTGGAGCTTGCTAGTTGGACTTAAAAAAAAAAAACTTAACCTAGTGGCTTAAATAAAAGCTTTCAAATACTTCAGGGACTTAATTTTTTTTTAAATAATTTAGTGATCATTTTGTAACATTTTGAAGTTGTGACGAAAACATAAAACTTACTAATAGCTTGGTGACACTGGTTATAGTTTTACCCATTTCTTTTAAGGATAAACACAACATTTAATCTCTAGATTTAGTTTTGTTTTTTGTTTTTTTTTTGTATTCGAATTTTTTTTTTATCTATATCATCTCTAAACTTGATAACTTTTTTAATTTGGCCATTGAACGTGAATTGTGTTAAAGTGTGACAATTCAAAATTATAAGATTTTGTCATATCATCATTTAATTTAAAAAAAAATGAATTTTCTTTTAAAGTTTTTTAAAATTTCCGGGCGATGAAGGACCATGAGTGTTATGTCATCACACCATGTTTAAATTTATGTTTAAGGAGTTTAAGGGTCAAATTGAGAAAAAAAATTGTCAAGTTCTTAAACTAATATGGATGAAATAGTTTAAGGACTTATTTGAAAAAATAAACAGTTAAAGAGATTAAATATTGCTTAATCCCTCATCTTTATTCTTATGACGTAGCCCAGCTGCTTTGAACATTTGACTGTGTAGTTGCTTTAGTTGTATTGCATTCTTTGGAAATCGAAGCTTCTTCCTTGAGACGAATGTATATTATAGTTTACATTAATCTTTTCCTTTCATATAATTAAAATTCTCGAGATTTAAATCTTGAAATTAAGTATTTATATTATTATTTAATTCTTTTATTGAGTTTGTGTCATCTTCAATAGTATCACCAATTTAGTTGTTAAATTATAGAAATATTTTTTCGTAATTAAAATTAGTTATATTATTTGAGAGTAGTTTATTTTTTTAAATTAATAAAAATATACATATGATAGAATTTGAACCAAAACTTTTTTATTTATTTATTTTAATATCGTACATATTTAACGTGTTATTATTAATTAATTTCAAATCGTACATTTCATTATTTAGTGCATGTTATTTTTAAACACATATTTATATTCTATATTTATGGTTTCTACGAATATACGCATGTGATAAAATTTTTAATATATTATAAATGAAATTAAAAACATATTACAAAATATATATATATAAAGCAATTAGAACATTATAAATCTTATAGAAGTTTAAAAATCTAATTAAGATATATAAAAATATTTACAAAATCTAATTTTGGTTTGATAAAAATATTAAATAATAAAAAATTGGTTAAATTTTCTAGCTCCTGGGTTAATTAGTCTAAAGGCTTTCTCCATATCAGCACCTTGTCGATTTCGGGCTAACTAATCTAGTTAAAATTTTTATGATTTTTTATATAATTTTTATAAATTTTTATAAATTTAATATTTTTTTATAGTTTTTTACAATATTAGTTTTTAAGAATTCTTACTACGTTTTTTTTTTTAATTTTAAACAAGTTTTATTATTTTTATATATTTTTACAAATTATTAGATTTTATAATATTTATAATTTTAATAATTTTATATTAATTTTAATTTTTTTATAATTTTTATTTATTTTTATGAAAAAAATATTAGATTAAACGAGAAATTACCATGTGTCATCATCTGATTAGTTAGTCAATTTATTTTAAAGGTCAATATAACTGATAATAGAAACCATTAATAGAAGGACTTAGTTAATTATTTTAATTAACAACATAAATTTAAATAGATACTAATTTAATACAATAATTTAATTGCTTTGTTGGGAAAGATTTTTTTCACAAATAATCCTAATTGAAAATCCGCTTCTACCCATTCTACCTAAACCCGCACCTTACCTGGTCACAATATGGCAGGCTTTTTATGTCGTTTTGATTGGGTAAAAAGATGACCGGTTCTTTACTGGGTTGCAACTGACCGACCTTTCAAAGTAAACATCCCCCAATTAGTGTTAGAATAATTTTTTATTTTGTCTCTTCTCTCTTTCCCCAACATTTCCTTTTGATTATTTACACTAAAAACAACAACATTTAATTGTTTATTATTCAAGTTCACATGTCTGAAACTTAAAATATAATTTAGATGAATTAAGCTAAGTTAAATAAATATGGTGTAAATGTCGTGTTTAATTAATCGGAGAATGTTCTATCAATCGGACAAGTGACCTTGACTCTAGAAAATGTCTAGAGAACATTAAATTAAAGAACAAATTTAATGATTCAAGAAAACAGAAGTTAATAATTAAAGTATGATTCGTCTAACCACGTGATTAACAAAATCAACTGTACAAATCTAACAAAAATCTTTCTTTTTCAATAAATTACAAAATCATAGACTTTTAACAGTGGAAAATAGGACAATAAAGAAAAACATGATCAGATTTTCTACTTATTTATTTATTTATTTAGAATAGTATATTATTAAAAAATATTTTTTATGCTTTAATTTTTACTCATTCTATTTATTAATTGTTTTATTTTAAGTTTAAATTATATAAGATTATCAGCATATTCACTTGCGTGCTGAACTCGAATTATTCAAGGGAAAGAATTTTTTTTTTTTTTTTTTGTTTCATTGTTAAATTAAATTAAATTTTGAAATTAATAAATATAATTAAATGAGTTCTGTTTTTAGTTTAAAAAGGTGAGAAATGAGAGAAAAGAAGAGTCCACGTCAGGTTGTGGGTCCCGTGTCTGTGATCTCATCCTAAGCAATCTTAACACGTGACTGAAGATTGGGATTAAAATGCCACGGTATCTTTTGATGAAACAGTACCACGTGTCCCGCCCTAATTACAGAACATAACTCGTACGAACCACCAAAGATCTTTAAGTGATCTAATGCCTGATCTCATCATTCGTGTTTTATTGCATGTTTGCTTACGCCTCTTGTTACAATTGTTTTTTTTTTCCCCTCATTACCCATTCCGCTACGGGTAATTGAATATGGATGTTTTTAAAAAAAAAATTATTATAAGAGATAAATTTCTAATAGTAACGCATTAATGTAAATCGAATTTAATTTATATTTAAGATGGTAAATATTTTAATTATCAGATAAACATGTTATAATATGAGTGTTTTTAATCTTGTCATATTATATATGTTATCAATTATTAATAGTAAACTAAGGTTGAGGTTTCTGTGAATATGTAAATAATAGTTTCGAGTCTCATTATGTTCAATTATTATATGTTGATCATTAAACTCATCATATGTAATTGTCATGAATAAGTTTTGTACAATTATATTCATATTATTTGTCGATTTGTATTTTATATTGGTTTCATTGTATTTTATAGTTGTTTAATTATACATAGGTTAAGTTGACTAAGTGTTAGCACTCTAAGAGTATTAGAGTATTTCACTTTGCTATAAAAATTATTTATTTTCGTTTTAATATTCTTATAAATATATCTATATTTATTATATAAAGGGTGAAGCAAGAACCAAGAAGCAACAACAATCGATGAAATCAATAAAAATATTCCAATTTTTACACTCAATTCCACTTTGCAATATCCCATTTCCTCATATTTTCCATGCACTGACAGGTCACCTTCCTATTACGTTCAAAACAACATGTCATTTAGTTATTACATTGCTGTGGAACAGATAACCTTGGAGGCTATTGTTGTCGTTTTCATTGGAAAATATTAGAGTGTTGTGCCAGCCGCGCGCAGGGAATTTTAGCCACTGCCTTGGAAAAAAGAAGCTATGTTGTGCAATTATTTCTCCTATTATGTATTTAGTTCATATATTTTAAGATGTTAATTTTCAATTTTTGTATTTTTAAAATTTTTAAAATTTAGTCTTATTAAATGGTAATTGCTAAATTGAGTAAGTTACGTTATTTTAAAAATTTGATGCAACAAATATATTATAGTACTGTAATGTATATCAATTTGTTATTTTCACATATTAATGAAAAAACAATCAATAGATTTAACGAATATCGTTTTGCATTTTAAAACTTTGAAATTCGAAAAATGTAGCGACTGCGAATAATCTAGTTGGAGAACATTGAATAAATTTACAACTTTACGCATAATACAATATTAATAGTATAATTTAACTAATGTTATTCGAACCATACTGAATCAATTAGTTGGACAGAAAACTGATTGGGGTACCATTCTGGAGAAGAGCATTGAACCGGTTGAACCAAGTAAAAAAGCCAGTTGAATTGGATTTTTAATAATTTTATGAATTTTTTTAATAATTTATTTAATTGAACTGGCAAACCGATGGCCTAATCGTTTCGATCATCGGTCTAGTTTTGAAAACCTTAAATTTAACCAAACAACTTTAATTGCTATCCATTGGCCAAGAGTAAAATTTCAAAATTTGAAAAGAGTAAAAAATTGTAATTAATTAAATTAAGTAAATTACAAAATCCAGAAATTATGCAAATTATAGGGTTTAATAGTAGAATTTTACAAAGATATTGGTTTTTGTCTTTTGGCTTTTTGTCACACTCACAGTGTGTAAAAGGATAAAGGAAAGGTCACGCTCAATTGTGGGGGTTGGGGGATTGCAAAATAGCAATGAGAATCGGTCTACCAAACGGTGACGTAGAACAACATCACCCACAGTCCCCGTGACGTCCCACAGTACGTAATCGGCGTTGACGTAAAAGTCTTCTTATTCACCCCCCCTATTTATAAAATGACACCATTATTATAATAAAAGCCCCCTCCCTCCTCCTTTGCTTTGCATTAAAAAAAAAACATTCTTTCAATCTCAAATTCTCAATGCAAGAAGCAATCCCATATAAATCATATTCGACCACCACAGCCACCGCCGTTGGCAGCCGTTCGCCGCTTCTTAACTTCCTCGGTGGTGGTGGGGGTGTGGTTGCCAATGGTAGTGAAAGTAATATAAGGAATCTGGTGGAGGAGAATGCCGTGGTGGTTTTCGGTAGACGTGGTTGCTGCATGTGCCATGTTGTGATGAGGTTACTGCTAGGGCATGGAGTGAACCCGGTTGTTTGCGAGGTCGAGGAAGGGAAAGAAGAGGCGGCGATCGGCGAGTTGTCGAGGATCGACGGCGGCGGCGGCGGCGACGATGAAAGTGGTGGTGGTGGGATTCAGTTACCGGCTGTGTTCGTGGGAGGGAAGATGTTTGGGGGATTGGATAGGGTAATGTCTACTCATATATCTGGTGAATTGGTGCCTGTTTTGAAAGATGCTGGTGCTTTATGGCTATGAGTTTTGTGAAATCTCTATTGTGTTCTGTTTTTTGTTCTTACTGTTCTTCTTCTTCTTCTTACTTTTTTTTTTCTTTTTTTTTTAGAAATTAAACAGTTTTTACTTTATTTTGATAATGTTCTGAGGGACTGGATAGAATTTAAAAATATAATCTGACCCAATGATGTAAATTAGTAATTCCAAAGGTCTCGATCATATATTTACCAAATTTTAAAATGATTGAGGAGCAAAATGATAAAAAATACAACATTTGAACTGACCAAATTCCTATGGCTCCTACCTAAGATTAACTTAACCTTCCCAGTTGATGGGTTTAAATGCAATTTTTTGGGAAATTTTTTAATTAAATGCTTGCATCATCAGGATATGGATTAAACCTGGATTAGGACAGTATTTTTTTTATGGTAAGTGATTAGGACAGTATTTAAAATTCAAGAAATTAACCAAATCCAAGCAATTTCAACCACCATAAACTTGTTAAAGAAAGCAAAATTATTACTTTTTTTTAGGAAAAGCAAAATAATTACTTAAATTTATTTAAATTAAGAAAACTTTTAATGATTTGACCATCTCTTCATTTTACAAAAATTAGAAAGGTATTTGTATCATCCGTGGGTTAAATTGAAATTACTAGAGTAAAAATGATGACATAATTATTTTTTTAAAAATTTATATTATCACTAATAAAAAATAAAATAATTAAGCGATAATATCAAAATGATTATTTTATTTCTAATTAATTAAATTAATAATAGTTAAATAATAAATAAAAGAGTTTAAATTCTTATAAAACAATTAAACGGAACAGTTAAATTCTATAAAAATTCTCTTTTATTCAAATGGTTGACATTATAAAAAGAGGTCATCAAAACCGTTCTACATATTCACAAGTTTAAAAAGCTTAGAAAATCTCTATAGAATCCTCTGAAAAACTCAAAATTTTTTTGAAAAACACCGTATCAGTTCTGAAGAAAGCTGCATTCCCCGTCAACCAAGTTCAATTAAGTATTCTAGAATGCACTTAGTTTCAAGTCAACCAAATTCAACTTTTTCTATTCTCTTTCTCTTCTTTTTTTTTTTCCGAAATTAAATATTTATGTATTTATTAGCGCAGCTGAGAATGGGGATAAATAAAATAAATATTTTATAAGTCCCTTTAATCACATCCTTAGATTTCCTTATCTGCCTTATATTACGGTGCTTCAAAGATATTGACTAAATTCTATTTAACAAATATTCTACAATTTTATTAATTAGTTGAAAATTATTTGGTGGTTAAGCATATATGTACACACAAAATTAAAAATTCATATAAGATTTCGTGTAATGATCTGACGGTGAAAGTGTTCATCGCTTTAAATATAATTTAAATTCGAGTTATACTAATCACATTATTATTACGATTTTATCCTTCCCTTATAATTCAAAAAAAAATAAAAATAAAAACCCATATTGAAGCAAATTTCACCAAATATAAGAAATAACAAATTAAAGTTAAAAAGATAATGGTGATCTACAAATATGAATTAAAAAAATGTAAAAAAAGAAAAGAAAAAAAGAAACAGCTCATCATTCTCCATTAATTGTGTTGGGTAATGATGATCCCAGAAAAAAGGTATAATTAGGTAAGTAATTAACCGGGAAACTATTTTATTGGTCCATCATACAAAGTGGAGGAACTGTTGATTTTTTTTATCATTATTTTTTATTTGATTTTTTAAAGTAGTTATAAGAGTGAGTCTAATAATTAATTTTTCGTATTTTATAGACTCATTAAAGGACTGATTAAAGTAAAATAAAAAAATTTTACCATCTTATTTAATTCTCATGAACTTTTTATTAATATTTTGATTCACTTCTAGCTTTAAGATGTAGTTCATGCAATGCATTAATTAAGATTTAGGACCATCAATTGACCCCAAAACAGTGGCCCTTATCTTGATAGGTCTTAGGCTTTCCTTTCCACCGAATTTTATGTAATATTATATGGATTTCCTAGGATAAACCTGATCATAACTCAGCCATTTAATGATTAAACCACTAATTAAGAGGACAGTCAAATTAAATAAACCTTTCATTAAGTCAACTATAAACCACTTATATTTATTTCATTTCTAAGTTTTTTTTTTAAATATATAAAAAATAATAATAAACTATCATGTTTTGGATATCCATGAGCAGTGAGTTGGGCTTGGACTGTAATCATGGAATGTCCAGGTTTGTTGCTCATAGTTTATCTTCTTAGGGACCTCTGCTTTGCGAATTTTTTTTTTTTTTTTTGCCTTTTCAAGCATTCGACTCGGTTTGGAGTACAACTGTAAATGAGTCCGGTTATCCAACCTGTCTAAAAAGTGAGATGATTTAAATAAAAATATAATTTTAAAAAATAAATTTGAGTAAAAAAATAATACCCATTTAAAAAATGAGTCAGGCATTAGGTAAAAATTTTTTGGCCTTGAATTTGGCCCAAGCCGAATTTACAAAAAAAATTTATTGTTTTCTTGCTATTTTTTTTCATCTTTTTTGCTGCTATTTTTTTTTGTTGTTTTCTCAATTGCTACTATATTATTATTGTTATTATTATTATTGTTCAAAATTTGAATATTTTATAATTATTATTTTATTGTTAATTTTGTTGCTATTTTAGAGGTATTTACGTATTATTTAATTACACATGTTTTTAATTTATTTTTAACTTGTTGGGAAATATTTATTTTAATATTTTTAGATTTTTTATGTATATAAAAAATAATATAAAAAATTAATACGGGCAGGTCCAACCCGGCTCGTGTTTTAGCATTTTTATTCGAATTGAACTTGAGTAAAATTTTAGACCCATTTTTTAATTTAGGCCAAACCCAAGCCTAGCAAATGGGCCTAATATTTTGTTTGGGCTCGAACCAGCCCATGGACACTTCTAGATGGGAGAGGCTAAACTCTTCGTAGACTGTTCGAGGCGAGACTAGGAGCTAATAGGGGTTTTGGATCCCCAAAAAAATTTTAGTTAAATTATTTTGAAAATAATAAAATTTTAAATTAATTTATGAATAAAATTGCACTTTTAACTTTTTAAATATAAAAAAATTATTTAATCCCTAAAGAATAATGAAATTATAAATTAATATATAACAAAATTTTAAAAAAAATTATAGTTCAATTTCAGTACCCTCTAAAAAAAATTCTAGCTTCACCAATATTGACGGTACCAATCCATTGAAGAGTTCACTAGCTCTATACTAATGATATTTAGCAGACTTCTTTCAAAATTTAGAAATCCTTCAATAAAAGTGGCCTAAAGAGACAACAAGTTCAAAGAGCAGGAGTGATTCATTAGGAGCTTGAGAAGACGGACCATATACATTAAACATGGTTTGACTTGAACCTATGTCTTATAGCTAGCTCAAGTACTCGCATTCCCCTATGCTATATAGTATAAGTTCAAGTCTAACAATATACTTTTACACATAGTATCAACTTATCGCTTATCCAAACACTTAAACTTTCGAATAAAGTTAAGAGATAGAACCACACTAGTAACAGCATCGGCTTATATTTTGTAATTACTTTTGTAGGAGCAAAAATTCAGAGATTAGCATAAATACTCAATCCATTGCCATTGTTAGTCAATTCATCCAATTAAATATAATTTTCAGTTAAGATGTTACTGTCATTGCTCGCTTCTATGTCCTCAAAAAGAGCCAAACTAAAAGACTATAAGACAACATCAAATATGCAGGCACCAACTGACCAAAGGATTCTTATATTTGGCTCTAAACTCTATACTGTTCTCTGCAATATTCAAGAGCCCCAAAACAGGAAACAAAAAGTAAATAAAAATCAAAACCCTTTTGAAGATTCATGTTTCTGGAATGGTCAAAAGATTAAGACGATGGCACTTTATAATTTCTAAAACCCCTCCAAATATTTTTGATTTCTAAAGATAACCCTTCCCATTGGAGTTAAAGAATACACTAATAACATGTTTGCTGGCTAAAATAGATTGTGATTAAGATAATATTGCAGGGACTTTGATTGTGGAGTCTTCGAGGATATGTACCATTTCATTTGTGCACACAAAATGAGTTAAAATATAAGGGTAATAGGTAGATATATACGATTTATATTCATAATAATGTTATCTTTAAAGTTTAAACTTTTGATAAATACGATTTCATTTCTTTAATACTTCATTTCTTTAATTATCTTGGAATCAACTCCAATGGTACTCTCTGTCATTTTTCCCCCTCCATGAAATCGCATATATATATTTTTTTCTACTGAACTACTGTCTCGACTTGATTTCCTAAATTGTATCTGATATTTTCTATATAATTCCACTTCTAATCAGCATGCATGCATGCTGACATCCAATGACTGGGGAGTATAATATATAAGTCTTGCAATGCACATGCACATGCATGCAGCATGCATAATGTTCACTGATACAGTTAGCTGGCATGTGCTGTATCTGGTATATACTATCTATTACTTAAATGCCTGCTCTGATATTTTTTTCCTATAATGGCCCGTCATCCTTGTAAGAATCGTTTTTAAAAACCTTTCACCCCCAACGTCCCCAACCGAAGGTTCGCAGCATTAATTACCAATATTTTAATAATTGCAACCAATCAGTACGAGGATGTTATACTAGATTTCTTGTCAACTGCATGGAGACTAGTAACCATGCATGTAAAACCAAATGCAAAACAACATATTAGAATATCCAACTATTAGATAGTGACAGACTATAAATTGTTTATGATTATTATGTATGGTTGGTGATCTCTCCAAGATTTTTCATGAAATAAATTATTTAATCTTCTTGTTTATCACCACCAATTTGTACAAATTATGGTATATATAAATATGAAGCAAATGATTCTTACTATCTTCCCCACTGTCCCATGGATGGAAACAATAGGTCTAATGTTGCTAACTTGCCACCAGGGTTCAGATTCCATCCAACTGATGAAGAGCTTATCATTTATTATCTAAACCAGAAGGTTTTCCCTTCCTCCAATCATCACCTAACGTTCTCCATTATAGCTGATGTTAATATCTACAAGTTCAATCCATGGGAACTTCCTGGTAGGCTCCTCCTTTCTGCTTGTCATCTGATATAATATATATTATGTTTATGGCATTCATGTTTACAGATAAGGCTTTATTTGGTGAGAACGAGTGGTTTTTCTTTAGTCCAAGAGAAAGGAAGTATCCAAACGGAACACGTCCGAACCGAGCAGCGGCATCGGGATACTGGAAGGCTTCCGGGACCGATAAACCGATCATCGCTTCTGTTGGTTCACAATGCCTTGGAATGAGGAAAGCTTTAGTGTTTTACAAAGGACGTCCTCCTAAAGGTGTAAAAACCGATTGGATGATGATTGAATATAGACTGCTCGATGATTGCTTTGTATCTCAAAGACCTAAAGGATCAATGCAAGTAAGTTTATATTACTTTCTGATCTCCACTGAAACTATAGGACTTGGTCACTGCACTTTAATCTCTTTGTGTATCTTCTTGTTTTAAGTTGGATGATTGGGTTCTATGCCGAGTTAGTCACAAAGGCAAAGCTCCACTGGCTGGTGGGTACTTACAAGGTCAAGAGATGGCAATACAAATCACCACTGGATTAATCAATGAATATGATCATCAGTTACCTACAATGGACCAGATGGTTGGCCCTGAAAGTGAAGAGCTCGATGAAAAGGTGTTTCAAGAAGGGTCCCCAGAGTATCCTCCAACACCCATTGATACCAGTGTGAGAGAGGTGCTAAAGTCCATTGAAAGGGTACTGTCTGTTGGAGCTTTGGATGAACTCGTATTGGCTTCTTCAAGTAACGATGGTGTGTGAGGTTTTTCATTACCAAACAAAGGAAAGGATATATTGTTCATGTTATTATATACTACAAACATTGCGTTTGATTACAACAAAGGGAATCAAAGATAAAGAATAATGACAGGGAATCAGAGATTTCCCCAATGCTCCATTGGGTTGAATCAATATAAGTAGTGTTTTTCTTTTTTCCACAAGGTTCAACTAACAACTGGATATGGCTGGTATGACCCCACGTTTTGCTCTCAAATCTTTAATATACATATTATTTATTTATATTTAGACATATATGATTATTTCTCTTCAACAACAACTCTATTCTGTATGCAATATGCACCAATGTTACGTGATTTAAACTTAAATCAATTTATCAAATCATTGCAATGACATTTTTAAAACTAAAAAAATACATACTATAATTTTTTTGTGTGTGAAAAGAAAGATTAAGTTTTAATGGATTCTCTGCAAACAACTGCAAACAATTGCAAACATTCTTTTCTATTAAAAGTTAATTTAGCGATGTTATCAGTTTTTGTATTCTCTTCTCGAGAAATATATAATATTTCTCATTGATCCATTTTCGATAATATATGTTTGAATTCGTCTGATAAGTGTAGAATTAGAAGATCTTGAGAAAACTACTTGAATGACCTGAATAACCTCTACGCTATCTGTCCGAATCGATACTTTATCTCAACTTCTGTGATGAAGAACCGTCAAGTTATCTAGAATACCCCATAACTCAACATTGAAAACAGAACAGAGTCCCAATCTCCTATTAAACCTAATGATCCAATGGCCGTGATGATCCCTCAATACACTTTCAGCAGCTACTTCCCTTGAGTCCACCTTAATAGCGCCACCAGAATATAACCGAATCTAATTACGAATAAGAGAGGATGAATGCATACTATAATTTTAATATCCATTATGCATACTATAATATTACTCGTAATAAATAATGATAAATAAATAGAATAATAAGATACTAAAAAAATATAAAATAAAATTACTTAATGACGAGTTTACGAAGCTGATGTTCAGGATGTGAGACTAAAATAGTCAGAAAAGGACAAAAACACCCTTTCACCGTACCGACAAATACAACTGAAAGAAACAAATAGGGTTTATTTCAAAAGACAGCCCCAAATTATGACCTAAATTCTAAATTGATCCTTATACTCCAAAACGTTCTAATCAAGTACTTAAAGAATCAGTATCATGCTAATTGTGTACTTTTGTCGGTTTAACTATTATCTTAGGTGTTAAACACAATCTAAAATTTCATGTGTAGTATATATAAGGCATATGTATGAAATTATAAATAAATGTGTAAGGGGTAAAGTCAAAAATTTTATGAGGGTCGAAATTAATTTATATATTTTTAGAAGATTTAAAATAAAAGTTCCCAATTATATTAACTTATATTTTTATGATTTTCAAAAGAACTAAATTAAAATTCTAGCATTTTTAGAGGCCAAACTACAATTTTACCATATATTAGTCTTAAAAATTTTATAAATTTCAAGGATTTAAAGTAATAATTTCTTATTTTAGGTGGGAAAAGGGTCCCTTCCAGCACCCTCCTTTGGCCTTGCATGTGTACTTACTACATAGATAATTTGTATCTATCGTATTAAAAATATAATATTCTTACATTTTATTTAAATTGTTTATTTTTTAATGCACATATTTATAAATTGATTTATATATTTTAAATATAGTTTTAAACCTGTATTTAACGTATAAATTGCTGGCTAAGTGGACATAATGACCTAATTCATATAATACTGCTACTTTGGGTACTAATATAGAATCTTAGCGATTATTTGGGGAGTTTTGGTAAAATTAACCCAATTAAATATATCAGCGTAATTTTACAATCACATTCTAAGTAGCCCTATAAATAAAGCCGCAAAAGTCATTTTCACCTTTTCCCTCCCCAATTTTAAACCTCTGTCAGTAGAGTGGAAACACCAATAAAACGTTGCAAAAGCCAAGCCCTTCTCCAAAGAAAAATCTTAAAAAATTAACAACGAAAGAAACAAAGCTAAGCGAAATTAGAGAGAAAATCAACTGATCCGCGGAGGATCTGAGCAAAGATGATGAAATATTTTGGTAGAGGAAAAGAGTCCGCTGCTGATGTGTCCCCGCAATCATTCGGTCATTCGGCCTCTCCATCGTCGGCGTCGGCTTCTCCAGTGACCGGTCCAGCTAGACCGATTCGATTGGTGTATTGCGATGAGAAAGGGAAGTTCCGGATGGATCCGGAAGCCGTTGCGGCTTTGCAGCTTGTTAAGGAACCAATTGGAGTCGTTTCGGTCTGTGGCCGGGCTCGTCAGGGAAAGAGCTTCATTTTAAATCAGGTATTTTAATTTCTTCTATGTTTGACTTGTTTTGATTATAAATTGGAAGAAATTTATGTTGTTTTGGTGCTTTTATACGTTAAATGATGAATTCTAGGGTTTTTGACTTTTGGAGTAGATTATATTGTAAGCTTAGGGTTTAGGGGAAGGGAATGTGTAATTTTGATCAATTGTGGAGGGCTTTTTGGCGTAACTTTTCTGCTTTTAGAAGCCCTCATTTATTATAGCTGTAAGGGGAAAATATCAACTTTAATTTAAGTTCATATTAGTGCATTTAACTATTTAAGTGGAGAATACTAAAGATGTGAGAAATGTAAACTTGTTAGGAAAAGCACATTGGTTATGATAATGTTTAATTGAGTATGTGTATAGAGAAAAATATATATGGGTTAACGTGAAACATCTTTGCTCTATTCATAGGAGATGTGAATTTTACTATAAAACTTAGTCTTACTCCTATTTCAATTGTTGTAAGGCATAAATTATGGAGTTGTTTGTGGTATTGTGGTTAGATATTGTAAACTTGTAAGTGGTTTTCTCTCTATTGAATCTTGCATGTTATCTGTTCTTTTTATCAGCATTGTAATGCATATTGTCTCTTTTACCTATGAGATTGCTATGCATTCATTTTTTTGGCTATAGCTTCTTGGAAGGAGTAGCGGATTTCAAGTAGCATCAACTCATCGACCATGTACTAAAGGGCTTTGGTTGTGGAGTGCACCATTAAAGAGAACTGCTCTTGATGGAACTGAGTACAATCTTTTGCTGTTAGATTCTGAAGGAATAGATGCCTACGATCAAACAGTTAGTTTTCACTTACTTTTTGTGGGAATGGGTTGACTATATTTATTGGTTTGATTATTTTTTACTCATGCTCTTATCTTGCAAACCTGACAGGGAACATACAGCACTCAGATATTTTCCTTAGCTGTCCTCTTATCTAGTATGTTCATCTACAACCAGGTTGGCTCTTTTCTTTTCCATTTTTGAAGAGACATTAATCCTTTTAAGCGCCATGTTAATAAGGTTATTCTTCTGATATTTAGATGGGAGGCATAGATGAAACTGCACTGGATCGTCTCTCTCTTGTCACTCAAATGACAAAACATATTCGAGTCAAAGCTGGAGCAAGAACAACCACAGCTTCTGAACTTGGGCAGTTCTCCCCAATCTTTGTTTGGCTTCTTAGGGTAATATTTGATTACAGACAGAAACATGCACGCACTGTCTTGTTATTGTTTGTGACATGTTTGATTCTTGAATATGGATGTGATGAGCTTTCTCATGATTGTAAAATACACTTCTTCAGTTCTCTTTCGTAAAATATTTGTCTTACTTGCAGGATTTTTATCTGGACTTGGTGGAGGATAATAAGAAAATCACTCCCCGTGACTACCTAGAGCTTGCTTTACGGCCAGTTGAAGGTAGTGGGAAAGATATAGCTGCCAAAAATGAGGTAATTCTTAATATGGGTTTAATTCGGGGAGTAAAGGAAGTCAGTATAAATTCTATGAATTAGTTTATCTGCTGAAGTTAAGTATCTCTGGGATTCTAGTTAGAGTTTCATCCTGATGTTTTCCTAATAGCATCCCTCTCTTCACGAGATTCATTTCTACAATGTGATGAAGGATATGAAGAACTAAGTAGATGAATTTTTCTTCTCTGTCATAGACCTCCCTCCCTTCACAGATTAGAGATTCACCTCTCCAGTATTCATCATGAAGGATATGATTAACTAAAGTATTTGAAAATTTCTTCTCTATGATACTTTTTGATTATGCATTGTTAATTATTGTAGATCCGAGATTCCATTCGAGCTCTATTTCCTGATAGAGAATGCTTTACCCTTGTGAGGCCTTTGAACAATGAAAATGATCTCCGAAGACTTGATCAAATTTCGGTTAGTATCTAGCTGCTTTCATATATGCCAATCTCTCCCTGTTTTCTACTATTATTTTTATCTTTGCTCTCCCTCCTCCCTCTTTTAGTGCTGATTGTGCCTTTTTCTATTTGGCATGCATAATTTATGTACTAAGACCTTAGTTTTAATATGTAGCTTGACAAACTGAGACCTGAATTCCGAGCCGGGCTTGATGCATTGACAAAATTTGTTTTTGAGAGAACAAGACCGAAGCAGGTTGGGGCTACTATACTGACGGGGCCTGTTCTTATAGGTATCACAGAATCTTATCTGGATGCTTTGAATAAAGGTGCAGTGCCCACTATATCTTCTTCATGGCAGGTTAGTTACTGTTGTCAGGACATGCTTCCAGATGCATTTTTAATGGCACCAAAGAGGTTTAAAAAAGACATTGATGCTGAAAAAGTTGTATAAATATTCCAAAGCTTAAAAGGTATGAAAATCTCCTCATTTTCCTTAGAAGGATTCTTATCAGTGTTATTTTCATACAGAGTGTTGAAGAAGCTGAGTGTCGAAGGGCATATGATTCTGCTTCGGAGATTTATATGTCGACTTTTGACCGTACAAAGTCACCTGAGGAAGTAAGTGATGCTTTTATCATAATTGTTTGGTGGCACTTTTATAATATTTTAGCATTTTAATCTTGATGGTCCTAGGTTGCGTTGAGGGAGGCTCATGAAGAAGCAGTTCAAAGATCGCTGGCTGTATACAATGCTAGTGCTGTAGGAGTTGGTTCAATGAGGAAGAAATATGAGGAGCTTCTACAGAAATTCTTCAGAAAGGCATTTGAGGTATAGAGTTACTCAAATACTACATCATAACGTTTTATTTTTATGTTATCAAAATTCATGGTAAGCCTTGTATTATGGATTGGTCATTTATGCAGGATTATAAAAGGAATGCATTTATGGAAGCAGATTTGAAATGTTCGAATGCTATACAGAGCATGGGAAAGAGATTGAGAGCAGCATGCCATGCTTCTGATGCAAGTGTAGAAAAAATTGTGAAGGTAAGTGATCACTGTTACTTATTTTTCATGTGAAGGACTTCAATCTAATCCTGGAACTTTAATTCTCATTAATTTCTGTTTTTAATGATATTCCTGATTTTGATTTTATATCACTAAAATTGTAAGGAAGAAGGCTGGTTAATCAACCAACCTGAGTGGAGTTATCTGTTTTTGACTTTCTGTTTCAGTCTTAATTTATTGCTGTTGTATAGATCCTATGAAAAGTTCTTTTTATATATTATATATTTATACATCAATGGAGACAAGTTATAGGGATAGTTGTGTGGTATTCATTGGGTTTATTAGAATGTTATATGCAGGTTCTTGATGCTCTTCTGTCTGAATATGAAGCATCATGCCATGGCCCTGGAAAATGGCAGAAACTGGCTGTATTTTTACAGCAAAGGTTTGTATCAACACAATATTATTATTTTCTTTTGGATATTTATACCATGTCTACTGTGGATTAAGTCTCTAGTTTTGATTATTATCTTGTCTATTCTATTCAACTGTCAGTATGGAGGGGCCAATATTGGATTTCACCAGGAGACATATAGATCAGATTGTATCAGAGAAGAATTCCCTTGTACTGAAATGTCGTGCAATTGAGGATAAGATGAAGTTAGTTAACAAGCAGCTGGAAGACAGTGAGAAATATAAATCTGAATATCTGAAGCGTTATGATGATGCTATCAATGACAAGAAGAAGCTTGCTGATGAATATGCAAGCCGTATGAATAATTTGCAAGGTGATAATAGTTCACTGAAGGAGAGATGTTCTAGTTTAATGAAAACATTGGATTCTGCCAAGCAAGAAACGTTAGACTGGAGAAGAAAATATGATCAGGTGTTATCAAAACAGAAAGCCAGAGAAGATCAGACTGCCTCTGAAATTGAAGTGCTCAAGTCCCGGAGCACTGCTGCTGAAGCAAGGCTGGCTGCTGCTCGAGAGCAAGCTGAGTCTGCTCAAGAGGAGGCAGAGGAGTGGAAAAGGAAGTATGACTTTGCTGTTAGAGAGGCCAAGACTGCTTTGGAGAAGGCAGCAACTGCTCAAGAGCGGTCAAGCAAGGAAATTCAACTCAGGGAAGATTCTCTGAGGGAAGAGTTTTCACATTCATTGGCTGAGAAGGTGCTGTATCTTTTTCGCCTTGCATTCACTCCTGCATTCTTGTTCATTCAATCATGTATATGCAAATGTAGGTTGCAGCAAGAAAATGTGATTTGTTTTATCTTCTGATGAACATTGCAGGAAGAGGAAATAAAGGACAAGACAGCAAAGGTTGAGCATGCTGAGCAGTGCTTGACAACACTAAGGCTAGAGTTGAAGGTGAGCTTGTTATATGTATATATGCATATGATTATGTATGTGTTTATATCTAATGCATTGGCACATGATTACTAGCACAGTTTTAAAATTATGATTTACAAGAATGTTATAGGTTTAAATTCTTTAATGAGTTCAACAATGTTTAAGTGCATTTACAAACTTCGCAGTATTTAATAATGGGAAATGCTTTGCAGGCTGCTGAGTCAAAAATCAGGAGTTACGATGCAGAGATATCATCATTAAAGGTTGAAATCAGGGAGTTAGCTGATAAGCTAGAAAATGCTAACTCCAAGGCCCAGTCATTTGAGGGAAAAGCAAGGATTTTAGAACAGGAGAAGATCTATTTGGAGCAGAAGTATTCATCTGAGTTTAACAGGTTTGCAGAAGTTGAAGAAAGGTGTAGAATAGCTGAGAAAGAAGCGAGGAAAGCAACCGAGTTGGCTGATAAAGCACGAGCAGAATCTGTAGCTGCTCAAAAGGAGAAAAATGAGATACAGAGGACGGCAATGGAAAGATTGGCTCGTATTGAGAGGGCCGAGAGACAAATCGAGAACTTGGAGAGAGAGAAAACAGACTTGGAGGACGAATTACATAGAATACGTGTGTCAGAGATGGATGCTGCTTCAAAAGTTGCATTATTAGAGGGTAGAGTCGAAGAGAGGGAGAAAGAGATCGAGTCACTGTTAAAAACAAACAATGAGCAGAGGGCTAGTACAGTCAAAGTACTTCAAGACCTTCTGGACTCTGAACGTGCAGCACATGCAGATGCTAATAATAGAGCTGAAGCCCTTTCTCTTCAGCTACAAGCTGCACAGGCGAAACTTGATCAATTGCAGCAAGAGTTGACTTCTGTTCGTCTAAACGAAACTGCATTGGATAGTAAGCTAAAAGCTGCTTCTCATGGAAAGCGATTGAGGACAGATGATGAAGTGGGAGTCGGATCTGTGCAAGATATGGACACGAGTGACCGATTTTTAAGAGCAAATAAGAAGTCCAAGAGCACAACTAGCCCCCTCAGGTATTCACCGTCAGAAGATGGCGGGTCAGTATTCAAAGCTGATGATGACAACCAGAACGAACAAAACAATCAAGAGGATTATACGAAGTTCACTGTACAAAAACTTAAACAGGAACTCACGAAACACAATTTCGGCGCAGAGCTGCTTGCCCTGAGGAATCCGAACAAGAAAGAAATCCTTGCTCTGTATGAAAAATGTGTACTGCAGAAATCATGATAGTTTTGTTTTCAGTTGATAATATGACTTTGTATATGGAGGTACACCTGTAATCTACTTTTTAGTTTGATAGACTCGAGTTGATGACCTGAGCCGAGCCGAGCCAACCTAGGTAAAATTCTAAGCTCTCTTTTCTTTATAATTGATTTAAACTGACATCATCAAGGGTTTTATGTCGTATTTAGGAATGTTTATGTGTATTTGATTGTGGTGACCCAGTGGGTTTCTTTATATATAAAACTATTATAGGGTGTGATTTCATTGAAGTTCATAGTTGTATCTGAATTCTTAAACCTAGTACTTGATTGAAGGAATATTGTAAGTTTGTTTGTATTATTCACCTCACTTGGCCTGAATTATCACTGTAAATTAGGTTTGGAATTGCTTTTTGGCTATTACACAAAAAGTAAAATTTCTTGTTTCTCTTTTCTGTTTTGGATTGGGGGTCTAATGACTTTTGTTGTTTGGCTACAGTATTCATCAATCTTATAAAAATGGATGGTAAATCAACCGGTTGGCGTATCAGTTTGAAGAATGACTTTGAATTGGTTAGATCAAAATCAATTTAGACTGATTGAACCGATTAAAAATCGATTGAATTTATTTATTTATATTAATTGAACCGATAATCTGATCGATTTAATTATTTAATTTTTAAAAAAATGTTTAATAGCTATTCTATTTTTTTTAATGTAATTTGTATATCATATTTAGAGTTTGTTAAATTATTTCATTGTTAAAATTTTTAATTATTACAGAACAAATGTTGGATTGAGAGATAAAAGATTCTGATGTCTTTTTTAAGCAAAATTTCAATTTCGAATTTTCGGATGACAAAAAACACTTTATCTCACATTTAAAGATTGAATCCAGTTTGATTTCGAATTTTGTTAGTGTCTAAACCCTACTTTTGTTAGTGTCTTTGCATACACCTGCACGTACCATTTGGAAACGTGAACCTATATACCTTTTATACAATTAATAAATTATCCATAAATCCCCAATAAGAAAATAAGCATAGAATTCATATCTTTTTATTATTGCAATAATATCAGGTCATAGACTCAGACTAAGAGTTAGATTCAATTTTGAATCTTCTATTTAAAAATTAAGTAAATTAGTATATGTATATAAAATTAAAGAATAAATTATTTTTTTATTAAAAATTTTATCTATTTTTACTGTAAAAAAACTTGTCCCTATACATCATCATGAGGTATACATGACACGTCACGTATCATTATCTAGTTATTCCGTTAGCTAAATCAGTTTTTAACAACACAAATAGATGAATATTTTATCATAAAGAACTTTTAATTTAACATATATAAACTACTTTATCCATTTTTAATAGAAAAAAAATACAATATAAATTATTGTATATGGGCCTCAATCATATTTTCACCGCTAAGGCTCATCTAGATTTTGATTATATTTGCTCTTTTTAATACGATGTTTAGAACTACTCATAGCCCCTCCATAACCTCTAAATAAGAGGATAATGTACTTCAGCACACTCAAACCCATATCCTCATGCATTAATAACAATGCTCATTCAAATTAAGCTATGATTTAATCGATCATTGATAATGTGAATTTTAATCATAGTAGTTCACATTCATATTAATTGAATTTACGAATAATTAAATTATACTAAATTAAAATAAAATAAAATTCACGTTTTATCATAGTAGAAATTTTTTGAGGATACAAATTCAATTGCAAATATAAGCATAAATTCACATAAATATAAATAAAATTAATATCGAAATGATAATTAGAATATATCCATAATTAAATTAAAATAAATCTAGATAGATTTATATATAATAAAACTTAAACTAGAATAAAATTAAAATAAAAACCATATATGATTTACAATAATAGAATTTGAAATTGAAAATTCCAAATTTCTAAGCCTCAACTTTATCTTTATCCTTCTTATTTGTGGAAACCTTACAAAAGGAGATGGACCCTCTCAAAAATTTTAAAACTTTTCATTATACCCTTAAATTTTTTTGAAAATTTTCATTAAATCTTTAAAAATTTTGATTAAATCCCTTGAGACGACCAGCCAGTAGCTGTAAAAGCTGAATCTATAGGTATGGTAGTAAAATAAAAGCATGAAAATACCTGGAAGTAGTATAGCAAATCCCATTTTGACCTTCTAGAGTTTGAACAAACTCATAATCAAAGGATGAAGAAGGTTGTAGTTATCAGATACTGCCTTTGCCTCTAAATGGTATAGATTGTAGAATTTGGCTTTGCCTTGGATCAAACTTCACCCCCGATGGTAACCCCGGCAAATAGTGATATATTCCCTCATCTTGGGAGCATATGTTATGCCCACATGAAGGGCAAGCAATGGTTGAGATGCCACAACGGATTTTGAACTCGGCGGTGGCGGAGTTATTGCAGCATGTCATCTCTCTATTTCTTGTTGTTGTGGTGGTGGTCTTATTATTATAGTTGTTTTTATCCCATAATAATGGTGTGCATTTCACCCACTTCTGCAACAAGCTCAAAGAAACTTTTTTTTTTCTTTCTTTCTTCATGTTTGGCTAAGGAATTTATTTCTTCCATTTTTTCTTTTTTTTTCCTTAAAATATATAATTTTTTTGGGATATGATTGAAAAAGCTTGAGTGTAAACTGAAGTTTGTGTTTGTTGTAGTAGTTTGATTGTTGAGGTCATTTAGGATTAGGGATATTGGATCATATTAGGG
The DNA here is from genome assembly GCA_025698465.1 of Gossypium longicalyx. Taxonomy (NCBI): domain Eukaryota; kingdom Viridiplantae; phylum Streptophyta; class Magnoliopsida; order Malvales; family Malvaceae; genus Gossypium; species Gossypium longicalyx. The sequence continues at coordinate 92,727,499 of CM047004.1, forward strand.
AGTTATAAGGCATGGAGAATTGAGAAATATTTTTTTTTGTAAGGGTTTAATTTGAATTATAAATTTTTGAGTGAATTAAAAATGTAATTTCGTCATTTTATAAATATAAAATTTTATAATTTTTAGGGGATTAGACTATAAACATTTTGTTTTTGAAAAGGACATGATTTAATTTTAAATTTTAGAAAGGGTCGAAATATAATTTTATCATTAAATTATTTTAAAATATTATAAATACTCAAGGGACTAAAGGGATAATTTTTCAGTTTTGGGGGGAGGCAGCCCCAACCTACCCTCCAGTTTCTCCTTGGGTAGTCCACCCTGATAAAATTTAGAATTTAGCCTCTCTATTTTCCAGATTTTAAAATTCAGATTTAACTGTTAATATTATTAAAATTATTTTATTCAATTCAGGTTCATTATAATATTTTTTAATTACACTTTTACCAAGTACGTATTATCGTTATTTCAAAATGTCACACCGATAAATTTAACAAAAAAAATTAACAATCAAGAACGACACCAATGGAGCAAAGCAAGGGCCTTGGAACCCTCCAAATAATAAAATTTCTTTTTAATCCATTTAAAAATTATGAAACAATATATTTAAAATAATAAAATTATACTTTAACCTCCCCTAAAAAGTAAATTAAATTTCTTCATGTAATTTTGTTTACATCTATAGTTTTTCATTTAATTTTGTTTTATTAAATTTATTTATGGAAATTTATTAATATATTCTTTAAATTATTCTTTAGAAACATAATTTAAGATCACATTATGCAAAATTTAATTATTAAGAAATTTATGTGTTCTTTTTAATCAATATATCTTTTATATCCATTTTATATTCTATAAAATAATATAGTTTTCGATATTTGAATTTTCGTTTTAGCTGTGGAATATGTCTTGTCACTATATCTAACATTTATTTGTAGCATTCTCAATGTAAATTTCTTTTATGTTCGTTAAATTTTACATTGTTTGAAGTTTTATATATAGGAAAATATTCAATGTATTGTCGGTGAAGTTTTTACACTCCACAAACATGGTTAGAGGTTGCCAAATGTCCTGTAGATATATAGTAAAACATTAAAAATTCAATATTTAAAAAAAAAAAAAGACACGTGAAAATTTTTTAAAATTGCTTGTGGAATAAAAAATACACTACCAATATACTAAATACTAACCCTTTTTATATTTAAATTAATTCTTTTATTTACTTTTAAATAATTTTAAATTATTATTATTTTATTTTAAATTGAATAGTAAAAAGTTTTATAGATCTTACATTTTTATGTAAATAAAGAAAATAATGATAAAGAGGACCAATTTCCTATTTATTTAATGGTTGAACTCAACTCGATCATAATTTAGTATAATTATGAAATAAAAAAATTTAAATGACTTAAATGCCCAACATATAATGGACTTAGTCCACTCTTATGGGCTTCATAAGTGGGCTTTGCTTTTAGTTCTAACTTCAGTTTTCGAACTTGATTCTTCATTAGGAAATGTTAATACTTTATTATCGGAACGAAATTTAGAGTTTGAGTCTCATCATTAATACTGTAACAGGTATGAAGTATTAGAGTTCGAGTCTCACCAACAAACCATTTTATTTATTATAAAAGAGAGAGGCCTAAACATCTATAATAGTTTGAGAATTAGATCAAATTCTACTATTAATCTTTATGTTTTGTGTAAGTTTTAGATTTAGTCATTATTCTTTAATTTGATCGATTTTAGACTTTATACTTTTAAAATTAATCAATTTTAGTCTCTATACTTTTCGAATTTTAAAATTTCAATCTTGATGCAAATTACAACTATTAAATCCATAAACTGACTTTTTCGTGAGTAATGTTTAAAAAAAAAAATAAACTAACATAACATTACATATATGATAATATGTCTATCTCATCAAATTTTGGAAAATAACAAAACTTAATGAGCTCCGAAATTTTAAATTCTTAAAATATAGAGACTGAAAACAACCAAATAGAGTAAGAGATTAAATTCACAACATACGCATAATAAATAAATTAATACTAAAATTTGACCCTCGATACCCATCAAGAGGGAAAGATGGTAAATTTCCCATAGATTTTGGAACAATTCAATGTGTTTCATTAGTGTTTTATTTACCCTCAAATCCACAATATATGGGTGAAAAAATAAAGGATGGGCAGCAAAAATGGATGCTGATAGATATGGTCCAAACTAGTACTACATGTAGCATCAAAAATGGATGGGCGGTGCGTTTACCTGCAGTTAGTGTAAAAATAGCGGTGACGGTGAGATTAAATACTGTAGTGTGAGATAAAAAATAAAATAAACACACCGCACCACAGCCCCAAACCCACCCAAATTACATCAAAATTTGTTTTAGCTGTGGGATTTTTTTGGCATGGTGTGGTCCATCTATTGCAATAAAAATAAAGTTGATATTTCAATGCTGAATTTACCTCGTCGTAAATTGACACACAAGAAGAGGAAGAGGAGTAGAAGAAGAAGACCCAAAGTTTCAATCAAATCCAGAAGTTTGTTGGGTAGACAGGAGAACATGCACAGCTTTCTAAATTATGCTTGAAAGGAAAGCTTGGCCTAACTCTGTAAAGCAAACAAACAAAGCTAGTTCATTAAGTGTATTATTTAGTTGCCCATTATGTTGGAATTTTTGGTTTATCACCCATTCAAAATTTGAATCTTCCAGATGGTATTATCGGGTGTAGTGTTAAGGCACGTTGGATTCTCAAGAGATAAATTAAGTTCAAACTTTGAAGATGACATTATTGAAAGAGGCAGCTATGAATTCTAAAAAGATTAAAACAACATAAAGATAAATTTAGCCCTTAACGTTTACATCTTTTGTCAAATTGACCCTTATTCTTTCTTTAATTAAATTTGATCATCAACTTTTCAAAAAGATTCAAATTTAACCATCAATCTTTTAAAAAAATGAGTTGAATTGTTGTTTTTCTAAACAAAAATACTGACCAAAACATTAAATAACATGGCAGCTCTTATGTTGATCCACATGCAAGGAAGAATATGTGGGGGGTAGGCAGGGGCATTGACCCCCCAAAATAGAAAATTTCTATTTAAGTCCCTTATAAGATGATTAAATTAATTTTAAATTTATGGTATAATTACATTTTATCTCCCAAAATGAAGAAAATTATATTTAATATCTTTTAAAATGATGAAAATAATAAGTTAATACATTATAAAATTATATTTTAATCTCTCAAAAATTTATTATTTAATTTCAATCTCCTAAAAGAATTCTAAATTCACCCCTTTTCATGTGTACTTCATTTTTTTTTACAATTTTTTTAATTTTTTTAATTTTTAAATTATTTATTAAACATGACATATAAAATAATTAGTACATTACCAACATTAAATACATTAGAACTACCGCACGAGTTGCTGCACTAACATTATTTTAAAAAATTATCAAGATTTCCACCAAAAAAAAGTAGATTGACAAAAGAATAGACATTGAAGGCATTGGTTTACTGTTTGCAGTAATGTGTGAAATTTGGGCTTTAAAGCAATAGAAACAAACAAGGCATGCAAAATGACAACCTAAGCAACTCTGTGGCCTTGATCTGAACTATGGGTGTTGTCCAATGTCACTTTCCGAATTGATGTATGGATTTCATTTCATGTCTCTAACAAGTAGTGCAATAATAAAGCTTGCAGAATCCAAGAGCTCCATTCAAATAAATGGCAACCCACCATACCTAACTACTTCATCAATGGATGACATTTGAGTGACTTGATGAACCAAGGAATAAAATAGATACAACACTGTAAAATATAATAGCTCATAGCTGAGACCTGTCTAACCAGTTTTAGCAGGCAATGATAGATAATGGGTGAAACTCTGCTTATGGTAGATAACTGTCGTCTTTTTTGTGACAAGAAAGAAATTTTGAAATTCGAAAATCCGAAAAGTAAAAAAATATAAATTCGAAAAATATATAAACTACAATTGATTAAATTAAAGTACAAAGACCAAATTCACAACTTATGTAGAGTACAAGGACTAATAGTAGAATTAGACCCCAAAAAAGATAGAATTTGGGTTTAGACTAGGACACAGTGCAGTAAGGTAGTAGGTGGGCATAATAAATCTGCAGCATAACTTTCATTAGTGTGGGAATTGAAAATCATTTTCAAGACCTTAATTGTTAATAAAATTTACAGTTTGGTCCATTAACTCCTTAATGAATCTATCATTTTCACTGTGAAAATTTCATCCCCAACTCTCTTTTCTTCCCCACTAAACCAAGCCTGTAAAAGCAAAACATCAAGTAGGGTAACAATGAAAGGCAAAAACTTGAGAGCAAAAACAATTAGGGGCTGTGTGTCTCACTTTGTGACCTTGTTTTTGCAACAAGCTATGGGGGTGAAAAAATATTTTTTTGTCAAGCTACACTTCCTTGATCCGAGCCGTCTTCGTAGTAATAAGGAGTTAACTTCCCGTCCTTTTTGGCAGCCTTCAGCTGGTTCTCGGCACCGGCTTCTTGCAGCAACTTAACCACCCTTCTCATCGACGGTCGGTTGATCGGGAGTGGACTTGTACAAAGGAGACCGATGTTGAGGACCTTACACATTTCTTCTTTGAAACATGGATTGAGTTTGGAATCGAGGACATAGTCCACTCCTTTTTGATCTAGAGTGGTGCAGACCCACTTTACAAGGTCCTTCTCGCCAAACTCCGGGTCAATTGGGAGTCTGCCTGTGACTAACTCGAGTATTACTACTCCAAAACTGTATATGTCACTCTTCTCGTTCACCCGAAGCGTATACGCATACTCTGCACCAAAAGTTTCCATAAGACATTGCAAACATTAACGTTTTCAATTACTAGATTGATAATAAAGATAATCAACAAACCTGGAGCAATGTAACCACAAGATCCAGCAATGACAGACATAGACTTAGCGACCTTTCCAGCAGCATCAACCACCTTGGCAACTCCGAAATCCGCCACTCTAGCGCCAAAGTCACCGTCCAATAAGATATTATTGGACTTGACATCTCTATGCACTATCGGAGGCACACAATCATGATGCAAATACGAAAGTCCCTCGGCTGCATCCACGATAATCTTGTACCTCGTCGGCCAACCGAGTGAACCACTTTTGCAGCTATGCAACAAATCACCCAAGCTACCATTCGGCATGTACTCATACACCAAAAGCTTGCAATCCCGGGTAGTACAAGAACACCATAACTTAACAATATTCTTGTGCCTAATCTTCCCTAATGTCTCAACCTCAGCTTGAAACCCGTCGTCCTGAACCTGTGACTCAGCATGACCTTTCTCAAGATCTACACTGTCGCAACCCTTTTTCAAACCACCCCAGAGCTTCTTCACGGCAACAGCCTCACCATTACTAAGCACGACCTTGTAAACTTTACCCGAAGATCCTCTCCCTATCACATTATCTTCATCAAGACAATCCAATATCTCATATTCACTAAAACCCAATTTATGGAATGACATTAAAGTCCATTTAGACTTATCAATGGCCTTAGCTTTCTGATAATTCCTATATTTCAAGTAAAACCAAACCACACCAACAACAAACACCAAACCAGCTAGTATAAAAATGGATCTAAGTAACCAAACATAACCTTTATGCTTATCTTCATCCTTACCACCACACGAACCACTATAATTCCCACATAAACCAGGGTTCCCCAAGAAGCTGTTCTTGTACATGTCTTTATCGAACAAAGGCGGTAACTCACCAGATAACAAATTATTCGAGAGGTTAAGCTGATTAAGCTTCAAACTCTGCAAAGCGAGTGGGATTCTTCCGGTTAACTGATTATCGGACAAGTCGAGATAATTCAACACCGATAAGCTACCGATTCCATCTGGGATTTTCCCAGAAAAGTTGTTGTTAGCTAAGTTGAGCTCGTTTAATTTCTTCAACGAATCGATCCCATTAGGTAATTCACCTTCTAATTCATTCCCATGAAGATCAAGGATCCCTAATCCATCAAGGTTTACTATACTTTTAGGCAATGCCCCATTGAACTTGTTGTCACTAGCAGAGAGTTTAGCTAAGTTATTAACTAAACCGAGTTCTTCAGGCAAGAAACCATTGAACTCGTTTCTAGATATAATCAAAAGGGACAAATTTGCAGCATTTGCAATTGATTTCCCAATTGGTCCAGAGAACGAGTTGTTAACGAGATCAAGTAAATAAACATGGGGGAGACCCCAAAATCCGGCGGGTATGTCGCCGGATAATTTGTTGTAACCGAGTCGGATCCGATTCAGGCTCCTGCAGTTGGCTAAACTCGACGGTATTTGACCTGAAAACGAGTTGTATATCATTAGCATCTCTTCTAGCTTCCCTTTCTCGCATAAGCTGGGCGGGATTGGGCCGGTGAATTGGTTGCTGGACACATCGAACCATCTGAGCGGTGAGTTTTTGCCGAGATTTTGAGGTAACTCACCGGTGAGTCGGTTCTGAAAGATTCTGAGTTCGTACAGAGCTGGTGAGTCGGCGATACTCGGTGGCAATGTTCCTTCCAAGTTGTTGGAGTAAAGGTTGAGACTTTCAAGTGGGAGCCGAGTTAGCTCATCCGGAATCTTCCCAGTTAACCGGTTCATCGACACGTCGAGGAGTCTCAGGTTGGTTAAATTCGAGAACCCACGAGGTAACTCGCCCGTCAACGAGTTGTTGTAGAGCTCAATCTGAACTACACTGACCAACTCCGTGAGCGAACTCGGTATATTCCCGACCAAATGGTTAAGTGCAAGGTCTAAATCAGCAAGTTTCTTGAGTTGCCCCAGTGAGTTAGGTATCTCGCCGACTAAATTACACTCGGTGAGCCACAAAATCTCCAAGTTGGTCAAGTTCCCAAGCTCAGGCGGGATCCGACCCGGACTAAACGGGTTGTAGGACAAATTCAACATTTTAAGCGTACTAATGTTCCCCAAAAAAGCAGGGATAGTCCCGTCTAGCAGATTGTAAACGAGGGACAAAACCTCGAGCTTCTGAAACCGGCCAAACGACGACGGAAAATCACCCGAGATATTATTACCGGTCAAATCGAGGTATTTAAGATTAGGGAGGTCAGCCAAAGTGTGAGGAAGCTCGCCGGTAAGAAGGTTCTGAGAGAGATCAAGGTGGATGAGATTTCGGCACGTGGAAATGTCGGGTATGGTGGAATTGATATTGTTGAAATAGAAGCTAATGTAGGAAAGGTTTTGGAGGCGACAAAGGAAGGAAGGGAAAGGACCGGCGAGGTTAGCGTTGGAGAGGTCAAGGGAAGTGACGGAAGCGGTGGCGGCGTCGCAAGAAACACCGCGCCAGTTGCATGGAGTGGGGTGGCGAGGGTTCCATGAAGAAAGAGCGGAGTCTGGGTCGGAAAGTGAGGATTTGAGTTGGAGAAGGTAGAGACCTTCTTGGTTGAGAGACAGGGAAAGTGAAGGGAAAGTGATGAAGAAGAAGAAGAAGAAGAAGAAGAGAAAGGAGAGGAAATGGAAGAGCATTTTTTTTGGGGTGGGGGGGTAATGGTGGAGGAGATTGGGTTTAAGGGTTAAGGAAAAGGAAGAGATTTTGGGGTGAATATATTTGAATTTGAAAGAGGTGAAGAGAGAGGGGTTTTGAGTGACAAAGATGGTGTTCTGCCATTAGAGAGACATGAAATGAATGAATGCGCAACAGAGTGAGAGAGAAAGAGATGATTAAGAAGAAGAAGTGTAGAGAGCGTTATGGTGGGGACATTTTTATTGTGAATGATAACTTAAAAACTATATTTCCACTTTTTTTTAATAATTATATTTAGTATATCAATTAATTTAACTAAAATCCAAGTATAACATCAGTTCGTACTATAAATTCTAATTATGCATAATAAATCTCGAACATAAATATTAAAAATTTATCATATATAATTACAGTTCAAAATGAAACTTAAAGAGATACATATTTTAGTTACGCATTATGAATTTCGAATATGGATATTCAAGATTTACCGCACATAGTTAAAATTTAAGGTTAAGCTTGAGGAGACTCATATTGGCGCAGAGCATTATGAAGGATCCAAGGAGATAACTGAGATGTGTTTAAATATGGGCGCAGAGCATCGGCAGAAAACAGCAAATGTGTTTTGTTGGGAGTGTTTTTTAGAGCATGATTGATGGGGTGGTTGGTGTTGAGTGTTCTGAGAGTCACGCGTGAGAACTGAAAGCCCTTACTAGTGTGCTGCAAGAGGACGACGACATGTTCAAAGCTTTTGACGGTTTTTGACCACTTACACATCTGGTTTGAACCTAGTTTTGACCCATGCAAATTTTTTTTTACGTCTCACACATTACCGACAAAAGGAAATCATTCACCAAACATATCATTAAATCGAATCGATTAAATTAAAAATTAATTAGAGATATCAATTAAAAAAAAAAAGCCGATTTATATTAAATAAAAATTGATCAAATCAGATGAACTGATTAAATAAATTAGAATCAATTCGATTTTAAGAATATTATTAACAAGCAATTCTTACAATTCGATCTTACATCATAAATATAAAATTTATTGTAAGAGTGATTTTTTTTTTCTAAATATCATTTTTTAATTAAAATTTTGAAGTTTGAACTAGGATTAAGTTTTTATAAACTTATTAAAATGTTTTTTTTATTTTATAAATATTTTCTATAATTTAATTACAATATTCTGAACTTCTATTAAATTTATAATAATTCATTTTTGTTTTAGTTAGATATGCATTTTATTTAATTTTTAGAAATTAAATAATATTTTGAGTCGACATCCTATAATGAAAATTTTTTTCATTTAGGCTATTTAAAATTTTTTAAAATTTTAAATTAGTGAAGGTAAACTTGTACTTTGACCCCAAAAATAATAAAAAAATTCATTTAATCTTTTAAAAATTAAAAAGATATGGACTATTAAAATAGTAAATTTATAATTTTACTATCAATTTAATTTCGACACCCCTAAAACTTTTTTCTAGCTTCACTCTTAGTGGCATCGGTCTTGTTACTAGTGCAGGAGAGCGTGAGTCAAGCGCGCTAAAACATGTTTGTCATTCTATTTAAGAGTTGAAAAGAATTATAAGTAATTTAATGTATTGTTTAAAAAAACATTTTAAACATCGGATTTTTTTTAATATCTTCTAAATTATATTTGAGTATTAAAATTTTAAATAAAATCGAGTTAGAATTGTGCAAAATTTTAATTTTAGAAATAGGCATAGGTACCAAATCACTACAAATTAGTCCTCCAACGCCTTCATTGATAATAGAATGTAACTTTATAGTTGAGATCAATAAAAATAGAAAGTGGAAATTCCATAAATTTTTTTCTTTCTTTTCACTTGTCATGAAAAAATTGAGTGTGGAAGAATGACATGTAAAGTGATTCCTCCCATAATTAATTATAACTTGTAAGTTAATTTTTCTTCTAATCATGGGATAAATTTCAATTATTTGGAACTAAGTCACACTTAAACATAATGCCTCCTTTGGTTATTTATATAGAAATATTTAAAAAGAAATTAATTTTGATGTTTCTTTCGAGATTTATGACTATCGTACTCAACGCTTGTTGATAAAGAAAAATTTATTTGTTATATAAATATTATATTAATTTATCATAACACAAAAATAATTAATATAAATTTAAACTTAAAATTAAAAATAAATTAAAATAATATTTATTAAAATAATAATAATAATAATCTATCAAAGGTACAATGCTTTCAAATAAGTAGCTATCTAACTCGTTTGAATTTAACTTGAAGAAAGAGGAAAATAGATGAAACCTTTGACCATTTTCCATCTACTTTCTTTATTTTACATTTTTTATACTCAATGGATAACGATTCAGTTTGGAGAAAATGTTGTATAAAACAGGGCATCACGTTATTCTATATATTATTTTTTAATTATTTAATGATATTTCAATAATTTTTTTTTATGTTATTGATACATAAATTTGGTAAATCTTTTTCCTTAAACAGACAATAGAAGAAAGGATTCACATACGATTTTAGGGTTTAAATTAAAAAAAGAGGTAAATGATAACCTAACGCCCCTATTTCATACAATTCTTTCTCTTCAATTTGAACCGATTTTGTTCCGATTGTTCTACAACATCAAATCGAGTAATAAGTCAAATCGATATTCAATTTTTCTTTGACTCTACTCATAATATATCATCTACCTTCCAAATTTTTAGGTAATGTGGAATAAATGTTTTTTTTGTTTTCCGCATTTACCTTCCAAGCATTTAACTTGTAAGAATTGGGGACAAAGCTCAGTAAACACTGAGCAGAGTAGGATCCAAAGGGAAATTTCTAAATTCTTCCATATTTTTGAAGAAATTATTACATTTACATACAGTGGACCCAATTTTATCATTTTATTTAACTTTAGCTGGCAATAAAGAAGAAAAAATTTAAGATTTACTGCCCTCTATTTTGGGTATTTTTGACTCATAATTTTCATAATAAATGAAATAGATATGAATATATAACATGAGAACCGTGATTCTATTTAATGTTACCCCAGCAATTTATAACAGGTCTATTTGCATCTTGGTACACTAAATTATTTCTCTCACCCCTTCAACAAGTTTGTCAATATTTTGTGTTTTCGAGTTTTTTTTTTAAAGCTAAAATATGATACGGGTTTTTGTATTTTTCGTAAATTTGAAATTTAATTTTTTTATATTTTTATTTTTAGTAATTTAATTTTCTTTACTTTTCTGAATGTAAAATTTAGATTTAATTATAAATATTGTTGAATTTTGATTGTTAAATTTATCGGTTTGACATTTTGAATGAGAAAAAAGTACTCATTTGATAGCAATGTAACAAGTTGTAATTAATTTGAATTTAACAAAACAATAATTAGACTGAAAATTTTAAAATCTGAAAAGTAGAGAGACCGAATTCTAAATTTGTTAAGAGTATTATGGCATATTTTAACTATTTTTTTCGGTTAATTACTTTGCTAGAATTGAATTAACTATTGATTTAATTATTCAATTTAATATTTATAATGGTTTGATATGCAAAGAAAATGGATAAAAAGAGAGGATCACACCAATACTCAATATAACGAACACAATATCGATAATTGTAGAGTCGAGTGATATAGGTATTTCTAAAGTCTAATATCCAAATTTTATAAATAAAATGAACGACATAAATATTAAAATTATACATTAATTTTGATACAATTTGTAATATTATATATGAACTTTAATTTGGTGTATTTTTATACATTATCTACGTGACTCAATTTGCCGTTAAGTCATATGTAAATTACAAATATGACATTTTATTAGTTTAAAAACAAACTTATTTCCATCTAGATTTAAAAAAAAAATAGATTTATCGGGAGAAATAATAAACCCTTTTATCAAGTGAATTATTTTCTTAATCTAGATGGAAATAATTTAAATTTGTTTGTTTGTTTTTAATCTAATAAAATGTCATGTAAATAATTTACACATAATTTACTAAAAAATCATGTCACATATATAACGAGATTAGTAAAATACGAAAATTGAACAAAAACTAATTTTTTTTAGAATAATTTTATTATAAGTTCTGATTATTTTTTTTTTACATAATATTTAGAACTATCTATAGTCTCTTCCTAACTCGTAAATAAGAGGACACTAAGCTTCAACGCATTTAAACTTATATCCTCTTATACTGGTAATAATATTTATACCGATTAAATTAAAACTTAATCGAAAATTAAAATTAATTGAAACGGGATTAAAGAAATCGTTCATATAAAAAAGAAAATACAGTAAAAACTGTTGATTTGTTCCAAAATTTTCCTAATTCTTTAATAGATTTGTCGGTTCGCTAATTCACACAGGATTCTGGATTCTCTGAAACTTATTCCTTTTTTTAAATCTGAAATAGGTGAGTTTTTTCTTGAAACCAACAAAGCTCTCTGTGAAGATACTTGCCTTAATCATGTGGTCAGTTTTCCATGTCCTTGAATTGTCTGGAAAAAAAAAGAAAAACACTTTAAAAATGAATAAAAGCAGTGATGGAGTAAAATAAAAAAAATTTGAGTTGAAATTAAATGATATATTTTTAGGATAATAAAAATATAATTTTATTATTTTAATAGTTTATATTTTAATAATTTTTAAATAATTAAAATAAATTTTTATTATTTTGAAGGAATTAAATTACAATTTTATTATTATTAATTTAAAATTTTAGAAATTATAAAGGGTTAAATTAAAAAAAAAAATCTGTCTCTACAGTTTTGTTTGCCCACCAAACAGTGTTCCTTCCATCTATTTCTTTTTATATTTGTGAAAGTTTTTGTTACCCAAATTTATTATTTTTCATTTGATTTTAAAAATTGTAAAATAATTATTGAAAAATTCGAAAGTTTTCATTAAATCACTAAATTATTCAAAAAATTTATTTACATCGTTGAATTATTAATTTTTTTATTTAAAAAGTATTGCTAGTGAGTTTTAAGTTACAATTCAATGATAGATAAGGTAAATTAGTACCCATCGACGAGTAGAACATATATTAGATTCAAGTCGATCTGACTATCAATATCGAAGATTGGAGAAAGTTATTTGAATTTTGATTTGCAAATTAATAACGTTCAAAACTATTTCATGAAAAAAATTAAATTGTAAAAAAGAAAGAGAATGAGAGCTTTCAATTGGTTCGAACATAGAAGACCATATAATAACGATTTTAACAGACCAGTAACATAAGTAAAAAACTTTCGAATATTTTAAAATTAAGTAATCAGAACATAAACTTACTATTAATTTAGTGACACTGAGAGTAATTTACCCACAAAACCTAATAAAAAGGAAGTTGCTAGGATTTACAAGGTACATAATTTTGTAACATATAAATACATAAATTGATACACTATGAGTAAATAATACAATCTAGTCCTTGAAAGCAATTTTCAATAAGCGTTTACTTAAAAGCAAAGTGTAAGTCAACAGAGGCACTGGTTGATGATAGTGGGAATCTGGGCTATCTGTTTCCATCACCATCCACTTCATATTTTAAATATGATAGGGAAATATCACCTTTTAAACACCTAAATTAATAAATATTTATATTTAGATAAAGTGATCAACACTTGTCTTCGAGTTAATAAAAAGCAATAATAGTCGAATGAGTTTTAACTCGATTGATATGGTATTATTATTAGTGCAAAAAGACGTGGATTTAAGTATACTAAAGCATATTATCTTTATATTTAAGAGTTGAGGAAGAACTATAAATAATTTTAGACATTGTAAAAATTTATAATGAAATTAATATTAAAAAATAATAATATTTTGGAGATAAATACAACCCACTAATCACAGCAATTACTGCATCGAGACATTGGGTAGTACATATATTTTCCAAGTTGGCGGCTCCGACCGATCCCCTATGCCAATGCCCATGTTGCAGCACACTGCCTAGTGCTTTACCCACCACTGTTTTGGACCTTATTCAATATTGTTTGTATATGTTAATTTGTTCTTGGTTAATGTAGAAAGAAGAGTGAACTTTTAAAAGAAAGTACTTGCACGAGTCTGGGATTTTGATATTTGCTTGAAATTAGCAATTTCTTGTCTGTGTATGTGAAAGTTGGAGTGATTATAGGATTACATTTTATGTATTAAAAATAAATGTAATTTTTATTAGAGATTTTTTAGTAGAGGGAGCAAAATGCATTTCAAATCCTAGTACAAGGACTTTTATGATATTTTTATCATGCTTGAGATAATTATTACTATTTTACGAAAATATCAAAAAATTGTGATTTTATATACCTTCAATGAGGTTTTCAACTACACCCATTTTAAGGGTTAAACAACTCTGTTATAATCAATGTCTAATAGAAGAAATATAGTCTTATACGGATTCAACTCGATCCTTCACCCTCAAAGATCTCTTATTTTACCTCTCAATTTTATTTCATTAACAAGTTAATTACATCTTAAACTTTTCCGACCGTATCAAACAATAAATTATAAACACTTAACCATTAACCTCGCTTTCTCAATAGAGTAAAATTCAAATCTGTATGAGAGGGCATAAAAATGTGATATGAAAGTTAAAAGTAATGTTAATTAAATAATAATGAAGGGGGATGACGGTCCATGTGGGTGGTTGTCCCATAGTTAAAGATGCTACCACACACAACAATAACAAAGGGTCCCAATGTTTTGGCTACCATACATCATTCATAATTGCAATAAAATACCAATCAATTTTAGATCTTATCATCTATCATTCATACTATTTCTCAATCATAAAATCACAACTCATTACTTGATTTACACTAATAAAATAATTTAAAAAATATCAATTCAAGTGAATAATTGATATATATCTGTATCAAGATTTAAATATTTTACTGAATTTGTATCACTTTTAATCGAATCATCAATTTAATTATAAAATTAATAAAATACCGTTTCTTTTAAATTAAAATTACTATTATTATGATGATAATTTATCTTTTTATATTAATTTTAAATAGAAAATAAAAAAAAATTACAAATTTAAAAATCGAAAACGTGTTGGAATTTCAATTACAATTAAAAGTTTACCACTATTCTATCAACTTTTTTTTTACTTAAAAAACAATCAATATTTATACATTTCTTTTCCAAAAAGTAAATTTTAAAAAAAATATATTTTTTGGAAATGGCTTAATTTCCTTAAGAGTAATAATTTGATAGTGAAATTGAAAAGATTAATTCCAAAATTATTAAAAAAGAATATGTTAGGTGGGACAATATACCAAGATGATGTCACCCCGCATGCCATAAATTTTATCCCATTTAACACCAAACAATCAAATGTAATTTTTTGCCCCTAAATTCCTACAAAATTATGCCCCATTTTTTATTTATTATATTACTTCGATTGATATGAATCTTGTTATTAATTTAAGAGGACGCGAGTTTGAGTATGCTGAAACGTATTATCCTTTTTTTTATGAGTTGAGAATGTGCTATGGGTAGTTCTAGGCATTGTATAAAAAATAACAGATATGATCAAAACTTATAGTAAGGATAAAAAATAATTAAAATTGCAGTTATTATGGTCAATTTTCAAGCACTACTCTTTTTTTTTTTTTCCTTTTGCTTGTAAAATGTAAATTTATGGAGTATTTATTATCATATAATTCAAGTTTATAAATTTGCAATTCTTAATTATAAAAGTAGTTAAGACAATTTAATTTTCATGGTTTGAGCTCAATAATGAAGTGCCTACTTTCTTACACAAGGAAGATCTATGTAATAATTAAGCTTTCTAATTCTTTTGCTCTCACCAAAGTATTGTACAATGTTAGCCTTCACTTATGATACTTTAGCTACCTACATTCTTATCAATTAATTAGTATTTTCTAGTCAAAAATCTTTATGGGTTTGATTTTTAAAGGATTTAAAATAAAATTTTTCATTTTAAGAGGTTAGGGTCCTTAACGTCACCCCTACTCATACGAGAGAGCACAAACGAGAAATTATTTTATAGACATTTTCTACCACATCATCCATGATTCTTTTTCTATTATTTGATGACATTTTAACAATTTTTTATGTCATTGACATATAATTTTGGTAATTTTTTACCACGAACCCGAGAGTTTAGAGGTCGAGGTTTGAGGTTCAAGGTTCAAGGTTTGGAGTAAAAAAATACCAAAATTATGTGTCAATAACATGAAAAAAATTACTTAAATGTTATTAAATAATTAGAAAAGGGTCATAAATAATATGGTGGGAATAGTCCATAAAATAATTTCTTGAGCACATCAAAACCACCAAACTACCAAACGAAGTTTTAGTAAGGGTGAAATTAGAAATTTTTTATGGGTCGAGATTAAATTGTATATTTTTAATTTTTAAAGGATTTAAAATAAAATTTTCCATCTTAAGGGATTAAGGTCCTTAACTTCACCCCTACTCATATGGGAGAGCACAAGGAGAAATTATTTTATGAATCTTTCCTACCACATTATCCATGATCTGTTTCCTATTATTTAATAATATTTTAATACTTTTTTCCATGTCATTGATATATAATCTTGATAATTTTTTTACCCTAAACCTTGAACTCCAAACTCGAAGGTTTCAAAGTAAAAAAAAAAAAGAAGAAATTAAAATTATGTGTTAATAACATAAAAAAATTATTAAAATATATTAAATAATTAAAAAAATTATAAATAATATAATAAAAAGAGTCCATAAAATAATTTATTAACCACGTGGAAACAACCAAACTACCATACGTAGTTGTAATCATAGGACCTTGAAGACTAACCTCCATTGGACGGGAAGACTTTGCATGCATAGGCTTGAGCCCCAGTCAAGTCACAACGAATCCACATGTTGACCCTTAGTAAGACAATACATCTTTCCATAACTTCCAAATGTATGTATTGAGAGCCGTGGCTCTGTAATTTTCACTAGCTTGAACCCTATATTATGAGTACATATCAAGAAGAATACAAATGCATCCAACATGATCAATCTTCTACCTTAAGACAAGTTTATACCAAGTCAAAATACAACTAAAATTTCCAAAAATACCTTCTTCTAAACTTGATATTCATCGTACAATTTCTTAAAACTTTGTGCGTTGATCTGATAATTAGGTTATTCATCGCTTTGGGTGTAGCATAGATTCAAGTCACACTAATCGTATTATTATTAGAGTTTTATCTTTTTTTTTTATAATTTACTTAGAAAAAAACTGTAATTTCTTAATTATAGAAGTAGTTAACACAATTTAATTTTCGTGGGTACTTGCTCAATAATGAAGTGCCTACTTTCTTACACAAGAAGATCGATGTGATAATGAGCTTTCTAATTCTTTTGCTGCGTCACTTTAGTACTGTACTGTACTGTGTTAGCCTTCACTTTAGCTACCAGATTTTGTACTTTCTTTCTTAATTAATTTTGTATGTTTTGGGTCTTTATTTATGGTACTTTAGCTACAAATGATCCATGTGGTTTACAGTAATTATGGCAAATGGGATTATGAGGGTGAAACAAAATAGGTACAAAATTTTACGTGAATTATTAATGATGTATTTAGCCACTAACGTTTATATATTTTGTCAAAATAATCTTAATTATATTTTTGAATTCTTTTTTTGCCATCAACCTTTATTTTTTTTAAAAACTGATTTGATGAAAGTACCGCTAAAAACGCTAACAGGATTATGTAGAATTTCTTAGGTGGAATATTTTTAATGAGATGTGATTTATTAGTTAAATAACCCAATAAAATAATTACATGTGAAAAATGATGAAATAGATAACAAAAATTCATGAAACTAAAAAATTAACTCTTAATTTAAAGAAAATAAACGTAATTATCAAAAAAAAAAGTTTCAAAATGAATGCATATGTTCGTTTATTGAGAGATTTTAAAAAAGATAATTAATAAAATAAACCGAAAAAGTTTTAGGGGAACTAATTATATATTTTTTTTAAATTTGATGGATCTAATTAATTTTTTTTGAAAGTTTTAGAATTAAATGAGAATTTAAAAAAATTTAAGAAGTCTAATTAAAATTTTTAAAATTTTTGTAAAGTTTATTAAGAATTTTCTAAAAAAAAAATTATGGAATCTAAATAAAATCTTTAAATATTTTGAAAGGTTTAATGAAAAATTTCTAACTCTAATTCCACTTATATTCCACCTCTGCTAATAAACGAAGGTTGAATCATTGAATAGGATGACAAAATTTAGCAGAATAACATAGGGTGTCTAAAACTTGATTTAATTTAAAAAAATCGAAAAAAATAAATTTTGAGTTAATTAAATTGAGTTATTCAAGTTATTTGAGTTAATTTGAATAAGTAATTCGAGTTTCGAGTTTCGAGTTTCGAGTTTGAGTCGAGTTGAACTTCACAATTCGAATAATTTGAATATCACATTGGTATAAATATCACTTTGGTCCCTGCCAATTTTGAAAATGAGCAAATTTATCTTTCTCTAAAAAAATTCAAAATAATTTTAAAAAATTTCAAAATATTTATAAAAATTCCAATTTAAAAAAAAACTATAAAAATTCTAAAGAATATATAAAGAAAGTTATAATTAATTTTTTTTCTAAAACAATAATTTTGGAACCTAAATAAGTTAATAAATGGTTCAAGTTTATTATTTTTTATTATTTTAATTTAATTTTTTTTAAATATATATGGTTTCAAATTTATGCGCTCTAACATGTAATTAGTTATACTATAACAAGATTTTAATTTGACATGTTTGATTTTTTTAAGTTAATTCGAACAATTCCACTTAATTCAACTCGACTCGATTCGTAAAAATAATAAAATAAGACTTATCAACTCAATTAACTTAAAATTTTTTCACTCAATTCGATCAAACACTCGCTTATAGAATATCACATTTTTTTTTATCACTTTCAAGTGGGCAAATTGAGGGCTTTCCATGACTCGATACTTGTATCACAAGTACCCATCAAAACAGAGTATAAATAACTAGGTAAATATATTTTAAGTTCTTGATACAATCGCCTCAACCTCTTTCCTTCTCGGCAACCCAAATTTTATTTTCCAAAAGAATTGTTTGCCATTATTATTGAATGATTTATGGGATTTAGTAAAATTAAGAGTGTTTAAATTTAAGTTAAAATTAAATTTATCGATTGAACCGATCTAATTCGGTCAGAAGTTGGTTAATGATTTTTTGGAAGTTTAATTATCGGTTAATTCGATTTGAAATCAAGTAATTAACTGAATTAATCCAAATTAATAATTAATATTACAAATTATATGTAGTTTTAATTCGGTTAATTCAATCAAATGAATATTATCAATTTATATTTTTGATATATTTTATACTTGTTTTAATAAAAAATAAAAACATATAAATTTTAGTTAATTCGATTAATCGACCGAATTAACCGAAATATTTCGATTCGATTAACTATTAAATATTAAAAAATTTGATTAATTCAATTTGATTAATCCAACGGTTAACTTTTGAACACCCCTAACAATACCAAATGGAGACTTTCACGCCTCAACAAGTGAGTACTTATCAACAAAGTGTGCAAGTCAAAAAAAAAGTGTGAACACTTTATTATAATCTTAATTCAAAAGATCCAATTAAACTATATATATATATACACCTATAGTGCTTAGAACTGTTGTAGGTGACCACATGCCAACCCACAAGGTACCATTTTTTAAGTAGCCCACATTAGCCAAGATTTGAGTGGGACCATAAAATCAAAGCCCTCTTTTACAAACTTTGAGGGAAAGTATATGCTTTATTTCATTATAATAAGGTTTGATAAAAGATGAGGGAAAAAAAAAAAAGAAAAGAGCAATGGTGGCTTACAATAATAATTATCCTCTTATGCTTCAATTCTACATTTCATCCATTCACACCATTTCCTCAGCTTTTTGCATGTGTTATGCCAAAAATATTTTTAGCCTTCTTTTTAACTTTCTCTTCTTTTGGTACAAACTTGAAACTCTTTTCTTAGCATTGCTTGCGAATGATTAGTGGTTGGTCTACCTGGAAACATCAATGAAAAAGATTCTATTTGGTTTCTTTTGATTCTCTCGTACATATATAGGGAAAGAATTGTATAAAATAGATACGCCACATTATCTTATTTTCTGAATCTTAAATTTTAATCTTGAAACCCTAAATCATGAACCTTAGACCTAGGGTTTAGGTTAAAAAATTACCAAAATGATGTGTCAGTAATATAAAATAAGATGTTGAAATGACATTAAATGATTGATAAATAATATAGGATGATGTGGTGTTTTTGTTTCATACAATCTTTTCCCTATATATATATATATATTGTATATACATTAGCTGATTAAGAGACAACTACTTAACTGGCTAATTTAGATAAAGCAATTTTAAGATTTGTTCAAACTTCAAAACCCATATAAGAGAAGAATAATAGTTAACAAGTGTTGGGTGTAGTGATAATATATAGTATACTTTCAGATAATTTCAGTTCAAACTCTGAAGATGAAACTCGAAAATATTAATCTTCATATAAACTATAAAACAATATGAATGATACCTTAATCATAAAAAAAAAATAAATAAAGATGATGGTTTGTATAGCAATCATTTAACAGATGAGGTGTTCATATGAATGAGATGATTTCAATACAATCTACAAGAATGGTATAATCATGAATTTATAGTCCTCGTTCAAACATGCTAATGCGGTTCCACTTGTTTATCATGTGACTTTAGAAAATGAAGGAAAATTTTTTATTGGTCAATTAGAAGTTGAGGACTCCCTCTAGCCACATGTTATGAACACAAACAATTTGATTTTTATGGTTTTGATCCCTTTACTATGCTCAAATTAGTGATTCGGTTTGTATATTTAATTTCTCAAATAACTTGATCTTTTCACTTTTATATTGTCATTAGTTAGTTCAAATTAAGGATGACGACATGTTGGATATATACAAAATTTTAAAATTTGAACCCAAATATGCAAATTTACTTTAAAATCCTAATCCGTTTATTATCTATATTAAATACGAGTATTATTATCTAAATCCAAATCCAAACTAATTAAATTATTTATCTAATTTCCCAATCCGCTAGTATCAACATTTAGTCGGTATAAAAATATTTTTAAATAAAAATTTTAAAAAGTAATGCAAACGATAAATTTAGATATCTAAATTAATTATTTGTAAAAATAAAGTAGATTTAGATATCCATTATTTGCTGCAGATGATAATTAAAATACTTGAATATGAATATTATTTGAATTGACAAAAAAACTAACCCAATATCCGTAAATATCTAAATACGTAATATCCATTATAATCTCTAGTCAAAATAGTTAACAAAATTAATTGTCCACTTAAAATGCTAAATGATTTTAAAAAAATTAACCTCCCAATAATAAAAACATGTAAGCATGATGTCAACATTTTTATTGAAATAATTGAAAGTATTAACTATTTAAATTAACGAATGACAACAAAATTTCAGTCCAAATTATGGTCGTAAAATTTAGAATAAACAGATAAATTGGTTCAAGTTTGGAAGCTAGGCTAAGAAAGTAGGAATAATTAGTTTAGGATTGTACACAAAAATAATATAAGACCAAAAGAGAAAGAATATTGTTTTGTGAATTATGCCTTCTATTATAATATTTTTCAGCAGTGACCCATTTTTGAAATCTATAGATTTATTCAAAACAATGTTTGAAACATAGTACTCAAAGAAAGGCAAATTCTATTGGTTTGCAAGCTAGTATTATTTAAAAAAGAAAAATTAGCCTTTGTAAAAGTGAGGTCATGGCTATGTCATAATTGAGGCTTTTTTCCAAGCATGCAGATCACCTAAATTTGAGGGGGAAAAGTTCAGGTATAGCTAATCAATTGGAGATGGAGGCCTAAGGGGGAAAAGGTTGAGGGTTTCAATTATTGGAGAGCAATGGGGTTGGTGAAGGGAGCAGTAAAAAGTAATAAAACAAATCCCTTCACCACCATACTTGTTTGTGCATCTGAGCTATATGCCCCCCCATGAGTTTGTCTGCAAAAAAAAGATAGTGGCTCATTCTCCTTTTTATCATCACAAAAATTAGCCTTTTTTTTCAAGCTTTCTCCCTCTTATTTATGATTGGAGTAGTTGAGAAGGAAAACCTAACATGGTTGATCAAAGAAAGAGATTTTTAAGGATTTAATATGTGTTAAAGAGGTAAGGTTTAGGGTGTGGAAGAGAGCCTCGTATGTCTTTAGTCATGGAGAGGTTTTGATATGTATTGTGTAATGTAATTGGAAGATATATTGTATTGCTAGGATGTTCTCTCACGTGGGTTTGATTTCTTTGCATGTCATGTCTCGTTGTTATCAGGAGAGTTAAACAACATAGTCTTATTGTCAGGTTCGTAGGTAGTATAAGGTGTCTGACGAACGTTGGGTCCTTAATTATCATGTTTTGTCGAGGGATTCCCCCTTCATTCATCTTTGGCAATCTGGCCATGGGTGTTTTGGGTGAGGTTTCTCAGGGAAGAACGTCAAGGTTTTTTGCCTTTTCTAGATTATAGACTCAACAAGTATATATTTAAAATTAGACAGAATTAGGGGCATAATCAAGGGCGAGACTGTAGAGCTAATTATAGGTGGAGTTGAATTAGTGTAAAAATTTATACCTGCTTTTTTTGGCCTGAGTTTCGTACGACTTAAGAAATAGACTTGAAATTTTGCTCAAACTCCGTCTGGATAAAAAAATGTTAAATTCGAGCTTGACTCGATCCACCCGTATTAATTTTTTTAGATTATTTATTATATAAAAATAAATTTAAAAATACAATACATCAAATAGACTACAAAAATTAAAAAAAACATTAAAATAAATATTTTCCAACAAATTGAAAAAACTTATAAAAAGGTATTTATACTAACACTAATATAGTTATAACTTAACAAGCAAATGCCTCTAAAATAATAACATAATTAACAATAAAACAAAATTATACAGTATCCAAATAATAACAACAAAATAGTGGCAATATACTGTGAAAATGGTAGCAAAACAACATAACAGCAAACAACAACAAATTTATTTTGTCAAATTTGGGTCTAGCCGGGCCCAAGCCAAAAAATTCTTGCCTGAGACTTGACTCACTTTCTAAACAGACCTTTTTTTTTGTCTAAGTATATTTTTTAAACTTATATTTTTACCCAAACTCTCTCACTTTTTGGACAAACCTTCGAATCTGAACGAGTGTACTAACCTATAATTACATGTAGCTGACCATTCACATAAATAAAACATTCGATTTCAATCTTGTTCACCTTTCATTGAGTGAAGATATTTCACTTTTAAACTTTTAACTACAAAATTAAAAAAAAAAAAAAAAAAAAAAAAAAAAACAAACAAAGTTGACAATTTCTCTTGTAATTTTATCTTATATAGCATAGAAGAAAACAAAGTTACTATAAGGTCCATTTTGATTAGGTTATTATTTGTATCTTAAAAACATAATTAGAAATAATAATTAATGTTGGAAATCATGATGATTATTTTCCCCTATTTATTTTTTAGCTAATACTTGTTAACACAAAGTACAAAATTACCAAAATAGAATAAATTGATGGGCAAAAAAAATACACATAAATTTAGAACATCATAAAAAAAAAAAAAGAAAAAAAGAAAAAGAAAGTTTGGATGTCAAATTAGGCATGCATATGGTATCATTATGTCTTATCATATCCATGTTACCAAATAGCCTCATGATCGATGCTCATAAGCAAAAAAGTATATTAGAGGTGGGTGTGGAAGTTTGTTAAT
Organism: Gossypium longicalyx; assembly: GCA_025698465.1. Classification (NCBI taxonomy): domain Eukaryota; kingdom Viridiplantae; phylum Streptophyta; class Magnoliopsida; order Malvales; family Malvaceae; genus Gossypium; species Gossypium longicalyx. The sequence continues at coordinate 92,750,857 of CM047004.1, forward strand.
TTAATGGTAAATGTAAACTCGAAATTAACTTTAAACTCAACGTTTGAAATGATTGTGAATGTCCCACACCAAAAGAAAACAATACTTTTTTTTCCACATGCATCAAAGCTCGTGATTAATACGCACATAATAATTTAAAGGATGTCAATTAATTAAATTGGGTTCACTTAATTCATCAAGATTGACTCGACTTGTGAAACATAAAAAAAAAATCTATTTATTTGAAGTTTGGTAACAAGGGTAATTTTGTAGCTCGAAGGATAAGATTGTATAGAATTTAAATTCCTTGAGACTTTCATGTTGTAGTTTGACTTTAATCTCTGAGAAATTATAAAACACGTTGAATCAAATTGTGTTCTTTCCTCAACCTCTCTTTTTTCTTTTGTGGCTTGCTTCACTTGCTTTTGTAAAGCATCAGTTCGTTAGGGAATTTTAGTTGAGATTCTCACTTTTTGAGGGCTTAGGCTGACTTAAGTAGATTTGGAATGAATTTATTATCTAAGGCCACGTGATTTACTAGGCTAAAGTCCAACCCCGTGACACTTATAGGTATGTTCTAAGAATCGAACCGACCAATTGATTTTATTGACTTGAAAATCAATTATATATAATTAGAAATAGAGCAAACCATTATGAAGAAGTAAAAACATAAATTGAGATAATAAAAAAATTGACGGTTCAATCGATTATAAAATTCTGATATTTATAACTTTATTCAGTCTATTATAAAGGTATTATTATCATGGTGTTTCGTATCAATAAAAAAAGATGTCACGGGACACCATGATAATGATACCAAGTGACCCCATTAACATGTGGCACCACACAATAATCTCAATGTGGCGTCGTTGACATACGACACTATTTTTATAGTGCCACATGTCATTTTAAAAATTATAAAATTAAAATAAATATTTTTTACTAACACATATCACCACGTAATCACGTTACATGGCATCGTAAAATATGCCCTTTGTGTATTTTAAAATAACTCGTATTAACATGTGGCATCATTATCTATTGCCATACCATTTCTTCTTAATCACAATAATGACAAGTACCACTTTAATAGACGAAGTGAAACTTTAGCTATTTGTAATTTAAAAAAAAAAAAAACAAGTATCACATTGAGAGATTTATTATAGTTTAGGGCTATTTGTGGAATTATCCCTTTCTATTTAAAGGCAATTTTCATGATATGGGCTGAGTTTCATCATTGTTGGGTTGCTTCTAGCAAATGGGGCAAACCCAATTGGAAGTAGATGAAGATGAAATTTATTTATTCGCCCTCCAATTGATTAAAAAATGAAAATTTTGCTTAATCTGCCAAAGTTTATTTATACCTTTTTTTTTTTTTTTAAATTATAAGAAACGGGTAAAATACTAACAGTAACACGATTAGGATAACTCGAACCCAGATCATATTTGACTTGAGACAGTGAATACCCTAACCATCAAATCAACATAGAATTTATTTAATTACTTTGCTTAAAACTTAAAAAAAATTAAAAAAAATGCAAATTTAACCTTAATTCCGTTGATAAAATCTAAAAGCACTAAAACCTAAACTGCTTTGATGGGAAGTTACTTTTCGTTTTAAAATGTATTTGTTTGGGAAATAAAGGATGATGATCAAACAAGAAATGGCCTCCTTTTAGGGTTTTACAGTCGGTTTGTGTATTTACCTAATTTCATAAGTATTATCCGACCAAAACTTCTTAATTATGTGAATTTAGAGATAATCCTGGTCGGGTTGTAATAAAATTTCAGGTTCATTTTATGGGCCTGATCTGTAAAATAATTTAAAATTTTGTCTAAACTCAATCCGAATAAAAATTTAAAAATTCGAGTTTGGCCTGATCCGACCGTATTAAATTTTTTTATATAAAAATAATTTAAAAAATATAATACATCAAATATACTAAAAACATTAAAATAAAACAACATCAATTTTTTTTTTACAAATTTGAGATGGGCTCAAGCCAAAAAAGTTTATCTAAGGCCCAAACTATTTTTTAATTTAATCTTAATTTTTTTGTCCAAACCCATTTTCAAGCTTATATTTTTGTTCAAACCTCCTATGAATATGTCTATGTAAATTGTGTGGTGCATGATTCGTCTCTTCAAGCACTCGATAAGGTGCTCCACTCTATTGACTCCACCACCTCTTTTAGACAACTTTCATGAAGTTGAGAGACAAAACTCCAACTAAGAATGATATGATATTGAATATGTTGAGAGGTTTGTCGATTTTAAAGAGATGTCCTTTCAAAAACTATTTCTAGAAAAAGACCAAAAATCTTACAACCTAATTCAAAGATAAACAAGAACAACCTTCACTTGAATCAAGCTTTGACCATAAGATAAATCAAGCAAAGGATTATCAAGTTATGAATTAGTTAGAGTGGCATTAGGCAGGGATTGCGTCCACAACCCGAAGGGCAGCACATCACAAAGTCTCTCCCCCCCATTAATCTATAAGTAATCTGTAGTTATGACGTGCAAGCGATGGTTATATTCATTTCCCTTTTTTTTTGCAGAAAAAAATTTATATAAAAAGGCAGCTTGAAATTGCAGAGAATAATATTAGCCTCTAAAACAAGCATTGAAATAAAACCCATAAACAAATAAGAAAAGACAACTTCAAATAAACATGGAAAAGATTGCCGGTTCACATGTAGTTTATATTATGCATTGCGTCTCGGCAAAAAGAATGACATCTGCTGACTTTCCCATAAGCAACACACACATCTCATTTGGAAAAATCAAATAAATTATTCATTAAAAGTCAGTCCATTGAAACCTTGACTCAAAACTCTCTTACACAAAGACATTAACCCTAAAATTTTAGGGTAAATTCTAATGTTAGTCATTCTAGATAGGGACTGTTTTTATTTCCGTCATCTCAATTTCTTTTGCTAATTTGATCACTTTAAAAATAAAATTGGTTAAATTGATCATTCTATCGTTAAATGATAATGGAAGATTAACGGTGTATTTATACACAAAAAATTTAAAGTGATCAAAATAGTAATAACCCCCTATTTACAGGATTAACGTAGAAATGCACCATTAGTCACCATTTAAGGGTGGACTAACATACTTGATCAATTTCTACTTTAGAGTAACCAAAATAAGAATGATTCATATTTAAAGTGACTAATGAGATAATTTACCCTAATTTTAAATGAATAACCTTTTTTTAATGTTATTTTTGTTCACAAAATTCAAACATTAGATATTACTTAAAAGGGGCATTAAAGTTTTTACTACTTCACCTAATAATCATTAGTTTTAATTGGTCTTTTTAATCACATTTTTGTCTATAATCTTGGTAATCATATTGAGCTTCGATTAAATTTGATGTTGAGCTAGACTAAATCCCTAAATGACCTGTCATATTGGGTTACAAGTAAATTCAATGTTGAGCCAAATCAAACCCCTATTTGATTAACTATATTTGACAATTATATTGAATCCTTGTTAAATCTAAAGGCGAGTTGGATTAGACCTTAAAATGAGACACAATTTTCTAATGTTATTTTTCTCGTTCATAAGACTCAAACATAATACCTTATTTAGGTGATATTGAAATTCTTATTACTTGACTCAATAATTGTTAGTATCAATCAATCTTAACTTTTTTTTCTAAAAATCTTAGTAGTTAAATTAGACTCGCACTAAACCCAGAATTGAACTAAATCGAAACTTTGAATAGGGAGTAGCCATATTAGGTTATGACAAAATTCAAACTTGAGTTGAATTGGACTCAAAAACTCTCTAGACATTATTTTTTCTCCATCCACGATATTCGAATATCTAGCTACTTATTATTTTCCCATAAATTTTATCCCGAGTAAAATTTTGAAATCAGTGGCGGATCCAAAACTATGACTTAGAAGGTAGAGGTGAAGTTAGAAATTTTGGGGGCGAAATTAAATTATACATTTTATGATAGTAAAAATATAATTTTGCTATTTTAATAGCTATATCTTTATAGTTTTTAAAAGATTAAATCAAATATTTATCATTTTTGAAGGGTTAAAATATAATTTTACAAATTTTCCGTTTTAGGTAACTTTTAGATCTGCCCCTGCTTGAAACCAAAACTACCATTTCAGGATATGGCGGAACCATGATGATTTTCTATATTTTGGAAGCTTGCTTTTCCTTGCAAGGCATCGCTTCATTCTCTTCCCTTCCTTTACCACCACTCAAGAACATGTCTACTCAATGGATCAACCTCCATAATCTATATATATATATATACACAGTTTCTAAGCAAAAGTAACAGAGAAATATATATATGTATATACACATATATAAAACTTAAGAACATTTCTCAGCCATGGATATCAAATTTCAAGCTAATGCTGATGATGAATCGCATGAACACCTCCTACAAGACTTGGCAGTACTACCCGCACCCGAAAGAAAAACTCTCATACAAATAGCAATCAGTCAAACATTTCAAAGCACAGCACATTTGGCTAACTTATTACCCACCGGCACCGTCCTTGCTTTCCAGCTTCTCTCCCCCATTTTCACTAACCAAGGAGACTGTGACTCGGTGTGTCGGTCCATGACTGCTGGACTGATACTCCTTTGTGGGTTGTCGTGTTTCTTCACCAGCTTCACGGATAGTTTCAGAGACAAGGATGGGAATGTTTGTTACGGGTTGGCAACTTTGAATGGGTTGTGGGTCATTGATGGTTCGGCCACTTTACCGCCGGAATCTGCGGCGAAATACCGGTTGCGGTTTATAGATTTCGTACATGCTTTTTTGTCGATACTGGTGTTCGCGGCTGTGGCGTTGTTTGATCAGAACGTGGTGAATTGCTTTTATCCGGCACCGTCGAGACAGGCTCAGGAGATGCTCACTGCTTTACCGGTTGGGATTGGGGTTTTGGGTAGTATGTTGTTTGTTGTGTTCCCTACTACACGCCATGGAATTGGCTTTCCTTTGTCGGCCAATTAACGTTTATGAGATAATAAATATAAAGTATTCATTGTTTATATTAAAATTGTTATTATACGAGTTTTTCTGTTTTAATTGCTTGCACGAAAGATTTTATTTTTCTTAATTTTTACAGTTTAGTTTTTTTTTATGAAACAGTTTTGAACGTCATTAGTTTACGAATTAAAATCTAAACATTTTTCTTCTTCGATCTCCGATACTAACTATTAGATTGACTTGAATATAATGTATGTTCTTCAATTTGTTAATGGTACCATACATCAAATCGTCGCTTTGAACTTGTTAGTTAAATTTAAAAAAAAATTTAACAGCTCAACGACTTAAATAAAAACTTTTAAATAGTTAGTACCCATTTTGTAACATTTTTAAATTGATTGATCAAAATGTAAACTTACTAATAGTTTTAGTGACCTTTACACGTCAGTTTTAAATTGTCCATAAGATAAATATGAATAAGGTTGACAATTAATCCGTATGTCTTTTACATGTTCTTTTTTATATCTAAGTTAATACAAATTGATAAATTAACCGAAAAAAATATTTGATTAATACGATATCAATACTTTAGAAGGTTTTGAAGTATTGAGAGTAAATTATAGTCTCAGCCATGGTTGATCATGTTTAGGGAAATTAACTCTAAGAAACACATATATAATTAGTAATTCAGGATAACAGAAGCATAAGGCCCAAAACTATTAGAAGCTGAAAAAGATAAGCTTGATACTCGATAGCTTATTGTGTGTTTTGTTGGGCTTAATGGCATCATCTGCGTATTCAACCCAATATGCCAAACCGTTTGTTGCAATTTCCCTATCAAATTTGTACCCAAACATGCCTAGTAACCTGAGAAAATGAGTTATCACTACTAGCCCCAATACAGGGTTGGGTAAAAAGTTGGGGTAGGTTGTGTTTTTTATTTAAAAAATAGGTGAATTAATTTTTACATTGAAAAATAAATTAATTTTTTCAAAATAAAATAATTTATTTTTATTATTAAAAATTAGTGTAGTTAACAATAAAGTTGTTCATGAGTCAAAAATTAATAAATTTTAGACTTGACTCGCAAATGGGTTTAAATTTTTGCTTAAATTCGGTTTAGATAAAAATGTTAAAACTTGACCCGACTTGTTAGTATTAATCTTTTTAAAAAAATGTAATACATTAAATGTACTAGAAACATTAAAATAAATGTTCCCAACAAATTGAAAATAAATTTAAAAAGGTTTTTATACTTAAATAACATTAAGATAAGTACAATTTAACAAGCAAATGTCTCTAAAATGGCAACAAAATTAACAATAAAATAAGAGTTATATAATATCCAAATAATACCAATAAAATAGTAAAATGGTAGCAAAATAGTGAGAAAATAGTAGCAAAATAAAAAAAATACAAATTCAAGCCAAAATCGGGCCAAAAATACCTTACCCAAGGTTTGACTCGATCATTTTTTTGGGCAAGCCTCTAGCTGACGGATAACTAGACAGTTACATGTGACATGTCACGTATCAGTTTTTAAAAATAAAAATAGATAGAAATTTTTAATAGAATGATCAATTTGTTTTTTTATTTAATGTACTTAAACTAATTTTCTTATTTTTTTAGTAGAGACAACGAAATGCAATATAACTTTTAATCTAAGCGCCTCCGAGATACCTTTATTGAAATATTTACGCATGCATGGGATCTGTAATTTCGTCAATGAAATTTTGACTCGTTCACAAGTTATTTTCCGTGAATGTATAAATTCTTTTACAAATTTGTCTTTACTCGTATCAATTATTGAGTCTGGTGTTTAAAATTATGATAAATTAAAAAGAAAAAAGAAAATCTCAAATAATTAGAGACACATGAAAATGAGTTTAAACACGAAAAATTATTCTATGAACTCTTTTCATCACATCATCTATGGTTCCGCTCAATTAAAAGAAGATATATCATTTTTTTTATTTAAAAATTTAGTCTAAATGTATATACGACGTAGAAAAAAAGGATGATATATCTTTTTATTATTGAATGAAACTATGAATAATATGATAGAAACTGTCCATAGGGTTTGAAAGAAGATCGAAACAGGTGTCCTGTTTATTAAATAAAATTACATGTGTCAGAACTATAACCACAGCTCAATGAAAATTACATGCAACAACAACGTTTCCCATGCATACCACTCGCTACCAATCTCTTTCTTCTTGCCAATTTTTTATTCATATATATTAAACTATCAAATCTTTTTAAAATGATCCTAAAATGGGTATTATCTGACAAAAAATAATATATATATATATAATTTTTTTCATTTTTCACCACACAAGAGAAAAGGAAAAGATTGAAGAAGATAAGGATGTTATGGGAAATCAAGGAATAGACCAGTAAGGATTGGACAAGAATCACTATATCCTCTTCCCTTCACGAGCCTTTCACTGGGGATAAGAACCGGCCCTACTTTTCTCTTCATTCTCCAAATATCTTGCCATCCCTAAATCTTCAGCCACAATTTATGTCTCAACCCTTTTACTTTTCATTCTCTCGGATTAGTCTTGACTCTAATAAATACTGTCTCACAATTGGCTAATAGGATTGCTGTGGTTGGTCTGATTCTATTAACTGTTTACTGATAGCTGAAAGTTAATATATGTAAAATAATAAATAAATATACGACATATTTTATTTTTAAATATTTATTTGGTAAAATTATTGAAATAAATACTGTTACCAAAGAATTATAATATCTATTATGAAAATTATTTAGCGAATATTTTTGAAAATTTAAATAAATAAATTTTATTAAGTTTTTTATTTATAAATATTAACTTTTGTGGAAATTGATAAATATTAACAGTGTATCAATATAATTGTAAATTCATATTCTTAGTGATAATTATGTCATGTTCTTAATATGTAAATTAGTAGTCTTTATGTGACACTCTGAATAAATTTGTCAAATAACATATTTCAATTAATATAAAGTTGTATAAGAAATCATTTTACACAAATAAATTAAAAATAAATTAAAAGTACATAAATATTCAAGAAATAAAAAAATATATATATCATTCTAAATATCTCGTTAGGTTTGAGAGCATGTGGCAAGGAGAGTAATTTTTAAACAAATATGATTAGATATGTCATTTCACATATATCATTTTCAATCAGACGTGAAACAAGTTATCCATCCTAGCTTTTTTTTTTTTTTTTTGAGATTTTAGTTTAAAAAGCTCTTGCAAACTTTTATATACTCAAGCCCCGGTCTTGGGGGTTGTTTGGAGATGCGGTCGCTCAGGACCTAATGTTAAAAGGGGTTCAAAATATTATTTTTTAATTTTTAAGGGCCAAATTTTTTTAAAAAATTTTAAAAGTAAAAAAAAGTTTACCAAGAATCTAAAAAAATTTTTCTCCAACTTTTAAATAACCTAAAACCCCATTTGATTATTTTGCCTAGTAACTCAAAAATGTCAATAACAGACCTACATACACCAAATACTATAATTAAAAAAATTGACTATCCAATATTCTATTTGTGCCCAAATCCATTAAAAAAAAAATGGAAATACTGTGTTCACCGAACCATATTCCCTCTTTCTATGTTCTTTTGTGATACTGCACCGTTTATTCTACGTGATGAAGTAAGAGGCTTCATTGTATTGTCCTGTGCTTGGATGCAGAGGAACAAAAATGATGTAATTGTTTTTGAAATTTGAGAACCACAAAAATAAAAAATATTAGTAGTTGAGAAAAATTTAAAAAAAAAATAGAGACAGTTAATTTGCGTCTCTCCATTAAGAGCTCACTTTGCTAGCATACACACATTTTCGTTCGTTACTTTCCTTTCCTGTTCTCTCTCTCTAGCAATGGAGTCGCGATTGTTATCACGCGCTTCTGTTATCACCGGCTTACCTCAGCTCAGGCCGAAGCTTTCGCCAGGGATTGTCAACGTTTCGTTTGCTTCGGCTAAGCCGATCGGAGCCGTCGGTGAAGGCGGGAACCTCATATGGGGGAGGCAACTAAGGCCCTCCTTGCTACTCGAATGCTCGTCGGTTAGCAAGCGAGAGGTTCTGAAACCGGTTTCGGCTGCCGCGTCGTCACCGGCCGAGGGAGGAAGCGATTCCGCCGGGTGAGGTCCGTTTCCTCCGTTCTGACTCGGTCAACTCGTCCACGCTTCAGTTACTGACTCACTGACTCGTGTGTTATTGCAGGGACGGGAAGATCGCTCCGGTTGGATTCTTCGAGAAGTATCCCGCTCTTGTTACCGGATTTTTCTTCTTCATGTGGTAAGTTACGTAAGCACAAAAAAAAAAAAAAGAACCGTTCAACGATACACTTTCAAATGAGTCAAAACGACAGTTAAGATTCCGTCAAGTTTACTTCAATTTTTTTGAATTACACGATCATCCATTTATTTTAATTTAATTTAATTTTTTTTCCAGGTACTTCTTGAATGTAATATTCAACATTCTCAACAAGAAGATCTACAATTACTTCCCTTATCCCTAGTGAGTACATGAATTTCCATTTTACATTTTTTTTTGGTTCTCAATGCTTGTTCATAGCATGGCTTTATTATGAAGGATTTTTTTTCATGTCATTTTCGGCGCAGTTTTGTATCGGTCATTCACTTGTTCGTTGGGGTAGTTTACTGTTTGGTGAGCTGGGCCGTAGGCCTCCCTAAGCGGGCTGTAAGTGAACCTTCAAGTCTATTATCTCAACTTACTATTTCCTTCTTCTTTTTTTTTGACACATACTATTCGGCTAATTCTGGTTTTAGTCGGTGCATTATATTAAAATTTGAGATTTAAATTTTTTACTTTTTTTTTGGTGAGATTAAATTTTTACTTTAATTTCACACAATGTGATCTTTCTATTTTTAATATTATTAGTAGGTTGAAGTTGATCCCATTAAAAGTGATGGTTTAGAATTTCTTTTACCAGCCTTATCAATTTGTCTGACCTGTAATTCGAATGGAATTCCACGGGCCCGAACTATATGACCAAATAACAATATAAAACTTTTACATTATTAGCGGTAGTAACTAATCCTTTTAACATTTTGGACTTACTAATAACATTACAAAAGAAGAGACATATAATTATGTAAAATTTTAGCATGGTAGAGGACAAATATCAGAATTAGACCTATTTTCTCCTCCTTTCCATTATAATGTATGCGTTTGCATTTGATTCCTTACATTTGAATTTGTGTGATTACTAACCGCTGCATGTGCGAACTTTACTGCCGTGGTTATGTATTTTCGTAGCATTATGTCTGGAGATTGTAACCATGCTACCTTTTGAAGAAAATATGAGAATTTTATACCAAATTTCAACTGATTAATACCATGTAATTGTTATCTTTTTTTCATGTGTGTAGCCTATTGATTCAAACCTACTGAAGTTGTTGATTCCTGTTGCTGTATGCCATGGACTTGGTCATGTAACTAGCAATGTCTCCTTTGCAGCTGTTGCTGTTTCTTTCACCCACACTATCAAAGGTAATACATCATGCATTTATTCTCTTGTGCATATAAGTATAGTGCACTATTGCTTATGAGGCTGATAAGGAACAACTTGCTTGCTTTTGCAGCTCTTGAGCCTTTCTTTAACGCTGCTGCTTCCCAGTTCATACTTGGACAATCAATACCAATCACTCTATGGTTGTCTCTTGCTCCTGTTGTTATTGGTAATCTCTCTGTTTCTCTGTTCGATCACCTCATGAAAACCAGTTCAAAGTGTGAATTTTACCATGTTTGAATGCCATTAATTAATTGCAAACTGAATGCAGGTGTATCCATGGCATCACTGACTGAGCTGTCATTCAATTGGACGGGTTTCATTAGCGCAATGATCTCCAACATCTCCTTCACTTACAGGAGTATCTATTCCAAGAAAGCCATGGTGACCTTTCTCCTCTTCTTCTTACTTTTCAGTTTGTTCATAACTTTGAATTATAATAATTGTTGGTTTTTTCATATATATGCAGACGGATATGGACAGTACAAATGTCTATGCTTATATTTCCATCATTGCGCTCTTCGTCTGTATTCCCCCAGCCCTCATTGTAAGTAAAAGAAAAAATGTTTCAATGCATGCAGCTCCAGCTTTTTAGATAGTTAAAAGATTAAGCACACAGTCTGTTTAAAACCCTTCCGTGTTTCCCCATCTGATTGTCGCAGTTTGAGGGTCCTCAATTGTTGAAGCATGGTTTCAATGATGCTATTGCTAAAGTGGGTATGACTAAGTTCATCTCAGATCTTTTCTGGGTGGGAATGTTCTACCATCTCTATAATCAGGTAAATTATTTTCTCCATATTTAGTGTTTTAAGTTTATTTTCTGTTTTTGATATGCTTCATCTGTCTAAAGCATGACCTCTCTTTACCGGTTAGAGGTGTTCATAGTTTATTTACATCTGTTTATATTTATTTATGAATGATTAAATCCAACCTTTAAACTTGTCTATATTATTTTTAATTTTTTAAATAAAATATATATATTTAAATATATATTAAAATTATACTTTTATCAAATTTGTAAACATTAACACGTTAACGTATTTTTTAACATAAATTTCATATGAAATGAATTATATAATATATAAATAAAACAAAAATAACATATTATGAAATTAAAAAAAAAATAAGTTGAACTATGTTCAAGTTTTGAATATTAAAACTTAAGCTTAACCTATATTTTAAACAACAACTTTTTTTATCCAAGTTTATGTTCCTATCATGATCTATCAACTAGCAATATCCATCTAGGTTTGAATTTAGGAAGCGTACCTTCAAGTGATAAATCTTTGAGAGAATAATTAACACTCAAAGATAACAATACCGTATTATACTCATGGTGAGGACTAAGGAAAGTGATACTACCTTGTTGATTGATGTTTCGTGATATTTTCGAATTTAATATTTTTATTTAAATCTTTTCAAATATGCACAACCGAAGCTAAAGAAGGTTTTTATTTTCTTTTTCAGTTGGCTACCAATACTCTGGAGCGGGTGGCACCACTGACCCATGCAGTGGGCAACGTGCTGAAACGTGTATTTGTCATTGGCTTCTCAATCATTGTCTTTGGTAAGTATAATATTTTGCAGAGTCCATGATTTTGTTCTTCATTTTAGGATACTGGCAACCATATCTAACGAGCTATACTTGGTGCAGGAAACAAGATTTCAACTCAGACTGGTATAGGAACAGCAATTGCAATTGCTGGAGTGGCAGCCTACTCTTTCATCAAGGCCAAGATGGAAGAAGAGAAACGAGTGAGTTAAATACATTCAAGACATATATCTAACTGCTATATCCGTCCCTTAAGTTTTTAATTATTACAATGGTTATTTAAAAATTTTAAATTCCACAAGTAAAATTATAAGAATTGTGTGATACTAGCATGTAATACAAAATGAATATATAAAAAATGGTATGTATAATTTTTAAACTTCACTGTAGTGTATGAAATACCGACCCAATCTGTTTCTTTTGACAGCAAATGAAAGCAGCATGAGAAGAAAAAAGGAGGCAAGGAAATTGGAGGAAGTCCTGATGAAGACCAAATTTGATTTTACCTTGCTGTTATTGTGAAGTTTTTCTTTTTCCCTCTTTCTTCTCTATCATTTCATTTTATTTTATTTTTTAAAAAAATTCAGAGAACGAACTATTTATAACTGTGGATCAGCCTGTGTTGACTGAAAAATAATGTGTACTGCTATCACTTATTCTGTCTCTCAAATTAAGCTTTATTTCATTAGAAGCTTTTATAAATTGGGAGTTTGAAACAGAATATGTGCCCAAAATAAAAGATATCATGTGAATAGTATTTGTGATTTCATCATGTAGAGAACTTGTTTTTAAGGCTACATATTCTTGATTTAGAAGTGTCCAAGCTGTGATATGATCCCAAAATTTATATTAGAATTTGAAATATATTAAAAATATTTTTTATTGATTAATCAATAATTTGATCACAAAAAAAAAATCTATGTGCCAAATTTCAAAACCTTGTAACACGCATCATTAGCAACAACAACAGCTAAAATGAAAGTATGTGCTTAGTTTGCTGGCGGACCTCAGGGGACAGTACTGAAGTGATAGTCAAGTCTAGAGGAAGCACAACGTGGAGCCAAGTCCTATTACAGCAGTTTTTTTTTTTTTTTTTGAAAGAACCTATTACAGCAGTTATTGCTGATATTGCGGAAGGTATTTTGAAACCTGAGAACTATTATTGATATCCAATAATGTGGCTCAAATTCAGCCTAACAAAACACAAGCTTAAGCATAAAAGCTTATCAAACAAACTTAGCCCATTAATGGAAGATAGCTCAAATGCGCAACGAGCACCCCATCCAGCCTTCAAAGGGACTCCAGAAGAATGCTTATGCTCTGTACCTTACAAGAGCATCGATGCTTTCTGAAGAAAGGAAACTTTTATAATCTCTCCTTGTAGTTCCACCAAAGAAGCACAAAATGTGTAAAGAATATAATCACTTTAAAGAAAGGAAAAGCCAAGCAACAAAACGTTAGATTCGAGTAGAGCAAAAGCCTAGGCATGAGATTCAATAGGTACACAGGTAAATTAATCGAACTCTAATTTTCTATTTCATTCTCTAAATTAGTGTTACGGGTTACGGATCAAAACATGTGATTATTGTGCACAAAATGCCGCATAGAAGTCAACTTATTAAATGGGGTTTATTTGACCAATATGAACTGTCCTGATTCGTGAACTTGTATACTTAAACCTTTGTGGCTCAGTGAAACATTTCAATAAAACTGGAGTTACTAGGATAAATAGTGTATATGTTAAAGTGATAAAGATTATATATAGATTAAATACCATAGGACTTTCAATGATAGAGAAGTTTTAATCTTGATCATCGATTTACTTTCGTTAAAAATGACTAAACTGGTTATTAACTTTTTTTTCTTTCATTTTATAGAATTCTACTTCTCATCCACAATCAATAACTCAACTCACTAAAATTGAGTTAAATAATGCCTAAAATGAATATTTTATCCTTTCAAAAATATTTTTTTAATTAGAATATCAAATAAACACTTTTTTTTAAACAATGGTAAACTAACCTTATATATCAAAATAGAAATAAAACTAGAATGGGAAAGCAAATCTGTCCTTCCAAAGTCCACCATTACTGCAGCTTTCTCTTAGCAACAAAAAGCTTCTTTAAGAAAAGATCGTATTAGCAACTTCAAGAAGCAGCAATGGCGGCTCTTCTCTTTCCCGCCATTTTCACTGGTTTCTTCTTCTTCGTCTTCTTCATCTCTCTCACATTGCAAGATCAACTAAATAACAACGACCACAACCTCTTGATCCGTGAATTGGATGACGCCAAGCTAAAGCTCTCTCGTTTGGGTAATTTTCCCTCTCAATTTCTTTTTAACGATAAACGCTTCATTAGAAACAAATTACTAATCGTAATCTTCAATTCTTGATGCTATGTGAACATGATTGTAGAATCTGTTCTCGAAGAAACAATTCAAAGCATTGATGCTAAAACCCTTCTTCTCAAGGAACGCGAGAAGCTTCTCGAAGACATGGAAAACAAGATCACTTATCTGCAGTCTGTTATATCCACTCTTAAGGTTCAATTCTTAGCCAAGAAGCTTTGCTTTTTTATTATTATGTTTTCAATTATTTTTAGTTATTGAATGTCTTTCCCTAAAGAAGCGTAGATTGAAGAGTACAGTGTACTAAATTAGGGTTTATTCGGCTATGAATTTTAATTTCTATATTATGTTAATTGCAGGATGATTCATTACTTGCTGATGAAAAGCTTAAGGCTCTACACGAGGAGGTTCGTTTTAAATGGTTTAATATAAATATAATCCCTAATTCCATTTTTTTCTACTATCGAATTCCTTGCCTGTAATGCTTGCTTTATTTGCAATATTCATCTGACTTGAGTAGTAGGCCTCGTTCTCCTAGGTACGTTTGCTTTGGGATGCTTCGAGAAAGAACAACTTTGAACTTCATGTTTTGGAATCGGAAGCACAGGACACTGAGGATAGGGTGGAAGCTGTTAATTTAAAAGTTGAAAAGGTCAGCATTGTGCATGCATTAATTTCATTTCTGTGTAGAGACTCTGCTAGTGAATGTTGAATGACTAAGCATTTCTGTGTATTATTATGACCTTTATCAACTTAAAGAATTTTCATCAAGAACAGCAAAAATGCTTTAAAGACCATCTTATTGTTGTTCTAATTTCTAGATTTATGTATCGTTTTTGGGGAAGGGGGTTCATTCAGACTTCAGTTTCTGGTTGCTGCTAAGATGTTAAACCATGAAAAGAAAAAGAATAAAGGAAGTTTTTTCACCCGGATATTCTTTTTTATTTGTTAATCGAAATGACCATTGTTCTCAGAACTCAATCTTGGTTAATTTGGCCTTTCCTTGATTGTGTTGTGTTGAAAACTTGAAAAAATTTATTCCGTTTTGATTTTGTTTTCTCTATTGCTGATTTTGAAATAGTTGTACTTTTCTCTCTTGAAGTTTCATTCCCTTGTTTTCAGATGGCAGACGTTGTTACAGAACAATGGATTCAAATGCAACATCTTGAGCAGGCGCTTCAACTTGCACAAGTATTGCCTTTGATGGACCCTATTAATATCCGTTATTCGTCAATTCATAAGGAAGTTTAAAAGAAAAAAGTAAACATTCTGCCATTATAATCAATCTGTTAATTAGCATAATTGCTTTTTGTTATACAGAGGAGGGCATTGCAAGATCAAAGGCAAAGGTACATGAGATGCTCATTCTTGAAGGTAATATAATAAGCTGACATAGTCTTTCAGACCTTTTATTATTATTTTTTTTTTTACATGTCTCTCAGTCCATTTGAATTTTTTGTAAAAGTAATGATATTTTGCCAAATGCTTATCTTTCATTCAAGTCTTAATCAAATCAAATCAAATCTTTTCTGCAAATATAGTTCTTTAATGACCTTTCTGAAAGACATCTTCCAAAGATGCTCGGTGCATTGGAATATTATTCATTCGGAAAAGTATCTACCATTAAGTACTACATGTCTCAAGCTCTGCAACAATTGAGAAGATTTTACTTAGCAATTAAAAAGTATCACCATCAGGTATGTTTAGCATTGCAATGAGATTTTCTAGGATTAATGTACCCCAAAACGAATCAGGTTACTCTTGGAGATCTTCACATGTCAAAACTACATAAAAGTATACTTTGTGAAAGTTTCCAACAATAGAAAATGCTCAGTGGATAAGTTGACCATTTCCTTTGGCTCTGTGTAAACTCCTAGGCATGATCTCTTTCTACTAAATCAGTTTTATGCTTAATCACCATGAATCTGGAAAGCTTTGGCCTCTTCCAACTAGGTTGCTCAGTTTTGTAAACAAGATTGTCAGTAATCATAGAATCATAGTTCTATCAGCCAAAAGATTCTTTTCCCCTGAATTATAGAGAGTACAGTTAGTGTCTTGATGACTTAGATTGTGAACCTTCTTTGGCTCTATCTTAGAGTTCCATGCGAATGTCGCCTCGAATGGTTTCAGCTTTATGCGGGCATTATTTTTCAACACACTGAGATTAATTTGTTAGACAGGGTCAAGAATTATCTTGCACTTCCAACTTGAATCCTCTGTCAATCATCTCTGTGCAACATTTGCAAACATGAATTCTGCATTCTAATACTTTTTGGTCTTTAAGTGATAACAATTCATTTTTCCTCCAAAGTGCGGAATTTGATTTGCTATACGAATCAAGGATTTAGATTTACCAGCAATTTGTATTTCATCAGTTGTCTTGTTGCAATAATGTTAATGGTTTAAGGGGAAATAATATAAACAAGTTCCAGTTTACTAGTTAATGTGCATCAATAGTGCCTAAGAACAAAGATACATATGTATCCCTTCACTGGGAACCTTTGCCTTTGAAATAAACAAATATCTTGTTTCTTACCCGTTTGCTGACAGTTGCAAGGTTTCATCAAACAAGAAATGCAAAGAAATGAATTTACTGCAGCTTTTGTCAATGATGAATTGGTATTCTTTCTGGTATGTTCTCGTGTATCTACTACCTTCTTCTGTTCCTGAAATTGTACTTGAATTACTGGTATAATTCATTTTGGTTGTATTTCAGGCTTCCGCATTGATTACCTTCCCTGTACTGGGTGCTTGGATGGTGCTGTCATCATAGTTCAGCTAGGTCAAGAAATCTCTTCCATTGCAGTTTATATTCTCTTCTGTCATCTAGAATATAGAATCTGATTCCGCACAGCTAAAAGGTGAAAGATGAGTTGGGACACGCACACACCACAGCACCGGGTCAATCGGTGTATAATCATCACATCAGCGGTAACCAACGACATGAGTTTATTCCAGTGTCCAGATTAATACAATATGATATATACTTTTGAAATTTGCAGCCTGAGAGTTTTTCACGCTCGAAAATTGAAATAGTTACCATCAGGCTTGCTAGCTGCTACATTTTGATTCTACTTTTTATGCTTTTATCACCACAATTAGAGCTTTACTGCAAAGTAATAATGATTCATACGGAATTATGCACAAATATTTAGTTAGGATAAAAAAGATGAGATCATTTCAGCATGCATATTCTCATGATTGTTACCATTGTCCTTTTTGTTCTTTTAACCTCTACTTTGGACAACTTGCCTTCTCCCTTCTTCAGGTAAATTCTCCCATGTGCTCGAAGCATACACATATATCCAACTTTTACCAATTTTTCTAATGATTTTTGTACACTCAACAGAAGTCCCTCTTCTTCAGCCCAAGTGGGAAGTCTCTCTTTTTACTCAAAAAGGGTCTCAGAGATTTCCTAGAGGTTCAACTGCCCCTAACTATCAATCACCCAAAAAATTCAAATCATATCTCGTAAAAGCAGATTTTATGGGTTAAGGTAACGGGTAATTTTAGGCATTGTGACAAAAAGAATAAATATGACCAGAACTTATAATAAGATTGTTCAAAAAATTTGAGTCGGTTTAGATCCAACTTAAACAGTCTTCGCTCAAATAATTTATCCAAAAATGTATTTTTTTTATTTTATAACTGTTTTTATTTTTTTAATTAGAAGTTTTTGAATTTCTATAAGGTTTTATAAAAGAATTTGTTTATTATATCAAGGCGGAGCGGGGCGGATTAGATATGAGTTGGAGTTTTTTTTATCGAGTCTGAATATTAAAATTTTAAATAAAATCAAATTTGAAATGAAAGATATAAAATTGGATTGATGGCAAGGGGAATGGTGGGGTAAAGGGATGTTTATTAATTGAAATAGGTATTGGAGTTAAATTGTATTTTGTTCGTTCTAATAAAAAAAATTGGATAAATAATTTTCTATATGTTAGATTAAAGAGTAAATTGATTATTTTATTAAAATTTTTATTCATTTCTACTATTGAAAACTAGTCCATGTATGTTAAAATGAGATACAAGTGACATATCATGTGTAACTGTTTGGTTATTCTATCAATCATGTTAGTTTTCAACAATAAAAATAGATGAAACTTTTACGAGAAATGATCTACTTGCTCTTTAATTCAAGTATAAAATTATTTTATTCATTTTTAAATAAATAAAACAAAATGCAATCTGATTCTTAATATAAAACCATCCATAATACTACTAAAATAAAATCATAAGTGGTTTGTTTATTTGGTCCCTTGGTGATTCTTTTACCACATGAAATCTAAAATTTCATTCTAGCATTTTGACCTTCGCGTAGCCTACACCTTATCAATGCCATGAGTAGGTTTAATCAATCAATTTGAATTCGAATTAATTTATTTTAAAAATAAAATTAATTAAAATTAAAATGATTCAAAAAATTTAAATTTGAAATGAATCATATTTAAAATATTTTAAACTCCAAATAATTCAAATAAATAACTTAAAATGACCCATTTAAAGTGACAAAACCACCTAAATCGAAGCTTAAAAACAATATTGTTAGAAGGAATAGTCACAAACCTCAAACATGAACCCTAAAACGAACACGAAAAATGCTAAAAAATCAATCTCAATCTGAACGATGAAAGCTTGAAACAACTTGAATTTAAAATAACGTAACTAAATCGAAATTCATCCTACTCAAAATGATATAACCAATCAATTGATATGTCCATCACCCACTTATTTATTACTACAATACCAACTCCTATTTTAAATGGTGGTAGGGAATTACTTAACCCAACTAATAACTTTGAATTTATTTGACGTACAACTACTTTACCCATCAAATTTCCTTGAAATATAAGCCTACCAAACCCCAACCACATTAACAGAAACTCTACTTTTGTGAATTCAGTTTAGTTGAATTTTCCAGGCAGCTACCTTTGACTTTTACCTCATTTTTAGGGACCAATTGCTTTGACTTTATTCGTCATCTTTCATGTACCTTATTTTATGTAGCTTTTGTTTTACTACACTGTGGGGGTATTGTTAACTTAGATTCAATTAATTTCAATCCAAATTCGATACCATATAATTTAATTATAAAAAGTTGAAAATTTGAATTTACTCAATTTAAAATCGAAATATCAAACTTAAAATGATATAAAGGAGTAATATGAGATGACCAAAATTGAAAAACATGACTTGAACTCGAAACAAGTCATACCTAAATTAATCTAAACTTAAAATAATTCAAAAATATTTAAAATCAAATTTAAGTAAATCCAAAATCAATCTGATTCACATAAGTTGAAGTTAGCGATAGTGCTTTTTTTTCTTCTTTTTCGAACAATTTAATTATGGGTTCTGATTGTATTTGTTCTTTTTGACATAATGCCTAGAACTACTCATAGCCTCTCCCAAATCATAAATAGGAGGATAATGCGCTTTAGTGTAGTTAAACCCACACCCTATTACATTGACAGCAATACCTATACCAGTCGAGTTAAAACTCAATCTGCTTTTCTTTTATGTTAAAATACATGTCTTATTAATCTGTTTTGGCAAACATTTGTTTTTCAAAATTAGGTCAATAGGTGGGAGGAGTTTGATTGCCAGCTCTTATGGATACATGCTTTGTATTGGCTGAAATCTCCTCTGCCACTGATCACGCAACTAAAACTTCACTTAATCAATGGGATGCAACAAGAAACCAAAAGTAAAATAAAATAAGAATAAGAATTTACAATTATTTTCCTAACGAAAAAAAATTGTGGGTTTGAACATTAAAAACGACGTTACATCTCTTCACGAAACCTTGAAAATAGATAATAAAACTGACCAGGGGCGAAGCCGGGGGTTGACATGGGCCCCGGCCTCTCCTAAAATGTAAATTTATTTTTTTGGCCCTTAAATTTTTTTAAAAATTTTAAATTAGTAAATGTAAAATTACACTTTGACCTTCTTAAAATTATAAAAATTCGATTTAATTCTTTACAAATTATAAAGATATAAACTATAAAAAAATTAAAATTTTATCCGGCCCCCCTAAATATTTATTCTGGCTTCGCCCCTGAAACTGACCTAGAAAATATAAAAAAAAAAATACAATGTACTTTTCTTTAATTTTAAAGATTATTTTGCATCCCATTTATTTGTTAATATGTCGGTTAATTTATATTTTAAGTCCTTATACTTTTTTATATGTCCAAAACTTTTTATTTTCTTGGGAATGAAACATTTTCAGCTAAGAATAATCAAAAACCCATAAATCGAAAATTGTTAATGTGAAAAATATTCAATTTTGTGTTAATCAAGATTAACCCTAGATTAGACTTTAAGTCGCACTTTCATGTTATTTGGCTATCAAAACAAAAAGTCTAACATTCATTTTTTTTTCATATATATTTATGTTGCTTTAGACATTAGTGCTTGAATTTTCATTGCATTGCATGAGTCACAAAGGTGAGTCACAATAATTATGAAAATAAGTAAGTTTTGATTATATCTGTTTTTCTTTTATGTAATATCTAGAATTATTTATAGTATTCTCCTAAATCTTTCAATGCACTTTATCGCACTCAAGTTTACGTTTTTCTGAATTGATAACAATAAACATACCAATTAAACTGAGACTCAATCAATTATATTTTTTTTAAATCCCGTCAAGTTTCGTGAAATTTTATATATTTGTGTAAAGTTTAATTACAATTAAAAGAATGTTTGTTTGTTTTTTCCTTGCTAGCTATGGAAGTAATTTGCATTTGAAGCAACTTATTAGGGCAAATACATTATACCATTCTTAAAATATGCATAATTAATAAATAGTAATTACGATTTTTTTAATTTTAATTTATTAGAGGTGTTTAATTAATAAAGTGTAATTTTGTTTTAATTCTTTATATTATATTTAATTTTTCTTATTTAATAAAAAATATATATATTTTTTAAATCTTTAAAATTTATTATCAATTACAATTCTTAATCACTCCTTTAAAAATTGAAAAAAAAAAGTCGATTGAGTCTTAACTTGATTAGTATGGATATTGTTGTCAATGTAAGATGACAAAAATAGGTATAAGTTTTTATTCTAGACATTATGTCAAAAATAACGGATATAATAAAAACTTATAAAGAATAATAAGGCATATAAAATTATACGTAAATTCAATTATTAATTTTTTATAATTAAAAAAAAATCAACATGGAGACAGCCGCTAAACGACATAGTTTAATGTCCCACCACTTCCCCCTTAATCCTCGCATTATCATCCGCCGCTCCCTTTCATCTCTAAATTTCCACAGCCCACGATGCCCTCTACTCCCCAAAACAAAAAAACCCACCATTATAATGTTTTCTAAGCTTTTTAAGATTTGATATAGTTACCAGATATAAGAGGGTTTAGGTTAAAAATAATGTTACGAAATTAAAAGTATTCATAGATCGATTTTGATCGAGTAATGATTTGATTCTTATTTTTTTGAGTTCGATTTGATCGACCTATGTAATCAATTTTAATATTGAAAAAAATAAAAATATATAATTTTATATTAATATTATTTTTTATAATTGAATTTAAATAAATATTTTTAGGCTATTTAATTTAAATTCAAGTTCAACCAATAGAATGAAATTCTTGTTTAAGCTTAATTTGAATTAGATTAAATTTTACTAAATCGAACGAGCCGTCCAACACGTAAATAGGTTTATTCGGAATGGAATTCAATCTATGTTAGTCGATATTGTTTCAATCCTCAACCAGTATTAAGTAATATAGGTTCCATTCCGATCAAGATTTTGGTGTGTACCAATTGTTCCAAGAGTTTTGACCAATACTAGTTTGTACAAAATTATGATACCTAAATTTTATTTTATTTTTTTCTTAAACATTTTAAAAATTAAATTTTAACTTAAAAATAATAATTATTTTTTTTTCCTTTAGAATGTAATTGTATAAATATAATTGCGCATGGTAGATTTTGAACTTGGCTTAAGACTCAAAGTCTCCGCCTTTGCCAACTATAGTTTTAATTACATTAGTTCGATCCAACTTATTTACTACTCATACACCAAAGCACATCGATATTAATACATACAAATACCAATACAAAAAACGATACACTAATTTTCAATGATATTAATTATTGTGAGATGAATATTCTGTTTTTAGAACTTTCACACAATTTTTCTTCAAATCACTTAAACTCCAATATCTTTTTCTTTTTTTTTTCCTTTTATTGTTTTTTTAAGAGATGAAAAATGAAATAATAAATTTATATGTTCTGATCATATCGGTTTTTTTTTTCTATACAATGTCTAAAATTACTCATAACCCCTCCTCAACCCATAAATAGGATGATAATGTGCTTCAACGCACTCAAATCTACGTCTTTTTACGTCGATAACATTCATGTCAATCGAGTTAAGACACAATTGATGATATTTATTAAAATATTAAAATAAAATGAATTTGGGTTTTGCTTAGAAGATACGAAACAATCAATAGTTTGATACACAAATAATAGGGTCACTTAGTAGTAGTGATTTTAATTAATAGGTTTGGTAAAGAATTAAGTGGACTGTCAGGAGGGAATCTTATGTGACCAAAAAACAAATAAAGCTTACACATTTCACTTGTTTCCCACTGTGGGGAAATAGAAATTATAAACAAATCCTAGTAGATTTATTTTATAAAAATCACTTTTAAAATATAATTAATTAACATAAACTTTTTTATGCCATGATTGTTTTTTATATGCACACAAGAATTTTATATTTTAATTTTCTCTCATTTTCCTTTTTATGTCAATATTTTTTTTATATATAATAGAATATCATGATATTGTAAAATGAAATAAATGAAACATGGTTGATTAACAATAAACACAAAGTAAAGGGGCCTCTTTTGATAAAGTTTTTTTTTTTTTTTTAAATTTCTCTCTCATCCAAGTCCCTACAATCATAACCATCTTCACCCCCTCCGTTAATTGAGTAGAAAATTTTAACAATTTAGAGTGAAAACAAAATCATTGCTCTTCCACTCTTTCTATATAAGCACTTTGCATCATCACGGATTCCTCGTTAGTGTGTAGTTCTCTTACATTACCTACAAAATCTTTGCTTTCCCTTTTTTTCTTTTTTTCTTTTTTTTGCCAATGGCTTCTTCACCAAAACTCATCTCTTACTTCTTCCTTTTAGCCCTCTTCTCCGTTGAAATACATGGTAGGGATTTCTTTAGCAAAATCCCAAGTGTTAACACAAATGAGAAAGAGGTGACCAACAAAGAAGAACAAACCACTTTGGGGAAGAAGGAGCAAGAGCCAAGGTTTATCCCCGAGACCCAAAATGGCTATGGGCTTTACGGTCATGAGTCTGGTCAGCTCCCTCCTAGCACCACCAGTACCAAAGAAACCTATGAACCCTATGTCACACCTGTTAAATACCACCCTGATGAACCCTACAATAGCATCCCAGCGTCCAAAACCAACAACAAAGACTCTTACTTTTATAGCAAGACAAATGCCTACGGGAACGCTGAGCAGCAAAGTGAAGCCAAGTTCAATGAGAAAGGATGGACCACCAATGGCAACTATTACAATGGTAACAATGAGGCCTTGTTCACTGAGAAAGGGTGGAGTACTAAGGAAAACCAGAATAGCAACAACTATTACAATGGTAACAATGAGGCCATGTTCACTGAGAAAGGATGGAGTACTAAGGAAAACCAGAACAACAACAACTATTACAATGGTAACAATGAGTACAACAATGTTGAGAAGCAAGGTATGAGTGATACTAGGTTCTTGGAGAATGGGAAGTACTACCATGATGTGAGTTCTGAGAACAACTACTACCCGAACCGGTTCGAGAACTCGAGGGGAGTCGGTTCGAGGAACGAGTTCAACGAGAACCGTTACAATAACATGGGAACGTATAACCAGAATCAAGAGGAGTTCGAAGAAGAGTTCGAGCCATGAAATCATACGTATATGCTAATTAATTAGCATAATGAGAGTAAAGAAAAAAGGGTTTATTTATTGGGTTTTGTGTTTTACTTTGTGATCCTTTTTATTTTATTTGCAGGGTTTGATAGTATCCTTTGCTTTTGATATTGAAATGCTAAAAGATATGATATGGGAGCCTTATGCTTTTTACTTTTCTTAAACAATGTTATGCAATAAAAATGTAATTATATGTTACAATACTATATATATATATATCTTCTTAGTATTTTAATTTTGTGCAACTAAAAATAAGCAAAAAAGATGATTGAGTCTAGCTAGATTGGTATGGATATTGTTACTTATACGAAAGGGTATAAGTTCAAGTACGCTAAAGTACCCTAAAGAAAAATTATAAATAGTATAAAGCGATTGTCCAAAAAAATGAAAAAAAAAAACTAGAGTTTAATTAAATAACAAAATGACAAAAAAAAAACAAGTTTTAATTAGGTTTTTGATGATGACATTGATGTTCCATATGATTCTCATCATTGATAATCTTGACAAATCTTAAATCATGTTTTTGATCTTTTCTTCTTGTTTTATGAAACAATGACAAAGCCTATTAAAAAGTTCAATTCTATCTAGTAGTTTTCATATATATATACATATTCGTAAAGATATTTGTCCCTCATCTCTATTCCTTTTCAATAAGAGAATGATAAATTAATTTTTTTCTCTCTTAATTTTTAACATTTTTAATTAAATTTAATTTTTTTTAAAAGGAAAAAATAATTTTTTTAGAATCTCAATTTGATATAATCCATTCTCAAATCGAGCAACACAAAATACTAGCTAGCTACCATAGTTGATGATATCTTAACTTTGGATGGTGATAATAATTGTCAATAACATGGGTCATAAATGATATAAATACACACCCATTTGGCATGTGGTAAAGAGATATGAATAGGGACTGTTGATGTACATTGATAGTGCTTTTTATACGGCGGTCCATTCAATAGCTGAAAATAAATATAAATACATGTGCATGCCTTTGACAGTAAGGCACTTTTTGATTTGGTTTCCTATTATTTCCACCGAATGAAATAAATGTTGATTTAGAAGTCAAAAGATGTGAAATTGATACTTAAAAGGACTTATTGTATAATAGTGTATATTTTGTAGGACTTTAAAATCCAAGACAATGAAAAAGTAAATATCATTACTTTCCTTTCTCAAGCTCTTATCCTTTATCATCATCCTTAGGCAAGTCACAAATTGCCCTGAATTAAGCAATGAAATAATGAAATTAAGAATCCCATTTATTGAGATTTTCTTTGAAAAGTGGATATGGAGCGATTATAAATGGTGATTGTTTGCTTTACTTGCTCGTTTTATGTAAACTGGGTTTTTATACTATTTATTAGTATTGATTAAAATTATCATATCTTCTCTTTTGAATCCAATATTATGAACTACCCATTGTCCTTCCCTAACTTTTAAATAAGATAATAATGTGCTTCAACGTACTTGAACTCACGTACTCCTACACTGACAACAATGTCGATGCCAATCGAACTAACACTCAATCGGTTCGAAATTAAAGAATTTAGAAAGAAACATATAATTCAAAAACTCTAAAATAATAATAATAATAATAATAATAATAATAATAATAAGGAAAGGAAAGTGAAAAATCATCCATTTGAATTGGATTATCTTCTCCGTGAATGACGGAAAAATGATGACTTTATTCGTGTTCTAAAGCTTTGGGTCCAATTTCTTTTTTGACTTACATATATGAACTTATATAGCCATACAAAGCTTTGGGTCACCATGGAATTAATGTTTAATACTATAGTTTTTATAAAGGGTTAGGTTCTGACCTTAATATAATATATTGATAAACTTCAAAAGTGTGAGGCTAAGCCTAGTAATTATTTTTGGGACCAGGGTGCCCTAACTAGCAGTACGGTGTCTTGATACGGAACCCAAGGTGAGAAAATAGGAGCATATGATCGTGGGAGCACTCATGATGCTGGGAATTGAATGGTTAATTTTAAAAAGAAATGGACCAATTTGAAGAGAGATATAAAATAGTGGTGCTGTACTGTAAAGAAACAAATGATTACACCCACCCACGCATTATTTCAGTTCCCTCTACCTCTCACCATTGATTCTAGCTGTACCCAGATCTTTCTATTTTCCCAACATTTTAATGCAAATATTAACAAAATTCTGGTTAAAAAAGAAAATACATGGCAAAGTGCATAATACCAACAAGCCATAATAAATACAAGGAGGCTAGGTCAGATTAGCCTTGGAAAGAAAGGTGGTGGGTTTGATATGGTTTCATAATGTTACGAAATGAAATTAATTTTCCCATCTGCTGGTCTACTTTGCTTGAAATGGAAGTTAAAAGGGGACAATAGCTGACCATGAGCTAGAATTTCATCACCTACGTTATCTCATTTAATAATTTCATCTTATTGCACACTGAGTTTTAGTAAGATATTATTGTCAGCGTAGGAAGATGTGGATTCAAGTGTATTGAAACGCATTATACTCTTATTTAAGGGTTAGGGAATGACTATGAATAAAAAAGAAAAATCTAATTGAGAAGAACCAGATTATGATCTCGATCATCTTACTATATCAAATTTTAAAATTTAAATTATTTACATTAATTTGACATGTTTTGGTCAATAAAAGTACTATGGAGGTTCTTTTACTATAAGCCAAATTGCATTCGACCTCAATTACTCAAAAAATGGGTGAATTAATTTCTATACATTAGACCAAAGAACAAACTAGTTCTTACGTTACAAATTTTATCTCCAATTATATTGTTAAAAACCGATCATTGTACGTCAACATAAGGCACATATGCCACGCAACATGAAATTGTCTGGTTATTTCGTCAGTCAAGTCAGTTTTTAACTGTAGATATGAATGTAATTTTTAATAGAAATGATTAGTTCGTTGTTTGATCTAACAAACATTGTACAAGAACTAATTTGTCTATTTTTTTAGTAAAGCGGGCAAAATACAACTTAAAAATGATTGAATTAAATTAATGACATTCTAAAAGTAAAGAATCAAGTTAAATCTTATCAAGGTATCGAAATTAAACCCTATATATTTTGAGGAAGATTGAGGATCAAAATCATAATTTGATGAATTGGGAAGTAAGGGGCAGCAACTTGTTGCCAGGCTGGTGAGAAAACAAGATTCATTGCCCTATGATGTTGGCATGAAATAAGGGCATGTCTTGATGGTATATTGGCCATATAATGATGGCTATATTGTTTGCATTTTGCTCCATTTTGGAAGGGGAAAAAAATCATATTCGTATCATTTGTGATGGACTACCAAATTTCCTTTACAAGTTTAAACATGGTAATTATTTAATGTCCCTTACTTTTAGATATTTATTAACCTGTAATTGCATGTTCCTCAATCTTCCATTTTTAGGTCAATTTGTATGGGTTTTGATGCGTAGACAGAGCGGGGTAAGATTTGATTATTTTTTTATATTTTTTATCTTAATTTCACTCTAAACCCTAACCGGCTGAGTTTGCGGTTTTCTGTCAGCCTTTTTCTTTAAGGGTAACGTCAAAAAAATTTTATTAGAGGGACCAAGATGAAAAAATAAACTTCATGATAAAAAGTTAAATTGAATTGATAATTTTTAAGAGGGTCTAAAATTAGAATAAAACCATTTTATCCCGGGCCAGGCCCTTGACTCTTTTTGGAATCGCTTTGCTTTTCTTATTTCAAAACCACAATGATTGACCAGGTGACTATTGTGAAAAAATCCAAACACAGTGAAATGCCCAAAGGGCTGTTGGCTCAGCATTCACAATCCAGTAGACCATTACGGCATTACCCATCCATTTTGGGGCCTTGAAGCTACCACATAACATCAGAGAGGCAGAAACTAAAAAGCAAACTGAATTAGGCTTACAGATTCATTTTAAAAGAAGTATTGGATTTTCATTCAATTTAATATCTAATGTGAGATCTTATTATAGTGAAATTTTATGGTATTTTTTTAAAATTAATGGTTGTGGTCAAAAGACAATAATAAAGTGACTATGGTCGTTTGATCAAGTAATGTCAAAAACTGGTAAAATTGTGCTGATGATTGGGAACTTGTTAAATCAATTACCAAATACATTGATTTTCTTTGAAAACCAGTTTCTCTCCTTCTTTTGTATTGAAATTGGTTGAATTGGTTAAAAGATAAACACTCGTTTTTAATGCAAATCCTACATGGCATGACCAATTGTGGATTGATATTTCTTTTCTTACTTTTTATTTCAACCATTGATTTAAAAGAACCTCACGAAATTCCACTAGATCTTTAAACAGATCCCATTGAAGAAATTGTTGTTTTGATGTATCAAAGTAAATGAAAGTAGCTTAGATCATTTCATAATCCACCTTCAACCAACAAGTGCAGAATATAATGATAAGAGACATTGCACTCTTAAAGAAAAAACTCAAATTTAAAAACGACATTATTGAAAATGAAAACCACAAAACTTTGAATAGATTATTCTCCATAAACCATATTATCATCCAATGTTTTGCCTTCTACCAAAGTGCAAACTATCTTTACAATAAGAATCACATGTTCTTTTGTTTTTCTGGCTTGTTTGAATTATTGACCAACTTTCTTGAATCTAATCTATTACAAAAAAAAAAAAAATCATAAATGTTATTCGCATTACCTTTTTTATCACGTTAGATTTAACTAGTTCATGCAATACGTATATATATGTTTATAATTTACTTTAAGTGTTTTAAATATGCTTCACGTTAGATACAAACTGTCATTTAATGCCTATATTGATAGTTAGAATGATAGAAAAACATGATTGATTCAAGTATAAATATTTTTGAAGATTTAATCATTTTATTTTAAAATTAAGGAATGGAATAAAAGGAACTTTGGAGGGTAAAAACCTTTTCAAAAGTTCGACTTTTTGGGTGGAGGCTTGGCTATGACATCCTTCCTATGATTGAGAGATGTAACATGTTTTCTCAATAGGCGAACTCGAGGGAGGCATTAACATTATGTAGTATTTATAATGATTTGCTTTGTTTGTATTTCTACAATGTGATCGATTGGCTCGAGACGACTATGCGGAAGATGGATAAAAAAGCCTTCACTAGTTTTCTTGTGCTTCTCTGGCAACTATGGGAGGCAAGGAATTAGTTCAGGGGCGAGTTTCTTCCCCTCAGGATGTAATGTTAAGAGCTTGATCCTTCCATCATGAGTTCTTGGTGCATAACATTCTTTATGCTCCTCCATTGTTACCTCGACGTCCGTTAATGTTGACGCAGCATGGAATGTGGAGACAAGATCTGCTACTTTCGGAGCCATTGTTCATGACCATGAAGGACTGGTGCTAGCTGGTTTCACCTGTTCGATTGCTGAAGCTTTTGGCACTCCTTTAGCTGAGGCTGTCGCTTTAGCTTTTGCTGTTCAGAAGGCCATTGAGAAGGGTTTCTGAGTTTAATAGTTGGACTCCAGATTTTTTTCTTTAAGGCTGTATTAATGAGTGTTTGGTTTGAATTATCTGGATTTTATCCATCAGTAGATGTGTTGAATGATATTTCTTAGTTACATATAGTTTTTCCCTTTGGGCTTTTTTTTTATTTAAAGAGTTATCCACGTGTCGAGTTAGATTTGCAAGAACCAACAGTTTTACCATACGATCACATACACAGAAAAACAGTCCGATTTGCAAAAACCCCTCGAAAGCCTAAAACCCTTCAGCCCCAAAACACAAAAACCCTCCAAAATCTTCCACCAAAAATGTCCGCCGCCAGGTCCGTCCTCCGTTCCGCTGCCACCCGAGCGACCGCGGCCGCGAGGCTTGCCGGTGCAACCAAGTCCATGCCACGACCCGCTTGCTCGCCCTTTCGGATCTCTAAGCAAAACCCGTTTCCTGCTCGCATTTTCAGGTAATGGATATTATTAATTCTTCTCTTGTACTCGTTTATGAAATAAATTAACAGTATAGTTCTAAAATGAATTTGAAAAGGTCACCGGTGGAAATGAGCTGCTGTGTGGAAACGCTGCTACCTTATCACACAGCCACTGCTTCGGCTTTGTTGACTTCCATGCTTTCTGTTTCTCGCCGGAGATCCAATTGGACCGCTGAAGGTATTCCTATCCACTTTCTTTTTTCCTTTTCATTTTGATCTGTTGAATCATTTTAAAGGATTCAAAGTTTCTAGCTTATTTTTAATGAATCAATGGAAATTGAATTTAGATATAATGACTCATCGAGTCAAAGTTAAAGTTCCTAGTAGAAGTATTTGATCCTACTCATAGAAGCAAAATTAAAGAAAATCATGTTTGATCCTTTGAGTTAAAAGTGTGTGCACTCGTATGACAATATTCAAACCTTTTTTTTTTTTTTTTTATGATTGCTATACCTAAACTTTGTGGTTTCCCAGTGATAAGCTTCAGTATTGGCAATTAAATACCAAGAAGGAAAGAGATATATTGTTGTAAATTTCATTAGAACTAGAATTATGAGGGAAAGTAGGGTGTATCTGCTAAGCAAAATCGACCGACTTTAAGACTAGCATCAACCACTCGAAAACAATAGCCAAATGTAGCAAATTGTACTCCCTCTTTCATCTCTTCTTTCTCTCCCCTTTTTGGATAGGTAGTAATTGCTCCTCTGCCTCATAAATAAATGGAAGAATGTAAATTATTTTCTCCTTTTGTAGGGCAAAACCAGACTAGATGAAGGGCAAGCACAGAGAGGGAGTGACTTGCATTAGTTTTTCATTGTTAAACTTTTTGGAACTTCTACTGTAATTTCTCTTCAGTGCTTGAGGAGATCATAATTTTGAAATGGCAAGAGATTGAATGCTATGCCCTGTAATTTCATGGCTTTAGAAACATCAGATGAAATCTTGCTAAACATATTTTTAATTCAGTTAACTGATTGATTTTGAATTTACTGTTAAGCTTCTGAAAAGTGAATTGTGCGTTGTAGTTTGTCATTTGTTTGGTTTTCTGAATGTTTAGAATTGCTTACTTGTTTACCTATGGTATGGATGGGAAAGGGTTAAAAAGGCTCTCGGTGATGCAACTTAGTTATAACTTTTCAAAGAAAAATACGTGAAATCTGATGCTTACTTTCAGATGATATAGGCTTTGCTTATGCATATTTGAGCTGAGACTGTTATTCAGCTGTTAATTAGTGTTATAACTTAACGTGAACTAAACCTTATTTACGTTCTTATTCATGCCAGTATAAGGTGGATATAAGACCAATAATGATTTGTTGTTTCACTCAGATTGCAATGATGATGTATGATGAATATCGGAGAGTTCGGGCAGAGTTTTTGATAAATGCACTCTTAAGACAAGGTGGTGGAATAAAGCTTTTAGTAGGGTCTTTAGATGCTTTTCCCTGTTCATAACTTTAACAAGTTGATGAGTGACATTCTTATTAGTCAACAATTTGTAAGAAATTAAAACCATAAATAGGTGCGTTTGAAGGTGTTGTGATTCAAAGGTAGGATCAGCTGATGAATATGATATTTTGTTATTTTCATCAATGTTTGTTACAGTTAAATAAACCAGAGATATTGAATTTCATTCACATCTTGACTAACTTGTGATTTCAAGAGAAATTTATAATCTCAGGATATTCTAGTTCTTGGAAATTGATGGGTATATGCTTCCACACTTGGCCTTTCCCAAGCCCTAGGTTTTGAACCTATAACCATCCTAGAGTGATATCTTCTAGTTGTTTTCTTTGTGTGTCAATTAGAGATATTTGACCTGAGTCCATAAAATGCAGCCAAAATGAGAACCATACTGTTGAATATCTTCTTTTGTGTGGATAAACTGGTAATACATTTCTAATACCATACACCGTTTTTTTCCTCTCTTTTTTTTACTGTAGATGGATGATTGTGGTTGGGATGCGGAGCTATTCATCTCCGTGAAAAATTCCTATCAACCTCGTAGGACTTGATGCATTGTACTCTTCTTGGACGAATGTGAAAACTCTGATGTTATTATACAACATTTGTTCTGTGAGCATCTGGAAGTAGGTATCAGATAAAATCATACATTCAATTTTCCTGTTCTTATAAGTTCAAAAAAGATATCATCACCAGGTTTAATGTTTCTTCTTCCTTGAATAATTAAAGCTCTTTAATATCATTTGTGAGCTAATATGATCAAAGTAGTTCCCCATGGATGGTATGCTTTAGAGAACAAAACCAGGTGTCTTTAGTTTTAAGTAGCATTAATATCTCCATGCTGCAGAGTGAGTTAATGATGCATGTTAGAGTAGAACTAATAAAATACATTTTGAACTTACAAGACCCATGGTAAAATTTGTTATAACAGGTTTAACCGCTACGACGATTTGGTTCAGGATTGAAATTTTAAGATTTTAAATATAAAAGGACTAAAACTGACTAATTTGAAAAATACATGCATTATATTTATAATCTATGCATAGTATAGGGACTAATAAAGGAATTTGACCTAAAAATGTGAGGAAAAAACCCGTCGTTTGCTTGACGTCATCTCATTTCTCTCTCGCTCTGTCTCAAGTCATGTTTTGAAGCTTACTAAGATTAAGATTTTTTAACTTTAATAATTATAAGAAATAGTCAATTTTTAATCATAAAACCATGCAACATTAATCATGCTTATTGAAAAAAAAACAACCTTGGGTTCTTTCAATGGATTCCGATATGTAAAAGGGCTGATATAACTTTTTAGTCCTTGAAATTTGTAATTAGGTCTATTTTAGTTTTTGGACTTGGCAAAAGTAAAAGGTTTGATAATATGATATTTTGAAATTATGTCATGTTTAAGTATTAAGATAGATCAACAAAATGTACAAATACCAAAATGAATCTAATAATAGTTCAGAGATTAAAATTCATATTAAATTCTCGAATATGAGATTTGACACTAAAAAAAAAAAATTTGTACGAGATATTAGATCCATTTAAAAAAGAACAAGTATTCTCGAATTTATCTTTTCATCCACCAAATTTAAACTCGAAATCTTATTTAAGAGATATCGAGTTTTTTATCCGCAAACAACTATTATACCAAAACCATCACGTGCCAACTACTGGCAATGGCAATCTCACATCTAACATGGACTAGTTTGTTGGGTTGTCACGTTATATTGGTGTGGCTAAAACACACATTCTTATACAAAGTGGAACAGAAAAAACGTGGGGAGGGAACGATGTATTACTTTAATGGTCTTACTGCAATTAAATATATCCCACCTATGGTAATTAAGTTTTCGTTTTATTGATATTGGTACCATTACTAATGTAAGAGAATACGAGTTCGAGTACACTAAAATACAGTATCTTTCTATTTAAAGGTTGGGGAGGAGTTATGCCTAATTTTAGACATTGTATTCTATAAAAAAAGAGAGCAGATATAATAAAAACTTATAATGATTATAATGAAATCAATGTTCAAAATTTTTTGAAAAATATATTGATTAAGTCTTAGCTCGATTGACATTGGCATTGTTACCAGTGTAGGAGGACGTGAGTTTGAGTGCGCTTAAGCGCATTATCCTCCTATTTAAGGGTTAGGGAGGGGCTATAAATAGTTCTAAACATTTTATAAAAAAAACATATATAATAAAAATCTATATATCCCACCCATCTCATACAGCAATCTATATTAGAATGTTGAGGATGATAATGAATTAAATCTCATCTTCTCTCACCATTTTTTAAAATAATGGAATCTCATCTCATCATTGATAGAAAAAAAAAAAACCAAGAGGGGGTGTATATTATAATAAGCCACCGACTTCATTTTGTATATTGATTCATTATAAAAATGAATTAAGACTCACAAAGATCATATGATCCCACAAGACTAAGGGGATAATGTTCTTATTGGAAGGGGTCTCTTAGCAAAAAGAAAAAGACAAACCATATTAAACAAAAGACTTTTTTGATATAATTTATAGATCAAATGGGTTTGGTCCTTTATTATACTTCATTTTCATATAATTTGATCTTTTCTTCTTCTTTTTTTTTTTTTTTGTAATTTGGCATAATTTAGTCATATGTTTTGGTTAAAATATCGGTTTTAGTCCATGTAATTCTATAGAATTTAAGATTTAGTTTCTGTATTTTGAAGTTAAAAATTAAATCCTTCTACTTTTTCAATTTAAAGATCCTAGTCCCATTATTATCGTCGTTAATAGTTTCTGTCAAAATTTATTAACTTAACATGTTTATCTTTTGTCAATCATACATCGTCGTGTATGAAAACAACTTAACCAATGTGCCAAGTTGAGAATTTTTTTTTATAAAAAATACTGACAATATTAATTAATAATTGGATTGGGATATTTAAATTAGAAAGAAAGAGGAATTAAATTTCAACCTTTCAAGTACAAGGACTAAATTTCATCTTCTATAAAATGTATAAGGATTAAATCTCAAATTCTATCAAAATACAGAGACTAACAACATATTTTAACGTTATGCTTCTAATTGAAATGATATTTTAGATTTTTCTTAAAAATATCTCATACAACACACACTCACACTCTATGTCACCATAATGAGTTAGAAGCAATATTGTTGGAATTAGACCGAAATGGTCGATCAGATTGAAAATCAATTGGTTCATCAGTTCGAATAATAAGGTTAATCGATGCTAGTCGATTGAATAAGGTTTTTTTATTTTTAATATTTTTGATAATTTTTAATCATTTATTCAATTAAATTAAATCAACTAAACAAATCTAAAATCGATGATCTAATCAATTTAATCACTAACCCGATTATAAAAAACATTGATTAGAAGAGATGTCTCGTAAGAATAATTAACTGTTAACAATTTAAACTAACCAATGATTAAAAAGATAAAAATTAAACAACCAATTATATAAGTCACTGCTTGAATCTTTGATGAATTAAAGCGGGGTCACTTGCAAATGCCAACAGCCCCAAGTAAAAAAAGTCCAGCCAAACCCAGCTAGGAGTGCAACCCCAGCGGTTGGTGGCGGCGGGTCGGTCGCTAGGCTGTGGCTATGAACGATTACCCACAACGAGAGTTGGCAGACCATATTATAATACTCCCCATTTCCCCCAATAAATTCCACTCACTCTCTCTCTCTTTTCTTTATGGTTAAACTGTTTGCGGGGTCCCCATATTATAGGGACAGTATCAAATTAGTCCCTTTATTATTAAATGAATCAATTTAGTCCCTATACTATTTTAATAAGAGTAGTTAACAGTTAACTATATTTACAACAAACTATGTCAATTAGTCTTTTTAACAGTACAGGGACTAATTTGATCAGATCCCTATAATAGAGGGACCTCTCAAAAAATTCACCCATTCTTTTATCTTCTTTCCTTTTCCCCCGTAAGCTACACCATTGTCAAGTACGCCACGAAAAATCACATGGCCAAACACACTCGTAAAAACATTGTAAAAAATCTCCGCCGTCCAAACAGTTTCAATCACCCAATCACGTCTCCTTTTCGTGTTGTAAAAAAGTGGAGAAAGTCATTATTATAGGAATTTGGATATGATCATACTCTGACACCCAAAAAACACTTTTTTTTAAATTATTATTAATAATTTAATAACACTCCTATTATTAGTAATTTTTAATTATATAATCATCATCTCCAATTTATAAGCCATTTTAGCCTCTTCTCCTTCACTGTGTTTCGGGATTGCTCGTGCTCTGTTTTTTTATTCTTTGTTGAGAAAGAAGGGTTCCTTGCTTTGCTTTGATTATTTTTCAATGATGATGGAGCTTTTTGTATTGGGGTGTACGGGAGTTGTGGTGTTCCTCCACGGTGCCAATTTCTTCTTCCATGTTCTTTCTCAACATCTCGCTGTTCGATCTCTCAGGTTCGTTTCATTTTTTTCAACAATTTCTATAATTTTCTCACAATTATACCATGTCCCAAATTGCAATAAATCTGGGTAAGCTTTATTTTACAAAAAGGAATGATCTTTGAGTAAATAAAAAATAAAAATCCCAACTTTCTGTTTTTTGGATGAAATTTTTTGGCTTCACAAGCATCACCTGCTAAAACTATAAATTGGGTACTGAGTATTTTGTAATAATTTTGTCATGTGTTTATAAATTCTAATGTTTGGACATGTGATTTTGTTTGGTTTTTCAGTTTCTTGGGATTTGTTGGGTGGTAATACCAAAAATGGGAGAAAACAGAGATGATTCATATATCTTTTTGCAAATTGAGATGTGGATCATGATGCTTTTGTAAATATTTGATTACAACTTAGATTTTGGGCAAATATAAAATATAATATGATAATTATGTATTGTTAGAGCAAAAATGGAAAGGCTGTTTGCCCTCAATATAGAGCAATATCATCTTTGTATACTGTATTTTATCCATTTATGTACCCCATATTTGATTAAATCTTAGATTTTGAGGGTATCAAATATAATGAAATTTATGTATCCTTAAAACCAAAAGGTAAAAGCTTTGATCCCACTTTGGAGCGAAATGGATGATTGTATACTTGTTACAGACACTCCGCCGGAGACTTCATTTGACTCCACTGGATCCATCACCTTCGCTGTCATCTCTTCTTTTGGCACAAGATTTGTTCCGTTTAGTAGTACCGAAATCCATTACCTCTAACAACTCAACAACTCCTATAAGACATGGTCACTTCACACACATAGTCGATCTAACTAGAAATCAATGAGTGATAGGTGAACCTATCAAGGAGCACCATGTGGTATAAGGGGTCAACTCATAGCACCTCAATTAGTAGACCCGCAAAGTTTAAGGGAAAGTGTTAGTATAGGGCACATGAATAAATATAGAGCTTACATAGGCTTAAAGCTTACTTAACCTGTAACTGTGGTACCATTTGGGCTAGTGATGATACCAACTTTCCTAAAAGGTAATTTATATGAGATAAGTTAGAGGTTCTTCCCTTGGTAGGTGGTCATACCTCCACGTATGAGTGAGGTACTGTTCTGTGAACCCTCTCAAGGCAACTGGTCACGGCACGTTGGTTCTCAGTAGAGCATAGGAAACAAAACTATCTTTTAAGGGATAATACCTTTAATTATTGGAGATTCAATCGATTGCGTAACAAATGATATTTCGAAGATTTCTCTTGAAAGAACCAACTCTTCTCAACAATCTTCATTGGGTGAACTGTGTTCAGCCTTTGCACCACATTCTTATATCAGCAACTGTAATATATCCATCCATTTCTGCACCCGTATTGGGGCATTGATGTCATGATTATTCTTCATGTTGAAAATGAAGCCTAATTTTCAGTTTACGAAGAAACCCTAATCTTAAAAATCGTAAATTTATAGTCAAAATTTATACGTATTTTAAACCCTTATCTCAACATAAAATTTTTGGCTTAACCATTACCCATTTCTACCTAAAAAAACTGTCATTTGTTTATTCAAGATATTAAGATATAATGAGCTTGTTTTACCTTTAATACAATTGAAATTTGGTATCTGAAACATGTATACAATTTTATGTGTTTGATGTGGGTGTTAGGTGGATGTTTTATGATACAGGTAGAAGGCGATATTGTGATAATGATAGATGCACAACCCAAAAGACCAAATATAAAATGTTGCAGAACTTGCAAGCAAATGATTTAGCGTAACCTCAAAACTGAAACATTATTCTAATCTTGTTTGGTGGAACTGTGTGTTTTTTCATTACATAGAGTGAAACAAGAGAAAGAGAGAGAGGGGCAATGGTGGCTGGCTAGTGGTTAGTGGGGGGAATCTGATAGTTGAAACAGAGTGGCACCACTAAAATCAGTGGGATTTAGTGCATCGAATCAACGTGTGTAATCACCAATCACACTTAAGCAATGCTATTAGGGTTTATCGTTTTTCAGCAATCAGTCTTTTCTGATTCAATGGGCTTAGGTTTCACTTTCACGCGATCTTCAATAAGTCTAAAGCATAATTAGTGTTGATTGATGATCTTGTCAGATTCTCACCATGATGATATGATGATGTGATGATAAGGTTTTACTATAATTCTCAACTAAACTTGATTAGGGATGAAAAATACCCAAAAATTCAATAGGTTTTGATTCAACCTGATTCGTTAGGGTCAAGGTTGAGTTTTGTTTGGGGTATATCAGGTGGAGGTTGGGGTAGGTTTTATTAAGTTAAATATCACTAAATGCTGAAGTGAAATAGTAAATAGGTCAATATCTCTAAGTAAGATATTGGGTTCAAATTTTTCTAAATAAAAAAAAAAGTGTCGAAAGAATTTTTTTCTTTACTTGTATATGTAACTCCACTTAACTTCGAATTTAATTAAGAATCTGGCCTTGTTCCAAAATAAAGTTCAAAGAGACCCAAATAGGAGTTCACCAGAACAAAAAGAGACCCAAATAGGAGTTCACCAGAACAAGTGGAACTTTTTGGTCCTTCCAACTGAAAGTGCAAGTAAAACATAGCCCATCAGCTTTGAACATTGGACCTAAGCTTCACTATCAAACTGTTGAAGCTGGTTTTCTTTAGACTTTTAGCCACATTCTTTTGGACTTGTCAATAGTCACTCCACAAACCTTTTGTTCAAGTCCCATCATATCAAATTTATGTATAGATTAATTAGCTACATAAATTAGCTAGTGGGGTTTATTTAGTCTTAGTTAAGTTATTTAATTCAATGCTCGTAATTATTGATTGTAACTTCAGTGTAATGATTGATCATTATAAGCTTTAGGTATGAAGTTTAGGACTGGTTCACCCGGTTAAACTTAGAGTCGTATAATAGTTAAGAAATTAAGTACTAATGGAATGGTTATAAAGGTCACTCAGTTTTGATCAGAACATGTGTAGTGAGGCTGCTTGGCCTCTCTGGTCAAGGCCTTGGTTTATATACGTGGGATCTTATTAATAGACCTATGTAGTTTGATGCGACGGTATATACAAGGCTACTCGAATTCGATAAGGTTATTCATGTATGGGTCCATTTGATGTGAATAGAGATTCTATCAAATATTATCAGAGGAGGTGTGCCTTGGACTGTTAGAGATCAGCTTAGCAAGTTGTTTGGTGAAGAGATAAAACAATCTTATTATAACTAAACAAAAGCACGTGGTATGGAATCACATTCTTTTGTTGACATATTACAGAACTGCAAAAACATGAGAATTCCATTGTCCATTTGATGGGGAAGAAGAAGGGAATAATGCTAAAAACATGATTCGATGTATGGTCAACAAGAATAATTTAATTATGGTGAACCCAAATGCATATTTATTTTTTTGAATAATTTTATTATAGGTTTTGATCATTTTTTCTTTACACAATGCTTAGAAGGAGTATAATATGCTTCAACGCAATCGAACCCACTTCTTCTTATATTGAGATGCATGCAAATTTTAGACTTGATTTAAATAATAATAAAAAACTAAAAAAAACACCGGTATTCTTTTTTTTCCTACATATTTGGAATGTTCTATGTATTGAAAAAGAATGATCATGCATACAGGGGCGTCACTAGGGGCTGGCTGGGGTTCGAGCCCCCAACCCCTTTAAAATGGAAATCTTTTTATTTAGGTTCTTTAAAATTTTTTAATTTTTAAATTTGTAAAGGTAAAATTATACATTGACCCCCTTAAAAATATAAAATTTTGATTTAATCATTTAAAATTTATAAAGATATAAGACTATTAAAATTGTGAAATTATATTTTTGCTATCGTAAAAATTATAATTTAATCTCAGCCACCTTAAAGAAAAATCTAGTTTTGCCCCTCCATGCATACCCCAAGCCATTAATCTTTCAAAATTAAAACAATTGATAAAAACCTTATTTTTGAGGTTTGACAAGAAAATTAATTTTTTTGAACAATCTCATTATAGATTAAAATCATATCTGCTTTTGTTGACATAATACCTAGAACTACCTATAGCCTCTCCTTAACTCATAAGTAGGAGGATAATGCATTTCAACGCACTCGAATACACGTCCTCTTACATTGGCAACAATACTCATATCAATCGAGTTTCTTAAAATATATTTTTTAACCTTTTAAAATTATTTTCATTACTTTATGTATAAAAGATTTATTTATA
Organism: Gossypium longicalyx; assembly: GCA_025698465.1. Lineage (NCBI taxonomy): Eukaryota > Viridiplantae > Streptophyta > Magnoliopsida > Malvales > Malvaceae > Gossypium > Gossypium longicalyx. Next base: position 92,791,301 of record CM047004.1, read on the forward strand.
CTATAAAAAATTATTTATAAATTCGATTTGATAAAATGGATTTTATCATTTCAACTATAGGTACCTATCCACAGCCGCCATTAGGCCAAAATTCTATAAATATAAATATATCCATACACTTGGTAGTGCCACGTTGCTAATTTTTAATCTAAATTAGATCCTTAAATCTATCTAATTTATTTATGCAAATTTGATCCAATATCATCCTGAAAAAAAAAAAATCAAAGCTAAACACGTGAAGATTAGGTAGATAAAAACCCAAAGTAACAACTTTAGGTGAAATTTTGCTATTAGTCCCTATACTTAGCAAAAGTCATGGCTTTAATCTCTATACTTTTATTTGGTCAAATTTAGTCTCTGTGTTTTTCAAACATTAAAAATACGATGCATCAAACGTATTATTATATGTGTAATGTTATTTCAGTTTATTATTTCCACATATTACTAAAAAATCCAGTTAATGACTTACAGACTTTTATTTGCGTTAAGACTAAAATTTTAAATTTTAAAAAGTATAGAGACTTAGATTGATCTAATTGGAGAAAATGTACTAAATCTACAATTGCACACATGGTGAAATACTAGTAATTGAATTTAACCAAATGAATTTAATTTCTACGGTCTAGGTTTGGACTAAAATTTCAAAAAATCCAAGAATTAAAATCAATCAAATAAAATATAAGGACTAAATCTATAACTTTCACAAAATACAGAGTCTAATAGTAGATTTTAACCATAATTTTACAATCCATTAATTCAAACATACGCAACTTGATGCTTAAATAGTTAATTAAAAAAATTCCATTAGTGGCAACAGTATTTAACTTATAATGGCCAACAAGAGAGGGGGGGATTGGAAGGGTGGTGGGGTAATTTTACATCGAGAGCGTGCGACTGACGCCGGGAATGAAGGGAGTAAAGGAAGAGAGTTGTCAGGTGAGATTGATACTAGATGTCAGAAGCTCCAGCCAGCCATGCGTCGGAGTGCCTATCAACGTGCATAAAGGAAACAAAAGAAATGTGGCGAGATTTTATTGGGCACTAAGACGAACACCGGTTGGGTCCCATGCGAGCGGTTCAATAGGGGAATTTAAGTAAAAAGGAAATTTTTGAAATTAGAATAGAAAAAAACAGCCAAGTCACACGGCGAGTTAGCAGAATATGCCGACAAACTTTCACCTCTTTTCTTCACGCGCCTCTTTTTTTTTTTTAGTTATAGCCTAAACTTTTTTAGAAAGGTTAAATTTAATCAATCATCCTCAAATTATTCCCAAATTTTTTAATTGGTCCATGAAATTTAAAATATCCTAATTTAATCTTTATTTTATTTGTATGGCATCAATAAAGTATTTTTTTTTTACTTAAGTGTTAAATGACGATTCAAATTTGATATAGTGCATATTTAAAGTAATAAATAAGACTGTAAACATGTGTACCAACTATATAGGCAACTTGAACATGATACTAAATTTCATTTAAATATTTTAAATGTATCAAATCCATGTTGTTTACGCAGTAGGTAATTACTTTTTACAGTTTGATACATTTGTTTTCAATACGCTACACATACATACGAGAATTTAACCAAGGGTGTAGTTAATAAGGGCACCAAAAATGGTAAAATGTCTTTTAGTCCATTTGAAGTTTATAAAATTATAAGTTAATATAATGATAAAATTATATTTTAATCCGTAATACTTTAAAAACCCGATTAAAACTTTTTAAAATTCAATCCTCAATTTAAAATCTAGGCTATAATTGTATATCAAACTTTTAATACAAAGGGTAAATGTTAGAGTTCGCTGTTTATTTTTCAAGGCGAGTGAAAAGGACATGAAGGAAGAGAGAGTGACATGTAGCCCAAACCACCGCACACAAACAAGAATAGTAAAAATGTCGTTGGATGATGATAATGATGATAGAGTATGTTGTCTTCAAGACAACCCACAAGCCACGCAATCTGGTTTTTTATGGAACTTATGAAATTGCCATCACGCACCAATCTTTTTCTCTCTGTCAAACCTGTTGTTGACTGTGGCCACCCCTCATCATTCAATTCATCGCCGATTTGTCCTTTCCCCATCTATAAAAACATCGTCGTGCCCTTGCACCAATTTCAACAAATCCCAACGACAATCCCCCCACTATTTTTTCCTCTCTCAACAAAATTTCATCACTCTTAAAACGGAGCTTCCTAAATGGCGTCGAGGGAGAAAACGACGGACATCAAGGAAAAAGGGAATGGGTGTAATAAAGAGGTTCATTTTAGAGGAGTAAGGAAGCGTCCATGGGGTCGTTACACCGCTGAGATCAGAGATCCAGGGAAAAAAAGCCGTGTTTGGCTTGGAACTTTTGATACAGCTGAGGAAGCGGCCAAGGCCTACGACACTGCCGCCAGAGAATTCCGCGGCGCCAAGGCGAAGACTAATTTCCCCCTCCTTAGTGAAATTCTCAACAATGGTAGTAACTATAACAATAATGGTGATACCAATTGCAGCAATAACAATAACAATCACAGCCCTAGCCAGAGTAGCACCGTGGAGTCATCAAGCCACGAGCCGCCGACACTCATCAAGTGTTCACCGTTAGATCTCAATCGCGGACACGGTGCGGTCACCGGGTACGAATCTTCTGCGGTTAGGCTTCCTTTCAGTCAGAGTTCGCCAGTCGCCGATTTTTTTGCCAATGGCATCCTGGCAGTTGCAGCCCCCCAAGTTTTTTACTTCGATGCGTTGGTCCAACCCGGTGTTATGAAAGGACAGCAGTATCAACAACGGTTGAGATTCGATCACCGTGATTATCACGAAACTTTTAATGCTGGTGTACAAAGCAACTCAGATTCATCCTCTGTCGTTGATTTAAACCACCACGAGATCAAACGACGACTGCTTCTCAATATCGATCTCAACCAACCAGCTCCGGAAGTCGCCTGATTGTTATTTTTTAAAATCACCGATATCAAGAACCGGAAAAAAAAATAAAAGACCCCCACAAATTTTCAATTTTATCTCTTTAAACTCGTTAATCTTCTTTTTAGTCCCAAATTTGAAAATTAGACGAGAAAATTATACCCAAAAAGAAATTACGCGAGAGCGGCGTAAATTGTGAATACGTAGATGAAAAATCTCTCGTTTTTTGTAGCAGAGTAACGTTAGTTTGTTGTCTATTGTTTCATATTAATTTCTGTAATTCTTTTTATTTTCAATGAATTAATTAGTAATTACGAAGCGTAATTTTTTTAATTAACCTCTGTTAATTATTTAATATCGAACCCTCTTGATTAAAACAAAAGGGTAATATTAAATACTAATTACCAATTATATGTACGAGATAGACGGTACGTTTATCTACGATGATAATAAAATTAAATATTATAACAATACTACAATAAAATAAACGCCATAGAAAAAACCCGATATTATATATATATTTTTTGGTTGAAGTGATATAGTAACAACTTTCTTAATTTGCAAGTTACTATAATTTCAATTATTAGGATTGTTTTTTTTGGTATTTTCTTTTCTTTAACACAATTGAAAGTAATGGATTAACTAAATCACCATGAGAGATTCCTCTCATTTAAGGTTTATTTGAAAATGATTTCACACATTATTGCAACTCTAAAATTTCAATCTTTTTAGCAAAACTTGAAATTAAAATCCAAAATAATTCAAATTTGTAATAAAATATTACCAACTTTTAATTTGGCCCAACCTCAAAAAACAGTCTTAATTTCAACTTTAGTAAAAAAAAATAAATTAAAATAAAATTTAAGTATTTTCTGTCAAAATTTATTTAACTTTAAATTTTAATTAAACTGTCTTCGATATATTATTAACAAAAAATAAACACATAATCTTTTCCAAAAACCATTAACGAGGATAATAATTGAACAGTAAATATTTTAATTTAATTTTTAAAGTACAAGATTCATATCTAAAAATTCTTAGGAACTACCAAAATATTAAAAAAAAAAAAAAGGGTAAAGATGATAATGATTCAGTCGGTATGGGTGACTACTCCACAATTATTTTTATTAATATATTTTTGGGTAAACTATAAAAATAGTCATTTTTATTTGTCTTAAGTTATATTTTAGTCACTTATATTTAAAATGTTATGTTTTAGTCACTTACGTTATTGTATTGTCACATTTTAGTTACTAAACCGTTAATTTAATTAAATTGTTCGTATAGAACTAATTTTTACAAATAGAAAATATAGAAAATTTGTGTTGAAAAATAAAAAAAATAGAGGAAAACAAAGAAGGAAGTAGAAGAAAATGAAAAAAAAAGAAAGAAAGGAAAGTTAAATTATCATAAAAGTAAAAAATAAATTGATCAAAATGAAAAAATTCATGTGGATTGATTTTATAAATTAACCTAAAATTTTTGTTTGAAATGATGATTTAATATGCCACGTTGGCTTACCGTTACACCGTTAAACAGAAATTAATGGCTGAGTGACTAGAACGTAATATTTTAAATATAAGTGATTAAAATATAACTTGAGATAAATAAAAGTGACTATTTTAATTATTTACCCTATATTTTTTAAAAATAATGTAGTATATTTTAATTATAAAAATTTAGAAAAATAAAAACAATTGCGAAATTTAATAAGATTAGCATAGTTACTATTTCTTATACGGTAAAAAACATAAACAGTAAAAAAAAAAAAAAAAAAAAAGAGTAAAAAGATGGGAGTGAATTTACAAGAGGAAAACAAGCGGCGCGCGTAAGCAGAAAGAGCGGGTTTTTAAGTAGGAGACCGGTAGTAATTATTAAAAACTTTTTCCCATGTTTTTAACTTCTCGAGATTCGTGTGTGTACTACACGTGTTATACGGCCGTCCGATCTTTTGAATCTGTTTTTATGTCTCTACCACTTCCAAAATCTAATCATTTACCGTCAAACTAAATAATTTAAAAAAAAAAAAAAAAAAGTGGAGGGGGAAGGAGACAAGACCGGGTCCCACGTGGAACGCAAGCGCTGGAAGTGGGAAGTGTGGATGCGCGGCTGCCGCTTTTTATTGTTTTTCTGTGGGCCCCGGTCTTTGGTCGCCGATACATATGCTCAAAGTCAAAGATTTCGCTTTCCACCTCATTATTTTTGCTGGTTTTATAATTAATATAATTTCTCATTTTCATTTTACTATATGAAATAGAAACCTCACGTTATTTTATATTTTTATAAATTATTTAATAATATTTTAATTTTTTTAAAATCATTGAAATATTCTTTCAATTAAAACTTTGAATTATCCGAAACCCTTAATATTAAATTTTAAATTTTAAAACTTTAAGCCTTAAATATTATATGTTAAATTCTAAAATTTTAGACTTAAAAATCCTAGATTAAACTACGTTCATTTTTTTTAATTTAAACTCTAAATATTAAGTTTTGTAGTTTTAAACCCTAAATTTTAAAGCTTAAATTTTAAAATATTAAACTTTAAACTCTAAATTTTATATTTTAAACTTTAAAATCCTAAACAATAAAACATCGTATCTTAAGTTTTAAAACCCTAAACTTTAAATCTTAAAACTTTAAACTTTAAAACTTAAATTTTAAAATAATAAATATTAACATCTAAATATTGTATATTAAATCTTGAAACCCTAAAACTCTAATTAAGTTACATTATCATATTCATTCTTAAAAAGAAATTATATATTTTTTTTAAGAAAAGGACAAGTATGTAATAAAATCGACCGTTCAAAACAATAATATAATAAAGTGGAAAGAGGCAAAAATAAATAAATAAATAAATAAATAAAGAAACGTAATAAAGGAGATGTTAGGTTAGGTTGAAGAAATGTGGGGCGGCTGCCGGCTTACCATTATATACATATATTGCCTTAACTCGTTTCCCATGAGGTGACACTTTTCTCTCTTTTATAAAATTTAAAAAAAGGAAAAAAAACTATTTTCTTTTCATTTCCATGGCTGCTGATTTTCCGTTTTTATTATTTATTTTATTTAGTTTTCTAGAAGGCTCTCCCGCATCTTAATTCTTGCTTTGGGGATTTATGCTACGTCGTTTTCGACCGTCGTACAGATTTATGAAATTAAAAAAAGAAGAAGAAGAGGAAATTATGAACTTTCAAATTCAAAGGCAAGACAGCTTTGCTATTATTGGATTGCCCCATATCATGAGGAAACAAAGAAAAATGTTAAAGCCGTCAGAGACACGTACGGTGTGGGGAGAACCTGACAGCCTCACACGTGGTTACAGCATTACCTAACTAACAAGAGGTGTAATTGTAATTTGTAATTCTACACACGTTTCTCCTCCCCCTCATTCTTTTTTACACTTCATCTTCTAACTTTAAACTTTGTGATTATCTTTCCATACCGGCCCCACATGATATCGACAATCATATATCGCGTATCTGTAATTGTAGTACAATTTCGAAAGCATCATTTAATTCAGACTTAAATAGATATATAAATTTCAATCAACATATCAATTTAACACTTAGTGTCTCATTGGAGTATTCGAAATATATAGATTACACCTAGAGCTCAACGGTATAACTAAAGTAAAGGTTGTGCCTAGGACTTATCAAAATGTTCGAAGGAAAATTCCCCCAGCGCTAATTGACATGTATTCGAAATAATTCGTACTCTATCAATCCTATGACATACCAACTATATTCAACTCTGCTCAAGTGGTTAATAGGATAACCAATAATACAATTTCATTAATTAATTCATCATATAACACAACTTGTTTCAACTCAATTTTATATTAAGTATCATATATTAATTAATTCATGCAATTTATATTTTATGGAACTTGGTCCACTATCTCGATATTCAATCTCAAACATAGCGATTCAATCAGACATTCATTTTCAACTCACCTCAATGCCATATTATGTAAAATACCACAAATATGTAATAATTAAATTGATCTCGAATTGTAGAAATACAAATTAAAAGCTTACATCACTCATCATCGACTTCACCTTTCCTTTCCCTCTAAACGACTCAATGTCGTTAGTTGAATTTGATAGTCAAATATCCAAAGGTTTCAAAACTTTATTCCTTCTCCTTTTTTTCTTCAGTTTCCATCGGTTGAAGATGACAACATTTTCTCTTTCTTTTCATTTTGTTTATTATTTATACTTTAATTAACATGTTTTAATATTAATTAATTAACATAAATCCTTGATTAACTTAAGTTAATGATGTCCACGTCAAATCTCAATATTATATTTTTTAATTTGGTTTATTTAATATCTTAATTCTTTGGATAATTATTATCTAAGTTCTCAAGCCTTTTCTTAATTAAAAATATACAACGATTGAAGTTTTACACTTTAGTTTCTAAGCCTTAATTCATCACAATTTCGATTAAATTACTTAACTAAAATTTAATTCATCAATATAATAACTTTGTAAATATTCATATTTAATATTTATAGACTCGATTTATGAAAATGAGATTTCAAAATCATATTTTTCGACGCTACTAGAAATTAGGTCCAATCAAAGAAGAGTGAAGAAGACGCACACATGATTATTAAGAGACTCGTAAATACCTAAACGGGCTGATTAGTTATCAACACCTATATTGTTGATGGAAAGCAAGTTGCAGCTCGTTTTAGTGGTTGTTGGTTCAGATTTCCCAATAGGAACAAGAACCTTATGGCACTTACAACCGACCACCAAAGGCTTCGATTTTAACAACAACAAATACCGGGTGGAGGAGCTGCTTGATTTTGCCGAGGTTGCGGCAAGAAACCATCGCTGGTGGGTAAATCCATCTGACTGAAGTTGGGACGCTCAAGATTTTATCAAAGCTTTATTTTCTTTCTAGAAAGCTGTGTTTATGGTGTCCTCTGGTTTTACTTAGTTTATTAAAGGAAGGTCACTCATTTAGCGAACTGTAGTTTATGGTGGGTTTGGACGGCAGTATGGTGCGATGCGGTACGTTTAGTTTATTTTTTGTCTCACGTTATAATATCTAATCTCATTATCACCACTATTTTTATACTAACCGCAGGTAAACACACCGCCTATAATATAAAAAAATTACATCCTAATACTAAAGACTACGTTATTAAGAGGACTAATAATATAAAAAAATCAATTTTCATAAAAAAAATACCACTACCATATAATATAAAAATATAAAAATTAATAATCAACTCAAATTAAAAAAATTATAAAATTTCGATTCTATCTAATCCGATCCAATCCAATCCCCTCACTTCAAATATTTAATAGTGTTGCGATACCCGTAGCCATGGGCGGTTGCTTTCAAAGGTGAGAAGAATATAAAACAAACATTAAAGTTCATAGACGTAAGCCGCCAAGGTTGTTCGGCGGTCACGTTCCATGTTCCCCACTATGCTCAACAACATTATAGTTCTCTTGGTCCAAAACCACTATCCAAACCGCCTACTTCTTGTCCATTTGCCATCATTCATCGTGGTGGGATTTCATTGGTCGCCACTATGATTCCATGAAAGATTATGTTTATACCGAAAATGACCTCTCTTTGTCTAAATACCTAGAATTTAAAATGGTTCAATTTTGTTATTAGTCCTTAGTTGTAAACTTAAATTTTTGTATTTTTTGCTTCTACTTTCTAAGTTTTGAAATTTCAATTTAGACGCAAGTTGAAGGGTTTGACATTTTTAGAAGAAGTCTTTGAAATATTGTCTATCAGGTAGCAAGTTGAATCCCAAACAATGATTGGTATTGGATCCAAAGTGTCCGTGCTTAGTTTTGGCCCCAAATAGTCTCCTACTTTCATCTAGAACTTCGAAGGTTTTACATTGAAAGTGCCTTCATCTACCAAGGAAATGCAAGCATTTTGCTTTTAATAGGGTTTGAATTCATGCCCTTATATAGTATTTTTCAGTAAGATTAATACCTAGGTTCAAACCCCACCAAGAGCAAATGCTAACGTTTCCATAGTTGATGTATGCGTTTTGTGATCCCGCTTGAGGAACTTAATGAAATTGGGAGACAAAGCTTGTAACTAAAACTGAGCATAGTTGTCCTAAGCCCAGTAACGATCGTTGTTGGGAGTTCGACCAATTGCCCAATAGACGATACTTCGAAGACTTCTCTCAAATGAATCAATTGCCCTCAACAACCCATAACGACACAATTAATTCTATTAGGTTAGATTATGTTTTTAGTCCCACACTACGTTTTGTTATTGATTTAGTTTTTATTCTTTAATTTGATTGTGTACAATTCTTATTATTATTTAAAATTTTGAAATTCTATTCTTAACTCAAGCAATAGTTATTAAATTCATTAATTAAAATAACATAATTTTCCGTGAGTACTAGCAAATTGACACAACATTATACATATAAAAATATATTGTCGGTACAAAATTTTGAGAACAGCACAATTCAACTTAATGAATTTAGTTGTTATTGTCTTGATTAATATTGAAATCTCATATTTAAAAAGTCCAAAGATTAGAAATGAACAAATTAAAGTAGAGGAATTAAAATACGCAACTGAAGCATAATACAAGGACTAGTACCAAAATTTGACCCTTTCTTCATTTCTTTTTTTTCTTCTTTTCTTCTCCTTTGAAATTAACAAAGCGTTTACTTTAGTCAACACACTTTTTTATATAGCCTTTTCTTTTACGTGTTAGCTGTATTATTAGGACTAAATTGATAAAAAAATGTAAATATTGGTGATTAAAATGATGATTATGCCTAAGTGTAATAGTGAAAGAAAAGAAAAGAAAATTGGTTGTAATGGGTCCCCCATTGTCCTCCATGTTACGGAGATGTATGGAATGATTGTTGTGCTTTCTCTCTTTTGGGATTTAATTGAATTTTTGTATTTTTATGAAGATGAAAGTGAAGTCCTTATATTTAATTACGTATTTTGATTGTCCACATTGGGACCACCGAATTTGCGGACGGGATTTAGCCACCGTCCTAACAAAGCCTCCCTTGTGTGTGGATCCTAAGTCCTACCCCGAACTAACATATCTTTTTAATCCTTACCTATAAACTAAGGACTTGATTGAAAAATAAATAAATAAATTTTTTAAGTCAGATAATTTACGAATCAAAACAATTGATATAATTCTTTAATAAAAAATGTGGAAAATGATAATTCGGTTAGAAGCTACTTATCAGGTGATTGGTAAACAGAGTATTGAGTCATTTTTAGTTGATTTGAGTACAAATAAACGATTGGGTAGTTAAACCCTTTATTGTAATGTTTGGTGAATGGAGGTATGTAAGAGTTTGTTGAGTTAAAACCTCAAAAAGAAAAAAAAAAGAAAAGAAGAAGCCAGAATGGACAACTTTTTTCAAAACTGATTGGGAATGAGATATGTGCAATGACATATCTGATCATACTTGCTAAAAAAATACTCACTTTACCACATGCTCTCAAACCTAATAAAGGTGTCACGATATTAGTAGCTTCCATTCTCTCATTTTCACTTTCACATTCAAAGTCCAAAGTAAATCTAAAAAAAAAAAAAAAAACTCCACCGTGAATCTATAAAAATCAACATTGCCACAACATTATTATCACTAATTTACATATAAAGAACGTGACATAATTTTCACAAGGTTAATATCGATAGACTATTAATATTTATCAATTCCCACAAGGTAATATTTGCAATTAAGGAACTTAAAAAATTTATTTATTTAAAATTTCAAAAATATTCACTAATTAATTTCCGTAATGGGTGTTCTATTTCCTTGGTAATAATATTTTATTTCAATAATTTCACCCATTAAAGACTGAAGTATTATAAACAAACAGAACCGTTAGCAATAAAATGTATCATGCCTTTATTTTCCATTTAATACATATCAGCTTTCGATATCAATTAAATTTTACCTAACACTTTTAAATAAACAATTAATAGAATCAATTGATTAAACTAATTACTGTAATCAGCGTATTACCAAACACGTGAATATAATTTTTTTTATAAGAATTAAATTTTTACTTTTTATAAAATAGAATAAAGAAACTCAAAATTATACAATTTTATATATAAGCAAACTGCCGGCATTACCGCTAAATTCCATTGTTCAATGAAGCGTTTACATTTATTGTTCTGCGTTTTTAATTTTTCTAATGAACGTAAATTAAAATAAAAAAAAAATCACTAATAGATAATTTTTACAATAATAATTAAATAAAGCCATTAGTTCTTTTTTGGTAAAATATGCTTCAGGTCCTATATTCTTCACAGATTTTAAATTTACCCCACTACTTCTATTTCAAGAAATTTAATCTCTTCAATTTTCAAATTTAAAAATATAAGCCCAACTGTTAATATTATTAGCATCGTTTTATTTTATTGCATGGTTATTAAAGTTAATAGAAAAAGTTATACTGAAAATTTGAAATCTCAAAAGTAAAGGAATAATTTCTTAAAAGTAAAATCTTAAGAGTAGAGGGACTTGTCACAGATTTTGACCTTTTTTTAAGGAAAAATAAGCCCCCTATCCATACTTACACGTGGGAAGGTAGAAACCTTAATTAAAACCTCCTAAAACAAAACACCAAAACTAATGGCGCTATTAATTATCACGCGAAACACGACAACGGGGAACCGTTGGCGTAAAACCATGAAAAAAAAATATGTATAAAAGAACAGAGACAGCGTTGAACCGCCGCCGCCGTCAACGACAATATCACGGTGTTCTCTCAGTACGACAAAAAAAACAGCACAAAAACAGAAAAAAACCCACAAAGCAAGCAAAACCATTCACTCATAGTTAATGTATTTATTTCCCTAACGTTAAAGATTGCCGTGACGACGTGGCTGCCGACAGATTCTTTAACGAGTAAATGGGGGCCACGTCGTGAATCGCCACGCGCCCTTTTTAACACGGTGCCGCCCAACATTAGCTTAGGGGGACCACGACATGACGAGGCAGGAAAAGGTTGGAGATTGAAATGACGGCCGCCTGAGTGAAGCAGGCAATGGTGATGCTGATGACGAAGCTGTGGTTTTAGAGCACTGACGGTGGGAGTAGGTAAAGGTTGTAAGAAAGAAACAAAATAAAAAAGGGAATCACAGTGAGTTTGCGTGTTGGACTGTTTATATGTATCATTTTTAATTTTATAATATTGTAGTATTATTGCAGATGAACAGTGTCGTTGCCGGCGGTGCAGGGCAGCTACTCTGACAATTGCTTCTTTTTTTTTCACTTGGTGTTTCTTTTATCCATTCAGAATAGCAGCGCTCTCTCTCTCTCTCTCTCTTATGGTTAAACTATTAAAATAGTCACTCTTATTTACTTTAAGTTATATTTTAGTAATTTATGTTTGAAGTAATATGTTTTAGTCATTTACGTTATTATGTTGTAACATTTTGATCACTAAGTTATTCATTACCGTTAACGGTGTAACAGTAAGCTGATATGATATGTTAAATCATCATTTTAAACAAAACTTTTAGGTTAATTTATATAGCTGGTCTACATATTTTTCTATGTTCCCCATTTGTTAAAACTAGTCCATACACTTTTATTTTTTTGAATAATTTATTTTTTTCGAGTGAGACAAGCTTGTGGACTAATTTTAACAAATGAAAAATATAGAAAAACTACATTAAAAGAAATATAGAAGGGAGCAAAACAGAAAGAGACGTAGAAGAGAATGAAAAAAAAAGAAAAAAAAAGGAAAGTTAAAAGAATATAAAAGAAAAAAATTAAATTGCTACAAAAGAAAAAAATATAGGGACCAATTGAATAAATTAATCTAAAATTTTTATTTGAAATGATTATTTAACTTGCCATGTCAGCTTACCGTTATACCGCTAACAACAATTAACAGCTTAATAACTAAAATGTTACAACGCGATAACATAAGTGACTAAAATGTAACATCTAAAAAATACAAATTTTTTTAAAAAAAGATTACTAGTGCTAGGTAAAAGTACATGAACGTCCCTATAATAGGTGCCGGATTACATTTTGACTCTTTACTTAAAAAATGGTAAACTAGTCGTTGTACATTAGATTAATGAGCAAACTAGTTATTTTCAATAAAATTTCATCTATTTCTAATGTTAAAAATCGAAATAGCTAACAGAATAACCAAATAGTGACATGTAATGTGCCACGTGCACCTTATGCTGGCATACAAAGACCAATTTGTAATAGTATAGATGAAAATTTTAATAGAAAAATCAATATATTCTTTGATCTAATGTAAATGGACTAATTTATTTTTTTTTAATAAAGAGGCAAAATGTAATACGATCCTTAAAATAAGGGCAACAATTTCAACCGTATTCTTTAATTGGGTTAATTGCATCATACTCTCCAAACTATGACTTTAGATTTTAAATTGATTACAAAAGTTTCAAACATGTCCTTTTGCTCTAACCACTAGCTTGTACATTTAAATGAATCCTTGGAAGTATTATGCTTGTCCTTTCGCCAACCTAACCATTAGTTTGTACATTAAATGTAGCTCATATTTGAGTTTGTTAATAAAGTCTTGACATTATTGCGAATGGTTTAGGCTTTAGGATCTTAATACCTCAAGCAGTCAAGTTCAACGTCCACATTGTGTAAATCATGTGTGAATTGTTTTTTAATTTATTATGACTTAATTCCTATCACATGTGAGTTCTCTCCAAAACTATTATTGTTTGACTTTTAATATTAGTTCACTTATTGATTTGGATACGTACGTAATTGCTATTGTACTTGAATACCTAAAAAAAACGACATATTAGAAAATTGGGTACTTATCGAATGAATAGTTTAGATATAGTTGTTGATATTGTAAGTACCCACGTGTTTACTTTTTAATCCACTATCTTTAAAAAATTCCGTATCATATTTGCAGAGGCGTTTAACACCTAAATTAATTGTCGGATCGATAAAAGAGTTTGATTAATATGAACTGATACTTTAATGAGTCAATTAAAAGGTTTTGAAGTTGAAGGTCTAATTTAGAAGCCATGAAATAGTTTGGGGATAATTTTGAAGAAATGAAGCCTAGTTGTTGCAAAATCATTATCAATGCTTGAACAAATGGGTATGATGTGGGTTCATTGGGATTTCTGTGTTTTGTCAATTACTTCATGTATTTTATTTTTTATTTTTAATTCTTTTGGAAGATGAAATTAATAGGCAAAGCAAAGACACCGTCCAACAAAAATGGCCCCAAATCCCAAAATGTTGACCAACCCATAAAACTCCAAACCTTCATTAGGCTCCCCCTTTTCCTTATAAATACTCTTTTCTTTTTCTAAGCTATGATTTTAGGGTTAGAATTCGATATTATCTCTTTTCAATCTTTAAATAGAAAATTAGATATATTAAGCATGTTCGAATTCACATCTTCCTATATAGATAATAAATTAATGGGGTTAGCATAAGTGATTAAGGTTCCAATACTTTGTATGGTAAAAGTGCTACAGAGGTCACTGTCTTAAGAGTGTCAAATTGTACTTTGCCTCATTTATTAAAAAAAAGAGTAAATTAGTCTATGTATGTTAGATTAAAGAATAAATCAGTTCTTATATTAAAATTTTCATCTATTTTTACCGTTAAAAATGTCTCTATACATTAAGATGAGGTATACGTGTCACTGTTTAGTTATTCCGTTAGTCATTCTAGTTATTAACCGTATAAATAGATATAATTTTTAATTTATTCTTTTATTTAACATACAATGAATAATTTGTCTACTGTAAAAAAGAGGGTGCTAAATATAATTTAACCCCTAATATACGAATTTTCATGATATTTTTATCTGCTTTATGCATATCGCTTAGATTCAAATTTTATAGACAGTAACATTGATTAAGAGATGTAAATTTGGCATATTTTGACCTTAGAGAAGGAACCTCCTCTACTCCTACATACTTTTTTTTTTTACCCAAAAAAAGAAGAAGAAAAAAACAATACGTTATGTTATCAATCAAAGTTGTAATCTTTTGTCTTCTTCAAATTGATTTATGGTCACCACTCACCACCGCCTAAACTTCAACTACAAAGCCTATGCCTTTAGTTGTTTTACAACTAGAACCATGAAACATGTTTCAATAGTGTTTTAGGTCTAATTTTATTTTCATCCCTCTACTTTTTTAAAAATTAAAAATTTAATCTCTCTTGTTTAATTTATTAAGAATTTTTGCACTTTTGTTCTTGAATTTGCTTTAGCGACGACAATAATTCTTTATTATTGACTTGTTTTGTATTGAAGTGATGCTTTACATTTTTACTGATTATATTATTTATTTGTTAAAGAATGTTTTCAGGGTGCTCTTTGTGAATATTATATTAATATTTTTTAATTACGTGTTAGAGGGTCAACAATCATATATAATCCATATTGTAGTGATACTGTAAAAAAGAAATGTACCTTGATTAAATTATTATTTTTAAAGATGCATTGAATAGTTTAGGTTAAAATACGATGTTAGTCCCTCTAATTTTATAGGATTTGGGATTTAGTCACTATATTTTAAAAGTCAAAAATTAAGTCCTCCTACTTTATTGATCTGAAAATCTCAACCTTATATGATGTACGACATATGATTGACAGGAAATAAACATGTTAAGTTGATAAGTTTTGACAAAAACTAATTAGGATTAATAAATCAAAAGAAATAGGAAGTTTGAATTTTTAACTTTTAAAATATAGGGACTGAACTCAAATTCTGTATAAGTATAAGCACTAACAACATATTTTAACCAATAGTTTATAACCTATCTAACTAAAGATGGATAACCAATGATTGAATGGCGAAATTTTATCTTTCTAAAAAAATCAGAGATATTGAAAATTATTGATTGAAGAAATTTTGTTGGGTTAGATAATAAAGTAATCATATGCATGGAA
The DNA here is from genome assembly GCA_025698465.1 of Gossypium longicalyx. Lineage (NCBI taxonomy): Eukaryota > Viridiplantae > Streptophyta > Magnoliopsida > Malvales > Malvaceae > Gossypium > Gossypium longicalyx. Next base: position 92,807,134 of record CM047004.1, read on the forward strand.
CATAAAATAATTTAAGATGAACATAAAATAATTTAAGATTGGGAGGTCGTGATCAATACGACATTGTTAACGTTGAATTTGTAGTTGATGAATATATATATATATATGAAAAATGTAGGAGAAAAAGTTGTCAATGAGAAAACTATTAGCTTTCATTACATGCTATGAACCATAGGTTAAATTTATTTAAATAGAACCCATCGAGCTAATAAAATTAATAATGATAAATAGTTTACTTGTGGGAGTTGATAATTAAATGTGGGTATGGGATAGTTTTAAAACTCGTAATCAGTATCTACCTTTTAATAAATTTACGGAAGGTATTTTGAAAAATAAAAAAAATACATGATTTTTTTTAAAGCGATAATTGAACTTAGGTAAATTGTTGTTTAAATGAATGTTATAAATATTGCAATAATATGAACATATCTTACAAGTCAATATTTTTTTTTAACTCATAGAGATTTGATTAGATTTGATTTGTAATGTGAAGATTTGTTAATTAGTAGGATTTATTCTTTTTTTAGGGATAAAGATATAGGGTGGGTATGGGGCGGCGGTGTAGTGCGGTGTGGTACGTTTAGTTTATTTTTTGTCTTACGCTACAGTATCGTTACAGTATCTAATCTCACCGCCACCGCTGTTTTTACACTAACTGCAGGTAAACGCACCGCCCATCCAAACTAACCTATAGTTGATTTATGGGTGATATTGCTACACAAAGGGGATTATTTAATTGTCATGAATTTAGCAATAAACGATCGATGTATTGGTCAGACATGTATTTTAAGGGAAGACACATGCTCAAATCTTAAAGATAAAATTGTTGAGAAAAATAATCACAAACCTCAAATATGAATTTTTAAAACCGAAATAAAGAATACCCGAAAATCTAATTGTCACTGAGTTTAACTAGGGACTACAATCTTCCATTAAAACCATGAACATAAGAGTATTAAAGCAAATCTATTGGAGTTATTTTGCTTGATGCAATTTTTGTCATTTATTCCTTTTTGTAAGAGATGTTTGCTGTTGAAGGTGTTCGAGAGTAGTTTATAAACATCAAGTTGGAAATGTTAGGTTTGCTGCTGAGTGAGTTCATTAGAAGTCCTCCAGACTAAAACTACAATGATCTTTAGATTGATTGGGTTTAAATTGATGTTTGTACTTATTATATAATAATAATAAATTATATAATAATTCGATTATCGATCCGAAATATCCATAATTTAAGTAATTTCAAATACTTCATTTCGGAATTTGGATTCTGCTTTCTGAATCGGGACTCCATCCCCCTCCATCTTGTCTTCTGTTGATATATTGTATCAACAATATTCAACTTTTGTAACAAATTTCAACACTGAAAGAAACCCTACAAATATAAATGTATTCACTGAATTACCTAAACAATCTTTAATGTATACATCTTATTAATTTGTCTTTCGTTGCAACAAGACAACCTTCCCATGATGTGGTTTGAATACCATTCAATGTTTCTATACCATGATTTGCGAGACCCTAAGCCATCATTTTGGGGGGTAAAACGATCCAATGTTGGTATTCCCTAGCTAGCTAGGCCGCCTCAACCACATTATTATGTTTTTGGCCTTTATTTATCCATGGGGGGTACACAACCAATATGGCAATGGGAATTTTTTTTGGGTGGAAACTATTCAATGGAAGGCTATCATAGGCTTTCATCCCTAATTTCCTATTCAATCCCATATACCAATTTGCTTTTTTTTTTTATTTTGACTCAAAAGTCTTTCCATTCCGCATGATCCTTTAAAAAGCATAGTGCAATAATAGTATGGTACATTGCTTTTAACATCTTTGCCATTATGTTTTAACCCTATTTGGCTTTTGATTTTGGCTTATCAATCTACTTCAACTTTGTGCTTTTTAGATCATACTTGTTTCATTGTAAGTATTACTAGAATATATTAACGTTGTAAATGAATACGGTGTTGGATGAACCGTTTAAGTTTTTATTCATTTACATTCGTTTATAAAGCTAAGTGAACGAACATGAACAAGATTTCGAGACATTTTAATTCACCAATGTTCATGAATGACCTCATTTAATAAATCATTGAAGCTTGTTTAATGTTCGGTTATTATAGTATTCATAATATTGCTATTGTTTGTGTGTTTATTTATGTTTCTCTTATTATTCATGATTAAATGTATAATTATTTACAAATATGGTCATGTTCAATTATATGTTCATGAACAAGTTCGTGACGATATTCGTGTCATGTTCACAAACATATTTGGTTGATGTTTAAGAACAAATACATTTAATACAAATAAGAGAATACAAGCATATATAATTTTAAACAAACGAACATGGATATAAATTTAAAATTCTTTACGAACACAAACAAGAATTTTTTGTCACCCACATAATGGGTGTACTGTAAGGTAATCATTTTGTACTCGTTCTTTTATAAAATACCCAATGTGGTACATGTACTTTGAAAATATCTAATGTGGTACTTGAGCTATCAATTTGTACATTATTTAGTATCTGTATTTTCATAAAATATATAATGAAATATCTGTATTTTGAAAATGTTTATCAATTTGGATATTATTATAGAATTAAGACAAGGAAACTTTAATATCATACACAACAGTGTTATTATATTTTCCTATTATTGATTAATATGAAAAGAAGCAAATGTCATATTCGTAATGGATAACTTCCATAGGTTTTAAGGCATGCAATAGGTAAGCAAGGAAAAGGTAAAAAATGGACCACATTTTCCCATAAAATCGAGTGTAACTAAGAACCCTACCCCCATCATTTTGCCTTCCTTTTCTACAAAATTTCCCTTCATTTTTTAAAATCCCATTTTTTTTTTTTGAAAAAGCAAATTAGGGTTTAGGTAAGAAGTACCTCACTCTGAAATTAAAGCATGACCCAATATTTTGGAGTGTTGAAAATGTTATAAGATCCATTGATAAGATTCCAAATGGGAAGTATATTTCTCTATATTTAATATAAAAACAGCCATAACAGTTGGGCGAAGCCAGAACAAATTTTTAGGAGAGCCGAATGATATTTTAATTTTTTATAGTATATATATTTATAATTTTTAAAAGATTAAATAAAATTTTTATAATTTTAGAGAAGTCCAAAGTACAATTTTATCTTTATTAACTTAAAATTTTAAAAAAAATTTAAGAGCCTAAATATAAAATTTTCAATTTAAGGAGGTCAGAGCTACTGCTACCCCTGTATTCGTCTCTGATAACAGTAAAATTAAATATTATAGTGATACTATAATACAAGATAAAAAAAAATTAAAAAAATTATACTAAAAATAAACGCACATCCAAATAAACCGTCGCTAGAATAATAATAAAATTGTATTTTATCAATGAAGAAATTGTAATTAAAATTTTATAAAATAACTTGGAAATTGAATAATCAATCAACTAAACTAAATAATAAACTAATATTTCGGAGGGCAATATAATAGGAACTAGAGAGTAGAAAGAACGCGCGAAGAAACGAGTTGGTCTAAACAATAAGCTGCTGCTTTTATGTAAACCAGATCTCTGAACACGCGAGCTATAATAGGAATGCAAAATCCACACGCTTTGGTTCGCATTTTTACCACATTTTTACCACGTCTAAATACACCCCCCAACTTTACACAGTGTTAGCTGCCATCGCCAACTGTCCAAGCCCCACTCGCACATAACCTGCGCGTGCATGTGCTTTTTCTTTTTTTCTTCAACAAAAATACTTCCTTTATGGCTTTCTGTATCTGTTCGGTTCCCGGGTGGCAGATTAAAATCGACGATTAAATCATATTCATGCATTTAAAAAAAAAAAAAAAACTAGAGAGAAAACCAGCTGATAAAGTGTTTTAATTCATACATAAGTTCAGGAAAAAAACATATATTTACACAAAGGGTCCTCAATTTTTAATATGTTTTTTTTTATGATTCTTAGTTCTCAAAATACAGAATAATTACTAAACAGAAGTAGCAAAGATGCCTAAGGAAGGGTTAAAGGTTAAAAAGGGAGCCTGCAAAATGCCTAGAGAAGAAAAACCACATTCACAGCCACAGTGGAGGCGGCTCATTCAAATCTATAGGCAAACCACGTCGAACAATCCCAAGAAACGACGCCGTGTTACCATTTGCGGTCACCGGAGGGGAAGTTGAAACGGAGAGGACATTGGGTCTCGTCGAAGACGATGGGTCGGGACCAAAGTTCATATCTTTAATACCACCAGCTTGAAGAAAATCACCCACGGCGGCAAAACGGTGATGGTGATGAGGTGAAGCTAAAGCCCAACGATGGGGATTATGAGAAGCGAGATTGAGATCAAGAGAAAGAGCCGGCGGCGGAGAAGAAGAGGAAGACGGTGTGGGGAAGTTGGTTTTCGCTTTGGCACCACGGAGGGACCTAGCTGCTCCGTCGTAAGCGAGTGCAGCTTCTTCGGGTGTGTCGAATGTACCTAACCAAACCCTTGTTTTCTTCCATGGATCACGTATTTCAGCTGCGTATCTTCCCCAAGGTCTCTTCCTTACACCTCTGTAGTGACCTTCCCTTGAGGACGCCATGAAAGAGAAGCTCAAAGGTTTTAGCTTTGGGGGCTTTTTGTATTAGTGGAAGAGAAAATATAAAGAAAAAAAGAAAAAGAAAAAGTAAATATGATATGAAAAGGGAGACCGGAGGGGACTTTGTGTGCGTTTGTTTGTAGTTAAAAAGAAGTGACCCACTACGGTCTCTCCCGTGCCCATTACTGCAAATTTAAATGTTAAATGCTAATTCCATAGTTAGCCCCTCAACTTTAATTTAATATCTAATCCAGTATTTGTATAGCCAAAATATCCAATTTGGTATCTGTACTATTTTGGAATGTTGTTTGAATTGGATTAAATTGGTTTGGAGCACCGGTGTGATTAAAAATTTAGATCGGTTGACTTGTGAATTAGTCGATGATCTGACTGATTCGATCATTATTCTGATTTTAGAAATCTTACTATTCTATTATGTACCAACGTCCCCCAAAGCTTTAACATCATCTAATTTCGTGATGAGTTCACAAAGACGTATAAAAGAATGTCATGTCTCATTATATGATTGATATAATATTTTGAATATAATTTTCAAATTTTTTATTTATTACTTAAAATAAATGATAATTTAATAAAACCTATACAAATTAAATTCAAATCCCAACACCTATCATTAATTTAAAGTTTTGTATCAAATTAGACGTTTTCTTTATATAAATATCACATTGCCCATTAGATGAAAGCTCAAGGACTAACCAAGACATTAACCCATTATAAAATAAGTATATATTTAAATAAAGAAAAGAGAGAGCCGCCGCCTGATTAGACGTGAGGAGCAGAGGGGGGAGGTGTGTCTGTCAAGTGAGTGAACTCAGCGCCGGTGCTTACGTATGCCCTATTCTTTTTTCTTCTGTACGGGTATTCAGCGGCGCCTGCATTTAATATTCTTTCAGTATAAAAACTATAAATAAAAGAAAGCCATAATAACGTGTTTGACCCTCTTAACTTTACGAAAAAATCATTTTAGGCCTCTATTTATTTTTTAGCTTCTTTTTAATCTTTAAATTCGTAGTTTTTGTCAAATCATCTTAAAATAGATGAAAAAATTTATGTTTTTTAACTTTATTGATATGACATGCATGTAGATTAACATGTCAGTATTTAATTAATTTTTAAAATTTTTATACTTTTTTAACAAATTTAATAATTTATAATTTTAAAAAATTAATTAAATATTGACGTGCTATCCATGTTGCAATTTACATGTATATTACTACATAATTTTTTTTAAAAATTAGTTTTTTATAAATTTTGAAGGGATTTAATAAAAAACGTATATTTAAAGGTGAAAAAAAGGTGAAAAAAATAAATGGGACTAAAGTGAGTTTTTCATAAAGTTGGAAAGCGAGAAAAGGGATTATGCCTAAAAGAAATAGAAAAGATGATGATTAATATAAGAGTGGGGACTGGTGGAGATAGCAGAGAGAGGATCAGAGAGCAGGAGGAGAGGGTATGACGTGTGGGGTAGTTGAGTGGGAGGGTAAATAGCAGAGGAGAGAGGTGGAGACCCCACGTGGAAGGTACATAAGGAGGTGTCTGAGTTGCAGGAGACAGGACCGAGTTTGAGTTGGGGGGGGGGGAGAGTCTGGAGTGAAGTGGGGTGGCGTGTTGGACTCGGTTTTGAGAGTCAGGAAAAAAAGGGTAGCAGCAGCAGTCCAGTGTTGGGAAGAGAAACTGTGAAAGGAGGAAAGGGGTAGGGGGGGGTGAAAATCACTGCAGGTTACTGACACCTTCTCACGTGATGTTATTTTATTTATTTATTTATTTATTTATTTATGTTGTATGTTTTTAGAGCTGTTGATTCTTGTCTTGGTATTACACTACATCAATATTAAATAAGAATGAAGTGATTACGGGTTTGATACTTATTTTAGATATGTAAGTAGTTTTAAATTTTATGGTTAATATTTATTTTTTTTAATGAATTTATCGAATATGTAAAATTAGTTATAGAGTTTATTTTAATAAATATTTTAAAAAGTTAAAAAAAATTAGTATTATCAAAAAATATAATCACAAATTCATAATATGAATAATAAAATATTGATATATCACAATTTAAATTTCAAGTCCTCGTAATGATTTATTTGATCACCTATTAGTGATATGTTTGGATATAAACGCCTAGATACCCGAGGTAAGTAGATTTGTTTAAGGGTTAGATAGCTCATTCTATCTTGGGGTTGGGTTTAAATAATGATTTTCGTATTTTTGGATCAACTTGAAATCTAATTTAAATAATAAAAATATTTTTAAAATTTAAATTTAATTATAAAAAAATATAAAATATAAATAAAATATATATTTTTTAATATTTTATTCTCTTTTGAATAGTAAATGAATTTTTTGAGTTGAGTCGAAATTGAATTTGGGCATTAACTTTTTTTAGAATCGAACCTCAAACACCTCTACTAGCAAAGAGAAAGTTATTTTTAAGAAAATCTTTCAATTTACTAATAGCTTATTTAAAACTTAAAATAATTTATCAATTAAATAACTTTTTTAAATTATTTTTCAGATTCATGTTCGGTTTTTAATTATAATTTATTATAAATCATATATTAATTAATTTTAATAAATATCAGTTTTTTGTATTTATTAACAAAAACATTCATATACCTTATTCGTTTGGACTTAGGGAGATGGATTCGCTGCCTGGAAATCACAATGTCAGACCTCTAACCTACCTAGACCGAAGCATGATGTCAATCAATACAGAATTTGGCGTCATAATTAAAACAAATTTGAATTACTATTCATACGTAATTATTACATGCCTCAAAATTAAAGGATTAATATATACAAAATTACCTCAACTTTCTAAATTGTATTTATTTAGTACTTGAATTTATTTTGGATTTATACTATACTCAAACTTAAAAATTTTAAGTCAATTTAATACTTTTTTTAAACACCTAACTAACACCGTTCAAATAAGCTAACATATCATTGTGATACGTGATAACCTTACAATTTGACACGCTACACGTATCATCATGTTATTGATCGTTGATGTCACATAAATTTTTTTATATTTTACAATGTCGCGATAATAATTTAACAAAAAAAAGTAAAACAAAAAATTTAAAAAAATTAAAAATAAATGCACTAAATTCTTAGGTAATACAAATATAAAGACTATAGATACATTTCAACCTTTATGCTTTTAATTTTTTTATCAAAATATAATAATACTTCTTAATTAGACAATTAGTTATTTTTATCTATATTTATGTTAACATCATTTTTTTTATATCCATTATTTTAAATGTTTTTACCATTACAACTAAAACTGTTTTTAGTAGATTTTTTCTATACCTGATCCCAATTCAACTAATTGAAAAATTAAAACCCTTGATTTTAAAAAAAAAAAATTGACTCTTCAATAGGGCTGGGTTAAAACTCGAGATTTCCATGGATTAGGTCGGATAATATTTACACATTATGCTTGTCATTGACTTGAATTAAAATATGAAACTAAAATTTACCTAAACCCATTTATATTTGTAATTAACAAATTTAATCCTGTTTTTTAAGTTAGCTCATATTTAAAAAAGAAGTTAAAATATATATATTTATATTATTATTAATTTAATATTTAATAAATTTATATATTTTTCATTTATTAAAATTTTAGTCATATTAACATTTTTTAGTCATAATATAAATATAGATTTAATTTTTATAAGTTCTAAATTATATAATATATAAAAATAACATAATATAAAAATATTACAAACAATAAAAATAAGTTAAGATGAAGTTGAACTTTAGATGTCCAAGCCCAAACTCGACCAATATTTTAAATGAGACAATCGAACAGGCTTTCAAGCTGGAGCGAATAATTCAAACCAAGAATCATTAAATCAAATATTCTTTACCCCTAATAACAGGCAACTATAAAGATAAACCCTTTACTATCAAGACGAATGATAAAAATTTTGAATTCGAATCATATGAACGAAAAAACAGCACCAAAAAACTTGTCTCGCGTTTAAGAATTCAATATTACTTGAATTCAAATTTAATGAAAAATTTTGTCGGATGCAGAAAAAGTTCATAAAAAATAAAGGATAAATAAGACCTTAAATTATAATTGTATATTATTATTATTATTATTATTATTATTTGTATATTGATCTATAAACAAGACTATTTGCACATAAACATATGCTATTTTGCTAAAGTGAAAATCTAAACAAATATCTAAGAAACAATTAGAATGAATTTAAACTGACTAAAACAAAGCTTACATGAGAATTAGGTGTTCGCTGTTTTCCCACTTTGCCACGACCCGAGCGAGTAGACAATGATTTTCCTTCCAAAATTCACACATCACAGAAGATAATGTACTTCATTTTTGCTGCATTTTTTTGTGACTGTTGGCGTATCTGACCTTTTCGAAGTTATTCTACAGGGGCCTTTTAAGGAGAGAGTTTTACAAAATAAAGGAGATTTAGGCAGAAGCATCATGAGCTAAAGAAATGATTGTGGTGCTAGCAAAACCAAATAAGAAGAGTTGGAATTATTACTATGATTTTAATCACGATAGCAAGCTTGGTCCATTCTCAGCAGCTGTCCGAATATGGCCATGATTATGGTGCCTTGACATTTGGATATCGTGCGAGAATTGGGTTCTTGATTTTGCATACGGAGCACCTCTTGCTGCATACGCCAATGAAATATGAATATGCAATGCAGAGAAAAGAGAGAAAAAAGCACCAAATAAATTTTTTAAGTTGTTAAATCATGAAGGTCCTAACCTGCTATCTGCTGTGCTCGAAGAATGTTCTGCCGTCTTTTCCAATAACAAACTGAACAGATAACAAGAAGTAAAAATGATAGAGATACACCGAAGGCAATGCCGACCTTTGCTCCGGCAGAGAGGTGGGGTCCACATGTAGGTAATCCGGGTATGCCGCAGAGACCAGCATTGTCAGTAAAACTGCAAGCAACTAGAGTAAGCATGTGCAAGTGCATGTGCTTGTTTATGTCTTGCATAAGAATTTGTTTACTTATTGATCATTATGTGGCAGTTTTGATACTCATAAAGAACATTTCAGGCAAATACTAATGAAATTCTGGGAGAACATACTTAAAGCTAGCTCCATTCAAAAGCCTTCCTCCAAGTGCACCTGGGACTCTTCCAGACAAAGAGTTGCCATTAAGATTCCTGCACAATCACAATTTCAATCAGGTTCTTCAGTTGTATGTTCAGATTCCGGGTCAAGCAAATGAATTCTTACAATCTGCGCAATGCGGTCAAGTTCCCTAGGCTTTCAGGAATTGATCCATTGAGGAAATTGTAGGAGAGGTCCCTGCAATTTGTATCCAGACATCATATGAATAACATTGATAGAGCCTAGCAAAATGTGTTCTAAAGTGAAATAGTCATGTGCTTCTCTTAGCCAGACATCAGACTCTAAACTCAAAGTTTCCTTCAAGAAAAGAATGCCAATATCTAGCATCAAGAGTTTAGTGTCCTTTCAAGCGTGATTGCTATTAAAAGAACGCAACAAACAACTCCAAGGATGTGCTAATGGTTATATCAAACCCAACATCGCATGTTCATGCAGAAAATACACAAATCATTACAATCAAAGGAATATTCAATGAGGAAAAGAAATCACGATACACTTACAGCAATTCTAAGCTGGTTATGGTTCCAAGTGATGATGGAATGACCCCGTGAATTGTGCTTCCACTCAAGTTTCTATCAAGGCCAAGCTCAACATAAACAAGAGAAATGGATATTAGGCGTATATAAAGAGGAGGTTCACTTATTGTAAAATTAAGAATATGCGAAAACATTTGGATAGTTCGAGAAAGCAAGCAAGGGAAAATAATTTTTCTGTCAGTGAAACTTAGAAAAAAACTATCTGTACTTACAAGCTCTGTAGATGAATTAGTTTGGATATGTCATCAGGCAAGAACCCCTTAAGACCTTGGTTGGAAAGATCACTGTCATGCATAAATTAAAAGACGATTACTTATGGTAAACCAATATATCTGATAAAGGCAACGTATATTAAGCTTTTAATGATAAAGTTGCAAATATAAGTTTAAAACAGTCATATTTTAGGCTCATAAAATGGATACATTTATATTCCAGGAAACACTTGCTATATGTAATTGATGCTTCCCCTCCAAAAACTAATTTGCGTATATGATCATTGATGCTTTCTTTGCATTCAGAACATCAGATAGCAGAGATGATGTAGGAATGAATGAAGTGCAGATATTAGGGCCAAATGGGTTAGGTAAAACCAAATAGAGAGATCAATGGCTTTGACTTATAATTTCTCCTCATATATAATATAATTTCCTCGCATATGCACATGTTCCCATATTTTTTTAACATGACACAAACAAACTCAAATGCTGAAAACAGTATAAGAATAGCTTTAGCTATCAAGAACAATGGATAGGCCATAGCATAGACATCAACAGAAGCATACTGAAAAGAAGAGATATTCTCAGCAGAATCAATAATAAAGCTCAATGATTAGGAAAAAGCTCAAGAGTGTACAGGCCATCAATGAACCACTTGCTGCCAGATTTATCAAATTGACAATCAGCTCCATTCCATGGATGCTCCTTGGGAACACATGGGTCTCCATTCCACGCAAAACGATTTGGAAGCCCCAGTGATCTCTTCAATGCCTGTAAAGCCCTAACTAGAATCAGGAATTATCAACAAGTTAGTAAATATCTACCACCTTCCATGGAGAACCTTGGTCATGAGCAGTAAAAAACAATTTCCAATGACCAATCACACACATCAGCATAAACAGTCTGCAGAAATAATAGAAGAAAGCATTACCTTCTGCTGATGAAGTTTTGGACTCAGCAGCTATTACTTGAAAGATTTCAATGGCATTAATGATAGCATGGTGGCCTTCTTTAGGGTGAAGGGTTATTGTCAGTGTCCTACCACTAACAGCAACAGTTGTATTAAGCACTAGTGCAGTATAACGGTCACCACTCATCTTCACAATATCTATCTCTTTAAATATAGTGTCACCATTAAGCAGAACATCAAACACCCTTTGCCCTGCATCTGTGACTAAAGCATCAATCTCTGCAAAGTGTAACCATATGGAGTAGTTCTTATTGGGATCCACATCTATTGTATAAGCTAAATCTGGCTGGCTATCAGTACTAACAACTGCACTTTGATAAAGGGCTCCTGGATAGAAGTTTGGTGCATCTGAAGCTTGTTTAATGCTATTTTCAGTAGATCTCGGCTCGTCAGCATTTTGGCCAAAAGTTCTGATGGGTTCCCAATATCTATCTCCACCCCAATGATCCCCACTATAGTCCTCATCAAATCTTGGCTTTGATGTGCCACAAGTCAGTCTTGAAGTTGTTTTCAGGATAACACCTTTGCCCCACTCTGGACCAGAATAGTATGCTTTATCATCAACTTGAAGAATTTCAATAGAAATAATTGCTGGATCTCCATGACCAGTGCTATGGAAACAAATAGATACTGTGCCATCTAAAAGAAACACAAGGGCTTCAGCAAACACCTGGTCATCATGGCTAGTCCAGCCTGACTTCAGTGAATGAATCAAGGTGCCTTCAACAGATATCTCAAATAAAGGTTCATTGTCAAAATCAGGCTGTTTAATTAATCCAAAGAAAATCCTCACAGTATAGTGTCCCTTCGGTACTCTATTAATCCCGTAGCAATTTTCCGGACCTTCAGATAGAGGGAAATATCGGAGTGTTTTTAGAGGAGGAGTAATGAAACTTGGAGTTGTTGCATTAGCTGGAATTCCACCTGTATACCCAAAGTCTTTATACCAAAGTGCATATGTTGGTGCTGTTCGGACATTTTGACGAGCCCCACAGCTTATGCGCATAGCAAAAGGTGCTGTAGCAAGAAAACATGACCATTTAGTGCCAAGAACTAACCATATAAGAAGAATGTATTAGATAAAATATGAAAAGTGAATACACTTTTATCTACAAACTCTATGCTACAACTCACTGTTGCAAGAAATGGAAATGCTTATAATTTTCTTTTGATTTCTTATTTCACAAGTCCATAGAAAGATTTGACATACAATTCTATTTCACCAACATAGTAATATGTATCGGTGAAGAAATTCCAGTGGCATGGTACGGACAACTGTATCCACAAGAAAACCATAAAATATTCATGTTGTTCCTCTGTCTGGCCATGGCAGAATTGTTTTCTTTTCACAGCAATTTTTTCTTCCTTTTTTTAAATGTACATTAATGATTTTGCTTTCGATTATTTTTCCTACATTTTCGATCCAGACACTGTTAACTTGAAGTTTCCACAAAAAACACATTCATATCCCCCGATACCGTTCCTTTTGACTCAATCTCACAACTCACTAAACAACAACACGAAACACTCAATTCACGTTTAAAAAAACAGCCAATCGACCAAACAAACCAAAGCAAAAAATTGAATCCTAAACTGAATTATAAAAAAAACAAGAAACGTTTATAAGAAGCTTAATCAAAATGAAATGTAATTCTCACAACCCACTAACACCAATACAAAACACTAAATTCACATTTCAAAAACCAGCCAATCGATCAAATCACCAAAGCGAAAAAACGAATCGTAAACTGAATTATAAAAAACAAGACTCGTTTATAAGAAGCTTAATCAAAATAAATGTAATTCTCACAAACTCACTGAGAATCAACACAAAACACTAAATTCACATTCCAAAAACCAGCCAATCTACCAAATCACCAAAGCGAAAAAACGAATCGTAAACTGAATTATAAAAAAAAACAAGACTCGTTTACAAGAAGCTTAATAAAAACAAATGTAATTCACACATCAAACATATCCAACCGAATCTCTAATGAACTAAAAAGAACACAGATAACAAAATTAAACAACATGTTATTTTAAAAAATGCAGTAACAGAAGCTAACCGGGCCGAGCTGAAGATGAAACAAGAGATGAAAAGAAAACGAGAAGCCATAAAAGAGTAAATCTCAGCATCTTTTAAGCTTAAGTTTAAGCCTTCGATTCACTTCCTCTGTGCTTTCTTTTGCTCTCTCTCTCTCTTTTTTTTTTTTTTTGGCTATGGTCTCATCATTTTCTCACATTCTCTTTTTATCTTTTATTATTATTATTTCTTGCTTTTTTAGAGAGAAAGAGCGTATGTGTGTGCTTATGCTGGGGACGTGATTGCAGCAAAAACTGTTGGGAATTTAAAAAATTTCTTCATTAAGTTGACTAAATAGAGTTGGAGATAATCAGCGACAGGTGAGTTTTATCAATGTTAATGGACCCGTCTAATCGGACGGTGATGGAAGTGGGTTACGAAATGGTGGGGCGGTGGAGATTTAGTGGCGGGGCCTGGTGGTGGACTGGTGATGTGAAAAAAAAAAAGAAAGGGGAAGTTTTTAGTTCATTTACTATAATGCCACGTGATATATCTATTTGTGAAACAAACTCGTCGATGAAAGGCACGTGACTACTGACGAGCAGAACTGAAAAAGGAGGGAGGAAACGAAAATTTTGTTGAATTTACTTAAATGACCTTATTATGTTTGTTTGACTTTTGATCGGACGGTTGAGGGTAATGGTATGATGGTCAGAGAGAGGAGTTGCTTTGTTGACTTTTGACTTTCACTTGGGCACGATTTGGTGCGCAATCCGCGGAGTGTTATGTGCCACAGTAACGCCTTTATCGACAAAGCAACTTAGAAATGGGGTCAAGTTATGATTTTTTTTTTTTGCCCTTTTGGTTAATTTACTATTTTGTATCTGGTTTAATTTCAATGTTTAATTTTGTATTTAATTTTTTTTTAATTTAGTACTTAATTTTTTTAATGTTTAATTTGGCTCCCAAGCCCCTTAATTGAATGGTATAATTGTTTGGGAAATTTGTATTTTTTGACCCCTTAATAAATTAATTTATCAATTTAAGTCATTTTAACACAAAATGTTTAGCTTTGGCCCTCCTATTTTTTCAATTTTAAAGATAAAATTAAAATAATTGCATGATGTTACTTATTAACAATGTATGGAAAATTTATAATAACAAAATTAAATTCTTAAAAATTATGTAGCCGTTGACTACTAACTCTACCTAATATTTTGACTAGCCTTATATGTTATTTTGATTAATTAAATATATATACAGCAATTATTGTCGATATTTCGTTGGCTGGGAAAATGGACAAGCTTTTAAATTACTCACCCAAAGGACCCTTCTTCAACGAAATTAGTTAATGTTGAAATAATGCAATTCAATGTGTGTTAAAGTTAACCTACCATAGCATTTATGATGTTTAATTGTTAATGTTAACCTATATTATAATAATTATTGGATTGAAATGTGTTGAGGACCGACTCGTATAAGAAACGAGTAAGATAAAAAAGATCAAACACACAGATATTTATATGAAAGATTCTTTCTAAAAGGATAAAAATCACAGACAAAAGAGATTTCGGCTTTTTACTAAATAAGTAAACAAACGATAGTACAATATGAAGAAAATAAACTTAAATGTACTAAACATACATTACCCAAACCCCAAAAAAAAAACCCTAACTCGGGAACAAAATTCTCTCAGTAGTTTCCACGAAGCTGTCACCAAAAACTCATTTGCGACTACATTTAGTCGCTCCCAAAAGAAAAAGCTTTGTTGATTGACATGTCAAAACAAGAATACAAAATCCCTTTTAAATAGGTTTAGATTAAAGTTCTACTCATGCTAAAATATCATTGGAATAATCAGGGTCAAACAAGGAGAAGCAGTCCTGCTTAAAGTCTAAAACGTGGTTACCAAATAGGAGAACACATCGTGACGTGTCAACTCTCCTCGTCACGACGTTGATGCCGCATTTGCTTGGGGTTTACATTACGTCATCCCAACAAGCTCTACCTGTTTTAACCATTCTTCGACTGTTCATTGATTGCTATCTTAAGTGCATGTAAACTTATCAATAAATGCAAGTCACACCATCACAAAATAAAATGTAAATAAATAAACATGAACTCTAATTTAGATAAATATAAATATTTATATATTTTTATCAATTTGGTTCTTATTTTTTTAATTAAATTATTATTATTATTTTTTTGTCTAAGGTATTATACTATTATTATAAGCAAAAGAAGTAAACATTCCCTCCCGAAAGAAAAGAAAAAAGAGACTCAAAAACATCACTAAGATAAAATAATTTGTAATAAATATATATATGATCCGTATTTATTGCCGATATTTCTTTATATGGAATGGAATTTAATGGATTTTTTTATTTAATTGACTTTAAAAATAAATTATTTTATGTATTCCGAGAAGATAGGCCTGGGGTTGGGGCTGTGTATTGTAAATTTGTAACACATGTGTCGATTTAAACATGACAGGGTTGCATCTGCATGTTGTAATTAAATTACGATTTAACATTAAAATCGTGTTTCAAAATTAATTTTTAAGGGAGAGTAAGAATCGAAGTAATTACATAAGTAATAATGAAAAATTATTTTATAGATCCTTTCTACCACATTATTTATAGTCATTTTTTAATTATTTAATGACATTTCAACAAATTTTTTATGTCATTGACACATAATTTTGGTAATCTTTTTTTATCATGGACCCTGATCTTGGAACCATAGGGTTGGGTTTGAGGTTTAGGGCTCAATGCTCGAGTTTAGTATTTAGGGTTCAGTATTTTGAATTCAAGGTTTAAGGTTCTAATACAGGGTTTAGAGTAAAAAAAATTACCAAAATTATGTGTTAATGAAATGTCATTGAATTATTGGAAGGGACTATAGATAGTGGGAAGGATCCGTAAAATAATTTTTGGGTAAGTATACTCAAAGTCAATTTAAAAAAATTATTTTTACACATGATATATAAATTATGTTATATATAAACATGGATATAAATTGAGTGTTTGGGATGATTATGACAAATAATTAATTTCTTATATATAAGTCCTAAAAAATTATATTATTAAAAAATTATTTTTTTATAAAATTATAACAAAAAATTATTATAAAAAATTAATTTACATATTATAAGAGTGTTATAATATATTTATTTATAAAATTTTATGGACATAATTTATTTATGTGTTCATACTATACATTATAAAAATAATATAATTATTCGTAAAAAAATGTTATAATTTTTTTTATCATAACTTACTTATAAAAAATAGTTTTCATATTTCTAAACTTAAATCATAGGTGGAATTGAGATGATTCATACTTCGAAAAGTACATGGAAGAATGAGATATTGATAATTTTAATGATGCATATTCAAATTTAGATGATGAACTCGGTCAATGACCAACATATGATAATAAAGTGCACGTGTTAAATATTAAAGAGAGAATAATCTAACAAATATGCACTAGACTAATTAAATAAAATTGTATATGATATGTATTTTTTTATTAATAATGGTATTATCAACTATTTTTTATAATAATTTGAATTTTAGAATTTTATTGTTAATATAATTAAAATTCTTCGATTAAATTTTTTATTATGACATTTTAAAATTAGAAAATAACTCATTCGATAGTCGTGTAATAAAAAAATAATGTTGTAACAAACTTGATTTTAATAAAAGAATTTTATTAATACTTATAATTGGACTCAAATTTGAAAAAAAATTAAATCTTCTAAAATAAAAATAGTGGACTAAATTCTAAATATATAAAAAATACAGGAACCAAAAGCATATTTTAACCTTCTTTATATGAATTAGATTCTTTATACGGCAAGAGATAAGGATCATATTTTAACATTCACAAAGTCGGCTTTCTTTAAAAGAAATTAGCCCAAGACCATTGCAATTGCAAAGCAAGGCTGGCTAGGGGTGAGGGGAAAAATATCAATTTGATTTTGATTTTATTTATGTTAAAAATTTTATTCCCATGGAGTCAATTATGTTTTTATTTAATTTATAGTCAATTTTATATTTGAATTATTGATTTTTTTTAAAAATTATATAAAAATTATTTAATCCAACTTATTTTAATAAATGAAATTTAATTTTGTTCCATTATTTTATTTGATTAACTTTAAATATGATCTTATCAAAGTGTTGAATGACTACAAACACGTAGACTATACGCAATCTATACATAACCTTATATACCTCACGCTTGTCACATGAAACTTCTTGTGGGTTATATAACATTTCCCCTTATGAGTTATGAATTTCCCCTTATGAGTTATGACTTAAAAGGTACCTCGTTCTTTTTCTCGATATTAGAGAAATCATGAGAGCTCTTCTCTCTCATCTCTTAAAAGATCATTTATATTTCTTGATCTTCAAGTGAATCGTTATTAATTATTGACACATATTTTTTCATCAGTATCTTTTATATTTGATTTGCTATTAGTTTGAGTTTTTTTTTTTTTGTGAAAATTAAAACAAAGTTGCATCAAATCAAATGCTAAAAAACGTTAAATGCTGTCTTGTTGAAGAGCCATAGACACAATCTCAGGAGATAATTCAAAAATCTATAAGCTTGCCTACCATGTGAGGCTAATCTTTACCAGCAATCTCTAGGTACGTATCTGATCTCCCACTGTCCTTCAGAACTCAAAATTCGTTGAATCCTTCTGAGTAAAGTAATACCTGAGTTTGTCAATTTCATGGACAAAACTTTAACCACATCTAAGTTGCCTCACTGAATTATTTCAAAACTGATTTGAACTGAACGGTTGTCATTCATGAGGTTAACTATTGTTGAAGTTGAAAAATTCAGAGTATATACCATCTAATATCTATGGTCAAGCTTCACACCATTAGCACAAGTTTAATCACCATTCATGGCTGATGATGAATCATATATAAATGAGCAGTGAAATTATCTAATGGTGCTAAAAACCAACTGCCGTTATATTGCTGAATTTAACCCAAACAGTGAATCAACAGTGATGAAGTATGGTATATAAGGTCTCTCTATGTAACTTTTATTCAACTACACTTAACTCTAAATTGATTCAATTCTGAAAGGACCAAACAGAAAAGAAACAATAGACTCGAAGTTAATGTAACTTGATACTACTTTCTTGTGGCCCTGTATGTGGTTTCGTAGTCGGCCTCATAGCATGACATTCCCTGCATGGGGAAACGAATGATAGAAGCAATTTCTGCCCAAACCATGACCTAGACGCACTCTGCTCCTTTTTACCTTGATTCGGTTCAGGAGAAACTCTTTCGTGATCGGTGGCATGGTTGTCAATCGACACTTTGCTACTGCCAAGCGGATTCGTACCGGAAATGAACTCGAACTCTTGGTCATCTTTATTGCTGTGATAGGCTCTATGAGGAGGAGGCTTGGATTGTTGATCTTGAATGCATACGAGGCCAGCAAATGAGAGTGAATCAAGTGAAGTACTATCAGCTGCAACATCCATGGAGATCATGTTTTGCTTGTGGGTTCCCATTGATTTTGTTGTTGATTTGGGTTCGTAGTCCCGAAGGTTATATAAGGTTCCTCTGGGATATTTTGGACCAATGTCTTTGTTTTGGTTTATTTGTTTGGTGGATTTACCAATGAAACAGGGGGAAGTAAAATAATGAAACAAATATGTCTATTTTATTTATTTATCTTTCTATGATAACGAATTCTAAATGCTTCTGTTTTGATGTTATTCGACATGGAAACAATTCTTTGCACTCATTTGCATGAGCTTGCAGGCTGTCCAAGACAAATTTTTGTTTATTCATGATGAGGAGAGGTGGCTCTCTGGGTCAATTTCGAACCTTCAATAGAGGTATTATTCTTAAAATATTTATGTTCAATTTTAATTTTAATTTTTTATCTCTCGACTTTAAAGAGAGTCTCTAAACTCCGTAAACTCCTTTGAACTCTCCTCAAAATCGAGAGAAAATGTCACTCCCTTATCAATTCACCATTTGCAAAATGTTAATATGTATTCATCACATATTCAATTGTGGGGTTTAAATGGTTGGATTCAGTAATAAAGAATTGCAATTTTTAAGTGTTTCCATTAATATATATATATATATATTGAAGGTTGGGTCAAAGGAACATACAAAAATTTCATCCAGCAGGCCTTGTACGCTTCTTTCTCTTCAATGGCCCAATCATTTTGGATGGGAAGACGCAATTGAAATCTTATTGAGATTAAATTGCTCCTAAATATGCATCGATTATTAAAAAAAGAATAAAATTCATATATAATTTAGGTTAAATATGCAATGTTATACATGAATTATGATTTTATATTTAAAATATTAATTTGATTTAATTTTCATAAACCATTAACATAATTATCGATATAATACCATTTTATATTTACATATAATATATATAAATACTTTTATTTATCTAATATAAAAATAAAGTGATGTATTTATTTCTTTAAATATATACACTTGAATTAAAATCAAAACTCATGTACTGGGGCAAAGCCAGCAATTCATTATTGGGGGGACAAAATTTTAGAACTTCGGGGGGTCAAAGTTAAAAATTTTGTTCAAAAATGACTTAAATTGAATACTTTATAACTAAAAGGGACTAAAAGAGATATTATACCCCTTAGTTAGGGGGCCCAAGGCCACTTCCTGCCCCTCTAACTATGTCCCATTTGTGTATAGTTTTGAGATTTATCTCTTAAATAAAATTAAAGGTTGATTTTCTTTCGCTATTATTAAGATTTTAATTTTAAGTATTTTTAAATTAATTTTAGAATGATACAATATATTTTAATCCGAAAAATACAAAAATATGTTTTTTTATACAATATTAAGATGATAAAATTTGACCTCATATCAAACGATAATAAAACTTTAATCAACGTTGTTGTATGCAAATCAAGACAATTATAAAAAAATTCAATAAAAAAGATAATTATAAAAATATGTTGAACATGTATTTGCATTCATTTATATATCAAATAAATTAAATTTAAACCCCAAAACTAAATTTGTATTTTTTGTATTTATATTTATATTTATATTTTTTTTGTGCATTACAAATTAAAAGAAAATGTAATTCCATTGTTGTTTATCCCTTAATTGTAACTTGAATGACCTATAGTTTTTCTTTGAAAATATATATTTACACTTCATATATTATACTCAAAATTTTCAAAATATTCATTATAGATTTTGATCATACCTGCTTTTTGAGCATATATATTTACTCTTCGTATATCATATCGATTTTCCTAAATTTACAGGTTCTGATCATATTTGTTCTTTTTTTGACATAATGTCTAAAACTATTCATAGTTTCTCCCTAACCCATAAATTAAAAGATAATGCGTTCCAACACATTTGAACTCACGTCCTCCTGTATTGATAACAATACTTATATCAATCGAATTAAGACTCAATCGGAAAAAAAAATTGATAAAATATTAAATCTTCATATTCGATATCCAAATCCTTATAGTGCACATGCTCGATTCATCTGTGAAAGAAAAGGAACCTTGGGCTTATTTGCTCCAACTTTATTTTCCAAAAAAAGAAAATCCAAATAAACTTTAGTCAATTCATCAGATTTTGGAACACAGCAATTATCAACCGAGAGACATGAGTGGGATTGGGAACCACGGGCCACTCTTTAAACGCACGACACGTGGCTTCAACTTTTCATGCTTATAATGCAGCTGCAATTATATCAATTAGTTCATCTAATCACAGGATGCTTCTAATGTTTATTATGTTTTGATCATAATATCGAAGGAAACAACTAATGGTTAAACCCTAGAAATCCTAATAATCTCCGGGTGTTGAATTCATACAAAGATATAACAGTTCACTCGGTGGATCGAGAGTCAGAAGTGACGAGGGGATTGTAGAGAGTTGATGATCTCATTCATGTCTGGAGTTTTTGATGATGTATTTAAAGAAGACACTCATAAACTATTACGTATCCTTTTGATTAATGAATTATTAATTATGTGACTTGATGTGATAAGAATGTAATATTTATTAATAGTGTGAATCATGATAATCTTATCGAAAAAATTAAACTTGATGTGACCTAATCTTATATAGAGAGTGATATTGTATCACTCAATTTTCTATTAGCCTAATTGTCAGGTTAGGCATTAAACTCTAATTCAGACACATTGATCAAATCTTAAGTGTGTTTATACCTACTGTCCTGGGATTAGAATGCGCAACCTATGACACCTACCATATAGAAAACTTAAATCTATTGTGTTGAAACCTAAACTGTCCATGCAATGAATGTATATGTTTAATTTTTTGGTGAATAAAAATAAGCTAATTACATTAGAGGATTTTCTATATAAATCAAGCTATCTTCTCTATCAAAAGTCATTTTAGTTATGTAGTCTGTGTTCTTATTGCTATCTCTAGACACATACTATAGAAGTCAATTCCCAACCTTCATCGAAAGCTGTTGAATCTGATTTCAACTAACATTTAATATCTAAGCCCGCTGATTAAAAAATTTAATTAATACAATATTGATATTTTGATAACTTAATTAAAATGTTTTAAAATTTAAGACAATAATTTCATCTATCGAAATTCAAATCCTGTTAACGTAATTTCTCCTCTTCCAATTTATAACTCGACTCAGAATAAAAAAGGGACTGTAACCAAAGGACGATATTGAACACAATTCTGTCGACCAACCGTTCAAATTTGGTATATGATGCAAAGCAACAAGAACAAAACAACAAACGCTTTCTCTGTAGTATTAAACAGCCTTCGATATTCCAATGGACAAAGCAAAAGGAAAACGATGGTCGGTACGTAATGCTACTGTTTTATGTTCTCATTATTCTCCATGATAGATTCGAGATAAAAGTTGAAGATTTATGAGAGAGACCCATAATTTCAAAGAAAAAAAAAAAGCTTGTTTAGGTGGTTTTTAAGACACGAACATGTTAGAAAATTCCAACTGTCAACTCCTTTTTTTTTTTAAACTGTTTCTCTATTTGACATATGAAAAAACAGCAGTTACCTATCACCAACGGCGCAAGCTAGAGTAGATGTTGTTCATGTGAAAAAAATTTAATGCGACTTTTGATTATGACACATAAAAAGACACCCCTTCCCTGTCGGAAATTAATTTGGTTGTTTTTTTTCCTGTTTAAGGATGAATTAAATGAATTATGATTCCATGTTTTAAGTAAAGTTTTGGATTCAAATTTCGTGAAATAAAAAATTTAATAATGAAAAAAATTTATCTCTTATTTAGGTTTGATTCAGTTAATTATTAAAAGATCTCAAATAAAGAAAGAAAGTCTTTTGAGGCATTTTTAGCCTCTCTTTTTTTCTATTCACTTGTTGACAATCTGTATAAAAATGGGTTAATATATTATTTAGTATTTGAGTTTGGTAACTATACTCAATTTGATATTTGGATTTGTTTTTGTTCCAATTTGGTTTCTATGTTCAATTTGATACTCAGATCAAATGACATCATCTGGTCTAAAAAATGTTTGACACGTGTGCTCTAATAAAATAAACAGCATAGATATTTAAGATACAAATTGAGCATTGAAGCCACATTCATGTTCTTATCTAAGACCGAAAAAAGAAAACTCTAGTAAAATAAACAACATAGATATTTAAGATACAAATTGAGCATTGAACCCACATTCATGTTCTTATCTGAGACCAAAAAAAGAAAACGCAGGCACCAAAGTGAGCATTGAAACCAAACTTAAGCACCCAATTAGGATAACAAAATCTCAGGTACCAAATTGAATATTAAAATTAAACTCAAATACTAAATAATATATATTACCGCGATAAAAAATTAACCCTAATGTTATTATTTTTTTCATGAAAAACAATATGAATCACACAATGCATGTAAGGAAACAAAAGCATACAATAAAAAACATTAGAGGAAACCAAAAGAAACCCACAAATTAAGAAGCATATATGAAGGCATTACATACATAAAAGATATAATAGTAGAGCAAGCATGAAAAAAGGTGACATTATCATAGGGGTAATATTAAGATTGACAGAAGAGAGAGAGCATGCTTAATTAGTAAATTCCATATAGCTATATGATCATTTGGGAAAGTCCATTCCCATACATAGGATCATATTAAATTCAAGACTGAATTGACTCTTTTTTGCATATATATATATATATATATATATATATATATCTTAGGCTTGCCTTCTTAGCTAGTTTTAATAATTTGAGCCTTCTCCATGATATTCCGATGAACTTTTCCGACGGCGCTCGTTGTGTCCGGCCAAACGTCGTCGACAGCTCCTTTTTGTTTCATCAAACTCTGATAACTCATGGAACCTGCATTAGCATCACCAGTTTTAATGCTATATATGAGAATGAACCTCTTTAAAAGAAAATGAAATGTAATTTCCTAGAAAATAATATTTTTTTATATATAATAAATAATGATAATATTAATGCTTATTGAATCTATCTAGTTTAATGGTATACTGCTGTTAATGTCTATATATTATGAAAATAAAAGTGGGCTTCTTTTGTACAACCTTTGTCAATGATACTGTATCTTTCACCATATATATAATACAAAATTTATTTATTTTTAAAAGGATTTTCCTAACTTTTATTTTGAAAAAAAAAAAGCATAAATGAGAATTTGATAGGATTTATTGTGAGTTATTATTGCCTATGCTTTTAAGAAGTCTGTGTACTATGTAGTACCCTTAGAAATAATGATAATAAGAATTCATGAATATCTATAAATAATCACAAAATTAGATCAATGATTTATAAGTAAAATGAAGGAGACATCTACTTAAGGTAAGAAAAATTGTAAAAAAAATCATGGATTCAGACATCAAGATATGAAAATAGAACTAGAATGTTTGCTTAGAAATAGAAATTAAAAGCAGACATAATCACAGTTAAAGTGATGAAATTGTTAGGTTAAACCGTTAAAAGTCTATGACAGCAGTTAAAGAATTAGGGTTTTGTTTGAAACCTGCTACATTGTTGACAAAAGCGTTGATGGATCCCAGCAACTCGAACCACAGGAGCCTTGGCATGGAACTCACACACCTTATGTCGCCGATGGTACCGTTTGGCATCGGTCATGTCGGCAGTGCAGTTCTCGACCTGACAGGCGGGAAGACAGGAGCCTCCGACCACCGTACTGGACCCTCTTTTGCCTTTTTTCTTCTTGTCATCGTCACCAGTAGTACTATTATCCTCGTCCTCTTCTTCTTCTTCTTCCTCCTCCGCCATTTCCTTCAGTCTCCTTTTCCCTTCAGCTTTGCTTGTTGCCATTTCTGGGTTTTGCTTAAAAAATCACAAGAGAAAAGAGGAGATGAATGAGATGAAGAGGTTTTCTATGAAGAAGAAGAATAAAAAAATAGTCTCTTTGAGAGATAATAAGGTTAAAAAAAAGGGAGAAAAAGAAGAAGAAGAAGAGGAGAATCATGTATGAGGACCATAAAGTTCCATTTATGTCCCTGTCAGCATTAGTTCAACAGTTAAAAAGTTTGAAAGCTCTAAGGAATAAATTTTAGTTCACAGGGGCTTAATCATAGCTGTACAAAACATAATTTTTTTACCAAAGTCCACTCACAGTAAATTGTTTCAACTTAGACTATCTCTGGGAAGTTAGAGCATCCGATAATTAGTCCTGAGGTTGATTGTTATTCATCTCTAAACTTAATTCTTTACTTTTACAATATTATTACTCCAAAGTATTGTATGAAACTCTTATTTCACGTCATCCTTATTACTTTTCAATGTGAGAATTCCTCCTGAAAAAATTCAAATCTAACTAAAAATGTTAAAAATCAAGAGGAAAAATCTGATTTGTCATTCTCCCATTGAAAAGAGATAAAGATGGCCTGAAATTACAGTTTCATACAATCCTTTCTCTATTAACCCATTAGTTTATTGTTATTAAGGCATATAGTTTATTATATATATGACTAAAGTATTTTTTTATTATATATGTTTTACTGTTTAAGAAGACTAATTCTTTTAGGGTTCATGGCTATCCCTTTTAGTAACGTTATTTTCAGAGTTTGAATATGAATTCATTTCCTAAGAGTGCAATCTATCTTACCACCAATATTGTTAGAATCGGGCTAGACCGGTCAAGGTAAGCCATTAGACAGTGGACTTGGGAACTGATACTAACTAGTTGAGCCGTGGAAAAAGGTTGAATCAAATTTTTTATATTTTATATTTTTTGAATTTCTTTAATGATTTATTAATCGAACCGGTCGGATTAATTAATCCAATAAACTAATGATCTGATTCGTTCAACCACCAATCCTATTTTAAAAACCCTACTTACCATTACACCTAACACTTGTTAATGTAATCTTAGTAAATGTGCACATCACAATTAAATTTTTTATTTATACAAAATCTTTGTCACTCCCCTCATCAAATAGTTTATATATATTTTTTGATAGAGTAAATATATATATATATTCATAATTGACATGTACCTGTAGACTTTTATTGACTTTTAATGCAGCAACACATATATACAGAAGGTAACTATAACACATTAAAATATTGTCAGAATATAGTGAAAAACATTACCCTCAATCAAATATTTGAACCAATGAGGGGAAATTTTTTTTTTTAATTTTTCTTCTCCATATTTTCTAAGGCAGCTTGGTTTGTCCAATCACAAAGCAAGAAACTCGTCTCGTTTCCAAAAAGCATTAATGGAAAAAAAAAGAACCCAAATTTTGGCAAAGACAGATTTATCCATATCAGTTGTGGGTGTCCTTGACTTGTTCAATACTGCATATAAATTATGGGTTAAATTTGGACAGTCCTTTTCATAAAATGGGGACAGTTTTTGCTGGCAAACATCTAAAAGTTGTATTAAATGAAAGGGTTAAAAACCCATTGTAAAGAAAACCAAATGGTCCAATGAAGTTAGCTTTTATATATATATATATATATATAGTCTTTATAGCAGCCTATTATAATTTCTCACGATGGCTTTTTGTTTTTTGCATTGTTGTCTCAAATTGGTGATAGCCAACGGGGTTGCAGATAAGTGGGAACCTAGCTAGCTTAACTAGGCCTCGTGCCCCGGTTATTACGACTAGTTCCATGGTCGAAAAAAACAGGACCACAACCATCATCTCGTACGTACATTATCGTGTAGATTGGTCCCCATTGTCTAATTGTACGAGGTCATGGTCAGTTGTATCAAGTTGAGTCAATTCGATTCCAGGGAACCATGCGCAGTTGGGTTCACGTTGTTGTCAGCTTCTGTACTACAGGACCCCCCATACATTCATTATACATGGTTGCCCTATTATACCCTATCATAGTTTTCAACACATGGACAAATACATGCATATACATATATATAAATGAGAGATTTGTGTTTAGATGACAACACTGTAACAATGAGATTAAAATAAGATATGTATTATGATTATATGTAGTAGAAAATTAAGAAAAAATTTTAGTGGGGGTCGGAATTGAATTATAAATTTTGGGAGATTAAAATATAATTTTATCATTTATTATTTTACGATTAGATTAACTTTGAAAGGACAAAATAGGTAAAAGTGCAATCGTATCATATATTAACTTAAAATTTCATTATTCATAAAGAGACTAAATTGTATAATTTTTATTTTTTGGAGATCAAAATTCCTATCTGCCCTGATTGAAGGATATTAGATTAAATTTTATATATGTATAATCAAGTGTGCATATTGCACTTACAGAGAGAATATTCATATTTATATCTTGGAGAAGAAAATATTAAAAAGGATAATTATGAATCTTAAAAAAATTAATATTTACGGATAGTAAAACCGACATTAAAAAATTAATTAAAAAAAAATTAAATTGAATGGTATGGACGGCTCAAAGTGCTAAGGCAACCACAACGATGGATTGGAAACCTGGATTACGAAATTGACTTGTAGGTACCAGGAGAAGAATAAACGAAGACAACTTTAATAGGTGAAGAATCAATAATTTGCTAACTACTATTTTCCAACAGGAAAAACAGAAAAAGAAAATAATTTCTACTCTTTTTTTTTGTGAATTCCAATATTCCCTTTTTCAAGATTTTGTAATTTTTTTTTCTTAAAATAAAAAACCCAAATTTCGAGTCAAAAACAAGATCTAAAATTTGAGATAAATTAGGATTTTTTATTTATAAAATTTAAGTTATAATATTTATTTTTATTTTTATTTTTTTAATTATGCTTTAATTCAAAAGTAGTTTGGATTTGGTCTTGGATGGATGCGGCCTACTTTAAAAGTCATCGGGGTTTAATATTGAATGGATTTAGTCTTGAATGGATGCAAGTTTAGAGAGTTGCTTGCTTGATGTGTTTGAGAGTTGATCTAAAAATTTTCGAGACTCGATTTTGAGTTGATGATGTCGATGTGAATTTCTTTTGCCGTCAAATTATTGAAACTTTGAGGGCGGAGAAATTTCAAACATCTTCAGATGACCAATTTTTCGAATGTATGGCTTTTTTTTTTTTTTTTTGTGTGTGTATGAATGCAGAGCAATACTTCTAGCTTAATCTTTAATAGCTTCGTTAATAAGCTCCTAGAGTTGATCTAAAGAAATTTCATGCACCAACTTCTTGAAAAACTTGATGTTGAGTTTCGTTGGTAGGAGTTTTGTTGTTTTCATTAAGATTTTCAGTCGAAGACATCATGAAAGCAATTTGATCATCCATTAATTCATTTCATGCATGTAGCAGCGGATTTCAAAACTTTCACGACAGAAACCACTTGTTTCTCAAAGGAAGCAACGCTAGTTGTCATCATAACCACAAAGTCCAACTTTGATGATGAGTTATGGCAACGTGTTTTTGCATATATTTATTCTTCTAACTCTTGAGTTGAGGAAGACTTGAGATTTGAACTGTTGACGAAGTTGTTCATGCGAGTCATGGCAATTTTCATCAACTTAATCTTTAAAAAATATATCAACTTTCAAGCCGAAAATAAGACTTGAAACCTGGAAACAAATCAAAGAATTTTATTTATAAAATTTCAGTTACGATCTTAAGAAAAATCCGGAATTTCGATTTAAGAGTTGTATAGACTTGATTTGAAATGATGCAGTTCACTTCAAAGGTTGTCGAGATTTAATTTAGAAAATGAGTTTGGAGAGTTATTTGCATGAGAATTGATTTAAGGATCTACAAGACTTAATCTTGGGTTGATAAAATTCAGTCTAAGTGTCATCGAGACCTGATCTTGAAGAACAAGTTTAATTCCATTTGTGTTGATGCAATCAGATTGGGGAGAGTTTTGATCTAATGGAATTCGAGACCTAAATTTAAATGGATAATTCCACATCAAGAGTCTTCCGTACTTGATTTTAAAGAATGGGGATAGTCTTCCGTACATCAAGATATTCTCTTCAAGCTTCAATTTATTAAGTTTTTGATATAACAAATATCTAAAATTAATTTTACAATTAACTCCTTAATCAATTTGAAAATTTCAAATGAGGAATATTATAAAATATTTACAAGTCTTAAAAACATGGTATGGAGGCCCCTAATTAGGTACAAGTCCGAGACATTATAGCTAATTTAAATAGGAAATAATTGGTCAATCCAAGGTCCTTGTTTCAGGGTCCTCCAAAACCCAAATGGTTGCACACCCAAGATGGAAAATTCTTGGTTAAATTCACATACTTTCATGCTTTTGAAAATATGCAAACAAGACATACCAACACAGCAAATCAAGAGAACCCAAAACATATATTTTAAAGAGCTTCACTGTAACACTCACGTTAGAGAATTTTTTTTTTTTTTTAAAACCAAATCATCAATTTGTAACTCGGAGGTAGAAGTATTCATAGGTCGGGCCGAGTCTAAGTATGATAATATATTTTATACTTGCTTAAATTCGGTCTAAAATATGAACCTAAAATTTTGCACAAACCTACTTCTGTTTGCAAAAGATTAACCTAAGCCCATTTTAGATCCGTCCATATTTTTTAAAATTTTTTTATTAAATTTTTTTATAGTGTCATCTTAACATTATTTTAATATTTATATTAGAATAGTATTATATATTTAGTATAGGTTTATTTTTTTAATGTGTTATAAATTACATAATATAAAGTATTATAAACTTAAAAACGGGTTGAGTCAGGCTCGAGCATTGAATGTTCAAGCTCGAGCCTGACTCATATTTTAAACTGGCCTAGTTTTTTACCCAAGCCCATTTTTCGAGCATAATATTTTTGTCCAAACCCTCTCAAATTTCGAGCGAGCCTTTGAGCCTAAGCAGGTAACTTAGCCCATAAACAATTCTACTGGGAGGTTCTCTAGTTAAGCCATAAAAGTTAGAGCAGTTTTATCTTATTCATTGTAAAAGACAGGGAACAAATTTCTACCTAAACCTAAAATCCTTAAAAGATAATAATTTAAGTTAGTGAATTAGGAAATTCCTTAACAAGTGGAGCTAAAGTAAAAGACGCAGGCAATTGAAATCGAACTTTCATAAGTTATTGTGTCAATCATTACCATCTTTTTTCAAATTAAAAAAAAAAAGAAAAAAAAGTTTTCAATTATCATTTCACCCTCTCAGTAAAATCGATTCCATCAAGCACAACAGATTTCTTAACTTATAAAATTACGTTTCTTTTTATAATGTAAATACACGTACGATAAAACTTAAATTCGAAATCTCGAAATTCAAAGTAATTCTTCATTAAACATCTAATCCCCAATTTCAAGCTAATTTACATTTTTTTTTCCTTTTATTTTCCATCACTGCCTATTACCTAACATTTGGCACGATCCAATCTAATGGAACAAATTATGATAACGATTTGATGAAAAAAAAATTCATTTTCATCCCTCGATTGATTAGGACAAATGTAGTTGAGCATTATAGTGAAAGACAATGACCCATTTTTCACAACTCGTAATCAATATTCTAAATATATAATATGTTTATAATCTAATCCATATTACCAAATGTAGTATTCCTGCAATCTCATTCATGGTAATAACAGATTTGAACATGTAATAAACTGCTACAAGTTCAGACAAAAGTCCCTTTGAAATGCACAATTTTTAAAAAAGGTTTATTTGTGGGTCACTTTGGAAGAGAATTAGGCTATTATTGTTGAGTCATAGCCCAAAACTACAAAGTCCATTAATATTTAATCCCTAATTTGACCATTTTTTTCAGTTTTTAGTTTTAATTTTTTTTTGTTTATATTAATTTTGGAACTCGAAGTTTTTTTTTCGATTCCGGTTCATAACATCGTCACTTAAAAATTATATTTTTAATAAAAATTTTAGATGATGACATGATATAATTTCAGAGTACGATGTCCTCGCAACATAGGTCAAAATGGAGAAAAGTTGTCAAGATGAAAGACTAATGTGAACAAAATAAAATTCAGGGGTCAAGTTGGACAAAATAAAAGTTGGCCGTATTAATTTTTTTATATTAACTTTTTATACAAAAACAAATTTAAGAAATATAATAATAAATATTTCCCAACGAATTGGAAATACATTAAAAACATATTTCAATAAAACAAGAGTTCTACAATATCTAAACAATAATAAAATAATAGAAATATAATAACAAAACAACAACAATAAAAAAAAAATGTTTAGGCCAATTCGGGCCGGGTCTAAGCAAAAAAATACTATCTGAGGCTCGGCCCTTTAGAAAACAAGCGTTTTTTTTTAATCAAAACCTATTTCTAGACATATAATTTTACTCAAATCGTCTCATTTTTCGAGTAGGGTTTTGTATCTGTAGTTGAGATTTTTGCCCTGTTCCTAAAGAACAACAAGATATGGGCTAAAACATGCTGCTTCGTTTTTCAAACCAGTCATTGATGTCAAAATCTACTAGGTGGTCTGTTATGGTCCATGGCCCATTGAATATAATGCATGATTTTATTTTATTTTATTTTTAAATTTATACTTGACGCACAGATAATGTACAAGTCCATACACCATTAATTTGTTAAAAACTATTTAAATTTATTTTATTAATTTATTGATAATCTGGGCAGAGTGAATAGTCAAATTTGAAATTTGACATCCAAAATCCCTAACCTAATCAAGCTATGTTGTCTGTATATAAAATCATAGGCTTAACTGAGGGACCACGGTTCCACTATCACAACTAGCAATGTCCCATCACCATAACCAGAAATAATTAGGGTAAGCTACATCTAAGTTGGTTGAATTATTAGTGAATTTATTTTTCATCACTTAATTTAAAAAATTTACAAGCTAATCACTAAATTATTTGAAACCTTTCATTTAAGTTACTGAACTGTTAAGATCGTCGTTGTATGGCCTTCTCTGTTCTCACCTCCGACACCAATTGAACAGTTAAACTCCCTCCCCTTCTTATATGGTTTAGTTTTTTTTTTTCATGAAATAACTTTGAACGTCACAAATCTGCGAACTAAAATCCGAATAAATTTCTTTTATGATATCTGACACCGACCATTAGATTAGCTTGGATCTGAGATATGTTCTTCTATCGTCAATGGGCATTGTTCCACCATACCAATTGTCGACTCGTCGCTCGAAGCTAACAGGCTAGACTTTAAAAGAAAGACTTAACAGTTTAGTGACTTATATAAAAATGTTCGAATAGTTTAGTGACTATTTGATAATTTTTTGAAATTGAATAATCGAAATATAAACTTATTAATAATTTAGTAATCTTAGTGTAGTTTACCCAAATAGCTATAACAATATAACAAAATAAATAATACTTTTCTATATTAAATTCACTTTAAATGCACATTATTTATCTGTTCCTATATTAAGGGGAACTTGACGATACATCAACTGAAATCACATGTCGTTAATGTGATTCGAGAATTGTTGAGACCTGATTAGGATACCAACTTAAAACATGTGCATCGAGAATGCAATAGGCTAGTTGATTGCTTAGCAAAGGTTGCAGAAAGAATGGGCATTGGCATTCTTTGTTGGTCTCAACCCTTTGATCTTGCTCTAAATGCCTTGCATGAAGACCTTAATGGTTTTTCTACTACTAGACTAATTGCTATGTAATAGTCTGTACTACTCTTTTTTTTTTTTAAATATATATATTGTGTGCGTGTGATAATAACATATGAATAATTTACATGTATAATTTTATATTTCATCCATTTTATGAAAATTAAGAAATTAGTTCATCTAATTTAATTTATTAGAATTTGATTATTGTATTTTATAGAAATTAAAAAATTAGTCTAAATGAATAACAATTTTAGACATTCCCATTAAATTATAGACTTGTTAATCCGTAGTTCAACAATTTTTATGTAAAAATGAGTAAAAATAACAGTTCGACAATTTATATGCAATAGATTATAAAAAAAATAATTCTAAGTTTTTATAATTACCAATAAATAAATTAACTTCTCAATTTTTATAAAATATGATGACTAAATTTCAACAAATTAAAACAGAAGGATTGACTTCTCAAATTTTATAAGATAAAAAATGAAATTCATATTTAGATCCAACTCTTGCATTGAAGTTATTGCCAATGAGGCATTGACTTAAGGATAATATCGAGGTATTGAGAATTTTGAGTTCTGAAGTTCTTATGAGTGGGTTTTGTCTAAATTCATTACGATCTGGGTTGGAACATATTTCAATTTATTAGTTTGATCATGTTTTGTAATGATTAATTCTAGTGATAGTTATTTAGATATGTATTTTTTTTAACTTGCAATTGTAATTATATTTGTACTTATACTCGTAAAGTCACAATTACAAATAATATACATTCAAATAACTATACTTATAATTAGGATTATAAAACACAACGGACTAATAACTAATATCTCTGAACTTAGTCCAAAATAGATCTACACAAGACCCATACATGGTTGGGTTTAAACTAAAATAAATCTAAACGGAAAACCCACACGATTTACATAGAGTAAGACTCAAACTTGTGATATCAGGAAATACCCGGAGTGTCATTGGAGCCAAAGCGACGTTCCTCTCCACTCCCCCTTCTAATTTTGAAAAGCTTTTATTATGCATAATTTTGAAAATTTGAATTAGTCCCTTCCATATTTTTGAAGATTCTTATCAAACCCTTAAAATATATTGGAAAATTTAAATAGATCCTATTTTTTTTTAAATAAATTTAAATAGTCACAAAACTCAAATGCATGTTCTACCATAACCTTGGTTTTTTTTTTTCTTTGGTACCTGTTTTACGTTACAGGTTAAGGGTTTGTGGTTGTTTATCTTAATTATCATCTTCAAGGTTTGAATTTATATTCTCTTCCCGATAATATAATATATCTTATCACTGTACGTAACACTTATCGATACTCAAATCTCATACACTCTCCATTATTTCCCAATTAAAATCCTTAATTAACAACTAATCTCTTCGTAATAAAACTAAAAGTAAGTGCTTTTAATTAACAATATAACAAAGGGGGGAATCTCAACATCACTCCCTCCTTCTCTAACCAAACAAATTGGACATATCCATAACCAAAAAAGAAAAAAGGCATAAATTTGTAATAAAATAAAAATGTATGTAGCTGTCCCATCCCTCAACATTCCTAAGACCCCACGAAAACCCATAAATATTGTTTTTTTTATATACCCTTAACCTGGCATTTCTGCAAATTTCCCATCTTAATTAGGGACCCAATTCCAAGGTTTGACTGTTAATTGTTTTTTTAATAATACCATATGGATATTAAACAAGATGAGCTTGTTATATAAGCATTATGATTATTGGTCCATGTGTGTTTATTTTACATATCATGATTTATATCAACTTTAATCTGGTACCAACCATTCAAATTAATAAGGATAAAGTTTCAAAAAAGAAAAAGATGATTGAGAATTTGTGTAATTTTAGATAGGGCAAAACCATCATTACAATTTGTGGTGTTGATTAAAGTTTTCATGAAATCATGGTCCATTCTGATTTTCATGTGATTTTCCCTCTTTGTTTAATGGGTGTGATTATATGTCTAAATCAGTAAGTGGCGGAGCCTGAAATTAAATTGTATATTTTTATTATAGTAAAAATATAATTTTATTATTTTAATAACTTATATTTTTATAATTTTTAAAATGTTAAATTAAAAATTTTATTACTTTTGGGGGTAAAGTGCAATTTTATCGTAAAGAGTCTAAATTAAAATTTTACCATTTTAGGGAGGATCATGGTCCTCTGGATCTCCACTATGCTCCGCTACTGAAAACGATATTAATAAGATAGAATTTCATTTTTGTTATTTGAATAAACAAATAAAAAAATTAATAATTAACTGAAATTATACTTAATTTTATCAATAATTTTTTAATTTAGTAATAACTTGTTATTGATAAGTAAATCATAAAAATGACATTTTTAAGGGAAAACCACGACCTATTAACATATATTATATATAATATTAAAAAAATATTTATTTAAAAGAACTTATTTTTATTTAAATTAAATTAAGATAAAAAATAAAAAAATGATTCTCGAATTAAAAGGAAATAAATTATATAAGGATGATCTTAAAATATATAGTTTTTGGGCACCAATAATATAATGTCTTAAGTGTAAAAGTTGTCGATATTGTTGCTAATGCAGGAGTACGTGGGTTTGAGCGCACTGAAGCGCATTATCCTCTTATTTATGGGTTGAGGAGGGGTTATGGGCAGTTTTAGGCATTGTGATAGAAAAAACTGATATGATTAGAACTTATAATGAGATTGTTCAATAAAAAAATGTAAAAGTCTTATTATACACTCCTCCGTATTTAATATATTTTCTAACTTAATTTAACTTTACTTAAAAAATTTAAGATTTTAATAAATAAACAAACATGTTTTCGTCTTTTATATTTTTTAAATCATCTTAGGATTTTTTATTTCTGTAGAATAACATTTATATGTCTTTCAAAATTGACGACGTGACATTATTTTATTGATAACTAAAAACTATATAATTTAATAACGTTCTGATATAAGTTATTTCCATACAAAAAAATTAAATTTTTTTTAATGCTAAATCCAAAAAGAAAAAGGAAAAACCTTAATTATGTGATATCATCACCTTACTAATTATAATTGTGGAGCTGATCATGACGTCAAATTAATGTGCATGTTTGGCTAATTAGGTTTTCCTTTTTAGGGTTTGTATTTAATACATGGTTATAAATAGGAGTTAAATATTATCATTTATCTTGTTTTTAGTTTTTTTTAGGTATAATTCCAAAATTCACCCTTAATGTTTCTGAGTTTTTTTTTTTTTTTTTAGCCCTTAACACTTTTTTATTTTATTTTAATCCAACCCACAGCTTTGCAAAAAATTATTAAAATTTTTAAAAATGAAAAATATTTAAAAATTCAAAAAGGTAATTAAAATTTAAAAAAAATTATAAAAGAATTACAAATATATATAAATTTTAAAAAAAAATCCCAAATATTACGTTTCGTTTCCCTCCTCCAGATTTTCACTTTGTTTTCCTGTTCCCTTTTTTTTTTTCCCCATTTATTTCTTAGTTTTACTCTTTTTTTCTTTTTCTTTTTTCTCTTTGGATCTGCATCTCTACTCTTTCACATCTTCTATTTTCACCAGATGGATTCTCATCATCTTGGCAGCTTCCACAAATGGATTCTCATCAATATCCTTTCTCTTCGTTTTCCCCAGCTGCCGCCACTGCTTCCCCCGTCAAAACCCTAATCACCACATCTCTCATCAACCAATCTCTGATCATCGAGTCGAGAACCAGATCTTGCGCCATTGCTGGATCCTATTCTGATCTCTGCTCCGCCTCTGAGGAAAACAAGATTTTGGCTACTATTTTAGTTGGGGTTGATTTTGTTGAAATTTGGTGTACGGTTTGGTAATCGATATCAAATTCTTGGGGTTTGGGCTCTCAAAGAGTTGGGATGGTGGTTGGTTTAGTTGGGTGGAGGGTGGTGGTTGTTCGAGTGTGGTGAAGATGATAAGTATGGAGGCTCGAGGGTGGTAAAGGAGAAGAGTTTTTGTTTTTTGCTGTAAATTTTCAGTTCTTTTACCTGTAAAAAAGACTTTGATTTGGGTTAGGGAAAAGTAAATGATGATGGAGAAGGGAAAAGGTGGATGATGAAGACGATGAATAGGAAGAAAAAAAATAGAAAATTTATAAAAAAGTAAAAAAATATGTAATTAAAATTTTTAAAATTTCTATATATTTTTATTTTTTATAATTTTTTTTACATCTGTTTGAATTTTTATAAAAATTTTCTATATTTTATATCTTTTTAAAAATTCTATTATTTGATTTTTAATAAATTTAATCATAAATGCCACGTCATTAGTGATGTGTTGTGCCACGTCTGCCATGTCATGAACTGAGGTATCATGCCACATAGGACAAAATTGTTGATTGTTAGTTAACTGACGAATTTTGGCCTTATTTGAACATTTTTGCAACGTTGTTGATGGGATTGAAACAAAAAAAATGTTAAGAGCTAAAGTGAAAAAGGTGAATTTTGCAATTATGCCTTTTTTAATTGCATTTTCAACTTGAAATTTGTGTTGGGATTGGAATAAAAATTTAAAAATTTGAGGGTAAAAATTTATTTTATTTTTTTAAAATGATTTAAATTGAATAATTAAATTTTTAGTGGAATCAAAAATGAAAAATTTTCGTTTGGTCAAAGTTAAACCGATGAATTTCAACTATTAATTTTTAAGATAGATTAAAAGTGCAATTGCACTATTTAATCAAGGGAGTTAAGTTCTCTACTGGTAAAAAGTATTATGGAAGCCTCTATATTAAAAGTCGGATTGCATTTTGCCGCAGTTATTTAGAAAATGAGTAGATAAATCAAAGAGCAAATAAACTATTCTGTTTAAAATTTTCATACATTTCTACTATTAAAATATGGTATTTGTACATCAGTATGAGATACACATGGCACTGTTTGATTATTTCGTCAGTCACGTCAGTTTTTTAACATGCACTTTTGCCCATCTTTTGAGTATAAGAGGCAAAATGTATTTTGACTTTTAATATAAGAGCCTCCATACTACTTTTACCGATCCCCATCAACCATCTACCTCTATCCATGCACCCTGAAAAAAGTATACGTGTCAAATAGTTATAATTATATACTAAATTAAGGAATCTCTAAATTTAATTAAATTATTTTCCAATTATATTCAATGATTCTTATAATTAAATTTAATCCATCTTAATAAATATAATGCAACTTGGTCCCATAAAAAGTATAAAAAAATAATTATATATAAAAGGGAAAAAAAGTAAGCATAATTTAGAGCTGTAACATGGCCTAAACCAGATTATTAATTTAGATTTAAGATTATCATCATCTACCCTAAACCTAAACATGCCAAATAAATAACACAGTTTCACCCTTACTTAGTTGTAAATTTATGTAATTAATTATTAACCCTTAACTTGATTGACATGAGCATTGTTATCAATGCAAAAAAAATATGGGTTCGAGTGCGCGTTGAAGCGTATTATTCTCCTATATTTATGAGTCGGGGAGATGTTATGGGTTGTTCTAAGCATTGTGTTAAAAAAATGATGAGATTATTAAAAAAAATTACCATACATCAAACCCTTTTTAATTGTTTAGGGTAAATTATCAAAATAGTTACTTTTGTTTGCCTCAAATTACATTTTAGTCATTTATGTTTAAAATGTTATGTTTTAGTTACTTGCGTTATCATTTTGTTACGAAATGATCACTCTGTCGTTAAGATCTAGTACCTCCAAAACAACAGTCTAATATGACAGTTAAAATGGATTTTAAATGCCAACGTGAATGTATAAATAAGTAAATTAATTGAAAATTTTTAATTAATTAAAGTAAAATTTTAATTTGGTTTCTTGAAATAATCAAAACCAATGCATTAGATTAGTCCTTGAATTGGAAAGAACCCTTTGTCTCTTTTTTCTTTTAGTTTTCATTTTTATTTTGACTGAAAAAACCTTCTATTTTCATAGTAATCTTTGTTGAATCGAAACAATAGAAATTAAATTGAGTGTTCCATCAATCGGTTCAATTTTTTATTCAAAATGGAAGAACATAGAACCAATTCAATGGATTACAATGAGTAATGAGTTTTTTTTTTCTTTACCAGGGTTTTGGGTTCAAATATTATATTTTTTGCAAAAAAGTGATCTATCTTTTCATGTTTTTCTATATATGTGACAGATAAAAAGGATAACCACAATAGCAAATAGGTATAAAGGTTGGTGCGTCCATTTCTTCTTCTTTTTCTTCTCTGTTGTTCTGCTATTCTCTTCTCTTCTCTGATGGTAACAAAAAAAAAAAAAAAAACTCATCTGTTGCTTCTTTTTAAATAGGAGAAGATTGAGTTTTAGGGCAAAATTTGATATTCTATTTTCATAAAAAATTTTAATTTTTCTCATTCCAGTTGGACATTCACGTTGATATTTAAAACCCATTTTAAATTTCACGTCGAACTACCATTTGGGAGGTAACAGATTTTAACGACAGAGTGATCATTTCGTAACAAAATAATAACGTAAGTGATTAAAATATAACTTGAGACAAATAAAAGTGACTATTTTTATAGTTTATCTTTTTATTTATTATATTTTTTAAAGAAAATAATAAAAGGGTGCACAATAATAATTGGGATGTGGTGTGAGGGAGATGAGAAGATCCCTTGAAATACTACAAAATCCATTTGCTCTCTAAGCTGTACTTTGCTTTTTGTTTTTGGCTTTTTATTTATTTATTTGAAAATCCTTTCGTATTTGATAATTACATTTAATTTCCAAGGTTTAAACTCAAAACATTACTTAAAACACATAAAATTATTATACTTCTTCTTTTTATGTTTATAATTAAGCTGTGCTGCCCACCACATGGCTCTGTATCACTTTGTTTCTTCTGACACCATTAACGGTTCCCTTCCTTCCTTTATTTCTCTCAAAAAGCAATAAAAAAATAAGCATGGAAGCCATGGAAACACACAGCAAAGAATGAGCCCTCAAGAATATATCTAAAAATTACACAAAAAATCAACGTGGAAAAAAAGAAGTTTAGGGACTAAATTAAGAAAAATTACCAAGTTTAGAGACTAAACGCGTGATTTATCCCATTCCTATAGACTCGTATATACATGTGTGTTGTCGCTTTCTCTTGGAATTTTCAAATTCTCTTTAACAGCTCCCCCCACCAGCCATTGATAATCGCAAAGTCATAAAATATTATTTTACACCTAAACACATTCTTACTTAGTCGATTGATCATACATTAATTAAGATGTAATGATGGCAAAAACATGCATTGATTAGCGGCATTGTATAAGGGATGCAGATAATTTCATGTTAATCAATGACCACACTTTACAAACACATTTCAATTAAATTTCTTAGTTAGGTGCATGTAAATATAATTAATTATTTGGGGTTACAAATAATAATAATAATAATAAAGTAAAGGGAGTGGGATTTGCTACAGCATTGGGGAATGGGAGAGGCCACACTCACTAGGGATTCCCTCTCACTATATTTAAAGGGGGGGAATGTTTTTTTACACCCATTGTGATGTGGAATGGAATAGTTTCATATGTTACCATATTATATGTGTGTATATATATATTATTTCTTGAAGTTCTCAAGTTTCATCATCTCTTCTGCTGCATTTACCACTCTGTCTTGTTGTTGGATTTTGAATATTTGTCCTCCATTACATATATTCTTTTCCTATTATTTTATATTTCATTTTAACATTTGTTTAATTAAGTCGATTGAATTTTAAGTCGAGTGGTATGGGTATTATTGTCAATATAGGAGGATGTAAGTTTAAGTGCGCTAAAGTGCATTATCCTTCTATTTATGAGTTAGGAGAGATTATAGGTAATTATATATATTGTGCCCAAAAAAATAAATATGATCAAAACTTAAAATAAAATTATTCGAAATTTTAGTCTCTATATTCAAGGGAGAGCTAGAAAATCAGATTGTGAGGTCAATTTTTTTTAAATTAAAAAAATTATAAAAGTAATATAAATTGATGCATGATAAATCAATGTATGTGGCTAAACCCAATTTTACCTTTTTGACCCTTTTTCAAATTGGTTTGTATTTTTTTTTTGAACAATCTCCGATCTGTTTTTTTTAATACAATACTTAAAATTACCCATAGCCCCTCCGCAACCCATAAATAACAGGATAATGCTCCTCAGAGCACTCGAATGCACACCTTCTTATATTAGTAACAATATTCATGTCAATCGAGTTAAAACTCAATCGACCAACTTGGTTTGTATTTTAATTTGGCTATACACTTTTTTTTTTAATTGTTCTTCATCTCTTTCAATAGTAAACTTTTTTTTTTAAATATTTTTTCATTCTTGTTAAATATTTAGAATAAATAAATCTAAAACTTAAACACATAAAGGTTTTCTTGAAGCCAACATATAACTAGTAATTTTATTTCACAAAAAAATAAAAAATTAATCAAGTGCTTTTTGGTGTCATGAGAATAATCACACTAGTAATAATAATTTCTGGATAAAAAGAATACTAAATTTCTAATAAATATTCAAGATTA
This sequence comes from Gossypium longicalyx, assembly GCA_025698465.1. Taxonomy (NCBI): domain Eukaryota; kingdom Viridiplantae; phylum Streptophyta; class Magnoliopsida; order Malvales; family Malvaceae; genus Gossypium; species Gossypium longicalyx. Next base: position 92,848,235 of record CM047004.1, read on the forward strand.
TATAAGTACAAATCAATCGTGATTCCTTGAAGGATTTCTATTAATCAACCGCTAAAAATTATTATTCAATCATGTTGGTAATTTCATATAAAATCAATATCCTAAAATCATTCAATAGATAAAAAAGAATCTTGCAGAGGAACCTTAATATATCATAAGAAAAGCCGAAATCTTAATTTTTTAGAGATCGATCAATAAAACTTGAAAAGAAAAGAAGAATAGTTATCAAATTAGAGAGAGCCACCTGAAAAAGTATTGAAAGACTGACTATTTATCTTGTAAATTTTTTATAGAAAATGTGAGAGAATAAGGGAAATTTGAGAAATGAGATATAAGTGTGGGAAGAAATTAAAAGGGTAAGTGGTTTAGTGGGTGGTGGAAATTTTATTTATTTTTATATAAAATTATTTAGATTAGTTATTTTTTAAAGGCAGGGTTAATACATCATTTGGTGTCTGAGTTTGTATTTCTATTTTTATTTGATACTTCAGTTTGGTTTCAATATTTAATTTGGTATTTAAATTAAACGACATCATGTGGTCTAATGAATATTTGATGCGTGTGCTCTAGTAAAAAATAGATACTTAATTGGGGTAAAACAAAAAAAACCTAAGTATGAAATTAAATATTAAAGTCAAACTCAAGTATTTAAACGAGACAAAAAGAAACTCAAGCACCTAAAGTGAACATTGAAGCAGAGCTCAGGAATCATGTAGTACACTAACTCTATAAATTAATCCAAATAATTAATATGAATAACTATTCCAATTAAAATGCTAATGTGAAATTTTTCTTACATCGTCTTTTTCGGTACAAAAAATACATGCCAACACGATGAGTTTTATAAGATGTATTTTTAAGCAAAAATTCGTGTTACTAGTATTAACTATTTAGATTAAGTAAAAAGGATGAAATTATGTTAAATAAAATATAAAAATTAACCTCAAATTTGAGCATGATGGAGGGACTAAAACAAAAATTTGACCTTTAATTAAATACCTAGATAATTTGAATTATAGACCACAGACCCCATCACGTGGAAATTTGATTAACAAATCAAAAGACTAAAAAAGGGGGTAAATGTAATGTTCCTTGTAATGCTAAATCACATCTTCACACATATAGAGTCGGTCGAAAAAAAAAAAACCCATTAACGAAGCCTCACGTTGCCAACTGCTCTTTGTCTCTTTACTCTTTTGTTTCAGACGATTCCTTTGAGAGAAGAAGAAGAAGAAGAAGAAGAAGAAGAAGAAGAAATGTTGCGTAACTGCGAGAAGATGGTTGCCGTCATCACATCTTCAGTTACTAATGAATGGCCACAGGTTGTTTTTTTTTTCACTTTCTCTCTCTCTTTCAATAAATCAATTATTAGAGAGAAAAAAAAAAAGATGACCCCATCTTTGTTGCTTTGCTTTTGGAAGAGAATATCTCTATGTCTTGTGTTGTTTATTTTTACCCTAATAACACCTCTTTCAGTTCTTTCTTTCTTTCCCTTTTTATTTTGGACCCTTCTTTGGTTGCAGAAGCTTATGGAGAAACCAAGCCAAGAACAGCAACAGGTGCAGCAGCAACAAGCTTTAAAGTGTCCTCGTTGTGATTCATCGAACACCAAGTTTTGCTACTACAACAACTACAGTTTATCACAGCCGAGACATTTTTGTAAAGCTTGTAAGCGTTATTGGACTAGAGGTGGTACTTTAAGGAACGTTCCCGTCGGTGGTGGATGTAGGAAGAACAAGCGTGTTAAAAGGCCAACTGTTTCAGCTTCAACACCGCCGTCTATCGGTGGAGCTTCACCAACATCTGGTGGTGGTGGTGTAAATCCTAATTCAACAACCTCAAGTCACCATATCAACCCTTTGTTTTATGGTTTAACTGCTAATGACCCTTATCATGATGTTATCAATCTTCCATTTTCTCGTTCTAGTACTGTCACTGGTTATGATCTCCAACCTCAAATGAGTGGTCTTGGATTAGGGTTTTCTTCTGGGGATAATACTGATCATTACCCACCATTGCTTTCAAGCTATACCAATATCTTTGGGTCTTCGTCTTCTTCTTCTACTACCACTACTACACCCACCATTGCTTCTCTTTTGGCTTCTACTCTTAACCAACACAAATTCATCAATGGTGGTGTTAAAAACACTGAAGCTTTACCACCTTTTCAAGATCTTCAAACAACAGCCATGAAAGATATCAAAGTACCATGCCAGAATCACCTTGAGCAAATTACTTTACCTGATCCATCACTTTATTGGAGCACAAATATAGGTGCTTGGCATGATCCAACAAACATTGGGTCCTCAGTCACCTCTCTGATCTAGCAAGCAACAACACTAGTACCTTATTGATCCTTCAAATCATCTCCCTCTTTCACTAGAGTCTTTTTTTTTCCCCTTAGGTCCTTAGTTTCTAATAGTCAAAAGTATGGTGTGGGAATAAATTAAAGTTTGAGAATACTGATCAAAGCATGGGAAGCGAAGATTGGATCGGAGCGATCATGTCAGCTGCAATAATATTTCAGCCTGTAGTTTTATTCTCAAAAAAAGGCTGAAAAAAAACCCCTTAATTTGCGCTGAGAGGAACCTCGGATCCTCTTCATCACCATCTGCAATATGTTGAAGAGACAGGCTTTAACTCCCTTTTGCTGCAACTTTTTTTTTCCTTTTTGTTTTTTAAATCCAGTAAGTTTGGCTTCTATTTTGTATGTATATATATATAAATATATATTGCATTACAGGTTCTTAGGTTGGGTTTTTAGAAAGGGTGGTATATGTTGCAGTCCTCAGTAAAAGAGGAACTCATTTTTTTCTTCTTTTAATTTCTTTTTTTTTTTTTCCATTTTTGTTGTTTTGGGGAGTTGGGGTATAATTAATAGTATAGAACAGAGGGAGATTTGTACCTGCAAACTGCAATTTAAGCACTTATTTACTGTGGCTGGTCTGTTCTTCTTCTTCTTCTTTCTTTTTTTGTTGTTCTTGGTGTGACTGTTAATAACTTTTATGTGTCATCTTTAAACCTTAAAGCTGCATGAGCAATGCATATATAGATTATGTATCAATTGAAGTTCTTTTTATGTAATAAGTTGGTACAGACAATGAATGTACGCAAAGCTATGAATGTGTATGTATAGGTTTATTTTTGTTGTTTACAGGTTTGGAATTTAGTTGGCTGGATATTCTCTGCCGGTTTTACGATCCAGACATTGAGAAACAACACAGCTGAGTTATGGCAGGGATTTTGTGATGAGAAATTTTTTTAAAGGTCCATACTTTGGAATTTAGCAGCTTGGCTGCTTGTAATGAAAACACCAATTCATTACCACTTCCTTTCTCGGTGTTTGTTTTGTTTTTGAGTACTGCATGTGTTTTGTGTATGTGAATTTGTGTTAAAATGAAAGGGAAAGATGAGAATGCATATGTGAGCACCTATATATATGTCTTAAGAATCCAACTAGATGTAATATATGTAGTGAACCTTGCTATTGCATATATATATATATATACATGGGTGAGTTAATTTGTCGAATTAATTCTTTAGTTATGCATATAAACTTCTCTTTAGAAACCCTAACATTAGCATATATATATACACACACGTGTAAAAGGAATTTATAATAACATTTTAAATTACATAAAAAATATTTAAGGTTAAATTTTACTATTAATCTCTGTCCTATGCGTAAAAGGGTGAGTTTAGTCTCGTTACTCTGATTTAGTTAACTAGTCCATTTACATTTCGAATGATCAATTTTAATTTTTGTATTTCTCGAATTTTAGTTTTGACCCAAATGATAACAATTAAATTTGTTTTAGATCAAATTCTGCTATTGGTCTCGTAAGTTGGTAATGTAATCTTTATTCTCCAATTTGATCATTTTTAGTCTCTATACTTTTCGAAATTTTAAAATTTCAATCCTAATTCAAATGGTAGTCGTTAAATCTATTAACTAAAATGATGTTATTACTCTGTAAATATTATGTAGACATAACAAGTTAACATGACATTATATGATAATATATTTACCGCGTAAGAGCTTAAAATAGAAAAATTTAATTTAATTTAATAAATATAATATGTTTATGGCATAACATTTTGGAATAGGAGAATTTGACTTTTTTAATACATACATATATATATATATATACACTAATTCACATATATTGCATTTATAGATAGGTTGAGGGTATATGTGTTACATTTATACCCCACAAGATCAAGAAGTATTTAGTCCACAAGTCACTAATGCAAAATTGATTTTAAGCATAAAATCATCACTAAATTCAAAGGTGAAATCTTGGATTAATGCATGATTCAACAATAAAGATTTAGTTTATTGTGTATTATTTTTCAAATGAACTTTGAAAATACCACAAACTTGTTCAAGGGTCAACTTATTCATCCAACAAAATGAATTTAGACTAAATTATCACATTATTTTATTTAAATTTAATTATAAAATTATATAAATTTAAATATAAAACTTTTAAATTTATATTTTTTAATAAAAAAACAGGTTAATGGATTTATCCAAAGGAAAAACGGATGGTTTAATTAAATTTAAACGAGATAAGACAACATTTAATTCCTGAACTTACTAATCTTTCTCAGTTTAGTCATTAAACTTTTTTTAGTTCACATTACTCCTGTTATTTGGTAACTTTTCTCAAATTTGATTTTTGTGATGACATAGTACTCTATAATTGTACCAAGTTTTATGATTAATGTGGACAAAAAAATTTCATGGACTAAATTGAGAAAAGATGTCAAGTTCATGGACTAAATATTACTTTATCCCAATTTAAATTTAAACAAAAATAATAATTTATACTATTATTTAAACCCCTGACTGAGTTATTTTCACCAACCAAATGAGCACTAGACCTAATCATGGGTTGAGCCGCTCGTCTAAGCCCAAAAGCCTGTCTGAAAAGTGGGAGGGCTTAGGTAAAAATATAGTCTCGAAAAATAGGCTTGAACAAAAAATAAGACTCATTTTTTAAATGAGTTGAGCCTCGGGTAGGATTTTTTTGCCTCAGGCCCATCCCGAATCAGCTTAAACTTTTTTTTTTTGTAAATATTTTGCTACCATTTACCTGTTGTTTTGTTATCATTTTGCTATTATATTGTTACTATTTTGTTATTATTATTTGGATATTGTATAATTCTTATTTTATTGTTAATTTTACTACTATTTTATAGGCGTGCTAAGTTGCAATTATTTAATGTATTTCCAGTTTGTTGGGAAAAATTTATTTTGATGTTTTTTTGTGTATTTGATATAAAATTAATGCTGGCTGGGTCAGTCTTAGCATTTTTAATATGTGTCGAGCTTAAGCAAAATTTTAGGCCTATTTTACCAGGTGGGGCATAGGCTTTAAAAAGGGTCTAAAATTTTACTCGACTTGACTCGACTCATGATTAGGTCTACCGAGCACCAGCTTGGTTAGAAAAATTACGAAAATGTTATTTTGTATTTAAAATAAGTTATATTCTAGGATACTTTAACATTTTTTTAAGAAATCAATAAATAATTTGCATATGGTTGGATTTAAACTCCTAACATTTGCATCGAGTTGATAAAACTTTAACTTTACCGCTCAACTAAAGCTTTAATGTTTTATACATTTTTATTTTATTATGCACACTTTTATAACTTTCGTGAATTGTGTATATATATCGATAATGTTATTGATTGAGTTGGTATCACAAGTTAACTCGACATCAACTTAAGATTGATAACAACACCGTGATAAATAAATATTGTAATGCATTTAATATTATTAATTTAGTGCATTTACGTGTTTAAATTTTGTTTTACTTAATTTAATCTATTTTATTTTATTTTAATATCGTACATATTGCATGTATTATTATTAATTAATTTTAAACCATATGTTTTATTATATTTTATACGTTATGTTTGAAATACATAAATTTTATGCAATAAAATTTATTCTCAAGAAATAAATGAAGGAAAAAAAAATTTGGAACCACAACCCCTAAAGGTAGGCCTATCCAAATTGCTGTAGTGTACAAAATAGGACGGTCTGTCGTGTAACATTGAATTAAGCCTAAGAAATTTAATCACTCTTTTATCTACTAAATATAGCACAAAATAGGTGGTGGTGCTATTTGCTGCCATTGCTGGACGACTGAGCTTCCCCACTATTTGTCCCATTGCTTTCATTCCATAACTTGTAGCATACGTGAACTCTAAGTGGGTGTCCCTCCATTGTCTCCGGGGGGGACCAATTTTATATATTCCATCTTCTGCTACTCTTATATTCAGCTTAAAATTATTTATTTATTTTAACTCGTGCTGATCTGATCATTAAATTGTTTATTATCTTAAGTATAATTTGAATTCGTGTTGTGCTAATCGCGTTATTGTTAAAATTTTTTTTATAGTTTATAAAAAATAATTATTTATTTAATTTTTAATTTTTTTTCTAAATTGAATTTTCTTACATTTTCAGAAACATCAAACTGACATGACAAAACCAAAAAAAGAAAGAAAGAAAAAAACTGATCTTTTTATTCATTAAAAGAAGGCAGCTGATTGTTTGTGGTTGAGTTCTTGTCTGCATTAATTTCGTGTTTTCTTTGGTTTCTTATGGGCTTGTAATTGATTACTTAGAAACACGAGGTGGAAATACAGGACGGCTAATATATGGTTGGTTAAGCTATCGGTTTGTTGGTCTGATTAATTTGAATAATTCGATTAATAAATTATTAAAAAAATTTAGTTCGATTCAATTGATTGTATGTATTCGTTGCTTAACTAATCTAAACTTTTCCCTGTTGACTTGGTTTCAATAACTCTAGTTAGGAGTCGAGTTTGGAGGAGATTAGATGAGAGGAATTGGTCGAGTTTGGAATACGAAGTTTTTACAAGACAAATATAAGTTTTAGGAGCGTTGGAATTTGTATTTCAGGACGTGATTTGATGAAATTTATAATAACTAATAATATTAGCAGTTATTTTTCATCAAATCAATCTTAAAACATAAAAAAAAAAATTATCATAACCATTGATTGCATTTAATGAATTAAACATAAAATTAAAACTAAATTTATTTTAAATAATTATCCGGTACATTGGCGGTGGAAAATTTTAACTCCACAAGCGAGGTTGAGATTTTGTCATGTGTTATTAAGTTGTATTTAAAAAATAAAAGAACATGTGGCATACTTGTGGAATAAAAACTTTCCACCGCTCGTGTACGAAATAATTATCTGTTTATTTTATTTAAAAAATCATGAAAATTCAAACCTAATAATATTAGCAATTAACTTTAATCAAATTAACTCTAAAACTCGAATTAAACATTAAAAAGTTAACACTGTTACTTTTGGATACCAAAATATATAACTTTTATTAAATACGAGTACAACACGACACTAAAAAAACTCACAAATATCCAACTTTAATTTGGTGCATTTGTATATATCAAATTTTAATTTTAGTTCAACATTCGCATTTCATTGAACCCCGTTCTCTATATGGTACAATTTTTCATTAAATCATGTGTAAATTAGTGACATGATATTTTTTTAAGTTAAAAAATCAACGAATCCACCTAGAAATAATTTAGGGAAATAAGAAAGCGTTTTTTCAATGTATTTATTTTTTAATTTAGATAAAAATAATTTAAATTTATTTGTTTCTTTTTTTAACCTAATAAAATGTCATGACAACAATTTACAATAATTTAATGGAAAATTATGTCACATACAGAACTGGGTTAGTGAAATGTGAAAAATGAATCAAAATTAAAGTTTGATGTATATAAATGCACCAAATTAAAGTTTATATATAATGATACAAAATTCATGTATAATTTTAGTATTTATCTAGACCTGTTTATGGGTTGAGTACCCACCTAGATTTGAAGGCCTACTCGAAATTTGGAAAGATTTAGACAAAAATATTAGACCCAAAAAATGGGCTTGGGCAAAAATATAGGCCGATTTAAAATATGGATCGGGCTCAGTCTTGAAAATTCAATGCCCTAACTCGGCCCATTTTAAATTTATAATACTTTATATTATGTAATTTAAAACACATTAAAAAAAATAAACATATACTAAATATATAAACATTAAAAAAAGTGTTAAAATGACTATAAAAATTTTCAATATGTATAAAATTATTCAATATTAAAATAAAACAATATAAATATTTTTTTTAAAAAAATTAAAAATAATATGAGTGGGCCTAAAATGAACTTGAATTAATATTTTATAAATATGATCGGATTTGGAAAAAAATTTAAGTTTAAATTTCGAGACGAACCGAACTTATACAAACATAAAATTTATCAATATAATACTTAGGCCCAGCCCGGGTGATAAATACCTGTCAAGTTTTGGGTTTTCATTTAAATGAAGCATAAATTAATCTGTGTGCTAGCTAAGTACTTGAGGAGGCCCAGTCTTGAATATACCTTCTACTCTGATCTCAGTTGCTTACATGTTTTTTTGGCCAATCCTAACTCCATTATGTTGATACATACATACATACATACATACATACATACATACATACATACATACATACATACATACATTTCTGCAATATCACATTAAACAACAAGATGTTCATCTTTTTGACCATTGAGCAATTTGGCTGAAGAAAAAGGACAAAAGAAAAGCTAGCTTTTGCTTCAATCATCTTTTCCGTGGCTCAATAGTTTGCAACAAATTAATTAAATTTCCTTGAGTGTTGCAATCACACCCTTCACCATCTATGACATAATTAGCAGAAGACAATTAGACAAAGGATCTCACTCCATTACGCTAATTTTGGCATTGACATTGAGACTTCACAAAATTTTATTATTATATATTAAAGGAAATAAATAACCCCTCAAAATCAGTCTTAATCAAAAAGTTCTAAATTCCACCAAGTAGTAATAATTTAATTTATCAAATATTATCTCTCATCCCTCACTATGGATTAATTCTCATTTCTTCACATACATACATACATATATCATTATCAACATCAGCTGATTCAAGTTGTGGGCGGAGAAACTCGTACTGGGAAAATTTGATTCGACTCAAAATTTAATCGAAACTTAATGTAATATTTTCTTAATACCAGAAGATTTAAAACCAAAAAATATATCTTTTAAAGCACATAGAAAAAAGTTGGTAACCCTTCATTTCCAAGCAAGCCTTAAATAACAATCTTGCAAATGATTTACGAAATTTCATTTTGTATTTCAATCTAACCCTTTTTCTTTTTTTTTTCTCATCAAAACATTTTGCTAGGAATAGAAATAGATAAGGAGGGACCTATCCAAAGAATTGGCTCATATTTGCAACTTCGTGGTGCAAACAAATTTCTCATTGAGTTCATATGGTGCATTAATTTAATTTGCCAAACTTATCAAATAACTTGTCTAAGTTAGTCTTAGGGTCCATGCCCCAATAGCTCTTACCCTCGGTTGATAAAATTAGATTCATCAATTTAACTAAAAAATTTTCATACCCAATTCGACCCACTTTTTCTTTTTTCAATTCAACCCCATATGGTGGTGTCCCATCTTCTAAATTTGGACATGTTTTAATTGCTTCAATTAGTGTGTTTAGATGTTGCTGCTATACCTCTCCACCATATTGAATATGACTTATTAGATTATGAGCACTTGAATATCCCTTTTAGGTAATTTAGATCAAGATTTAGTTCAGTTGATATTATTATTGTTACAATATGTAAAAAAATTATAAATTTAAACGTATTTAAATGTGTATTATACTTCGATTTAAAAGTTTGAGTAATAATAAGAATTGTATCAAAAAATCATGTTGCGGGTAATGAAAATTAGTTCTAACTTAAACTATATATTTAATATCTAAAGAGAAACAAAGTTCTCCTAATACTGTTTCTTCGACAAAATTCCAACCCGAAATTTTACTTAAAAGATATTGAATTTCTTACTATTTAACTGACGAGACATTGATATCGTAAACCCTAACTTAACTACAAAGTAATGTCAGGATCTTTTTACGCAATAAAGCACAAGTAAAACTATCAAAACAAATGCTCAAACATAAAACATCCCCCTTTATAATATTAAAAAGTTCAAAATCAATACCAAAACCAAATCCAGCTCAAATCTATATCTATATTCTAGACAGCATTAAAAACAAAGCTCTTCTTTCATTTACAGCAACACCCAACATTACCTAAGTTAAAACCAGATTAAAACCAGACACAACAATAGCAGCGAAACAGACAAACAAAATGATTCAATATAAGTGTGGTTTAATGGTCTTCAGTTTATAGAAGTCAACATTAAGCTTTTTACCTATGGAGCACCATAAGCTGGAAGATAAGGCCATTGATTTGGGCTCAAAGAAGAAGCAGTTTTGCTGTTACTGGTGTTAGTGACTTTAGCGGTGCTTGTGACCGCTTCATTGATGAAATTTTGATGCCAATTCTGCTGATAATAAGAGTTACCTGCAGCAGGCCATTGAAACTGGGTCTGCTGATGGTTTTGTGACCCCAAAAATGGGACACCATATCCCTGCAGAAGACCCAAATTTGAAGAACTACTACCCAAGTCACCACCACCAATACGTAGAGCCTGATTTAGAGGTTGCTTTAAACATTGGGGTTGGTTCATTGGTTGAATTGCAGCCAAAGATGACAAGAACCCACTGGCAGGATAATAAGATCCCATAGCAGAAGATGATGAAACCAAACTATCAGGCTCTTTGGCTTGTAATTGTGGTGATATCAAGTTTCGTTGAGTAGCTTGCCTTGTTGGATTATCATCACCAGAAGAAGAAAGCTTGGGGCGCTTTCCTTTCCTACAACCACCGCCCACAGGCACGTTCCTTAGGGTTCCACCTTGAGTCCAGTACCTTCTACATGCCTTGCAGAAATAACGAGGCTGCGAGAGACTGTAATTATTGTAGTAACAAAACTTTGTATTAAGAGACTCACAACGAGGACACTTTTGAGGTGTGTGCTGTTGTTGTTGTTGATGATGATGATGCTCGGCCGCCATTAGTGGCTTCAATCTCCGACCTTGCTGTTGGTTTTGCTTCATGTGTTGTTCAATCCCTTCTGGTTCTGTATAGAGATGTATCTGTATGTTAAAACTCTACGTGTCTGCTTCTGGTTCTTGAGAATCTCCGCTCTCCAAAAAAAAGTAAAAACCACGGCTTATATTTCCTTTTTCATCTCTTATAAGAAAACCATGGCTCATCCCCAATGGTATTTTAAATGGTAATAGAGAAGCGAAATTATGAAGATATCCACTTAAAAAACCCAACAAAATCTACCCAGATTTTTTATCTTAGACAAAAGGGAGACAAATCCCATGCTATATATGTACATCATATATTTATTTCTCTGTACTTATTTAGATAGGCAGATTTTATATATGAATGTAGAGAAAGAGGGGGTTGACATGAGCTGCTTTCATGAAAGGTAAAGTAAGAGAAATTGTGTACCGAGTGTTGGAACTTAGGGGAAAGGTCACAATCTTAGTGAAGAAACAGAGATCAATGAGAAAATTCTTGTTGGTTCGAAGTACAGTCACTAAATTATAAAATATTTAATCAAAATGAATTTCACCCTCTCTATTTTATATTTCATAATTGGACTTCTATTTGACGTGTCTCCTACAATTTTTTTTTAAAATTAATCAAATTCACGAATTTTATATTTTAGAGTTAAATTAAAAAACCAAACATGTCAAATTAAAATAATATTATAATATAATTAATTTTGAATAAAAAACTTTAATATGATATAATTAATTAAATTATTTAAATCTTTAAAATTGTTATTTTAAATTTTTTAAAATTAAAATTCTTTATATATTTTAAAATGTTTATAAATTTTTTAAAAATATTTTAAATTTAAAAAAAATTATTTTAAAATTTTTATTGAGAGAATCCAAATTTTCAAAGTTGATTAAACTCGTCCATATGAACTTTGAAAATGGGATTACGAGCCAAAACCCATGTTCCTTTCTTTTAGGATTGTTAAGAGGATTATGCTTAACTCTTTTTTTTTCTTTAAATAAACGTAAAGATCAACCACCATTACACTAAAAACCAAACTTATTTGTAAAATACAACACGTAACCCCCCCATCAAACTCCTCCTTAATACTTGCTCTCATCGCTTCCTCTTCGAGCACGCCTCCTCAATTCCGCAACATCATCATCCATCCTCTTCTCTTCCTCACTCTTCCCAACCATAGTTTCCTTTATCTTTTGCGTTGTTCCCTTTGCAGCATCCCAAGCTCCTTGTGCCGTTTGCTTTGCCTTCTCTCCAACATTTTGGATGGTCTCCGACGCCTTATCGGCAACTGAACCGGCTATCTCCTCCGACTTCTCCATCACCCCTTGTGCTCTCTCTTTAGATTTCTCTTTCAACTCGTACGCAGTTTGAGATGCCTTATCAGCCCCTTCTTTGGTCTTATCTTTAGCACTTTGGGCAGTCTCCTTGGTCCCTTGCGCGTACTCTCTAGCTTTCTGTTTTGTTTTCTCGTTGGCGCTTTGTGCGGTCTCCGCCGCTCTGTTCGTTGCATCTTTTGCCCTATCAGCCGCCGTGTCAAAGGCTCCTTTCGTTTTCTCCTTAGCGTTATGCGCGTATTCTTTTGCTCTTTCCATAGCTTCTTCGGCGGTGGTGTCTTCATCGGATGAGATATCTTTTTCCCTGTAAGCAAAGCCAGCTTTGGTGTCTCTCCCCTGAAATTTATAATCATCAAGCCATGAAACCATCACTTAAAACTCCACGAAAACGCAAAGAATCGGTGGTTTTATTTACCTCAGAGCGTTTGGAAGCGGTGGTGGTGAAGCAGACTCGTGAGACATTGGTGGAGGAACGAAGAGACACGATTCGAGGGAACGCTTTTGAGAGCTGGAACATGGCGGTCTTAGCTATTAACGAGGCAGCCATTGTTGAGGATCTTTTAGTTCTTGCTGAGCGGTGTCTTTTTCTTGAGCAATAGCTTTTGTTTTCAGTACTTTTTCCTATATCTTAGCCATGAAAATGCAAACTATATGGAGGCAGAGCAGGGGAAGGTGGCAGTGTAATAGAGCGACAGGTTGCAGCATATTTATACCACGTGTTGGACATGCGTGATTGTTTAGGGTCTTAGTGGGTTCAACAAGTCAACACATGTTGCCATTCCCTGGCAACTCACTAATTCTAGGATCCAGTTCGGTTGGTTCAATTGGACTTGTTGAATTTTATATTTTTTTTGTAAAAAAGAAAAAAAAAATTACACGACACTAAACTACCATTAACTTTCTATTTTGGTGACTAAATTTCAAAAAATAAAAAATAATTACTGAACTATTTATCGCCAATTTATTTAATTTTATCATTTTTATTACCAAATTATTTAATTTTATTTTTTTATCACCAAAATTCAATATGGTTAATCGAAACGCATCAAAAGTAGACTAATACACGTGTATCTTTTGAGATATAGGTGGATGCAATGGGTCGTGTTGCACTCTGCAACTCACTCTTATAGCCTGCAATGAAAATAATCTAAACAGATAAATGATATAAAGAAAACATTTTCCAAGAGCTGTTGCTAATGCTATCATTTTTCTGAATTTCTTTAACAGCTTAATTTAAGCCATATTGGAGTGATTGGTTGTCAGCTTCCAGGGAAGTAGGCAGTCGTTCGCACGTAACCGCATATAATATAGTAAAGTTCCTTTCCGTTTAGACTCAATAGGATGAATTACCTGTTTGTGATTGTTTATTGTTTGTTGACTCATTTTTCTTACTCTGATAAAATGTAGTGTGTTACAGAAAGAGGGAAAGACGATTCTATGTGCAAATCCATCAAGGAAGAGGTTGAAGAGGGTTGTGGCATGACAGTTGATTGATGCTGCTATTTTATAGGTTTCTTTGTTTAGATACCCTACAAACAATGTATTTACACAAGTTCTGCAGGCAGAAAAAAAAAAAAAGACTGCTGCCGTCACTTTCCTGGTCATTTATCTCCGGTATTCTTCCTTCTAAGAACACCAACTACGTACCTCAAACACAACCCATAAACTTGGTAGACTGCAAGTGCAAGGATTTGTGCTTTTGCACCACTATAGAAGGACTTTACACCCTCATTATAGAAAATGCATGTAATTGCATGCAGTGAATGCCTATACTTCACAGCTCCACTGGTCATCATCATCCTCCTGATCACAGTATCCAGCGGGTAAATCGCCATGCTGCGACAACTAGCATACAAAGTATTTACAACAGCCCTGCCTAAAACTCTTCCCTGCGAAAAACCGAACCATATCATTTATCAGATTGTTAGATACCAGTAGATTGGTTCTTAAATCTCAACTAATCCACTGACCTGAAAATGGTGCAACAAAAATTGTTGCCAAGGCTTTGAAACAGCAGTTACTGCTCTCAAAACGGCAATTTTAGGAATCATTACATTAAATCCACGGTACACGCCGGCTATGCCATCTGATTTCAGCGTTTTTCTGTAGACATCGAATATGCCATTAAACTGCCTTTCCCTCGAGTTACTGCTTGTTATGACATCGTTTGCCATGCGTGTTCCAGCATAATTTAATGGATAAACAAGAAACTGATTCACAACTGCAGAAAGGAAAACTGCCACTTGCAGCCTAGTGTGAGTCCACTCGATATCTTCACGACTGTTACCATAGTGCTGTATGGCCTTAGCTATGACCTGTTGCACGAAAATGGCACAATGGTTAAACCAATGTCGAGCAGCCTATAGGGCAACTTGGTGCTAGTTACCTCAGAGGAAAGAGATGCAGTGACAAATGCAATGTTGCCTCTCCAAAGGGAAAGTATGCCTTCATTTCTGATTGTTGTGGCGAAGCAGTCGAATATTCCGTTATATCGTTTGGGAAGCCGGCCTGAAATGATCATCTCGTTCTGGTTTTGCATCAAGAGCTTCACTCGCTCAAATGGAGCACCTGCTGTCCTCATAACACCAAGTAGAGCCAATCCTTTTATAAAAGAAGAAGCTTTACTGTTCTCCATTGGGGCCCCAACAAAAGCCGGTGGTGAAGGTTTTACAACAGATACGGCACTTCCCTGGATCACAGGGAGGACAGGATTTCTCGAGATCCGGGTCAGTGAGGCACCACTGCAGCGAATATTTTCCATTATCGTAGTGTAGTTAAAATGCCTGAATGAGAGGCCAGGCTGCCAATGCATCTTTTGTGATATAGGTGGATGCAATGGCTCATGCTCCATTCTGCAACTCACTCTTGTAACCTGCAATGAAACAGCCAAACAAATATGACCAAACAATAGCATTAGGCCACGGTTTAAAGCTTGACTAAAATGGATATGAAGCTCAATATCTTACACAAAAGATGAATTTGACCAAGAACCAGTCAAGAATTTCCAAGAAAAGTTGTAATGCTTGGCCAGAATCTTAGACTAAGCTATCTAAAAAAGCAAGAAATTAATGACCAGAAAAGGATTCTGGCTTTTTTACATACATAGAAAGCAATCGACGTTTAAACAAATTCATCAGAAACAATAGAAAAAGAAGAGAGGCCAATAATTTTTTGTCAAGAATCATGGATTACATGCCACAGCATATTTCTCCTATAAAAGAAGGAAACTTTTACCTGCAAAAAACTAATGGGTGCCCCTATGAAATTCAAAGAATTAAGAAACCAATACAAGAATGAGTTTTCACATGATTCCAAGTTGAAGAATGGAGTAAAATAATTTAGCAAATACATACTCGGTTTTGTTTCTTGGGGAAAAAGAAAGCTACTAGCAGTAATTAAAGAAGAAGTTGAACAAGAAAAAAGAAAAAATAGGAGAGATTACCCAGTTTTTCATATCCAGCAAAAAGCTCTGTTGCAGTTACGGTTGGAAATAGAAGGAGAAAGGAAATGGTGTATATTGCATGTTGAAATGAGTAGATATAACAGTTATTAAGGCCATCCTAGTAAATTTATGTCATGGTAAATTAAAAAAATATTAAAAAAGGGGGAGCCCTATTTTTCCTGCAACAGTGTTGACAGGGCCTAGTTCTTGAACCCAAACCATATCTTGTGGCTGGCAAAGATTATTCATATAAGACCAGTTCCTAGAGTTTCTATAGGATTCTGCCTTGAACATAACATTGCAGCTGCTTGCCAAAACATAAATGCCCTTTTTCATTTTCATTTTCATTTGTTCTCTAATGGCAGTCTTGAAACTTACCATTTATCTTGATAATGGCTCACATTCATGGCAAGTTAAAGTCCCTTAAATATAAACTTTATTGATTATAGTCTGCAAATCCTGATTGCAATGAAGATGTGACATTAAAATCTAAGCATAAAAGGACTACTGCCAAACGTTCCTTTCATTATTAATATTTTCACTAGTGTAAGTGTCAAGCAAGCTCTGTATCTCTCCATCACTTGTGATTTTTATTGAATGGAAAGGGATTCTTTACTTAAATGAAATTTAGCAGCTTTGTATCTCTCTGTTAAGAGTTAGTCTATTCTATTAGTTGCAGTTTGTTATTCATGTAGTTAGCTGCAGTTAAGTTGTTGATAAGCTGTTAACAGATTACAGTTACACATATGTTCTATAAATACTGTAGTCATGATGTACAGAGGCAGATTAGAAGTCCAAATACAGAATTATTCTTTTTCAAAATTCAGATTAGTTTCTCTCTATTCAATTTTCAGTATAGCTTCTTTTTCATTTCATATCAGTCTCTAAAGCTTACCTTAGATTTCATCACTCTCCAGCACTTGAGATTTTTGTTGAATGGAAAGGGGTTCTTTACTTAAAATGAAATTTAGCATCGTGGAAGTTTACAGCAATGCAAAATTTAGCATATTGAGAGCAATGGAATCAAATGTTTATTTCAATTCAACAACTTTTGCAGCTTCGTTTAACCGAAAACAAAAATGAAGGAAATTGTTTCTCAGCTCTGAAAAAGAAGGGAAATATTGAATGAAATGAAGTGACTACTGCCATCAGTGCCTTGTCATTTGCCTCAGCGATCCTTCCATTGTGGATCTGCTGCAATAGTCGTTTTTCTCCTTTGCAGCTCTAATAACATCTGCTACGTAAATGATTAACAACACAGTACCTTTGTACACAGCACATGAAAGGATCTCTGCCCCTGCACCACTATAAAACGAATTCAAACCCTCAGTTTTCATAATTTGTGCAATTGCTTGCCGCGTACTCTTATACTTAACCGACCCCGAGGTCATCATCATTCTTTTGTTCACTGTATCCAACGGGTAAATAGCCATGTTGGCACATATCCCAAAGCCAAATTCTACCATATGCCTCGAAAAAACATTGTTCTGGGAAAAACCAAACCATATCAGTTCAGCAATAAAAGAAAAAAACCTTCACTTCAGGTTATTAAGGAGGTCTCATGTAATGAACTGACCTGCAAAAGGCTCGAATAATGTTGTTTCCGTGGTTTTAAACCAGCAGATACTGCTCCCATCATACCAAATTCAGCAAGTCTGATATTAAATCCACGGTACAGTCCAGCAATGCCATCAGATTTCAGGGTTTTCCTGAAGACATCTACTATACCATTAAACTGCCAATTGCCCGTGCTACCGATAGCCTTGACATCGTTTGCCATGCGTGCTCCAGCATATAAAAACGGATAAAAAAGCAATTGATTTGTGACCATGACAACAGAATCTAACACTAGCAACCGAGGGTAAGTCCACTGGATGTCTTCACGGCTCAAGGCATAACGGAAGATAGCGAAACGCATTACCTGTAGTACATAAAGATTTTAAGGTTTAACCAATGTCAAGCAACCTATTGGACAACTTGGTGGAAGTTACCTTAAGGGAAACATCTGCCAAGGTCATTGCAGTATAGCCTCTCCAAAGGGAGAGCACGCCTTCATTTCTGATAGTTCTAGCAAAGCAGTCAAGTATTCCATTATATGGTTTGGGCAACTGGCTTGACTTGATTAACTGGTTCTGGTTCTGCATCAGGAGCTTCACTCGTTCGAATGGAGCAAGTGCTGTCTTCAAAACACCAAATAGAGCCAGATCTTTTATAATAAAAGCTTTACTGTTCTCCATTGGGGCTCCTATAAAAGCTGGAGGCACAGGTTTTACAATAGATGAGGTATTGCCATGGGATACCGGAAGGATAGAGCTTTGTGATCTCCAGTTCCCTAAGGCACAATTGCCTTGAAGAATTCCCATCAATGTAGTAGTGTAGCTAAAATGCCTGAATGAGAGGTCAGGTTGCAAATGTATCTTTTGAGATATAGGTGGATGTAATGGTTCATGTTCCGTTCTGCAACTCAATCTTGTAGCCTGCAATGAAATAACATTAGGCCATGGTTTAAAGCTTGATTAGAGTGCACATGAAGATCAACTATAGAGGGAAAACAAAAAAGAAAATATTCAAGATTTGGCCGTTAAACTACCGTTCAAGATCAATGTGACTAGACTCAATCAAGAATATACCAAGAAAGCAGCAAAGTAGCAAGTTATTAAAGATTCAGAAAAAGAATTGTGGTTTTTACAAATATAACATAAACCCAGCATGTTTTTCATGCCAAAGAAGGAAACCTTAACGTCCAAAAAGACAAGTCCTTGACATGATTCCATGTTCAAGAATGGAGTAAAGTAATTTAGCAGCTTCATAGTCTGTTTGGTTTCTTGGAAAAATAACACTACTACCAGTAATTACAGAATGAGTCGAGAAAAGAAAAGAAAAAATAATATAAGAAAACAGAAAGGAGAGATTAGATTACCAAGTTTTCCATCTCCATCAAAAAGCTGAGTTGTAATCGCAGTTGGAAATTGAAGGAGAAAGCAAATGCTGTATTTTGCTTGTATTTATTTGACAAGCGGCTTTGGGGAATAAACAATGCAAGCCACTTTGAGCTTGTATTTAACAACAATTTGGATAACTAAAAATGATATTCTTAAGGAAAATGGGCCCTTTGAACATTGTTTTATAATAGGTTCTAGATCTTGAACCTAAACCATATCCTTCAGGGCTGGCAATGATTGTTCATTAAGTTAAGCCTTCTA
Organism: Gossypium longicalyx; assembly: GCA_025698465.1. NCBI lineage: Eukaryota > Viridiplantae > Streptophyta > Magnoliopsida > Malvales > Malvaceae > Gossypium > Gossypium longicalyx. The sequence goes on from CM047004.1 coordinate 92,867,266, forward strand.
TGGGGTGCAGTGAACCAGTTTCCTAAAATTTCAAAAGAATATATCATTGACAAGTTATTCATCTTCTTATGAATAACAAGTAGGTACTGTAATAGCATCCCAAGGACAAAGACGATTAGAACCTAGTTTGTGCAAACATTTGAACCTATGGTGCTCATGAAACATGAAGCTCTAGCTTCACCTCCCATGGTGCTAATGCTTCTGCTTCACCAACAGCAGTAAGAGCTAACATAAAGCAAAGATTCGATTTTGCAGCTTGACATCATGTTTCAAGAAACAGGCCAAATGGTCCAAAACCTTATGCATCCGATTACTTGCTTAACCTGCCACTTATCCTCATATCAACTGACATTCTTTGCTTTTATTACTTGAAAAATGACAATTTTGAAAGTTAAGTCCCTAAAATATCGATTTATTAATTGTATTCTACAAATCCTAATATGCAGGGCAGATGTGACATTTAAAATCTCAGCATGAGCCAGGCTGCCTGGCCCAAAACCTTCATAAAAGGACTGTTCTCAAATTTCTTTTCAAATTTTATATTAATTTGTGCTGAATGGAAGGGATTCTTTACTAAATTCCATGAAATATATATATGTGTATATTAAAAGTTGTAAGTTTTAACCATAAAGGAGAAATTCACTGAGTCAAGGTGTTGCTCAACTCAAGCATTATGAAAGTTTACAGCAACTCAAAATATTTAGCATTGTATGAGCAATGGAACCAAATACCATACAAACAATATATTTATACATGAAACTGAAGCGAAAGTACCAGCAAAATGGTTATTTCAATTCAAGAAGTTTTGCAGTTTCGTTTAACAGAAAACGAAAGGAATTGTTTCTTAGCTCCAACAAGAAGGGAAAAGATGTTATCCACCATGATTCCATGAAATGAAGCAACTACTGCCATTACTGCCTTGTCATTTACCTTAGGGATCCTTCCATCTAATGGTGAAACTGGAACTAGATCCACTGTCATTGTCGGACTTTCCCTTTGCAGCTCTAATAACACCAGCTAGGTAAATGATTAACAATACAGTATCATTATAAGCACCACATACAAGGATCTCCGCCCTTGCACCACTATAAAATGACTTCACACCCTCAGTTTTCATAATTTGTGCAATTACAAAACCAGACACCATTGCCTATTGTTTCTTAAGTATCTCATCTGATGTACTGACCTACGAAAGGTGTAAATAATGTTGTTTCAGCAAGTGTGATATTAAATCCATGGGTTTAAACCGGCAAATACTGCTACCACCATACCAGATTCAGCAAGTGTGATATTAAATCCATGGTACAGTCTAGCAATGCCATCTGATTTCAAGTTTTTTTCTGAAGACATATAATATACCATTAAACTGCCTATTGCCCATGTTACTGATAGTCGTGACATCGGTTGCCATGTGTGTTCCAGCGTATAAAAATGGATGAACAAGCAATTGGGTTGCAACTAAAGCAACACTGTTTAACATTAGCACTTGCTTGTAAGTCCACTGGATGTCGTCATGACTCTTGGCATATTTGAAGATATTGAACCGTATTACCTTTAGTTCGTAAACGTAAAGGTTTAATGGCTTGACTCTTGAGCAGATTAAGAAATTTCAGCTTGGTGGAAGTTACCTTAGCGGAAACAAGTCCATTGGTAAATCCAGTGTAGCCTCTCCAAAGTGAAAAGAAGCCTTCATTTCTGATGTAGCAAAGCAGGCTAATCTTCCATTATATGGTTTGAGCAGCTGGCCTGACTTGATTATGGCATTCTGGTTTTGCATCAAGAGCTTCACTTGCTCGAATGGAGCAACTGCTGCCTTCAAAACACTGAGTGTAACCAATTTTTTTTGTAATAGAAGCTTTGTTCTCCATTGGGGATCCTATAAAAGCTGGTCGCAGAGGTTTTACAACAGATGAGGCACTGCCCTGAGATTTCCAGTTCACCAAGGCACCATTGCCGCAAATATTTTCCATTATCGGAATAGTGTAGTTAAAATGCCTGAATGAGAGTTCAGGTATCAAATGTATCTTTTAAGATATAGGTGGATGCAATGGCTCATGTTCCATTCAACAAGCCACTATTGTACCCTGCAACAAAATAACCCAATCGATACTATAAAAATATCATTATGTTTGAGAAGCATTAGGCCATGATTTAAAGCTTGATTACAAAGAAAGTGAAGCAAGAAACTAAAGATCAGAAAAGGTTGCAGGTTTTACATAAGCGATTGATGCAAAAAAATTCATCAGAAAGTATAGAAAAGGAAGAGAAGCCAATAAATTTATGTCAAGAATCATGAATAGCATAAACATAGCATATTTTTCCTACCAATGAAGGAAACTTTTGCAGTCCAATACACAATGGTGCCCTCCATGAAATCAAGAAACCGAACCAACAATAAGATTTTAACATGATGATTCCAAATTCAAGAATGCAGTAAAGTAATTAAAGAAGAAGTTGAACAAAGAAAAGAGAAGGAATTAAAAGAAAGAAAAAGAGATTACCAAGTTTTCTATCTCCAGCTGTAGGAAAATGGAAATAGGAGAAAGCAGATGGTGTGTATTTTTCATGTATTTATTTGATAAGTAGCTGTAGGAAATATCCTTATTAAGCCCATCCCAATATTGTGAGGAATTAACAGTTGGCTATATAGTAAAAAAAACGAAAAGAAGAACTGAAAAGTGAAAAACATTATGCATGGATAAGTTCACCATTGAAGATATCTAAAGCATAAAAGGACTATTGTCAATGTTCTTTTCATTAGTATATTTTTCACTAGTGTCAGTGTCAAGCAAGCTCTTTATCTCTCTAGCACTTGCAAGTTATGCTGAATGGAAAGGGATTCTTTGGTTACTTCCATGAAAAGAAATCTCAGAAGTTATAAGTTTTAACAAGGGAGACCAGTCCTCAACTCAAGCATTGTGGAACCAAATGGTTACTTCAATTCAGCAAGTAGCAGCAAAATATAATTTATTTCAATTCAACAAGTTTTGCAGCTTCCTTTTTTCCGAAAACAACAGTGAAAGAAATTGTTTCTCAGTACCGAAAAGATTGAATGAACGGAGGGTTAAGATGTTATCCACCACTGCCGTCACTGCTGGGGACCGTACCATGTAATGGTAAGACTGGACCCTTCCTTTAATACTTCAGTATATGCTGCGACAACACATCCAAGGATATGTGCCCCTGAACCACTATAAAATGACTTCTCACCCTCGGTTGTCAAATTATGTGCAATTGCATGCAGTATACCCTTATACTTAACAGCTACCGAGGTCATCATCATCCTTCTGCTCACTGTATCCAACGGGTAACCAGCCATTTCGCCACAAATGGAATACCCAGATTCTAGCATTGGCCTTGACAAAATCAGAAAGAAAATAGGCAGTTTAATGGTGTAACCGATGCCTTCAGAAAAACCTTGAAATCAGATGGCATTGCTGGACTGTAATATTAATGATTTATGTAGCTGATGTTATTAGAGATGCAACGGAGGATGGCAACGTCGGTGGATCTGCTCTCGGTTATACCATTAGATAGAAGGATCCTCGAGGTAAATGACAATGCAGTGATAGAAGTATAGTCACTTCATTCATGGAACCATGGTGGATATATAAACTCTAGGAAACTGGTTCACTTCACCCCAAACACAGGCTTAACTTAATCAACAATTTTCTCAGCATAGATAAATTTAAGCTTTAATATTTACAACTTTTATTAATTTTATCCTTCAGCTAAACTTCGTCATCCTCTTTCTAAAAAAAATTAAATTAAGTTATTGTTTTCTAACAAAAATACTAATTAAATTAATTTTTAAACATGCCAATATATTTTATGTTGACATGACATATAAAATAAATAATAACATGTCAGCATGAAATATATATAGATTATTATAATTAACATAGATAGTGACAGTAATAATAATCGTAAATTAATAAAATAAAAAATAAGAATAAACAGATTTTACTTGAAAAATCCGTATAGGAAAAAATAACGGGCAGCGACTACAAGATTGTTATAATCAATGTCTAATATAAGTATAATTCTATACGGATTTAACTTGTGCGCCATATTCCTCGTATATCCCCTATTTTGCCTCTCTAAATTTTTTTGTTTTTCTTTAACAAGTGACGGGGTCCACACAACTCTAACACGAACTGTCATGTTTTATTTAATATTTTTATTAAAAAATATTTGAATCTTTTTAAAATATTAATAATCAAGTTTAATTAAAAAAAATAAAAGTCAAAAGTAAAAGCCAAATGGTTATTTTCAACTCAACAAGTTTTGCAGGTATTATCCACCATTATTCCACGAAATGAAGCCACTAATGGAGGATCCTACCATCTAGTATTGCTTCTCCTTTGCAGCTTTAATAACATCAGCTACGTAAATCATTAACAATAGAGTAGCCCTGTTAGCTGCACATGCAAGTATCTCAGCTCCTGCACCATTATAAAACGTCTTCACACCCTCAGTTTTCATAATTTGACCTATTGCATGTACTGTACTCTTATACTTCACAGTCCCCGAGCCCGACGTCATCATCATCCTTCTGCTCACTGTATCCAATGGGTAAGTAGCCATGTTCCCGCTAATCCAGAACCCCAATTCTACCATATGCCTCGACAAAAAATTGTTCTGCAACAAACCAAACCATATCAGTTCAGCCATATGTGCTGCAATAAAAGAAGAATTATAAACCTTAATGTGATGAACTGACCCGCAAAATGTAGGAATAATGTTGTTTCCATGGGTTTAAACCTTTAGATAGTGCTCCCATCATAACAAGTTCTCCAAGTGTGATATTAAATCCACGGTACAGTCCAACAATGCCATCTGATTTCAGGGTTTTTCTAAAGACATCGATCATACCGTTAAACTGTCGATCGCCGGTGTTACTACCGATAGTCTTGACATCGGTTGCCATGCGTGTTGCAGCATATAGAAACGGATAAACAAGGAATTGAGTAGCGGCTGAGGCGACATAACTAGACACTACCACCCGCGTGTAACTCCATTGGGTGTCGTCTAGAATTTTCGTATATTGGAAGATACCGAAACGTATTACCTGTGTATAGTATTAGTACATAGAAGGTTTTAAAAGGTTCGATTCTATAGCAGAGATTAAGAAATTTTCAGGCTTATTGTTAGCTTGGTGTGCAAGTTACCGTAGCGGAAACATGTCCCATGGTCATTGCAGTGTAGCCTCTCCAAAGTGAAAAGATGCCTTCATTTCTGATTGTTGTAGCAAAGCAGTGTAATATTCCATTATACGGTTTGTGCAGCCGGCCAGACTTGATTATGTCCTTCTGGTTTTGCAGCAACAGCTTCACTCGCTCGAACGGAGCGGCTACCGCCTTGAGAAGACCAAGTGCAACCAATTCTTTTATTAAAGAAGCTTTACTACTTTTCTCCATTGGTGCTCCTACGAAAGCCGTTGGTGAAGGTTTTACAACGGACGAGGTACCGACCGTGCCGCCCATGTTTTCAATTATCGGAGCAGCGGTGTAGTTAAAAGGCCTGAAAGAGAGGTCAGGTTGCCAATGTATCTTTTGAGATATAAGTGGAAGCAATGGCTCATGTTCCGTTCTGCAACTCAATCTTGCAGCCTGCAATGAAAAAACATTTTCCAAGAATCAAGACTTTTCCCACTAAAGTAGCATTTTCCCAAGAATTTAACAAGCAAGGAATTAAAGATGAGGAAAAAGATGGTTGGTTTTACATATAATAATACAAAGGGATTGATGCAAACAAATTCATCAGAAACTAGAGAAAAACAATGGCGCCCCCCATGAGATTATCAAGAAACAAAGCCAAATTCAAGAATGGAGTAAAAGTAAGAGGGGTTACCAAGTTTTCCATCTCCGGCAAAAAAGGCTTTGTTGCAGTTGTAGTTGGAAAATGGAAATAGGAGAGGAAGGAAGTGATGTATTTTTCATGTATTTATATTTGAGAAGCAGCTGTGGGAAATACAGTTATTAAGGCATTCTCAATCTCGTTATGTTCAAGGAATTAACAGTTGGCTCTATTTTTTTTAGTTAATTTTCATCTTCGGAGTTAAATTTCACTATCAAACTTTAAAAAAATAAATTAAAGTTTTAATTATATAACAATTCGCATTCGCATGTGTTTAATGTTATTTATTTTTTAGTTTTATGAATTTTTTTATGATTTCGAATTTTTTAAATATTTTTATAATTTTAATTTATTTGTTGAACAAATAGTAGGAGTGACGACAATTTTCAAGGGATTGTATTAGCGTAAAGTTTAACAAAATTTCAAGGGATTAAGCTATAAACTTTTAATTTAACCATTGAATTAATTTAAAATTTTGCAAGTTCCAAAGGGACAAAAAGGGTAATTTTTCACTTTTAAGTTCCGAAAAAAATAGGAAACATAGGGTTTCTGTTCTTATATGTAGCTCACAAGAATCTCAACAATCACCGTAAGAGAAGGAAAATATCAGCAAAGAATGACGACAGGAAATAAGCAAAAACTGTAAATAAGAAAGAAAATAATACTGATAGAGACCAGTATTAAAACAGATAATCATTGTAATCAAGCTTTAAACCATGGCCTAATAATGCTTCTCAGACATGATTTTTTTTAATGGGTTATTTGGTTGCAGGGTACAGAATGGAACATGAGCCATTGCACCCACCCATATCTCAAAAGATGCATTTCATACCTCACTTCTCATTCAGGCATTTTAACTACACTACTCCCATAATGGAAATTATTCGGGGCAATGGTGGTGGTGGCTTGGTGAACTGGAAATCTCAGGGCAGTGCCTCATCTTCTGTCGTAGAACCTTTGCCACAAGTTTTTGTATGGAGAAAAGCAAAGATTCTCTTACAAAGGAATTGGTTACAACCGGTGCTTTGCTGACAGCATTCGCTCCGTACTGGAGCGAGTGAAGAACTTGATGCAAAACCAGAACGCCATAATCAAGTTAGGCCGGCTATCGAAACCATATAATTGTTGGAAGCGTAATAATAAAAAATAACTCAAATACTAATTTTTTTACACACAAATAAAATACAATACAAATTCTCTTTTATTTTTTCTCACTATACTAGCTGCTGCTAGTTTTTCTCACAACACCTTTTTTTCTCTCTCAAACTCACTAATTTTTCAGCACACTTACACATGAGCTATACATACATATATATATATAGACATAGTCCATTTTTTTTCTTGCCGTGCAAAACTTTTCTATGTGCTGCCATCTTCTTGAAGTTTCAGCATTATCTAATTGACAAAGTTGCATTCAATTTGAAAGCTAATTTGTATGAGGTAGAACCCAATTTAAATATGACTTCTTTAGTTGTAAATTTTAACTTTGAAAAATTAGTTTGATTTCTACCACTCCCCCTCAAACTGAATTTTTCATTCCAAACTTTTCTTCGAAGGGGAGTGTTAGAAATCAAATCAACTTTTCAAGGTCAAAATTTACAACTAAAGAAGTCATATCTAAATTGGGTTTTACCTCATACAAATTGGCTTTCAAATTGAATGCAACTTTGTATGAGGTAGAGCCCAATTTGGATATGACTCCTTTAATTGCAAATTTTGACCTTGAAAAGTTGGTTTGATTTCTAACACTTCCCCTCAAAGAAAAGCTTGGAATGAAAAGTTCGGTTTGAGGGGGAGTGTTAGAAATTAAACAACTTTTTCTACTAAAATCATCAATTAAAATAACATAGTACCTGTTTCCACCAAGTGATGGTATATCAAAAGGACCTGCTATATCGAAGTGTACGGTCTCTAATGGTCTCCTGGCTCGTCGAGTTTTTCCCACTTCAAAACTCTGTCTATGTTGTTTTCCTTTAATGCAGGCTTCACAAAGTTGATCAAGAGGATTAATTTCTGGTAACCCATTCACCATATTTTCTTTTGATAATAGCTTCAGGCTGGAAAATCTAAGATGCCTGAACCTTATATGTCACAACCATGAATTATCTTTAATTGCATTCTTCATACATTTCACCTCTCCAGATTTAATATCAATAGTAAATAGACGGTTACGCGTCATATCAACTTAGGCAATTAATTCACCACTTTTATTTTTTAAGGCGAGCATGGAACCCTTAATATGTACTTCATATCCTTTTTCTAGAAGCTGTCCAAGGCTGATGATGTTGCTTTTCAAAGCTGGTACGTAATAAACATCTGAAATGAACTTCTTTTTTCCATTCTTTTGTGTAATAGTGACTTTGCCTTTTCCTTTGACCATGGCATGCGATTCATCTCCAAACGTTACTTGTCCATGAATATTCTCATCCAACTCTGAAAATAAGTCTTTTCAGCCACACATGTGATTGCTGGCGCAATTATTAAGATACCAAATATTTTTTTCTTAATTTTTCACTTTCTTTATAAGTGAGGAATACACTAGATTCCACGTTTTCTTCTTCTTTATCTGCTGCTACATGATTTCTCTCCTCCATTTTTAGATTTGATCTACACTCATAACTATAATGACCATATTTATTGCAATTATAACATTGTACCTGAGATTTATTTCCTTGTTGAAATCTACCTCTGCCTCGACCTCAGCTTCGAGCTCTTTGTCCACGACTTGATGTTTGATATTCGTCACTTATTTAGATTTTACCATATGATTAATTGCCTCGTCCACGTGTTCCTCGTCCACATCTATTTCTGCCTCTATATCCTCCACGGTATCCTCGATGATTACTCGTACCTTGTCCAAAATTATCCCTAGCTCCACTTTCGTTGAAAGACAACTTGTTTTGCAAGATTTGGTACGAATTTCTAGTATCATCATTTAGCTTCATTTTATGCTCATGGGCTTGGAGGGAACCCACAAGTTCATCGATTGATATTTGTGATAAATCTTTTGACTCTTCAATGGCAACCACCACATAATCAAATTTGCGTGTCAATGACCACAAAATTTTTTCCATTACTTTAGCATCATCAAGTGTTTCTCCATTTCTTTTCATTTCATTTACCACCGCTTTCACTCGGATAACATAATCATACACTTTCTGATGGTTTCATTTTCAATGTCTCAAATTCGACTCTAAGGGTTTGTAAACGTACCTTTTTGGCTTTTCTGCTTCTTGAAGGGATTTTTGCAAAATTCCTCATGCTTCCTTTGATGTTTTTGCATCTAAAATTTTTTCAAAGGTTGATTCATTAACACCTTGAAAAATAAAGAACAACGCCCTCTTATCCTTTTTACGAGCTTCTTTCAATACTCTTTTTTCTTCATTTGTCAAAGCCGCTTCGGCAGCTGCATTTTCAGGCTCGACATATCCTTCTTCAACAACGTCCCAACAATCTTAAGAACCGAGTAAAGCCCTCATCTGAATGCTCCAGTTGCCCTAATTTGTCTTTGTTAATTTCGAGATTTGCGGTTGAATCATTTTTGCCATTGTAACTTCAACACGAACCTAACTCGAATATCACTTGTTGGAAGTGTAATAATAAAAAATAACTCAAATACTAATTTTATTACACACAAATAAAATACAATACGAACTCTCTTTTATTTTTCTCTCTATACTAGTTGCTACTACTTTTTCTTTCTATACTTACAACACTTATTTTTTTCTCTCAAACTCACTAATTTTTCAGCACACTTACACATGAGCTATTCATACAAATATATATAGAGAGAGACATAGTCAGCCCATTTTTTTCTTGCCGTGCAAAACTTTTCTATGTGCTGCCATCTTGAAGTTTCAGCATTATCTAATTGACAAAGTTGCATTCAATTTGAAAGCTAATTTGTATGAGGTAGAACTCAATTTGGATATGGCTTCTTTAGTTGCAAATTTTGACCTTGAAAAGTTGGTTTAATTTTTAACAATAATTGAATATGTGACTGCTTTGCTACAACTATCAGACATGAAGGTTTCTTTTCACTTTGGAGAGGCAACACTGCGTATCTCATTGCACATCTTTCTGTTCAGGTAATTTCCACCAAGCTGAAATTCCTTAGTCTGCTCCAGTGTTGAGCCATTAAACCTCTATGAACTACAGGCAATAGTTTCCATTATCTTGGAATATGGCGAGAGTCGTAAAGATATCGAGTGGACTAGGGTGCAGAGGATAGGGTTGGGTTTTGTTTCTTTCGCGGCACCTCAATTGCTTTTTTATCCATTTTTATATGCCGGAACACGCTTGTCAACCGATGTCAAGAAGACTATCAGTTACACGGGCGGAAATAGGCAGTTTAATGGTGTAATCGATGTCTTCGGAAAAACCTTGAAATCAGATGGCGTTGCTGGATTGTACCGTGGATTAATTATTTCTGTTGCTGAAACTGGTATAAAGGCAGCAGTATATGTCGGTTTATTCCCACATTATTTACACGTTTCGCAGGTCAGCACATTAGATATACTTAAGAACAATAACCGATGGTGTCTGGTTTATAAATGATATGGTTTGGTTTTTCGCAGAACAATATTTTGTCAAGGCCAATGCTAGAATCCGGGGTTGTCATTTGTTACGAAATGGCTGGTTACCCGTTGAATACAGTGAGCAGAAGGATGATGTTGACTTCGGGAGCTGTTAAGTGTAAGGGTACACTGCATGCAATTGCACATATTTTGACAACCGAGGGTGAGAAGTCATTTTATAGTGGTGCAGGGGCACAGATCCTTGGATGTGTTGTTTACGCAGGTACTGAAGTGTTAACGGAAGGGTCCAGTCTTACCATTACATGGTAGGGTCCCCGGTAGTGACGGCAGTGGGGGATAACATCTTAACCCTCCATTCATTCAATCTTTTCGGTGCTGAGAAACAATTTCTTTCATTGTTGTTTTCGGTTAAACACGAAGCTGAAAAACTGTTGAATTGAAGTAATCATTTGGTTCCACAATGTTTGAGTTGAGGACCGGTGTCTCCCTTGTTATTAGAACTTGCAACTTTTGAGATTTCTTTTCATGGAAGTAACTAAAGTATCCCTACAACGAATATATTTACACAACTGAACTTGGAATGCATTAATGGAAGCTTAAGATGATGATATGTATCCACCATGGTTCCATGAATGAAGTGACTACTTACATCACCGCATTGTCATTTCCCTCGAGGATCCTTCCATCTAGCGGTAAAACCGAGAGCAGATCTGCCGTCATCGCTGCCCTTCTCCATTGCAGCTCTAATAACATCAGCTACATAAATCACTAACATTACAGTACCTGTATAAGCAGCACATAAGAGGATTTCAGCCCCTGCACCATTGTAAAATGTCTTCACACCCTCAGTTTTCCAAATTTGTGCAATTGCATGCAGTGTACTCTTGTACTTAACACCTCCCCAGGTCATCATCATCCTTCTACTCACTGTATCCATTGAGTAAGTAGCCATGTTTCCACAAATATCAAACCCGAATTCCACCATAACCCTCGACAAATAATCGTTCTGCCAAAAAACCGAAACCTTATCATTTACATTGAATAAAAGAAAAAGCCACACTAAATGTTCTTACCTGCAAAATGTAGGAATAATACTGTTTCCAAGGGCTTAAACCTGTAGATAGTGCTCCCAACATAACAAGTTTAACAAGTGTGATATTAAATCCACGGTACAGACCAACAATGCCATATGATTTCAGGGTTTTCCTATAGACATCGATTATACCATTAAACTGTCTTTGCCCTGAGTTACCGGTAATCTTCACATCGGTCGCCATGCGTGTTCCGGCATATAAAAATGGTTGAACAAGCAATTGAGTTGGAATTAAAGCAAGACAATTTAACTCTAGCACTCGCATCGAAGTCCACCGGATGTCTTCACGAGTCTTGGCATATTCGAAGATGTTGTAACGTATTACCTGTAGTATACATAAAGGGTTAGTTTAGCATTGCTGTTAAACAGGGGTTAATAAATTTCAGCTGGGTGGGAGTTTACCTTAGAAAAAACATCTCCAATGGCCACTACAGGGTAGCCTCTCCAAAGTGAAAAGATGCCTTCTTGTCTGATAGTTGTAGCAAAGCAATGAAATATTCCATTATATGGTTTAGGCAGCCGACCCGACTTGATTATATCGTTCTGGTTTTGCATCAAGAGCTTTACTCGCTCAAATGGGGCAACTGCTGCCTTCGCAGCATCAAGTAGAACCATTTTTGTTATAAAAGAAGCTTTACTGCTCTCCATTGGTGCTCCTACAAAAGCTACCGGCATAGGCTTTACAACAGATGAGGCATCATTGCCACGAATGCTTCCGATTAATGGAGTAGTGTAGTTAAAATGCCTGAAAGAGAGGTCAAGTTGCCAATGTATCTTTTGAGATATAGGTGGATGCAATGGCTCATGTTCCGTTCTGCAACTCACTCTTATAGCCTGCAATGAAATATAATCGAAACAGATATATGGTAATAAAGAATACATTTTCCAAGAATCAAGATTTTCCCATTAAAGTAGAAATTTTTCCAAGAAAAGGTGCCCCATGAAAACTAAAAGAAAGTTTTACAACAATGAGTTTTCACATGATTCCATGTTCAACAATTGAGTGAAATAATTTAGCAGGTACATAGTCTGGTTTATTGAAAAAAAATTGACACTAAAGAAGATGAGCAAAGAAAAGAAGAAAGAACACAAAAAAAGAGAGAGTAGATTACCAAGTTGTCCATAGCAGCCAAAAGCTCTGTTGCAAAAAGCAAATGGTGTGTGTATTTTGCATGTATTTATAATTGAGAAGCATGTGCGGGAAATCCAGTTATTAAGGCCATCCTAATATCGTTTTGCTTCAAGGAATTAATTAAAATAAATTTACAAGTCAAACAAACATCCATTGTCGTCCAGTGGTTAGGATATCTGGCTTTCACCCAGGAGACCCGGGTTCAATTCCCGGCAATGGAAATTTTCATAAATTTTTGAAATTTAGTCCTCTTACAATTCAAGGAATTTAACCCTTAACTTATTTTTTTGTCATTTGAGTCTCTATTCTTTTCAATTTTGTCATTACAGTCCAATTACTTTTAATTCGAGGAATTTTTGTCATTACAGTCTCTAATGCTTTTCAATTCTGTCATTACAGTCCTTGTTTGTATCAATTTTTGAAATTTAGTCATTCTACTCTTATTTTGAAGAATTTAGCCCCTGTTCTTCTCAATTTTTTAAATTTAATCCTCCTACTTTTAATTCAAGGATTTTAACCCTTCACTTGTTTTCTTTCAAATTTTAAAATTTAGTCATTCTACTTTTACTTTTAAAGAATTTAACCCTCCACTTGTTTGATTTTAAGAAAAATTAAAATCTATTTCATAACACAATGAAATTTTGATTTTTCAAATTAAAAAAAAATTGATTCAAAACACTATTAATTTTTTTTCTTAAAATTGAATATGTAACATTTAAAAATTAAAATATGATTCATAAATACCATTAATGAACTTCTATTAAATTTGAGCATTTGGTATTTTAATATTGTGACTTAAAAATTAATGGTAACACACATTCATTTTTTACATAATTCAGTTAGCAATGTCATCAATTAAATTTTAACTTTTTTAAGTTAAAATAAAAATGAAAATACTCTTAAACCAAATGGAGATTAAATCCATTCAAGGGATTAAATTACAAAAGTTTGAAGAATACGAGAAACTGGAAGCATTGACAGTCGGGAGAAACAACCTTATAATAACCAAAAAGGCTTAAATCCAAAATTGACACACACATGTATTAGGAAAGAAACGAAGAATGACTAAAGGGGTTTCTCTCAAATTCATTTTTGCCTCAAACTTAATTGCATTTTGGTACATTGTCAAAGACTTAACAAGCTATGCAAAAAGAAGAAGTTGAATCATACAATTAGAAACATGGCAAGTGCTAAGTGCTAACATATGAAGTTGGTATTAAACAACATATAATGGATAGATAAATATTTAAGAAATGGTTCAAACAACCATTACCATTAATTTTGTGCCTCAATCTCTTTATTTTCAACATCATTTGTAGTGCCATTTGCTTCCCCGTCTTCGGCATCTTCGGTTGGTGGTTGAACCTGTTCCTCTTCTGGCAATGGTTCCTCCACGTAATCGTTCTCGAAAGCATCAGCAGGAACCTCATAGATCCTAACTTGAGGTTTAGATGGATCCTTCACAAGCACATATTTCCCTTCATTCAACTTCATACACAAGTCCACAATAGACTTCACAATCCCCCACATATTCGCGGTGTTGAGATTGATTTGTGCAGCGAAATCCCTTGGCTTATAACCAACAACGCCCAATATCACGTGGTTGAAATGATCCCTAGGATGTACCCTCGAAACATACCCCAATTTCATCAAATCAGCATTGGCTAAAATCGCTTGAGCAGTCCATTTAGCCAACTTATTCGCATTGTTCTTCAACTCGGTAGCTAAAACTGCACCCCTTTGCGTCTCCAACTTCTGTCTCCAGTCGACACCGGAGTATTTAGGATCAAACTCGTTGAGTGCATTCAAAGTAAGGAACGACTTTTGATTATTAACATCGACAACACTCTGAACCTCACACCGAGCAACTAAATGCATGTCGTTATCGAGTTTCCACCTTCTATACCTATAAGCAACTGAAGCCACTTCATCGCCTTCATTGGCAAACGGATTCGGCTCATCGAAACTAACCTTATTCCCATCCCTAACTAAAACTTGCTGTGAAAAATTCTGATTTATATATGCAGCTTCAACACTCAATGAATAAGCAGAGTTAATATCATCTTTAGCTTCAGGCAATGGTTCTTGAGATGTCTCATGGACAGATAAATCTAATTGAGACCCATCTCTTTTATCGAAAAATAATTTGTTCCCAACACGCTGAATCACAATATCCCATGAATAAACTGACCTGGGTGCACACATTAAGGTTGAAAGGATCGTGTCCGTCGCGAAAACCGTCGCCTTATCCTCATTAGCCAATCGGCGTATCACTGGGTCGTCGGTGGTGGTGACTTTAAAGAAGTTACGGTTCTTGAACCGTTCGAGTCTCCTTTCATTCTTCGGTGTGATTCGATCAAAGGACCGGTCGTAGTACTCTAACAAGCCGCAGATGAGTAAATCTTCTGGTTCGGGAACGGAAAAGGATAATTTGGAGAACGTTGAGAAAGGGATTTGATCGAGCATATTCCATTCCGGTTGAATATCGACAGAGGATTTGAAAATCGCGGCTTCACGTCGTTGCTGGTTCTGGTTAGACCGGTTGAGATTGTAAAGCCGGTCACGGCGGGCACGTTCTTTCTCGGCTTCCCGTTTACGGGCCTCAACTTCTTCGTCTCGCCGTTGAGGGAGTTGAGGTCTGTTTTGATTGAAACGCCACTTAGGACCGAACTTAGGCCGCGGCGGAGGCTTGGCGTCGACTAAACGGAATGAGGAATCGTCTTCGGGGTTAGCCAATGGGAAAGCGTCAACGTCGAGGGAGAAATCAAAGGGCGAGTCGGCAGGGTTCCCGGCCCCGTGCCTCGACGAAGGGCGGTTGGACGGATTAGCGTTTGAGGAAGGAAAAGAGCGGGTGAAGTCGGCGATTCGGCCGAGCTTGTCGGAGCGGGAGAAAGGAGCGAAGGGAACATGGAGAGGGAGAGTAGTGGCGGTCGATGCGGCGGCGGCGGAATCGGGTGGACCCCAGCCGTCAGGGTTAAACGGAACAGCGCCTACTTCGAAAACTCCCACCATTGTCGATTGAAAACTCTAGATTTTGCCTGCAACTGAGTAAGAGAAACAACAAAACCCTAGGGGATTTATACTAATATTAAATAGTTTACTGAAAAGATTTTGGACCTTTTGAGATCCTTTCATAAACCCCAAAAATTTCTTAAAGCTTTTTGGACTTGAGATCTCGGCCTCAGTTGTTGTTAGGGTTCATGGGTTCTTTTACACTTGGGCTTTCTTCGCCATTGTTGCTTGTCCAAGATTCACTCTAATTAAAACTTCGGCTTCTTTAGTACGAAAATAGATAATGTATTCGTACAACGTTTTGTCATTACAATAAGAATTGAGCGGAACGAATTGTGCCACTAATACAAAGCACAACCGGATGTTTCATTTTATTACTAAAATAGTATGCATCGATTAGTATAATTAGAATCGATGTAAAATCGATTATATTATTTTACACTTTAATTTGAGATAATTTGATTATTTATTTTTATAGTTAAAATATTAATATTAATTACATCTATTCATAGGTCAAGTTATTCGTTCAGACTCGAAGATTTGCTTGAATTTTGAGAGAATTTAGGTAAAAAATTAGGCACGAAAAGTGAGTTTAGACCCCAAAAAAATAGTCTTATTTAAAATATAGGTCAGGTTCATGCTTGAACATTCAAGGCTCAATCTAGCCTAGCCCTTTTTTACGTTGATAATAATTTATATTATGTTATTTTTATATATTATGTAATTTAAAACACATTAAAAAAATAAGCCGATACAAAATATATAATACTACTCCAATATAAATATTAAAATAATGTTAAGATGACTATATAAAAATTTTCAATAAATAAAAAATGTATAAATTTATTAAATATTGAAATAATATAATATAAATATTAAAAAATAAAAACAAATGGACGGACCTAAAATGGACTTGGGTTAATCTTTTGTAAATATTGACGGGTTTGAGCAAAATTTTAAACTCATTTTGGGTCAAATCAGGTTTGGGTAAACATAAAATATGTTAATATTATGCGTAGATCTGGCTCAACTTGGCCCATAAACACCTTTATTACTAACTCATCAAGCAGGTAGAGTATTTTTAAGAAAAATTCATATCAATTTGTAACTAGAATAAATTAAGGAATTAATTATTTGAATTTGTAATGACTCAAAATTCACGGGTATTGAAAAAAGTACATTATCGGGCCTCCGTCTTAGTAAACCGAATTCGTAAATATTTATTAGAAGTAATAATGAGTCTAGGGGTGTGTTTAATTAGATTTTGATTAAGTGAATTTAGCTTAATTAAGAGAAATTATGAAAAAAAAAGACTAAATTAAATAAGGTGTGAAAGTCTAATTATAGATTAAAAGAAAATAAGAGGGAGTAAATAGGAAATTAATCCTATTCCATTAAATGAGGCGGCAGACACTAATAAAAATCTTAGATTTTTGTAATTAAATATTATTTAATTATAATGTATATTATTATATTATAATATTGTAATTTATATTAATTATAAATAAGATATTATATTATGAAATAAATAAATTTATGCCAAATGTATGGTGATGATAATGTATATGTGTAAAATACATATTAATATACTTGTAATTTATTTATATATTTTTTAAATAATAAGTAAAAGATATTTATATATTATATTATTATTTATATTATGATATTCGTATTATTATTATTATTATTATTAAAGAAAGATTAGTGTATGGTGATGATAGTATACAAATGTAATAATATATATATGTATATATTTGTAATACAAATATTTATTTAAGTAATAGATATTTGTTAAAAATATATTATAATGTATAATTATAAATAGGTAAATAAGATAAAGGAAATGAAAAAGAAAGAAACAAAACAAAAAGAAACAGAGAGCAAACGAAAATAGGAAGGAAAGAAAAGGGAAAGAGGGATAAAGGGAAAATTAGAGATTTCAAGCTTGAAGTTTAATTGGTAAGTTAAATTAAGTCATTTTCTTATAATTTTTGAGTTTTTGGAATCTTAGAGATAAATACTACTTGATTTATGTTGAAAATTTGAAAGTTAGTAAGTTAGTAGATTATTAGATTATTAGATGTTGTTCATGTTGAATAAATTGAAGTGTTAGGGGTTAAATTGATATAATTTCAAGTTAGAAGTGAAAAAGGGATTAAATTATAAAATAAATTATAGGTTTTGAAATAATAGGGACTAAATTGAGAGAATTTCAAAATTAGGGATTATGGTGAAATTTGAAAGTGGAAATTAGTCTAAAGTAGGATTTAAATGAAAACATGAAATTAGTTTTAAATAAAATAAAGTTAGTTTTGATTAATGGACTAAATTAAAATGTGAGCAAAGGTTGAGTATAAATTGAAGTATTTAATATGAAAATTGTAGTGTATTGATAAATTTTAATTGTTTCAATTTCCATAGCTAGCATTGAGTCGGAGATCTCGGTTAAGAAAGGAAAGGACCTAATTGAAGAAAAAGGAAAAGAGAAGGTTAAGGAGTGAATGAAGAATAAAATATATCATCTCAACCTTTTTGTTGTAAGTACTACAAGATTTTTAAATTATCTTATTTAAATGCTTATATTGCGGTATAGAATTTCTTAGAATTAAAAATTAGATTATGGAATTATGGAATTTATTTAAGAAAATTATAGGTGAAAAATAAAGAATATATGGATTTTGTAATCCAAACTACAATTATTTCCTAAGTTGTGGAAAATTAAAGGTTAAATCGTAAATTTAAGAAATTTTATATTAGAAATAGAAAAGTGAAATGCATAACACTTGGAATGAGAAACATTGATGTTGTAGTGTATTTTGGAATATTAATAAGTATTGAATTATGTTATATGTGTTATTAAAAGTAAAATATATTGTTACATGAAATTTTGTGCTAAGGACTAAATTACAAAAATATAGAAGTGATATGTGAAATACATGATAAGGATTATTAGTGAATTATGGGTGAATATTGAATTTAGAAAATTTATTACATTTTTTAAATATAGTGAAGATATAAGTATATGGATTATTGTTACAAGGATTAAATTATAAAGTATGTAAAAGCATTATATGAAAAGTGTAAAAGAGATATGTGTGCATGATATAATTTGCCCAAGTAGACGATATTAGAACTACTAGGATATTAGTGGCATGCCATTAAGGAACTTTAGCGCGCTTTCTGATTATTAACACATCAGTGCTCTCTGATTATTAGCACGTTAGTGCTATCTGATTAGCACATCTGTGCTCTATGTATGGCACTTTAGTGCTCTATGTTCATTAGTGCATAATAATGCACCTCTGTATTTGTTCCGTATATCCGGTGTGTTCTATAAAATCTACTTTGGGCAAAAAATATGAGATGTGAACAAAAGTGAAATACCAATGTGTTAAGGTAAGTTTGATAACTTACAAAAAGATAAATTAATTTTTTTTTATTAAAAATAAGGCATAACTGAAGAAACTTATAGGTGTGCAAATATGTATTAATTGAATAAGTTTTACAATATTTTGTTATGATTTATTTTCATATTTATTCTTGTAGTGCTTACTAAGCTTTCATCGGTTTAACGCGTAAACGCGTAAGTACAATTAAACTCTAAGAGGTAAAGTCGGGTTAGGAGATCTCTCATCTCATCACATCCTCAAGAGCTTCAAAAGTAAGTACCATATTTTGAATTAAAATGACATGTACATAGGTAAACTAAATGTGATTGATCTACTAGTCATAACCGTTCTAGCACTAAATGTAATAATCTTATACCGGGTCCGTACGTTTGGATCGAGTATAAGGGTGTTACAGAATTAATCGATGATGTTATTAAAACATAATAATTATATTAATTGATTAAATATATCATCGATTAATAAATAAATAAATAAACTACATATATGCCCAATTTAACTTAAGTTTTGACCCATAATGCCTATTAAATGGAATTGGAATAATAATGCATGATAAAGCAAGACGGATAAGACATGTTTTTGGACCCCCAAAATTATTACAAATTATATAAATATCTTTATCAAAGCTGGGAATGTTTTCAGACATAAAAAAACATGAAATGATTTTAGGGACTCCTTTAGTTTCACATATTCTTTTTATCATCTTACATTGTCCTCTTGTCTCACAATATATTAATTAATTTAAACATGATTTATCGATAAATGTTGAATTCTAGGAATAACAATAAAGAAAGGGGTTTTGATACAATTTGGATTAAAGACCCTTTTTTGATGAGCAGTGCATTTATCTACGGTTAGTGTAAAAATAAAGGTGGTGGTGAGATTAAATTCTGTAACGATATTATAGCATGAGATAAAAAGAAAATTAAACGCGCCACACTGGAGACAAACGTTCATCCGAAAGGCCCCTAAATCATATTTATTCATATTTATAACAAACACATGCATGTTTTAGGTTTACTCATATTTTATTTTTATTTCTTAACAAAAATATACTATTTTAAATTTAATATTTAAAATTCTAAACACATACAATTTCACATATTTTTTAATATTTACATTATGATTTTATATATTATTTTAAATTTAAATTTTATGTAATATAAGGTACATAATACATCAACATAGAAAGGTAAAAGTATCATAAAAGTCTTTGTATTAGGAGTTAAATTGCATTTTACCGCCTCTACTTTAAAAAATAGATAAATTGGTCCTTATATGTTATATTAAAGAGCAAACTAACCCTTATGTTAAAAATTCCATCCATTTTTGCTATTAAAAACTAATCCCTCTACGTCAGTATGAGGTACACGTAGCACACCACGTGTAATTGTCTGGTTATTCTATCAGTGTAACACCCCCTAACCCCGAACCGTCGCCGAAACAGAGTTACGAGGCATTATCGGACAAATCAGACAACTTACGAATAATTCACAAATAAAATAACATTCATAGCATAATTTAATAACTAAGTCCTTATAATGAACTTTCGAAGTCTAGACATGTATTAAAAGTGAAATGAGACTTATTCAAGTACTCCAGAATTTTTATTATTATAAATTTCGACAGCATTTCTGCTTATTTTTACATAAAACCCCCTATAATTAAAACCATATCCATTTCAAACATAACCAATTCAACCAATTCATTTCACATAACATAACCAATTCAACCAATTCATTTCACATACTCACTTTCTATTCTAAATACTTTCTAATCAAACTCAATCAATATAATATCAATTTAAATTTATCAATATACTAATCAAATTGAAATGGATAAACTTCTTTCATTATAATTCTTAGACTTGTATTACTAACATTTTTAACCATTTATATTCAAAACATAATAACCTTTATACATATTCTATGTACATGCCATATTACCAAAAGAAAATATACATCACTAAAAGTTTACTGAAGTCGGGTCTGGCTTTGAATGTTGGTTCAGTACTTGACTTCTACAACCTGCGCACGGAAACAACCGTACGCTGAGTATGTATATACTCAGTGGTATCACTATAATTCAATTTATAAATAAATACATAAAATCTCACATGTACTTTTACATTACAATTATCAACACTTAATGAACAATTCAATCTTTTTATATTATCATTTGATTATATATATATATCATTCTTATTTTTTTATTTCAATTATCACCTTTCACATATGCCATATCATTCAAATCTAGTTTTATCAGTAAATTTATTTCATTTGTCTCTATTAACTTGACTCGGACTCGACAGATACACAGATTCCAACCAACAAACCAGTACGGCACATTGTGCCTTAACGGTACACAGTACCTAAACAGTAATCAGTAACGGTAGCAGTACCAATATTCAACACACAAAATGTTGAATCTGTAACAGTAACAATAACAGTATTCGACACACAAAGTGTCGAATCAGTAACAGTAGTCGGCACATAAGTGCCTGATCAGTAAGCCCGCAAAAATCCGTACTCTTCCATATCCTATGGCATGCCAACTATATCCGACTAGTCCGACTAGTTAATAGGGTATTCAAATTATTTTTCAGTACAATTTCCATTTCAATTCAATATTAATTATAATTTATTATTTCGATCAAATTTTTCACAGAATAAGGTAATTCGTTTCATCAGAAATTTTACAGTTCAATGCGGTATTCAAAACAATATTCAGTATCTCATAATTCAGTTCAATATCAATTTAAATTTTAATACCCAATCACAAATTTTATCAGTTCATTAAATACTTACCTTAAAATACTTACCACACATACATATTAAATTAAACACATATTAATTATAAAGCTTGAGTTATAGTGATACAAACCAGAATTTTCTTCGAATTTAATCCTCAATGATCCTTCCTTTTCCTTTTTGGGCCGATGCTTCAGGCTCGATATTGGCTACGAAAAATTAAAATAATTCCATAATTATTAGCATAACACAATTTGAATGCTGAAATTTTTATTTAACTTTTATTTTAATTCCAATGTAATCCTAATTAAACCCATATATTTTTCTTTCTCAATTCATACCCTTTTGCTACTCAATATTTAGTTTTTATCATATTTTCATAATTTCGAATTTATTTCAATTTAATCCCTAAAACTCAAAACTTATTGCTTAGTTTACAATTCAATCCTTTATTCAATTCTAACTTAAAATTCATTCAATTAAATCCCTAATTCATTATTTTGGTCAACATGAACTATGTTCAAAAACCTAAAAACTTCCAAAACCTTATCTTAATTTCAACAAAACTTTATTCTAAAGCTTCTAAAACATCAAAATTAACTAAAAAGGACTTATTTAACTTACCAATCAAAGCTTCAAGCTTCAAATCTCTAGTTTTTCTTTTTCTTTTTCTTTCCCTTTTTCTTTCTTTTTTTCTCCCCTGTTTTCGAATGCTTTCTGTTTTCTATTTTTGTTTCTATTTATTTTATGCTTTATTTCTTTTTACTTTATTTAATTAATATTATATTTAATTAATAAATATCTATTTAATAGTAATTACATATATAACAATTATACACACACATGTTTTACATTTGTCCAATATCATCACCCTACATTTGTCATAATTTTATTTAATTATCACATAAAAATCTTATTTTATAATTATTTAACCAATAAATATATCTTAATTTTAATAACAATAAAGAATAAATATCTACTAATTTAAATAAAATATTATAATTGTTTAAATATTATCATTACATATGTATATTTTTATCACCTTACACTTGTCATAATCATACTTTATTTAACATATAAAAATCTTATGATATAATTATTTAATTATCAATAATATAATTTAATCTAATTATCTATTACTTTAATATTAAGTAAACAAATTATTTTATAACAAGTACACATGTATCTATTTATTACAAATATACCAATATTTTTATTACAATTGTCATTATTTAATTTGTTTATTGTACAAAAATATCATAATTTAATTATTTAATTAACAAATATCTTTATACTTAAATTATAAATAATTTAAGTATTTAAATTACAAATGTACCAATAATTTTATTACCGTACAATTCTCTACTATTTAATTTATTTAATAATAATATTAATAATAATATAAAACCATAACAATTAATAATTATAATAATCAATTATGTAATATAATATAATATATATAATTTAAATAAAATCTTAGATTTTTAATACATTTATGCCGCCTCAACCATTACTTAATGGCATATTTGTCATTTTGGCCCTTTTTATTTTCTATTGCTCTAGAATTAAACTTTTACCTCTTATTCAATTTAGTTTTTTTTGCTAATTACTTTAAATTGAGCTAATTTCACTTAATTAAACCTAAATGAACACACTGCTAGACTTATAATTATTCCTAATAATTATTTACGAACCCGTTTCACTAATACGGAGGCCCGATAACACACTTTTTCGGTGCCCACGGATTTTAGGTCATTATAGTCAGTCACGTCAATTTTTAACAGTAGAAATAGATGAAATTCATAATAATAAAAAAATCAATTTGCTCTCTTATCTAACCTACAGGGACTAATTTATCTATTTTTTAGTAAGTACAGTAAAATTTAATCTGATTCTTAATATAGAGATCTCCATAATACTTTTACCAACATAATAATAAAAATAATAGGTCTAACCAAAATAAGTTCTAATGTTGGAATCCAAACTCAACCCATGTTTTAAACAATCTTTTTTCCTAAATCATATTTTTAAAACTATTTTTTTTACTAATCTTATTATAAGTTCTGATAATATCTGTTCATTTTGACATAATACCTAGAACTACTCATTGTCCCTCCCAAGCCTATAAATAGGGGATAATATGTTTCAACACACCTGAACTCACGTCCTCCTATTTAATCGCTAAAACTAATATTTGGAAGAAGTTTAGGGTGGGTTTGGGACGGCGGTGTGGTGCGGTGCGTTTAGCTTACTTTTTGTCTCACGCTACTGTATCGCTACAATATCTAATCTCACCGCCACCGCTATTTTTATACTAATCACAGATAAACGCACCGCCCATCCAAACACACCCTTAATTAAGGGTTGTGAAGGAAAGTGGGAACAAGCGGTTGGCGGAGATGTGAGGCAAAAAAATATGGATTCCTCGCCATCTGTACACGATCTATCTTCAAGATTTCGTTGCTCATTTAACCAACTATGATGTAACGAACAGAAAACTTGCAAACGTCATTCGTCTTTCGTCACAAAACTTACCGAAGCATTCATTTCTCACATTACAGACATTTTTATAAATATGTATAAATAAATCCCAAGTTTATTTTCAAATAAATAAGAAATTAATTACAATACCTAATAGTTAAATTACAATCGAATTTTAACTATTTCATCAACAAAATATTTCGTCTTTTTTTTTCATCTTTGTATCAAGAAAAATTCAGATTTAAATCTTAAAAATGATTTTATTAGAAAAAATTAATTATAAATTTGAAATAGTTTTCATGAAATATTATTCTATGAACCATTTTTACCACATTATCCATAATTCCTTTCCAATTATTTAATAACATTTCGGTAAATTTTTTACTCTTCGAAGAATTTTGAACCCAAAATCTTAAATCCTGACCCTGAACTATAAATCTTAAATCCAAACTCAAACTTCAAACTTTAAACCTAGAATTTAGGGTTTGAGATTAGATTTTAAAGTTTAGGTTTAAGGTTAATGATTAAAGGTATGATATTTATGATCTAAGGTTAAAAATTATCAGAAATTTGTGTTAATGACATGAAAAGAAATTATTAAAATATCAATAAATAATTAAAAATGGATCATGAATGATGTGATGGAAAGAGTTTATAAAATAATTTCATCTTTATATCAAGCAAAATTTTAAAGAAAAATTTAAATTCAAACCCTAAAAATGATATTATTGAAAAAAAACTATAAATTTAAAATAATTTCGAAAAATGTTGGGGGAAAAACCTTTGCTTTATTTGCTCTATATGAACATGGTCAAATAATGCGATTCATCAGTTCAAACTAGCCATTGACAGACTTTATGTAGTAATGCAATAATATGACCATTTAATCAAACATTTGATAACAAATTGAATAAAAATAAAAATATATTTCAGCAAAACAGAATTCATATACCCTATTTTAAGACACAATTATATTGTTGTAAGTAGCAGTGAAACTAGGGCGGTTGGCAGGGCCTCGACTCTCCTAGAATATTTTTTTTTCATATGAATTCTTTGAAATTATTAAAATTTTAAATTAGTAAAGATAAAATTACACTTTAGTTCTCTTAAAAATATAAAAATTTGATTTAATCTTTTAAAAATTATAAAAATATAGTTCATTAAAATGGTGAAATTGCCATTTTTTCTGTAATAAAAATTATAATTTAATTTTGATCCCTAACAAAATTTTTTAGTTTCGACCTGAGTCTAAACTATTTATGAGAATCAATTAACAAGTAAAGTAAAATCAGTCTAAGCTACCAATAGAATAAGTAATTTCAAACATTAATATATAATCCTATATCTAACCAGAATTAATTAACAATACATAAAGTCTTATATATGTAGCTTAATCCCAGTTTATCTAGTTTTCCATTTGCATATGATCAGCTTATAATATGAAGAAGGGTAGCTTCAAAATGAACATAACAACAGATCTGGTTTCCAATTGCAGCATTATTTCATGAGTATGCTAATCTCAGAGGTTTCTGAACAAACAAATTTCACTAACAATCAAACATACATAATTAATATATATATATATATATTACTACTTGTCATGCATGAGCATCATAGATGAACTTGTTTAATCGCTCAGCTATCCTGGTGACAGCAACTTCATGATAATCTGGTGTTAACTCCCCAACCTATAGACAAAAAAAATTTAACCAAAAATTAACCATTAATTTCATTGTTCATTCACATCAAAAAAGACCAACAATACCTACGCTCAGATGTATAGTGTGGAAAGCAGTGTTGCCAACTACAGAGAAACTGGCATTAACAATGTCAGCTCCTTCTTCATGAAGGATCCGAATGGTGTCATTAAAAATGAACCGGCTGTGAGTGTCGGTCGTTAAACCGATTACCAAAGAAGAACCCATTTCATGAATCTGGATTTGTGGAACTTTTGGGCTAAAACCAGTGCTGCTGCTAGCAATAGTCATTGACTGTCCTCCACTTATTAAGCTATCTTTCCTTTGTTTCATCCTCTCCAAGTTTGTTTGTAACCTTTTTATGTAATTTGCAGCTTCACCTAGTTGATCAGGTAGTGATATTGATTCCTACAATGAAAAAAATCAATTATTTATACATATACACACAATATACTAAAAGAAGAAAAAGAAGGAGAGAGAGATGAACCCTAGAGTTGTAATGTGGGACGAGAGAATTGAGCTCTGAATATAGAGCTTTCATATGATTCCTTCTGTTCCTCTCAATGAGTTTTCTATCAGTTCTTGAGGAAATATTATTAGGGTTGTTGTTGTTGATCTCCATTGATGATGATGAGTAACAAAAAAAGCAGCAAATTATAGTCTCATTGCTGTGTTTGAATGAATCTACCTTTCCTTTTATTTGTTCAAGTAAGCCCTTAAAAGGTTTTTCCCTTACCAGTAATGGAAGCCAATAGGACAAAAAAGAAAAGGCAAAATATATAATGAGAAATTGAGATGCCTACTCAATGAAATTTCATTCAAAAAGGAAACAAAAGAAAAGAAAATGAAAGTTTGGGTTCTCTGAACAGATAGTGGGGTTTCCTAAGGCTAAGTGGACTGTCATTGACCCTTTTAGTTCTTCAGAGAAACACATACTTATATAATTACTAAAGCTACTGTACCAATTTCGGCTTTAACCTTTCACAGCACATGGGCAATCAAAATGGATTTTGTAATTTTTTTTATTAAGAATACCCGTTTTACTATTTATGTTCGGGTTTATGATTACTCATCTCAATAATATTATTTTTAATATTCGAAGTTACAATTTCCTCTTGAAAGTATAATATATTTTATCATTACATCTAATCACTTGTTGATAAATTTAAACGTGTTTAAGCACGATTATCTTTCGATTTAAGAATTGAAAAAAAATTACTAATAAAAATATATATTATATAAAAAATTAATTAAATTAAGTTTTTTTTTATTGGGAGAAAGGATTTTATGCAACTCTTAAACATTAGTATATGTTAAATTTATTTGAAAAGCTAATAATCTATTAATTACATATAGCATATGGTAATTAAAAGAATTATTGATTTTTCTTAAAAAATATAATTACATAATATGATTTATTGAAAATGTATATCTTTTAAAAATATTAAATCAAAATTTTATAATTTTGGAGGTAAAATGTAAATTTATCTTATATTAGCATATAAAACTATAACTTTTAAAGGGACCAAAAGCAAAATTTTGTAGTTTAGGGGGCTTAAGGTCCTTGCTTGCCCCTTGTTGTCACCTCTATGTATCCCTTAATGTTTATATATTCTGTATAAATGTTGCAGGCTAAATTTATTAAATTATGACCAAATTGACAGAATATGTAAATATTACGAGCTAAATTTGTTAAATCAATATCAAATTGACATAATGTGCAAACTTTGAGGGCTAAATTTGTTGTTATATCAATAAAAATATATACAATTGAGGAAAAATATTAATGTTGTAAGGAATTGTCCTTAGTAGCTTACTTTCAAAATTGATAGGGATTTAATTACTCTGATTATTTTATAGAGGCCAATTTGCTCAATATCAAAATTGAGAGGGACTAAAAAAAGTATTTTTATTGAAAAAATTATAAACTTTACAACATGTGACACATTTTTACATACATTTAATTTTTATTTTTATTTTACTATATGCTACACCCACATTACTTTTATTTAACCATGATTCTTCGTAGAGTTTAATAAATTTCATGTTTAAAATTTTTTAATAGAAATGAATACCCGATATTATTCGCAAATATCAATTTCAATTAGAGGTGTTTATGAGTCGGGTTGAGTTGTATTTAGATCGGGCCTAAGTATGATATTAACATACTTTATATTTGCTTAAGTTTAGCCCAACCTGAAATATGAGCTTAGCATTTTACCTAAACTCGTCCATATTTATAAATGGCCAACCCAAATCCACCCATATTTTTTTTAATTTTTTTAAAAAAATTATATATTTATATTTATATTTATTTTAATTTAATATTTAATAATTTTATATATTTTTATTCATTAGTTTCATACATAATCAATTTAATTTTTTTAATGTTTATATTATAGTAGTATTATATATTACTGTAAATTTAATTTTTTGTGTTATAAATTACAAAAAATATATAAAAACAACATAATATAAAACATGACAAACTTGAAAAACAAATCGAACTGGGCTCAGGCATTGAATGTTTAAGTTCGAATCTTGTTCATATTTTAATTAAATCTAATTTTTCACTTAAATCTATTTTTCAAATCTAATATTTTTATTCAAACTCTCTTAAATTTCAAACGTTTCATCCAACCTGAACGAGTAACTCGTCACATTACCATGATATCTTTTTCGCAGTATAAAACTAATAAGAACACATTCTTCACTGTGGCGGCCTCCCACCTCCTAAACCCATATAACGTGTGTTGACCAAACAACATAAAACGTGGAATGGTAACCCATGACTGAAGATTTTAAGGAATAAAAAAAAAAATTGTTTGTTTATTTAAAAAGAAATATTATAATATTTATCATGATAATCTTTTAGTTAAAGTAATATTTTTTAAAAGAAAATTTTGACTCTTATTTTATTGTTTACAAAACATGTTACAAAATGGGGGGAAAAAATTAAAGAACATGAAAACTTAATGTCAAAATGATGTTTGCTTAAGGCTTGACTTCAGCTCCTTAATCTTAGCTAATTACTAATTGATTATGGCATATTTTATTTTATCAACAATTTTCATGTTTATCATCATAATAATCACTAGATTAATGCTTAATCCTTAACATGCATGCTACACGTTGTTGACGTAGGTTAAGTATATAACATGGAAATTACATCGTAAGTTTCAAATATATACTTTCGGAAGAAGTAAATAATTGATCATAAAATATATTTTATTTTCGTAAAAGGAGATCGAATTTTAATTATATGATACTGAGACGATGTAAACGTTGAATTTTATTAATCTAAACCCGTCAATCTCTTTATTTATCATTAATTCAAATAATTTTAAGGTGGTTTATTTATTTTAAAACATTTTATGAGATACATTTTTTGTACATTTAAAAAATAAAAGATAGGAGAACATGTATAATATTTGTCCAATTATAGAAGAAATGTCAAGATGTATATGTCACATCATTACATGTTGAAAATAACTTACTTTTTTTTTCACGATTCCATGTTACTTTTTGTAGTTATAATAAAGAATAAAACAAGAAATGGAACAATGTAGCGTTGAGTAATATTTTCTCGTATATTATTCATGGGAGTATTTGGGTATTTAAATATATTGTTACATATGTTATTATAGCTCATGATAGAATCCTACTATTTTGCCTTGACTCCACTGCCTCTAGCATTGACATTATTTGTCCCTAGTACTAACATTCTCTGCGGACTCCAAGTCTACTGGAAAGGGGCGAAGCCAGAAAAATTTTTTAGGGGGGCGGATGAAATTTTAATTTTTTATAGTTTATATCTTTATAATTTGTAAAGGATTAAATCGAATTTTTATAATTTTAGGGGGGCCAAAGTACAATTTTACCTTTACAAATTTAATTTTTTTTTAAATTTTAAGGGTCTAAAATATAATTCTACATTTTAGGGGGGCCGGGGCCCATGCCAGCCCCCCTGGCTTTGCCCCTGCTACTGGACACATGTCTACGGAGCATGTGGTCCTTTTTGTTCCTAGGGCTGATGACCTGAATGGGCTCCGTACCTGCTGGACACGTGTCTGAGTTACTACGTGCTCCTTGGGTATAGGCAAATTGAGACTGTGGCGAGCTGGATCCGCGAGTTTACATCGCGAGCTAGGCCTGCAAACTTACATCGTGAGCTGGGCCCGTGAACTTACCTCGTTGTCCACTCGTGGTTCACCTTGCGTCCAGTCTTCTAGCACGACTTATCCAGGTTATGGATTGGTGATTTGGATCCCGTCTAGGACTCGAGTTGGTGATCACTGACGTATTAATTCAAGTAGTATAACAAAATAGAAAGGACAGTCAGAAGATCAACACATTCAGATTGTTAACGTAGTTCAAATTCAACAATCCTACCTTCGTGGAGCATAGTTCAAAGAATGATTATTTACTCAACTATTAACTAGATACAATTGTTGATTTGACATAATGTCTAGAACTATCTATTGTCTCTCCCCAACCCATAAATAGGATGATAATGCGTTTCAGCGCACTCAAACTCACGTCCTCCTATATTAACTACAATATCCATACCAATCGAGTTAAAACTCAATCAACGAATACAAGATTATTAAATACTCAAAAACAAAACAGCAGCCTATGAGTCAAAAATTCCAACTCATTAAATAACTTTGATTGTCCCAAAAATGTTGTTTTCTTGACGTTATAATAGAAAATGAAACAACAAGGTCTAACATCAAAGCTCCTAACACATGTTTGAAAAAAGTGGCATCAAATTATTTAATTAAATCCATGAAAAAGAGTGTCTTGAAACTACAATTAAAAATAATCAAATCCCATAAAGAAACTAAATTTACCAAAAATCATAGCATCGAAGCCTTCCATAAAATTTTACCAATTTTATTTAGTTATCATCTCTTTAATGATTTATTCTTCTTTTTTTACATTAATAAAGCATTGTTAGTGTTATATCTAAAATGGATAGTCCAGAGTTTATGAGTCGATTTCAGCTAATTCATTCAATGAGAACATGTAAAATAAGAGAGATAGATGATCATCAAGATTGACATTGAGAAAACATATAGCAGAACTTTTTGAGAATTTATTAAAGATATTCACTATTAGTATTCCCTTTCATATTACGTAAGTGATTATATAATGTACTATGATGTTGATTATACAATTTCTCTATAATGGAGCCACAACCCTATACACTTAGAGAGACCCTTTATCGCCGTATTTGTTTGTGTTGGGAATGAAGAGATTGGAGCACAATATCTCTAAAGCTATGGAGGAAAAGAGCTGGAAACTATCACTTTGACTAGAAATGGCCTACATATTTGTTTTGACTAGGAATGATGTACATAATTCTTAGGAACCACAATATGACGAAAATTATCAACTTAAATTACAATAGTTTACAGATATTTAATCTCAATCCAAGAACTATTTAATGATGGTGTTGCTATTATGTCCAATGTCAGCCATTAATATTTTACTTTATAGTCGCTATTTTACTGTTTTTTTTACCCAAAAAAAAAAATAACACAACGGCTTAATTTTTATTTTCTTTTTCTTTTTTCCTTGGAGCCATTTCATGACTTTACAAAAGGACACAAAACCCAATCCTTGTGGATGAGAATTAAATGGAAAAGTCAAAGCAATTTGATGTTTAAAAAGAAAGCATCAATGGAGGACCCCTTCCATTTCGATTTGTCTATATATTTTTACACCAAAATCCAACAAACCCCTTCCTATATTTAACATAAAATGCCTCACAGCCTCAATGTTTTTTAGTACATCCCACAAACCATATGCCACCAATAATTTCTCAAGAAGACACTGCCCTCCTTTTATGCATATCCACTTATAGACTTGAATTCACAAGGAAAATTGAAGAGAAAAAACCTAAAACCAACTGCAATGACTATTTCAGATTGTTGATTGAGTCTTAGCTTAATTGACATTAATATTATTGTAAGTGTATTAAGACGTGGGTTCGAGTTATTGAAGCACATTATCCTCTTGTTTAAGGGTTGGAGAGAGGTTATAAGTAATTTTAGACATTGTATTAAAAAAAAATTAGGAATCGTGATGCTACACTAATATGAAAGAAAGTAAATAAAAAAATTATTTCAGATTAGTCCTTGTATGTTAAAA
This sequence comes from Gossypium longicalyx, assembly GCA_025698465.1. Lineage (NCBI taxonomy): Eukaryota > Viridiplantae > Streptophyta > Magnoliopsida > Malvales > Malvaceae > Gossypium > Gossypium longicalyx. The sequence continues at coordinate 92,899,391 of CM047004.1, forward strand.
ATATATTCAAATTATAATATTGTCAAAATTTACTATTAAGCTACTAATAATTTAGACAAAATATATCATATCCAATTGATTTATCCATGACTAGAGGTGTTAATGGGTTGGGTCAAAGCCCGATTCTAAAATATTTTTAAGCCCAAGCCCATTTTTGGGCCAGCTCGACTTACCCAAAAAAAACGTTTTTCTATTTAAAAATAATAGAATATTAAAAATACATTTTTAGTTGCTATTTTATAATTAAATTTAAATTTTAAAATACTTTTATTATTATTTAAATTGAATTCAGGTCTAGTTAAATCGAAGTACAAAAATCATTGTCCAATTTCAACTCAAGTCGAGCTGAATAAGCTACCCGACCTTTAAACAACTCTATCCATAATCTTACCCAACTCATAAAAAATCCGACCATCCAAAAATATATATATATATATATATATATGTTTAAATTACCTTATGACTTAAAAAGAAACCAAGAGAAAAAATTGAGCTAAGAAGAGTTATGGCTTGATATGATATAAAGTGAGCGATGGGAGATCCCACTTAGATTGTGGTAATGTAAATCGTAAGGTGGAGTGCAAGGTTTGAGTTGAGACAGTAAACAAGTCTCCATCATTTATACGACATCAATCATCAAGTTCTTGCACAGAGCAATGGCAAATGATAAAACCATTAAATGTTGATAGGGGAGAGTTTCAGCCACACGATAATTCAATGTACTTAGATTTTTTAATTTTTTTTTGAGATATATTGAGTCTTTTATGGATCGAGTAAAGTTATAAGTAAATCAATTGAGTCGATATATTTTTTCTAAATTATTAATAATTTGAATAAATTTTTAATATATAAAAAATTAATTTAGAATAAATTTTAATAGGGGGATTAAAATGAATTTTATATACTAGCATATATAATTGCTTCAGCTAGCTGTAAAAATTGCTTGGTTGAGAATAAATTGGGGGTATGGAATCTCCTTTAAATTTGGCAGTCATACATGCTTTTACCAGCACCAAAAAGTGACGAGAGACTAGATGCTTCTTCACTATATCTTTCAACCTCTCGACTCTTCCACAATCGTCTTGTAAAATTGAGCAGTGACAGATTTTGATATAGGGGTGTAATTTAAAATTTCGAAAATTTTAAAAGATAATGAAATTTTTTAAAGTTTTAAGGGGTTTAATTAAAATTATTGAAAGATTTAATGAAAAATTTTAAACGCATTGTTCATTTGAACGACCTTTTAATAATAACGTAGGATTACTAAACGTAGTAAACTACTAATAATTAGTGGTGAAGATTATAAAAATCGTGATAGTTGTCGTGATAATAATGATTACAAAAAAAAAAATTACAATAAAATAAAATAAAATGTTTAAGTTTTTCAGATCATCAAAAAGATTTCAAATGAAACCATTAAATCATTATTTATAGCTCTTCTCATGAAGTTATCGAGAAGATAATTATAAAAGAAGTGGTATTTTTATACTACACGAAAAAGAGAATGTGCTACAAGTGATGGGGGAAGGAGAGTGAAGGAAACCACGCTCATGAAATGCAATGCCACTAGTGAGTAATGACGAAGAAATTATAGAGTGGGCAACAACATAATGGTTACATGGAAGTTATACTCACATAACACATTTGGCAAGGAGAGTGCAAGTGCACCTATTTGTTCAACGAGGCGAGGAAGTAGCACTTTTACTCCAAATAAAAGTTAGGAAATGAACTTCTTAACAACGTATGTATCTAAATTAACTTTCAATCCATGCTCTCAAAGATATTTCTACAATGGAGCAAACCCAAGAATCATACTGACCTATCTCAGCTTAGCTCCTCAACTTTCCGAATAAGAAACTTTGTTTCCAATGTTAGCTCCATGGTGTTTTCAATATAAAATGTTAAAAAAATGCATGTTAAGAAGTGACCTTACTTACAATGTTACCCAATGCAAGTAAAGATGTTCAAGGTTCGGCCAGGCTAAATTCAGTTTGGTCAAATTTAAACATAATTTAACACATTTTATGTTTACTCAAGCTCAAATTCACTTGTACATTATAATTTAGTTTTAATGTATTATAAATTATATAATATATATACATATATAAAAATATTATATACACATAAAACCTAGCCTGACCTTAGAATGTAAAGCTGGGTATAGGTAAAAACTTTTATTCAAATTTAATTTTTTTATCTTAAATATTTTCAAATTTCAGATAAATAAATTAATTTCATCCACGAATATATCTATTTGAAGTTTGGACAAGTGTCTACGTATATTTCTATAATCACATAGAATATTTGAAATTGATATTTAACTGGTCAATAACTTAAATAAATATCATGACAGTGATATTTTGATATATGAAAGCAATACGGTCCAATTATAATGACTAAATCTCACAATTGTAATTTTGTTACATTGGGACATCCCACACCTAATCCCAAAGATATTGTTCTTAAATTAATTTTAGTCCAACATTCCATTTTATTTTTTTAAATTCTAATTCAATAATTAACATTTCCAACTGGATGTGTTTTTTTTATAATTAACCCGGACTAAATGGGGAATATGACCAAATACATAAAAGAAGAAAAAAAAATTTCAAAAACTAAAATATGGGTTTTTAAATTTGTTTTATGGCCAATATTTTAATTTCCTGCCCAAAAGAAAAGAAGAAAAATAATGACAATTTCATGTGTATGACAGTAAAAGGACACAACTTGATGCATTGCCTACCAATCTATTTTCATTCACTCTCACATGAATGTAGCATGAGGTACAAATAAAGAAAGCATAGAAAACCAACCTTTTCTTTTCTTTTTCTTTTTTAATTACAATTTGGTCACAATTAAGATTCATGTGAACTTAGGTTTAAGCATAGATGAAGCATTACTTTGAAGGTGCACGGGACCGAGCTTTTGAATCCGATGAAGAAGCCCTTTCTTATGGTCTTGGCAAGTTAGGTTCGGTACCGAATTCAGGGTTCCGTCTTGATTAAATGATGACTCGAATTGTTCCAACACTTTTACTATCTGCCAGAATTCTGGCCTTTTTTCTGCGTGTAATGACCAACATTGCTCAATTAATGCTCGCATGGCAGGCGGACAGTCTCCTGGGACTACCGGTCTCAAATTCTGAGCAAAAAAAATGGGTTCTGATATCAGAATTTGCAGATAACAAATGCAACAAAATCATGCATAAAAATGGGTTTAATGTCGATTAAAGCTCGAGCCGTTGCATGTGACCGATAAACAATCATGCCATGTCTTATGCAGAATGATTACAATCTTTGGGTTGACTGAGCATGATTAGGGCAGGTGTTTAGAATCTAAACACGGAGACTTACGTATCTCGATATTACGAAGGAGAATAGGTTTAGAAACATACCTTGTTCACAACTGCAAATGCAGCTTGGATAGGATTCATATCCTCGTACGGGATCGTACTGGCTACCATTTCCCACAAGATTAGTCCAAAGCTGTAAACATCCACTTTCCGTCCATACGGTTTCCTTTTGATCATCTCAGGTGCCATCCATCGATAAGTTCCCGGATCATCTACTAATAGATCACAATGTGCCTCCTCACAAGCTATACCAAAATCAGCAATTTTCAAGTGGAATTCCTCGTTGATAAGGATGTTTTCAGGCTTAAGATCACGATGAATGACTCCTTGAGAATGAATGTATTCCATTCCACGAGCAACTTCGAGAGCAATAGCAATTATCTTTTGCAAAGGAAGGGACTTGTGATCAAGCTTGTGTAAATATGCCCTTAACGAACCCTCCGATAAATATTCCGTTATGACACAATAAACCGGTGGCTTTCTGCATGCTGCTACAAACTAGTTATCGGATCAAAACATAAAGTGAGAATCAAAACCTTACAATAAAAATTTAAAGCTATGGCATGATAAAAATTTCAATTACCTTTATAATGTTCCTATGGTAGAGCCTGGATAAAAGAGTAACCTCTCTATTGAACTGTTTCTCTAATCGAACAGCCAAATCTCCGTTGTCAGCATCATCCGGTACCCTAATAATCTTAACCGCAACAGCTTCCTCTTTATATATCCCGTGATAAAGCCGACTATGAGCACCATGTGCAAATCTAAGCCCGAGAAACAACTGTGAAAGATCAACAGTGTGTTCATCAGCTGCATCAGCAAAGTTAACCCTTCCACCAGCATAATCAAAATACTTGGTCCAAGAAGCCTCCTTCCTAAACTTCGACTTATCCGAAACTCTCGGTGACCCTGAGTTCCTAAGAGGACTCGAATTCGACCCTTTCTTTTCGTGCAAATGGGATTCCTTATGGAAAAACCTTCCCATCCTCCGCTTATCAGATTCTTTCCTATGGGGATGTGGAGTCGAGAACCTCCTCCTCTCAGACCTTGCTTCTTTAAACGTATCAGACAAAACTGTTTGCGGGACCGGAGAAACAGATCGTTGCTTGTTCGTGATCGGATTCCGCTGAATCAACGGATCGATGTGATCGGATTTTGGATTAGAAGGTTTAGACCCTAAAGTCCTCTCTTGGTTTGTATCTAATTGTAGGTTGAAAGGTAAATATACCAATCTAGATGAATCCAACCTATGACAAACTGTATGAGAAAAATTTGTTCTTCTAATCCATGAATTAGCCTCTTCTGCCATTTTTTTTTCTCCCTTTATATCTAAAAAAGACCTTACCCCCTTTATCTTCCTCCTTAAAAAAGCTGAAATAATATGATGCTAAACAACATAAAATTAGCTTAAAATTTTGGTTTCATTGAAATCAAGAAACCAATCAAAGCTATAAACAACCATCAAGAAGGAAAATCTGGCTGGCCTTAATCTATTCTCCATCAAAAGAAAAAAAAGATAATTAATCACTTGAAATGAAACCCAACAAACCAAAAGAAAAAACAAGAAAAACCCTTTCTTCAACCTTTGATTTTCAAAGGACCAAACTTTTCTTTTAATTTTTTTTAATCCCTTTAGGCTTCAAATGTCAAAATACCACCTTCCGTGAATGCCTGGAAAATCCCACACAAGCAACCAAATAAACAAGTCATTCATCAAAAAAAATAAAAATATAGTATACTACATTTTATGAACACCCATTAACCACAGGGGGGAAAAATATCATTTATGTCAAAATCATTACAAAAAGGGAAAAAAAAAAAACCAGATCGAAATATTAAAAAAATTCAAAGTACATTACAATACCCAAAAAAAAAAGCATCAAAAGGCAAGAACTTTACCATGAAGCTAAGAAATGCATGGCTAATCAACGGAAGGTGGCAAAAAAAAAATTTCTTCCTTTTGTTTTCTCGCTTCTTTGTTGCTATAAAAGCAAAGATGAGGTCTTTTGTGGGTAAAAACTAAAAAAGAACAAAGGAAAAACTAAAACCAAAAACCAAAAAATAGTAAAAGAAAATTAAAAAATCCAAGAATTTCCCTGTAAAAAACAAGTTTGATATTGTATACGTATCGTATACGGGTATGGCTGAAAGACCGTAGATTCCGTGGACCCAATGTTAAGGATTACAACAATAAATAAATATATATAATAAAGCCGGGCCCAGTAAGGGAGGATAGTGGAGTTCTTGGGCCCAAGAAAAAGGATAAAAATTAAAAAGTCAATAAAGGACAGCTTTAGATTTTCTTTTTCTCAAAAAAACTGTGTTAATTTATTTTTATAAAATTAAGGCTTTATTTAACATTTTATTTTTTTTATTTTTTTAAAATTTTTAACCAATTTGATACTTAAATTAACAATTTGTTCAAGTTTATCCTATACCTGTTCATGAGTCGAGCTACCGGTTCAGGCCAGAAGACCCGTCTGAAATTTGAGAGGGTTTGGACAAAATATTAAGCCCGAAAAATGAGTTTGGACGAAAAACTTAAACTAGTTTAAAATATGGCTTGAGCTCAAACTTGAACATTCAAGGCTCGGTCTGGCTCATTTTTTAAGTTTCTAATACTTTATAATATGTTATTTTTATATATTATGTAATTTAGAACACATTAAAAAAAATAAACCTATACTAAATATATAATACTACTTTAATATAAACATTAAAATAATGTTAAGATGATTATATAAAAAATTTTAAAAATAAATATATATAATTATTAAATATAAATATTTTTAAAAAAATTAAAAATAATATGGGCGGGCTTAAAATGAGTTTGAGTTAACTTTTTGCAAATATGGGCGGATTTAGGTAAAATGTTAAACCCCTATTTCAGGCCAGACCGAATTGCCAAACTTAGACAAATATAAAATATGTTAATATCATACTTAAACTCGAGTCAAACCCGACCCGACCTATAAACACCTCTAGTTTATTCTAAAAAGGGATTTAATATCATTTCTTTCTTATCGCGTTGTTTCTAGTTAATATTGAGTTGTTTTCAAGAGAAATTGAGACAAAATAATAATTTAAATAATAAAATAAATAAAATATATTGAAATATTAAAATGAATATTATTCAAAGATAAAATAGTAAATTAAGCTTACAAAATGAATGAAAAATTGCAAAGTGGAGGGATAGAAGTGTCATTTTCACACAGAATATTATGGGTATTTTTGTTTCTTTAATCGAAAGGATGGTACGGTTCGCACGGATTTTTTGTTCTCTTTTTGTGGCCAGTGCCCAACGTTATTGCTTTTGTATTTTTGTCAGTATATGGATCGTATTTATACGTACATTCTATATATTAAAGGTGGGTTTTTATTTTTGTCTTTTTTTTTTTTGTTTTTAATATTTTTGAAAGTTTGTTTGGTTGGATTTTATTTGGACTGTTCTTATTTATATTCCTACTTGATAAATCAAAGTAAGATCTAGAAGTTAGTCAAAAGTAGAGTTATTTATGGGTTTGGACGAGTTTAGGGTTGGGCCTTAAGAAAATTTTAAGCTTGATCGATAGGTTTGGTCTAATAAAAATGTTAAAATTTGGATCCTGTATGGTTGTATTAATTTTTTTTAATTCTCATTTTTTTATATAAAAAAGTTTAAAATGTAATACATTAAATATACTACAAATATTAAAAATAAATATTTTCCAACAAATTTTAAAAAAATACTTAAATAACATTAAGATAAGTGCAACTTAATAAGTAAATATCTCTAAAATAGTAGCAAATTTAACAATAAAATAAGTGCTATACAATATCCAAACATTACTAACAAAATAGTAGCAACATAATGAACAATTTCATTATAAATTTTGATTATATCTGCTCTTTCTGACTTAATGTTTAGAATTTCCCATAGCCCATTTTCAACCCATAAATAAGAGGATAATGCACTTCAGAGCACTCAAACTCACGTTCTTTTACATTAACAATAATACCCATATTAATCGAACTAAGATTTAATCAACAATTTAATAAAAATTTAGGAATAGAAAAATTACAGACATGATAGCAACACAAACCATGCTTGACAATTCAAACAATGGTTGCATTTATTAATTAAAAAATAATTTATTTTTTAAAAATTCCAAATAAAAGAATCAAACCCACCCAAGCAAAAATAGCAACCCAACTTTGTTTTAGTCAATTTTTTAGAAATAAAGGCAACTGAGTTTTCTTAATAGGAAGTTTTGCTTTTGCCTAATAAAAATATATTGTAAAGGATAAGAGTGGGAATAAAACCTATATGAAATTTATACCTTTATTATTTATTGACTAGATGAGAAATGCACTATCAATAAAAGAAAAAGCAAATTGTATGTGTTGAAAATTTTGGACCAAAATGTAGAGGGACCATTCCTAGTAGCTACCTTTTATCTCTTATATTTTATTCTATATATTATATATTTATATTATTAAATAAATTTATAACATAATGAATTATCGAGGGAATCGATTGAGTCTTAACTCAATTGATATAAGTATTGTTGTCAATGCAGGAGGACGTGAGTTCAAGTGCATAGAAGCGCATTATCCTCTTATTTATGGGTTTGGGAGAGGCTATAAATAATTCTAAACATTATATAAAAAAATAATCAAAATTTATAATAAAATTATTAAAATATATATTATATATTAAAAATTTTGGAAGTTTATTTGGTAAGATTTTATTTAGACAGTTGTTATTTGTATTGCTACCATAAGTCAAAAGATGATAAACCAAAGTAAAAACTATAGGGTAGTTAAAAGTTTACACTTATTTATTCAAGTAATAATAATTAGAATTACTAATAGCATTTTTGTTATTTTAGTAATTTAGAAATCATAGATTTAAGCATGTAATTTTTTCTATGAATTATAATTAGTTTAAAAAAAATTTATGGACTTGAATATAAACTATAAAGAAAATATTAAAATATTTAAAATATATATGAAATAATATATTTACCTTTTGAATTAATAATAATTTTTGAATCACAGCTGTGATGGTTGCTCATAGTAATAAAGTACATTTTGTGGTCCGCCATTTACTTTTTCCAAGAACACTCATGACGAATGAATTAATTAATCTTTTTTAAAGGGAATGATAAATTTTAAAGAGAAAAGTTTTTAAAGGGTGATTTGATTTTTAGAAAAAAGTTTTAAGTTATTTTATTTGAAAATATTATATTAAAAAAATGTTTGAAATATTATTATTAAAGTCCTTAATTAAGTTGTTTTAACGAGTCAAGTGAGTATTAATTTAGTTAAAAATAATTGAAAAATCATAATTTTTATTAAATAAATTATATTATTACAACAACATTACTTTTAATTTTATATAAAATAAAAAAAAATCAAAACACACTGTGAGATTTGAAATTTAGAAAAATACATTTAACAAAATTTGTTCTATAATGTGTAGATTCTCTGTATAAAAATATATAATTATTTTTTAACAATTTCATTATAAGTTACAATCATATCTTATCTTTTTGACACAGCACCTAAATTTACCCATAGCCTCTCCCTAACCCATAAATAGAAAGATAATACACTTCAACGCACTTGAACTCACATATTCCTACATTAGCAACAATGCTCATGCCTAAGGATGTCAATTGAGCACCCATCCCCGTCCCTCCTCCCCACCCACAAGACTAAAACCATCCCCACCCTATCACCCACGTGGGTCCCCAAGCCCACTTCATATAATATATTTATAAGTATTAGTGAAATAAATATAAACTAATTTTTTTATGAAAAAATATGAAATATCTATTCTCCGGACTCCCAACACATATGTGACATTATTTTAATTGTCACCATTTAAAAAAAAAAGTCGTCGTAATATTTTAATTGGTAAATAAAATATAACTTCAACACAAGTTTAAAAATTTCAGAAAATAAAAGTCTTACATAATATTCAAATACAAACAATGTCTCAAATGCATCATAAATGTCTTCAAATGCAACACAAGTGCAAAAATTCCAAAAATCAATCAATACATGTCACTCCCATTGCTTCTGTATCACATTCATCTTCTAATTCTTCTATCAATTGTGAGTATTGTATCTATTTAACTTCACCTAAACATGCATATGAGAAACTGTGTTAAGTACTCTCTTTTTTTTCTAAATTGGGTGAGAAACTGTGGAGTGCTCTCATTGTTTTATAATAAATAAATAAAAAAAGCAGTGAATGTGAGTTGAGTACTGTTATCATAATTAAATTTTTATAAATGTTTATTTTTAAAATATGCTTATTATATTATGCGGGCGAGTTGGTAGAAGGTCATACCCACGCTTGCCCCACCACCCACGGCAGGTCTAATTTTTATACCCATTCCTGCCCAATTAGGTGCGAAGTGGGGCGGGATCCGGCGAAACCCGCCCCACTAACGTTATTACCCATGCTAATCGAGCTAAGACTCAATCGGTAAATATATAATTATTTTTAAAATTAAAATTATTAACATATTAGTCAACCTTTTTTAATATAGTATCAATTAGTAAATTATAACTTGACGAAAGTTTTGGAATAGGACAATTTCAAACATGATAGCATCACAAATCATGCTTCACAATTCAAACTATGGTTGCATTTAGTAATTTAAAAAATATATATTTTTATGTTAAAAGATTTTCAAAGAAAAGGATCAAAACTAGAGGTGTGCATGGGCCGGGTCGGGCCGGGCCCATAAAAAATTTTGGCCCGTTTTCAAGGCCCGGCCCGAAATATGGGTTTAGAATTTTGTCTAAGCCCGACCCGAGAAAAAATGATAGACACGAGCCCGGCCCGACCCGGCCCGGCCATATTAATTTTTTTTACTTTTTTTATTGAATAAAAATTTTAAAATATAATAAATCAAATGCATTTAAAACATAAGAACAAATATTAAAACAAAAAAAATAAAAAATGGGACTAAAATAATTCTTAAAATAATACATAAATTAAAAATATAATAAAAAGTAATTATATTAAAATTAAAAAATTGAAACAAATTACAACTAAATTAAGAACTAAATTATATTAATAACAAAAATTTTACAATATCAAAATAACATTAAAAACAACAAAAAAAAGTAAAGTAAAAAAAACTAAAGTTACTTAAAATTTAAAATAAAAAAATTTAAAAATAAATTAATATTAAAATTGGGCCGGGCCAGGCCGGGCCCGGGCTAAAAAAATCTTGCCTGAGGCCCAACCCATTTTTCTAAATGGGCCTCATTTTTTGTCCAAGCCCATTTTTTAGGCCTATACTTTTACTTAAATCCTCTCATTTTTCGAACGGGCCTTCGGGCCGGGCCGGGCCGCCCGGCCCATGCACACCTCTAATCAAAACCCCCCAAATAATAGCCATTTAACTTGTTTTAGTCTATTTTTTTTTAGAATTTAAGGCAACTTATTTTTCTTATTGGAGGTTTTGCTTTTGCTATTTATATGTGCATATAGATAGATGCATGTATGTTATAAAAGATAAGAGTGGGAATAAAACCTATCTAAAATTGATGCCTTCCTAATTTATTGACTAAATTTGAAATATATTATCAATTAAAGAAAAAGCAAATTGCATGTGTTAGAAAATTTTGGACCCAAAGGGATCATTCCTAGTAGCTCTCTTCTGCTGCACTTTTTTTTTTCTCTCTTTTTAAAGAGTTTATTGAAAATAAGTAATGAAATTGTAGATATTGTGATTCGAATTATAAGTCGCTTATTTATCTATATCGTATATATCATTCTAATTTGCGTGATTGGGTTTGATGTCATAAGTTGATTTAGGCATGCTCAACGAAAATACAACAATATCAATAAAATTATAGGTAATTAAATTTTTTTTTGAAAATATTATTTTTTTTGAAAAAATTTTATAAGTGTCTAATTAATAGTTGAAAGAAAAAAACTACTTAAAGAATAAGATTCTACCAATAAGTGTTGAGTATGGTGGTAAGGCGCATTGCGTTCTCAAGAAAAAAACGAAGTTTGAACATTGAAGACGACATTGTTAAGAGAGATAGTCACAGAACTCGAACATGGATTATTAAAATTTAGTTAACCTTGTATGAAATATTATTTTTCACCCTTATGTGTGGGCAAGACAAATGCTAATGCTATTTATTTGATTTTCTAAAATTACTATTCTTCTTATGCAAATTAAGATTTGGCATGAGGCTCCAAGTCCAAAATATGGACCCAAACAAGATGGGTCCAACCCAAAATATGTGAAACATTTGAAAATTTGGGTCTAAAAGTTATCTAAAAGGGCCCAACCCAATCTTCCCAACAAATATCTTGGGCTATAAAAATATCAAGCCCATTAACTCAGTTTTTTCATTGGTTTACCTTCAAATATCTTTTTTGAAGTGAAGTGAATAGAGAAAGACCTTTGGTGTAGTTGGGTCTTTTAATTTCTTCATTAATCCTTTGAGAATAGAAAAAAATTATATCAAATTAAAATTTATGTATCACATTGTATATTTTATTAAAGTTTTTTTAAATGTAATTTTGACATTTTTGTATTCTTTTTAGAGTATTATATTCACATGAAATTAATTAAGAATTATGACTTCAATAATAAACATATTTAAAGATAATTATATTACCGTAACTACTTTTTACTTACTATTATGCATAATCCAAGACAATATATCATATAGGGTAGTGGTATTAGAGCTATGCATGAAAATACGGAATAGAATAATATAGTTATAATATAATCGAGTTTCAAAATCAATAAATAAATTAGTCTTACACATTTGTATCTTTTATCAACTTGGCCTTTATTCTTTTATTTTAGTTAAATTTGACCCTCAACTTTTTAAAAATAGTTGAATCTCACCATCAACCTTTATAAAAAAGTTGATTTATTATTTTTAATGAAAATACTAAATAAAACGTTAAAATTTTAAACATAGCAGCTTGTATGGCAACCCACATGTACTTCATGCTTTTTCTTTTTAATTTTATAAATTCCATGTCAACATGAAATACACGTTGGCTGACACTTGGGTTGTCACGTTAATGTCGTTAGAAAATTAATGTTTTAATTAGCATTTCCGTTAAAAAAATTGTTTTAACACTTTATGAAAGACTAATGGCCAAATGTAGCTAAAAAAGAACAATGACTAAATTGACAAAATATGTAAATGTTGAGGGTCAAATTTTGCATTATACCTACTTAAAAATTGACAATAAATTAAAAAAAAAGCCAATTTTAGACATGTAAAAACCCTTGCACTATCTACATATAGAGGTGTGCATGGGCCGGGCCGGGCTCAACTAAAAATTTAAGCCCATTTACTAGGCCCAAGCTTGACCTGACCCGAAAAATAGGCCTAAAATTTTGCCCAAGCCCGACCCGGATAAAAATGCTAAAACCTGAGCCCAACCCTACCCGCCCATATTAATTTTTATATTATTTTTATATAATTTTAAAATATATATAATACGTCAAAAATACTAAAAACATCAAAATAAATATTTCCCAACAAATTGAAAATAAATTTTAAAAAATATGTATACTTAAATAGCACTTAAGATAAATGCAACTTAACAAGCAAATATCTCTAAAATAATAACAAAATTAACAAATGTCTTTAAAATAATAACAAAATTAACAATAAAATAAACTTTATACAATATCTAAACAATAACAACAAAATAGTAGCAACATAATAGGAAAATGGTAGCAAAATAGAGAGAAAACAACAAGAAAATAATATTAAAAAAAGTAGATTTTTTTTATGCTTTAGTGAATTCAGGCAGGGTTGAGCTGAGATGGGCCCAAGCCAAAAATGCCTTACCCGAGGCTCAACCAATTTTTTTTAAACGGGCCTCATTTTTTTATCTAAACTTATTTTTCAGGCCTATATTTTTACATAAATCTTTTTACATTTTAAATAAGCCTTCGAGCCGAGCCAGATGCCTAACCCATGATCAGTTGTATCTACATATTGCAACAACATCATTCATGTTTTGGCCGCCTCTGACCTCAAAAGCGACTAGCCAACAAATTTGCATTGCAATTGGCTTTTTGCTCATAAATATCACCTATTTGGCATCCCTATCTTTAACAACTGTTTGTAATTTCCCCACAAGCTTTAATGAATTAATAATTAATCTTACCTGACACTTGCAAACTGTATGCAACTTATATATATATATACTTCCATATGCCAATAAAACCTGGAGTCGAGATAGATCGAATTCTTAAATATAAGACAAAATTCTTCCAATTTTTTCATCTCGGTATTTGATTTCTTACCTCTCAATCCAATGAGCATTTGTCACGAAATGGGCTTCATAACCTAGTAGCAGCACGACAACTCAAAACCATAGAAATTGCCCAGGTTTCAGCAATGGTGACTTTGGTCTCATCTACTTGTATGATCATCCATTGCCACTTTGAATCTTGATTTAAAACGAAGACCAAGTCAATAAAACCTTAGTTTAATGGGATTAGCTCGGAACCTAATCCATTTATTGTAATATAAAAATATTATTATTTTTATAAGATTAATCAATTGTAAAAGAATCCAAAATCCAGATGTGTTTGGTGTATTACTTTGCTTGCAAAAACCAGACCATGTTCTCTCATCAAATCTGTAACTTAAATCTCTGAACATCAAACATCCAAAAAAAAATAAAAAGAACAAAAATTCTGCCAAAAACCCTCATTTCATAACCCAAAAATATATATATCTCATATACCATTATTTATCCATAAACAAAACTGCAGATTTATGTAAGCATATACTATCATCTTCTTCATACAACCTCAAGTGCTGTACAATGCACATTGGACAACTTCCCCAACAAATCTACTGTTAACATTGATGCCTTCGGCTTCGTCAACCGGTCACCGGAACGTCCAACCGGCAACGATTGTGTCGATGTATTCCTTTCGCATGATTTAAGCCACTTGGCCTGCATGTATCTTTGTTTCCTCCATGGCCCCATATGCATTTTCTTTTCCTTCATGCATTTCTTGGCAGCCGAACACAAGATTTTGATCACATTGTTTAATCTTTCTACTTTACCTACGAAAACTTCTGGTAATCTTTGTACTAGCCGATTGTAATCTTCACTAGCTCTTGCGATCTCAAATTCAGCTCTGAAATTCAACTCTATTATTACCCTTACTTCCCCTTTTCTTGTATTTTCTATCACATCCAAGAAACTGTGTTCCCCTGCGAGAAAATAAATAAATCCCATTAAAAACAAAACAGAAAAACCCACCATGACAAAGAAATTCATCTTTTAATTCATATATAGATATGTACCTGATGGGATATCTGGGGAGCTACGCCATTTAGACCGGCAAACGGCACTGTTGAAACCGGCATTTTGGAGACGGCTAGAAACTTCTCTCATGAGACAATTCTTACAATTTTCCGCCATTGAGGATTTTCCACAAACACATACAGTTCTTCCTTTTTGAATATCATTCAAAGCTTCTTTTGTGGCGGTCCTGATTCTCAATTCCATGGAGCTAGTCCTACACAACGTTTGCTGTAAAACCTGGTGTTGGCTTTCCCAAAAACTCTTACTATTTTCATCGTTGCCCCCATCGTTCTCCTTCTCATCGTCGTCATCATCATCACCATCGCCGACAATTCCATCGTTATTATTACCCCTAAATTTATCGCCGTTGCAGTTTCCCAGGACCCCCTGGTCGCTATCTTCAAGAAATTCCAACTCTATATCCGGCGTAACCGGATCGGGTTGCTCCGGGATCTTGAATTCCGGGCATCCGTACGCTAAATTCCGGTGATTCCATGGAATTCTAGTCGCAACGCGAGCCATCTTTTTTTTTTTTTTTTTTTTTTTTTTAATTTGGGGGAGTAGCTAAGCGAGGCAAGTTTGTTTTGTGCATTATTATTGTTATTACAGGATTTGGTTTTATAGTAAGGTTTTAGGACAAGAAGTGGGACCCGGTTCGAACCAACGTGGACTAACGAGCCGCCGCGCACATGATGAGAGAGAGGATCGAATCTGGCGTGGCAATAAATAATTGAATAATCTGCACAGTCAAGTATTTTTAGACCAGACAGCGAGGATCCACGTCAACCGGCTGCAATAATTTTGCTCATCTGATCTATTCTAGATATGCTCTCGAATATTCACGTCCCGCAAGTTTTTTTCCTAAAAAAAAAAGAAGTTTGGTATGATTTGTAATTTCATCCCTCTACTTTTTAAAAAACTGATAACTTAATCCTCTATTTTAATTTGCGGCAGGGGTGAATTCAGAAAAATTTTTAGTGGAGATCAAAATCGAATTGTAAATTTTTAAGCGATCAAAATATAGTTTTATCGTTTATTAATTTTTGATTTCATCATTTTTGAAGCGACTAAATAAATTTATTTTCATTTTTGAGAGGTCAAAACGTAATTTTACCACATATTAACTTAAATTTTCATTGTTGATAAAGAGACTAAATTGCATGATTTTCATTTGTGGGGGACAAACGCCGTTGCCTGCCCCCTCTAAATTCCCCCTTAATTTGCGATAATTTAATCTTTATACCTCAATTACGAAAACTAAAAAAGCTAGTTCAATCGAATAATACTGTTAAATCGCTAACCTAAGAATCAACAATTGAGTAAAATCAAAAGGCCAATAATTCATATGCAATAAATAAGCAAAAAAAAAAAAAAAAAAACAGTTGTTCTATTTTTTTTCTAAAGTATGAGAATAAAATACTGATAAATTAAAATAAAGAGATTAATTTGTTAATTTTATTAAATTGAGGGACAATTTTTAAAATTAGACCAATTCTTTTTTAATTGGTAAAATTTTATCTCAATTGACTGATTCCGCGTATTCGGTGTTTAACTATTGTTGAGTCAACCTCTTAATCTACAATGTATTGAAATTATTTTATTATCAACGTGTAAATCATTTTTGTTGGTAAAAATAATTTTCAGTTTTAAAATGAATTTAATAATTTTTATTCTTAATCATTTAAATTAGAATAACTAATATTGAATTAAAATTATATAAGCCTAAAATAATATAATCATGAAATTTGAAATAGTCAAAAACGACAAGTGCTTTTGAAAAAAAAAGTCAAATTTAGCTTTATATTATGAGTAAAAAGGATAAATTATGTTAAATTAAAATATAAAAATAAATCTTAAACTTAAGTACATCATAAGGACCCATAATAAATTTGACCAAAATAACAAGTCAGACACCACAAGTACACCAAATTATTCTCTATAATTCGTTCCTTAGCCCTCATAATTTTTTAAAAGAGTCTAATTTAACTATTAATATTTAAAAAATTGTTAGTCAACGTGATATGTATGATAAATAGTGTCATGTCAACATAAAGTACACGCGGACTGCTATACGAGTTACCAAATCAATATCGCTAAAAAAATAAATATTTTAATGATTTAACTCTTTTTAAAATATTAATAGGATGAGATTAAAATATAAATATTTCAACAACTCCATTTCCCTTTCCCTCCAACAGGAAAAAAAATTATGGACTAGATCGTAAATTTAAGTATAATAGAGAGATTAATTCAGAATTTCACAAAAGAAAAAAGAGAAAAAAAGAAACATGACCCAGATTGCCACAGCTAATTACTCAGAATATTATATTTTGATCCCTATCCCGATCCCGAAATAGTGGGGGCCACAAACAAGCTGGAAGATAAAAGAGTGATGTGATCTCATTGAGTGTTTGATGAAGATCACACGTGGCAAAATCGAGGGCGTTAGATGTTAAGGTTTATCCGAAAACAGAGTGGCCCCCCTTTTCACAATTTTTCTGTTTCCTTTCCAAAAAGCAATTATTATTTGTGGTATTGTTTCAATCATTATTTTTTTTTAAGATTTAAAATTTAAAAAAAAAGAGAGAAATTATCGTATGGCAAAAACGCGGCGTCTTGCCAATGGTTTGGCTTTGTTTTATTTATTCATTGGGCATCTAAGACAAGATTGTTTTGTCCTTTTCGATTGCTTTGCAATAATTGGGAAGGCTACTATTTTAACATTATTTCACTTTTAATTATTTAATTACATTTAAAAGAGTTAATATGTAATTAAAGTGTTTATTTTTTAATTATTTAATAATAATATTAATAAATAATAATTATGTATACTCACTTTATGTCGACATTGTGTGGAATTATTTCATATTTTAAAACAATAATTCAAATCTGCTATTGTTGTTGTGGAAAAAGGGAATCTGAACTATGGCCAAAAGAGCAATGATTCACGTGGGTCAATCATCTTAAACTTTTCCTTTTAATTGCCTGTTAAAATCTCGATTTAATTTTTATACTTCAATTTGTAATGTTCGATTTAAGTTTTTTAACATTTATATGTTTCGAGGAGTCACATGTTATCTATGTATTGATTTCAAATTTCTTAAAAACTAGTTGATATTTTGTCGTTATGCGTATAATCCATATATGTAACGTGTGGTTAACAGATACTTTGTCCGTGTAGTTTAGGGCTTGCAAGGCCTAGGCCCATGAGGTATTGGACTCCTCTGTGTCTTTTGCTCACAAGATAATCTCTTAGGTCGTGCAGTCAGAGGTGTTGACACGTGAGATATAAGTATAACAAGTACCCGTACTTATAGAAAATTTGAAAATTTAGCATTAATCCAAACAATATATGTAATGAATTTAACATCCTATTATTGATTTTATCATATTCTTACAACTACGGCTGTAATTGAGTTGAGTAAGGCTTGATTACTGTCGAGCTCAAGTTTGACTCAAAATTCGAAGCTCAATGCTCAGCTCAAACTTGATCAGACATCTATTTTTAACCTCGAACTCAGCTCAAGATATAACCGAGTTACTTGAGCTCAATTAAGCTTATTTACCAACTTTTATACAAGAGCTCGAGCTCAACTCAATAATTAAGCTTAAGGTTAAAAATATATTAGGAACAATAATATAATATAAAAATATTAAAAAAACCCGATAAAACTCGCGAGTTATGAATAATAATTTAACCCAAACAATTAATTACCTATTATTTTTTATTTAGAAAAAAAAATGACAGTTCACCTGCCACCTATTGCTAAGGAAACAAAATTATTCTTTTTGCGTAACACTAGGGAAACAAAACTTAGTGCTAGTATATATATGGATAGATAAATATCCATTTAAAAAAACAAGAAAATCAAAATATTAAAACTTATCTAGATTGAATATTAATTTAATCCACATTTTTTATTATTTCAAGTACTATTTTTTAAAATTTAATGAAATTAATGGTTTATGCATAATTTTAAAAAGAGTAAATTGCACTCAAGGTCATTAAACTATTAGATAGTTTACGTTTTTGTCACTAATTTCAAAATATTACAAAATAGTCAAAGAATTATTCAAATGTTTTCATTTAAGTCATTGGGCTATTAAGTGTTTTTTTTTTTTTAATTTGGCTTACCAGTTTCAATCAACATTTCGACGATCAGTACTGTGAATCAATGACCATCAACAGGGAGAAGAGTATACATTTGATCCAAGTCGATCAAACGGTATGTGTTGTAAATTAGAGAAGAAAGTTGTTTAGATTTTTGATTTGTAAATTTACGGCATTCAAAGATATTTCATAAAAAAAAAACTGAACGGTAAAAGAGAAAAGAAATGAGAGCTTTCGAGTGATGCAAGTAGTGCTAATAACAAAGGCCATACAAAAACGATTTTAACAATCCAATAACTTAAAATAAGAATGTTCGAATAATTTAGTGATCATTGTATGACTTTTTAAAGTGGCCAAAATGTAAATTTATTAAAAATTCAGTGACGTGGAGTATAATTTACCTTTTAAAATAATATAAAAATTTGACCATTAAAAAAAAATTAAAGATATGATATCCTCAAATTGTTTATTATTAGTCCACGTACCCTTTTGATAAAAGGAACATTTTTTAATAATATAAAAAAAAGATTTAATTAGTTTTAACATCAACAGCAGCTTGATCATGTTAGATCATAGTTTATTTGGCTTGCGTCCCTTTAATCTAATCCAGTTCTTAATTATCTGATTTAATTAACCTCAACTTCATTAATTTGCAATATTTTATGATTAATTTAAACACTTAAACGTAAGATCTTCCCCAGCTCATCAAACATGGAAGTTGGAATTTCTTTTCATTCTATATTTTTTTTTCTGGATAAACACGTTTTATTAGATTTAATTAACTTGATTTGAGTTAATCAATCTTATCCTGTTTTTTTTTTTTTTTGGTCGAGTTTATCATTAAATGAATTAATTATAAAATAATATAGGAGATGAGAGAATGTGTCTATTTGATTAAATAGTTTGGAGATTATTCAGTCTATTAATAAAACGTTCTCAAGACTTTCTTATTGAGCATTTATCAGACGTATTCAACAATTTTTTGTGGGAATGATGTAATGGAAATTTTTATATATTTCTAGGGAAGACAAAGCGAAGTTAATTTTTGATAAAAATGAGAGTCTGCATAACTGTTTGTAAAGAACTAACTATTTTTTAAGTAGTTTAATGTGATAATCATGATTTTTTTTTTGTTGACGTGATGATCATGATCATGATCATCAAAGATCATTAGCACCATCCACAGAAATCGAATGAGAGTACGCCTGTTTGGACCAGACCAGCACCGTTTGGACTTGCTGATGGAGAAACTCCTTTGTTATTTATTTATTTATTAAATTATCATTTATGATTACATGAAGAATTAATGTTTATGAACTGAAAAACAAGCATAGAAGTTACTTTAATTCTAAAAAAATTATAAATTAAAATAAATTTCGATTAAATTTACGAATAATAAAATTTATCTAAAATGTATTCGATTTTAAAATTCATGACTAACTATCATTCATGTCAAAAATCTATCAACTTCTCTACACTAATGGTGTCTCAAGATAAGATATATATATATATATATATATGTTCGTGGTAAAAGTGATATGAGTATTTTTATATTATTAGTCAAATTGCATTTAAATATATATATTTAAAAATTATTACATTTAAAGAGTGAAACAGAGGCAGATACAGGGGGTGGCAGGTCCTAGCCCCCCTAAAATGAAAATTTTTTATTTAGGCCCTTGAAATTTTTTTAAAAATTTAAATTACTAAAGGTAAAATTGTACTTTAGCTCCCTTAAAATTATAAAAATTTGATTTAATCCTTTAAAAATTATAAAGATATAGACTATAAAAAATTAAAATTTCATTCAGCCCCCTAAAAATTTGTTCTAGCTTCGTCCTTGAAGTGAAATAAATTTTTTTGAACTTTTTTTTAATATTAATATTATTATAAGTTCTTATTATATCTATTCTTTTTTATACAATATTTAGAACTATTCATAGTTTCTCTTCAACTCTTAAACCGAAAGATAATGTGCTTCAACGCACTCAAACTTACGTTTTCTTATACTGATAACAATATCAATATCATAATATTTCTTAACGGTCGATAATGTGCTTCAGCGTGCTCCAATTTACCTCCTCTTATATTTTCAACCATGTGACTGCCATGATAGTCTTAATGGTTGGTAAAGTTTTGTCGTCATCCTAAGACAATGTGAAGTCGGTAGAAACTTCACGATGAATGGTGCCTATATTCGAGAGAATTCATACATGGACCTTAAAAACTTTGATACTTAATCGTACCTATGTTCGAGAGAATTCATACACGAACCTTAAAAACTCTGATGAATAAAATTGTTGGTATTATTATTATTAGTCAAAAACATTGTACAATAATGTTCTTTTGATTTGACATGCAACGTTGTCATTTCACGTCCCACACTATTCCTGTAGTTAAAATTAGGTTTTTTCTTTTCCACGCGACATTAAAAATGATTAGACATTAACGTTAATTGCAACTTCCTACTAAAGCATAACAAACACAAAAACTAGTATTTTCTATTAATGTTGTTTCCCCTTTTTCTTTTTGGAAGCATACAAATCCTTTTAGGGTTTAAAAATTAAATTATAAATTTGTGAAGGTAAAATATAATTTTTTATTCATTTTAAAAAAATTAAAATTAAAATATTACTATTTTGGGACTATCTATTTTTGTTGTCAATCTACTCACATTGCTTCATATAAAATTTTAGTTGAGTTTAGATTTCAATTTTCAAAGTTGAAACCCAAAATAATTTTAAGTAAAATATTTTAATTTAAATAAATAATACGGGGAGATGTGAATTAAGTTGTAAAATTTATACAATTTTTAAGTTGTAAATTTAAAAATAATAATTTTAAAAAAATTTAAAATATTTCGAGATCTAAATTTATCTTAAATTAACTATTTACAATTTTGAGACTTAAATTATGTTAACATCATACCTAAGTTTGATTTAAACTCGACAAATTAATTTACATTAATATATTAAAAAAAACTTAAAAAAAGTAAAACATTAAAACGTGGGCTATAAAGCGTTAATTTACAAGTGTCAAATTGAAAACCTCAAACATGGTTTCGTGTGTTAGCTAAAAAACATGCAAATGTTCTCGACCACCATCTGAACACAATCTTATTTATGGTGATGACAGAGAAGAAATGAAAAAAAAAAAAAAAAAAATCTTGTGATAACAAATTTGAACTCACGTCTTTTTATATTGATAATAATATTTATATTAATTAAGTTAAGGTTTAATTAATTTATATTATTTTTATTTTTGTAAAGCAGATTATATCACATTAAAATTATAATGTAAAAGTTCAAAACTATTTTATGTTTCTAAGTTTAAAATTGTTAATTAAAAAAAATAACATAATTTTTTTGAAAGAATTAAAAAAATATATGAGAAAATTTAAAATAAATGTAGATACTTTTATTTAATATATCTTTTGTTTAGTTACCATTTTAGTAGTTTGTTATAATCTTATATTTAATTATATTATATATGAATTTATTAAGGATTAATATTATATAATTAGTTTATATTATTTTTATAAACGTTATAATTAATCAAAATCAAAATTCGATTTTTTTTAGTGCATGCCATGTTTTTATATTATATTAATTTTTTTCATAACCATATTATGTGAAGGAATGGGATACCAAATACTGAATGGAAATTTTGGCTTTGGACAAAAACATGCGAGTTGTGACATTTGGAAGAAGAAGAAAGAAAAAAAAAAAAAAACACAAAGAAAACATGTTGAGCGTTGTGTATGTTTTTCATGCACGTGCCGTGTCGTTGCTCAACAACATGTACACGCGAAGCAATATCATCCTCGTCTTTTTTGAAACGTAAACCAGCTTGAAGAAGAGGAGAAATTACCAGAAGGATAAACATTAGGCTATTTTTAGCCACACGATATGCTCAAATATTCCACTAAATTTAAGGTGAATTTATCTATTCAAACTCGAATTTAGTGTACAAATAAATTAACTAATGATGCTTTACAAGTACAAAGTGAAGGATTAATATGGTCAGCTATATTGAATAGTTTTTCTCTTAAACGAGCCTATACAACTTCTTTAAACTGTATAAGACAATATCTTTAGTCAAGAAAGATGTACCAAATTACCTTTTGTTTCTCTGTCTCCATATTACATGCAAATATTCATTCTGAAATATAATTTCTCTAGTCATTTAATTTAAGAATTAAAATCCAATTGACGGAAATGAACTAAATTATTGAGATTAAAAGTCAAGTGACTAAATTTTAAATGTGTGAACATTATGAGGACTAGAAAAAGAAAGTAACTTTAATTAAATTTTGAACTAAATTATATAGGACCAAAGTGACAAAAGAGATCATGAAAGTGGCGGTGATTGGGTTTGGATTTCGAAGCTAAGCTAAAGCTAGGCTCACAGACTTGGCAAAGTTCCATTGCCTTGTGGTAATCGTCGATGGAGGAATGCATCATACACCAGACTTACCGTTTCAAGAAACTCAAAGCATTCTTGATCTTCTTTTAAGAAAGCTTTCAACTCTGCGAGGGTTCATTTACTTTCACACCCATTTCCTGATTCAAACCCAATCAATGAAAACAGAAATATATTGTGTTATAAGTTTTTGATGAAGAGCAAGAAATCAAACTTTCGCCATTTTTCTTTAGATAAATGATTGCATCAAACTGTGATTCCACGTCATTCTCCTATTCGAAAGAAATAGGGATGACGTAGAATCAGTTTCATGAAATTCTTTCTCTTTTCTTTAATGTGTCTTTCTTTAATGCCGTTACTTATCGTGTTTTTTAAAGTTAAGCAAAAAATTAGGCATATTTAAAAATGTGAGTTGAGCTTGAACATTCAAAGCTCGAGCTCGGCCCGACCCAACTAGTTTTTAAGTTAATAATATTTTACATTATATTATTTTTATATATTATGTAATTTATAACACATACAAATTAAATCTATAGTAGTATATAGTACTACTACTATGATGTAAATATTAAAAATGATTAAGGTGACTACATAGAAAATTTTAACAAATAAAAATATATAAAATTATTAAATATTAAATTAAAAATAATATAATATAAATTTTAATTTTTTTAAAAAATAACATGGGCAGGTCTAAAATGGATTTAGGTTAGCCATTTATAAATATGAACGAGATTTGGCAAAATTTTAAGCCCATATTTTAGATCAGGCTGGGTTCAAGCAACCATAAAGTGTGATAAAATCATGTATAGGCTTGATCATGAACACTTAGCTTCACTCCTAAGCTAAAAGGGTATAATAACGCTTTTGGTCCCTCTTAGTTATGAAGTGCTCAATTAAGACTATGAAAGCAACAAATTCCTGCTGCAGATGTTACTTCCATACTTTTATTACAAGCTAGACATATTCTTTTTGGTTTATAATAAAGTGGAGGGCGCCCAAAGTGCCAGCCAAGTTGCTGTATATTGTTAGACAAATGGGTGGACATGAATAGTTGTTAATGCCCATGTGGGTTTTGCTTATAGTTTTCACTTTCTTCATTGGATCACTAAAGAAATATTCAATAGTAAAAATACAAATAAATTGAAAAGAATTGGTCCATTGCGTTTTAATTTATATTAGTAAATTAAATTTAAAGTTAGTAAGTGGTGACTTAATTTTAAAAAAAATGTAAAATGATTATTGAAATATTAAGAAACACTGGTTATTGAGGTTTTTTTTTTTTTTAAATTCTGCTAGTGAGCTCTAAGTGATAATTTAATGATCGATATAGTAGATCAATATCCGTCGACAAGTAGAAACATACCTTAGATCTAAGTTTATCTGACAATCAATGTCTAAGAAGAATGCTGTTTGAATTTTGGTTTGTAGATTCATCACTTTCAAAGTTGTTTCATGAAAAAGAAAACTAAACTACTGTACAACAAAAGAAGAATGAAAGCTTTTGATTGGTGTAAGTGGTGCAAATAGAGAAGGCCCTACAACAACGATTTTAATAACCCAGTGACTTAAATGAAAACTTTCAAACGATTCAGTGATCATTTTGTAACTTTTTTAAAACCAAGTGACTAAAACATAAACTTACTAATAATTTAGTGAACTTAGTATAATTACCCTTACCCTTAATTAGATATAACTGTACGAAATTAGCTAAAAAATATAAAATTAAACTTCTTAAAAGAAAATCCGACCTACCGGATTCGAACCAGTGACCTAAGGATTACAATCAGGGAAACCCCACTACAGTCCTCCGCTCTACCAACTGAGCTAAGGTCGGTTTGTTTACTAAACTGAAAAAAACATTATTTGAACAGAGAGTTCATGTCAACCTGACAAGAAAAATATAAGTTCACTGCCTGAAGAGCGACGAAAACTGAACTGAGATCTGAGGCTACTATATCTGGCAGTAGCATTATAACATTCAATGGCAGGCATAAATTAAAAGGAATTTTAGAAGGTATTTGGCCAAACTTTTAAATATCTTTCTAGTGGACTTTTCCCTTACTGTAGTTAGATTTGTGTATTTGGCAAACAATGGGGTTAATGTGGAGCCATTGCTTTTAGTTTTTGCTGCAACTGATCAAAAATACAGGATGCAACAGTGCACCTGCTGGTTTAGCAGAGCTACAAGCTTCAATCATGAGTTCACCCATCCTAAACCCTAAAGATCGGTGTGATTAAAAGAACTCAATACATTATGGGATAGCCAAGAGAACACCCACCAAAAGTGCAGCCATCATGAAGAACAATGCTGCTTCAGTGCTTGTGCCTATAACAGTAAACCGCAGAAAAATAAAAGGTTTCTGCTATAAGTTCATGTATTTTACAAAAGTTGTGGATTTCATCTTTGTACTTTAATTTGGTCATTTTTAGTCTTTCTATTTTTCAAAATTTAATTTTTAGTCCTCATGAAACAAATCATTGTCAAATTCATTCAGTTAAGTTCTGCCATTTCTAAAATCTGATGGAGCAAACATATTATCATATGTGTAATTCTATATCAACTTGTTATTTCCACATATTGCTAAAAGTCCCGTTAATGAATTAACGATTGTTATTTGAGTCAAGATTAAATTTTCAAATTTTAAAAATTATAGAGACTTAAAATGATTCAATTGAAGAATATAAGCTAAATCTACAATTATACACATAGTACATGATGACTAGTAATTGAATTTAATCAAACGAATTTAACTGATATTGTGTAGGTCATGACTAAAATTCAAAAAGTATAGGGACTAAAATGACCAAATTAAAGTACAGAGATAAACTCTACAACTTTTGCAAAGTGAAGGGACTAGCAGAATTTAACCAGACTAAAAATAATGTAATGCACCAGCCGGGAATCGAACCCCGGTCTGTACCGTGGCAGGGTACTATTCTACCACTAGACCACTGGTGCTTATTGACTTTTGCAGTTTATTAAAATTATTACTTCTAAATATAGATTATTTTCAAAAGAAATACCAAAATGGTGGCCATGGACTGTAGTTTCTAGGCATAGTCGATATTTACCAAGACAAACAGCATACAATCACCAATTTCATGGATGACATTCGTAATCCAAAAAAATAAAGTCATCTTTTAATCATCACAATAATGTGTGTTCAAAACTTTTAACATACATGTATACAATGACATGCCTAAATATCACAAAAGAAAAAGCCCATCCCCAATCCCCCACCTAATGATTCATCTTTGCGGAGTCCTTCCAAGGCATGCTTGTGCTTCAAATACATTAGAACCAACAAATGATTAAAAAATTATCTACCTTCCACAATGCTGTTGGTCCAAGACAGTGACATGAAAGACGAATGTGACCGTCGAATATGATCGATCGTGGGGTGTAACGCATACCCGAAATTCCGAGAGTAATTAATCCACATATCTCTAGTCTTCACCTTGTGCAACAAGTATGCTTCCATATCCTCCGTTTCTGCTTCACAAGGCTCATTCTTCCCCTCCAACACTTTAACTACTTGTCTCATTGTTGGTCTTGAATTTGGGTCAGGATATGAGCACAACAAGCCTAAATGCAGCACCTTGTCCACCTCTTCATCATCGGTTCTTAACCGTGGATCAACCGCGGCGAGTAATTGGTTTTGCATCATCAGTTCCCATACCCAATTCACCAAACCCGGCTTCCCTTCTTCTATAGGTCTCCTCCCACACATGACCTCTAAGATTAAGATCCCAAAACTGAACACATCGGTTCGTGTCGATGCTCGTTGGCATCTAAACACTTCGGGTGCCAAGTAACCCACGGTTCCAACCACACGTGTTGTGCTAGCTACTTGACCATGCCCGTGCATTCGGGCTAACCCGAAATCACCTAACCTTCCATTCATGTACTTATCAAGCAATACATTGCTTGCTTTAATATCCCGATGTAAGACCTTAGCTTCCCATCCTTCATGCAAATACAATATTGCTGAAGCAACATCTTTTATGATTCTAATTCTATCATTATAATTCAACATTTTGGTCTCATCACAATCATAGTATATCCTCTTGTCTAAGCTCCCATTATCCATATAATCATAAACCAACATGAATGTACCTTTTTCTTTCTTACACCAACCTTTTAAACTGACCAAACTCCGGTGCTTTAACCGACCGAGACTCGAAACCTCGGCCAAAAACTCTCTCATGCCATCATTTTCGTGCGAAATTCGTTTCACAGCTATCTCTGTTCCTCCTTGTAAAACACCCTTGTGAACCTTTCCGTTTCCCCCGAAACCAATCACGTTTTCATCGGAGAAACCGTCGGTAGCTGCATCGATCTCTCTGTATGTCATCTTATGCGGCCAATACTCGAATTCCCAATCTTCCATTTCCGCCCTTTCCCTTGCTTTCTTCTTAACGAAAAACAGAGAAAACAGAGCAATCAAAACAAGAACAATGAAGCTCCCCATTGTAACACCAACAATAAACGATCTGTGCTTATAAAATGGTGTTTTGGGGATAATAAATGAAGGTAGACCAGTAGTGATCAACCTTTCACTTAATCGAAAATTCGAGTTACTGAAACTCCAAGCTAAAATCCTATGACTTTGAACCAATCTACCAGTTGATGAAGTAAATCCAACATACATTTCATCTTCAAAAACATCAGATAAATCCAAAGAAACATTCAATAATGGACGTTTAGGCCTTTTGGTTCCTACAGGTGCCATAGTTACATTAACAACAGAATCAGCATATTCAATCCAAACCTGATAGTTCTCACCACTGTTAAGCTTAAGTTCCTCAAAACCCTGATCTCCATTGTCGGGCCAGTAACCTGCCGTGTGGGAGCTTGTTGATTTAAGTGAATTAACATCGATTCCGACATGGTTATCATCCATGTCTTCAAATTCTTGGTTTAAAAACACATCGAACTCAACACCAAACACATGGTTATCACTGTCTCCATCGTTAGTAAGGTTGAAAAGACCAAGATGTTGTGACGAGGTTGTCCCATCGATGCCTGGACTTGGTGTAAAAATGAAGACAATCCCATGTCCAGGTAGGGTTTCTTTGTTACTCGAAGGAGTCATGGAGAAGATAAAAGAGGTTGAAAAAGGAAGAACGTGAGATGAATTAGGGGATTTTGTTGGAATTTTTGAGCTGTAAAGACCTCGACCGACAACGAAATCCGTTTCGTTCGTGAGTGTAAGGATGTTGGAAGAATCTATGTCGGCTATGCCGTAGAGTAAAACATCAGTTGAGTTGTTGAAGCCATTGAAGACGAAATCAAGTGATGAAATAGGTTGAGATATGGTGATTATGAAGAACATAAGAACAAACAAGACAAGCTTTGGGTGTTTCGTCTCCATTGCTGCAGGCTGCAGGCTGCAGGCTGCAAACACAAAAAAGAACCTGGAGAGCTACTTTGTTCGTGGGAGAATTCAAGTTTGATAAGTTAGTAGTATTTGAGGTTTTTAAAAGTCCATGGTCTTTTTTTCTTTTTCTTTTTCTTTTTTATGGTTTTGCCCCTCGAATGATTAAGATATTGCAAAGCTAGGATTTAGGGTTTGAATATTGGAAATTTTTAGATTGATTGCATGTAGATATTATACAAATTTGTTTGACATTCTTATGGAAGCTGACAACGTGATCTTCTTGAAAACGTCAAGCTGGAAAAAGAATTGCCGTAGTTAACTTTGGTCTAATTTTTCACCGGTGTCTATTCTCTTCAGAGTTTTGAAATTTAGTCCTTTTTCTTTTAATTTCAAGAATTTAGGTATTGTTGAAAATTTTTAAATCAAATGAATAATTTTCAGTGATTTAATTTTTAAACATTTTTAATAATTCATAAAAAAATTGAATAGAACCTAATAGAGTTATTTCTATAAAAAAAAGTATGAAAATTATAAATAAATAGGAAATACTTGTAGAATATTTTTAATTTATTTTAATATTATATTATCCTTCAAAGATTTTAGATTTTAGATTTGATTTTATATTTATGAGACTAATTATATTCCAATGCTTACTTTTAGTAATATCTATCAAAGCAGTTTTTATAATTCAATATTTAATTTTCAACACTTAACTTTTCATATTAAATAATACCTTAATTTGATTTGAAAATTAAATTTCAATTGGCCAATTGAATCTTACCCGATTGACATGAGCATTATTATCAATGCAAGAGGACGTGAGTTCAAGTACGCTGAAGCGCATTATCCCCCTATTTACCGGTTGGGGAGGAGTTTGGGGTAGTTTTAAGCATTGTGTAAAAAAAAAGCAGATATTATGAGAATCTATAATAATTCGAATATGTGTTATCAGTTAGATTTTAAATTTTAATTTTTAAATCAAAAATTTAAATAACAAAATATTATATATTTAAATTTAATGAAATCTATTGACGATACCATTAGTTGGATCTTAATTTTCAAATCAAACAAGTAGAAATATTAAATTCTTCAAAATAAAAGTAGAGGGACTAAATTTTAAAAGTTCGAAAAGTATAAGGATTGAGACATATTTAAACCTTTAAATTTTCACATTTTTTGGGGCTTAAATTAATAACTTGCAATTTATAGCAAACAGGTATATGAAATTGAAATGTGAATTACATATCTTAATTATGAAAAGATAACTAGCTTTGAAGCTGAAAAGCTAGCTTTGAAGCTGAAAAGTCAAGGACGACATTGATAAATATAATATTAAATATATATAATTAATAAAATTATTTTTTATTTCATAAAAGAATTTTTAAATATAAATCTTTTAAGTTTATAATTGCCCCATATGAATTACTAATTTTTCTATATAGAAAAAGGATTTTATCTGTTTAAGATGCTTTTTAATTTATTGTATTAAATAAATTTATAAAATTCACTTGTCACCTTTAATTAAAAATATTTATTTTAAATAATAATTTAATAAATCTCAATGTATTTTTCCGAAATTCATGAAAAAGATGTAGTTGAAGTTAGATAAAAATATCGGGAAAGTCCTTATATTAAAAGTTAGATTGTATTTTTATTTCTTTTTTTTTTTGTTTTAAGAAATTGATAAATTAGTTCTTTCGCATTAGATGTTAAAAAATTCCATTTATTTCTACTGTTGAAAATTGATGTGGTTAATGGAATAACTAGATAGTTATACGTGATGTGCCACGTGTATCTCATGTTGATGTACAAGGATCAGTTTTTACCAGTAAAAATGAATTGAATTTTTAACAGAATGACCAGTTTCCTCATTGATCTAACGAATATGGACTAATTTGCCCATTCTATTAATTAAAGAGAGCAAAATAAACCTAACTCTTAGTGCATAAACTCTCATAATACTTTTACAGCTAAAAGCGATAACAAGATTAGAGGCTTGACAAGTGTCTTATATTGGTATAGTAAAATATTAAAAAAAATATATGAAAAATTTTTAAGACTAATTGTGGAATAAAAAAAAGTACACTGCCACAGATCAAATACTAACTATATATTTATATATTAACAACTGAATTCGTTAAAAAATACTATTTTGTACACTACGACTCTATCAGTAGAGTTTTTAAACCCCACAAGTAATATAAACGGGTTGACAGATGCCCCATAAGAGCATAATACATTACAAATGTATCAAATATTAACTCTTTATTAATATAATTATGTTTATCATATAGTATAAAATTTTAAATTTATACTATATTTTTATTATATCAATTTAAAATAAAGTATTTATTAATATATGTAACGGTTGAATTTTTCACGTAAAATAATAGTAATATTATATTTTAATTTATTCAAAATTAAACATAGATAATCTACATAAATTGTTGACCAAATATGACGGTATAATAGTACCCCCTCTTTTAAGTCCTAACATGTTTAAGTCGCTAAATCTATGCTTGAAATAAAAGTAAAAATTCCTCTTCTATTCGGCTAAGCAAAACAGATCCTTATTAGTTAAAAGTTTTTTTTTTAGGGTGGAAATTAAATTATATTTTTATTATAGTAAAAATATAATTTTACTATTTTAATAGTTTATATTTTTATAATTTTTAAATGATTAAATTAAATTTTTATGATTTTTAGAAATCCAAAGAGCAATTTTACTATTATTAATTTGAATTGTTATAAACTATAAATAGACTTAAATAGAAAATTTTTTTATTTAAAAAAAGCTGAGCCCCTGTCGAGGCTTGGATTCACCACTGTTAGGAGGGTTAAACATGTTTAAATTATAAATATTTATGTATCGAGCCATCTATTTTCTCTTATTATAATTGAATTCAAACAAGGGGTAAGCTAGGGGGTGGCAAGGCCTTGGCCTCTCGAATGAAATTTTTTTTCATTTAAGTCCTTTAAAATTTTTAAAATTTTAAATTAATAAAGGTAAATTTGCACTTTAGAACCTTAAAAATAATAAAAATTTAATTTAATCATTTAAAATTTATAAAGATATAGACTATTTAAATTGTGAAATTACATTTTACTATCGTAAAATTTACAATTTATTGTCGACTCTTAAAAAAGATTTTGACTTCACTTTTAAATTTAAATAAAAAAATTTTAACATTGAAAAATAAATTGGTAATATAGAATTATGTACCAAAATCAGTCAGTTGACATGAAATAAATTAGACATCTATCATGTATTCATAATTAATAGGTGAGAAATAATGAACTACGTATGCTTTGGAAAGGACTTGGGAACACGACTATGATATGTCTGCGAATGGTAGGAAATTTTCGAGGCTGTTTTTAGAGACTTTTTAACCAAATTCTTTAAGAAAGCATTTGTCAACATTTTCAGCTAGTTTGATTGGATGTGTTGGATTAACGGTTCGGAAAATAGTGTTATCATGCACAAAATTCTTTTTTTCTTTACTATGATCGAGTGAATTATTACGACTCTCAAAATCATTATGAATGTATAAGTGTGACGGGTCATTATCTTTTTGCCAAAGGACATACTTAATCGGATGTGCAATACACATTGGTTTATGCATCCAAAGATTTTCCATTACCTTCCCAACATGCAAATAATGCACCTTACCTACTTCTATAGAGAGTTATGGGGTGACATTCTTCCCCTCTTGATCTCATGCTCCTTCGTAGTAGTTGGTCCACCTTGCCTTCTTTATTCATCAGGTGTGTGCGACTTGAAATTAGACAGTTAAGGATTACTCTGATACCATTTGTTATGAAGTCATTGTCTTTTAGAAAAAGGGTAATGGTTAGGGGTGAGTCTTGGACCGAATCAAATGAAAATATATCGAGTTAATCGAGTTGATGAGTCAAACTTTATCATCCTGACTCGGTTTAAAATTTTCGAGTCGAGTCGAATCGAGTGAAATTGTTTGAGTTAAATTAAAATTTTGTTATAATATAACTAATTCAATGTTAGAGCACATAAATTTGACACCGTATATATTTGAAAATTTTTTCAAAGCAAAATAAATATATATATATAATTTAATACGATGAACTTGAATCATTAATTAACTTATTTAGGTCTCAAAATTATCATTTTAGAATATTTTTAAAATTTTAACTTCCTTTATGTATTTTTAGAATTTAAAAAAAAATAGAACTTTTATAAATATTTTGAATATTGAAAATTATTTTGTAGAGAGAGAGAGAGAGACCAACTTGTTTATTTTTAAAATTGACAGGGATCAAAGGAGTATTTACACAAATCTGTTATTCGAATTACTTCAATTATTTGAATTGTAAAATTCAACTCAACTCAAACTCGAATTACTTATTCGAGTTAACTTGAATAACTCGATTCGATTAATTTGAAATTCGAATTTTATTTTATTTTTTCGAATCGAATCGAGTTTTACTCACCCCAATAATAACCCATGAGGCCATGACAGAATATTGTAGTCATAGCTAGGGAGGTAGGTAGTGGCATTGACCGCCTTGGTAGAATGACACATTTGCAACTTTAGTCCTTTCTAAATTTCAATCGTTTAATTTAATCATTTTTGGCTTCTTTATTAAGTAAAGAATTGTATTTTTGGCCCTAAAAAAGTTAAAAACTCGATAGAAGCCATCTTAATACTACCATCATGTTTGATACAAAAAATTAGATAATTGGAAGTTAATGAATATTTGTTCATTACTTTCGTAATCACTTATAACCTACTTAATTATTTTGTAGTCTATACTTATTTTAATTTTGGGATAAAGCAACATTTAGTCCTTGAAAATTGTATCTTTTTTCAATTTAATCTTTGAACTAGTTCTGGTCTACATTAGTCTAAGAATTAGTAGTTCTTTTTTTTTTCTAATTTAGTCACTGAATTTCGATTCCAGTAAGGTGTGATGATATGACACTCTCTTGCAGTATCATGTCATCATCTAAAAATTCAACATATTTATACAAAATCTAAAAAACATTATTGAAGTTAAATTCATTTTGTCATGTTTTAGGTCTCGAGGCAATAACCTCTTATCTTGAGACAAGCAAATATCAAAGTTAAAATGAGAAAAAAGAAGAAGAAGATAGACTTGTCTCGAAACTTACATAAATTTCAATGTCTCGAAACATAATGTTAAAACTTGATAATTGAATTTGGATTCAAGTCTTAACTCTTAAATTAGCCTAGCACAACTTCATAACTTAAAAAATTAGCATGTTACACAATAGAAATGTATGTGCGTGATTCTATTTAATGATTAAATTGATATGAATGAGAATTGTTCGTTGAATGTTGTGTTTAAACATTAAGTTAACCTAAATTGCTTCGGCAATAAAATATGACATTACACATTTGGATCCGATAACCCAATTGAAAAAATGTCTACTCTAGTGGTATAAACAGAAAACATGAATTTAACACCTAGAATTGAGGCTGTTAGTCAAATAGGCCAAATTTTGTTCAAATTTGTTTATATGGAATGTCAAATCCATAAATATGAAAGAGATAAATTATATCTTTAGATTTGCAACTTTTTTCTTAATTGGTGTTAGAGTTATTGAATCGAACAATAATAGAGGTGACAATAGGGCAAGTGTCTTAGTGCAAAGATGGTAAAAATATCATGGAAGTCCTTGCATTAGAAGTTAAATTATATTTTATTTATTTTATTTAAAAATGAGCAAAAACAGTCACCTTAGGTTAGATCAAACATTAAATTGGTCCTTTATTAAAAATTTAATCTATTTCTATTGCCAAAATTCATAACTAGTATGGAGTTGGATCTTTGTTGAGGGGTTGCCTTCCGGTTATCTACGACGAGTTATCGAATCAAGTTGAGTTGAATTGAGTGAAAAAAAAATCAAGTTACTGAGCTTGATTTGAAATTTTGATGACTCGAGTTGAATGAAATAGAAATTGAGCCAAATTAAATCTAATAAATCAATTCAATTTGAATTGAATTGAAGTAAATATTTAATTATCTAGTGTAATGTTACAATTATATAAGCTATCATAATGAGTACATGACTTTATGACTTTTAAATTTTAACCTATTGGTCAAACCAAGTAGACCATCACTTATCGGTTTAATTGGTTTGATCATCGATTCAATAATAATTAAATAAACAATTAAAAAATAAAAAATATGAATCGATTCAACTGTCAGTTTTTATCGATTCCAAACCATTTACTCAAAAGCAAATTCAAACCTTTTATCCAAACCGACATGTCCACCAATTCGACCCGATTTCAATAACTTTACTTTTAACAAATGATTTTGGAAGAAAAGAAAAGAAAAATTATATATATTGTAAACCGAAAGGTTATGCTAATTAGAAAACTATTACTATTAAAAGCTTAAATCCTAAACCCTAAATTTTTTTAGCATATTTTGCATGATAAAGCTATATAATTAATAGGCGACATTTATAGCGAGAACTTTTTAAGTGAAAAGCATGAGAACTAAAATGATCTTAACTATTAGATCAAAATAAATGGTTCTAAACCTTAGATTTGTATTTATCTTACATTGTTAAAATAAAATCAACAACACTCAATTTTTCTCTTTTTTTTTATCGTGTAATTGAAGTTTTAGGGTGAAAATTTTTTGGATAATTTTTACTTTTACATTTTCTTTTTTCGAGAAAAAATTGCAATATAAACCAAGAGTTTAGGATTATTAAGATTAATCAATTTGGGTATTAGGTGTTTGGTTTTCTTGATTGAAAAAATTAATCGATCATTTCATTCTAAAAAAAATTGAATTTTTTTTTTAGATTAATTTGACGTACTCACTTTTTACTTAACCAATGTAAAAATCTCAAATTTTTTAGAGTGAAATGGTCAATTAATTTTTCAATTAAGAAAATAAATACTTAATACACAAATTGATTAATACAAGGTGAAAAAGAATTTATTAATTTTATTTTAATAAAATAAAAAATCTAAAATTTAGTACAAATTATTTTGATTTAATTTCAAAAATCATTTTAATTCTCGTCCATAAATTACTTAATCTATGTATCAAATTTTTTTGGTTGAAATTTTACGGATTTTATTTTCACAGTCATGCGGAAACGTACCTGTCGGCACTAATTAGATTCCGGCACGTGGTTGTAGCAAAGGACAAGGGGATTATTTAATGTCCCCAGAAATTGGGTCCCACCAGATCCTTATCTTCGTTTAAACCCAGCTCGGCAGAATCTTTCACAAAATTAGTAAAATAAATGGTCTAATTCAGTTTTAGTCCCTCTATTACATTTAAAATTTGAAATTTAATCATTTCATTTTTAATTTAGTAGAATTTTATCTCTCTATTTTTATAAAATCACTAGCATATCCGTATTCATAAAAATGTTAGTTGAATGTTTAAGGTCCATAAAAATCTAACTAATTTGGTCACAGAGTTAAGGTTACATGAAAATATAAATAATATTTAATTAATGATAAATTTACATGTAAGTTGAATGTTTGAGTTTTTTTTTTTTAAATATGTTATTAATTTAATGGTAACAACTAAATATATTATTAATTTAAGGAAATATATAAAAATATGTTATTAATTTAGATTTACTAATAATATTATAAAATTACAAATATCAAATTACAAAAATTAAAGTAGAAAGGATAAATCTAAAATTTTAATATAGTATA
The DNA here is from genome assembly GCA_025698465.1 of Gossypium longicalyx. NCBI lineage: Eukaryota > Viridiplantae > Streptophyta > Magnoliopsida > Malvales > Malvaceae > Gossypium > Gossypium longicalyx. The sequence continues at coordinate 92,935,680 of CM047004.1, forward strand.
GGGACTAAAACAACAATTAATCATAAAAGAAATCACCGATAAAACTAGCGAAAATCCTTTTTCTCTACCTCTTCTTCGTTTAGTCTTTGCTTCCTGAAATAAACTCGAAGAGTCAGTGTCTTATTCCACTACAACCATGCCTATTTTAAGAAATCCTTAACAAAATTACAACCGTCCATCCGGTCGAATTCAGGAAAAAAACCTACGAAAATGGCAACGAGAACATCGTCCCCATCGCCTTCGTCATCACCGCCGTCGTCGTGCTTCATGCTGATCTGTCTCCTCCACTCGGCCATCGCCATATCAAGCGGCGCCCTCATGATGTTCCGTATGAAAGAAATCTACACCTTCACGCACGGGATCGAAACTGCCACCAAGCTCCTCGGCTCCACCCCGCACGACCAACTCCTGATCCGGACCTCCGATTCGTTCTCCGGCCTGCTCTTGTTCACCATCGGGTTCTTGCTCTTCATGGTCTCCTTCGTTGAAGACACCGATTTCCAGTCCTTCTTCGCCGCCGGCTGCACCTTCTTGCACGTTTTCATGGCCGTGTGGAGGTTTTGGTTCGAGACCAGAGTGGAGGATTTGGCTTGGGATTGTATTAGGCAAACGGTTGGCGATATTTTATTGGCTCTTTCTTGGGTTTCCTTTTTGGTTTACTCTTGGAGAGAAAAGTATGATTAGATATTTTCATTTTTCTTGTTAAAATTTTACTCTTTTTTTTTTTAATATGGAAATGTATATTTTGTGAAGTTAATAATTTGGGTCTTTTTTAAATGAATGTAAAATTATTGGGTATGGGTCAGAATTTAAGAAAAATTCATCCTGTGTTTTATTTGCCCTTTGAAATTAGATTTTAAATACTTAAAATTTTCTTAAAATTTTTTTTCTTATATAACGTTTAGAAACAGCCGAAGTCTCTCTCTAACTCAAAAATAGAAGGATAATACGCTTTAGTACACTCAAACTCATTTTCTCCTGTACTAACAACAATACCATATCAATCGAACTATAACTCAATTGGTGAAAATTGTGACTTTTTAAATGTACATTTTAAGCTAAATCTTTTATATTGAATTCCAATTAAACTTGAAATTAAGTTAAATTCAATTATTATTTTCTCTGTGAATTAAAATAAGTCATAAGTTTCAGCACTCTTGGTAAATTTAAATTTTAGTTTTTATACTTTTATTTCTATAAGTTTAATTATCTATTTTTTAAATTTCAAAATTTAAATTCATTTGTTAACACTATTAAAATTACTTTATTCAATTAAGTTTTATTACAGTGTCATTGTTTTAGTTATATTTCCACCAAGCGAATATTTTTTATTACAAAATGTCACACTAATAAATTTAAGAGTATTAAAAATTGAACTAGAATTTTAGAAATTGAAAAACATAGAAACTAATTTCTTGAAAATAAAAGTAAAGAGACTAAACTTGAAATTTGTGAAGAGCACGGGACCCATTGCATATTTTAACCAAATACGTGCTACTTAAACACCGATGTAGATATTTTGTGCAAACTTGAGTATTAATGCCGTTGTTGTTGCTGTGGTTGGACTGATATTACTGTTCATCTTCCGTTAAAAGTTGAGCTTGTGATATGCTATTTGATCTCAACAGTTGTTTGTTAGCAATTGCCCAATGGTTCCTTCTTAGCAGATTGAAAATTGAAAAGCTTAGTTAGGCACTGGGCAGCGGCCGTACTGGACCCCAAGTAACCAGCTTGCAATAGCCCATTGTGTCAAGCCTTGTGTTGGGTCTTAATAGTATTATCAGGTAAAGTTAATTAAGGGCTCATATGTCATTATATGAAAAAGCACTTTATCATTATTCATTATTGTTGTAAAGAAGTGATTTTTTTTTAAATAAAATATTTATTTTAGACGGAATGTAATTAGACTTGATCATGAACCAAATCAATTGTCCAGGCTCGAAGGTTGACTCTAAAAGTAGAAGAGTTTGGGCAATAATATATAGGACTGAAAAATGAGTTTGGATAAAAAGTAAGACCCATTTTCAAGTTTCGAGTATGATTTTTTGGCTCAAGCTTGGCCAGATCCGAATCACCTATTTTGTGGCATTTTACTGTTATATTACTACTATTTTGCTATTATTGTTTAGATATTGTACAACTCTTTTTTTATTATTGATTTTGCTACTATTTTAGAAGTATTTACTTGCTAAGTTACAATTTTATTAATGTTATTTAAGTATAATGATTTTTTAATGTATTTTAAATTGTTGGAAAATATTTATTTTAATATTTTTAGCGTATTTGGTATATTATATTTTTTATAAAAATAATCAAAAAAAAATTAATACGAACGAGCTGAGTTAGGCTCAAGTTTACTATTTTTAATTTAGACCGAGTTGAGTAAAATTTTAGACATATTTTTCAGGCTGAATTCGGGCAAAAAAAAATTGACCGAATTGATTCAGACCTCGTCTTATCTAAGATAAGATTTAGATGTATTCTAACTAGGATAAAAATAATAAATTCAAACAGAAGTTAAAACTTTTATTTGGATTAAAATCATAATTTAAAAATAATAATTGATTCGAGAAAGCTAAATATTTCCTCTTATTTGAAAGTGTTGAAACACACGAGTTAGTGGAATGAGTTCACTAACATCATTCGAGTTTCATCGTATAAGTACTACTTTTAATCTTACACGATATTAGCTTGGGATAGGCCTAAACTTTTGCTTATTACTACATTTGACCCCTTCCTTCTCCATCTTTTTATCTTATATACCCCTTTCCTGTTTGAGAACTGGCTTATCAACAATTAATATTATAAAAATAAGGATGAAGGAAAAGCAACAAAAGATAAGAACAAGAACTGAAGGGCCCCAAAAAAAGTGTTTTAGTTCGTTATTGATGTTTCACAATTACCCCCCATATTCATCATTGCATGTTTCTTTGTTTGTCGAAAATCTTTTGATATAATGAAGTTATGCTTGCTTGACAGTTCTCTGGGTAAAGCTTGGATAAGCTCTGTAGAGCGGGGAAGGGCAAAAAAGGAAGAAAAAAGAAGAAGTGAGGCTTGTAGTTTATACAAAGAAATATATTTAAATTTTAGAATATTTCGATTTGGGTTTTTTTTATTTAGGTTTTTTTTCTAGACTTAGCATTAATTTGGATGTTGAATAATAATCTGGTTTTAAAGTGGAGTATACGTGGATTAAATTTTAAATATATTTATACTTATTACGTTCATCGTTTGGATTACATATGATTAAAAAAAATAGTATGATTATATTTAGGGTGAATTTGAATGGGCAATACGTTTATCTGCGTTTAGTGTAAAAACAGCGATGACGGTGAGATTAGATACTTAAATGATACTGTAGCGTATGACAAAAAGTATATTAGACACATCACATCACATCACACTATCCATCCAAACCAACCTAAACTCTAAGATTTGATTCGAGCTAACATTTAATTTTTAAGTAAAAAATTATGATTATAAAAAAAATTCAATTAATATAATAGTGATATTTTTAAAACTCGATTAACAGACATTTAGAGATTAATTTAAAATTCAATTCTTGAAAATATTTAAGGTAATTAACTAAAAATAATAATCGGTTTGATTTGGATAACTATAATTTTTTAAATTGTTTTTCATAAATCAACCCAAACCCCAATATTTGAATTTATTTTTGATTTTTTGGGTTTTCTTGCTCGAAGAGCTTTACATACAATTAACGTTGTACTAGAATCTAAATAAAATCAAGCACTCTAACTATTAAGGGAGGAAAGGTTTCAATTTTCTTTTCGTTTTTTATTTTATTTAAACCGATTTAAACATCAGAAAATATTTTAAAATATAAATTCCAACGCCTTTCAAATTCACATTCATCTTATAAAAATTCAAAATCATCTAAACTCATAATTAACTTTCTATCTCCAAATCCAATCCATAACAAATAAAACCGTATAAACGATAAATTCAAAGTATGACTTTCTAGTGAGGGATTGGAACCGGACACGAAAAGGAACCTACACACATGGTTGGAACTTGAATGTTTGGCAAATGTTTTAGTTTAACTTGAATTTGTGTGTGTTTTTCTTTTGAAAGATATGGATAGAGACAATGACGAGGGCATTCTGTCTCTATCATCCACAGTTACCCCATTGATTTTGGATTGAGTGGAGCAAGTTTAATGGAACTAACCCAACAATTTCATGCATATCCCTTTTTATGGTTGACTCCATTTTCGGCAATGTGCTACAACCCTAGTTCATTTTCCCTTTTTGCTATTTACTCATGTTTGATTGATAGAAATATATATATATATATATATATACCAAAATAAAGTTTTAAAATGTTTAAAATAAAATCATAAGAATTATGTGTGCTAGTTTGATAGTTAGAGTATTTATTGCTTCTGTGACATGGGTTTAAGTCGCGTTAATCACATTATTGCTACTCTTAACATTATTATTATGTCTTTATGTAACACAGTTAACAATTATAGGCACAAATTATGTTTTAACGTAACATTATTTTCTATTGAATGTTATGTCTTTTCATAATACAATTTAAGGGTGAATTCAAAATAAAATAAAATTAGAGGGCAGAGTTGAATTATAAAATTTTGATAGATCAAATTTTAATTTTATCATTTATTGATTTTATGTTTTCATAATTTTTGAAGAGATTAAATATTTTTTTCTATTTTTATAGTGAAAGTGTAATTTTACCGTATATTAATTTATAATTTAATCATTTATGAAAAGACAAAATTATAATTTTTTATTTATTTTGAGACCAAGTCCCAATTGCTCTGATACAAAAAAATATATTTAAAAAACATATGTATAATATTAATCAAAATAAAATAAATGCACTAGAAATCTTTAGTCAAAGAGCCCATTGAAGGAGTTTAATCAATTGGAACTAGCACTTCACTTATTTACAATTGCAAACTAATAATATTGGTCTCTATCTTTCAACTTATAAAATCAACATACTTGAAGAGGTCGGATCGTATAAGGTTAATTGCACCAAACATTTTTCAAATTATGGTCTTTATTTTAATTTAGTCTTTCAAAATGTTTTAATTAAGTCCTTAAAGTATTAGTATCGTGTCGATTAATTACTTCCATCGATCTTAATATAGAAGTTTGACTGACCCTCTCTAATTTCTTTTTTTAATTTTGGCAACTTATACTTCTATATTATTGAATGTGTCTCAAAATTTAAAAAATTCGTGGGAGGGGTCATTTTTGGATCCAAAATGGATAGATTTAAGAAATAAGAGAATTAAGGATACTCACTAGAAAAACTAATCCAGTCTATAAAGATGTATCGAAAAATACAATATTTTTGTTACTCAACCAACCATCAGGAGAAGCAAATACAACAGGTACACTAATCAGTAAGATTGACGAAGTAGCAATTAATGCAAAAACAACCAATTGGAAAGCAATAGTCATGTTTCTAATCCTCCAAGCTACCAACAAAAGAACTATACCATTTGATCCCCCTATGATATTGACCAAAAAGAAATTAATAAAATGCAAGGTAGAGGGATTTTACCATGAATCGGTTGATTCTATATGACTTATTTCCAACCTTTTAACTGTTTTTATTCAAAAATGGGGTTGAGGGTGATTTTTTTATTTCACGTTCACAAATAGGCATGCTAGATTATGCATTTCATCTATCTATATATACAGGTAAATAGATTGATCTATAGGTTCACACACGATATCTTACTATCTAATGTGGACCACATTTAAAACACAAAATTAAATGTTAAACGCTGACATGTTAAAAAAAAATCATCCTAAATTTTAATGACATTATCTATTCTTTTAACATATTAGACTAAAATCGCTTGAATCTTAGCTCAATTGGTACTGATTTTGTTGCAACAATAAAAATGATACGAGTTCGAGCGTACTTAAACTCAAATTATCTTTTGTTTTAAAATTTTAAGATCATAAAAAATACACTAAACTTAAATTGTCCATACAATATATATACACGTATTTAAATTTTAATCTACATATTTTAAGTATATTACAAGTCATACCCTTACTAAAATTAATCCATACATGTGAAATGATTAGCTTTTTTATGGCCAGAATTTTATGGACCCAACATTTCCATTAATTCCCTTTGTTATATATTTATGCTCCAATTGAAAAGTAATCTAATGTATATTATTAGTGGTTGCATTGCAGGTGGATATGAAATATATATATATATAACTTGTAAATATATTTTTCTTCAAAGTGGAAGGGGCATTCTTTGCCAATTGCCACTTATTAAGTAAATGTATAAACAAAATAAAACAAAGAATTGGCATTGTCTAATAAAAGCACTTTTGGTGTGTGCTCCCACTACTTCCACTTTGGTCTTAAAATATGATTTGCTTTTAATGGAATTCATTGTCACAATAGTTAACTCCACTTCTTCACATTCTTCACCAGTTCTTGACCCCATCTTACTACTCTTCATTTCCTCCTCCCTTCATTATTATTATTTGTTGATATTACTTGAGTGGGGAAAGAAAACAATAAAGTAAGGAAGGAGAGAAATAAGATTTTACGAGTGATCTCGAAAGATTCATATAAAAAAGTGTTAAAAAGTTAATAGTAAAGAGGAGTTATTATCTAATGCTCATGAGATAAATCATCAAGTTTTATTGATATGCGTACTAATGTATATCTTTTGAGCCACGTGTCATCTTATATTAAAAATAGAGCAAGGCAAAATGTATAAGATTATTATTTATTTTTTGGGGGCTAGTTAGATCTAATGAAATTGTGTTCATTTCCGCCACCAATGTGCCACAGTTGTATGTATGTACACTTCCTTAAAAATTCAACCTGTTGTATGAGTTTCCTTGTAGGTTCCAAAGCACTATAATCAAAGTAGTGGTCCATGATGCAATGGGAAAATATAGTTGATTAGCTAAGCTTCCACCGCATTGGCCAACTTTTTTCCCAAACTTTTTTCTCAAACATTCAATTTTTGTAATGTGAAATTAGAAATTTTGTATTAAGAGGTTGAGATAAAATTATAAAATTTTAATAAAATTAAAAGTTGAAAATAAACGTAATTTTCTTATTTAATTAAATTTGGTTAAAAAGACTTAAATCAAATTATTGGTTTTGTGGAGGGACTAAATATAAAATTATTCCATTTATGAACTAACAGTAAAGCTTCACAGTCAAAAGAGATCAAAAACAGTGAATCTAAATTAAAAAAAGAAAAAAAAAAAAAGGAAGTATGAACAATCATTTCTAACAACCACTTTTTTTCTTCATAAAAGGCTACAGGGTAATAATTCAAAATCATCAGCTAAGTTGCTTGAAGGGGTAAAAACAAATTCCTCATATTATTAACCAGATTAGGTGAAATTAGTTGAATATTTAGAAAAAAAATTAATTGGTAAAATAGATCGATTTTTTTTAATTTAAGAAAATAAACTGTTTTTAGAGAAAGAGTGTGAAAGCGCGTTCAACTAGACATACTTTCACACACATTCTTCAAAAAGAATTTATTTCCCTAAATTAAAAAATTCTATTTTACCCATTATTTTTTTTCGACATATTCAACTAATTTAACCTAATTTTGAACTAAAATAATATTTATATATAATTATAAAAAGGGAAAAAAAAGTAATTAACCACTTACTTGAAAAGCTGAAACATAGAAGGGAAATATGTAGTGTAAGAAGGAATGACCTTGTGAATATTCTGACATTCTGCTTGCTGTTCTCACCAGTGGAGTCCTTGTGCTCTAATACTTAAGCTTTTAAATTGTCTTAAAAAGTGAACATTTTTAAAGTAGAAATGTAAAACTTTGAGGAGAGTTAAAAATGAGACAATTTAGATTTGTGTTTTATTTGGTATTTGTCACTTTTCTTACATTTTTTTTTGGTGTTTATCTGAGCATGCAATCATTTATAATTGGTATTTCGGGTTATCAAATGTGTTCAATTATGTTATTAGGGTTTTAATTTTTGAAATGTGATTAAAATTCATATTTGAATATGTATTAGTTAATACGAGATACGGTGTTAGAGGTTGGAAGTGGTTCACACGAAACACCGAGAGTTGTTATTGGTGGTTTAGAAGTGTTGGGAGGGTCAAAATATAATTTTATCATTTATTCTAACTTGTGATTTTCATTAAATATGAAAGGATTACAAAGCCAATTTACCCTTTTCTTTGTTTGGTTTGAGTATAGAGAAAGAGCTTGGTGGGATCCTTATAACGTAAGATCGATAATAAAATCATGGAATGCTCTACTAAAACATGATAAGATGTGATTCAATTTTACCTTATAAGCTTAATGATAAAGTTATGATACATTTCATTAAATGTGATAAAATGAATTTCTCGATTACCCTTAATCAAAATAGTTAAACTAGTGAAATATTCAAACCAAATAATTAAATATAGCACAATATCAAATATAAATATCCAAATATTTTATGAGATAATGGTACTTGTGAATATTAGAGGGACCCAAACTCAAAAAAAACAAAATTTAGGTCGCATTTAAGGCCACCCTACAAAGTGCATAAACTAGACCCAACAATTTGTTGTCCACCTAAAAAGAGAAAATTTAAAAAAAAATTTAAAAAGAATGTATAAAATATATTTAAAATGGAAAACTATGAAACCTTGTAGTGGAAAATTAATAGTTAGGAACTAGTCATTCTCAATGAGCATTTTTTATTTCCTTTCCAACTAGACAATAATATTTATAGACTAGTAATTAAATTATTACTAAGTTTATGTTTTAGTTACTCAATTTAAAAAAAATTACAAAATGGTCATTAAACTATTCGAAAGTATTTATTTAAATCACCAGATTGTTTTTTTTTTTTTAAAGTCTTATAGCGATCTCTTAATAACGATTCGACGATTAGTACAGTGGATCAATACCCATCGACTAGTAGAAGGATATAACTTAGACCCAAATCGATCTGACGATCAGTATCGAAGATCGAATTTGTTTAGATTTCGATTCGCAGATTCACGATGTTCAAGCTATTTCATCATATATTAGCGCTTTTAAAAGTCTAATGACTTAGATGAAAATTTTCAAATAATTCAGTGATCATTTTATAACTTTTTAAAGTTGAGTGACCAAAACACATAATTTACTAACAATTTAGTGGCCTTAGATGTAATTTATCCTAATAATATTATATACATATACCTACAAAAAGAACAAAGATATTGTTTCCCTTTCATTTTGATTTTATAGTTAGTTAAAAGAAAACCCAATTAATTTGGCATTTGCTATTGGCTGTATGCCAGTTTTGTCAATTTATTATATATATTAATCTATATCTATCAAGAAATGGCTTTGTTTATAGCTAGATTTCGTCATAAAATCATTTTCCTCTAAATAAACCACATAGATATATAAAAAGTATATATATAGCAAATATATATACACTTTAGTGAAGCACATGTTGACTCCAACAACATAGTTATATTTTTTAAGAAAATAGGATCAATATATTATTTGATATATGAATTTTGTTTCGATTTTAGTACTTGAATTTTTCATCTGAATTTTGGTACTTGAGTTTGACTTCAATGTTTAATTTGGCACCTAGACCAAATAGCATCATATGACCAGATAAATGTTTAACATGCGTGCTCTAGTAAAAAATTTATACAAGTACTTAATTGGAACAAAAAAGGACTTTGGTATCAGGGGCGAAGTCAAAAAAAAAAAATTAGAGTGGTCAAAATTAAATTTTATTTTTTTATGATAGTAAAAATACAAATTTATCATTTTAATAGCCTATATCTTTATAATTTTTAAAAGATTAAATCAAATTTTTATTATTTTTAGAGGGCCAGAATATAATTTTACCATTACAATCTAGAATTTTAAGGGGGGGCTGGCAATCAAAGTGAATATTAAAGTCAAACCTAAGTCCTAAATTAGGACAAAAAAACTTATGTACCGAATTAAACATTAGAGTTAAACTCAAATAGTATAACCCAAGTATATAACAACATTTTAACTCAAAGAACATAGTAAAATTTAACTTTTTTTAGGATTAATATACTAATTGGTACATGAGTTTGATTTTGATGTTCAATTTGGTAACCAAACCAAACAACATCATAATCCAACGAATGTGTTCTAATAAAAAACATAGGCACTTAATTGGGACACAAAACTTAAGTATTAATTTGAAAAAACTCAGGTACGAAAATGAATATTAAAACTGAACTCAAACATCAAATTGAACTTTGAAAGTAAACTCAGGTACTAAATAATATATTATCCTTTTTCTTTTAAATACTTGAATATGAAATCTGGCTGCAACAGAAACATAGTTAATTAGAAAAGTCTGACATTGGTCTTTCATTACCAGAAGCAGCATTGAAATTGTTTTTTCTTGCAACATTTCTGACATGAATTTTTCTGCCTATATATATATATATATATATATTAGTACAGAATCTAGTTAGTGACATTATATACCCAGCATATTCTTAATGATTTGTTTTTTATGTGTAATAATAAATAAAAAAACATTAGTATTAAACCTGTCTCCTGGTTAAGCAATGAAGCATTTAGGTCTGGAAGAAGAATTTCAAATTTCAATTAAATCTATCATTATATATTAGGGCTAATTTTGGGGACGAATCCAAAAATTATTTTTGGGATTAGAATTGAGTTATATTTTTTTACTAGAGTTTAAATATAAAATTATTGTATTAATTTATATCTTTATAATTTTTAAAAGATTAAATCAAGATTTTATATTTTTGAGGAGGTAAAACTTAATTTTACCATTTACTAATATATAAATTTATAAAATTTAAAGGGCTAAAATGATTTTTTTTTTCATTTTAGGAAGTCTCTTGACCCTGCCAAGTGCCAACCCCTTGATGCCGTTTATGGTAAAATATATATTTACAGTATACACAATTTGAATTTGACGTGTTAAAAAAATATTTTCATTAAAATTTGTTATAGATTAAGTTTAAATAATTAAATTTTTTTTTAACTTATCAAATTCAAGCCATTCACGTGATAAGTATATAATATTAACAATTTAACTCTCGTATTTTAAATATATTTCACATTAAATTTAAATTTATATTTAACACTTAAACTAATATCAAAGTTAATGAGTCTAATTAATACGATATTAATATTTTAAAACTTATTTAAAGTCAGCCCTTTTAAAATCTAAATCTTGAAGTTAACTCTAAATATCAATATTTTTTTCTATAGTTGCAATTTTTTTTAATGTTGTTTAATTAATAATAAAATTGGAAAAGCTGGATGGGGTTTGGAGTTTCAATTAATTAAACTAAAACTTAGAAGAAAAGTATTATTAAAAAGATTACAAGTAAATTAAGTATTTTTTTTTAATTTCGTCCATCTACTTCACTAAAATTAAAAAAAAATTAATCTCATTATTTTAATTTATCAGAATTTGATCCTCAAATTTTTTCTTTTTACTAATACATTGCAAATAAATTGTTGAACCATAATTTACTACATATATATATCGTTGAACTATTGATTTTTAATTTTCATAAAGTACGATGACTAAAATTTGACAAATTAAAAGGGCTATCTTCTCAATTTTTGCAAAAGAGAGGGATTAAATTTAGAATTAGAACTAAAATTAAATTTAAGCTTGATTAAAAAATTTCTAGTTTAGCACTTTGGGTTGATTGTGATAAAAGAAAAAATAACAGGGACAATAATGTCATTACGACAAAGAACGTACAGTATAATTAAGATACCGTGTATATTCTCCGTTCTCTCTCTCTCTCTCTCTCTTTGTATGCAATTAAAATAAAAAAGAAGAATATCATCACCATTACAGCTCTGCTTCTTCAACGTTCAAACAAGCAAGAAAACACCCAAAACCCGAAGTTTATTTTCTTTTGTTTACTCTACTCTGCAATGTTTTCAAGCTTCATTAATGGCGTCTTAGCTATGGGGATTCAGAGAGGAACACTACCTCTCTGAAATTTCCCGGTCTTTGTATTTTTGGTTTTTTTTTTTTTGTTTATGTTGTTTGGACCGGTGGAAAAGGGGAAAAAGCAGCGAGGAAAGGAAGCTGGGAGTGAAATTTGAAAGGAAAAAAGACGAATTATTGTTCTCGCTGTAAATGGAGTTTAAGTCTATTTTTCTGGGTTGAGTTGGTTTAATTAGTACAGTTTGTGTTTGATAAATTTTCATTCATTTGGATTTATGGCTCTACTCGTTTTCAGATGCGGCAAATGGTAAGTTTTTTTTTTATTTTTTTCATTCATTTTTTTCCATGAAACTCTCATATAATTTCTTTTTTCTTTGCTCATAGGTTATACCATGCTTTAGAATTTAAACTTTTTGTTAATGTGTGTTAAATTTTTATATAACTGTAATTTTTATTTGTAGAATTCAAAGTTGTACTTGTTTATGTTTATATGGCCCGCATGCTGAAAAAAATGAAAAAAAAGGGGTATGTTTTTATTTGAATTTTGGATTTTTGAAATGTTGATGCAAAGAAAACTTGTTCAAATCTGCAAATTTTGTAAAGAAATGGGGTTTTTTATTGAGTTTGAGTAATCTAATTGAGGGTATCTGAAAACTTATTTCTTTGAATATTATATGTAGGTATAGATGCTATGCTTTTTTGTTATAAAGTGGATTCTTAAATTTTACATTCTTTTTGTTGTTCTTAATCCATTTGTGCATCATCTATTAAGCACCATTAGCTTTTTTCTTCTTTTTTTAATAAAAAATGTGAATATGGGAATCACATTTTAATGCTTTTTTTAGAAAAAAAAATAGGCGGGATATAACTTATGGTGGTTGTTGTTTTGAAGGTTTCGTGGGAATGTTAAATGTCTTAAAGAAGCACTCATGAGTTTCAGCAAGGAAAAGCCACTGTTGGAATAAATTTTCTTCACAAACATTATTTGATAAGCGGCATTGATCCCTTGTCTGATTTAGTTGAACTCTTCGTGAAGCAGATCCGCTTTGTTTGAGGGAAAAAAGACGGTCATTTCAGCTTTACCTTGGAGCATATCTCCTTTGGCATCATAGTTTATATATATATATGTGCACGTGTGTGTGTGAAGTTGCTGAATTGGAAAATCTTGTTTGGTAGTAGTTACTAAAAGTTCCTTCGGTCAGGTGAATTTCCTAAAGAAAGGAGTGTTTATTGATCATCATTTGGAGTTATTTATATAGTGATCTCTCCTTTCATGCTAGGAACTTCACACTGACATTCGAAGAAAAACACCTCAAAAGTTTACTCCTTTCGGAAGTTTCCTCCGGTGTAAACTTTTGGACCCGTTTGGGCAAATCTCCTTTGGCATTTGGAGTTCATAGTTAACTCCCTTCGTCCGTTTTAGGGCAAATCTCCTTTGGCAATAGAGTCAACATATCCTCTTCAGGACATTTGACTCACTATCTGTTACGAACAATTGAACCAACTAGAAGATACATTCCGTGATTCGTAACAGAAGAGTATAGTCATATCCTTGGCTACGTCTTCTTTCGGGATTGACTATTAACTCACTATCCTTATTACCATTTAACTTGGACCCATCATATCTTCGGTGCTTCAGTTTGTTCAAGCAGGGGTTAAGTACCGGTACGTCTTTCTACCTCGACTTTTTTTTGTTTTGTTATAGAATTTGAAAAAAAAAAAAAAGGTTAACAACTAATAGTTTAGTTTCTTTAATTAAGTGAAACACTTAATGAATGGTTTCATATTAGCATATCTGTTTTAAACTAAAGCTTCTGTGCGTTCACAGGTGCATGCGCCATCTTTTATGGTCGTTTCTGTTTAGCATAGGTCGTGCTCTTAAAGATAGCAAAGCTTTGAAAGTAAAAATCGTGCCCGAAGATTGTTTTATTACTAAGGTCAGAATCTTGCCCAAAAGTGGCACTAAAATCTAAATCCTCCATATGTCGTTTATGTTGAACTCAATTTGACATACATCTTCTCGTAGGTGGTGAAAAATGGATATGCTACTCACCGATTCTGATTGGGAAACATTTAGTGAAAGTGGCAGTAGTGAGGAACAAGAAGACACAGAGTTTCTGTATGGTGGCCGGGCTTGTACCATTCTTTCAAGTCTAGAAGAAAGTATTGGGAAAATTGATGACCTTCTCTCGTTTGAGAGGGGGTTCTTTCATGGAGACATTGTACGCCCCGTAACAGATCCGTGTGGACAGATGGGCAGAGTTGTTGATATTGATATGTTTGTGGATCTTGAGACTGTTAACGGGAAAGTCATAAAAGATATAAATTCAAACCAACTTTTGAAGATCCGCTCCATTTCTGTTGGGGATTATGTTGTTAATTCGACTTGGATTGGTAAAGTGGATAAAGTTGTTGACCGTGTTACTATTGTCTTTGATGACGGTTCAAAATGTGAAGTCACTGCCATGGGTCAAGACAAGCTTGTGCCTGTTTCTCCCAACATAATTGACGACTCGCAATATCCGTATTATCCAGGACAGAGAGTACGGGTTGTGCCTTCGGATTATTCTAGTTCAACTGGATGGTTATGTGGTACCTGGAGGGAATATCGGGATGAAGGAACTGTCTCTAGTGTGGAAGCAGGTTTTGTTTATGTTGATTGGATTTCCTCTGCTCACCTAGATCATGATATGAGTGCCTCTCCTCCCTCGCATTTGCAGGAGGCAAAAGACTTAACTTTGTTGGTGTCTTTTCCCCATGCAAATTGGCAGCTTGGTGATTGGTGTATGCTTTCTTTTGCTGATGGCAAGGGAACTTCTCAAAAGTTTCTCCATGCATCAACTCATGACTTGATTAACGGTAACTGGAAACTAGAAAAAGGATTTAAAATAGGAAATCCAGGATCAAGACTGGAGGAGCTCTTTGTTATCATCAAGACAAGGACCAAAGTTAATGTTATGTGGCAAGATGGTACTTGCGGTATGGGACTAGATTCACATACTTTACTTCCTGTTAGTGTTGCAAACGCACACGAATTTTGGCCTCATCAGTTTGTCTTTGAAAAGGGAACCAATGGCGATACTCAAAGATGGGGTGTGGTTCGCGGTGTGGATGCAAAAGAACGAACGGTTAAGGTACTGTGGAGAAATAAAGCCGTGATCCAAGCAAATGATTTTGATGGAGAGCAGATGGAGGAAACTGTTAGTGCTTATGAACTTGTTGAGCACCCAAATTACTGCTACTGTTTTGGTGACATTGTGGTTAAGGCAATTCAGAACCATTTTGGCGATCAGGCTGAAAAAGGTACCGAAGCTGCTTCGGAAGGCAAAAACATGAAAAGGGATGAGAACAATCGTCCCTGTGCATATTGTCCATCCTGTATCGGCGTTGTCATTGGTTTTGAAGATGGAAACTTGGAGGTGAAATGGGCTTCTGGTATTCCAACAAAGGTTTGAATCTTATTCATCCTTATTCCATGATTTTAATCATATGCATAGCATATAAATTCAGAATCCTGGAACTTGTTGAACTCGTTTTTGGTTGAATATATTCTGTCTCTTAGCTCATCAATTGGCAGTCAAATATCCTTCGAATTTATCGTTAAACTTTGTCACACAGGTTGCACCATATGAAATTTCCCGTATTGATAAGTGTGAAGGTTCAGCTACAACTCCCGGTGTCTATGAAGAAAATACCGAGGATTTTAACCAAGAGATGTTCGTGCATGAGACACAGTCTAATAGCCACAAAGGAAAGGTAAATCCAACTTCCGGTTTTCATGATATTTTAGTTTGATTGCTCATAACATGCGCGGAACTTGAATAATCAATACCAGCCTTGTAAACCCAAACTCTTAATGAGGGCCAGGGAATCGTGTCTTAAAATGAAACTATTTTTATACTTCCAGGAATTTGACAACATGAAAAAATCTCGTATTATGTCTATTTTCAGGAGTTGCTGAGTTTCGATAGTGCACATGGAAGTGGCGAGAAATTCTCATGGGCACCTGCTTCCTTCTTCCGTCCTCAAGCTGCTATTGAATTATTCTCTAGCATTGCTTCTAGCTTCCTTGGATCCCTTGCTTCCGTAACACTTTTAAGCCAAGAGTCATCTAGTTTTTTTTCTCATAGTGCAAAAGAAGATGACATTCTTCTCGAGAAAGAAGTCTCAGAAACTTGCAATGACTCTGCCGAGCTAGATCCGAGCGAGATGCAGATATTGAAAACAACGAACATAAAGCAGGAAGTAGAAGAGATTAAAGAAAACAATATGATGCCGAGACTCGACGAGACTTCCGGTCGATACAGGCAGTTTGATATGGTTAGTGATTGCTCCGATCACCATTTCCTTGGTGAAAGCAAGGTGTTGGCCGTGTCTCAGGTTAGTAACATTATCCGACTCCTTAAACATACAATTCGAGCTGTTAAAACAGTCTGAATCATTTTCAATTTCGTACTTGTCCGCACTTTTAGGTGAAACGAAGTTGGGTGAAAAAGGTTCAACAAGAATGGAGTATACTAGAGAAAAATCTTCCTGGTTAGCTCTTTATTTTACTCTTTGTAATGATTTTATGTTTTACATTTATCAGTTCACTTGACAATTTTGTCACGAGACTATTTTTGACCTTAGCAGAAATTATCTATGTTCGTGTTTACGAGGAAAGGATGGATCTACTACGAGCGGTCCTTGTTGGTGCCCCTGGCACGCCCTACCATGACGGGCTGTTCTTTTTTGACATTTTTCTCCCTTCTAACTATCCGTACGAACCACCTGTAAGTTTAACTTGGTCTCTGCATAAAGTGAATACAAGCATTCACGTAAATCATGAACGTGTATATGTATGTAAACAAAACTCATGAAGTCGAATTTTTGCAGTCGGTGCACTACCATTCATGGGGGCTACGCCTCAATCCGAACCTGTATGAATCAGGGAAGGTTTGCTTAAGCCTTCTAAATACGTGGACAGGTTCTGACACTGAGGTCTGGAATCCAGGAAGCTCCACTATTCTACAAGTTCTTCTGTCCCTCCAGGCTCTTGTGCTTAATGAGAAACCTTATTTCAACGAAGCTGGATACGATAAACAGTTAGGAAGAGCCGAGGGGGAGGCAAATTCGGTGAGCTACAATGAAAACGCGTTCCTCATCACCTGCCAGTCTATGCTTTATGTACTCCGCAAGCCGCCCAAGGTAACATTAGAGTCCTGTTCTGTAAAATGAGAGAAAAATTCATGGCATTGTCCATTTTCGAGTCACTTATTCTTATTGCAATACCGTTGCAGCATTTCGAGGCACTTGTCAAGGAGCATTTTAGTAAACATGCTGAAACCATCATCTCAGCTTGCAATGCATACATGGAAGGTGTACCAGTAGGATATGCTCTCGAATGCGGCAAAAAAGACCGTGATGAAAACTTCAAAGGAAGTTCAACTGGATTCAAAATCATGCTCTCGAAGCTTCTCCCGAAGCTTGTGGAGGCATTTTCAGATCAGGGAATTGATTGCAGCCAATTCCGAGGGCTGAATAAGTGAATGTCCTGTTATCATATCATGAATACCTTTGTATAATATTCTTCACTGGAATTTTCGAAAAAACGAAAATCGAATAAAGATTCCTGCAAGGAAAGCTCTGTATCATATATCTCCAGGTGTGGTTTGGTGAAAAGATTGCAATGTTTTCTTAGTGTATCACAGTCTAAAGCCATCCTTAACAGGCTTTTACTATGACTGTATAGAACTATTATTGTTTGCAAAAACAAATAAGATTTGTGAAATAAGAAGTGAATGATGATTGGATTGGTGTGCTTTTGATAATATTTTTTTCTTAGATTATGCCTTTCCTATATCCTGTCTTGTTAAATTGGACTAGGATGATTCATGTTAGAGAGGACCTCAAGCTAAAATGATGATAAAAGTAATATAGAGAATTTTGTAGTAAGAGTCGAACTGTATTTATTCATTATTGTAAATTTTATCTGTTTCTATTGTTAAAAGTTGGTTTTTGTATGTAAGCACGAGGTGCATGTGTAACTGTTTGGTTCTTCTATCAATCATGTGAGTTTTTAACAATAGAATTGGATAAAATTTTTAATAAAAATGACTAGTTTGCTCTTCGATATAACCTATAACGACTAATTTGTCAGTTTTTTTAGTAAAAAGAAAAATATAATCTTACTCTTAGTGCATGAATTATAATAGTATTTTTACCCTAAATAAACCCAATTGGTAAACTTTGGATAACCCGAGCTAAAATAACTTGAACTCGAAACAATTCGAAATTCGAATAAATAATTCAAAAATGAAATTAACTTTATCTAAAATAATCCTTAAATTTTAAAAAGCAAACTAACACCATCACAAACCAATTCAACCATCTATTTTAATGTATTTGTTTGGTCAAATTTTGCTATTAGTCCTTATATTATACATACGTCGTGAATTTAATCTTTGTATTCTGATTTAGTTTTGTTAAGTCAAATTTTACTATTAATCTTTGCTCAATAATTTAATAAATTTTAGTTTATATATTTTTTAATTTTTGAAATTTTAATTCTTACTTAAACAATATCTATTAAATTTAACTAAAATAATACGAAATTTTTTTTGTAAGTTTTATGTTAAAATAGCAAATTGTATGAGAATATATATATGATAATATATTTACTCTATAAAATTTTGGAAATAGAAAATTTTAACTTAAACGAGTTTAACTTATGCCATTTGAATCAAGATTCAAATTTTAACTAAAAGTGATAAAATTAGAGTATGATATAAAGATTAAATCCGTACTTTAGACATAGTAGAGGTATTAATAGCGGAATTTTACCTTTCTTTTTCCCCAAAGAATTTGGCTTGTGGACGCGTTTTTTGTTTGCAGAGCCAACAGACCATCAATGGAGTTCAAGAGTCAACATCATGTCCTAATAATCTAATTTTAATGGTGAACCCCAATTTTCTACAATTTCGTCATTAAAAACCCTCATAAAATCAAATAAAAAAACACCCAACGCTCCCAGTCGTGCCCCTTTAATGGAAATCGCTTTAAATCAAAATACCCCACCGATCTGACTCAGTTTCTTCACCGCTCTAAGGCTTCTTCTTCGCCATTGCCCACAAACCAGTCCCGACAATGAAGCCGCCAAAACTTCTTCGTTTATTTTACCCAAAAAACCATTCGAAAACCCATTTTTTACATCTAAGTCCCTTCCTCTTCTTCACCTTCTTTATCCTCCTTCAAGCCTCCTTAATCCATGCTGAAATCCCATTAGAGTACATCAAACACTGTAACGACGTCGTTCCGGTATCTCCGGCGGAGCCTACCACTCTTTTTCCCAGCCCCACCATCGTTTCTAACAACCTCGACTTTAAAATTGGGTATTTCAGCGGCGGAGACTCCATTTTTTTCCAATCAAATACCGCCGTCGATGTGCCCAATGCAGCTACGTTTAGTGCTCAGTTTTCTCACGACATCTTTGGTAGTAATAAAACCCGAATTTATAAAGTTCAAGGAAAGCTCGTTTTACAAATTCCTAAATCATTTTCCCTTCCTTCTCCAAATGGCGGTATCTTAAACCCCCGCCGAGGCTTACGGCGGCAGTTCCGGATCAGGGGACCGAAAATCCCAGTCATCGGAAGGGGAGCGCCAAGTTTTTCGCTTGGTGGGTTTTGGTCGGAATCAACTGGGAGGCTTTGTATGATTGGGTCAGGGATAAGCAATGGCAATGCAGGTAAATTCAGGACTTTTAATGTTGTTCTTAAGCTAAATTACTCGAAAAATTTCAATGTTTCTGGTACTTTAATCTCCGGGGTTCTTCAAAGTTTGGATTCTGAACATAGTTCGAGTTACTTTGAGCCTGTTCCCATATTGGGCATTAGAAACTCCGAGAATTATGAGTTTAGTTTGGTTGATAAAGGAAAGGATGGTTCTTGTTTAAGTGAGGGAGAAAATTTGGATGTTAATAAAGCAAATGGGGGATTTTGTTCAGTGGTTGTTCAACGTAAGATTAGGTTTGAATTGGATTATGGAAATTGTGATCAAGTTAATTGCAGTTTTGTCATTAAAGATGTTAAATTTGTTCCTAGTTTCATGTTCTTTAAGCATATTAAGTGTGTGGATAAAGGGAAAATGCAGGTTTTGTTGGGTTTTCGGAACTCGAGTTGGACCCGTAATTATTTCCCTTTCGATCCTAACAGGACATTGATTGGTGAGGGAGCATGGGATGAGAAGAAGAATAGTTTTTGCGGTGTTGCTTGTCGAATTTTGAAATTCAGGAATTCTTTGAATGGAACATTGATTGGGGATTGTTCGATTAAGTTTAGCTTGAGATACCCCAAGGTTTTGTCATTGAGAAATAGGGATTCGATTGTGGGGAAAATTTGGAGTGATAAAAACAAGGAGGATCCGAGTTACTTTGGTATGATTCGGTTCAGGAGTGTTTGGGAAGTATCACCTGGGTTAAAGAATGTTCCTGGTTTAAGATACGAGTATACCGAGGTTGACAGTGCTAGAAGAGTTTATGCAAGTAAGCATGTTGCCGAACACAAGGGAAAGACATACCCTAATGCTGATTCGATAGATATGAGATTTGATATGTCGGTGATAGATAGTAAAGGAGAATCAGCATGGGGTATTGCGAACCCAATGTTTGTGGGTGCTCAGCCTTACAAGTATCAGTCTTACAGTCTTTTACCGCTATCTTTTGAGTCAGCAATTCCGAGCAATAATGACAGCAGGCTATTGAATATCAGCTATCAGATTAGCTACACGTATTATTCGAGTAACAGACCTGTTTTGGCCCAAGGATTTGAAATTTCTTCTGAGGGTGTATATGATAGACATACCGGTGTTCTATGCATGGTTGGATGTAAACACGTAAGATACAAGAATCATAGTTCGATAAAAACTGATTCATTGGACTGTGACATTTTGGTTACTATCCATTTTTCTCCTATAAATGTTGCAGAAAAGTATCGTGTTAAGGGGACAATTGAAAGCACACGGATCAAGTCGGACCCTCTTTATTTTGGACCAATTAATTTTTCCTCGAGATCGTTCTATGCTGGACAGGCTAAAGAATCCATTTGGCGAATGGATCTGGAGATTACCATGGTTTTAATTTCCAATACACTCGCATGTCTTTTTGTTGGAATGCAGCTTTTTCATGTGAAGAAACACCCGGAAGTGCTTCCGTTTATCTCTGTCTTGATGCTCGTTGTTCTTACTTTGGGGCACATGATTCCTCTATTGTTGAACTTCGAGGCCTTGTTCGTAAAAAACAGTAATCAACAAAATGCTTTTCTCGAAAGTGGTGGATGGCTTGAAGTAAACGAGATAATAGTAAGGGCAGTAACAATGGTAGCTTTCCTTTTGCAGTTTCGTCTTCTCCAACTCACTTGGTTCATAAGGCAAGGTGATGATAGCCAAAAGGGCTTTTGGGACGCAGAGAAAAAAGCATTATACGTATCCCTACCTTTATACCTAACTGGTGGGTTGATAGCTTGGTTCGTGCACCGATGGAAAAACTCCCACCAGACCCCGTTTCTACAACCCCATCACAATCGGCTCCGAATGGTTCCATACCAAAACCGTTTCTACCATCAAACATCTTTCTGGACCGACTTTAAATCTTACGGCGGTTTGATTCTCGATGGGTTTTTGCTTCCACAGATTTTGTTCAACATCTTCTCCAAATCAAACGAAACAGCTCTTGCTGCTTCGTTTTACATCGGAACAACCCTGGTCCGTCTGCTGCCTCACGCATATGATCTTTACAGAGCTCACAGTTCCTCAGGATATCTCGACTTATCGTACATATACGCAAACCACAAAATGGATTTTTATTCTACTGCCTGGGATATCATCATACCCTGTGGTGGTCTGCTCTTCGCCATCTTTGTTTTCTTGCAGCAGCGATACGGAGGTCATTATTTACTACCTAAACGGTTTCGAAAAGATGCTGTATACGAAAAAGTATCTGTAGATAACAGTGAGGAATTACAAGGGGAAACTGTTCAGAAAAACTTTTATAGCTTGTGATGCAAGTAATGGTGGAAACATTTTTTTTTCCAGATCAAATATAGTAAACGCTTTTCGATCATCCTGTTCTATAGCTATGGGCTTTATGTTCTTTGTTCTTTTTTCCCTATGGATTCTTTTGCTTCTCAGTTCTGGTATGTTTATCATAGGGTGATACTGAAATAAATGTTGAAATCAATATGTTTTTGCATGGTAGCCAAATTTTGCAAAGCCAACTTATGTATCCTCTAGTTTTATATGAATGCAAAGCTAGAGTCTAGATTGAATCAATTCTGGTTTTAGAAGCTCAGGTTCATTTCAGTTTGGGTAATTCTCAAGTTCAGTCATTTTCGGTATTTAGTTCTTTCAGATTTGGGTCATTTTTAAATTTGGGTTGTTTAAGTTCAGCCTTCTTAGGGTTCAAGACTCGGGTTTTTGGTGTTCGGTTATTATAAGTTCTAGTCATTTCAGTTTCGAGTAATTTGGGATTTAGGTCATTTTCGCATTTTAGTCACAATTTAGGATGGTAAAAATGTTTTCAAGTTCAAACAAGTTAATTACTTGAACAAAAAGCAAACAGTAGGAAACAAATCATAAACCCAAATTAACAGTTAAAGAAGACGTTGATTTAGTAAAATAAGTAATCTCAAAGACGAACCTTTTGCTACCCCATAGGTTTAGGCAAAACTCGAATCAATGGTCAGGATTCAGGAACCTGTGTAATGTTTTTTATGCAAGGTAAAGAATCCTATGTTCATATGAACTACACAAAAACAAACATATTGGTTATGTCTGGTTTCTCACATTATTAACAGCTATGGCTTCAAAAACAGATTCAAGAAAGATACACATGATCGCTATACATATGAGCAGTCATATTCAATGACTTAAGCATTGCTTCCCCTCTTTTGTTGAACACAAATGTGGATATACCACCATTGTTCACATCGATTGACCGAAACCTGAAGCATGAATGAAAAACAACTGTTAGAGAAAGCTGCTGAAAGTCGAGCAGCAATGCAACGGTATTTGGTTCAATCATGGTTTTAGTCCAGCAACTATGTTAAAATTCGGGATTTAATCCCTCTAAGCTGATATAACATCATCACTATAATTGCAGACACCATCGATGTTAACAATTTGAACCTACTAATTATAAAGTTAGAAGGACCATTAGGCTGAATTGAAGTAAAATGATTAAATCTCAAATTTTAACGCAATAGAGGGATAGAAACCATAATTAGACCTTTATGAACCAAAACGATATGTGAATCCTAGATGCATGTTCTTTATTCTATTGTTACAATTGCAGCAAATAGTTAGAGTTAAACAAGATCTCTAAAAGCTCATTGGCAAGAAATGGAAATTATAAGTACATGAAGAACATACAGTTTTCATTGGCAAGAACATACAGTTCACCAATGGTAATAGTTATAATTATATGTTAAGAAAATGACATACCTCTCAGGGGGTAGCCCTAAAGCTGTGCAGATAAGTGCCCTTACAATTGATTTGTGAGTGACAACTAAAAAACTTTCACCCTGATAAATGATGAACACCATTACTCATCGATCAAATTTATTTGGGATGCAAAAGATATAGCGATTACAAAAAAAGAAGTTAATGGAAAAGAGAGTATACCGGCGTGAACAATATTTCCCTCCAAGCATCTCTAGCTGTTGCCCATAGTCTCCGAAGAGGGTAAACACCGTTGACGTAGAAATTCGCCGGATCCTCTCTCCATGTTATGTACTCCTTTGGATATATCACCTTAGCATCCACTGCCTCCAAATTCTGAATATCATTTAGTCTAATACTTGCAGAATGTTTTTGCATTATTCTAAAGCAGAAATTAGCTACTTAACTGAGTTTCAAAACCGGCTAGATGATAACTTCTACATAGACCAAGTTAGTAATGTACTTAAGACAAGTTCTACATACACACTTATACGTGTATATATATGAATGAAACAGACCATTTTTCATGCCTTCAAGGAAAAAGAGATGGGCTTCCTTCAGTGAATCAAGGAAAACCAATGGCTCTTCCCTCCCTTGCCATAACACTTCAGCAGTAGTCTGCATTACAGAAAGATGGTTCAAAAATACAAAAAGAATCCTATACATCTAACCTTAACAAATAAGGTCGGTAGTCATACCTTAGCACGGGATATCGGACTTGAAAAACACTGATCAAAGTGCATATTTGCAAGGGCATGCCTACACCTTTCAGCTTGTTTCACTCCGGCTTCTGTTAGCACAGATAAGTTTGAGCTGCCCTGCAACACAAAGATAGCAAAGTCAGCAGTTCATAATTTTGGGGATTCGGAGACAAATGGAAGAACCAACTTCTATGTCGCTCCGTTCTTCATTATGCTTAAACCCGGAACCTGTGTCTGAAATATATTCAAACATGGGTACGAGAATACGACCTTTTAAGAAAAATATCCTTTGAACACGCAACTATATCAAACACTTACACACGAATCCAAGCAACATAGTCTAATTTCATATATGTTCACAAATCACAATGAAAGCCAACTCAAAACTCCTTAAAATTTGATGTTTTTCATCATTCATATATTCAAACATAGGTACGAAAATACGACTCTTTAAGAAAAATACCCTTTGAACTAACAACCATATCAAACACTTCCACACGAATCCAAGCAACATAGTCTAGCTTCATATATGTTCACAATGATGGCAAACTCAAAAAAAAAAGAAAAAACTCCTTAAAATTAGATGAATATCTTGTAATAGAAACTAATTAACGAGAACCAGAGGCAACAAACCTGAACTCTACCCTCTTCATTCCAAGTGCTAAGGCCATGCCTTACAAGTATTACCTTCTTTGGAGAAGATAAGGACTCACGAGTAATCGATATGGTACCTCTTTCAAAATCATAAGCAGCACCAGTCAAGGCATAATCATTTTCAAGTTTATCTGTATCAGAAACACCATAAAAACCAATTTTTAAGTAGCAAAAAGAAAAGAAAAAAAAGTAAATGAAAACTGGAGAAAGCATGGGAACTTACCAGCAGTTACAGGCCCTTCTGCACTGGAACTTGAGCATCGAATTCTTGGAGTTGAACGAAATAGATTATAGCGGTTAGTAGCTAGTTTAGCATCTTTGGAGGCTAAATTTGTAAAGAAAGGGATGGTTAAGGACAGAGCTTCACAAACCATGTTCTTCTTCAAAGATGGGGCGACAAATGATAATGGTTTCTATGATTGTTTGATATACATTAGACCATATGAACAATTGCTGGTGGGTTTTCAGGAATTTTCTATTATCTAATCTTTGATTATTAGGAGCTTGGGGCACTGCATCTAGCTTTGAATGGTGGGGGTTTGTTTTCATGTGATACGGTGAGGTATTGGGTAAGCGATTCTTATCCTTGTGTTTTTTTATTTCTTTGGTTAATTACATTTTACATCCCTAAAGTATGCTCATATTTTAAACTGATCCCTTAATTTTAAAATATTCTTATTGAATTTTGAAAGTATTAATCAATTCATCCGTTAGATTGTGACAAGAAACATTCAAAATACATAAATTAAATTATAATTACATATAGGTCGATCTCATAAATTATTTCTAATCCATATGTTTTCAAAATACATCACGATTTTTTATACAATTTTAGGGCAAGAGATAGAAGTAAACACGAGTTGAACAGTGCCAAGCGAGTAATTGAGAAAAACTTTAACCACCACTCTATATAAGTCAAGACACACCATGTTGATTTTAAACTATCATTTAACACCTAAACTGACAATTAGACTAACAAAAAATCTAATTAATATAATACTAATACTTTGAAATTTTAATTAAAATATTTTAAAGTCTAGGACTAAATTAAAATTTTGACGATAAGTTAGAGATATTTAACGTAATTTTCTTTTTTTACAAAATATCAGTATTTATTCATCAGCTCGGGATGAGAGATTCGGTTATGCCATTTTGCTGATGCTGATGTAATGTAAGTTTATGTTGCCTTACCAATTACCACCAAATTTTGAGTTTGGCAACTCAAGCTGATAACGTTTACAAAACAGTGCATTCCGAAACGACCCCTCCAATGCTTTGCATTATGATATCTAAATTTTATGATTCGAATCAAAAGTCCAATCAATTTAATTTAATCATAAAATATTAAAAGAATTTAAAATATTTAAATATAATAAAATTAAAACCTAAAATAATTTAAATTTAAAATAATAAAATAAATAAATCAAAATGATTAAACTCAAATAATTCAAATATAAAATTTTAAATAATATGCAGCATTTAAAATAACACTAAAATTTTAAAACACATATTAACCCTATTTAAAATAAACTCAATCCACGCAATTGATTATAGGTGTACTAATATCGGTCTCATCTGTCCATCATTTGACTGCATATGTGCTTCTTCAAAAACCCACTCTTCAATGCAAAGAGTGGATAGGTTCTAAAGAAATTAATGCTGATAATGTTTAGCAGATAACAGTAAGACCCTACCTCATCAACTCTAGCAGTTTTCACTAGCAAAATAATCAAAGCAAAGAATTTTCATCCCAAAACTGGCATTTGCAACTACAACCGCTGTTTTTAACTTTGTTCTTTTGATGCTGTATCAAAGTAGAAATGCATGGAATTTTTAATTGCTCTAAAAGTATAAACTAAGACTTTACCGAAGGACGAAAAGGATTATATATCTCAGTAAGATGTCTCCATCTTTTTCATTGTAAACAAATCTTCAATCTTCAGGTGGGAAGTCTTCATCCGAACCATTGTCGAGGAAAGACCCAAGAGTTTTCCTCAAAATGCTGAAAGTTCTGTCATCCTGCATTTGCATAACGTATAAAAATGGATGTTTAAAGCTTTTTCAAGTCAAGAAATTTGCCAGTTTCATTGTTTAATAACCTGTTTCTTTTTCTTCAATGACTCCTCCAACTGAGCAATTTTATCAGCATAGAATTTCTCTTGCTCGGTTATCAAGCTCTTCTCTTTCTTCCCTAATGTACCAACCAATACGAAAATTAGTATAAATTATGCTTCATTAAAATCGAGGAACAGTATTTTTTTTTTTTAATAGCTTACTTAATTGTTCATATCGCACAAACAGCCTTTCTTTGTCTTCCTCAAATCTGGAAATAGTATCTGTGGGATGGCATTGATAAATCAGAATACAATCAAAAGTCTAAATTCGTATAGAAATAAAGTCTTTTGGTTTATCGTTTTAAAATCATGGTTTTCTGAATCATAAACTTCAAATTCTGAAAAGTTTAGTTTATGTTAATTATGGTTTTTTTTTTTTGCTAAAGCTGTTTTTTTTATCCAAAAGATTCGATCTAATACTTTGTTTAAAAGACAAAACATCAAATTCTTTATCGCTTGGCCGAACATAGATAATTATTGAGTTATCACTTAAGGAAAAATGAATAGCAAAAAGAGATTTAATTATCAAAGTTCCATTTGAGTATTCAATGCTGATGACATACATACATGTTTAAGAGTAAAGCTATATCAGTACTACGAAGCCAAGGCATGAATTTAAAAATTGAAGAACTTCATTTATTATACTAAAATTTAAAACATATCAATCATAAAGACTACTAATCAAGTTTCCAAAGAAATAAGCCAAAAACTAGTTTCAGAATGTTTATTATCATATCAGCAGCAGTTTAAAGTTTAAAAACAACTTTCCTATCCTAGGATACTGACAGATGTATTACTACAAATATTCTAATAGATCTTCAAAAACTACCTTTCAAAGACTGCAGGTGGATAGTTTTTTCTTTGCAGAATTTCTCGTAAACCTCTTGAAACTTTGCAGTCTCACTCTTCAAGCAATTTTCACACTGCAAAACAAATCAATTACATTACCATCTCAAGCTTTTAAGCCATTTGTTAAATCCAATTAACAAATTCACTTTCATTGACCGGTTTCATGGATGAGCCCTGAGATCTTTATTAAGTAAATACCTCTTTTGAGCTCTTTGTAAGTGCCTTGGCAAATGTTTGTCTAGAGTAAAAAGAAACAAACAACAATAAATTACTATATCTAGATCAGAAAAAATATGCTTAAATTTTGGTTCAAGGTTGGATTATAAGTAGGCTAATATAGTTTACCTTTCCTTCTCAAATTTTGACTTCAGATCATCAAGCTTAGACCTTATCTCAGCAGCCACACTGTCAACGCAATATACAAGAGGCTAAATAATGGCAGAATTTGATAAGAATTTAAATAAAAAAAAAAGGTTAAACAAACAAATATAACAGTTTTGTTACTTCATTTGCTCAAATTAAAGTTAGCCAAGCATCAGTTTGTGAAACCATTAGCATAGACGTAATGATCTTCACGAATCAGCGAAGGAATTGATAGAAAATAGAATAATAACGCATGCATCATTCATTCAAATCTGAATACAGTAAAAGTTCAATGATGGAGTTCAAATTGAGAAATTACTACTTGTTAACTCGTACAAATTTCCTTGAACCGACCAACCAAAATCATGCATCAAATCGCATAAAAGTAAAAGAACACCTGCAATCAATATGAAAAAAAAAAAACAGCTTCATCTTTGAAATTGAGGAGGAGGAGGAGGTGGTGAGGAAACCGCAAAGAAATCACAGCTCTAATGTAAAATTCTCATTGACTATAAAATTCAAACAAATATCGTTTTTAAAAGAAAAAAATAAGTGAAATCAAATTTTAATTTTACCTGGAAATTGTCTCTTCGTTCTTCTTTTTCCCGTCCTTTTGTGCTTTTTCTTTGATCAGTTGCAGAGCCGACATGATCCCTTTGAGATCACTGAAATTTCATCAGCAAACAAAATGCTTATCAAATTAAAGCACATACACACATACAAAGAAAACATAGAAGAACAGTAGTCGTGAAGAATGACTTAGAAAGATCAGGATCGAAATCATCAATAAGTCGGGTTTTCGGATCCGATTTTCCGAGCAAGGACTCCGATCCACGCTTTTTGTTTCTTGCTTTGCTCGTTGACATTGTTTTGATTTCCTTTCTTTTTTACAAAAATTTGGAGTTCAAAATGGAGAAAAAGGAGAGCGAGAGACGTTTCTTTTCTCTGTGTGAGTTAGTGTTTTTTTTTCTTCTAATTTTTCGAAGCTTTGGAGAAGGAAGAGGATTGGCCGTTTTTAGATATAAGAAATGCCGTTTTTTGTTACGCGCTCAATTGGCGCTCTTTTTCTTTCAATTCAAATATTCAAATTGCTTATTATCGTTTGATCAAAATTTACAAATTTTATTTCCAATTGAATTTTTTTTTTTACTTTAATATTGAGAACTTTTTTTTTATTTTCTAACTTAGATTTCTACAAATTTTATTTATTAATTTTTTTAGAAAGTCTAAAATCACTTATAACTCCTAATGTATTAGAATTATAAAATAAATTTAAAATAAAGTTTAATAAACCACTATAACTCTAACATATAACTTTTGCACTTTAACTCTCATTTTTAATCAGTCCATCATCAATTAGAAATTAGTTATTAAAGTATATACACATATCTGACCCATACTTTATTTAATAACTAAAACCCAATAAACCTTAAACAAATTATACTACTTATAATTTGGGCTAACATTTTATAATAGTAAATAATAATATATAATTACTACTATTATATGTGTAATATCTATATTTTTAATATAATACGCTTCAATGCGTTTAAACTTATGTCATCCTACACTATCAATAATATTAATGTCAATCAAATTAAAACTTGGTTAATAATATTTTTTTCCATCTTCTCTTTTCATGGGAGGGGGTTGATGAAATTTAAGAATTTCTAACAATCTCACATAACAAATAAGTACAAAAATAGTATATTAATCATAGCATATCTTACAAACAGATTTGATGAAAAGAAAAAAGGTGGCAATGGCCCCACCATAGCACCATCCTTTTGCTGTCTTCTAGTGGGCTCTATTTATTGCATAAATAAAATCAATATCTGAGTCGTCCGATTCATTTAGCGGCATCATTAATTATTGATCAACGGTGATCCGATTCGTAAACATAGGCAATCATATACTTGGTGAAACAGGTGAAAAGCACCGGTTTTTCTATTCACTTATCCTTTTGGATTTAATTTAAAAAATTAATCGATTTTAAATGCGGGTGACCGTTGAGGGAACAAAATAATGCAACGTTCCTAATAATTTCAGAAACTATTATTTGATAATGTTCCCAAAAGCGGTGGATTATTATCATTCGGTCACTAAAATAAATTAAAAACTAAAAATTAAATATATTTTAGTAAAGTTTCAAGAATAGATCGAATTGGTTAGATCATCTATTTTTATAGTTCGATTAAACGAATCGTTAAAAAATATAAAAATAATAATATTTAAAAAATTTAATCAATTTTTAACTTAATTATATTGACTCATATTGGTTTACAGGACAATTGATCTGATGCCTCTCTCCGGATTGATATCCTGGTCGGTTCGACTAGTTCAAATAAATATGACTCTAAGTTTCTACATTTCGTATATATGAAATTTAGTCTTTTAACTTTTATTTTTAATAATTTAATCTCTCAACTTTATAGATTTAAAAATATACTTTTAAATTATATATAACCACGTAATATTATAATTGGAAAGTTGACGATATTAATTATTTGAACTAAATAATAAAATATAAAAAAAATAAAGACTAAATTATATTAAAAATTAAAATATAAAAATTAAATCTTAAATTTAAGTATATTAAAAAAAATTAAAATCGAAAATTAAACATTTTTCAATAAATGGAAAATAAAGTGGTGGGTGAGTGCCACGTGTCTTGGAAGAGGACCTTCTTTTATTTTTTACTAAAAATAATAAAATTTAAATTAATGTGTGTTTAGCATTATTGGTAAATGTTAAGAATTTAAATTTTAAGTATTTAACTTCGAGTTTTATCTTGGTTAAAATTTGTATGTATATAATTGTTACGTGTCGATCTTCAACTTCATCATACATGATTGTCATGTATGAATTTAATTAAATTATTCTCTAATTCTTTATCCGTATTTATTTTATATTGATTTAATTCTATTATATAATTAATTAGGTATATACTTATATTAATATTATATTTGTATTTCTCTAACTCTCATAAATAATAAAATTCAAAATAAACTAAAATAAAAATGTCTGATATCATTTTCAAAGATGGAAAATTATTAAATTTATTCTCACTTAAATCTTGCATTAGTTTAAAATTGGAATAAGGAATGACAAATCTCACTAAAAAATTTAAATTCATTTTTTACTATTATTATTCAAATATTATTATTTAAATTCATATTAAATACTATTATCCATCACATATCTTAATAAAAACACAATTTCAAATTTTCTATATATTTTTTATTTTTCGAATATTCGAATATGTAAAAAATTGGATTCGGATATATTAAAATTCTTTTTATATATATAAAAAGATTATAAGCATTTTGTAATTAATGAATTCAGATATCTTACTCTGCATCTATTATCCGAATAAGCAACATAGATTCGAATAATTAATGTCTAAGGCATTTATCCATATCCACTTTGAAACTACGACGAATAATGATTTTAAAATCTAATCTAAATAGGTTTAACGCACACTTTAGTACTCGAAGTACATCGTTTTTTCTATTTTGGTCTTTAAAGCATTTTTTTTACCCACTCCGGTCTGTAATGTTAAAAGATGTTTCCGATTCAATCATTTAGATGTTAAAAGAAGTAACTAGAATATTCAGTCAATCATACGTTGTTATAAGAAAAAAATTACAATAAATTTTAAAAATAGACTAAAAATTTTAATATTTTTATAATTTTATAAATAATTCCAACGTAAGATGCCTAGAACTTCAATATAAAGTTTATTAAAAAAAAATTTTTAAACATTTTTTATAAATTTTAATTATATCAATTATTTTTTATATAATATTTAAAATTACTTATAACTCCTTTTTAGAATAATACGCTACTTGAATCGGTATTTGTCTTGAGGATAATATTTATATAAATGAAGGTGAGACACATAAGATAGTTTTCTCTTGGAATATATCCCAATTTCAATCAAAACAAAACGAAAAGAATTAAATAAAACACTGTCCTTCCACGTGGCAAATTTACATAGGATGGCTTCACTTCATCTGATGGTGAAGCAAATTGTAGAAAAAAGAGACAATAAAGAAATGCAGAATTAGAAACGTCAAAAAATCAGAGAAAAAAAAAAGGATTTGCTACACTGTATTCCATTCCAGATCTCTTTATCCTTTATCATTATTATTTCTTTTTTCCTTTTTCTTTTTCATATAAAAACTGCCATTGAATCGAGGCCCAGTGGAACCTTTATTCTATAAATCACCTTCTTTGTTTTCTTTGTAAGCGAGACGATAAATACAAACTCAAGAATTTGTCGGATTTTCGGCTCTTGTTATAGGTACGTAATTGTTTTACTTGTCATATTTATTTTTAATTTTGATTAATACTAAGATCGCTCCATTTGTATCTTTTGATCGAATAAAGTTTGGTTCTTTTTGGAGGGTTTTGTTTTTGGAACTTGAATTGAAATGAGGGAAAATATTGAAATTAATCTTTCGCGGGAATTTTTTTTCTTGTATTTTGAGAATTTAAAGAAGTTAGAGTAATAAATTAATTGTTCCCAAACCCTAATTTGTGATTGGTAACTTTGATTAAAAAACAGTTATGAACAAATAGGAAATTAAGAACTCGGTGATATACTTTCCAAAACATCGATTCGATTTTGTAACGAGAGAATTTTGTTCTTGGATCTACTTTTGATCGGCCATGTAATGTACTGTCATTGGTGGATTCTTGGAAGCTTCGTTTTAATAATTATATGGCTTACAATTTTTTCATGTTTCACCTAATTTTAACATAACAATGTAAAAACATAGAAAGTTGCAGTTTGTTCTTTGTTCTTCAGTTCTTCTAATGTGATAGGGAAACCCTGAGTTAGAAAACTAGGTGTTGTAATCTATCAGCTTTTACTAAGACCCAAAGTTACCGTGAGGGCAATGTTTTCGTTATCGGGACCTCGCGGGTGATTGATGGATATACGTATGCGTCTTACATTTTCTTGTAATATAATTGAAATACATGAATGTAAGTTGTGGTCCCTTGAATTTGCTGTTCTTTTACTTTTTATCCATTTGGTAGAAGGGTGGTCAGACTTCTGGCTTCATCCATTTGTAGTGTTAAAAACTAGCATAGCTAGCAAAATTACAAGACAGTGACATGCGGTATGACTCGTGTACCTCATGTTGATAAACAATGATCAGTTTTTTTACAGTAGAAATGGGTTTAATTTTTAACAAAAGGACCAGTTTGCTTCTTTGATCTAATTTACAGGGACTAATTTGCCCTTTTATTTAAGTAGAAGGGGCAAAATCCCCCCTACTCCTAATATAAGGGCCTCCATGATACTTTTACCTAATCTATCAGCTTTTACTAGGACCCAAAGTTACTGTGAGGGCAATATTTTGTTTTCGGGACCTTGAGGGTGAATGATGGATATACGTATGCGACTGATATCTATACTCTATGTGTTGAATGGTTGTTCATTTTCTTATAAAAATTGAAATACATGAATGTAAGTTGTGGTCCCTTTAATTTGCTGTTCTTTTTATCCATTTGGTAGAAGGGTAGTATGACTTTTGGCCCTTTTCATGAGAAAAATGTGAATAAAGCTATATGAGCTGAGACCTTATCCGTTTGGTGTTTTTTCCTTATTTTGGCCGTTTATATGTCTTTCTGCATAAATAGCTGTTACTTCAGTGCTAGTCTTTTATGTCATTTTTTTCCTGGTCTTTATCTTTCTCAGGGTCTAGTTGCTCGATTGTTGCTCCTTTATTCAGTATCTGGCATTTTCATGTGTTGATCCTCTTTCATTTTCTTTTTCTCAGAGATAAAGAGTGTCCTAGTGGTTAAATCTGAGTTTGTTCGAACTGATCCATGGATTTTGAGCAATATTATGCTCGGGAATGGAGGACCGTCCCAGGTGCTTCAACACCTGAGACTTTGAATGGTAACTTCAACTGCAATATCTGCTTAGATTTTGCACATGAGCCGATTGTTACACTCTGCGGTCACCTTTACTGCTGGCCTTGCATCTATAAATGGCTTCATGTCCAGAGTGCCTCCCTTGCTTCAGACGAGCATCCGCAGTGCCCTGTTTGCAAAGCCGATATATCTCACACCACCATGGTTCCCCTTTACGGTCGTGGCCAATCTGAATCCGAACTTCAAGGCAAGGCACTTTATAGGGGTATGGTGATACCTCCAAGACCACCGGCGAGCAGTTCACATCCTCTCTTATCACCTACATCCCCTAACAGTCAGCAGCTTCCTTATCGTAACCCTTACCAAAACCAAAACTACAACCCCCATGCTTCCTACGAACACGATTCATCCTCCCCGTTGCTAAACCTCGGAGGTTCCAGAGTGACCGGATTCCATCATCCGCTTGTTGGGATGTTTGGAGAGATGGTATATGCAAGGGTGTTTGGAAATCCGGAAAGCATATACGCATATCCGAGCCCACACTACCTAACGGGAAATGGTAATAACCCGAGGTTGAGAAGACATGAGATGCAGGCTGATAGGTCACTGAATAGAATTTCAATCTTCCTTTTCTGTTGTTTCCTTTTGTGCTTGATTGTATTTTGAGCTTCTTGTTTTACTTGCCATTTTGTATAAATTGTAGAGAATTAAGATGTAAACTTGTGGTATAGCCCCCATAAGCTGATGAGATTATATTGTATGATTAATATAATATTAGATTTTATTTGAAAATTCTACCATTTCTTTTCCAATTGGCTGTACTAATAAGAACTTGTACAAAATAAAACAATTTCAAAATTAATTAGATTTAACAGAATTCCAAAACGTGCCTCAAAATTAAAACAATCTAAACTCAAAACAACCCAAATTTAAAATTTATCAAAATTTAACATAACTTCAATCTATAATTATCTAAAACAAAATTATCCAAAATTTTTAATCTTAAATTGGTTCAACTCAGAATTAAAGTAATCGCTTAAAAATCTATAGGAATCATATATGTTAAGATATTTATTTCTTTTTGACAAATTGCGGTAATGTGGGGAACATGAAGTCACAATCACCAATTCAATTAGATTCCTAAAGGGTGGTTCACAAGGATTTTATGATAACAAGGGTAGGTAAGTGATGGGATGTACATATATAGGGTTCACAGTGGAGCATTTAAAGTAAAGGTGGATTTTTTTTTTTTCCGACGGATGGTTTTCTGCTTGACGCATAGCGATTGGTTATTATGAAACTTGAGGAATTCTACAAATTGGAGTCCGGTGAATTTTGAGTAGCAATTTTTTTTTTCTTTTGTCGATTGTTACGGAAGATTCGCAATTATTATATTTTTGCTAATAGTAATAATTGTGTGTTCAAGTTCTTGCGGATATAGGTATTATTTAGGTAAGGAGTTACATGTCGAAGGATTCACGAGGACCTTAACTGAATATCTCGGTATTGGTGAAGTACTCATCACTTCCGGAGTCAGGATGGATTAAGATTAACACCAATGGTGGTGTAATGTCGTTTAACGATGATAATGTTTCGATTGGTGGGGTATTTAGAGACGCAAATGGAAAATAGTTATGTAAATACTCAATAAAAGTGGGCAAGGAAACGGTAATTTGTATTGAAACTCAAGCTATTTTTGAAGGTTTATGCATCACATGGAAAAATGTTATAAACAGTTGGAGGTCAAGGGCGATAATATATTTTTTGTGGAGACTTTACTAGTAAGTAGCGCTGCTAGCAGTAATCTTGTGAAGTTATAATTAATAAATTATTTACTCAAATGAAATTAGAAGATAAGAATTCGATTCATTCTTAAATATCATAATATGATTGCTGATAGAATGGTAAAATGCATATATTATAATCCATTAGGTCTGACGTTTTTCGAGGATTTATCAATTTTTATTCAATAAATTTTGGAGTCTGAAAGTGATATCCTTCGCTGAATTGTTTGATTGTATTGTATTAGTTTAATGTTACTATTTTCCTACCGAAAAAAAAAAAAAAAACAGAACCAAAGCTCCCTTCCCCTTCCATCAACTTCATTGATCACATCAATGGCAAGCTCAAGCAATAAGAAAAGGGTCAATCTGCATGAACCACTGGTTAAGTGTCATAGCTCAAAGCCCACATGTTATTATTAAATATTGGTTTACCTACCATATTGCAGCAAAAATATGGGCTTGAGCCTAGCAAAAGACCTCAATATCTATTGGATATGTACATATATGTTCTTCAATTTATTCACTTTCGTTTACCTATAAGTGTTAAGTTGAATGTGAAATATATTATATTTTAAAAGAAAATGTATATTTAAATTTTAGAGACGATATTTTTAAGATGAGTAATCATAAATCTCGAACATGAATCGTAAAACGGATATGAAAGATAAAAAAAAAAAAGTTTCATCCTTATTTATCTTTATTTTTGGATTTACATAGTACGAGATATAGCACATCAAGTAGAAAAATCTGTATTTTTTAAGTTTATGTAAAAATTATATGAAAAGTCTAAAAATTCATTGTTCTAGATTCAAAGGTTTTTATTAAAATAAAAAACATAAAAATATCCTAATAATAATATAACATATTATATTAAATAATAATTTTTTTAATTATTTCTCAACTAAATTGGTGTCTGATTGAGTCGTGACACCAACTTAATCATAAGTTTTAAGTATACAAAAAAATAAGTCAATAACATTATAGAACATAAACAAAGATGGTGTTAGGAAGTACACACGCGCTCACACGTATATAACACAACTAACAATGATAAAATTATATTTTTTTATGGTCCCTTTAGAAATTGTAAAATTATAAGTTAATATAATGATAAAATTATATTTTAACCTTATTAAAAAATCAAAATTCAATTTTAACCTTTGAAAATTTTCTTACTTCGTCCTTAAATACAAATATCTAAAATAAATAAATAAAGATTTGGATAATCAAAATGTTGTTAGATAAATAAAAAAAATTAAATACCAAAATTTATATTATAAAATTATAAAATAATTATTTAATTTAAATATAGTAGACTTTCATTTTTAAGCAGAGCAATGCTAGGTGCAGTTCACTTAGACACCCACTTCACCAAAAAAGAAAAAAAACACAATGATTATTGATTAAGTATCAAGCAAAGCATGTGCTTAGTGAATGATTATTATCATGTCTTTCTTTTCTTGTAACTAATCCATATTATAAATATATACTTTAGATTATATTACACTCATATGTTTTGCTTAGTGGCGGTGCCAATTTTCAGGTAGGTTAAATTTCGCCTTTTTCTTTTTTCATTAACTCTTTCTTTTTTCTTTTTTTATTTATTTACTACACACGTCTTTTCTCTTTTTCAATTTACAGATATATTTTGTGAGTATCTTTGTTGTCTTCACAATTTGTGACGGACAGATGATGGTGACTGTTGTTCGCTAAAACTCCACCAACTAGTACCAGACTACCGGTAGTTTTTCTTGGAAACTGGGTGGTTCTTTATCAACTTATTAATTTATTTTTTGGTTTGAGTGTATTTTAGAATAACAAACGATTTCACATGTTGATTTGAACCAATGTTGTCTTAAGTTTTATATGTTTTTTATTTGTTTTTCCATTGTTTAATAAGTCATCAGTTTTAGAAGTTTTTGTTTGCTCTTGTAGCACGTTTTTTAGTCTTGCTTATGTATGTAATTTTAGTTCTACAAGTGATTTTAAGGATGATTTTATTGTCGTTCTCTCTAGTTTGGTGAATGTTCAATTCTTTTGTTGATTTTTGCTGGCCACTTTAGACCATCCGAGGTTGATTTCATTATCGTATTAAGTACTTGCAATCACTCCAGATATGTCGTGCTTGAGTTGTAACAAAGCCAATTATCAACATGTCATAATGTTCTATTGATGTTAAGGTTAAAGTCTTTGTTGTGTTGATGAAGCTTATCATTCACCATCTAAAAAAAGTTTCAAAATAAATGTACACGTCCAATATTTTCGGTTTGATTTATTAATTAATTTTTTTGAAACCTCTCAGTAAATAAACGTATGTATTCATTTTAAATTTTTTTTAGATAATTACGATTATTTTATTTAAATTAAGAATTATTTTTTAAATTTCATGTATAATTTATTTTATTAATTCCAATATTATTTTATATAGTAGAAATTAGCCTTGAAAAGGGGGATAAAAAAAATCCAAAGTCTAAAGAAGGGGGGGGGGGGGGAAGAAAATTAGACCAAAAAAAAAGTGGGTTTTATTGGTTTAATTGTGGATTCACGGGCATGCAATCTTGTTTGAATTCTATAGGTAAACACCTAACCCTGTATTTTAACAGTCAAATCAAGTGTGCCCGCCTTTCAAACTCCACTCCATTTTGTGTTCTTTTCATTTGAGATTTGGATAACGTGGCATTGAATTTCAAAAAGTTGAATTAAAATTTTCAAAAAATTCGAAGGATATAATTGAAGTTTTAATTATTTTTTTCAAAACTTTTCAACTCTGAATTAGAAAAAAAAGGTTAAGGGTTTAATTAAAAATTTTTAATAAGCTTAGTGATAAATTTTAACTTTTTGAGAGATGGAGAGAGAAGAGCTCCTCCGACTTTCTCGCTTCCTAAAATGAATTTTTTTTTTCATTTAGAGTATTTTATAATTTATAAAATTTTAAATTAGTAACGATAAAATTACACTTTAACCCTTAAAATTATAAAGATATAGACTATTAAAATGATAAAATTATATTTTTTACTATCGTAAAATACAACGTAAAAAAATAAATAAAAAAAGAATTAAAATTAATTAAGTTAATTTGAGGTTAAAAAACCTTTGCCCCAACTCAAACCAAACTAATTATCTGAAGCTTAAACAGATTTATCATCAAATAATAATTTTCTAGACCTTTAATCACATCTGTCACTTCCCTTGCTCTAATTGAAAATGATGGATGATGTTATTAGATTTATTAATTAATAGGATTGTTTAATTTCAAACTATTTTTAATATTATATATAGAAAGAAAGAAAGAAAAATTAAAACAGTAAAA
The DNA here is from genome assembly GCA_025698465.1 of Gossypium longicalyx. Lineage (NCBI taxonomy): Eukaryota > Viridiplantae > Streptophyta > Magnoliopsida > Malvales > Malvaceae > Gossypium > Gossypium longicalyx. Next base: position 92,974,766 of record CM047004.1, read on the forward strand.
ATAATCAAATCAAACATCTACTCTTTATAAATTTATAATTTAGTCCATATATTTTTATTTTAAAAAATATAGTCAATCTGTTTTTTAGATTTTAAAATTTAAGTCTAATTATTAACATTGTTAAATTCTTTTTTATTAAATTTGTTGGTGTAACATCTTTGAATTTTGAAAAATAGAGAGACTAAATTCCCAGGATGAACTAAATTTTGAATTTGGTAAAAGTATAATAGAGGCCACTATACTAAGAGTCGGATTGCATTTTATCTCATTTACTCAAAAAATAAGCAAATTAGTCCATGTACATTAAATAAAAAAGCCAACTAGTCCTCTTCGGTTGAAAATTTCAATTATTTCTACTGTTAAAAACTGGCGAAGCTAACTGAATAACCAAACAATTATACCTGGCATGCCACGTGTATTTCATATCAATGTACAAGGATAAATTTTTAATAGTAGAAATGAGTGAAAATTTTAATAATAGGACCAATTTTTTCTTTGATATGACGTATATGACTAATTCAATCATTTTTAATAAGAAACACAAAATACAATTCGATTCTTAGCACAATAATTTTCACAATATTTTTACTTTCTAAATTTATAGAGAGTTATAACAAAATTTTAATAAAAACAAAATAATAAATCCGTCAATAAAATATCGAGATTAAACTATCGGTTGAGAGATTGATCTAAAAAATAACTTTAAACTGATTAAATCGATAACCCATTTAGATCAATAAAATTAACAGTTAGAACGATTAAAAGAAGATATTAATCGAAACAGTAGCATGATGGATTCAGCCATCCGTCCGTTTAAAAAACATTGCGTATCACATCAATCATACGACAAAAATAAAATTTATTGGTAGTAAAACAGCTGGAAAATCGAAAGTTCTAGCAAAACCTTCCTGAATTAGTCAGACATCGCGGCCATTATTAATTCTTTATCTTTTTTTCTCAATTTTTTTTTTATTTTGTCAGAAATATATAATATATAAAATTCTAGTATTAAAGATGAAGAAAATTGTATTAATAAAATTTTATTTAAAAAAAAAATATGTGAAAGCTATATATATTAGCACGTTTTTGAGCTCGAGTACTATATATAGAAAAAATATTATTGTTAATCCGATTTAATTTTATATTTAGTTGAAATTTTATGTGATTATTAAATATTGAAAATATTAAAAATTAATTTTTAAATATATGTCTACATGTATTAATTTTATAAGGAAATAAGGAAATGAAGTGGCATGCATTAAGTTGAAATTTCACTGAAATCAAGCAATCAATATTCAATAGTCAAAGTTTTAACAGAAGAATTATTTATATCCAAGAGTTCCTTATACTATAAGGTTTGATTTTGGACATACCTTATCTTATAAGGTTAAAACTCTAAAAGCGAGCAAAATAAATTTATGTACTATTGAAGATGACAATTATGTATTTTTATTAATAAAAACGAACTGTGAAATTATATATTCACCTGAATTATATAATGATAAAAATTAAAAAAAATATAAAAGTAAATCACTCCATTTATTTTCAGATGATTTAAATTCTATGCTTCGAAATATTAGTTTCTGCATGTATACTAATATCATGGGCGTAATTAGGGGCTGGTAAGGGCGGTCTTCTTAAAATGAAAAATTTTCATTTAGGTTATTTAGATTTTTTAAAATTTTGAATTAGTAAATATAAAATTACACTTTGACCCTTTAAAAATGATAAAAATTTGATTTAATTTTTTAAGATTATAAAAATATAGGCTATTAATTTCGGTCTCCACTAAAAAGATTTTCTGGCTTCGCCTATATTTATAATGAAAAAACCGTAAATTTGATGAAAATCAAACAAATCAACAATTAATTTTTTTTCGCTAGCTGTTTTGTTTTTCGGATAAAATATCACATAGTTAATTGTATTTTTTGTAAATTTAATAATTAATTTTTATATTTTTATTTTTAAAATTTTAGTCTATTAACAAAGTTAAAATTATTTTGTTAAATTCATATCCATTACAATGCGTTTTTTCTTACATCACTACAAAGCGAGTTTTTATTTATTTATTTGAAAACGTATCGCCAACAAATTTAATAGTATTAACAATTGAATTTAAATATTAAAATCTATAAAAAAAATAATTTATAAATTTGTGAAAAGTAGCAATTTTTTGAATTTATTTTTCTCATCCAATTATTTCTAGAATTTTTTAAATTTATTTTTCTCATCATCAATTTTATCTCTCGAAATAATTGGATTAAATTTAATATTGAACTAAATAAAAAGACAAATACTTCCAACAATATTTTCTTTTTTCCACAAACTCAAACTACAGCTTCATTTAATTTGACCAAACAGAGGTTGGTCTTTGTTTTTCATTCATTGACCAAAAAAAAAAAAAAAAAAAAGACAATGCCCCATGTGCCTGAAATGCATGATATTTCAATCTTTTGTGCATGCTCAAACAATACTTTATATTACCCTTTTGTCTAATAAGTTAAAATAAACTGTTCGTTATAGAAAATATATATATATATAAAATCCTTCATGACAAAGTTGCATTATCTAATCCCAAAACCCCCCAAAAGAAGAAAAATCTAAAAGAAAATCACTAAAGAAAGTAAAAGAAAGACCAAAGAAACAAACCACTTTCCACGGCACTAGTAGTTTCCAAGAGGTTTGTGATATAAACATATATATATATATATATATATATATTAGAAAGTTGTAGAAGCAAAGAAGCTTTTTAACTTTGAGGGTATAAATAAAGAGAGAAGTGTGGTGTGATGATGAGTAATAAAATGAGTAGCAATTATTCAAGCTTGTCGTCGCCAAAGGCGAAAGGACCAGCACCATTTCTGGCGAAGACATATGCTTTGTTAGAGGAAGGTGAAGAAGAAGAAAGTGGAGATGAAGGGTGTAGCAGGAGGAGGAAGAAGATAGTATCGTGGAACGATGAAGGAACGGGTTTCGTGGTTTGGTCGCCGACGGAGTTTTCTGATCTTACTTTGCCTAGATATTTCAAGCACAATAATTTTTCCAGCTTCATTCGCCAACTTAATACATATGTGAGTGAGTTTATATATATAGTACCGTTTTCTTTTGCAATCCATATTTCATTGTTTTTATCGTCGGAACTTGAACCCGGTCGTTCGGGTGAAAGCAGAGTATCCTAACCAACTAGACTACAACGGAGAAGATTAAAGTCACTTTTGTTTTTCTCTATTTACATTTTAGTCACTTATATTTAAAATATTATGTTTTAGGCACTTATATTATCATATTGTAACATTTTAGTCATGAAGTTTAATTTTAACAGTAAGCTGAGGTGGCATGTCAAATTATTATTTCAAAAGAAAATTTTAGGTTAAATTATACAATTAGTACTTATATTTTTTCATTTTGAGCAATTTAATTTTTTTCTTTTATGTTAAAAGAGATGAAAAAGGAAAGAAAATAAAGGGAGAAGCGTAAGCTAAAGGAAACTAAAGAAAAAAAAGTTAAAAATTAAATTGTTGAAAAAATATGGGATCAATTGTATAATTTAACTTAAATTTTTTGTTTGAAACGATGATTTAACGTATCACGTCAATTTAAAGTTACACCATTAATGATAATTAATAGATCGGTAAATAAAATGTTACAACACGTTAACGTGACTAAAACGTAATATTTCAATCATAAGTAACTAAAATGTAACTTGAAAAAAATAAAAGTAACTATTTAATAGTTTACTCTTAAATCTTTAGTTCAAAGTTAGATATTTCATGGGAAAAATACCATGAGGACTATTATGTCAAATAAATTTTTACCCTTTTTACTAAAAAATAGTAAATTAATCGAAGTATTAAATTAAACAGCAAATTGCTCTTTATTAAAAATTTTATTTATTTCTATCGGTGAAAACTGATATTGCTAATGGCATGCATTGTGTCCCTTACGACTAATAAAAATTAGATAAAATTTTTAACAAAATAATTAATTTAGTCTTTAATCTAATGTTCATGAACCGGATTAAATCCGATTTGGATACTGATATTCCGCTAATTACTTAGGGTTTTTTTTTTTCACAAAACGAGAATCGGAAAGGATAATGGTGTCGTTAATACTACGTAGCCTTAGTCAAAATTTCGGAGGTTTTTAGTAAAGTCAAAAGGATACAGCGACTTATATATATAGCCTTCATGTTGAAAAATATAGCGTTAATCACAGTGTATAATGGATTAATGTTGAAGCAGGGGTTTAAGAAGACATCATCAAGAAGATGGGAATTCAAGCACGAGAAGTTTCAGAGAGGTTACAAGCAAATGTTAATGGAGATAGCACGCAAGAAAAGCGAGCCAAGTGTGTTCCCTGCTTTCTTGAAGGCATCTTCTTCAAGTGATGATCATCAAGATCATCATCATCATCATCAGATCATGAATGGCGGCAGCAGTGCTGTTGATGAAGAAAGTACAAGTGTTCATCGTCAAACGCTGATGGAGGAGAACCAGAATTTAAGGAGAGAGAAGGTGGAATTGCAGACCCAAATAGCTCAATTCAAAGATCTGCAGATCAAGCTGTTGGATTGCATTGCTCAACACACTGGAACTAGTGATCATAAAGAAACTAGGCTCTGCTAGTTAGCTAGGTTGATTTTGTTATTTTCTTTCGTTTCCCATTGTAGCCAAAAGGGTTATTATGGTTTGTTTGGTGCTTGAGAAAATGAATGAAAACGAAAAAATGAAAAGAGAAAAGAGTTTCATTGTAGCTTTTATATGGTCATGGAACTTATGGATTAACCTTTTCTTTCATCACTCCATTTTGTGATTTAACACAGGCCATTTGCCAAAATGATCGGAGGTATTTGTGGGATAATATACTATTTGGTACCTAAGTTTGGTTGTAATGTTCAATTTGATACTTAAGTTATTTTTTTCAATTTGGTACCCAAGTTTGACTTTAATGTTTAAGTTGGTACCCAGACCGACCGATTCAATAAATATTTGACATATGTACTCTAATAAAAGCACGAGTACTTAATTGAGACAAAAAAAAAAAGAGATAAAACTCAAATATTAAACTAAATCTGGAAGCCAAACTTGGGTACTTAAATGAGATAAGGAAAATTTTCAAGTATCAAATTTAAAAAACCTAAGCACTAAATTGAACATTGAAAACAAATTTAGGTTCTGAAGTGAATCTTGAAGCCAAAGTCAAGTACCAAATTGGAACAAAAAATTTCAGATACCAAATTAAAAATTGAAGCCAAACTCAAGTACCAAATAGTATATTAATCTTCATTTTCTTTAAATATCACTATGTTTGTTTAATGTGTAGAAATAATATATATTTCTATTTTTATTAAAATTCTAAACATATTTTTTAATTAATTTTTTTCATGTGATGCAATAATTAAAATATGTTTATTTCATACCTATTTATAAAAGCCCAAATCTAAAGTCTTGTATTAACCCATTATTTAAAAAAGGCCCAAAAAAGGCCCAATATTTTATTAACCCCTATCTGTGTATCTCCTAAAACCCTACTCGAAGGTTTTGAATTTCATTTCATTTCAGTGCCAAAAATCCCCAGCAGACAGGCATGAACTCCACGAAGCTGTTGTCGAGCTCAAAATCCCTAGCTCAAAATGGGTTTTTCAGCAGATTTTATTATACTAATAGGGTCAATAAAGCCACTTTATATTCCAGGATCAGTCCTTTGGGTAGCCCTGACAAAAGCGTCGAAGCGGAGCTTGACGACTGGCTCAAACATGGGAACAACATTCGAGTTGCTGAGCTTCAACGCATCATTCACGATCTTCGTAAACGAAAGCGCTTCACTCAGGCTCTTCAGGTTTTTGGGTCTTTTGATTGCTTTTGTTTTTTTTTTGGCCCGGGGTTGTTGTCTAATTCGCATTAATTTGTTTGAAATTTGTATTTGAAGCACTTTTCCTTTTGGGTTTTCATGGTAATATCGAATTAAGTAGTAGAGCATTGTGAAAACTTAATGATTTGCTGACTTGAATGTTTAATTTTAAACACTGCCAACTAATTTCTTAGAGTTGTTTGTAACGGCATGCATTTGACTGTGATTATAAGATGATTTGAATTAATATGGAAATTTTTTGTTTGAAATAATGTAGAAATCTGTAAGCTCGAGTAATGGATATGATTGAGCAAAATGCAGGGCTTATTTTGTGGTCTAAATTTTGGTTAAAATATGGGGACTTTTGACCTGCAAAAGTGAGTCTGTGTTTGACTGGAATTATGAACATAGCAACTAAGAGAGAAAAAAGTTTCAATTTTAAAAGAATGAATGCTCCACATTGTTGCTTAAAGTGGAGAATGGACTAATGTGAGCTGTTCTTAGGCCTGCAAATATAGACTTGTTAATTAAAGCTGATTATGGCATGGAGCTTGAAATTTAAATTGTTTGATACCGGTTTTTTTAGTTTATAGTGATTGAAAAAGCATTGGCATGAAAGTTTCCGGTTAAGGAATTGCGATTCTAGTTGGTATATGAATGTTCAAACATTGAACCATTAGATTATGGCTAACTGATGTCTAATGGGTGCAGGTTTCTGAATGGATGAATAAAAAGGGTCTTTGTGCCTTTTCACCTACGGAGCACGCAGTGCAGTTGGATCTCATCGGTAAAGTTCGTGGATTTCTTTCTGCGGAAATCTATTTTAATAAATTGAAGGACCAAGATAAAACTGAGAAGACATACGGTGCTCTTCTGAATTGTTATGTGCGGCAGCGCCAGATAGACAAGTCGCTCTCTCATTTGCAGAAAATGAAGGAGTTGGGTTTCGCCTCGTCAACTCTTACTTACAATGATATCATGTGTCTTTACACAAATATTGGACAGCACGAGAAAGTACCTGATGTACTGAGGGAGATGAAAGAGAACAACGTATCCCCGGACAACTTCAGTTACAGAATCTGCATCAATTCTCTAGGTGTGAGGTCTGATCTTGAGGGAATTGAAGAGATTTTAACAGAAATGGAGGATCAACCTCATATCAAGATGGATTGGAACACGTATGCTGTTGTTGCCAATTTCTACATAAAAGCAGGCCTTACTGAAAAAGCCATTGATGCACTAAAAAAATCCGAACAGAAGCTAGATAATAAAGATGGAACAGGCTACAATCATCTAATATCGCTCTATACGAGTTTGGGAAATAAAGCTGAGGTCTTGAGATTATGGGGTCTAGAGAAAGAAGCTTGTAAAAGGTATATAAACAAGGATTTCATTATCATGCTCCAATCTCTAGTGAAGCTTGATGAGTTTGAAGAAGCTGAGAAAATACTCAAAGAATGGGAATCATCCGGAAACAATTACGATTTTCGGATACCGAATATCATCATCGTTGGGTATGTTAAAAAGGGTCTACATGAAAAGGCTGAAACGATGCTCGAAAACCTGAAGGAGAAAGGTAAGACAACCATTCCTAATAGTTGGGGCATTGTGGCAGCAAGTTACTTAGATAAAGGTCAAGCAAAAAAGGCTTTCAAGTGCATGAAGGTGGCCCTATCGTTATTCACGGAGAACAAGGGGTGGAAACCGAACCTAAGGGTGGTTACGAGTATATTGGATTGGCTAGGTGATGAAGGCAGTGTTCGGGAAGTGGAAGAATTCGTGGAGTCATTGAAGAGAACAGTTCCGGTCGATAGAAAAATGTATCATACCTTGTTGAAGGCAAATATAAGACATGGTGAAAGAGTGGATAAGGTTTTGGACCTCATGAAAGCTGATAAAATAAATGAAGATGAAGAAACAAAATCAATATTGGCCATGAAATCCAGCTAAATTCATTAGGTTGGTTCCTCATTTTTCATTCATAATGACTTTGAATTTTACCCCTTCTTTTTTGTGGTTATCTCATTTGCCTCTACACGACTTATGTGAATTTTCTTAATGGATATGTATTGTAGTTTTGTTTAGCACTGTTCTTGAGGAGCATTTCATTTACAGAAAAGCCTATTAATTGCTAGTTTCATAGTAAATTTTAGTGAATGTTATCAAATTTGAATTGTGATTAGTTTAATGAAATAATAATTTGCAGGTGATATATGCTTCTGCTTTTTTCAATATTTTTCATGAAAAAGTTTTTAGGTTAATATATGAATTAGTACTTAAATATTTAATTTGGTACGGCTTCAATATTCAATTTAACACCCAAATCTACGTGTGAACCAACGTGTGAACCAATGAATATTTGATTAGCCCACATGATATAAACTAATGCTTTTTTTTTTAAAAAATTATATACAATTTAATACTTCAATTTAATTTTAATTTTCAATTTAGTATTTTAATTTTACTTCAATTTTTGTTTTGGTACTCAAATTAAACATTGTGTGACCCAATAAATATTACAATAAATATTTGACATAAATGATGAAAAAGAATAAGTACTTAACAGAAAAAAAAAAAACTTGAGTATATTAAAGCTAAACTTGACTGTTCAATTGGAAAATAATTAAAGTATCAACTAAGGCAGAAAAAAAATCTAAAGCCAAGCTCATATACTAAATAGTATATCAACCCAATAACTTAATTTAAGAAACAAATATAATCCATAATGTTTATGGAAGTTAAACATTTTTATCTTCTAAAAATATGCCAAAATACAAGGCATAGACAAAGGTTTCCCACTGCTCAAAGATGCAAATTGTGCATATAAATACAGTAAGTACTAACTTTAATCAACTTGAAAAACACAAGTAGATAAAGAGTTTTAAAGCAAATTAAACCAGAAAAAAAAAGAAAAAAAAAACTAGTTTTTAAGTACTGTTAATTGGCATACATTCAACCTCAATGACTGAGAAATCTGGAAATGAAATCAAGGTTTTGCCCCAAAAGTCATTTATTTTAAACAAACTGAACCCACCTTTACTCGGACAGTGTCGCTTTCAGTTCACCATTGTTTCGCAGTTCCAGTACGATATCACAACCTCCGATAAGCTCACCTTTGTAATAAAGCTGAGGAAAGGTCGGCCAGTTTGAGAAAACTTTCAATCCCTGTCGAACCTCATCGTTGGTTAAAATATCGAATGACCCAAAATCAATGCCTTCCTCTTTTAGGGCGTTGACAACTTCAGAGCTGAAGCCACATCTTGGATTATCGGGGGTACCCTTCATGAAGAGCATCACCGGTGAAGATGAAATCAGACTTTTTAGATGGTCTTCTAGCGTCTCTTTCTTAACGATGCCTTTCTCGGTTAAAATCCTTTTGAGTTCACCACTTTTCTGCATCTCTAATGCAATGTCTGATCCACCTATAAGTTCACCTTTAATATACAATTGAGGGTAACTTGACCAATTTGAATAAACCTTCAGTCCTTGACGAACTTCATCGTCTGAGAGTATGTCGAAACTCTCGAAATCGACTTTCTCTTGTTTAAGGATTTCAACTACCTTGTGGCTAAAACCACACTTGGGTTCATCAGGCTTTCCCTTCATAAACAGCATAACCGGGCTAGAATTAATCAAGCTTTGAAGCCGAGAATTTAGGTTTGCGGTCAATCCGGTCGGTTCCAAGATGCCACCTGTTCCTTGTTCAGTCCCGATAATATCAACTCCATGATCTCTGAAAACTTCTTCAAGTTCACCACTTTCATGCATGGCAATTGCTATATCACATCCACCAAGAAGTTCACCCTTGCAATAGAGTTGAGGAAAAGTTGGCCACTTCGAGAACTTCTTTAAACCTTCCCGAACTTCATTGTCTGATAGAATATCGAATGTTCCGAATTTCACCTTTTCATCCTTCAAAATATCAACAACTTTTCTGCTAAAACCACACTTAGGTTCTTCAGGGTTTCCTTTCATGAATAGCATTACAGGATGAGAGTCAATCAATTGCTGCAATCGTTTCTTAATTTTGTCATCGAGACCAGTTTGCACTTGATTTCCCGTTTGGGATGAACCGTTTGCCTTTGCCAAATCTTGGACACTCTCAAGGACGGTGGGGCCAGCAGCCATCCCAAGACTAGCAGGTGCAGCAGCTTCTCCGGGGTTAATTGACCCAGCAATCTTGGCAACTTTGTTGGCCAGACTGGAAGGATCTGCACCCTCCAATTTATCGACAACCTTTCCATCCTAATAGAAACAAAGAAAAAGCCGATCATAAGCTCACATTTTGGAGAATATTTAAATAGCAAAATGGAACACTAATCAAACCTAGCATCAAGATATAAAACTTAGAGCAAATTATCAAGTGCAATATTGAAAAGAAAAAAGAACGGTCACGATTGGATAGTCCAGCCCCAGTCAGTGGTAACATGGAAAATTATTGCTTTATTCAAGATGGAAAAGAGAGGTCATGGGCAATTTGGTTAAATGCCCAAGTCAATTCCCCTCACCTTATAGTACTGGCAAGACAAGCTTAGAGTGAATTCAACATCCCTCAAAGGATCAATCTACCTATAGGAATTCCCTCCGTATCACATGGAAACTCTTAGCCTAGGAATCCCCACTCCCCGGTGTAAGAACAAGCACAGCTAATGATAATTGCGCATCCTATTTATCGAGAAAATGAGAATGAAACCAATATTTCACAATACTTTTCATCTTTAATCCACATACTGAATCAGGGTACATTCATGAATTGAATCAACTTCAGTTCTAGCATGCTGACACATAAATTCATGAATTAAATCAACTCAAGTGCGAAAATAATCATATATTTTCTTTCAATGGTCACTTAATCGAAAATTGCACAACCAAGTTATTGAGAAAATAAGTAACAATTACAATATTTCGTAAACATTTTCGCTCTTTTCTCCACGTACAGGCCTAGAACATATTCACGAATTAAATAGAATTATCTGCTAGCATGCATGTATGTCCATGATCGGACCAGTATAGACAAGTGGCCCTAAGAAATCAACCTTTGTGTTTTGCCCTCTATTACCTGTCTGGAAGAGCCATCAAAGAAACCAATAATATTCAATCATTACAAATCCACACCACACCAAAATGTATAAGGTTACTTATTTCATCTATATATACCTATGTTACTTGGAACGCGGATCAGTCCAATACCAAGAACAAAAACTAGAAGTAAATTCACTAGGGGTAGTCTTCTCCAGTTCGTTCAGTAGAAACTGGACGCGTTTTCTTTTGGAACTTACATATAGTTTTGTGATATACAAAAATATAAACACAAAAAACTAGTTTTACAGAATTATATTGCTACTGTTCCCTGTTCTGTTACGGAACATGCGTACCAATTCGAAAATCACTAGGGATGTACACTCCTAAAAAGAACAGGAATTAGCCAACTCTAATTAATAAAATTAAAACATATTCAAATTTTTAAAAAATACCCATCAAAAGACTTTACCTTGAAGAAGACAAAAAAAGGAACAGCAGAAACCGAGTATTCCTCAGATATCTCAGGCTGTTCTTCAGCTTCTACCTGCAATAAAAAATAAAAAAATCAATAACCATCATTCAAATAACAATTTTTTTACCCCCAAAAGAAGAAAAAAAACGATAAAAATCACTGAAAAGGGAAATTTTCAAAGTTTCGAAGAAGAACCCTAAGGAAGTGAGAGTTGGGGAAATCGGTGGAGAGGTGAGAAAACACTTGGTCCATCTGTTTTGAAGCCTCACACCAGGAAGCCCAGAAGTGAAGGATAAGCGTTGCGCCACTCTGCCGTAACCCATCGAGTTCACCCTTGGACTGCACATCTTTCACTGAACCACCAGTACCACCTCCTCCCATTATTACGGTTTTCGATATTTGAGCTATTTTCTTCTCTGCTTCGAAGTGAAATGGAGAAGAGATTGGTAGACGGCGCTTATTGAGTAACACAATTCCACCCTTTTTTTAATGCTTTTTTATGTGTGTGTTTGTTTTGTTCACAAACCACTCGAAAACCAGTTCCAAAAAACCTTGAAGTGGAACATGATTCTTTGTTTTTAGGTATTTAAGAGGTCATGGATTTCCTGCTTTGTTTCCACGCTATTTTATTGATGATTATATTGATCAAACGCCGTTGGTTTGTTTTTGGCCGTTCGATTAACTTTTAACTCATTTATTCTAGGCCCTACTAGAAAGAACAGTGAGTCGAATATCTGTATCTTTTAAAGGGAAGGAATAAAGCTTTTCTACTAAATTTGAAAACTCATTTTCGTTCTTAAATTTATTTTTTTTTAAGATTTATCGATGTAGTTAGTGTTCTTGAAACATGACTATATTAGTCAGTCGAATTGATTAGATAAAAAATTTGACTGATATATTAATTTAAACAAAGGGATTGAACTAATTAAAATGAAAACTGATCGATAAAAATCGAAAATTGACACAAAAATCAATAGTCAAATAGATTTAATGATATATATTTTAATTTTTTTATGAATTTTTAATTAATTATGAATTATTGTTAGTTTAGCTGTTAAACTAATTAAACTGATTGAATTGGAAACTAATAATCTGATCGGTTTAACCACTTATTTGATTACTAGAACATTGCATGTGATGACGTAACACAATCTCAAAATGTATTTTTCAAGTTTAAGGACCAAAATGAATCTAATTGGCAAATTTAGGTACCAAAGTGAATAAAATAAGTGTACAAGTACCAAAATGAACTTAGTAACCAAATTCAGAAACAAAAATTATATTAACCCTTTTAACTTATGCAATTTAATTTAGCATAATTTTTTTTTTTTGAAAATTTAATCCGTATTTCTATGATAATTACTCATTAGTTCAATAAAAATTCATGGTAACATTTTAATTGAAATAATTAACTATATTACCGTAATTATCTATTTAATTTTAAAAGTGAAAGTATCATGAAAGTACTTATACTATAAGTTAGATTGTATTTTGTTATCTTTACTCATAAAATGAGCAAATTAGCCCTTATAGTTAAATCAAAAAGCAGAAGAATCCTTCAGTTAAAATTTCATCTATTTTCACTATTAAAAATTAGTCATTGTATATTGACATAAGATACACATAGTGAGCCTAAGCCATGTGTAATTGTTCGATTATTCCATCAATTACGCCAATTTTTAATAACAAAAATAGTTGAAAATTTAACTAAAAGATTAATTTACTTTTTGATTTAACGCATAAAAATTAATTTATCTATTTTTTTAGTAGATAAAATAAAATACAATTTGAATCATATTATAGAAACTTCCACAATACTTTTATTAATTTTGACAAACTAAAAACACTAAAAATAAGAAATCCAAATTATAATAAATTACAGTACAATTAAACCTAAAATTTTATCATAATAAAAAGACAAATATCACAATTCAATATAATAGATGGACCAAAATCATAATTTGACCATCAACGTTGTTTGAATCGGTGTAGTTCGGGTTTGAATGGTGTAGTTTGGGTTTGAATCGTACTAGCCGTATATATTGTTCGAGCTGTTCTTGTACTTAAAAAAAAATCAACAAAAAAACCATTTCACCACCACCAAATAAACAAGATTCCAATTAATTTCAATTTTCATTACAGCTGCTTTGCAATAACAAAATAAAATTTAGAGAAAAATATACAGTTTTCCAAAAAGAATCAAACAACACAGCGAAGTTTCAGTCTATAGGCTCAGGTTTTCATCAAACAATAGCTTTTGGCTAATCATCATTAGCCTTTTAATGTTCAAAGAGATGGCATTTTTCTGCCAAAACTCAAGCTTTTAGGGTTTATTTTATCTAACCGAATCCTTATTACTCCACAAGTTTCTCCTTCACTCCAGGTTATTGATTCTTTCTCCAACAGTCTCTTAACCTGCAACATTTAAAACCAACCAAATCGGTACCTAAAATATTGGCTTTTTTCCGAGTCTGTTTGAATGGACGGTTGAGATTCAGAGGCAGTGAGATTAGTTTGAGAAACTTTACCGATTGTCTACGACGGCCTTTTGACGAGTCCTCTTCGTTTGTTTCTAGAATGAGTTTTAGGTACTTGAATGCTGGTTGAAAAACAAGAACCATGAGTGAAAAAACAGCTTTAAAGTACCTGGAAGATCCTTGTATTATAAGAACTGGATCAAACTAGTCCCCATAATACTAAAAAAATCAAATAAGTCCAAATTATAACAAAGTTACCATTTCCTGTATAATTTCAAAAAATAAATTTCAAGACATTTTATGAACAGAAAATGTCAACTCAATTCTAATTTAGCCTTATTTGATTCTTTTTAATAGTATAGGGACTAAAGTGATCCATTTAATAGTAGAGGGACTAATTTGATCAGGTCCAAAGGACCTCTTAGATACATTCACCTATAAAACAGCATAGTTCAAGGGTAAAAATCATATTCTGGAAGAAATGGTTTGACTTACATGGGATGCCTGCTAGTGAAGATAGATGGCATTTCAAAAGACGAATTGCTTCCTTTGCGCCATGTTCATGCAAGTCGAGTGACATTTCATCTTCCGCATCTGTGCCCCTGACAAATCCAATCAAGAAAAGGATATGAGAGAGAGAGTATAAAAACCGGGTCCATAAACATGTTGAAGAACAAGAAGCTAACCGAGTTTCGAAAATCTTTTGATTTGATTCTTCATCTGCTTGGCAAGCCTTTTCACGAAAAAATTGTCCCTGCCACACCGAATTCATCCATAATTCAGGTAATCGACTCATGACACTTGACACTGCATTCATCACAGGCGACAGATTATGCATATATTTTACTTTACATTTTAGACGAATATTTTACCTGTTCTACAAGTCTGTTTGCCAGATCTTTATCCCCTTTAGCGAAAGCATCAATAGCCTGACAAGGAATGCATTGCAGTTAATTAGAATACAAAGGTTATCGACGTATAAATTGCATCGGACATTTGATAATAGTGTCAACATGTGAAAATTGACTGCGATTTTAAAACCACAAGACTTACAGCTTTATAATATTCCTTCATTGTGCCCCTATATTCCGTCACAGCTCTTCGAAGAGCCTGGAAACCATATTCTTCATCTTCATCTGCATGTAAAGCATCGAATAAGATGAATTAAAATTTGCATATAAATAAAAGGAACTCGAGCATATTACTCATACTACTCAATCCTGAGTTACATAAACTTCCAAGTGAAATGTACAATGTCACGTACCATCTTTTTTATCTTCTTGCGAGTGAACTCTATCAACCTTGGACTCAGAATCGAAGTCGATTAGGGTTCCTTCCACGGGTTCTCCTAATGCAATAGACCTTCTTGCTGGCCTCACTCTTCTCGTAGGCAATTCATCTAATCTCTTGGGCGCACTAAACAAAGCGGTCCAAATCTCCTTTTGGAGATCGTATCTATCCTTCGTTTGTCTTGTTCCACCATTGGTGTTCAAACCTATGTTTCTACTAGCAAGTAAAACATTTTGGGATAGTCCATTAGGAACTGTAAAGAATAAAACTTACTTTTCGTGTGAAATAACTAATATGAACTCTAACAAGAAATAATAAAACTTACTTTTTGTGTGAAGGTTCCTCTGATATTGGATGCTTATCATTAGTCTGTAAAAATAGGAATTCGTAAGAAAAAAGGATAACCGACCCTGAAGATTATATAATTGAGTTTAATGCAAATAGAGAACATAAAAACATTTCTGCAAGGCAACCTTAATACATAGAGCTTAAATTACAGACATTTCACAATACCATGTACAATGGTACATGTCACAGGGTTTTAAGAACTTGATTATTAGACTAACCTTTTTACTGGACTCACCGAGAATTTTATTTCCTTCATCCAAACTCATAGCTGACCGGTCAAGGAGCCTCTCCATACTCTTATAAATCAATAGAGAAGGAAAAGAACCGTTAGAATAACCTTTGAAAGTGTCTTATGAAGTAGAATAGCAATGAAAAAGATCAACGAACAGTAAACCAAGGCAATAGAAAATTCATTTCCCTTTTAGTACATGATACTTTGCATCAAAAAATCTGCAGAACAGCACATTTGGTCCTCTGAAATGAGGATAGTATCTATACCTTTTGCATGTCATATCCACAGCTATCTGCATATAAACCAATAAATAAATAAAGCTAGATTAGTGGTCATGCAAGATCATGTATGACGTGCTTATGTATATAGGCAATGATTA
Organism: Gossypium longicalyx; assembly: GCA_025698465.1. Classification (NCBI taxonomy): domain Eukaryota; kingdom Viridiplantae; phylum Streptophyta; class Magnoliopsida; order Malvales; family Malvaceae; genus Gossypium; species Gossypium longicalyx. The sequence goes on from CM047004.1 coordinate 92,990,836, forward strand.
ACAGTAGGATTACCGAGAACTTCTTTGATCACATTCCTCTCAAGTTGAAATCCCACTCCAAGCATTTTGAAAAGAAAATCTTCCATATCTTTGTGCAAACGGTCCTCTTTTGGAGGACTGGATTTACGTCCTTCTCCCCAAAGTACAGATGCCGGCCACTCCTTTGAGTCTACCTTTAAAGGTTTGGTTCGTGGATTGGAACCATTAGTTGAAGGGGCGGACTTCATATACCCCTTTCCAAGCATGCTCGAAACCATGCCTCCGGAAACCGGTCTCCATTTTTGCTTTACAGTTCTTGAATCCCCGTTTGCTTGATAAGAATTCTGAGAACTATCACTACTAGATGATTCCAAAGGTTTATCCTTTTTCAGCTCGCCATTAGTCGTATTATTAGAAGCTGAAACCGGTCTCCATTTTTGCTTTACAGTTCTTGAATCCCCATTTGCTTGACAAGAACTCTGAGAACTATCACTACTAGATGATTCCAAAGGTTTATCCTTTTTCAGCTTGCTATTAGTCGTATTACTAGAAGCTGAAATCGGTTGCCAATTTTGCTTTACAGTTCTTGAATCCCCATTTGTTTGACAAGAAATCTGAGAACCATCACTACTGGATGATTCCAAAGGTTCATCCTTTTTCAGCTTGCTATTAGTTGCATTACTAGAAGCTGAAACCAGTCGCCATATTTGCTTAGGGGCTGTAAAATCCCCATTCACTCTAGAACAATTCCGGGAATTATTAGCTCGGGATGATTCCAAAGTTTCACCATTTTTTCGTTCTACAGAGGTATTCCCCTGCATTCTAAACAGAATTTCACTGGCTATATCCACATTCCGGTCTGCCTCACAGTAAGCAGAAGCAATATCGTTAAGCGAAAATACAGATCCGAATGCATCAAGCAAACTGTTCAATGCACTCTCTTCATCGTATCTCAATCCATTTAAACCAGACACCTCCATTTCATCAAGCTTCAAAACCCCCCAAAAAAAAACATGAGGGTAAAAATAAGAAATGATTCAATGTATAATGTTTATATCAATAATCAACATTTAAACTTTTTTCAAAGGATGAATCACATTGGTCACATTATTTAGCAAATTCGTAGCCAACAAAAATTGGAAAAAGAAAAAAAAAAAAAAAAAAAGATGATTAAGATACAACAGATCTATAGCTAAAGCTAGTCATCAGCCAAAAAAAAATAATCAAATTTGATCAAAGAAGTATCATCATAAGCTACCACAAAACTCTTGGTTCTGCCATGTTATTTATATATATATATGTACACACTTAGTACAATCCACCTTTGGGATATAAAGGAGAGAGCTTTATTTTCTAAAGTTTCAAAAACAACAAACTTGAAAACAAAATATAATGATTTTAAGATTCTGCAACCAAATATTAATAGCCATAACTATAATCGAAAACGATCTAAAACACACACACACACACACACACACACACAAAAGATCAAATATTACCAAGTTTGGCTGCAAATAATCAACTTCCAAAGGGGAAAAAAGTTATAATTTTTAATTCAAAGAAAATAGAGAGTTTTAAAGCACTTACCAAAGGGTTTTTCAGTGAAAGGCTTTGGAGGAGGCGAAGTTGAAATTCTTGCAGAGTTTGGTGAATTATTTATTTATTTATTAAAAAAATTAAAATATTTAAAAATTGAAAAAGGAAAAAAAAGGAAAAAAAAATTTATTTTGGCGCTGAACAGTGAGTAAGATTTGATATTGCTACATTGATTGAGAGTGTCGGAGTAAATTCTTTATTTTTATTACGCAGAAAATCTGGCTGACTGAAATTGTTGAAATTGCTTAGAAATTTGAATTTTTTTTCCTTCGTTTTAGCCGTGTGTGGGTCTTCAAGTCTTGGAGGATATTTTTCTTCTTTTTATTTATTTATTTAGTTTATTTTTTATATTATTTTCTCATTTTCAAGAAATGGATTTGTTCTTAACCTTCATTTTCCTTGGGAAGTCCGTGAAAATACCTAAGAATTTTCCTTGGGGAAAATATAATAATATATAAGTATATGACTTTTAATTATACAAGAAAAATTATAAATTTTAAGATGTAAAATGTGGAATAATTAGGTAAATTTTTCATTAATGAAATATGATATTATTATCTTTTAAGTTCTCAAAATACAATATCATTATTTTCACAATGGGATCAAATTAATTAGTTGGGCAAAGTAAATCAAAGTTTTTATCTTGAAGGAGTTAGATCAATTGATTCATAATAGATCAAATCAACAGTCGAATCAATTTTTTTAATATTTTAATATTTTAATAAATTATTTAATTGAATTAGAGAGCTGATTGGACTGGTAACCTCATCACTTTGACCATCGGTCGATTTTGAAAATATTGAACATATGAAAAAAGTTATAAGTGTAAGACGTATGTCTTGCATAGATTTTGTTTAGTTCTTTTTGGATTAGTCTAGTTTTCGTCTATGTTTTCATCTACTATGCATTGTATTAATTGATTCCACATTATAATAGATCAAACATATATTTATACTTATATTGTAATATCTTTGTATTAGTAAATCTTAAAAAAAAAGAGTACAAAAACAAGTTTATTAAAATTTTGTAAAATTTATTTTTAGTAATTTTATTGAATTTTATATAAATAACACGTTAAAAATATTTCTTCATATGAAAAAGGATAATCACTCCACTAATGATTCAGTAGACTCAAAACAAAATAACTTTAGCTAAGGTCTAATAATGGCTTTAGTCCCTCCATCATATTGAAATATGGAATTTGATGCTTCTATTTTAATTTATCATGATTCATAAAATTGCAGATCATCACTTTAACACAACAATGTTATTAATTTAAACCTACTATAATATTATAAATTATAATTAGAGCCTTTAATTAGTGTATATACTTAACATTTCTCTTTCTTTCCTTTTTTTAACTAAAACAAGTTATTTTGTGTATTTTTGGATGCATTAATTGTAAAAATTAAATTCTGATTTACGTTACCAGACATTTTGTTACCTTGGTCTTTGTTCTTATTACCTGAATTAACAAAGGTTTTTTTTTTTTTAAACAGAAGTCGACACGAACACATGCAAAGCTCAAAATCATAACAAGCATAAAACATTTAGGCCGGAATTCAGATCTTGTCCACTTCACCACAATGTAAAGGGGAAGAGGCAATATTTCGCCTACCATTCCGATAAAAACTTCCCCTTTTTTCAGTCTCCCTCGACGATGGCAGTATCTGCCCAATTCGCGGCACTGCCATTACGAGGAATGCTTTGGAGTCTCGTAAACAAGTCGACTTGAAACATTACACCGCAGATTTTCCCATCGTCATCTTGACGAGCTATTGCTTTTACCTTATGGAGTGGATGATCAATGCTTATAAGGCCATTGTCATTCATGAAAATGCAGCCTGTAAAATTTAACAAATACATAAATTTGTATTTTTAGCAGTAAAATGAACTTGAAAGGTAAGTTTATAAATACTTTTGGTCTAATTATTGTTTGTCCCTCAATTATATTGGAATTTGGAATTCTCTTCACTATTTGGCATAATTTTGTCACCTTACTTTTATAAGTTATCAGGGGTGAACTTAGAAAATTTTTCTGGACAGGTCAAAATTAAGTTGGATAATTTTATGAAAATTAAAATGTAATTTCACTATTTTAATAAATTATATCTTTATGATTTTTTAAAAGATTAAATCAAAATATTATCATTTTGGTGGACAAAATACAATTTTACCATGTACTAAAAATTTCATAAAATTTAAAAGGCCTAAAGTTGAATTTCCCATTTTAGGGGGTCGGGCACCTGCCAGCACCCCCTGCCGCCGAGGCCCCTGTTTGTAGGTCAAGATTGAAAACACTGTTAAACCTTAGCTGTTAACTGCTGCTTTTAAAGTGACATGGGTTTTTACAGTAAAAAAGTTATCAGCAAAAGAAACCCACTCATCACTTTAATGACTAAAGTTAACAGTTACAATTAAGGAGATCAAATTAGGCCAAATCAAAATAAATAAATCAAATCTCAAATTTCAGCATGTTAAAAGGACTAAAACCACAATTAGACCAATACTTTTACCTGGAGGAAACGCAGCAGAGGATTTTCCACAAGCCATTTCTATGGTGTTTGGATCATCTGATAATACCAGGGAGCCATCTCCAGCCATTCCCCATTTAAGTTGAATGCTTCCTTCACGGTCCTAATTAAACATTGTTACACAATTATGTTATAAAGTACGTAAGTGTTAGAAAAAGAAGGCATTTTGGTTATATCTATTTACTCTGGCCACAAAGAGGGTACTAGATTTAGCATCGAAAAGAATGAAAGCAAATTTTCCTTCAAGATCTTTAATGACTTGATCGGGTGGATATGGAGCTCGGTCTCGAAGAACCTTGTAAGCATCAACCACAAGCATGGCTTCTGTTGCTTGTCTGGACAAGCCATAATGTCGCCTGAGTTCGCAAATGTTCACAAGAGTCCCAATAAAGATGCAGAAGATGTCATCCATGACAACCATGGACCTGCTGGTACATTCCTTGTTAGATCATCAAATAATTGAAAAAAGGAACCTATATATATCTATTATGTGAAAATTGATACTAGAAGTACAAGCCATAGCTCTGAAAAAGATAGGATATATTACCTTGTTAGTCATAATAATTAGTTTCTTTTTTTTTTTTGTAATTTTAAAGCATTAAAGTTCTTAGATTATAGAACTTCTGAATTTTATGAGATGCAATATGAAACATTCAGTGTATGATCTTTACTTCCAGCCAAAGATAATTTAAGGAAAGAAAACAAGATTATATAATTCAGCTCATAACCAAATATCGAGAAGGATGAATTTTGAATACCTTGGATGCAAAGGACTCTGAGCTCCGTGTGACAATGTCATGAAATTCCCATTTGAAAGGTGGTAAAAGGTCGACTCTGGCCACAACAACCTGAAAGTCTGCAAGATTTCTTCTCGAGTTTCCTTACCGTCTGAATCCAATCCAACTGAAGGAAGCCTGAGCTCCTCCGGTGGATTTCCTACTGCTTTCTCGAAAACCGCTAACATTTTTGCAGAAAAACCCCAAGATTCCCAAGGCCAATGCTTGCCGCAAAAACACTAATACTAAAGCTAATGCATATCCTTGGCACCCTAAATGGAGCCAATACTTTCAGTTCATGCTTATCTCTAAATTGCTGTAGCTTTGTAACTGAAAGAATAGTGATGGTTCCTTTCACTAGCTTACAGAAAAGGATTACGTTGGGGTCTATGCATGTGGCACAACACAAAGCTTTAAGTTGGGTTTCACGTGTAACCTGGACTCTGAAGCTAAGGCATGCCTTGCATGCAAGAATGGTGCCAAAATTTTTTGTTTCTTCCTCAGGTGGGCTGACGTCTCAGATCACAGTTTCCAAGAAAAGAAAAAGAAAACAGAAATGATGGGGTTATTCAGAAAAATTCAAACTGGACAGCTAGGATTAATGGATAATGGATAAAGAAAGCAATTAGTATTGTTACCGTTACAACTTGCTACTCAGAACTATTAGCTTTCATTGGTGAATCATTCATGCCAAGCCAAGGCCTGGGAACTGAGGGAAACAGTCAAAATTGCCAATTAATCTAAAAGTTGGCCGCATTGTGTATACAAATATATACTGAAAGTGCAGTCAAGTGAAAGGAACATGAATGTCCTTTACTTGATATAAGCAACTGTACAACCATAATTCAATGGATTTTCCTGTTCATACTTCATCACGCGTGGGTGATTTCTTAACATTTCCAGTGCTCGCTCCTTAATGACACCAGTGCCCATGCCGTGCACAATGAAGAGAACAGAATTTGATCCTCTTGCTGCGATAGCCATGTCAAGTTGGAGTTCAGCCTCTTCCACTCGCATACCGCGGAGATCTACAGTGTTCTTTGATGTCTGAATTAATGGGCCATAAGTAATTGCACCACTTTCTGTAGCATCTGAATTACTGGGGACCTCTCTGCTCTGTTCTCCCTATAGCAAAAACGATCAGAATCAGAGTTATTAAATTCAACTCCAAGACAAGCAGAAGATTATAAGCTTAAGTCATACATGAAACAATCCCAAAATGCTACTTTTTACAGTATGATTCAATGTGTCGGCCGAGGAAAGACCAACTTCATTGCATCTACATGATCTAAGTCAATATTTTGTGAAAAATATGCAGGAAACAAGCTATGGGCTATTTGTCTGTAAAAGCTTCAGGAGGCATTCAAAAAAAGGATGTAGAGAACATTGTTGGATATGTACTGAAGTGCAACTTAAATAAGCAATTGCACTAGTAATGCAAGTATGACAACCAGTAGAACCAGAAAATACACTACGAAAATAGTCATGGATTGACTTTCCCAGTAGCGACAAAAAGGACCTAGGAAATTGGGAGATTAAAAGGAAAAGGTTAATAAATATACATAAGGGCGGGGAGAGCTGCATTCCAACATAGTCAGCCCCACTAATCAATTGAACTGCAGCGTATATCAAACAGAGCCACCCATTACTCAACTTAGTTCTTGCTATTATTGTCCTTCACCAAAATGTTCAGCATGGTACCCAACCCGATAAGAGGACTAAAAAACTATAACACATAAAACAAAAGTAAAATGTTTAAGAAAGCATTCTTTATTACAAACCTGTCTTTCGAAACTCTGCCCAGAGCTGATCGCATTATTCCATTTGCTACTTGAAATTGGTCTAACATTACTCTTCTCAACACGGACCTTAATTTTACCATATTGGACTAGAACAGTGTCATCATCCTCAGATGCTGCAACAACAGTAGCTAACTTGTTTCCCAGTTCCTTTAAATGGACTTGCTCACCAGACACAGGTTGATATGAACTTTTATCTGTTTCAGTAAAAGAGAAACTGTCACCAGGTTGATGAGCTTTTAGAATGGAGTTAATCGCAGATTCCGATTTTTTAACCAACGAATTGAACTCCTCAGAATTAGCAGTTTGGAGCTGATTCTCAAATTCCTGTACTACAGTTTCAATTTGGGATTTTGCAGCATTTAGTTCTTGTTCAACCTTTTGGGTTTCCTTCGCCCTGAGAGCTCTCTCACGCTCTTCAAGATTTTCTGCCTCACTCCTAACCTTCATTATCAAGAGCAAGAAACAATAAAAAAAAACTGCTAAAATAAGTAAAACAGAACATATACTAGTCTAAAAAAAACGAAGTTAAGCTCTCCAATGTGCTAATAACTGGCCATATGATACAGTTTGACCTCGAATAAGTAATCAACACCTATTATCACTTCTCTTCTTGATAACAAAGAGCAAGCAGCAACAAAAAAAATCATGTTCTGATGAGTTGAAATTCTAAAATCATACCTCGTGATAAAGTTTCATAATTTCTGCATGAAGAGATTCAGCTCTTTTGAACTGAGCTTCCAATCTGTTCCTTTCCTCCATTAGCGATTGTTGCAGCACACCTTTGCGCTCCTGCTGCTTTTCTGGCTTTAGATTCTCAACCCACATCTTTGCTCGTTCTATTATATTTCCATCAAAACCAATAGATTTAGCAATAGTCAATGCATTGGAATCACCAGTTCTACCCCAAAGTATCTGGTAAGTGGGTTGTAAAGTCTCCAAAGAAAATTCCATGGCTGCATTCTCATACTGAGGGTCCATTTCCTTAAGGCGACTTAAATCCGCATAATGAGTTGTCACAAAAGCTAAATTAACTCGATTCTTTAGATATTGTAAGATACTGGTGGATAGAGCCACACCTTCTGAAGGATCAGTTCCACTACCAATTTCGTCAATGAGGACAAGTGATTCTTTTGAGGCTACTTCCAAGATCTCACAAATTTGTGAGATATGCCCGCTAAATGTTGAAAGACTTTGTTCCAAAGACTTCAATCATAAAAGAAGAGTCAGGACAAAAGCTAATAAGGAAATGAGAATTCATCACTCATAAAAAAAGGTAAAACCACTACCTGGCTGTCCCCGATATCTGCAAGAACAAGATCAAACCATGGAAGTCTTGGCTGCTTCTTAGCAGGCAAATACATGCCCGCCTTTGACATAATAGATGCCAATCCCAAAGTTTTCATTGAAGCAGTTTTACCTCCTGTATTGGGTCCTGAAATAATGACCACCCTCGTTCCGCATTGAACTTTAATATCTATAGGAATGGGAAAGTTGGATACAACTTTTGAAGACTTTATAGGAGTCATTTCACCACTTTTATTGCCCAAAACAGATGGACCCATAGAGTTGGATGTGATAAAATCTGTGGAACTACTAAGAAAAGACCCAAGGAGAAGCGGATGTTGCATCCCTTCAATATCTATTGACAAAGCATTATCTGCGCCATTAGAAATTAACATTTCAGATTCCTTTGAACTTAAAATTGGACAAATACCATTCATCCACTGAGCATATGCAGCTCTAGCAAAAGCAAGATCAACTTCTATAAGTCTATCCAACAAATACTTTATCTCAGCTTCTGATTCTGCTATTTCAGATGTAAGCAAGCTTAGGATAGCCATTTCTTCAGCTTTTTCAGAATTTGAAAGCTTTACTTCCATGTTGTTCAACTCAACTGCTTCTTTGGGCTCCATAAAGTATGTTGCGCCGGAACTGCTAACATTTAGAACCACACCACCTGGAAGTAGATATTTATGGGTAGCCTTGACACCCACACACATCCTTGACCGCCTCTTGGTTATTAAAGGTTTATCAATGCCTCCGGCCTGAAATATACTAACTGATACTTCTTTCAACAGAGAATCCAGATTTTCCATGTTCCTCTTCCTTTCTTGTCTAATAAGCTCCAATTCTTCACTTGCTCTACCAAGGATAGTTGAAAGGCTGCAGTCTATGCAAAATCCTATCTTTCGCTCCAACTCCAACTGAAAATTGCAACCTTGAAGTATTTCAAGTAATGGAGTGTACCTGGCAAAAAATTCAATAATATGAATTAGATTCTATAAAACTAAATTTAACATTCATACAGGCAGGTTATATATTTAATTTCATAAAAGTAAACAGGAAACAAGCAGTGCAGAGTTGGATCTATAGTACCTCGAAAACAATATTAGACCCTTACTAAGACAAGATATCATAAGACAGACTGCCCTCTCCCAATTGAATCAAACAAAAATAAGAACCTTTCAGAAACACATCAAATAAAGTTGCTTACACCAAAATCATTTTAACCTAAGATACTAAAAGTCTGAGGTACCTACACTAGGAAAAGCAAAATATGAAAACCAAACACTGTTAAGATCAAAAGCTCGAATCCTTAAAGAAACATAAAATCAATTTCTGGACTTTTGAAAAGAATCAAAGCATTCATCACCGTAACTGACCTTTTCTTGCTACGTATAAAGATAATCCTTTCAACTTGAAGCTTTAACACTCATTAAGACACGCCTTGAAAGCAATTACAAATCTTTTAGAGATGTTGTTCCTCAGAATTATATGTGTATTTATCAGTTATCACTAATCCATTGTACGGACAGTAAGACCAATACGAAAACTATAACTCCAACCGTTTCTAATATATAATCATAAGCCATTACAAACTATTAACAGTTTTTTTTAATGCAGATTAAATGTGTCAAAAAAGCAAGAGAAAATTGAAAATAAATTTATCATACCTCTCCAAAGAACCACCTTCAGCGATAGCTGCCAACTTCTCCGAGACAGCTCTCGCGGCACCGAGCATCCTACGAACTCTGCAAAGCTCCCTTACCGTTAGCACCTGTCCTGAAGCCGCGGAATGAAGGATCTCCGAGACGTCTTCGATTACAGAGAGATCCAACGGTTCCGACTTCAAGGCCTCCAAGGCGTGCAAAGCAGAAGTGGTTTGGTCGAGAAGCTTCTGGGATTCTTCCCGCGATTGACCCACGGGGACTGCGGCAGTTTTGGTTAGGGAGAAGGCCATGGAAGTAGATGTGAAGGGAGAAAGGTAATTGCAAAGGGAAGGCCATTCTAAGGTTTTTAGGGTTTCGCTCTGGAGAGTGGTGACGAGTTCAGATGAGCGTTGATCGGCTGAGTTGGCGAGCGAGCAGATGAGTTTGTGCCGAAAGGGTCTTTTTGAGAGATAGTGGTGGCAGAGACGGTGGCGGTACGAGAGAGACGGAGGATTTTGGAGGGAAAGGAAATAAGTGGAGAGTTGCATGAAGATTATTTAGATTTCAGTTGGATGGGTTTTTCCTTATCCATTTCTGTTTTTTAAACCATACCAAACGGCCGCCGCTACGCGCCACATCAGCATGTTTTAGGTGATACATAATTAATCTCGGAAAATGACTTCAATAATATATATAGTTTGTATTTCCCTACTATGCACGGATTAAATATATATTATTAAATAATTATTCTTAAAACTAAATAAATTATAGCATATATTATGTGTTATGTCATTTAAATTTTATCTAATAATTATTAATGTAATTGTGAAATGCATTTTTAAAATGGAATCGAATAATTTTTTTTTATTTTTTCATTTAATCAATTACAATTTTCATATTTTGTTTATTTGTCTTGTGCTTTTATTTTATAATAATTTTTTTATTCTATCTTTGTTTGATTTTATATAATATTTTATAATATTTAGTAACAACATAATTTAAAATACACATAGCATAAATATAAAATATTATATATCATGCAAAATATAACCATATTAACTAAATTATACAATAAATTAAGCATTTATTAAATTAAAAATTGAAATAGTATCATAATAAAAAACTAAACTTATGTTTAAATTTGAAATAAAATTAAAAATATATCATAAAAATGACTTAAATAGTTAAATATAATGATGTGAATAAATAAGATATTAAAATAAAATTACTTAAATGTGTAATTAGAGCTAAAATGAAATTAATCTAAAATCTAGATTTTAATATTTACTCCCAGGTAAAGTTTCATTATTAATAGAGTCTTTAATGACTTTGACTCTTCTATTTTATTTTTTTTTCATTTTCACTTCTCTATTTTTTTTTCTATTTTTAGATGAATCGTTATATTTTCTAAAACTCTTACTTTCCCAAAAAAACCAACCACCATCGTGAACATCATCTTCGACTAACAATGTCTTCCATCAACATTAAATTCGCTTCTCTTTTCCTGATTTCATAATGGTTCTTCCCAAGATCAAACTAAAATCTATTAAGAAGTTAAAAATGATCGTGTTCCGTGAAAAGGACAAATTCTAAAAAAAATATATAGTACTTTTTTTTTTCTTTTCGCTCGTGTATATTTCCTACTCCTACATTTCAGATACTATAAAATAAAGTAATGAAACAATCCAAATTAACGTGCTACACATAATTACAGCTATAGGGAAAGAACGTTTCAAGTTTAAAAGATATTGTAATGCCGAGAATTTTAGTAATTCAAACCTTTATTTTATTATTTCAACAACTAAAAACTTTATATACGATGATATCTATCAAAAAATAAAAAAAGTCAAATAAAAATTATTGTTTATTATGAGTCTTGTATTAATTATAGTTAATTATAAAATATAATTTAAATTTTGGTACGTATTACCTAATTATGCTCTTTACAATATATGTTACCTTTCAATAATTTTTAAAAAATATAATAAACAATTACACATGGGAGAATTATATAGTGACAAATGATAGGTTATAAGCACGCCATATAAAAATTGTTTTCCTTTTTATAACTTCAAATTGTTATAGTATATATATTAGATTAATTTAAAATAGTTTAATTTACTATTTGATCCTTGACTTATATTCATTTTTCAATTTTAGTATCTAAATCTTATCCCATTTTAGTATCTAAATTATCACTTTTGTTCCACTTTACTCAAGATATTTTTAGTGCTACATTATTAATCTCGGAAAATGATTTTAGTAAAAGGATTGGATTAATTTAAAATAGCTTAACTACGATTTAAAAAACATTACACATGGAACATTCTATTGGACACCGGCAATTTTAAAGTAGAATGAAACTAAAATGATATTTTAAATACCGAAGTGGGAAACCAAAAGTAAGTACCAAAATGAAAATTTAATATAATTCAAGAACTAAATCATAAATAAAATCATTTAAAATAAAGATCAAGATTGAGTTCTACCATACAAAGCCCGACCTTCTGTGAAAAAATAAAAAAAAATCCGACCTAACTCCTTTAGTTTTTAAATTTATTATAGATTTTTTATACCAAATGGAAATTAAATATATTATACAATAATATAAATATTAAAATATTAAGTCTCTTATATTTAAAATTTTACTTAAATATATATAAAAATTAAATAAAATTTATATTTTTAAAATATGTAAAAAATAATGATATGACCCAACCTATGAACACATGTAATTTACAATATTTTATTTATATAATTTCATGTTTATCTTTTCCTTTCTTGAAAAATTTAGCATTTCCCTAAAAAAAATGTGAAAGTTGCTGATAAATAAAGATTTTACTACAATGCATTATGGTGAGAAGAAGGATGAGACGTAAATTTAGTGATACTTGCATGCACGCCTTTTTTTTCATCTTAACTATGTAAAGATAAACATAACATAAATAATTAAATGTGTTTAAAATCCTAAACAAAAACTAGGAGACATATGTATTAAATATATTGTACAACTCGTGATTATTGCGTTTTAACTGTTTTATTTTTCATTTTGTGTTATGAAAATTGAGAAAAGTTCATTGCTTGTTATGATGTTTATGAGAATAATGTTACCCTTTTTTTTCCATGCTATGTTGCGAGGATTGTAGAACCACAAGCAGCAAAAGCATGGTTCCCTTCTTTGTAAACAAGGTTCCCTCTTACAAAAGTGGCCAGCACTTTTCCAGACAGTCTTTTGCCTATGTAGGCAGATATACTCTGCATTCGATAGGGGAGAAAACATACTCCGACTTAACGATAGAACCAATCGAGAACAAGAAATATGTATGAGATAGGGATAATAGGGTAAAGGTACCATGGAGGCCCTTGTACTAAGCAAAATTGCATTTTGCCCTCTCTACTCAAAAAATGGACAAATTAATCCCTATATATTAGATCAAAGAACAAACTAATCCTCTTGTTAAAAATTTCAACCATTTCTACTATTGAAAATTGGTTTGTATGTTAAAATGAGGTACACATAGTATGCCATGTGTAACTATTTGGTTATTCTATTAGCCATGCCAGTTTTTAACAGCAAAAATGGATAAAAATTTTAATAAAAAACGACCAGATTGTTCTTTAATCTAATGTACAATGACTAATTTGCTCATTTTTTTAGTAAAGAAGGTAAAATATAATCGGACTCCCAATACAAAGGCCTCGGTGATACTTTTACCAAATAATAGAGATAAAGGGATGTGTACCGGATTTTTAACAAACATAGGATGATCTTCATTGAGGTCAAACTCCACTTCAGGTTCCCAAACAACGACATCTGCGTGGTTTCCGATTGCTATGGCTCCCTAAACAATGTAGTTGTCATCTCCAGATTATTCATTCGTAATGCACCAGAAAAAGGGGAAGGGGGATCAATGGAAATGCATATGTAAAAAGATAGTTTAAGAAAATTGACCTTTGAATGTTGTCCAGCAAGCTTCGCAGGCCTCTCGCTCCACCATGAAACTAACTGTTCCAAAGTTATTCCATATTTCTGTCCGTATGACCATGTCACAGGAAGAACAAACTGCATATGTCTCGATACAAAAGGGCATTAATCAGTATCCACCAACTGGTACCAAGTAAGAGTAAATAACAATCAAAGAGAGACACGAACAAATGATGCGCATAACAATATGAATCAGACAGAAGTTGTTTTTTATTGGATATCAACCTTGAAGCCAGAGAGATGATACTATAAAGCATTTTGTTCAAAAATTAGCATAATATTGAGGAAGTAATGTTAGTCTAACATGGTATAAGAATTTTATATAGGAAGAAAGTAAACAGTTTCTCGAGATCATTTTTCTTTAAATGGAAATTTACCAACCTGTATAGATGATATACCGCCCCAAGCCTTCAAAAAGTTACCATCATTCAGGAGTTTAAGTTCCGGGACTGTTGGTGAATGATCAGAACTCAGCATGTCAATATCTCCTTCCTGGAACATTAGCAAAAATAGAAAAGAAATGGTTTGAAGAAGCTGGATCGATGTCAACTAGTTGCACCAGAAAGGTTACTGGCAATACCATTAAAGCATTCCATAGTTTTTCTTTATTGGCTGCATCACGGATAGGTGGGGCACACTTGAAACGAGTATCTCCATCAGGAATTTCTTCTGCTGAAAAAGCTAGATAATGAGGGCAAGTCTCAACAGTTATGCTGTCACCTCTCCTTTTCGCTTCCTGATGCGTTCACAATGAAAGTGCAATATCACAAGCAGTAATTTATTGGCAGTTTGAAGACTAGGAAACAGAACACGAAAATTGTGCTATGATCAAGCAAGGGAATTCTATCAGAGAGATTGTGTAGTATAAATACCTTTATAAGATCTAAGGAAGAACTGGCATCAGACAAATGAACCACATGAAGATGAGCACCTTCTGCCTTACCTCTGCTCCTTGTGTCCTTTGTAACAGTCAAAAGTTCTCTAATAGCTGCCTCCTCCCTGGGTGGGAAATCAAGATTAATCTAAACCATGTAAAGAAACAGAATTCAACGAATTTGTAAACTGTGCAAAACATATATAAAACCACTGAGCTCTAAACAAAAGTATTTAAACATGCTCCTTCACAATGAATAAAATAAAAGAAAATTCAACTTACCAAGAAGGTGGCCTTGTTTTAAGATAAGTTGAATATGATCGAGGATCACCACCACCATCTTCAGTTTCTAAGTGGCTTTCAACAACTGATTGAATCTCCGAATGTACGAGTAAAGGTCTCTTGTATTTGGCCAATACAGACAGTCCTGCCTAAAGTAGCAAATTGATATGAATTTCAGAAGATGGACTAAAGATCACCAATGTTTCAAACAGTGATTAAAGTATATTGATCAGAAGACTATTGTTTATGCAATATCACAAGACTAAAGAACATGGAAAAAGAAATGTGGACAGAAATGCAAAATGCCGCGCTTCAAAAGGAAAACTAGCTTTATCATCAGTTGAGTGCAATACGGGTATCAGAAACGAACCTTAATATGACTGGCATCTGTCATAGGAAAGTCATCAATCCCTGAAGGGCACATAAAAGACTGCAAAGCATGAACATAAGAGTCGTAAGATAAAATTTCTTTTGTCAAAAATGATTAACCCTGCTATTACAAGATATCTTTGTTAGGACTTAGGAAACGGAATTATTATGTTCTAATGATGTCAGTGAGTTCTCACCTCAACTAATGCACATTAGGTTTAGGATCCAAAGCAGCATTCACCAGTTGGGAAATACTTAATGTCATACATGACATTAAGATTAATCATACAATACTATTGGTGGCATAATTTTCTAAGAAAATACAAAGACCCAGCCTTCATGTTATTGGTGGCATAACTATGCAAATGATATATAACTAAATCATTTCATTAGATGCTTACCTTCAAACCATGGACACCAGCATCTAAGAGGGCTTCCAGAGCTGTTGCATTGAATGCATTTTCAGGAACTAGACCTCCCCAGAAGCCTGGTCATGGTATATTATTTAGACTTCAGTCTTTGAGATAGAGATTTATTAAGGTACAGTTCATGGAACATACCAACATCAACATAAATACTCTTCTCTGCAGCCTCAATCTGTTAAAAGAAATGGCGTTCAAATAGATGATATATATCATATCTATTATGTTGTCATCGATATGTACTAGGCATACCTTGAGTTTCAAGGTTTCTGTTGAAACAGTGGAAGGAAAGTTATTTAGAGGCATGTCAATCAATGTTGTAACGCCACCTGTAAACATACAGTAATAGAAAGTTAAGATGTGTATACAGTATGCCAACCAAAAGAAAGAAATAGTCCAAATTCCAATAGCACAACTCTAAAGGACTAATAGTGCATGAATATATCTGTTGATCATGAAGGGAAAATAAGGAAGAACAACATATTTATCTGAACAATCAAAACCAACCATAAACATTTTAATTGGTAAATAAGTAGCAAACAAACCCACCACAGAAAACTGTAAAGTTTACTCAAAGAAGGTGAATTATTTATAATTTGAATTTATTACCAAAGGAGACATATGTTAATACAAGTTCATTACAATTTATACATATAAAGCAATATACCTGCAGCAGCTGCTTTAGTCCCTGAAGGAAATCCTTCCCATTCTGCCCTCCCTGGATCATCTAAATGCGCATGCCTACCATGGACAAAATGTAAGCAACTTTTATGCACTATAAATTTTCCTTTTGATTGCATCTACTTTCATGCTCAAGCAGTTATCTATCTCCATTACTGCTTAGAATTTATACTATGTTTGATAGACAAAAGGAAATCAGAGGGACAGAAAAGGTAAGGAAAGAAAAAAAGGACAGAGAGGAAAGAAAGTTAATTTTCCTTCATTCAATTTGATCTTAAGGATGAAAAATAAAGTGAAAGAAAGAGATTATGGGTAAAGTTGTAAATAAAATTCTTAAATTAAGCTGAAAAATTGGTTTCCTCTCACGGAAGGCCTGAAATTGGAGGAAAAGTAAAGATGCAAATCCACCCATTTTCCTTCAGTCCTCTTGTGTTTTCCCATCTTACCACTCGAAGGAAATGGTGGAGAAAGTAATTTTTAGTTTCATTCCATTCCCTTTATTTCATCTTTCCTTTCCACCAAACATAGTGCTATGCTATGTATTTACTGTTGGGGAAATGAACAAATTGCGAATGAATTATTAAGTAGCATGAATGGTAGAAAACAAGATCTAATATCTTACACATCGATCAAGCCAGGCATGACAACTGCATTGCCATAATCAACTACTTGTTTAAATTTGCCACTCCAATCCTTGTTCTTAACTATTGATACGATACTCCCTCCCTTTATCTCAACTGTCCATTTACACATCCGGAAAAACAAATAAAAAAATGAAGTACTAAGTACAGCAAAATGGTCTAGTAGTAACACTGATTATCAACATAATGAAGTAGATTCCCATGTTTACTCTATCAAATCTTCATAGTGATACCAGTCATTTTACATACCAGCACCAGAAATAATCCCTTGTGGTGTCACAATGCGCTTGCTTGCAATCCAATAGTGACTGTGAGGAAAAAGACTACAACCGCTTTGAGATGACTGTCAAATGTGAAATCATAATTTCAGTTTATTTAATTGATCGACGATATCAAAAAATCATATCTAAAACGACAAAACTGCGTTACAAGAAAAGCAAGTCAATGGAAGTAAATTCCTTAAAGCAAACAAAGCAAAGCTTAAGCTAAAATCACATAATCATTTTCAGGATTATTAAGATTGAAATTCATCAGAGTATTTCCTTAATTTTGATATTCTTAAATCAGATACTAAACCTAAAAGAAAGTCAGAGAACTGAGAAAATCTTCGTTTCATCTGTTTATTTTTCTCATCAATGTCAAACAGAAAAAAAAATACAAAAATCGAAATTTAAGATTATACACCTAATAATTAGAGTTTAATTAGAATAAACCTTGGAAGAATCTTGAATGTAGAAAAAGAAAAGGAAAGAAGCGAGCAGCGCTAACAGAGGAAAAAGCTTCCAATGCAGCAAGTCCATCTTTCTTCCCAGCTTCCACTTCCCTTTTTTTCTTTTTCCTTACTGATAAGAACAAAGAAATCAATGAGATTTCAACATCTCGGTACACGTGTGATTTTACGAATGAATTGAGTCAAATTCTGCTATTAGACCATCTAATTTGCATAAATTGTGGAGTTAATACCTGTACTTTAATTTAATTAAATTTAGTGCTTAAGTTAATTGACCATCAATTCAAAGTTTGATGCTTGTAAAACATTTCCCCCTTCCTCTCAAACTCAAATCTAATATATATATATATATATCAGCTTAAGATACTTAAACTCAATTTACTCCATAGCTCAAATTAAATTCAAGCTTTTTTCGAGTTAAACTCAAATAACTTGCAACTACAATATCATTTACTCATTTCAATCTTAGATCCACGTAGCCTATTTTACTATTTAGAATCAATAAAAATATATAAAAAAATAATTTTATATTCATATTTAGATGTTTTTATAATTAATTTTAAGTAAACAAATTACTACTTTTAACACCTCAAACTCAACTACACTTGACAATTAACACATTTTGGAACGTGGTCCAATTGAGCTTTCTCAATTCTCTTAGAGCTTGTTCACTTGTCGTTACTACACTATAATTGAACAAAAAAAAGGCAACCCGTATTAATTACAATTAATTGGATTAATATGTAAATTTGCCACTATACTTTAGTCGATAAAGATTTATTTTTCGATTTATCTCTAGAATTA
This sequence comes from Gossypium longicalyx, assembly GCA_025698465.1. Classification (NCBI taxonomy): domain Eukaryota; kingdom Viridiplantae; phylum Streptophyta; class Magnoliopsida; order Malvales; family Malvaceae; genus Gossypium; species Gossypium longicalyx. The sequence goes on from CM047004.1 coordinate 93,009,241, forward strand.
AATACTTCATTCAATGATTGTCTTTTATCTAATCTTAATGAATAAATAAAAAAGACAAATCATTTATAATACACTAAATTTGACTCGATTATTGATATAATGAACAGATCTGCCATTTCTTGAAATATCTCTTCTGATTCAAAATCGTGGCGTAACGTTTAACTATTTGTTTATTTTTAATCGCCTGGAAGGGGCAAAAGAAACATATTTCTCTTTCTTGAACAATTTCTAATATCTAATAGACCTTTCAATAGGATTCGAATCCAAATGAAGTTCTAATCATTTATTAGAAAAAAACAAATGCATCTTCTACGATTCCTAAGAAGATTTTCGATTTCTTCTGAATGTAGATGATTATTCATTTGCTTCTCACGTTCCGCGAATAGTTGAGACATTGAGAAATATCCAAAAAGACACTTAAGGAATCGATCCGATTCTATTTTCGTTTGAAGAAATGAATGATCCTAAAAAATTAATAGTTATTTTAATTGTTGAATCTCTATTTGATTGATAATACGTGATATTCCAAATCCTCATTACTAATGGGATAAAATATCTCTAGATTGATTAGAATATTTTTTCAATTAGTAAGAATATGTTAGTTGAACAAAACTAGTGATTGGGTGCAGTGCGGTGTGTTTAGCTTCCTTTTTGTCTCATGTTACAGTATTATTATAATATCTAATCTCACTACGACTATTATTTTTATACTAATCACAGATAAATATACCACCCATCCAAACGCACCCTAAATCTTGTAGAATAGTATTGAATATTTGATGAAGTGGATATTGAAAATTACCAATGTACTTCATATTGAATGGTATTTGTTATTGTCATTATGAACCGGAGATAAAATCATCACTATACTTTTCTTTATATTGAATTTTGTGGCTTTACTTTTATTTGATAGAATTTTATGAGTTAAATTTTTTATTAAAATTTTTATCAACTTTTACTATTCAATTTTATTTTAAAGTAATTAGAAGACAACATTTAATATTTTTATATATTAATTTAATATTTAAATAAATAAATAAATTAATATAATATTAGAAATAAAAAAATGTTATTTTACAAAAATGAACTTGATTTTTTCTTTTACTATATATGTATTTTTATTTTTCAAAATTTTTTTCATTAAATAGAAATTTTAATTTAATCTACTAATGTTTAATATTTATAAGTTAAATTATTGTTAATTAATAAAATAAAATATTTAGAAGAATTATTCTTATTAAATTATGTTTTCAAATTATTAAAATTGAATGATGAAATTTAATTAAAAAATTAAAGTTGGTGATGAAGTTAAATAAAATTCAAAATTGATGATAAAATTCAGTGGCATAAAAATAAAATGAAAAATTTACTCGTATTTTTAAAATATAATAAGAATGTAGTAAAAAATATAATATCTACTTATCAACTTTTAACCCTTATAATTTTCCTTTGTATCAATGGTGTATTCGGATCGTTTCAATCTGATTGTACATCCGTAGACAAAATAAAACCCTAGAAATCGAAAGAAGATTTTTTTTTTTTTTAGAAAAATGCCTCAGGTGAAGATTATTGCCAAGAATTTCATGGACATGGTGGCTTCATTGCCCGCCATTAAGCTCGATTTGCTCTATCGTAATCAGTTCATTTGCGAAGCCATTCTCAGGTCTTCCCTCCCCCCTCCCCCTTTAATCCGTAACATTAAAGAAAACAACGAATCTCCGAATTTATCGAAGGATTCGTTCATTGAGCAGGTCGTTGCCGCCGCTGGCGAAGAAATACGTGTTACAAATGTTGTACATCGATATTCCCATAACATCCAAGTCGTTGCAGGAGTGGCTGCTTGCTGATGGATCATCTAAGCACAAAGTTGCAATCGATCGGTTGATTCAGCTAAGAGTATTTGAAATAATTGATCGGTAAGCAATTGCAACTACTTTTTGCTTCATTTGCATCTGTTTTTCTGATTACTGTGCATAATAGGGAATGGTCGTATGAACTGTGTTAATTGATCTTTATCTTTTTGCTAGGAAAAAGGAAACCACTTACAAGTTAAATTCCACGTTTCAGACTAATCTCCGGAAACATATGATATCTGGGTAAGTTTTTTTTCCCAGGTTAGAGGCTAGTTGTCAAAATGTAAGGGGCTAAAATTTTCTCTTTGTTATGTATTATGAGTTTACATACTTGTAAAACCTTTAAATTTGCCGGTTTAAATTATATTCTTCTTATTACTTAAATTACAGCCAATTCTATCACATACGTAGTTAATTTTTTGTTATGCCACTAGATTCCTTATGTTGTGTTATTGTTGTAGTAGTTATTTAAAGGATTATACTTTGCAGTGGGATTTTGCCAAGAGAACCGATGCCTCAAAGTGTTACTGCAAGGCTTCCAACCTCAGAGGAGCTCGATGCCTATGCACATGAGCAATGGGAGGTGTGACTTTCACCTATTTTTTTCATCGATTCATTGGCATAATTTATGTTCTTAGTGGTAGTGTATGTGATGCGGAATTATGCAATTATTTTGAATTTGCTCAACTGTTTAGTTTTAATGTTTGAGCTGCTTCTTACTTCAGCTTTGTTAAGCAGTGTTTCTTGCTGCAACTTATAAGTTCAGGACAAGCCGAAAAATCAACGAGCTTCAGCTCTTCCATGATGAGAATTTTTCAGCGTGGTCTTTTGCGTCAGAGGTGCTATATCCTGCCATGAACTTTAGCTTCATTTCTTTTATGCAATAGATATTGAGGGTTCTATGTCTCACGATTGGTGTCATGATGTCTCTATGTCTGTTTCTACAGAGATAAAGAAGCTCCAAGATTAACTGAGAGTGGTTTCCAATTCTTGGTGTGCATCATGAAACTCATGGCCCTTTTGCCTCTTTTCTGGTTGTCTATCACCTAAAATTACTTCTCATCTGTGTAATTTACAGTTGATGGATACAAATGCTCAGCTTTGGTATATTATCAGAGAGTATATCTCCAATTCAGAGGTATATTTGATGAGATAATTATTGTGTTCTGCTTGGAACTTGTTTGTTATTGTGTTCTACTGTTGTTAAGTTCTTGAAGGGGAAATTGGCATGAATTTATTGTGAATTTTTATTTGGTATTGGTTTATTAGTATATATTATCCTCTTAAATGTGAATGTAACCTAGGGGGTGTGACTGTGCGGATGCACTAAAGTAATAGCTTGTGTATTCTTGTGTGCTTGAGCATTAGCAGCTACTTTTAGTTCAAGGGAAAAAGGTGCCATTTCCTATATGGGACTTTTGGTTGTATAACTGTTTGTGGATTGATGGATCCATATACTGATAAGCTTAATGAAGGAAAAATAGAAATTGGCTCCTTGTCTTGGCCTCTTTACTTGAATTGGAAGACATTGATGCAACTATTTTTCTGTCATTTTGTAGCCTGTCTTTTTATCTTATGCTCGGACTTTCATGTTTTGGTGCAGGAGCAAGGTGTAGATCAAGCAGACTTAATTGCTTTTTTGCTAGAACTTAGTTTTCATACCCCTGGTGAGGTATGCCATATTCATTTATAACTTCACCCTTGATCTATGATTGTTCATAGAAAATTTTTTTTGGAAGAAGCCTATGCTTGACATTTGTTTAATCCATGTTTTCTTAGCAAGTATCTACATTATTAATCTTAAAAAAACAACTTTTGTTGTATTTTGTTATTTGCTTAGACTCTTACTTCCTTTTGGTAATGCTTTCTTTTCTTGAGGTTCTTTAGATTTAACTTCTGTGAACAATTTGTTGGACATTTTCTATAAATTTGCTTTGTCTTGTCATAGGCATATAGTTTAGATACACTGACTGATGACCAGACAACTATGATCAAGGACCTTGCGGACTTGGGATTGGTCAAACTTCAGAAGGTTGTCCTAATTAAAGTTATTTTTTCTTATCAGAATACACAGATAAACTGTTTTAAGTAATGCTTTATGATGGTTTTATGGTATTTGCATATGTCCAGGGCAGGAAAGAGAGTTGGTTTATACCTACTAAATTAGCCACCAATCTTTCAGTGAGCTTAACAGATTCATCATCAAGAAAACAGGTATGGCTAATTAAGTTAGTTGTGTGAATACATGGCTTCTGATGTATTAACTGTTATCATTGTTTTCCCTAGCTGTGTTACACTTTACTCATGCAGTTCTTTTGCTATATAACTTCAGGGATTTGTTGTTGTGGAAACTAACTTTAGGATGTACGCATACTCATCATCTAAGTTGCACTGTGAAATTTTACGTCTATTCGCAAGGTATGAAGCAGTGAATCCTCAATGAACTTCTCATTTTATAACTTTGGATATCATTTTCCAGAATGGTTCCAGGGAGAATGAAAATCACCCAGTGTCAAAAGCAAAAATTTCTTATTTTCCTCCAAAGTCTTTGGGGCCAGTAGGTGGAAATGTAACCACACAACCTTCTGATTAAAAATTAATTTCCCCTTCGATACCATTAAAAAAAAAGTATCCAAATTGATTTAATGCTATTAGGAGTCTAGAGAAGTTAGAAATGTAGTAATACATTTTTAGTAAGTAAACAAGGGTCTGTTTCTGCTTGATTGAAAGAATAGCCGATTAATAATATCTCTTTTCTGATTCTAGCTCTCCACTTCTTTATCTACCCACTTCAAAAAGGCTTTTGAATTTACCTGTAATCTGCTGATTCACATATATAGCCAACCGCTTTCACTGGCTTGTTCTAAGATTCTCAGCTTTATTACTTCTATACTAACTATTGAATTCTTCACTAAAACGATAATGTGCTCACGTTTATAGGGTAGAGTATCAACTTCCAAACCTCATAGTTGGTGCAATAACAAAAGAAAGCCTCTATAATGCTTTTGAAAATGGCATTACTGCGGAGCAGGTTAGCATCCATTTCTATTTGCTCTTTGATATCCCAAATTGAAGGATCTAGACATGCAAGAAATCTCACAATTGAAAAAAAGTAGCAACTTAAATTATCTAACATAGTCTAACCAGCTCCTTGTAACTCCTGAATACAGATAGTTACATTCCTTCAGCAGAACGCACATCCTCGAGTTGCTGAGAAAATACCATCGGTACCTGAAAATGTCACGGATCAGGTTGAATACTTAATCTGCTTAAATACTTTGGCTCTATTACGTGACTAATTCATTTAAACTTATACATCCCTGCTTCAAGGGAAGCATGTCGAGTATTTGCTCTTTTCATTTCGAAAGTAGATTGCTCTAGGGATGTTCATGTAGTTGCTCTTTTGTTGCAGATAAGATTGTGGGAAACTGATTTGAATAGAGTTGAGATGACTCCAGCTCATTTTTACGATGAATTTCCTTCGAGGGTAATATCGAGCCTCTTGATCTGAGTGATATATTTCTTTTATCTCTTAACATTATGTTATCATATCTTGGAGTTGACGTCTTCCTCTATCGAACAGGATGTCTTTGAGGCTGCTTCCGACTTTGCTCGTATGCATAATGGTTTACTATGGGAAGATGCTAAGAAAATGCATATGGTTGTCAAGGCAGAGATTCATATGCTTATGCGCGAGCATCTTCGTGGTCAAAACAAGTAGGTTGTATGCTTAGCACGTATATATCATCCAATCTCTCGATGACACCAGCCAAATGAGATTGTTCGAAGTTTTGGTAGGGAAAAAGGGTGCAAGGAATCTCTACTTTGCAAGAGCAGGGTCCTTGTATGAAAATTTCCTTTTTTATTGGAGGCTCTCAACCTAAATAAATTAGGAATGGGGGAGAAGAACAGCTCATTTATTTTTTAAGCTTTAAAATCAAAGGTTGATAGGATCCTTTATTTGTCACTGCACCCTGGCTTTGTATCTGCTATGGAGATTTTCAACAAAAGCACCTGTCAATAGTTTTATAGTGTCCAAATCAATTTTACTATATTTAATGAAAGAAAGCAATATTTGAAGACAATCTTTTATAACCAAGGTTCTCAGTTTTCTATTTTTATTTATTGGTGGAATTTTACACTTACAAAGTAAACAGCTAATGAATTTTGGAATGCATGTTGGAAATTATATAAATGAGCAAAAATGGTCTTTAGGGCTTGTATTGAGCTTCCTATGGCTCGTGTTTGAGCCTTTGATTGCTTGTTTTTATCAAGCTAATAGAGGCTTGCTTTCTCGAGTTCGTGGCCTAGTGTTTTGTCTCATTTAATCTGAAGATCTTTTGTTGTTGGAGCTACGTCGAGATTCACTATAAAGATTATGAACATTGGCATCGAAAACGTGTTTTTTTGGGATGTTTGTAATTTACTAGTTCTATTTTTTCGTTGTAGTAGGGTTTTTGGGATCAAGTGTTGTATCAGATATGGCTATGATCTTCGATCACGCGTTGCATACCATTTTCTTCGATGATGGTACACAAGGGTTCCTCTCTCAGTTTGACTCGAGTTTATTAGGGGTGTCATTGTATGAACATCAGCCTCTGTATGCTAGGTTTGGGCTTGAGACCCTATTTTTATTCGGCTTTTGTGCAACCATTCCTAGTATTGGAATCTTCGTGGTTGAACAAAAAAAAACAACAGGCAAATATTTCATTTTGTTGCTGCCCAGGATCGAACTGGGGACCTTTAGTGTGTAAGACTAACGTGATAACCACTACACCACAGCAACTTCAGTGCTAAGTTATCCAAGTAACATTACTTATTATATAAATTCAAATGGGAAGTGTCATTGTTTGATAGTGTGACAAAATGTAAAAAGCCAAGCAACAAGAAAACAAACAGATAGTTTCCCAGAAATTTCCCCCTCTCTCTCTCTCTTATCTCTCAGTCATTCTTTCCATCATAACCTTTTTTTGTCAATTGATTTTGCCCTTTATCCCCCCCCCCAATGCTTCCTGTAGAAAACTGAAAAAGTTTATGTATTTAGATCTCAAAGATATAAACAAGTATAGCTTTTGGACATGTATAAATAATATAATTACTTAGATTATGCTTAGTTTATGTATTTAGATCTCAAAGATTATGCTTTTGGACAACAAATATTACTTAAAGAAAATAATTTCTTCTATGTGAATACCAATAAGAAAACAAAAAAAAAAAATGTCACTGTTTCTTTGATTGATAAGCCATTACTTATTTGCCACACCAATTTTTCCTTGTCCTATATTCCCAAAGGCTATAGTGTTTATCTAAGATACCCCCGAAGTAGCTTCTTGTTAATCTTTCAGATTAGTGATAACAGAAAAGAAAAAACAACTCTGGGGTTTTCTTTCCCATAATGGCAAGAATCATAAAATCTTGCCTACAATCAGCTTTGAAATGTGTGAACGTGATAATGGCAATGGTGGGTATTGCTATGATTTTATATGGCTTTTGGATGGTAAGAATTTGGCAAAGAGACATGGGAGGCTCTTCATTTGATGATTTCAATTCCACTGCTTCATGGTAATGTATTTATTTATATACAGAAAATCATTTTTCAGCTAATCTTATCAGTTTTTTTTCAGCTAATTACAAAAAACAAGTGCAGGTTTATTTATACTTTTCTGGGCACAGGCATCACCTTATGCCTATTAACATGCTTAGGCCATATTGCTGCTGATACTGCAAATGGATTTTGCCTTTTCTGTGTATCCTTTTTTTTGTTTTTCATTTTGTATGCTTTTGTTTGAGTTTGAAAATTTCTTTTCCAAGCAATGTATTTGTTGTTTCTTTAATGGTAGCAAAAAAGTACATGGTGATTATCTCAGTGCTTTTATTGGTAGAAACTGGAATTGCAGCTGATGTGCTCTTGAATTCTGAGTGGGAAAAGGTATATGAGACTTTTTTCCTCTTATTTGTTTTGTTGAAGGGAGGCTGAACTTGTTTTTTGGAAAAGTCTTCAAAGTGTCGTTTATCAGGAGGGTCTTCAAGGTGTTTGTGTTCGGTTTTGTCTTCTTACTCCGCAAAAGCCTTGAGGGGTTTATAGAGTGGAAGCATCTCCCCCATTAAAGAAACGTGAGCATTTCCCATTATGTGCAAATATGAATCATAAATTATTGGAGTCTAAGTGCAATTTTACCATTACACTAACATGTAATTTCATAAAGATTTAAGGGACTAAAAGATAAATCTATCATTGAGGAGAGGGGAGGCAAGGCCACTATGTTCTCCACTTTGTTTTCGTCCCTATCGAGAAAATGCTCACATTTCTTTAGTGGGTGAAGCACTCTCATTCCGTGAACCCCTTGGGGCTCTCTAAAGATTTAATAGACAAAACCCGGGATAAAACCAAGCACAAATACCTTGGGACAATACCAACCATTGTTGAAGGGTCCTTCAACTCTTGACAATACTTCGAATACATCTCCCCCAAGCAAGTTCAACCTCTCCTTGACGTGTTTCATTTCAATCCTTTTTTCGTTTCAAAGCATTTTAGTTTCAATTTCTTATCATTGGTTGATATGATACCAGGATTTGCCTGAAGATCCAACAGGAAGGTTCCATGATTTCAAAGAATTTGTTGAGTCCAATATTGACATCTTCAAATGGATTGGCTTCATTATTTTCTTAGGACAGGTAACTTCATCTGCAAGTTTCATGAACTTAGATCACATGATGATGAAAGGATGTTTATCGGTTAAGTTTCCGACCCTCGTATTCACAGGGACTTTCAGTACTATCGGCTATGGCATTGAGAGCTTGTGGCCCTAACCAATGCTCAAACTATGATAGCGACGAAGAATTCAATCAAGCTAGGCTTCCTTTAATAAATAACCATCCTCAACAATCTGCTTATGTTATTGTAGACCCTCCTTTTGCCAATAAGAATGAAGCTTGGAATGTAAGTAACCCTTTTCCAACTTTTTCTTTTTTTAGCTTCTCTTTATTTAGGTGAAAGTATCGTATAAATCATTGTACTAAGAGTTAAATTATATTTTACCTTCTTTATTTAAAAAATGTACAAACAAGTGTGACTAAGGAAATAATTAGACAGTAACACGTAGCGTGTCACTTGTACATCATGTTGACAGACAGAGGCTTGCTTTTAACTGTAAAAATAGATGAAATCCTTAACAGAAAGATTAATTTACTCTTTGATTTAACCTACAAGAACTAATTTACCTATTTTTTTAATAAATGGAGCAAAATTCAATCTAACTCTTACTATAGGACACTCTCACCTTTATTTACTTTTTTGTTTTTTATTTTTATTTAATGTTATTGATTTATCATTTTAGCAGATGAACAAGTAAAAGAAAAGGGTGTTGCCAAATTTTCATCATTCACAAATGAAAGCAGAGAGCTCACCGTGACAAAACACAACCAAGCTATGTATCCTTGATGGTCATACCAGAAAACAAGTTTCAGCACTGAGTTAAAAAGGTTAAATCCGTAAATTCATGTCGTTTTTCCGTTTTAAAGGTTCTAATAATTTGTATCATATGGATTTTGACACGTTCATACATTTGTGTTATGTGGTGTTTTTTCGTTGTTTTTCTTATATTGTATGCATAATTAAGACCTTATAAATTGTTGATGGGTTTTAAGGTAAGAAACTGTCCTGTTAAATATGCAAGTGAAATAAAAAATAGGTTAAAATATGTCATTAGTCCCTGTCCTTTGACAAAATTTGGTCTTTAATCCCTGTACTTTAAAAGTTCAAAATTATTAATTTTCATTAATCATATGCCCCATCACATGAATACCAACATAACAAATTGATACATTTTGATGAAAAATACTTACAATTTCAGTGCTAGGATTGGGATTTCTAAATAGAAAAGGCCAGACTTAATTCTAACCATTTTAAGCATAGGGACAAAATCGCAAATTTTGTCAAAGTACAGAGACTAACAGCATATTTTAGCCTAGAAAATAACCAAACATAATCTGTTTCAAATGTTCAAAGATAATATTATGTAATAAATATAAAAGCAATCTTTAAAAGATTAATCAATGAATAAACTTAGCTCAGTCATCTAAAAACTACATAATAGAATCTTAATACCTCAACAATGTTTACAAAACAATAACATATTTGAGCCTTAAAATGCAAGTAAACCCCATACTGAAACAAAGAAATGCAAAACAGAAAACAATAAGATCCCAAATGGGGAGGGGGAAAAAAAAATCACCTATTCGGATTTTTTCGAGATCTTCCTCTTCATTCGGCTAAACGGTCCGACGGTTTGATCCATGATATACATGTAAATAACTTGGCTCCATGATTTATACGAATCCAAACCTTCGTAATACTCGGGTGCGATTTCTTTCACCTTATGTAACTTATACCCAGGGATCCTAGGGAAATCATGATGTTCATTGTGATAGCCAACACTCCATGTCAAAAGATTAAGAGGACCATAATAAGAATAAGTCTCTTGTTCGGGTTTAAACACATAATGTTCGGAGATAAAATGGCCTGCCATCGGGTGCATTCCACCACCAACAAATGTCGAAAGGATCAAATAAGCGAAAGATTTCCACCCGTGAAAGTAAACCATGGTCGCATCGAGGGCAAGCTGAACGAATAAGTTTATGAACTCCCAACAACCAGGGGGTTTCGGTTTGAGAAACAAAGGTCGGAGCGCATAGAAGAAGAGTTGGAAGATAACCCATATGGATTTTGAGAAAGCATTGGTCACGACACAGGCTTCAATGTAGCTTGGAACATCCATGTCGATGCCGTCTACCCCTTGGAAACGATGATGTTCAAGGTGATACTTTTGGAAAGTGATGGACATAGGTACACCGATAGGGAGGTTAGCGAAAATCCCAAGCCAACGGTTGTAGATCGGAGTTGAGAAGGCAAGGTTGTGGCTAAGTTCATGGATGGCTAAGAAGAGATTGTGGTTGAGGAATGAGCCAAAGAAATAAGCAATTATCAATATTTTTAGCCAACTAGCATCATGGAGGATAGTGGCAGTCCATAGTTGAATCAAAACAACCACACCAATCTGCAAAATGCATAAAGTTTCAAGGTTTAATCTTTATATTAATTTATATAATTCATTTCAAATGAGTCTATCATTTCCAAGTCCCATGCAAAAATAAAAATAAGGTTAAAATATGCCTATAGTCCCTATACTGTTCAAAAATTAGGAATTTAGTCTCTATACTTGTATTTCAAAGAATTTAGTCCCTCTACTTTTCAGATTTCAAAATTTAGACACAACTGTTAATAATGTTACAATGTTTTTGTTAAATTCAGGTTAATTGCAACATTTTTTTTAATTACACGACTACTACGTGAGTGGTATTTTTATTTCAAAATGTCATTGCAACAAATTTAACAAAAAAAGTATATTAATAGTGTTAATAGTATATCTTGAATTTTGAAATCTAAAAAATAAAAGACTAAAATTCTATAAATACAAGTATAGAAACTAAATTCCTAATTTCCATAAAGTACAGGGACTAGAGGCACATTTAAACCTAAAAGATGTTTGGGTTTTGATGAAAACTACAACTAAAGGCTAAAGTTCATGAGCTCATGGTAGAAGTGCCAAAGTTCATGAGAGAGCTTAATTCCAATCAATGTGAACCAAAATATGACTTTTTTTTTTAAATCCCAAAACAGAAAAAGGAAAAAGAATCCAGATTTCCATTTAAGTATGAACAAAACAGAGAAAAAAATTGAATAATGAGATGAAAAAAAGACAAGTATATGGCAGTCCATAGCTGAAGCAAAATGCATAGGTTTCAAGGTTTGATATATTTAAAAAAAAATTCCTAGTAAAAATTGAATAGTGATTTTTTCTAAAACCCCAGATTTCCATTGAATTAAATGAACAAAAACAGAGAGAAAAATAAATCAGAACCAGAACCAAAACAGAAAAAAAAAAATCCAAGGCCCAGATCTCCGTTTAAGTAAATATGAACAAAACGAAGTTAAAAAAATCAAAATCCAATACAATTAACCAGCTACATTGCTTGGGGATCTAAAAAAATCAATAAAAAAATTTGAAGAACGAGATTCAAAATTTTTTGAAGGATATTAACATATATACCTTAAGGAAAGCAAAGGGATCTGGACCAAAAAGCTCTTTAATTTGAGGGTATTTAGAGAGGATCTGGCGTCTCCTTGAAGCATGAGGTTCATCTGTATATGACCAAAAGAAATCATTCGCCATTGCTAATCCTTCATCTTTCTCTTCCATTCTCTTGTCCCCTCCTTTCCCCATTTTCTTTCTCTATTTTTTTCCCTCCAAAGTCCAAATCCCTTTATGTTTCCTTTCTCTCTTTTTTCCCTCTTTTCCTTCTTCTTGTATCTGGTTTTTTCAATGTGAAGTTTGTGCCTTCCGTTTTCTGAGTATGATAATATATAAAAAAAAACCGCCATAAAAGAAGGGCTTTTTTTTTTTTTTCTTTTCTTTTGCATTTTAAGGAGTTTTTTACGTGTATTATCGATTGAACGGTCTTCACTCTTTCACGGTTTAAAAAGATCCAGCTTGTATTTTGAGACTTTTTCTTATTTGGGTTAATATGCTATTTGGTACTTGATTTTACCTTTAGTGTTCAATTTAATATTTAACTTTTTTCTGGTCCTTCATGTTTAATTTGGTGCCTAGACCAGATGGCGTTATGTGACCCAATGAATATTTGACATGTGTGCTCTAGTGAAAAGGTATATAAGTACTTAATGAGACAAAAAAAAAACATTATTATTCGAATTGGATTGGTTTGATATGTCGAATTGGTTAGATCAAAAACCAATCGATATACCATTATGGTTTAACTAGTTTTTGAATGAATCGCTCGGAACCATTTGAATCGAGACAAAAGAAATTAGTTGACCGATTTTATAATTTTTCATTTTTATGAATTTTCAATAGTTTATTTAATTGAATTGAATTGATAGCTGAATTGATTTGACCACTGGTCTAATTTTAAGAACCATGAAAAAAAGTCGAAATACCAAATTAAACATTGAAATAAAACTCAAATACTTAACTAGGACAAAAAATAACTCAAGTATCAAATTGAAAACACTTATACAGTAAAACATTAAAACCAAATTTAGGTATCAATTTGAAAAAAAATCAAATACCAATTTGAATATTAAAGTAAAATTTAGATACAAAATAATTTATTAAACCTTTTCATTTTGATTTACTTTAATGCTTTCGAGTGGTTTCTGCTTTCCCCTTTTAAAGCTAACATGAACAGAACATTGTTTTTGCCACCCTAAAGTATCCGGACAACACATATGTTTGAGCGCTGTGACATTATTTTTTTAATAAAAAAGGTAGGTAAATTATAAAAATAGTCACCTCAAATTACATTTTAGTCATTACGTTATTGTTTTGTTACGAAGTGGTTACTCTACCATTAAGCTTCATTATCTCGTTAACGGTGGTCCTACGTGGCAGTTAGAGGTGTGCATGGGTCAGGCGGCCCGGCCTGGCCTGAAGGCCCCCCCGAAAAATGGGAGGGTTTGGGTAAAAATATAGGCCCGAAAAATAGGCTTGGGCAAAAAATGAGGCCCGTTTAGAAAATGGGCCGGGCCTCGGGCAAATATTTTTTGGCCCGGGCCCGGCCCGGCCCGGCCCGATTTTAATATTAAATTATTTTTTATTTTTTTATTTTAAATTTTAAGTAACTTTAGTTTTTTTTTACTTTACTTTTTTTTGTTGTTTTTAATGTTATTTTGATATTGTAAAATTTTTGTTATTAATATAATTTACTTCTTAATTTAGTTCTAATTTGTTTCAATTTTTTAATTTTAATATAATTAATTTGTATTATATTTTTAATTTATGTATTATTTTAAGAATTATTTTAGTCCCATTTTTTATTTTTTTATTTTAATATTTGTTTTTATGTTTTAAATGCATTTGATTTATTATATTTTAAAATTTTTTATTTAATAAAAAAAGTAAAAAAAATTTAAATATGGCCGGGCCGAGCCGGGCTCGGGCCTATCATTTTTTCTCGGGCCGGGCTTGGATAAAATTCTAGGCCCATATTTCGGGACGGGCCGGGCTCGGGCCTTGAAAACGGGCCAAAATTTTTTAATGGTCCCGGCCCGGCCCGGCCCATGCACACCTCTAGTGGCAGTCCAAATAGGTTTAAAATGCCAATTTAAATGTCCTACGTAGCAGCCCAAATTAAATTTATTTAATTTAAAACATATTTTCATCCTAACAATTGGACATTTAAGTTGGTATTTAAAACCCATTTAAACTGTCACGTAGGACTACCGTTAGGGAGATAACATAGTTTAACGGTAGAGTGATCACTTTGTAACAAAACGATAACGTAAGTGACTAAAATATAACATTTCAAACATAAGTGACTAAAATGTAATCTGATGCAAAGGAAAATGACTATTTTAATAGTTTACCTAAAAAAATATTAGCATGAAGAATATTACTTTTTGATCCTGTTGGATTTTTTCACAATCATCGTATTGGATTTAAAAGAGTTCAAGCTCAAGCATTTGGGGTTCGAATTTTTTGGATCAATTTTACAATGTTGTATAGTGTACAATAAAACCAAAAAACTTTTTGAGTAATATAGGTTCAACTTAAAATAGTAGTAGATTTTGTACTTTTCAAAAATTAGAAATTTAGTCCCTGTATTTTTATTTCATGAAATTTAATTTTTCTATTTTTCAGATTTTAAAATTTAAGTCTAACTGTTAATCTTATTAAATTTATTGTTGTAACATTTTTTAATTAAAAAAATTTACTTGGTAACCATGTAATTAAAAAATAATTTTGAAATTAAGTTGAGCTTAACAAAAAAATATTAATAATGTTTAACAGTTAGACTTGAATTTTAAAATTTGAAAAGTATAGAGATTAAATTTCATAAAAAATACAAAGACTAAAATCCTAATCTTTGAAAAGTACAGGGACTTGTAGCACATTTTAACCATAATAGTATTACTACAAGCCAGGCTGTTTTCCAAAACAGTGGAAAGGAAAAAAAAAACAATGAACAATCCATGTGATCAAACATCAATTTGACACAATATTGCAACATGTTCGTTGTTCGGCATATTCTTTAAAGGTTAAATTTTGTAAAAGTTGTGGATTTATTATCTATAATGTGATCAATTTTAATCTTTATACTTCTCAAAATTTGAAATTTAAGTCCTCAACCTAACAAAAGTTGTTAATTCTGTTTGGTTAAATTTAATAATTAGTCTTGTACTATGTATATATTTGTAAATTAATCTATATTTTTCAATTAGATCATTCTAAATCTCTTTACCTTTCGAATTTTAAAATTTCAATCTAAACCCAAATGATAATAGTTAATATATTAACTAATTTTTATCAAGTAATATGTTAAAATAACAAACTAACTCGATATTGCATACATGACAATATGTTTAACGCATCACATTTTGCAAATAGTATAACTTAATTAAATGAATTTAACAGATATCATTTGGTGAAGTTTGAAATTTTAAAATTTAAAAAATATAGGAATTAAAAATGACCAAATTAAAGTACAGAGACTAAATTCAAAACTTTTGCAAACTACAATAACTAATAACAGAATTTAACCTTCTTTAAAACACTACCATAGATTAGCTTTATTTCAAGTTGTTGAGCATATTCCTTTGAAACATTTTTTTTTCCCAGTTGGGGTTAATATAACTATTAGTCCTTGGTAATTAGTACCACCTTTTTAGTCACTTTAATATTTAAACTTAGCAACTAAGTCCATTTTGATCCTAAACTTGGATTTGATCAAGATTTAATGATGTGGCACTTTAAGATTATGCCACATCATCACCTAAAATTAAAAAACAATGAACCTATTCTCAGTTATGACACAATATTAGAGTGTTAAGTCATCAAACTTTTACATTTGCCAAGTTTAGAAACCAAAATGGATTTTTTGCCACATTCAAGTACCAAAGTGGACCTAATTGGCAAGTTTAGGGACTAAAAATTATATTAACAGTTCCAGATATTACTATGTTTCAGTATTATTCATCTCATTTCCATGAATCTGCAAACCTCAAAAGAACAAGAAGCTCAAAAAGAAATAGAACCAAGAATCAAACAAGACAACATATGGTTTTGGCAAAAGGAATTCATTATATTTAATCATCAAACATAAAAGGCTATACAAGCATGTACAAAATGTACCAAATACAGTTTTTTTTTATGGATCCTACATGAACTATATATACCTCAACTTCAGCACCAGCCCACAATAACTCGGGCATGGTCTTTTTGCCTATGGTGAGAAGTGGGAATAAAGGCATTGCATATACTAGATTAGCTAAATTTGCCAAATCGAGTGATTCGGTCCTTATGTAATCAAGAAAATACGATAAGGAAATCCTCAGTAAAAGTACCATGAAGGCTTTTGTACTAGGAGTAGCATTGCATTTTGTCTCCTCTACTCATAAAATGAGCAAATTAGCCAAGTGTACGTTAAATAAAAGAGCAAATTGGTCCTTTTGTTAAAATTCCAAAACTTATCCTTGTACATCAGTATGAGGTACACATGACACATTACGTGTTACTCTTTGGTTATTTCATTAGCTATACTAGTTTTTAACAGTACAGATTTTTAACAGAAAAGACCAACTTATTTTTTGATCTAATGTACAAGGACTTATTTGTCCATTTTTTGAGTAGAGGGGCAAAATAAAATTTGACTTCTAGTATTAAGGGCTTCCATAGTACTTCTACTGGAAATGCTCTGATCGTAGAGCCGATGTTTTAGACTATATTTAATCACTTTAAATGAGAATCATAAGTATCAAAAATGGTATCAGGGATAATAAGTGGTAACTTATCTATGTACATGAAAAGCCTTCTAAGATTCTCCCTTGTCACTGTGGCCATGTCGATTATATCCCGGCTGTCTGTATATACCCAAAGATCCCCCGAGTTAACTCTTTTGAGACTATCACGACAGAAAGGGCACGACTGTGATCTTGACCGCCTGCAATTCGTTGAAACAGATTGTTATTCAAGAATTAGCAAAACGGGAAACTATAAACCGAGTTTAAGGCAACCTGCAAGTAATCTATCCATTGACAGTCACTAAACACCGGTTAAACCGAGAACATTTACCAGGTTATTGTTCTAGAATACTAGCCATACTGGTCAGCAGTCCTTGTCTATTTGAACTGTGAACGGTGAGGTACAAGTTTTGCTTTTACCATTATGTGGTAAAGCGATTTGCTTAAACCGAGGACAACTTAACTAAATGATGACATCAACAGTTTTTCAAACCCGATTCCTAGATGGAGGATACAGTTTGAAAACAAGCATGATAGGAAGTCAAGAAACTCGACAGAAGGCCAAAATACGTTTCAATTACTCGAAAGCTATATGGATTACGGGAGACATGAACGGTTCCTTCTTTAAAAAAATGTAAAGGAAACATCATATTCTCCATTCTGCATGCCGTATCACAACAAAAATCAACACTTTTGATGTCAAAACTTGAGGATTTAAGAGGACATCGGCATGGTTGGATGAATTATGAGCAGACAAAATGTAAGAACTGAAAGGAAATAAGAGGATTAAAGGCATGGAAGAGGAAGAATACCATTCCCTATAACATTTCAAGCACATGGTGTGATTACAGTTCGGTAGCAACATTTTACTGTTTGTTTCCATGCATATTCCACATTCTTCTTCTCTTTCGAAATCAATATCGGTAAGCTGCTTATACTCTTCATCTTCTCTTCTACGATACCTTTCCACGCATGCCGCTTTCTGTTGTTTATCTTCACTATCAGTGACACCGCTCTGAAGTTGCAGCAAAGAGGGATAGATAACAGCTGGACACATAGGATTCGAGAACCATTAGTTCTACTAGGGGTGTAATCAAGCCGAGCCGAGCCCAAATACTACCAAACTCAAGTTTGATATTCAGCTCGTTTACCAATTTTTGTACTCAAGCTCGAACTTAGCTCGATAATTAAGCTTAAGGTTAATCATATATGTCAAAGGCAATAACGTAATTTAATAGTATAAAAATATGAAAAGCACAATAAGGCTTGAGAGACTTTCGAGTCAAGTATTACTAAGCTTGAATTCAGCTTAATCGACATCTCGAGCTACTCGAGCTCAGCTCGATAATTACCAAATCAAGTTTGAATTTTTTCGAGTCAAACTCGAGTAGCTTTTGAGCACCAATATCTCATTTATACCCCTAAGTTCTACACATTCACCAAACAGCAAAAGACTCAGATGGAGAAAGATACTGTAGAATTCTCGGATGCTTGCTTTCCTTTCATATGTAGACATGGTGGTAGTTCCATCCACATAAACCTGCAGAATGTGATATATGGTGACAAAATCAACTGATTTTCACCATAAAAAACTACGAGCTAAACGTAAAGTAACAAACTATAACCTTGTAAATTAGTATTCTTAACAATCCAAGGGCTCCTGCAAGGTGAAAATCAGTCCACTGCACCAAAAATAAGAAGAGGTGCGCGGCCGGACTATACGACATCCTCATTTGAAGACATGCACCATCATATTCCCTCGGAAAATCTGATGCCCTGCAACACGATGAGCCAGCGTTTAAGCCGAATGAGAAGAATATAATGATAATCTTAAGCAATACGGATCAAAATATATCGGTGAAATACTAGTAAAAAATATCATGGAGACATTTGTATTAGGAGCCAGATTGCATGTTGTCTCTCTACTTGAAAAATGACCAAATTATTACATAAAATGAGGTAAATGTGGCATGTCATATCTGTTTATTCTATCAATCACGTTAGTTTTTAACGGTAGAAATAGGTGAAAATTTTAATTAAAAGGATTAGTTGCTCTTTAATTTAACATGGACTAATTTTTTTATTGTTAAAATAAAGAAGATAAAATACAATCTGACCCCTAACACAGTGTGTGAATATTACTTTTACCTGAAATAGTGAATTATGTGAAAATACACACTGCTGCAAAGCAGAAATACATGTTTTTTTCTAGCAGTTCACTTCTATTTAAACTTCAAAATAGCTAATTTTAAATTAAAATGCGCACTTCATGAGCTAAAGAAAAAACTATTTAGGGAAAAAACCTCTGTTAGTCTTTCTCAATTTCGAAATTGAGCAAAATGGTCCCTTTCAAACAAAAATTAAAGCAATTTAATCCCTGTTAATTTTGAAAGTGAACAATTAAGGACAATTAATCATAGCATTAATATTTTCAGACATAATTTTGATTGGTATAATAATAAATTTAACTCTCAATGTTTACATATTTTATCAATTTGGTCTGGATTCTAAAAAATCAACAAATTTAACCTTAAGGTTAACACAAATGTTACAGGCTAAATTTGTTAAATAATTACCAAATTGATAGAAAACAATAAAATCGTGATTAATTGGCATTAACTGCTCATTTTCAAATTTGACAATATTAAATGGTTCTAATATTTTTTAGAGGAATCAATTTGTTCAATTTCAAAATCTGAGAGAGTTTTTACCAATGATTTAACACCCAATTTTTGTTTCTAAAAAAAAGGGCAAAGAATCAAACATGGAAGGCCTAAGAGCAACTAAAAATAGGAAATTGTTACAGTTAACCAATACAGAATTCACAATAATTATTCAAACAAACAAACAAACAAAAAAGAGTTTCAAGTTTTATCAACAGTATCATTCATTCCCAAACAAAAATCAAAGCAAAGACAAACAAAAATTCTCCAATAAATAAGAATAACCCAAAACGTTAAAAAACAAGAAAAATCAAACCCAGAAATTTTCTTTCAAAACAAACACACTTACAGAGTATTAGCATGTTGAATATCAGCTTCAAGCACTTTAAGAGAATCTTTGAAAGATTTTCGCATAGAACTTGTGTACATCTCTAAGAAAAAACAATCAAATTCCAATCAATCCTTCACCCCTCAAAAAATAAACCCTAATTTCCTTCTCTAAGCTTAGCTTTTATTTGACAGTGTCTTTTAAGGCGTCTTTCACTTTCAATATTGGTGGGTGGTGGTTCTAAATTCTAGGTAGCCATGACAGTCAAATAGAACTTTGTCTTGACAGTCCGTGACACGCGCCTTATCCGATACCCAAAAAATTGTCCCACTTATAATAATATCTTTATCAGAATCTAATTTGATTAATTTTTGGATTGTTTTTTCCTTCTTTTAGGAGGTTTTGTCTGCCACCTTTTTCACCCTTTTGCTTTCGGTAGCTTTTGTTTTACACTTTCTTTGAACATTGACAATTTGACGTTTTACGTTTCTTAGAGCAAATTACACTAATATCACTGAATTATTAATAAATTTATCTTTTGATCGTTTAATTTTAAAAAATTACAAAATAGTCACTGAATTATTTAAAAGTTAAGTTACTATATGGTCTTCTCTATTTGCACCATTGCACTATTGCACTAATCCAAAGCTCTAATTTCTAGCGGAGTATCTAGGGAGGCTAGTAGGAGCTCCAACCCCTAAAATGGAAAATTGTCCATTTAGATTCTTTAGAAATTTTAAAATTTTAAATTTATAAAGTTAAAATTTCACTTCGACCCCCTAAAATTAATAAAATTTTGATTTAATCCTTTAAAAATTATAAAGATATAGGCTATTAAAAATTAAATTTTAACTTCGGTCATCCTAAAAAAATTTCTAGCTTCGCCCCTACTCATTTCCCTTCTCTTTTATAGTTTAGGTTTTTCATGAAACAACTTTGAATTTTAGTAAATCTACAAACCAAAATCCAAACAGGTTTATTCTCCAATCTCCTACACTGATCATAAGATTTACATGGATTTAAGGTATGTTCTTCTACTTGTTGATGGGTATTAATCTACCGTATCGATTGTCGAATTGTAGCTTGAAGCTCGTTAGCTAGACTTAAACAAAAAAACTTTATCAACCCGGTAACTTAAATAAAATTTTCCGAATAGCTCAATGACTTAAATGAAAACTTTTGAATAGTTCAATGATCATTTTGTAACTTTTTGAAGTTGAGTGATCAAAATGTAAACTTGCTAATAGTTTAGTGACCTTGGATGTAATTTACTATTTTTTATAAAAGCAACATTTATTCCTTAAGTTTAGCATTTTTTTCCTAATTTGGTCTTTAATTTTTTAAAATTAATTTTGGAACTTGATAACCTTTTTGATTTGATCCCTAAACATGGCTTATGTTAAGACACAATGATGTGGGGCTCTGAAATTGTGTCATGTAATTACCTAAAATTTTAAAAAATAAATAAAATCTAAAATACAAAAAAAAAGTATTATAAATTTTTTTTTCTAAAAAATGTTCATGACACGACAATTTCGAAGTGCTAATCTCGAAATGCCTTATTAAAATTCATGTTTAAGGACCAAATAGGAAAAGGCTACCAAATTTCAAAATTAACGTGGACCATAAAAGAAAGTTTAAGAGCCAAGATGAAAAATGTTCAAATTCAATGACTAAAGCCCCCTTTGGATAGACGGTGGAATCTTTTACCTCACTGTTATAGTAACTAATCTCACTGCCATCATTGTTTTTAACTTTATCGAAAGTAAACGCACTGCCCATCCAAAAGCACCCTAAATGTTACTTTATCCCTTCGTTGACAAACATTTTATTTGCCATTCATTTGTATTTTTAGTTATGAAAATGAAATTATTAAGGTGTAATTATGATTTAGTCGACCTACTTCTATGTTAAAATTTTATATTTAACAATTTTGCTTTAATTTAACATAATGTGGTCATTGTACTTTTATAATGCTATTAACAAGTTCAAGTTGATAATATTTTTAATTATTGTCATTCCAGTGATGAAATAGAATGTTTCTATTGTTATTGGGTCGTATACTTAACGTCACATGAAAATTTTATCATCAATTAAGGGCAAAGTTAAAAATTTCTTTTAGGAGATTATAATTAAATTAAAATTTTGAAGGGTCGAAGTGTAATTTTATCATTGTATTATAATTTTTTTAATTTTTAAAGGACTTAAGTAGAAATTTTCCATTCCAAGGGGCCAAGCATCATTTTCAATTAATAATAAATCTACACTTCAAATGATTAAGGTTGTTAAAAAACTAATAATATTATCAAATTGAATCTGCTAATAATATCATAAAATTATAAGATATTAAATTATTTTAAATTAGAATATAAAAATTAAATCTAAATTTCAATATAATAGAAGGATTCAAACCACAATTAGACGAATTACTAAACTACCAAATCCGATTTATATTGTAAAATAATATTTATATAATAATATTTTTTAATTATTTTTACAACTAATATTATATTATGTCAAATAAGCATAATATATCAAACCCCAATCAATAACTATAATAATTAGAGAATATTTGTTAAGGTTCTCATATTTGAACATTATTATGTAGTAACTTTTATTAGTTGTAATGTTTTTTTTTTTTTTAATGATACAATAGAGAGATTAGAATATTATTTTTATTATTTCTAAATTTTTTATATGATATTACATCATATTTTTGTCAAATAATCATGTGGTATCCAACTCCAACCAACTATAATAATGAGAGAATATTCGTTAAGGTTCATAATTGAACATAATTATGTAAATGTTATTATTCCTCCTATAATTTTTTTTATGGGCACCAAATTCTTTGTTAAAAATTAATGATTAGATTTTTAAAGGTAGATTTAGATGAATGGTGCGTTTACTTGTGGTTAGTGTAAAAATAACGGTGGCAGTAAAATTAAATACTATAACGTGAGATAAAAAATAAATTAAACGCACCACACTGCTAATCCAAACTCGTACTTAATCCTTATTAAAAAAAATTATTAATCTATTTTTCAATGCTAAACTCTTTTATATATAATTTAAAAAAAATATCTGTCCTTTTATAATAAATACGATTACATTGATTAAATTTAAAATTTCCCACAAATTTAATTTTTGTTTTTATATATAATAGAAGGACTAAACTCATGAATAGACATTAATACTATCCTAAAACAATTTAATCCGAATTTAGAGAACTAATTATAAATACTCAGTACTAAGGTCTATTTATAAGTTTAGTCCTTCTATTATACTGAATTGAATGAATCATTAGTTGTTGTCGTTAATAGGACATGATTCATTTTTACTATTACTCGATGGTAGGGGTGTGCAAAATTAGGGTAAAACCGAAAAAATTCGGTTAACCGACCTAATTTGGTTAATCGGTCGGTTAACAGAATTAATTCGGTCGGGGGTCGATTAATAATTTTTTGAGTTTTCGGCTAACGGTTAATTCAGTTTGAAACCGGTCGGTTAACTAAATTTTTTCGGTTTAACAGAAAAAATTAATAAATAAAATTATAATATATAAATAGCCCACTATTTACTCAAACCCAATCAAACATAAACTCAAATACACAATCTAATATATATTAACCCAAGTACCCAACCCAATCATAAAAATTACAAATAATTTAATAAATAAAAAACAAAATTCTAAAAATAAAAATAAAAATAAAAAAACATATAATTTTATACAAATAATTTGGTTAATTCAGTTAATTTGGGTAATTCGGTTGATTTTATACTTATTTTAACAAAAAATAAAAACATATAATTTTCGGTTAACCGACCGAATTAACCGAAAAAATTTCAATTCGGTTAATTTTTTAAAAAATTTTCAGTTCGGTTAACAGTTAAAAATTTTGAAAGGTTGGTTAATTCGGTTAATGTCATTTTGAGTCGGTTAACTGGTCGATTAACCGACTGAACACACCTACTCGATAGCACAATTAAGGCCGCATATTTGATTAACATTAAATTTACATGTCGGGTTAATGATTAAGGCTTAAAAAATATAATAACAAAATTAACCCTAATATTTGCCACTTTTGTCTCTCGTTCTTTAAATTTTATTCAATTTTTTTCAAAAAAAATCATCATACCATTAAAACTTTAGCAATAGTAACATGGTAGCCCATGTGACTAACCATGTCTACTTTAAAAAAATTCAAAAGAAAAAATTCAGAATTAAAAAAAAAATTCACATCCATATTAAAATATATATTACATTGATGTGAATAAAATTTTAACAGTTTAATAAATTTTTTATTTAAAAAAAATTAATTAAATTTTTAAGCTTTAAAAACTAAGATGATAAAAGAAAAGGAATTATGGCCGACATTAGGAGCTTAAGAAAGTCACATTTTTACTTTATTGAAAGAAATTAGCAATATTATCAAATTTAAATCTATTGAAATAAAAATGTGACCTTTTCTTTGTCAACTATAGATGTTTTTGTACAATGAGTACGATACATTCTGTCTTCTCTATTAGAAAATGAATAAATTAATTTCTATATGTTAGATTAAAGAGTAAATTAATAATTTCTATTAAAAAAATTTATTCATTTGTACTATTAAAAAATAGTATGATTGATAAAATAATCAGACAGTCATATGTGGCATATTATATGTACCTCATACTAACTTATAGAAACTAATTTCTAACAGTAATAATGGATAAAACCTTTAACAAAATGATTAGTTTACTCTTTAACCTAATATATATAAACTAAATTGCCTATTTTCTAATTAAGGAGAGTAAAATATAATTCAAATTTTAATATAAAGACCTTAATAATAATTTTTCTAAATAAGAGCGATATCAAATTAGGCCATTAATTTATATAAAATTCTAATTTCAAATTAAAAAATAAATCTGAAACAGTATTCAGACCAATTATTACAGCATCATGTTAGATAATAATTTCTACTAAGGTTCATGATTTCTTCTTTCATGTTCATTTGTTAAGGCTCATGATTGAACATAATTATGCAGTAATTTTTATTAGCTTTAAATTTTTTTTTTAAAGTTTGTTTGTTACGCTTAATGATTAAATATTTTACCGAATCTTGTGTATTACTATGATTGTTATAATGTTTATCGTTTTAGATATGACTTGAATTTAAGTTGTCTAGTCGCGTTATTATTAAGAGTTTGTCCTTTTATAATTCATTTAAAAAGGAAAATCTTTACCCATTATTCAAGGTGAACATTTAATTTATTTAGGAATTGAGTTCCATTCAATTGGATTTATTGAATTTTCTTTGATAATTCGTTTTTATTTTAATTTTAGTTTTATTCTTTAAATTTTTGTTTGACAAATTCAACTCTATTTTATGGGTTTTGGACTCTTTTTTTTTTGACAAAGTTGCAAAATATTTTCCATAAATGTTCTTTAATTTACTTGTTCAAGTAAATAAAAAGAATAATCACTACCTCTTAAATAGCATCGTTTTAGAAAATTATATAAATTTTAAAGATATTTTTCTTTAATATTTTAAGTATAATTATATTAATTATCATCAAAACACTCTTATTTATATTAATTATTTAAAAATATTTAAAATTTAAATTATTTTGTATCTGTATTTCAAGTATTATTATATTAAATAATTTAAATTATTTATTTATCATTAATTGTGTTTAAAATGTATATTTCATATATCATTATATTAAATTAACTAAATATCATTAAATTTATTTATTTATGATTTAGTTTCTAACATTACGTATAAAATGAATATTTCAATTTTCCGTTATAATTTTTACCGTAATACTAAACACTTTACAAATCAAACTTTTTCATTGTATATTTTGTAGCACTTTTTGAAAAAAAAAATATTTTTTTCAAAAAATAAAAATAAAAGCATAGTTCAACTATTACAATAATACGAAATTAGTCCTTATAATTGAATGAATTCTTAGAATAAAATGGGCTGTCCAGCCCATCAATCTGCAACATTCTCACAAATTTAAGGTTTATTCAACCGAAGATCAAATTTATAATCACTTGAAAGCCCTTTAGACCAATTTTTCCAAAAGTTTATATGCATAAGCCTTCTAGAAAAGAGGCTGGGCCAATAGCCTTGATTCTTTTTTTTTGTGCGTGTCTGATTTTAAAGGCTCATTTGGTTGACCTTTACGAATAAAAAATATATAATAGTAAATTTAGTTTTTAATATTTACTATTTTTTATTTCACTTTATTTTTTTTTATCATTTTAGCTTTTAAATCCCAACTTTGAAAATTTAGTTAAATTATTTTTTATTGGATAATAAGTTTGACTAAGTTGTTAAGATCTTAATGGATTAATATGATATTCAGCGTCATAGTCTTTGTATATTTTAGTTACTGATGTGGAAGATATTTAAAAAAAATATTATCAAATTTTTTTATATTTTTATGAAGTACAAATAAATTATCATGTCAATACTGTCAAATTTTTAATAATTTAATTAATTTTTATATTCAATAAAAATTAATTTAATTAAAAATTTTGAAGATTCGTAGTTAAAATAATTCAAGAAAAAAATGTGATCAAAACCATAAAAAGGATAAATTAGTTAAATTTATCATTATGACTAAATGTATTATAATTTATTATTATTTTTTTATATTTCTAAAATGTATTTCACGTTTTTTTTTATGATTCATAAAAATAATTTATTTTAAAATTTGCGATTACTTATCTAAATAATATTACTTCCAAAATTTAAACTTAAATTTATATGAAAAGTGAAATATATTTTATTATTCGTCGGTGATAAGGTCAAATCAAGCATAGATGCAAGAGGAATGTTATGTTGATGGCAACAAGTCTTATCCGAATTTAAATTCTCCACAAATATATTCAAATTTTAATTTTTTTTATTATCTATATCAAATTAAATCTGAATTAAATTTATTTATTTATTAAATAATTTCATTATAAATTCTATTCTTTTAACATAATGTTTAGAATTATTCATTGTCTCTCCTCAACTTTTAAATGGAAAGATAATACGCTTCAATGCACTAGAACTCACATACTCATATATTGACAATAATACTCTTATTAATTGAGTTAAGACTCGATCGATATTATCTACTTAATATTTAAAACCGTACAATCTTTAAATTTTTATATAATACTGGATATAAATTTCTAAATTTATTTTAAATAATAAAACAAAGTATGTCCATTAATTGTAAAAAATAAAATATATTGATATTGGGGTACCCAAAGCCCAAAGGTTAACATAGGCATTCACTTTTAATTTATATCAAATAATCAATAAGAAGACAATGTGTTTCAGCGCACTTGAATTTACGTTTTCATTCATATACTAGTAAGTCTTGAATAAAAAACTAAGAAAATGTTAAAATATACTCCCTATAATCTCTCTATTTTCTAGATTTAAAAATTCTAACATTTAACATTGTTAAAATTATTTTTTAAAATTAGATATTTTGAAATTAAAAAAATAGTCACTTGATAGCAATGTAACTAAAAAATTGATATTATAATAAACTTGAATTTAATAAAAAAATTAACAATGTTAATAATTAGACTTAAAATTTAAAATATGAAAAATAGAGGGATTAAATCTTAAATTTGTGAAAAATACAAATACCTATAAAATATTTTAACCTTAAAGAAATTAATCAAATTAATGTGCTGACTGGGTTCACCGTCACTTCCATTCATTGGGTTTTTTGTGGCTAAGAAGGATAGCCGTGAGACAAGTTTCTTGGATCCCCATATACTATAATTAACCTTGAACAAATCATTCAATATTGGAAGTTATTATTGTTTATTATGAAAAGAATAGTCCCCCGATAGTAATTTTGATGTTTCTAATATTTGCCCAAAGTTCGAAATTGGGAAAGGAACCATATGATTTATGGAAATGATAAAAAAAATATATAAAATAAATATTTTTTCAATGTTCCAATTGATGGTCGGTTCAAAATATTTTTACAATAATTTATGTTTTAGGATAAAGTTTCCTGTCTCTTTCCAAATATATTTAGGTTAAAATATTAAAAAGGTTTTATACTTTTAAAATTTTCAAGTAAGTCCTTATCCATCCAATATTTTATCTGGTTTACATGAAAACCATTAAAATCCACTGTAAGAAGAATAAATGTTTTTAATGATACAAAATTGAATTTGTAGTAATTTTTAAATACATGTACAACTAAAAGTAATATTTATATAAAAATATAAAATATGGTTAAATACACTATATATCCTAAAACTATTATCTAGATTTTAAATTAATAACATAACTTTAGTAACTTTATAATCAAATATTCAAAATATCAAAATTGTATCAATTAGACCGTTCTATCAATTTAATAATCAATTTAATTGTTAAATGTCACTCCATTGGATGTAAAGCATATTTGTAAACTCGTGTGTAACTACTACATAAGCAACTTGAATATGATATGCTTTAAATAAAAAAAAAACAGCGTTAACAAAATTTAAGGAAGTTATTTATTTTTTCGTTTAATACATCAGATCCAAGTTGTATACACAATAAGTACACATGCTTACAATTTAGTCCACATGCTATCCAAAATGATGCCTAGGTTCACAAAAAATCAGCTTGATACAATATTTATAGTTTGAGGATTAGATTAAAATATTTTAAAAGTTAAAAGACTAATTTAAAATCTGGGTTGTAATTTGGAACCTTAGTTGTAATTAACCCTTTTAAATTTCTAAAAAGTTGTTGTGAAGTGTGAACTAATATACCTACATTACGAAATTGACGTGTGATCTAGGCATCAATTATCGAGTTTTGGATAATGTTGCCACGTTTTTATGGATCATCATTCAATTGTATATATAACCCATTACGGGGCTTTTCTCAATATCTCATCTTCATCTTCATTTCAAACTACCTGCTTTTAGCTCTCCTTTTGAATCAATCTCCATTTTTGGTTTTCGTATAGTGAAAGGATGTTAGGCATTTTCAAGAAAGAATTAATGAATCCACCAAAGGAGCTGCATAGCCCAGCTTCACTCACTTCATCAAACAAGCCCAAGCTTCCCAATCAAATCATCAACCATTTCCTTTCTTCAAATCCCAACAATGCTTTCTCAATGGGGTTCGGATCCTCAGCTTGCTTTGCTTATGCTCCCACAGAGAATCGTTTCCCCAGTCATCAAAGGTAAAATAATAAACTCTCTGTCCTCAAAAAAAGAAACCCATTTTTTTTTTTTGTTTAATTTAAGTTTCTGGATTTTGATGGAAATGTAGGTTGTTTTGTGGAGTGGATGAAATATACTGCATGTTCTTGGGGGATTTGAATAATTTGAGCAGCCTGCTAAAGCAGTATGGGCTGTCAAAGGGCACCAATGAAGCCATGTTTATCATCGAAGCATATCGGACCCTCCGAGACCGTGGTCCGTACCCGGCTGACCAGGTCCTTAAGGATCTTGAAGGCAGCTATGGATTTGTGGTGTATGATAGCAAAGCTGGAAGTGTATTTGCTGCATTGGTAAGACCATTTTCAAAGCCAACTTCTCCATATAATTGGGATGATTCAAATGAATATTTTCTTATTAAATTAATTAATTGGTTTTTATTTAATGGTGTGTAGGGTGCAGATGAAAGGGTTAAACTCTATTGGGGTGTAGCAGCTGATGGATCAGTAGTTGTTTCAGATAACTTGAAGCTTATAAAAGAAAGCTGTGCTAAATCATTTGCACCATTTCCACCTGGTAATGTGTGCTTCATATTGATTAGTTTTTACCAGTATTATATTATAACTCTAAAAGATTTCCGTACAAAACAATTGTATTAACATTTTGTGTGTGTGTGAATACAGGGTGTATGTTCCACAGTGAGCAAGGATTGATGAGTTTTGAGCATCCGAGGAGCAAAATGAAGGCAATGCCAAGAATTGACAGTGAAGGGGTGATGTGTGGTGCCAATTTCATGGCCGATGCTCAGTCGAGAACAAGTAGGATGCCCCGAGTTGGTAGCGAAGCCAATTGGGCACTGCGAGGCTCCAAAGCTTGAATAATTCAATACTAAATGACCCACATTTTATTATGTTTTTTTTTTTTTTTTGGGGGGGGGGTTATTTATTTCCTCGTTTATGAAATCGTAAAATGCCTTGTAAAAGGCATGTTTGATAAATAAAATGAAAAAAAATTAGAAAAGAAATCCTAACATGGCTTGATAACTGAAATGCATGGAAGAGTTTTATCATCTAATAATTGATGCAGCTCAGCATTTGATCATATGAAGATTGCAAAAATATGACCTTTTGTAATTGACCATAGGGAAGCAAGAGTGGTAATTAACTATTTTGCCGTCTGCTTCATCGCTGCGCAATCTATTTGATGCCATTACATCAAATACACCTGTTTGTTAAGTTGATGGTTCAACCTTTCACCAAGCCCTGACAAATGAGAACTACTCAATAAATCAATCTGACTCCACGAAGATCTGCAAAATTCAATCGATGAGATACATATTAGAACTAGACATGTTGAAGTCTAACCCAAAACTGAGCCTGATCCAACCCTATTTGATCATAAGAAGGCAACAATCGAAACCTAAACAAGGAACGTGAAATGATTTTAACCCAAGATGACCCAACTAGCAAAATTTGATCCCACAATAACCTAGACCCGAAATGTTCTAAGAAGTTTTAAAATCTGAATTGATTAGATCCAAAATCAACTCGACTCGCCTAATTGACAAATCTAATTAGAACTAAATTGATGTTAACAATTTGAGATTACAAGAAAACATATAACATGATACTAACCTCCACATCTGCCAAAGGTTCAAAAGTTTTTTTCTCTATTGTGTCGAACACTATAAGTCCACTAATTCTCTGGACTCCGAGTTTAGTTGCAACCAGGTTCTGCAACATGCAAAGTAGAACCCATAAATTATTACAATGGTAGCAAAAATCTTAGTAGTAATCCAACTGTCTTTAGCAGTTTATACGAGGGAGAAGTAGAATAAGTATTAAATAATGTGACATCTTCCATTTTATGGTAAATTATTGCCTGTAAATCATCTTCATACCAAATGGAAATCAGTGGAACCGAATGCCTCCACTGCTGGTAATGCCTGTACGAAAAGGGTCAAATCCATATGTAAGTATTGCAGCAAATCATAACTTCCATATTTTAAGATATTAAGTGAACAGATAAAGTATTATTATAGATGTTTACTAATGTTACTGGGGTACTGAGTCTTATCAGAAGACAAAAGAAAGCAATTCATCAGAGTTGTGCATGCAACTACCTCATACATGTATACAGTACCTCATGGCAACAATGGAAAACGATAGAAAAGTAACTTGTGAGCCTAATATTTAAGAAAAGATTCAATTATCCGGTTATTTTGAGGCTTGATTGGACAAATCTAAGCAATCCTCAGTTGTCACGACCAGATTACATTGACAGAAATTTCCACTATACCATTAATACATACATTTCATGCAGACTGACCAGATTTCTTTAAATGCCAACAACCACATCTCCCTCTTCATCAAGAAGCTCTAAGAAGGCAAGATTCAGATGAATTTCTACCACATCCTTCATGTATACATGTTATGTGGTGTGACATATCACTTTAGCCACCCACGTAGCACAAATCTCTCTTCATCAAGAAGTTCTAAGAACATAATCTAAGACCAAAATTCCATTTATCACCCTCTACCTCTACCAATAAAGGTAAGCTTTAGGTATATATGCTGCCAGGAATTGTCAGAAAGAAGATATTACAATAGTTTTGGACAAAAAATGATAAGCTAATGTTGGAAGTCAATTAAATCAATTACCATTGTCTGAAGACCATTGAACATAACAAACTTCTCGTGTGCACTATTTTTTGATAACCAGACCTCAAATGGGCCCAACTCTCTGTCTGTATGGTTTGTGAGATTCAGATGTACCTGCAAAATAGAGACTAAGTCATTTCAAGGTTGATTAAAAATTCCTTTAGGATGAAGCTGAAAACCTTAAGAAGCAAAGCGAGATACTCTAGGCAGACCTTAAGTTTTGTCTTTAGGATGAAAAGGTTTTCTTTTTAAAAAAAAAGTTTCCCAAAATGTAAAAGAATTGCATTTAATAATAAACATACAGAGAAGGGCTTATCCAAAATGATTAAAGATGGCATCCCCAGAACTTGCAGCTCAATCCCTTTGCAACTACTAGACTGAAAAAGAGGAAAAACATATCAGAATGATTTCAATAATGCTCTCTTTTTTAGGTATTGATATTTATGCAGATCTCAAACTCAGTAAACATAACATAGAGAGTTTGATAGTGTTTTTCCTTCTTCATTTTTTCAAAAATGAATAAAAAACAAATTATTTCTTTATATGGTACATATTTCAGAATAGAGAATATGAAGTCATTTAAAATAAAAAGAGTGCTTAACCTACAGTGCCAAGAATTTGTTGTGTTTGCAAGCGGCCTGGTTCACCCAAATTTGTACGCCACGATATCTGAAGTTTACCAAGGATACTACTCTTTGCTTTCACTTGTTCAGAACCAGGTGAAGAAATTTTCATTTGATAAAGGTAA
Source organism: Gossypium longicalyx (assembly GCA_025698465.1). Classification (NCBI taxonomy): domain Eukaryota; kingdom Viridiplantae; phylum Streptophyta; class Magnoliopsida; order Malvales; family Malvaceae; genus Gossypium; species Gossypium longicalyx. Next base: position 93,041,489 of record CM047004.1, read on the forward strand.
TTGTGAATTCCCCCACCAGATCTGACAAGAATAGGTGGCTTAACTATCTCTCTGCCAGTAAATGATTATTAACAAAGAAGAAAATATTACAATAATTTTAGTTAAAAAATCAAAGAGAAAATCAAATAGGACTTGAAAGCATTGCAAGGACAAGCTGCTGAGAATAGAATAATCAGAAGGATACATCCATGTGATATGTCCACTACTTACCCAGTTGACGAGTTATCTGCAGGATAGAGTTCATCAGCTTTTAGTATTTTAGCAGTCCAATGAGGAGCTGGTTCAAACTCAACTTGGTCCACATAAAGGTTTGATTTTGTATGATTCTCTATGCAAGCTTCTAAATAGGTAGTTTCCTGAGATGGAAACACTCAGCTATTACAGAAGGATGAAAGCCCCAAGTTGATTCGCAACTTTTACGACTAATGACACAGATTTAAACTAGTATTCGCTGCACTAGACATTATCGACAACTATAAAACCAAACGAGCAACTCCAAGCAGGAGATGTTAGCTTTACATATTGCAAAAACTGACTTGCAAGTTGCAACAGAAGGATACATGCACATCTGCACACTTCGGTTTAATGATAAAAAATGTTTCCTCTCACAATGCTCAGTTAAGGAGGGATAGAGGCTCTAAAACTTAACTTTTAGCTTTAGGAATTTGTTTGATATCAACTTGATTTATAAAATCAAAAAGCAATAAGTGCCAAGCCAATTTAACCTTTTATTTCTATGGTTTAATTACATTAAAAGAACCTAACTGCAGCAGCATGAATATCTAGGCTTTTTGCACTTACATTAGAGAATTCAAGTCAATCTCAACCTACCTTGACAGTGCGGACCTGCACAACAGAGACAAGAAACATTACAATTCTGAATGGAAAATTAAAAGAAAAGCCAAGAGAAGATTTCAAAGAACAAAGTAGAAGCAATAAATGCCTTTGGAGCTACCTCAGGGCAGCATGTACATTAGAATTATTTCATTTCTTTCTGAAGGCATGGGATAGTACCTTTGTTCTAACTGATAATGGGTTCGCAACAACAAACTTGAAAAACTGTGGAAGATATTTTCGTTCACCATCACCATCATTGTACAACGCGGTACAAACCATCCTAATTTTTTGTCATGCAACAAATCACTGTCGTGTCAGGGGAAAAATAATTAATGAAAGAAATTACAGGAGATAGTAAAATCAGTCTGTTACTACACACGTATAAGCTCCAAGTTCCTTGACATCATGTTCCACAATAAAATCATAATGCCCTCCTGCATGTATTGTTCCAACAGGTGATTTTGATGTATCCAAGAGGAGGATTCTCTCCCTCTCTGTTTGAATTTCTGCCTACAACAAACCCAAGATTTCTTTGATCTGTTGTATCGAATTAAACACATATTTTGAGAATAAAAGTGTATGAGCTTGCAAGCAAAACTTCATTCAGGCACTTATCTAACAGAGATGAAAATAAATAAAACGATCACTGAACTTAGATACTTAAAATCAAGCTTGAAAAGAAGCACGTGATCTGGAACTTTTAGTAACATAAAAGCTTAATAAATTCAATTAAAGAAGGTGAAAGAACAAGTCCTACCAAACTAAAAGCGAAAAATATCAATTAATATTCAAAATTTTCTTCCATTCCAAACACATTATCAATGCAACAGTTAAATAGTTCTTATCAATAAAAAATGCAGTAAATTAATGAAAAGAAAAAAGAAAACAATTAAACAAACTGACCTTAATAATAACGTCCTTAACTTCAAAATTTGAGCTGTTATTAATGCTGATATAGCTGCAGAAAGTCTCTCCCAAGTAAATCGCCCTATATTAATTAAACCAGAAAAAAAATCAGATAAAAAGAAATACAAAACGATTAATGACAAACAGAGTTGATTGCATAGGACATTTCTGAATTATAGATCAAATTCTAATTTGGTCCTCAATTTCAAATCCTTCCAATCGATGTTGACTGTTAGTTTGAATATGACCTGTTAAAAAATATTTATAAATCCCTTTACCTCATATTTAAGCTGACATTTAATACTAACAAAGAGGAACAATAAAATATTATTGTAGAGTTTTGAAGTTATGACCAATTTAGAATTTGGTCATAACTTAGGGACGTATGGTACAATTAATCCCCAAAAAATGAAGAATAAAGAGAAGTATGTGTGGTGAGACCCGAAGGATTGAGGGAGGACGAGGAGGCCAGAGAAGCCCATTGCATCGGAAGGGTGATTGAGGAGGAATCTATTGGCAAAGGTCATATCGGAGGAGTCGGTGGACTTGTTGACGTGGCTAGATAAGAGTGGAGAGAGGTTAGAAGCGGCGAGTGGATCGTCGAAGATGTCCTCGCCGACGAAGAGATCGGAAGGATCGAGACGGAAAGGAGGTTCGACGTGGAACGACGGCTTGCAAAGCCGCATTACCCTGAAGGCTAGCGAGTGAATTCCTTGTGGCGTCGTGCTCATGGCTTAATGGATTTTCAGTCCTTTTTTGGCTAAATTTGAGGGTTGAGAGATTGTGAAGTGAGGGGAAAAAAAATGAAAAACGAAGTGTAACGATATCTCGCGGTTTCTCGAGTTTTTCAGTTAGCCTCTTGCCAATTTCCCAGGAGCCAGAACTGGGCCCCAGGGCATTCTGTTTTTTTCAGTATTTCTAACCACCGTCGTTTTGTCTCAAACTTTTTAATTCTTCCCCTCTTTTATGTTCGAAGTTCCTGAGGCGGATCTTCATTAGGACTTAAGAAGTCTTGACCTTTGTTAAGATTTTTGAAAATTCTTACTAAAATTTTCAATATTTTTAATTAGATCCCCTAAAATTTAATGTCAAGAACCGGACACAATACTTGATGGTTTCAACTATTTTTTAATAAAATATTTGATACGGATAACATGGTTTGAACTCAAGCCACATAAAAGTAAGTTTGGATGAGTGGTGCGTTTATTTGTGATTAGTGTAAAAATAGAGATGCACGATGAGATTAGATACTGTAGTGATACTGTAACATGAGACAAAAAATATACTAAACTAAACGCACTGCATTGTACTCCACCGTTCATCTAAACCCACCCTAAGTGTCAAACTAGAGCTTTGACTACCACTCCATAGAATACTATTTGTTCCAATTATTATTGATATTTGGCTTTTTAGTTTTACAAGTTAGTGAAAGTGTTTATAAGTCGAGTCAAATTTTAATCAATATTATAAGAATTAGATCGGCGATCGAATCAATTAATTGAATCATTGGTTCAATTGTTAAAAAAAAAAAATCTAAACAATTTAGAAAAATGTAAAGGCTGAAAACATAAATAAATAATAATTAAACATAAACATTTATTTAATAAATTATAACAATAAAATTAAATTAAGTATTTAAACTAAATTAAATCAAATTCTAACTAGTTTTGCATCAACTCTCTTCTCTAGTTTTATAGTACGAGTTAAATTAATTGGATATCAATTCCCAATTAAATTAATAATACAGTCTGATTCTGGTAATTTGGATTTGGATTTGAATTTATGTATGCTATTAACATTTATACCATATTTAAAATTTTTAATAAAATTAGTGTCACGAGTCAATTAAAGATTAGACACTGATTCAATTGGTAAATAACTAAATAAATTGTGCATTTTACAATGTTATATCGTTATAAGGATGTTTTTATTTAGTGTTAATATATATGAAGGTATTTGAACTTGGTAGCTTATACATACTTGATACCTAAATTTTGTTTTGACTTGACCTATACTTAAATTTGGAAACCATAAGTCAACTTGGTACTTTTTTTAGGTACCTAATTAACATTGTTAAAATATGCTAATGTGACATTGAGGACCAACGTTGTAGTGACATATTACGTTTATACATTTTGACACTTGGTTAATTTTTTTATAAATTCTAAATTTTTTTGTCACGTGTCAAAATGTGAGTTTGCTATATGTCACTATGTTATTAATCGTCAATGCAACGTTTCATATTTTAATCATGTTAGTAAAGTAACTAGAAAAAATCAAGTCAACTTATGGTTTTTAAATTTAGGTACTAGTTAGGTTAAAAAAAATACAACTTATCAAGTTTAGTTACATTTATATAACTATTTTATCTTATTTATTTATTTATATATTTATATAAAATTATACATACGATAGAATTTGAACTTCGGACATCATAAATTTTAAAACTTAATTTTATCATTTCAACAAAAACTTCATTTGATTTTCATATATACTTCTTGATAAATATGCTTGTTGCATAAAAATTGTTACCCACATCCATAACAAATATTTTATACTTGTCTAGACTTAATTAAATTTTAAAATTTACCCAAATTTATCAATATTTATAAATAACTAATATGAACTTGTTAGTTGTTATACATGGCTATTAAAAAACAACAGCAAATTGTGTCTCTTTTAATTTAATGATTTAATATATATTTTTTAATTTATTAAGATCAATTGTTTAACTTTTACGTGATATAAGTTATACAATATACATAAAAAAAATATATTACATAATTAAATAATGGGCAAGGCGGAAATGAGCTTAGATTTTTAATGTTAGTCTAAGTTCGACGCATATTTTAAATGTGTTTAATTTTTGTTATTCAAATCTTTTAAAGTTTGAACCATATTCCAAACTTGGTTAAATAAAAAAAAAAGTCTAACTATTTTCATATCTAATAACTACAATAGTTCATGTATGCAATAAATAATAGTATATTGTTGTCTTTTTTCTTCTTCTTTTTTTGTAAAAATCGAATCAAGATTCAAATTATATGTATATAATTACATAAAATTAAAATACATATATTATATTGCAAATTAAATAAATATTCAATCTATTTATACTTTTAGTCCCTCTACTGTAATGAATTTGGGATTTAATTCATTCATTCGTATTATTAGTTACTTTACTTTGTTATTATCATATCTAAACAAATAATATAGTTAGTTATTACTATTAAAGTGATGACATGAGAATTTTTTTCACTGATTTTTTATCACATAATCAGGGCCAAATGGAAATTTCGTCAATTATTTTCAACTAAAAATAAATTTACATGTCAACCAAACTTCTAATGTTGCTTATAAAAAATCACCTGATCACTTTAATGGCAACAATTAACAATGTTGTCAATTTGGTGATACTAATAATCATAATTAAACTTTTAAAATCCATGTATATTTTTTTAATTTTATTCCAAAAATAAATAAAAAAATGATTAGAACTCTGATATATGACGAAAAGTTTCTAATAATTTAATCAATTCACGTTTGATTACATTTTCAATATGTTAAAATTTATTTACTTTTTAAAATATTGAAATATATGAAATTATATTCTATTTGAATAATATTTTTTTTGTAAATTAACATTACATTTGGAGGAAAATATTTATAGTAAATCAAAATTTTAATTAATAGTTTTAGGGACGCGATTAAGGTGTTAGTAAGTTTATCTTTTGATCATTTAACTTTAAGAAGTTACAAAATGATTCTTGAATTATTTGAAAGTTTTAAATTAAATCAATGGATAATTAAAATCATTATTATATGACCTTTTTTGTTTGCACTCTCTTCACCATTTGAAAGTTATCATTCTCTTCTATTTTATAATTCTTTTTTTTTTCATTAAACAACTTTAAACTTCATGAATCTGCAAACTAGAATCTAAGCAATTTTCTTCTCCTATTTCTGACAATGATTGTTAGATCAACTTGAATTTAAAGTACGTTTATCTATTCGTCGATGAATACTAATCCACCAGACTGATCATTAAATCATTATGTAGAGCTCATTAATTAGACTTTAAAAAGAAATTAACATAATCTAATGACTTAAATAAAAATTTTCAAATATTTTAATGACTGAAATTAAACTTTTCAATAATTTAATAATCATTTTGTAAAATTTTAAAATCAAGCTATTAAAATATTTACTTATTAATAGTTTAGTTAAGTTATAATGCTAAATAACCTCCTTTTACGGTGCACAAAATTTGAAGAAAAAGACAAGATTCTTACATGTAGTTTTAAAATGGAAACCCAAATTATTTGGGCAAATATCAGAGCCGCCACCCACCCACCACTTGGATCCAATCCAAACCCAAATTAACCACTCACTTTAACTCACACATTTCACTAAATCATCAATCCGAACCAAGCAAGATTTCTCAGCCACCAATTAACCCCCCGCCACCGCCACGGCTCCCGCCCCCCTCCGGCAACCCCATCAACCTCCGATCCCACCTTTTCACTGATACTAAATTTTCCCTTCCCACGCCCAAAATTCACATTTCCACTCTCACAAAAAAATAAAAAGAAAGAAAGAAATTGCCTTTGCCCTCCCCAAAAAAAAAAAAAAAAAAACACTTTTAAATCTCAAATCGCACTAACCCCACTAAAAACGAACACTCAACTCACTTTTCTCTCTCTCTACAGTGCTACCTGTCGCCTTCAATTGCGACTTTTGCACCACTCCGCTCGCATTTTTTTCTCTTTCTCTCTCTTCCATTTTTTTATATTTTTTTATATAAATATAAAGATTTAGGGTTTTGTTTTTTTTCTTCTTCGATATGAATCAACAGCCAGGGTTGGGCGATAACAAGGAATCAGAGGAAGAGCCCGTGGCCCAGCCGGTTGATTCTGCCGTTAAGCTGGGCTTGGAGAAACCGGTTGGTTCTGAACCGGTTTCTGGTGTCGGAGAAGACGAAGTTGTTGTCGCTTCGTCGGGTAAAAGTGAAGATACTGTGATGGAAGAGGATCCGGTTAATCCAGCTACCGTGTTTTGTATTTGGTTGAAACAACCGAAGTCTAATTTGCGGTATAAAATGAGAGTACCTGAATTGTGCCGCAATTTTAGGTTAGTTTTTTTTAGTTCAATTCATAGTCAACTCTGCAATTCACTTATTTTTTTCTCGGTTGGTTTGTTTATTACGTTGTTGTTTTTTGTTTCAGTGCTGTTGCTTGGTGTGGGAAATTGAATGCTATTGCTTGTGCGACTGAAACTTGTGCTAGGATTCCGAGGTTAGTTGTTTTTTTATAATTGTTTCTTCTACTTCCAAGTGACGTTGCTAGTGTTTATCTTTGTAGAATGATAAATTCCTCGTAGATTCTATTTCTGCTATATTTCATCATACAAGTGAATATTGGAATTATTTGGAATTCAAGTTTCTCTGGAACACTAAAGTTGTGAAAGTCACTTATTCTATACACCTTTTTAAAATTAAAACTCATTTAGTGTTTTATTTATTTGTAGTTCTAATGCAAATCCACCTTTCTGGATCCCTATACAAATTGTGATCCCAGAGCGTCCTACTGAGTGTGCGGTGTTCAATGTTACAGCAGGTAGCTTAATTTTACATTTTCAGCTCATATTGTTATAGCGCTAAAGTATTCTCATGAACCTGGCTGAATATCTTGACTTACCTAGTGGTGCCAAGTGTCGATTTCATAGTGTTGGATTTTTTAATTGATCTTTATAGTTATGCAAGGTCTTTGTATAGGTGGAACTTGGAAGTGTGATTATGACTGTGTGCTTCATATCTTTATTTATTTATTTCACATTGCTGTGGTTGTTGTCACTGTTGACATATCTTCTTAACAATTTTAGCTCTGACACGTGTAGTAAGTATGGTGCAATATTGTGTATATGACTGGTTGGTCTGCACATTTCTTGCAGATTCTCCTCGTGATTCTGTTCAGTTTATTGAATGGTCGCCTACTTCTTGTCCTCGTGCCTTATTGATAGCTAACTTCCATGGGAGGGTAACCATCTGGACTCAGCCATCCCAGGTAAGCTAGCAGACTAGATTGTTTCTTTCAGATGCTTAAGTGACCTCCCTTTAAGTTCTTAACATGGCTTTTCTCTATATAATTCCATTTCAGACTTAGTTACAATGGCAGTATTGGTGTTTCCCTAAGTTTTCTGTTATGACATCATTTGGTTTATCTCTTTTTCATTTGTGGCCATAAAATCTTACCCTGGCCTAAAATTTGATGTTTAACTGCAGGGGCCTGCCCATCTGGTACGTGATGCTAGCTTCTGGAAGCGTGAGCATGAGTGGCGACAGGATATAGCTGTTGTTACAAAGTGGTTGTCAGGGGTGTCTCCAGTAAGTACTTTACTGCCCACAAAGTTGATTTCTGGAAATGGATATTTGAGGCATGAATTATCGTGTAATTTGGAATTGTGGTGTAATTTTGTTGCTCTTCTAATAAATTGCCTTAAACTTCTCATCCTATATAGAAATGACACTGATGGATCTTCTTTCCATCACTAAATCCTTCCAAGTGAAGAAATAAGTTTAAAGGAACATTCTTTATTTTGTTCCCTTATTAACATCCTTTTTTAATTCTTTCAATGGGTACCTTCTGCTCATTTGTCGTCTTTTTTGTCTTTGCTATCATAATGTTAATGATCTGATCGCTTGTGCTATTGATTTATGTATTTCAATAATCAGTATAGGTGGCTTTCGTCAAAATCCAGTAATCCTGCAAACTCAAAATCGACTTTTGAGGAAAAATTTCTTTCTCAGCAGTCTCAAAATTCAGGTTTGTAGCTTTTACTCATTAAGTGTTTGAGGTCTAGCTCACAATTTTGTGTTCTATTCATGATTTGAGTAAGAATAAATTTGTAAACATTCTGGATTTGTAAGGTTGGCTATTTTTCAGGATCATATAGAAGCTATTAGTGTTCTTTGATGATGACCTCATTTGGTCATAACTTGTCATTTGGTCTGCTCTTTCTGTTTTCACATTGAAATCATTATAGAAATTTGGAAGGTACTCATTGCTTGTATGAAAAATGTTTTTTTTTTTTTGGCAGCCAGGTGGCCCAATTTTCTGTGTGTTTGTTCCGTCTTCTCTTCAGGATCTGTTCAACTTCATTGGTCCCAGTGGCCCCCTACGCAGGGTAGTGTAGCACAAAAGTGGTTTTGCACAAGCAAGGGAATATTGGGTGCTGGGCCTAGTGGCATCATGGCTGCTGATGCAATAATAACAGACAGTGGTGCCATGCATGTGGCAGGCGTTCCAATTGTAAACCCATCTACTGTCGTTGTCTGGGAGGTTACTCCTGGCACTGGAAATGGATTTCAAGCCACTGCTAAGACCAGCACAAGTAATGGGATCCCACCCTCAGTTAATCCACCCAACTGGGCTGGTTTTGCCCCGTTGGCTGCATATTTATTTAGTTGGCAAGAATATTTGATATCTGAAGCAAAGCAAGGGAAGAAGACAGCAGATCAAGATTTTAATGATGTTGTCTCACTACATTGCTCACCAGTTTCAAATTTCTCAGCATATGTGAGCCCCGAGGCTGCAGCACAATCTGCAGCAACAACTACTTGGGGCTCTGGTGTAACTGCAGTTGCCTTTGATCCAACTCGGGGTGGTTCTGTAATTGCTGTTGTTATTGTTGAGGGTACTTGTCTGATCTTTCAAGTTAATTTGTGTACTTCTTGCTTTTCCTATTAGAAAAGCTTTTTTTTAATGTTTGGTTAATTTGATATTTCTGATTCTTGGAGAATCTTGCTTGTTGATTAATTTGTTAAGTTATTAGTTGTTATGAAGGTATTTTTACTTGTAAATTAGAAAATAAGACTAGATGGATCATGTTTCCAGCCTGTATCGGGACACTTAGGCTGCAACTGAAATAGATCATTGGCATGATAATGATAATTATAGTATACACTTCATTTTGGACTGAATGCTTCTTTGCTGTTGATTCCATTGGTTTTTGAATGAGATAGTTCATATTTTACAGGCTGTTAGTCGTTCATCTCTAAATTCTGTCATCTTGCTTATTGCAGGACAATACATGTCCCCATATGATCCAGACGAGGGTCCTACAATCACAGGTTGGAGAGTGCAACGGTGGGAATCATCTCTTCAGCCTGTTGTTCTCCATAATATATTTGGGAACCCTTCTTCCAGTTTTGGTGGGCAGGCACCTAAGCAGACTGTTTGGGTGTCCAAAGTGGATACAAGCATACCACCAACTAATGACTTTAAGTCTCACCAAGCAGCTGCTGCAGGACCAACTTCTGATTCTCGTAAAGCATCTGATTCGAGTTCCGAGAAGTTAAAGAGGGTTAGTTTTGATCCTTTCGATCTACCAAGTGACGTTAGGACCCTTGCTCGAATTGTTTATTCTGCGCATGGTGGCGAGATAGCTATTTCGTTTCTTCGGGGTGGAGTCCACATTTTTTCTGGTCCAAACTTTAGTGCTGTTGATAACTACCAAATTAATGTTGGTTCTGCTATCGCTGCCCCTGCCTTCTCTTCAACAAGCTGTTGTTCTGCTTCTGTTTGGCATGACACTAGCAAGGACCGTACCATGTTGAAGATAATCCGTGTTCTTCCTCCTGCTGTTTCAAGTAGTCAAATAAAGGCTAACTCATCAACCTGGGAACGCGCTATTGCGGAGAGGTACCAAATTAGCTAATCTATAAACATGTACTGATTTGATGGATTTTTATAATTACTATTATTAATAACTCGGAGCAGGTTTTGGTGGAGTCTTTTGGTTGGAGTTGATTGGTGGGATGCTGTTGGCTGTACGCAGAGTGCTGCTGAGGATGGCATTGGTAAACAAGCTTTCATTATCTGTTGAAATTTTTTACCAAAGAGCAAGTTATATTTTTCCTTAGCATATTCATTTTGTATCACCACCTACTCTTACTTGACTTCTGTTTTTGATGTTTATTGTCCTTTTCAGTTTCTCTGAACAGCGTGATTGCTGTCTTAGATGCGGATTTTCACTCTCTCCCTTCTATTCAGCACAGGCAACAGTATGGACCTGTATGTCTTTCGCTAACCTTTTTTTTTTTTGCATTATCTGGTTGGCTGTTGGTTTTTACGTTATTAGTTCTAGTTGGTTGTTAACTTTGCCAATTATTACATGGTTTAAAGAAAGTGTACCCCAGTGCTTTAAACCTCATCTAATGAGGCTATCATGCTACCAGCTTCCTTGAAAATAACCCTGCCTTGACAGCCTAAATATTCTCCTGTCTGTCTAATTCTGCTTCCTTCTTTCCTGTTCTATAATATAAATGAGAAGCTTGAACTTTTGAAATTCTCAGTGGTAGTTGTTCAATTTGCTTGAAAGTTCAATATTATCTTTATACTTTGCAGAGTCTGGACAGGATAAAGTGCAGGCTACTGGAAGGTACAAACGCCCAAGAGGTTAGGGCAATGGTTCTAGATATGCAAGCAAGGTTGCTACTGGATATGCTAGGGAAAGGAATTGAATCAGCTTTAGTAAATCCTTCAGCCTTAGTATCAGAACCATGGCAGGCATCTGGCGAGACGTTATCCAGCATTGATCCTGAAGCAATGGCTGTTGATCCAGCTCTTGTTCTGAGCATTCAGGTCTTGCCCCTATGTTTGACTTACCTGCACATATATTAAGTCTTTAGTCCTGCTGAAATTGAACTTTTGAAATAAAATATATTCACTGTCCGCTTCTTTATTTTTTACCTTTGTTTCATTCATAAGTTTAGCAACTTTCTTATGTGCAGCACGAGGGTATATGGTTGCTCTCGGATCATGTTGTTAGACTAGTGACTATTCCCCACATAAGCAGTTCACATCTTGGCATATGAAAATACTCTTATATGTTCTACCACTTGCATTTTCTTTCAGCAGAGAGTTCAGCCTTTTTTTAGTTAGCTTTATATGCACTATTGTTGATGCAATATGCAGGCTTATGTTGATGCTGTTCTGGATCTGGCTTCACATTTTATTACACGTTTGCGTCGTTATGCAAGTTTCTGCCGCACATTGGCAAGCCATGCTGTTACTGCAGGTACTGGTAGCAATCGCAATATGGTAACAAGTCCTACCCAAAGTTCAGCAACTCCAGCAACTAGTCAGGGTCAGTAGCAATTTCTTTTGACACTGAAAATTGCTTTTCTTTTTCTTTTTGCTTTATTGGGTGATGCTGAAGAACTTCGTGTCTGTTACCCTTCTTGACTTGTACCTTTGAATTTGCTATATTTATATGCCTAAGTCACAGCAAGAAACCCATGTTTTACAGCTGGTCAAAGTGGCACGACAAGTTCAACTGGAAGCACACAGATGCAAGCTTGGGTACAGGGTGCTATTGCTAAGATTAGTGGCTCAACTGATGGAGTTTCCACTTCAACTCCGAACACCATAAGTGGCCCCTCGTCCTTTATGCCAATAAGCATTAATACAGGAACTTTCCCTGGAACACCTGCTGTTAGGCTTATTGGGGATTGCCATTTTCTTCATAGACTATGTCAACTTTTACTTTTCTGCTTTTTCTTTCGGCGAGCTCTACAGCCTCGCTATGCACAAAGAAATACTGATGCAAATCCACAAAAAAATCAGCCTGGGGCTCCTGGGAAAATGGAGGAGGTCAATTCTGTTGCTGCTAAGCCAACAACCATGACTAGACCTGATGAAGCCCAGGGAGCACGAGCTGGGCAATTAGTACCTGGAGCTAAAGGTGCTGAGGAAGGTCATAAGGGATTAAAGATAGGTTCTGGGAATGCTGGTCAAGGATACACGTTTGAGGAGGTAGTTACTGTGTATTTTTATTGCTACCATTACCACTACCGTCACCAGTAATTGTGTTATGTGAATTTTTTTCTTTAGGAACTGTGTTCAGGGGTCCCAAGTAATATTTAGGATATGCTGAAATGGCATACTGGGTTGATATCTTGATATAATAAACCTCATATGTTGCTCTGCAGGTAAAGGTTCTTTTCCTTATTCTTATGGATCTCTGTAGGCGTACCTCTGGTCTACCACACCCGTTACCAGTTTCTCAGGTGGGGAGCAGCAGCATCCAGGTGCGGTTGCATTATATTGATGGAAATTATACGGTATTGCCTGAGGTGGTAGAAGCATCCCTTGGCCCACATATGCAGGTAGGCAGATTTCATCCAAGTTTATGAGACCTAGTTGCATAATCTAGCTAATAAATGTTAGGCAACAAAAAAATAATGTAAGTCATGATTTGCATCTTTGTAGTTAGTGAGATGTACTGATAAAAACAAATAATATGGCTATCTAATCGATCTGTTTGTCGATTCTTCTGAATCTACGGAGTGCATTCTAGATATTATGCTAATGAAAGCAGTTTCAATTAGCATAAGGGAATCTCCTACACTTTGATGTTCTAATTATTTGAGTTCCAGATTCTTTTTAATTTCCATTATGTTTCTGAATTGTCTGCAGAACATGCCTCGGCCTAGGGGTGCAGATGCTGCTGGTCTGTTACTGCGAGAGTTAGAATTACATCCCTCATCTGAAGAGTGGCACAGACGGAATATGTTTGGTGGTCCATGGTCAGATCTGGAGGATATGAGCCCAGGAGATGATATTCCCAGGCTAAGCAATTCCATTGATATGCCTGATACAAGCTCAATGGAAAGTTCTAATGTCCATTACGGAATACAAACCCTCTGGCCAAGGAAGCGTCGGCTGTCTGAAAGAGATGCAGCATTTGGCTTAAACACTTCTGTTGGCCTGGGTGCATATCTCGGTATAATGGGATCTCGACGAGATGTTGTGACTGCTGTGTGGAAGACTGGTCTTGAAGGTGTTTGGTACAAGGTTTGAGAATTTTCTTAAACATTTACTCTTTTAACTTCTGTGTTTGTCTTTGTCAGTTCTTGTTGTAGGATCACCTCGTAAAACGCTTTTAATTCCTATCAGTTGGAACTGGGAGATTTCTTTTCCCTGTTTTATCAATAAAAGGCATTTAGTTTATATGGCACTTTTAAGTTTACAAGAGGTTGAGTGGTGCTTGGTATTTGCTTGCCTCTGTGAACAATCAAAAAGTAAATTGTTTCATTTCTTGTGCTCATATGGTCTGCTGGTCGTCCTGCCATTTTATCGTGTGAAATAAATGCTTCTGGCTTTGACTTTAACTGTAGATCTTGTTGGAGAGTTTCTTTCACTCGTAAGATTTGAAATGTTACGACTTCAAATATTGTTGGTGTCAAATAGAATTATGATGTAACAGTGCTTAGACTGGTGCATGGAAGGACAACGTATTTTATGTAAAACGCACGCATCCAGAGATTTTAATTGAACGCTATGGTCTTTTTGTCGGCCATGAGACTAGTGTCGGGCAGAAATATGTCATTTTGATAAATGATTTTCCTTGTTTGTTTGGAACTCTCTCTGATGAACTTCCTATTAATAACATATCTATTGGTTTTATATCGTGCAGTGCATGAGATGTTTGCGGCAAACTTCAGCTTTTGCTTCGGCTGATTCGACCCACCAACCTAGTCAAAATGAACGGGTGAGTTGGTGGATCAGTCGTTGGGCCTATGGATGTCCGATGTGCGGCGGACCTTGGGTTCGAGTTGTATAGAAGCCGCCAGGGTGAATGTTGATTATGTATTTGTTGTCAGGGGCTCACTTTGGTTCCTCTTTTCGATGTACAAGGTATGTACTTTTTGGAAGCTTTACAAGTTGCTGCAGGATTAAAGCTTAAACATAGGAAACAAATGTTTGGCTTTTTTAACACTAGAACCTGTTTCTCTGTATAAAAATTTGTTGATAAAATAATTTGTTAGGTTACTTTTTTATTTTAACAAACGTTAACTAAGAACATTGATTTTTAAGGGGGTGAGAAATGAGAAGAATATATGAGTAGGTGTAATAGTTTCCTTTTGTTCTAGATGATTGTAGTTGTAAGACAGGTAGACATTGTATGAATGTAGAGCAGTGTTCAGGTCTAATCCCATATTGTACTTTTCTAGTCAATATATTGGTTTTTGTTTCTGTTTTTATTGAATTTTAGCATTGGATTCTTATTTTTATTTTGGAAACATGTACTGCAATATAATCTCATTATTGAAATAAAAGGTTGTTTGAACTGAATTGGCAAATCAGATCAGGATATCGATCCATAAAACGGCATTGAATTTGATTAACCTAAGATTCGATACTAACCAGTTCAACTGAGCAATTTTTAGTATACATTTTTTATTTTTATAAACGGTTAACGATTTCAGTTGGACCAGTAAAAATCTTGCATTGAAGTTGTTATCGCTAGTGACAAGCTTGGTAGATAAAAAATGCTTGCCTTGTGTGGTTATTTATTGGTACCTTAATTTGTAAAATGTACAAAAAAAAAAATTTAGAAATACATAATATTTTTCCTTTAAAGTTCTTATATAAGATTTTTTTTAAAACAAACAATTTCAATATTAAAAAATTATATTAAAATACAAAAACTTCTGGTCTTAATAGCGAAGGTTTTTTTTTTTTGTTGAGAAAACAAACGTATAAGAAGAGTTATTAAATAGGTCATTTTTATGATATTTTAAGCACAATCATCGATAAAACCACGAATATGATGTTTTATGATGTTTTAAACACAATCATAGATAAACCCACGAAAATGATAATAAGCAAAGCGCAGATTATAGACAAATTTTTTAACTTTGCAAGCAACATAATAAGTCCACAAAGTCAATTCAACAAGCAAAATAAAACGATCACAGTTGACGTCCAATCTCATGAAATGTTTTCAAAAAAAACAAAAAACTAATTAAGAATAGTACTTGTGTATGTAATTAATGGTACTAAATCCTTCCCAGGAAAATACCATGGTAATAGGCAATGCAATTTGAAATCGAAACCTTGAGCAAAAACAAAAAAGAATAGGGCAAGGAAACAACCATGGTAAATGTGTTGTAAGCAATTAGGCTGCTGTTGCCTCCGGTTCCACAACAGTTTGGTCCTTGGTGGGAGCGGTGGTTGCGGCGGCATCTTGTTCAGCGGAGGAATTATTAGCGGCAGTGCCAGTGGGGGCAGCACCATCTTTTGCAGATGAAACGGGTGCCCCTTTCTCTGCAGTTCCGTTCGATGCAGCTTTGTCAACGTTTTTCGAGTCTTTTCCATCTTTAGCATCCTTTCCATCTTTAGCGTCCTTTGCTGGAGCGGGTGGAGGTGGAATCATGTGAGGTGGAGGTGAATGCTTCAGCTTCACAAGAATGTGTCGCATTCTTGATAGATCGGTCGGTTTTCCAGGCTTCGGTCCTTGGACGACAAATACTGATGGTTTCTTTTCTGCATCCTTCTTGCCTCTTTTCTCAATGTTAGGGACCTCACGGGGGATGAGTTCTGCTATTGCAGTCCAGTAGTGCTTGTCAGCAGTCTTATGGAACTTTTCTTGGTTAGCCACGTATAGCTGCTCCAAGCCCGAAAAAAAATCAAGTGGTGAGATATCATCATATAATTGCATATCGATCAGGCATGGAGAAAAAGAAGATTTGTTCAGAATATTACCTTTTCTCTTTCTCTGTTGTTAGTTTTGTTGGTCTCAATGGTTTTTTCCCGCTTCTCATAGAATGCTCGCTTGTACTCCTCAGCTTCTTCTATAATTTGGTTCCTCAATTCCTTTTCCTTCTTCTCCTTCTCTTCAAGCTGAATGGCATTTTGACTGCGACGACAAAACCAAGATAAGAAATCAAAATTTTTGGATACTAAAAAGCAACAGAATTTACATATAGAAAGAGAAAAGAAAAGGATTACCATATACAACTTATTAGAGGTATTCATGGGTTAAGCTAGATTAAGAAAATTTTACTTCTGCTTGCCATGAAGGCCAGGCCTAAAAGTCCATTTCACTATTTAAAAATATTAAAACATTTTATATTTTTTATTAAATGAACAATAAACTGGGCTGGGCTGGACCAGACTGGACTAGAAAATCCTTGTCTGGTCCGACAATAACGTGACCTTTAAAAAGACCTATAGCTCAACTAGTATAAACAACACAAGGTAACTCGAAAAAATTAGTACATGTAGAACTGATACTACAATAACTTCTTCCAGATAAACCAACAAATATTCTAAAAAAAGACAAAGAATCAATCAAGATGGATTTTGATTTAGAATAGCAGGCACATTAGTTCATGGATCTTCTTAAGACGAGCAAAAATCAAAATAAAAAAATAAGGAAATTTTGTCATGAATGAATACAGTATAAACCACGAATGTTGAGTTCATTATGTGCATTGTCATTGGAACCGAAATCAAAGAGAGGTTCAAAGGAAAGCATTTCAAACATTATATGACTTTATAGATGCGAAAAAATTCTCATATTCAATAAACAAGGTAATTATTGAATGTTTATCCTCAGTCGTAAGTATTATCATTGTGAAATATAGAACTCCACTCCTCATCTATAATAAACTGGAAAAGAACATGTTTTTTCAACCTACAAGAAATCAAGTTGGAACTATAGACTCACAACCTCATGACTCTGAAACATATTTCTCATATAATGCAAATGCTCTTTCAAAGAAATTAATGCCTAAGTAAAGGTGATTAGTTTATACTTTATTCAGAAAACTATTCAAACATCTCCTGATTGGAAAATTAATGTGGATCTGGATCTTCTAAATCTATTGCCTAATGAGATCATACACGTAACGATGATATTCAATAAGTTTCTCCATTTATCCATCACAGCTAATGAAAACTTAAGGATTACAAGAATCTAAATATCAACCAAGTCTTACATAAGTTGAGCAAGAACTTCAATTAATAACAAGAGAGATCAACAAATTTGAACTTCATAAGAAACATAAATGAAACGGCAAATCAAGCTGATTGACGCGATAGTTAAAACCTCGGCAGATCTAGAAACACGAAATGATCATTAACAAATTTGAATTCAAGTTAATCTGAGTTCAACCAATGCAACAACAATTCATAGCTTACTCAAACGCAGAGCAGATCTAAGCTGAGAAGGATTGCCAAACCAAAAGAACCGATCAAATCCAAACAAAAAGTGGACAAATCAAGCGATTCAATTTGAAAAAAAAAAAGAAAAATAAATTATTACTACTAAGTACTAACCGCCGCCACTCGCGAAGAAGGAAGCCTTCCTCCGACGCCATCTCAGTAGGAGGAGGAAGCACAGGACCATCGGAACTGAAAACATCGTCGTTTCCACCGCTAAATCCATTCGTTCCGTTTCCGTTTTCCACAGGAATCGTAGTACCGAAAGGAGATTGCGAGTAAGCAGGGGACGGATCGGAAGATCCGAAGCCGAAGATCTCAGGAGAAGAAGCCAAGTGATCCACCACCACATCACCACCGTCGGCTGGGAATTGCTGATTGTCGGTGAAGTTAGAGTAAGAGCCGTAATTGGAATAGCTCTCGTCGTCGTCTACATCGAAAGGATGGTTATTAGGTGCTGCACCTGCATGAACCTCTTCTCCTTCCATTCCGTACGCATCAAAGGAAGCCATCTCTCTCTTTCTCTAAAGAAAATTAAGAGAAAAAGGAATCGAAAATGGAGCCTTTTTTTTTAGCTTACAACAAGAGAGAGAGCTTCGCTTTTTTTTTTTCTTGAACTTTCCTTTTAATTTCTTTATTTTTGACCTTTATATACACCTACAGCTGACGGCCAACGAGGACTTGATTTTTGGTAAGAAAAATAAAAATAATATTTGAAATTACTTGTTTATCCCTCTAGTTGAAAATTGAAAGACAGCTAAACGACGCTGTTTTGGGATACTTTTTGTTTTTTTTGGTGAACTTGCGTTTTCACTTCAGGAATTAAGTTAACTTCATGCATTATTTATTGGGTTAATTTCAACAGGGGTCCCTATTTGTGATTCAAATTATAAACTAAACTCCAAATTTAAAAATATTCTAATTAAGTCTTTAAAGTATTAGTCTTATGGCAAAGAATTCTTTTGTGAGCTTAGTTGTAAGCTCGAGCATTAAATGTTAAATATTAAATCGGATTTGACGCAATTACATGGATAACTTGAATTTAACATATTATAATAAATGACATTTAATTGTTAAATGACAAGATAAAATTTGTGTTATAATTTAAAATGAAATATTTAAACACATCAAATCTTATGTGGTATAATTTAAAATGAAAAATAATAACAAAATTTTATGGTATTAATAATAAAAAAATACCTAATTAATATAACTTAATAGTTTAAAGATATAAATTTAAATTTAAATTCCAATTTAATATATTTTTGATATATTTAGAGAATATCCGGTACAATTAAATTTTTTCTTTTCAAATTCTAACTCGATAATGAATCCAGTTAGGTTGGATAATTAGATTTTCTTTATTTCTTTTATATATTCTTTAAAAAAAATGTAAAAACCAGCATCAATACATTACACAATTTTTTAAGACTGCACTAAAAATCAAACCGATCAAACCATCAATTCACTGATTCGACTAAACTGGTTAAAAAATTAATAGAAATTCAAAAAATAAAAATTTCAACCAACTTATACCGATTCCTAATTCAACCAGTCTAATGCCATTCTCCGAACCAATATCCCGACCAATTCAGGGGTCCAACCGACCGGTCCGATCCATTCTAAACATCATTGGGATTAAGCAACTGACATAAAATGATAGAAAAGGCAAACTCGTGGATGATCAAAATTGTAAATACATCAGCAGCTGTGTGTACTAAAAGCAAATTTCACCAATTTCATGACTACGGTTTCGAAGAGTAATAATTTTCTCATGGATTGGCACAATTTATATGTAGCAATCAAACCCAGTTAGGCCACAGCTCTGGACCCTATGGTTAAAAAAACAGGGAAACATTGGCTATAGTTAGTAAACGATGTTGACTGTTGTTGAATCTTACATAGCAACAAGCTCAACCTTGTCTTCCTTTTTCTTAAGCGCTCAAGTCCCAAATTAACCGAGTTCCACCGTGAATTTGGCGTTCTCCCTTTTGCCACCTTGTTTGAAACCGAATGAATGTCTATCCCAATGAAAGGATAGCATGGTGAATAAAAAGCCTCGGTTACCCTGATAAAAACATCTCATCTTTTGGGCTTCAGACATGTCATATGCAAGAAACACTCGAAGTTTTTAACAGTCAACGTGGGTTGCAGGTCTTGATGGCCTTCACCCGTTGTAGACTTGTAGTCCATATTGCGTACTGTACAGATGTCACAACAATTGCTACACTATAAAATGAGGAAAAATCTACCATATCGAGGTGTCTTCAAGGAACCGGAGGAGCATTCTTGTGATATCTACCAGAAGAGGGCATCCGGTGTATAACACGTGGAAACTCAGGCTTTAGGCGTTTACTTGGCATATCTTGCAATGACCTTGTCCATATATAACCAATGATGCACCAAATAAGAAAATGTAAATGAAGCAATAATGGTTTTTCTTTTCCCTACGAGTAAAAGATTATGTACCTTGGAGAACCTTGACGTTTCTGAGTAAATGGACCGAGCATTGATCTTAGACTTCCGAGGGCCTTTTCAGCAGCCTAATGGGGAGATAAAAGAGCCCAGTCAGCAAAAATTATTATACAGCAAGAAATAATGTCACACAAAAGAAAATTCTGAATATAACAGAACAAAAGGTATACCTGCATCTTAGCCTCTTCCCATGTGAAACCAGTCCCTTTTCCTAAAACCTGCCCATCTACTTCAACCTAAAACATAAATAGGAGTAGACACGTTATTGAGTGAAAGGTAACTAAATATTATTAAAAAGTCCTCATCGTTTCTTTTAATGCCACATCAAGTAATGACAGAAGAGTTTTATATTAATAAGGATCACCAAGGAATTCAGAGATCACTTAGTTCAAGTTGATGGTCTTCAACATCATTTTTTGTTGTTTCATTGTCCCCTCATTATAAAAGAAGAGTTGTTAAATGCAAACCTGTGCGTATACTTCATCTTTCTGCAATGTATTAGATGCAGGAGGCTGTGGTTGAAAAACTACCCCAAGGCCCTCCATCATGCACTGTAGACAAACCACATATTATCAGTCCAAACTAGGGACTATATTAGTGCAAGTTGCCAAACTTAAAGACTTAAAAGCTAACAAATTAATGAGATCTTACTAGTTCTTTAAGTGCAGTGACTGAACCCATAGATCTCCTGGAGCCTTCTAGCCTTGGATCAAGAAGCCTAGATGGTTCCGGTGCATTTGAAAATGGCATAGATTCCTCTTTAGAGGATTGCTGGTTCCCATACAAATTCAAATTACCAGGAAAGCCATTCTCATTTGTGTTGGCCGACCTACTTAAATCCCCTTGCGCAGACCCAGTATCAAGCTTAATTCGTGACAAATATGTATCTGTTTATTATAAGATAGTCAGAATCGCTCCAAAAGTACACCATGAGAAGAGAAACTGAATGAATCAACGGACAGCAAGGAAGAAACATGCCAGAAACAAAATCAACTCAACATAGGCTTAACCACAAGCCTGGAAAACTCACAATCTGGTGACAAGAATTCTCTAACAGAAAAGTTTTTATTTAGCTAGGCAAAGCTGTCCATCAAGCAATTTTCTTCTAGATTATTACCGCAAGTTTCTATAACATTGGCCTAATGCATGATTTAAGGTAAAGAAAAAAGTGAAATGCATTGCTCTTACTGCTGGAAAATATACATAATATGCATTTTGCCTTTTCACTGTCTACCCTCTTTGTATCCAGTTTATATCATAGAAGTTCAGCAAAGCAGACAATAAAAATAGGAAGATATATTACTAGCTAAGCTTTTTATAGAATCCTCTGCAGCCTGACGTTGCGCTTCTCTTCTTGTTCTCCCAGTACCTTCACCAACTTTCTCCCCAGCAAACCAAGCCTAACACAGGCAATAAAGAGGATAAGCAAAGGAGGATGTCTCCATCTCAGATTCTGAGACACCGAATGAAAACAAACCCAAAAATAATAATTGTATATACCTCAATGGAGAATTGCAGGTCCATGCTAGCAACCAAAGCTGGTCTGAATTCCACCTACAAGTTTTAGAAACAAATTTTATAAGCAGTAGATACATGGCCAAACAAGATAAAACCATATAATATTGTAACATAAACATTATGACCTAACTCATACTAGAAATTACTTCCAAATTACCTTGGCTCCGCACTTCATGGCAATATCTTGTAAAACTCCGGCTGGAGTTTCTCCATTCGGAATAGTTCGTCCAGATTCAAAGTCAAGATCCTTATGACTAGAAGATGATCGACCAAGGGGCATCTCCTCACCTTCAAAATGTAGAACAGTCCAATATAACAAAATCAAACAACTATAATATATCAACATAGCAACCAGGGTCATTAAAACTAAACAAACAGAAAAAATAAAAATGACAGAAACACCTCATCCTGCTCAAAAACTTATCCCAATTAGATATCAGATATCTGGAATTTAAAGTAAGATTAAACCTCAAGAGTACAAACAAGAACAAGAAACTTCACATTCATTTCAATGTGCAATTAATTGCTTCAGCTAACCTGGAAAAGAATGATAACTAGACGGTGTATGGTTTAACCCCAGACGATCATCTCTATGAAGTGCCTGCAAATGAATTATGCTCTAAGATAACTATATTTCAGCAATGAGAGATAACTTTAACCTCCCACTTTAGCATAAAAATCACGGCTTCATGCCAGGCCACCACAAAGAACCAATTACCTCTTTTGGTAATCTTTGATTTTCACGAAGAAGTCTATCTGATGGAATAGAACTCTCAACCTTAGGGAAAAAAGGAGGACCCCGATGCTTCTCCATATGCATTCGCTCAGAATCTAAAGGAAATTCTTTGGGAACTGCCCGGTTCAGTTGCCGTGGGCTCATCTCCTCATCAGAAGAAAACCAACTTCCACGTGATTGAGCACGTGAAACTGGAACTTGCATTGCGGGTCTTGCAGGGGGAAATGCAGGTTCAGGTGGTGTGTGATCTCTGGTATCTTGCCCATGTTGCAATATCAGAAGCCTCCTCCTTGTATCAGGATCCAATTCTGATTCTGGAACCTCACCTTCTTCTCTAGCTGGGGAACTTTGCAAGCTTGGTTCTGGGGAAACAACAGGAGCCACTGGTTTAATCACTTGTGCTGCCTGAGGAAACTGCATGTTCGGATATGATGCCATTGATGACTGAACTGCCGACAATGGAACTGAACTAGAAGATGGCATGGTGAACTGAAGAGAAGAAGCCAGCCTTGGATCTAGGTTAATGCTTGCTGAAGAGACTGTTGACGATGCTGAAATTGCCTCCTGGATCAAACAAGCAAACTAAAATGAAAAATTTTATAAATTCAATTCACACAGGTCACCTCCAGAAGTAACAATTACTCTAAAATCAGAACTCGCTATCTAATCACAGTACACTGGAGAAAACAAGAACAAATTATCTAAGCCCAGTTGCATGGATCCAAAGAAACTAAAGAAACTAAGGATGTCAATTACCTTTAGTCTTCTTTCAACCTCAGCATCTGCCATGCCATCAAATATAGGTGGATCTTTGTTTGCGGTCGAAGCAGAAGTGTCATCCTGAGAGGCATGGCAAATTTAGTAATGAACAAGGAACAAAGTAGCCATATCAAAAGGTCCAAAACAATTTATAACCCGTAAATATAACAAGCAAGACCAGAGAAAATTAAGGAAAAAGGCGTCATGACTAACCTCAGAGACCAAATAGTTGCCCACATCAGGAGGCGAAGGAATATCTTTAATATCATCTTCATATGAAATTTCAGGAATTTTTTGCAGAAGGCCTTCATCAAATTCTCTGTTATCAATTCCTAGGGTTATTTAATGCAAATTTTGGAAGGCA
This sequence comes from Gossypium longicalyx, assembly GCA_025698465.1. Taxonomy (NCBI): domain Eukaryota; kingdom Viridiplantae; phylum Streptophyta; class Magnoliopsida; order Malvales; family Malvaceae; genus Gossypium; species Gossypium longicalyx. The sequence continues at coordinate 93,065,094 of CM047004.1, forward strand.
TAAACAAATAAGAGCAATTGAATTAAATTGCTCAATTTTAGGTTACAAGACTGACAAGTTATGCAATGTAAGGTTAGTGTTATTACCTGAAAAAACCACCTCTAACATTGCAGGCAACATTTCTCGCAACGCACAAAACTGGAATGGTATTATTTGCCTACAACATATAGAGTTGCAATAAGTGCATGCTACAAAAAAAAATGTTGAAGCCAATTTCTGATTGTGCATACCTCAGCTTGAGGAGCAAAATATGGAGCGAAAGCAGGAACAACGTGCACACGAGGCTGATCCTTCTCATCCCAAACTTTTAAGCGATCATCAATAACCAATGCCATTTTGGGATGGCATATGCCATCTTGAAAGACATTGAATAATGATTTCCTCAAACCTATCATACAAAAACTTAATTAGTACAAAACTACCAAGTAGTGGAACATTTAGGACAGAAAGCAACTCAAATTGCAAGCCATGCATGTAAATCAGCTTTACCAATTACTAGCTTACCAGACTTGACACAGACAATACGATCCAACAATTCTTTTGAATTTATCAAATTTGACTCAGGATCAAGAAGTCTCCACATTTCCAAAGCATAATCTCTTTCAGCCATTGTACAAACATAAACCTCAAACCGTTTACGCCCTCTTGCAGTCAAGTAGCTTCGCAGATCCTCCCATGCAGGTCTCAGTCTCACAAGAACACTAGTATCACGAATCTATAGGAAAATATAGAGTCAATAATGCAATATATAATCGACAATAACCATGAAAGAACATGCAAAAAAACTCTCTAAATGATTAACTGCATAAAATCCAAAGATTCCAACAGTTCCTCGTTTATGGGATGGAAAAGAGAAGCATGTAACCATAGCAGATGCAAGAAAAGAACAATTGAACAATATGCAATAGATCTTTACATGAATTGGCAAATTCTATACCTGTGGATTGATGCGTGTCAAAATAATGTTTTTCTCTTGTAATCGAATGAGTGGTCGAATAATAGGTTGGTGATTATCAGACAAGGGTTGAACAATCTCAGACTGAACCTTAATCACCTTCCCATTTTCAACAACTTGATCATTCTCTGCGTATTGCTTTAATATGGCCTTATCATCTTGATAACGCTTAATCTCAGCCATCATACCAGCAGCACGTTGTGGATCAACCTCGGTGTTCATCTTTCGCTGCAAAGCCTCTATTCTGTCCTCAAATGACCGCATTGTATTTGCAACAACTAGAGTTTCATCCAGATCAAATACAATTCCCAAACATCTTAGGTTCAACATGACAAGACAAGAATCATAGAGTCCCCTTGCAACATTGAATCCCCAGAAACAGGGCCTATCGCTATTCCTAGAATACATTGCAACCAAATGGAGCTCACAGTCTCCCATAGGCATTACTGCAGTCTGGAAGCACCAAATAACATCACCATCAATTCTCAAAAAATTTTGGTTAAGGAAAACAAAACATCATCTGATAACAAAAAGAAGTAGCATTAACTGTCATAAAAGTTTTCACTCAGAAATTGTAAGAATCATTCAAATTAAGTTCATTCACAAAGCCCAAACTCTGTTAATATTACCAGGCTAGTAGCTACAATACAAGACTATTGCCCATAAATATCTAAAGGTGTACCTAGGGACCTCCCATCGTATGGTACCCACCTTAGTAAATTCAGGGATATGGCTTCAAACAGCTGAGCTCAAGTTTTCTGGGCAGTTCAAAAGAAGACTTCAAGACTTAACGTTTTTATGGTACATGCAATTCATGGATTCACTCTAAAATTGTCAAGAAATTAATATTCTAGAAAATCATAATTCCCAAAAAAACCAGTTCATATTTCCTGCTTCTGGACTAAAAATATAAAGTTTCAACAAGTCACCAAGGATTAGGGCATCAGCAACTTCCCCAAAATTGTCAAAAAATCTCACAGTTCAGAAGTTCATGCATTTTCAGTTCATACAGTTCTCACAAAATCAAGAGCTACAACTGGTTAAAATTCCCAGTTCTCTAAGTTGATGATTTTTTTTTACAAGGATCTTGGGCTCTGCAAAAAAATCGTCTAAATTTCAAACTGGAGGTCCTGTAAAAATGTCTGTCCAGTAAAGAGTCCAGTATGTTAGTAGTAGCTTATGGGCAATTAATATTAACTCCTTTTTTTAAACTTATTGTTTGTTTCCCACTTAATTTTAGCTTAGTTGTTTTTTTCTGGGTTTTTTTGTGTTCAAGTTGATGGGCAAATTGGTGGGCTATACCTTGTTGTCTCTGATACATTCGGAGTGCAAAAGATGAAGCGGAGGCGTGTCTTGAAATGAAGATGAGTAGTTGTTGTCCTTTGATGATTCCATTTTGAAGCAAATCCCAGTACTAGTAATGGTATGCAACACTGCCAGTGGTGGACATCTCTCACTGCCTTGCGTCAAATATCCTATCCTGATTTCCTTCATTTCTTCTTCCATCACCGTTATTTTTCCCCCATATTCTTCTTCTTCTTCCCTTAGCTGCTGCTGTTGTGGATAAATCTCAACCTCCCCCAACACTTCATCCCCTCGACACACAACCGATTTGTACATACTCATCACCAGATTCAGATCCTCTCAAAATTTCTCGTCAAATTTATCAACAACAAAAAGTTTTTACAAAATTGTTTTTCGATCTATTCGATTCTCTTTAGATTTGACCACAAGTTTTTGCCGATTGCAAGTTCAATTGAAGGACCGAAGGAGAAATTTAGGGTTTCTCCTTATTTTTTTTGGACCGGATTTGTTCACATAGATCTGTGCTCTTTTGGGGGAGTATTTGATCTCAAAAAATTTGAAAAAAAAACCCTAATAACAGATCTCTTTCTTCTTCGCTTGATTGCTTTGATGATTTCCGATTTTGTATTTCAAATTTTCCCCAAAAAAATTACAAAAAAAAGTGGCTTTCTTATGGTTTGCTTTTTTTCGGTGATGAAGAATTTGAGAAAACCCTAGATCCATTCAATAATATTAAACCATTATAAATTTTAGTGTGAACTGTGAAGGCGTCATTGGCATTGCTGGGTGTGGGGACCGGGTAGAGGGACCGAACTTTAATTATCCCTTTTCTCAAGGGCGTGCACGGGAAAAAAATGACCTAATCGAAGGAGGATGTCAGAGGAAGGACGTAATTAAACAATGTCCAGAACCTTGAAGGACTTGAATGATATTTATGAAATCTTGGATTGGGTTAAAAACCTGTTAGATAGCCGCTTTATATGGCTGCTGTTGACGTTTTTCTATAGATTCGCTTCCGTCTGTTTGCTTTGACCCTTTCCGTTAGTTTAGATTTTTCGTAATTTTTGTTATTTTTCAACAATTTTTTTTTTTTAGCTTTGATGTCAATTTTTAATATAATGAATGGATTAATTTTTTTTTAAGTTAAAACGTAAAAAGAGGACGTTATATTTTATTGGTTTAATAATTTTAGACAGTACATATTTATATCTATTTATTAGTCGGTTTAAAAATTCTTTTTCTTGTTCAAACTTTGTTTTGGGACTAGTTACAATCATTGAATAATCAATGCAATATCATTAATTATTAATTAGTAGCTTAAGCATAATTTAATGAAAATTATTAATGAATTTAATTTCTATTAGACTTTACAACGTACTATTATACAACCATAAATATATGTACAAATATAAAAGATAGTACCTTATAATTATAAACGCACACAGATTAGTTGAAGAATAGGAATATTTCTAATAAATGTATCATGGAAGCCCGTGTATTCAAAACTTTTACATGTATTAAGAGTTTAATTGTATTTTACTTTTCCACTAATAAATGAGTAAATTAATCTATATACATTAAATTAAATAGCAAATCGATTATTTCTATTAAAAATTTCATCAATTTGTACTGGTAAAAACTAGTTTGGTTAGCGAAATAATTAGATAGTGACACATGGCGTGCCACGTGTATCTTATTTTGACGTATATAAGCTAATTTTAAATATAGAAATTTTAACAGAATGACCAAGTTACTTTTTAATTATATGTGTATGGATTAATTTATCTACGTTTTAGTATAAGGGATTTGGATCTTACCGATGACATAACGCTCACAATATTTCTCAGTGAGCAATCGTACATCCACGTACGGTCAATGCGTTATTCTCTACAAACCATTCATGACTCTCCACCTTTCTATGTAAAGTTCCATTTTTGGGTGGGGTTTTTTTTTTCTATTTTTTTCATTTGAACTTTGTTTTCTTTTATCTTCGTTTTTATAGTAAACTCCATTAGTAGTCACCCAATTATTATTTTTTCTTTTTTGATCACATAATTATGAAAAGTTATAAAATAGTCACTCAACTATTTAAGTTTATATTTTTTGGTCATCCAATTATATTGGATTTTTTAGTGTTTCTGTTTTTACGATAGCCAGCTGGTGACCATTTTGTAATTTTTTTAAATTGAGTAACTAAAATGTAAACTTACTAATAGTTTAGAGACTTTAGGTGCAGTTTACCCTTTTCGTAAATAGGCCGAAAACAGCATTCAAAAATTGGGTTTAAAAGTAATAAAAAAGAAAACCCAGCAACTGATAATAAATGGGTCTATAAGTAAAAATTCAGTCCAAATTCTTTGCCCTTTCAAATCCAACCCAGTGATCTGTGCTTTGCCCTTTTCCGATTCTTCCCCTAATTACCCATTGATTTTCTCTCTGATTCGATATCCAGATCAGAAAATTAGCCACGAAATCGATAAAGCTTTTCGCGATACCCAGGTTTGTCTTTATTTCTCTCCCTTTCTGTTTAACGTTAAGGCGGCGGCGTTTCCGTCGCTTCGTCGGCGCCGGTATCATCCTTTTCTTATTCTTTTTAAATTGTGGTATTTAATTTTTGTCCCGAATTTTACTATACTTTTTTTTTTTTTTTTTGTAAAAGTTGTTTTACGTAGAGAATAAGAAAAACTGTGAATTTTCAGTTTATCTGGCTTAGATCTGGTTTTGATTATGATAAGTAATTTCATGGAATCGTTGCTTTATTATAATACTTTGTTATTTTATTATAAGATTGGCCATTGATAATGGCAAAAAAAAGAGTTGAAGAATAAATCTGTATAAGCTAAGGTTACAAAACTATACCCCTTTAGTTGTTAGTGTATTTTCAGTCGAAGTTGTTTTACTATTAAAAAAAAGGGTCATTGATTGTTATCCCCTACATTAACTATATAGAGTTTAAGAAAACTCTGCAATCGGGTTTACATGCTTTGTGACGTTTTAATGAGTTTCTCTTCATAATTTTCTTGTGGATAGTATATTTAATGAATGTTCAAACTGGTTAACGCTATATATATATATATGAACGTTCAAATTGGTTTACTATAACTTTTTAAATGGTTTCAGGGTGAAACAAATTGTCACAGCCTAGAAGGGTGCACTGGTGATTATGGCAGACTTAGAAAATTTGCTTCTCGAGGCAGCGGGAAGAACTGGTACTGGAGGAAGGAACCGACACTCGCTTCCACCATCTAGAAGGCGACGTGAAGGTTCATATTCAGATGGGGGAAGTGACTCTAGGGATGATGATTCGGATGATGATCATGGGTATGCAAGTAGAAAACCGTCTGGTTCACAAGTTCCATTGAAGAAGAGGTTAGACCCTGCTGAAAGAGATGATGATCAGGGCAGTCAGGAAGAAGGTGATTATGATGATGCTGGTTCTGGTCGAGAGCGTGACAGCAGTGATGAATCTGATGTTGGTGACGATCTTTACAAGAATGAGGAAGACAGGAGACAGCTTGCGCAGTTGACTGAACTGGAAAGAGAAATGATTCTGTCGGAACGAGCAGATAAGAGAGGTGATAAGAAATTTACTGAGAAGATTAGATCGAAGCGGGAAAACGATAGGCCTAGCCGGTCACAGAGAGAGACTCCGCCTCTTCCTTCTTCTCGTGGAGTGCGGTCATCGGCTAGATCTGCGGATAGGGCTGCTGCTAAAGATGATGCCCTGAATGAGTTGAGAGCAAAACGGCTGAAGCAGCAGGATCCAGAGGCACATCGTAAGTTGAGAGATGCATCTAGAGGCAGTTCTGGCAACCGGGGCTTATCACCAGTCAAGAGGAAACCCTTCACTACATCAAGTCTAAGTAGCTCTAGTCAGAGTGAGAGTGAAAGCAGGTCTAACAGTGAAGACGAAGGGTCAACTGGGGATGGCGGAATGGTTGATAGTGAGGATGAGAGGGGCACATGGGGGCCAAATGGGCCAACATTTAATGACATTAAGGAAATTACTATCAGAAGGTCAAAACTTGCAAAATGGTTTATGGAGCCATTTTTCGAGGAGTTGATTGTGGGTTGTTTTGTAAGAGTCGGTATTGGAAGGTCAAAAACTGGTGCTATCTACAGGCTCTGCATGGTCAGGAATGTTGATGCCACGGATCCTGATCGGACATACAAACTAGAGAACAAGACAACATATAAGTACTTGAATGTGGTTTGGGGAAATGAAAGCTCCGCTGCCAGGTGGCAGATGGCTATGATTTCAGACTCCCCACCGCTAGAGGAGGAGTTTAGACAATTGATTAGGGAGGTGGAGCGAAGTGGAGGCCGGATGCCGAGCAAGCAAGATGTGCTTGAAAAGAAAGAAGCATTACAGAAGGCCAAAACTTTTGTCTACTCAGCAGCTACCGTAAAGCAGATGTTGCAGGAGAAAAAGTCCAGTTCATCTAGACCGTTAAATGTTGCAGCTGAGAAGGACCGATTGAGAAGGGACCTAGAAATTGCACAAAGCAAGCATGATGATGCAGAGGTTGAGAGGATTAAGAAGAGACTGCAGCAACTAGAGGCTTCCCGGCAGTCACAGGAGAAAGATGCCAAGGCTGTTAGGTTGGCTGAGATGAACCGAAAGAACAGAGTTGAGAATTTCAAAAATGCATCTGGATTGAAACCTGTAAATACTGGTTTAAAAGCAGGGGAAGCTGGGTATGATCCATTTTCGAGGAGGTGGACTAGATCAAGGAACTACTATAATGCAAAGGCTCCTGGAGGAGATGCAGCAGCGGTAGCTAATGGTGACACAAACGGTGCAATTGGCAGTGGAAATGGCAACGATGCAGGGGCTGCTGCTGCTGAGGCTGGCAGGGCAGCCACAGCAGCTGCCTTGCAAGAAGCTGCAGGTGCAGGGAAATTGGTTGACACAAATGCCCCTGTCGATGAAGGGACGGAATCTAACATGTTACATGACTTTGAGCTTCCAATCTCATTGGATGTGCTTCGGAAGTTCGGCGGTCACGAGGGCGCGGTGGCTGGATTCATGGCCAGGAAACAAAGGATAGAAGCAACCGTCGGATGCCGAGTCCCCGAGAATGATGGAAGGAGACATGCTCTTACCTTGACAGTTAGTGACTACAAGAGAAGAAGAGGTCTCCTCTAGAGTTAATAAATATATTTATTATTTCCAGCTGTTGTTTAAGTGGAAAGTTTGTTCTATAGCATTTTATCAAACTGCCTTAAAACGAATATTGTTTTCATTGTTTTTTAGTGCGAGTATATGTATTTTCTTTTTGGTTTATAAAATTATGGTTTGACTGCTATAACTGATAGCAAAATACTATGTTTTTTTTTATTTTATGAAAAATAATGGATATTGCAAATGGGGATATTTTGATATTGTGCCACGTGTCATTTATTTTTATAAAATTATAATAATTTAAGTGATTATGTGGCACAAGTATCCATGGACAAAAAGTTCAAAAATTAAGTAGGGAAAATTTGTTACATTCAGGACTAAATATGGACCCTCTTTATGCAAAGAACCTTATTTGTGTTTATACCCGAATGAAAAAGCCCATTAATTTTTTGCATAAGACACAAAAGTATGACATGGAGATATTTGACTTTGGATAAACTACTTAACTGGTTATTTAACTTTCAGGGTGTCTTTATTTTGGTCATATGAGATGAAATTTTTGCAATTTTGTAACTTAACTTTCATTTTAGTCACCCGACCGCTAAATCTCTAATGGCGATTAACTTTACACGTAACATTGTGTTTCACTTTCATTTTGGTCACCAAACTTTTAGGTCGTTTTTATTTTGGTCATCGAAAAAATATCATTTTTTAAAGTATTGATCTGGGTAAAAAAATTAAGGATTAAAGTGAAAAAATGATAGAAACTAAAATAATGTATTAAAAAATTGTTGTACTTGTTTATCACATTCTCGAAAATTCCTTTTTTTTTTTCAATATTGAAATTTTAAATTTCAAAATATGAAAACCAATTAAAAAAATTTTTGAAAAAAAATTATCCCTTGCTAATATTAATCGATTTGTTACTATAATATTGAAATTAATTAAATTAATCTCTTTTTAAAGTTTATTTTATGTTTTCATATTATTCTTAATGAAATTAACTCGATAATTCATATTTAATGATTGGCTGCGAAATTTAAATTTCTTTCGATTGTATAATCTTGAATCTTAGTTGATTTAATGATAGATTTTTATCTCAATGAATTTATAGAAATTTTATATTTACCTTAAGTTAATTAAATGTGTTGGGGATGTGTTATTTTATATTTGGGTGATTTAATAGATTAGGTTATTTATTCAAATTAGTTAATTGGATTATTTTTAATTTAATTATTTAATTTTATATTTGGGTTTAATTAATTAATTGAGTTGAGTTATTGTATATTTACTTAATTAATTAGGTAATTAATTGGATTTTTTTATCATAATTTAATTGGATTTGGTTATATTTCATTTGGGTTATTTTTTATAAAGTAATTGGATATTATGTTTTTGAATATTGAGGTGGATTTAATGTTTAATTAATTTATTCGGTTTAAATATTTAAAATAGATATCTCATCGAGTAAATTACTTAAATTTGGAAATCGAGTAAATTGAATTATTTTTATTTATCCAATTCGATCTTCCTTTTTATTCAATACCTTGCACACCCTATAAAAATAGCGTAATTTATATTGAGTTTACTATAAATTACGTTTTGATCACTTAACTTCGAAATATTACAAAATAGTCATTAAACTATTTAAAAGTTTTCTTTTAAATTATTAGGTTGTTAATATAATTTGTTGTATGGCCTTCTCTGTTCTCAACACCTGCACCAATTGAAAGGTCTCATTCCCCTTCTCTTGTACAGTTCAATTTTTCCCTATAAAATAACTTTGAGCGTCACAAATTTGCGAACTAAAATCTAAATAGTTTTTTTCTTCAATTTTTGATACTAATCATCATATTGACTTGGACCTAAGGTATGTTTTTCTACACGTCGATGGGTACTGATCTAACGTACCAATCTTCGAATTATCACTTGAAGCTTACAAGCCAAACTTAAGAAGAAAAAAAAATTAACAATTCAATGACTTAAATAAAAAAAAACTTAAATAATTCAGTGACTTAAATGAAAATTATCAAATAATTTAATAATAATTTTATAATATGACTGAACAATACCCTAAAAAATATCTGTAGATCATCTTTCAACTTACAAATTATGAAAACATGGTCTCACAGGCAACAATTTATTTTGGTTGAACCGCATATGACAAATACATAGGAGCAGCTTTTCTTTAGTCAAAAAGAATACATAATAATTAAAATTCCTAATTATTTTTTATATAAAATTCGTAAGAAACTAACTAGACACAGTCGATGTGGGATCAAAAAATACCCTTTATCGTGTGAGCTACCGACAGGCGCAGCATCCCCCCACGCGCACACACAGCAACCAACTAACGAAATAATTATTTGGTTAATATAATTTTTAATCCCTGAGCTCAGCAAATTCTTTTGTCGTATTTGTATTCTAGGGTTAAATTACAAATTGGGGCTTGAACTTGGAAACTATTCCCACATTAGGGGATAGACTTTTTTCTTATCCAGGTTCAGCCCTGAATTTGGTAAATGTTTTCACATTAAGGCCTAAACTAGGCAATTATTTTCATATTAGGGCTTGGACTTTTCTTGTTCAAGTTAGTCCCTTAACTTGGCAATTGTTCACATATTGAGGCTTGAATTTGACAATTGTTACTACACTAGTGCATGAACTTTAGGGCTTTTAAGGACTAACCTGAACAAAAAAAATTCAAGTCCTAATGAGGGAACAATTGCCAAGTTTATGGCCTAACTTTGATTAAAAAAAAATTCAAACTCCAATGTGGGAACAATTGTCAAGTTCAATATCTAACTTGTATAAGAAAAAATTCAAACCCTAATATGAAAAAAGTCGCCAAGATCAAGCCTCAAAGGTGATTTAACTGTATTTTTCTATCTACTTTGATACAATTTGAAAACTAAACCCATTTTCATCATTAAATTTGGATTTTATCAATATTTATTGATTTGATACTACGAAATTATATCATGTCACTACTTAAAAAAATTAAAAAAATTACTTTTATAAATTTCAAATGTCATCTAACTTTTATTTCTTTCAAAAGTTCAAAAACCAAATTAGACTTAATTTTAGAGTTAAATACCAATAAACTAAAAAAAAAAAAAAAAAAGATACCAAAATAAACCTAATATTGAAATTAGAAGCTAAAAAACCACATTATCCGTACTCGTTTTTAAATTATTTGAGAATAATAACCTCATTTTTTTTATATGGCTTAAATGAACATTTTAGCCCTTAAAGTATAACATTTTCTCACTTTGGTCCTTAAAGCGTTTTTTTGGCCAACTTCAATCTCTAACGATATTAAATGTTCCAAATCCAACCCCTAACATTATCAAATATTTTTGGTTTAAACCTTTGGGCGTTTAAAAAAAGGTTGAATACAAAAAAACCCGACTTGGATATCTAATTAATCATAAATTTGTCATAAGGCATACACTGACTTCATCATTTAGAAAAAAACCTACAAATTAAAAAATAAATAAAAATTTTATAAAATTATAAAAATTATAAATATATATAGTTGTTTAAAAAATTAAAATTATGTTGGATTTTTTAAAAAAATTGTAAAAAAATATTTTAAAATTAAAAAAATTTAAAATTTTTAAAAATTATTAGAAATCATAAAAGATTGTAAAAAAATATTAAAATAGTAAAAATTGTTGTATTTTTTCATAAAATATACCTTTGCTAATCACATTTAAAATATTAAAAATTTGATAAAAAAAATGTATATTGTAACACAATCAATTTTTATAAAAAAATATTTTAAAATTGTATTAAATAAATTTGAATATATATCTATATCAAAATTTTAATATTTTAAAATATTAACCAATGTTACTAGCGGCATATTTATTTGACTCAACTTCCTATTCAATCTCTGAAGTAAATTTCCATCATTCATCATCACACACATACTCTTTTTATTTTGTACCAAAATTTTTTAGTATGCTCAAACACTAGACAATAGTTTTTAAGATATTGGTTTAGAGACAAATAATTTATCTTGAGATAGTAACAAATATTTGAAATAATTTAAAATATTATTTAATTTAAATAAAATTATTTAAATTATTTAAATAATTTTAAATTTTATTTAAATTTATCACCTAAAAATATCTACCAATTATAAATTTCAATTGATTGAATTATAAAATAATTATAATAGGTGGTATTCTTTAAATAGACAATGATCTCATTTTCAAGCTCCTGATTCATAAAGTTCTAAAAATATTAAAATTTCTAATATTTTTATTATAATTCTCTAGTAATTAGTACATTTTAGTAATTTTTTTTATATTATTGTTGTAATTTTGTTAATACTTTTTCATTTTTAAAGATTTTTTATGATGACATCATTATTACATCATCATATGACGTGTGGCAATATACGATTATTTAAATAATTAAATAATTCAGTTTTTAACATTGAAATGATTAAACGAAAAGTTCGACAACGTTAAAAGACTGAAATGAAAAAAAAAAAAATTCAAGCACTAAAACATGCATTAAAATTTTTTTATTTGGTATTTTAAATAATGGAAAATGAAAGTCAGATAACATTGAGGTCCAATCATTTATTTGAATAATAAGCATTATTTTCCACGATATTTGGCTGCATTTTAATGCATCGATTGAGAAAAGAATTAGGCCCTATTATTAGTCAATGAAAGAATAATATTTTGGTTAAATTAACCATATATGAAATAGTTTGTTAATTAGTTATATACTTCGATTTTTTGAAATAGTTTGAAGAGAGAGAATAAAAGCGCGTCTAGTTAAGCGAACTTTCTATTAACATGTTAAGGAATATAGGTCTAGTTATAAGCATTTTTTTCAAAATTCTAAAGAAAACATGTCTAGTTGAGCATAATTTTCTTGACATGTCAACAAAAAGTTGTACGAACTTTCCTGTCAACTGTGCAGAAAGCGCGTCCATTTCATACTCTCTCTCCAAAATATTATTTTTTTTTTAATTTTCAAAAAATCAACCGATATAACTAATTAACAAACTATTTCTACCTACATAACTAATTTAACCTTATATTTTTCTCACATGAAAAAGATTTACTTCCAACATTTATTTAGTTTATTATTTATAAATTATAAATTATAAATTATAAATCAATCATTACCCAATATACAATAATATTTTCCACGACTTTGGTTGGCATTTGATGTATCAGTTTGAGTCCTATTATTAGTCAAGGAAAGAATAATATATATCACATGAGAAGATTCACTTCAAACATTTATAATTATTTATAAATGATGCCAATAGTACTGATTTAAGGTTTATTAATATTATATTTTGGTGTAATAATACGTTTACATGACGCAGCAATTTGCATGATAATTTATGTGTAATTCATATTAATATTATATTATTTGTTTTATATATATCACGTTGACAAATATTTTAAAAATCATAAAAATATTAAAATTAGAAATTCAAAAGAAGCGTTAAAGTTTAAAAAATTACCATGAAGTACATGTGGATTCCATATTTAAAAATAATTATTCTCATATTGAGCCTAAACTAGACAATTGTTCCCACACCTAAGTTTAAACTTTTCTTATCCAAGATAATCTTTGAACTTGGCAATTGTTCCCATATTGTGAGCTAAGCTTTTTTTTGTCCAAGTTAATCTATGGCATTTTCTTGAAAACCCTAAAGTTCATACCCCAATATGGGAACAATTGCCAAGTTCAAGGGTTAACTTGGACAAAAGAAAGTTTAAGCTCTAATGTGGGAACAAATGTCAAATTGAGGGACTAAATTGGGGCAAAAAAAATTTCAAGTTCCCATATGGAAGTAGTTGACAAGTTCAGACCTCAAATAATAATTTAATCCATTACTTTTCAAATCTACAAACAAAGAGATTAAAATTCTAAAAGTAAAAATAGACAAGGGACTGGGTGCATATTTAAACCAAAAATAAACTATTCTATTACAGCAATTTTTTATTTTTATTTTTCCCTTTTGGCTAATAATAGCAATAATAGAAGCAGCTTTGGCAGTTGGAGAGACCTCTCTTCTTGCTTACATGTTTGCTTTCAAAGTCCAAAACCACACAAACACTTCTACAATAAATTTGTTTCTTTTTTAAATCCCCATTATTTTGCAATTTCCTCCATTAAAGCCCCTGTTCTTCTTCTTCCTCTAGCTTCCATTGAAATGCCCTCTTTTTCTTAATTTTTTTCATGTACAAATGAAACTATTACCACCATCATCAATGTCTGCAACAAACCCACTTTAATTTCTTACAACCACCCCCCGAAAAAAAAAAAAAAAACCAATGTTTCAAATGTCTAAACTTTACCATAATTTCCATCATACCAAAAATTCAGTCTTTAGCTTTGTGTTTTTATTACCACTTTTCCTTCTTCTTCTTTTAGCTTGTAATGGCTTCTCTGTTTTCTACATTAACCTCTCTGTTCCCGCCAAAACTTCACCGGAGCCCGCCAATTTGTTACCGGAGATCCTTCCCGGTGACAAACCGGTGAAAAAGTTATCATCTTCCTCAGTTATGTATGCAGTGAAAGAAGAGAACCCATCTTTAAATTTAAAAACCCATTTATCTCTTTTACAAAAACCCAACATTTCAATGGTTTCAAAGCCAAAAAAACAACCTCATCGTTTTAGTCCTCAAACATTGAAGGCTATGCAATTAAGGACAACAAAAACAACAAAGGGTTTCACTTTCTCCACCAAATTAAGGGCTTTTTTCCAAAATTCAAACTGTAAGCTTCGTTTTTTCATGACATGGATTTCATCATTACATTCATTAAGTCATAGAGAATTACTTGTCATTGAAAGTGTGTTCAAATCAAACCCCAAAGCTTGTCTTGTCATTGTATCCACTTCATTAGATTCCCCAAAAGGAAATGCTGTTTTAAAACCATTTTTAAACATGGGGTTTAATTTAATCACTGTAAGTCCTGCTTTTGATTCTATATTCAAGCACACATATGCAGAAACATGGTTTAATCGATTAAAGACAGGCAATATCAATCCAGGTGAGGTTTCTTTAGGACAAAACCTGTCTAATCTACTCCGATTGGTCTTGTTATACAAATACGGCGGCGTTTATATCGACACAGATGTTATTGTTTTAAAAAGTTTCAACAATTTGAGCAATGTGATTGGTGCACAGTCCATGAACATTGAGACCAAAACGTGGAGTAGATTAAACAATGCTGTGTTGGTTTTTGATAAACATCATCCATTGTTGTACAAATTCATACAAGAATTTGCACTTACTTTTGATGGTAATAAATGGGGTCACAATGGTCCTTATTTAGTTTCAAGGGTAGTTGGTAGAGTTACCAATAGGCCTGGATTTAACTTCACCGTGTTGCCACCGCCTGCTTTTTATCCGGTCGATTGGAGTCGGATCCGAAGCTTATTCCGAGGGCCTAATAATCGGATTCAATCGGATTGGTTACGTCGTAAACTCGAGCAAATCCGAAGACAAAGCTATGCTGTTCATCTTTGGAACAGGCAAAGTAAGGATGTTATAGTTGAAGAAGATAGCATTGTTCATCATATTATATCAGATTGTTGTATTTTTTGCAATACTTCAACATCAAGTTTGTAAGTATAGATTTATATATAATAAGGTTCAATTCGTCTCATTATATATTTTCAGTTTGGGTTTTTTTTTTTAATCCATTTTTTTTTGCTGCCTGTGATTTCAACTTATGAGAATGAAGAGGAAGAATAGTATGCTGTTTTTTTTTTTTTTTAATTTTGAAAGTAAAAGAAAAAAGAAAAGTAGGTTGTTAAATCATGCTTTTACTATACATGTTTTTCATGCTTTATAACATAAAGATAGTAATAATTGAGATTTGGGTTTATTTGATGTTATCCAATTACTGGTTGAAGAAAAAGGTTAATTTACTATTGGTAACTGAGTTTAATTTTAGTGTTCAATTCGATATTTGCGGGTTTTTTCCTCACTTACGCATGGTTTCAAAGTTTAATTTGGTTCTTGAGTTTTCTTTTATCTCAATTAAGTACGTATGGTTTTTTATTAGAGCACATGTGTCAAATATTCATTGAGTCATATGACACCATTTAGTTTGGATGTTGGGTTGAACATTACGTACTAAGAGTCAGATTACATTTTACCTTTACTATTAGAAAATAGCAAATTGGTCATTTTAGTTAAAAATTTTATCTATTTTTATTGTTTAAAACCGATGTGGTTGATGGGAAAACCAAACACTAGAATGTGGCATGCCACGTATACCTAATGCTGATGTATAAAGATCAATTTTTAACAGTGAAAATAAATGAAATTTTTAACAAAAGAACCGGTTTGCTTTTTAATCTAATGTACAGGGACTGATTTATCTATTTTTTTGAGTAAAGAAAGCAAACTACAATTTAATTCCTAATAAATGGGCCTCTATAGTACTTTTAACAAGCATAATTAGATACCAAATAGATACAACAAAAAAATTCAAGTACTAAATTAAACATTAAAAGATAATGTAAGATGTAATTGCTTGAATAAGACATGAAAGTGATTTCTCAGTCACCAATTAATGTAAGACACCTACTCTTGGGCTTGGTTTACATCACGGTACCATGCGTGTGTTCTTTTATATGTAATTTATCTCTCTGTCTTACCATATTCTCTTAGATTTATACACAAATTGCAACCTGAGTATAAAATATTATCTTTTGTAATTCTTCAGATATATGGAATGAAATAGAAAAACATACCCATATTGACATCACACCGAGTAGCAACTCGGTATCATCTACTATGGCAGTGAGCTTTACCATTTCATACTAAAATAACTAAATTGATATTTAAACTATATTTAATGCTCAAATTAGGTCATTTTCTAAGGTTAAATAATAAAAAAAAAACTTTTAATAAAAAATCAAATATTAATTGAATCTTTATAAAAAAAAGTACACTCAATTCAACTATAATGATTTAAAAAAGACATGTTTTTGTATATTTCACCATTTGTCATCAAGATAGAACAAAAGACATAATATTGAGAAGTCAATGAGTACAGCAATATCACCCATTTTAATATGCATTTTGCATCTCTGAATGTGATGCAATGGCACATTTATTTATTGTTTAAGTCGTGCAATTTACATTGGATGACTCTTTTATAAGGAGTTGCCATTATTCAATTTGATTTTAGGTCCAATTTATAGGGTTTGGGGAAGTTGCGCACATGCTAGTGAACTCATTTATGATCTTTCTTATGTAAGGCCACTTGTTGATTAATGTACCCAAAGTTGACTAAAGATACGGTTTAATTGCTGCTGAATAATAATAATAACAATATGATGATGTAAGCAAAAACAAAAAGAAATCTAAGTTGATGAAACCCTTTCACTTGAGTTCTTGACCAATGGCTTCTCCAAGATTTTCCTTTTTTTTTTTTTAAAATTTGTTTATTCCTTAATATTATTTATAATAATATTTATATCATGTAGTTAATCATAAGTTACATATAATTAAGTAAACAATATTCATTAAATACATATAAGACAAACTAACTTCTAGAAATATTATCTTACGTTATTAAATAATACCTACTGACATTAATTAAACCCACCCCGTAGGTAAAAAGAAAAATTTTGAAAAGAATCTTTATTGAAAATAATCTTATTTTGAAATTTTAATTTGAAAATTTTGAAGTAAATAATTATTTTTAGATAAAAATTTAAAGATAAAATCAATTTTCACAAAAAAAAAAATTCCTACAATAATTCCATTAATAAATTTTGTTGTAGGATTACCAATAATTTATATTTTAAACCAAAAAAAACTATCATACACCGTAATATAAAACGCTTGACATGCATGCTAATCTAACAACCTATCAATTTAATAATTTATCTAAGAGTTCACCCGTTATGAGTATAAACCACTTGTATAATATCACCTGCTTATTATAATCCTCTGAAGAGTATCTAAAATATATGTAACTTTTTAAAAACGAATAACACGTAATTACCTTTAACGCATTATTTCAATAAATTGTATGTTATGTATACACGTGAAAATGAACAATTTTAGAGGATAGCAAAACAAATACTTAACAATCATAATTATGAATTAATTTTACCTTCAATGTAACAAGACATCATGGTAAGGAAAAACATGTTGTATGTTCCTATGTCCACACTGTTATTATTGTTTTCCAATTTTTAAATGAAAATATTTTCTTAAGAAATAAATTTAAGACATGGGGAATTGGTTTCTGACAAATGCATTTAAAGAAAGTGAAACTGAAGCAGCCTCTTCTTAAAAAGCTAAAGCATGTGCCTTCTTTTCGCATTCGCTTTCACTGCTTTTCCTTCCTCGTAAATAAGGAATGGCACCGTTCGTATTTATTATTTTTATTTTACAAAATATAATTATTTTTATTTTATATCGTTTATTTTATTTTATTAAATTTAAATATATAGATTAAAATGTCTTAATTTTATATTACTAGCCATAAATTTAAAATTATTTTTTATATTTTTATTTTAAAGAATTTAATTTATATAAATCTACTCGAGAATTATATTTTATAATAAAATTAAATTTAATAAAATAATTTTAAGCTGTTAAAAAAAAATAAATGAAACAATTTAGTGTCCTAGTTTACGGCAATTTGGATTTTTTTTCTAAAAAAATTCAGTCAAAGTTTATCAAGAGTTCCTATATTACTATGTAAAATTCATTTTAGTCCCTTTATTAAAAAATACTTTAGATTAATATTTGTACGTTAAAAATTTATTCAAATCATGACATTGTTATAATTTTCTATTAAGTTACTGATATTTTAGGGGCTCAGTATTTCAAAAATACATGGATTTTTTTCGGGATGTTTGGTTTTTTATGGATCGAGTCGAGTCATAAGTATATCAATTCAGTATGATATATAATGTTCAAATTATTAGTAACCTAATGAAAAATTGTAAATGTATCAGGCTTTGAATAAAAATTTAACATATAAGAATTAAGCTAGAGCAATTTTTGGTAAAGGGATTAAAATGAAATTTATATAGTAGTATAGGGACTCCTAGTAGACTGTGACCAAAAAATTCTATCAAAATGGATAATTATTAAATTTATATTGGGTTTCGAATAAGATTAATTGAGACCCATAAACTAGAAAATTGAAAAAGTCCATTTTTATCTCATCATCCAATTATAACCGGACTCACGGCCCAACTTCTCTCACGTGCAATCTTATACACACACGTGTGTATCTTATTTTTTACTAAATTTATTTCTAACAAGTCTGTTGTTTTGACTAGTTTAACTATTTTGCCATGTAATAAAATAATAGGGTGAGTGTTAAGTAGAGCTGTGCATGGGTCGGGCATCCGGCTCAAAAGCCCGTCTGAATTATGAGAGGATTTGAGTAAAAATATAGGCCCAAAAAATGAGCTTGGGCAAAGAAATAAGGCCCGTTTAAAATATGGGCCGGGTCTTGGGTAATATATTTTTGGCCTGAGCCCAACCCGACCCAGCCCGAATTCACTAAATGACAAAAAATATTTTTTAATATTTTTTTTTATTGTTTTCTTCCTATTTTGCTACTATTTTACTATTATGTTGCTACTATTTTGTTGTTATTGTTTGAATATTGTATAAAACTTATTTTATTGTTAATTTTTTATTATTATTTTAAAGACATTTGTTAATTTTGTTATTATTTTAGAGGCATTTGCTTGTTAAGTTGCATCTATTTTAGTGTTATTTAAATATACATATTTTTTAAAATTTAATTTCAATTTGTTGAGAAATATTTATTTTGATGTTTTTAGTATTTTTTATGGTTTATATATATTTTAAAATTATATAAAAAATAATATAAAAATTAACATGGGCCGGCCAGGTCGGACCCGAGTTTTAACATTTTTATTCGAGCCAGGCTTGGATAAAATTTTAGGCCTATTTTTCGGGTCGGGCTGGGTCTGGGCCTAAATTTTTAGTTGGGCCCAATCTAAACACGGCCCGGCCCATGCACACCTCTAGTGTTAGGGATATTAATAATGTCTTTTTTTATTCTAAAAGTAATCTTAAAAAATTGTTCAACAAGTTTAGTAATGAGCATAACGGCCCTATTGTTCCAATGGAGAGAAAAACCTATGATTAGCTTTTCAGGAAATTTCCAAACGAACAATTTCAACGAAATCTTTCAATTTCTTATCTTACTAGCTATGTTCAACTCTATGTATTCCTCTTTCCATAGAGTACACTGAATATACAGAAATGGCTATAGTAGAGTTTCTATTATTCGTATTAACAGCTGCTCTAGGAGGAATGTTTTTATGCAGTGCTAATGATTTAATAACTATCTTTATAGCTCCAGAATGTTTCAACTTATGCTCCTATCTATTATCTGGATATACCAAGAAAGATGTACGGTCTAATGAGGCTACTACGAAATATTTACTCATGGGTGGGGCAAGCTCTTCTATTCTAGTTCATGGTTTCTCTTAGCTATATGGTTCATCCGGGGGAGAGATCGAGCTTCAAGAAATAGTGAATGGTCTTATCAATACACAAATGTATAACTTTTCAGAAATTTCAATTGCGCTTATATTCATCACTGTAGGAATTGGGTTCAAGCTTTCCTCAGCCCCTTCTCATCAATGGACTCCTGACTAATTGAATTTTGTTTTTTATTTAATATATAATTAATTTTAATTTTGTATGATATAAAAATAAATATTTTATATTTTAAATAATGAAAATAATTTAGAAGTTTTTAAAAAAATTATTATGTTTTAGAAATATTTATGAAAATACTTTAAAATTTTGTTAAATAATATTAAAAATTATAAAATAAAACTCGTTTTATCAAAATAAATTAATATAAAAAAAATAAAAATCCGAATCAAATTTCAACAATATGGGAGTTGTTACCTGCGGAATCATAATTTCGTATCGTTAATGCTGCAGGCAAGATGATGAAGAAAAGCACATTGTAAAGTTTCTAATGTAGAGAAAATTACCAGATTAAGAACTATTATTCCGAGGATAAGAAGATACTTCTTTCTTCAGCATCAACAAATTTAAAGTCAATAATTGTAACAAAAATGAAATTAAGACGCACCCAAACAAATTAAAAATATTAGTTACCAGTAAGTGTCAGAAAAACTAAAGCTTTGCATTTGAAAAATGGAAGGAAACAAGCGCCATTGACGTCCTCTCGTACGTTGTCATTCAGCGGCGACGCTTCCTTCCTCACAGGCGGGTATTGGTGCTTTGCAGAGGACCCTCGCTGGCGCCATCGTTGCCACCAACTGGTTTCCCAGACGATCGATAAAGACATGTCTTCGTTCAATTGGCTAGTGTGTGCTTAGTCACTTTCTAAACTGTGGGACAGATGTTATGGGAAGTATTGAAAAATGGCTATACAAATCTACTTTACCTAACCAACCGACTAAAGATTTAGGTTACATTATTACTGGTTTTTTACTTAAAAAAATAAAATCAAACTTATGCATCATCCCTGGCCTAATTATTTCGATCCTTTGATGGTTTAAAAATTTGAGCGACTGTCCAATTGCATCATATTCTGATAAGCCTTTCATGGATACAACTAATAATGACATTTGTTAATTATATCAGATAAAATTTTATACCGATTATTCTCTTTTTAATCGCATACCAAATGCCATTTCATTCCAACACCAAAAGTTGATGTGTACTTATTAAGCTTTTTAGGTACCATTTAACCATTCACTTTGATTATTATTATTATTTATATAAAATTAATCCGTGTTATATGAATATCTCCTGAATTAATTAATAGTATTTGAAGAGTTCATCTTACGAGCTAAGACTAACAATGAAGACTAGATATTACTGATTAAGACTTTAAAACACCTGTCTCACAGATTAATAATAAGGTAAGTACATGTTGAGAGTCTACATGACGTCTATATACTACGCTTATCTAATATCCTGATAAGGCAGCCTGCACATAGGGGAAAGGAATATCAGTAGGTTAGCCGAATCTATGTAGTACGAAACTAATAATAGAAAGATATGTGTAATCTCAAAAAAGGATCGACAATACCATTAATAAGGCCCTCGAGGCCTAAATATGAGCCAAGATACTCGACTACTCAAACACTCTCTTTCACATGAAATTTTTTATATAAAAATTAATTGAATTATTAAATTTTTAACAACACAACAAGAATTAACAATAATTTAAAGTTTTTAGAGCCAACTTTCAAGCCAATATTTAGTGAAAAAAACCAACTTGGGGATCTTCACACATAAGGGAGAGCCCATACGTGCATAATCACATGTACATAGGCCCATAAGATCATCATCGCAATAATCATCTATCAGCTATCATGCCATGCGAGACTGTTTTCATAACTCCCAAATTATAGGTTTTAAGAGACCCATTCTCCCCCCATCTAAATGTTAAGGGAAGATTATTATATGTATATACACTATACGATATGCATGACATTGTAGCATACCTTAATTAATTTACTATTACTTATTATAGCATGTAACATGAACTCTACGTTTCGCTCTTTACAGCCTATCCAATCACTCTCCACCATCAACGGTCCAAATAATCCCACGTTTCACCCTCCCTACCCCACTTTCACCTTCATTGTTAAGAAAGAAATCCTCTCTCCTCTCCTATGCTTCTATATATTAATCATCATATCATTACTTGTTTATCAAAGTCTAAAACAAACTCACTATTTTATGTATATATGTATGTGAGACGTGTAGCTTAGATTAAAGATATATAGTGTTATGGGATTGAGTTCTAAACAGGTTTCTAGCGGTGGTGGTCATGGTTGGAGCCAATCTTTGTTGCAGGCTCAAACACTACCAAAAGCTTCAATAATGATGAAGCGACACACACAAAACCAGCACCAGCAGCCATTGAAGTGTCCTAGATGTGATTCTTTGAACACAAAGTTTTGTTATTACAATAACTACAACAAATCACAGCCTAGACATTTCTGCAAGGCTTGTAAGAGACATTGGACTAAAGGTGGCACTCTCCGGAATGTACCTGTCGGTGGTGGTCGTAAAAACAAGCGGCTCAAGCCTGGCATCAAAGCTGCCAGCACCGCCATTAAAACCAGCACTGCCTCTAGTGATAATAGCAATAGGCTGTTGCTTGATTCCTTGATGGCACTCCAATGGCAGCAACAACATCCATTTCCACCATTGTTGGACTGTAATAACATGCTAATGGGTTCATCATCATCCCTTTTGTTACCTCAAACTCAAGGCCTAGAATTCCCATTTTCAAGCTCAAGTTCTAGCTCCATTTCACCAAGTATCTATAACTACACTGGAGAAGCAAACAGTAGTCGTTCACAGACATGGCAAGTGCCTAGTGCAAGCATGGACATGGCAAATTACTGGAACCTGGATGATATTGATGAACTGGTCTCTACTGATCTCAACAACATACCATGGGTTGATTCTGAGATCAAACCATGAAAAGCAAATTTTAATCATATATTCAATGTTAATATGTAGGAGATCCCTTTTTCTCATTTACTTTTTTTTTTTTGGCCCCTTAGATTGATTATTGTTCACAAAGCTGTGATTTTTCAGATTCATCTCTGGGTTTTAGGTGTACATTATTTTGTACTCTCTACATCTTTACATAATGCAAGAATATGAATTTGCATGTTAGGTGTATGAATGGAAAAGTGGGAAATATGGTGGGATATATCATTTTTATAATTATTACTATTACGGAATAGAATCAATCATCATAATTAATTATAAATTAATTAATTAATTAGATTAAATTTAGTAGAGAACTTACTCACTTATATAAGAATTATAAAGTACTCGAACTTGAGACCTTAATCTTACCATTAAACTAAGGCTTTCAAGAAGGATATATCATATATACATATATATGCGGTAACACAAAGACAGTCAAGTATAAATTATAAGTATAAAACAAGTATAAATTTATAAGACATACCAAACTATAATATAAAATGCAATCAATACAATGCATAAAGAATGAAAATCGGACAAAAATCAAACTAATTTGAAAATAATTAGATAAGATCCAGACATAAGAAGAAAACCCACACATTATAATCGCATATAATGAGACTCGAATTCGAATTTTCAAAGTTGGATTTCTCAATTTTGCCAATAGTTCCAAAACCTATATGATATATGAAAGTTCAGAAATGGGGTCTTTCTCCGGCTATGCTGGGCAAACTGAATGTGATGTGGATATGCATATTTAGGGACATATCTGAATAGTTGTAATATAGTTAGATTCTTTTTCTTTATAATTTATGACCACTTGTTGAGAATCATTCTCTTTTCTTTGTCCGGTTGGAAAGTAGGGTTTTTTTTTTTTTAGTTTTCTTCTTTTTTTTTCCCTCTTCTAGCTGGCCAGTCTAAACCGTGTACTTCCATGTTTACATTATTACTAGTTTAGTAGGCACCAAAATATTTGTTCCAACATGGTCTGCTCTCATCCTCTCTAAGTTGAGAGATCCAGAGCATGTGGAAATTGGGGCCACACTTTCCACTCTTTGTTTCCTAATTTGTTTTTATAGCATCAGCTTCCTTTGATTGAATTTTTATCTACTATGGGATTGTTGAGAAAATATATACTTTTTCCTCTGATTCTAGCTAATAATTTATTGAGTTTTGTTGAATAAAAATTGGTCGGTGAGAGATTGTTATATGTTCGATAAAAGGGATCTGGAAGGAGGAGTAGACGGTAAAGGATGCAAGGCCAGTTCATCTATGTGGGTGGAGAGTTGTCAAGTTAAGATGCTGGGTGTTCTTGGAGGATTGGTTGATGGAGTAAGAGGATATGGAGAGGAATGAAGGAGTTAGGAGAGGTATGGTTTGTGTCTAGTAGCCTAGGCCTATGTAGGCACATGGTAGCCTTTGGTTGGTTCGTTGATTTTTTCAAAGGGCTTAGACTGATGAATAATGTGATATTGTAGGGTGTGCAGGTTTGAGACGAGTTTAAAAAGGAGTAGGCCTATGGAGGCACATGGTAGCCTTTTGGTTGGTTCATTAATTCTTTCAAATGGCTTAGATTGATGAGTAATGCGATGTTGTAGGGTATATAAGTGATAGTTGATAATTGTCACGTCAATATAAATTGTCTAACTAACAATGATGGGCTTATGTGTTTTTAGGACTTGAGTGAACAATACCTTTGGTAGAGATACATTGACAAAGTCCACTGATGAAGGTATTCAGTGATGGAAGTACCATGTGTAATACTACATATAAAAACGCTAAAAGACACAAGTAAAGAATGTGACTATTTGAAACATCTTTTGAACGAAAAATTATGTTTTTTTTAAAAAACATTTTATAAATAGGTCAGGGTGACATCAAATGGGAAGTCAATGAGAATGGAATATGTGAAAAATTTATAACGCTTAAGTTAATACGCGAAAAATGTTGTATTTCGACTTTCTAAAAATAATAAATATATAATTTAATTTTTATAAAAAATAATAAAATTAAATTTATAATTTTACTTTTAACTTCTAAAAAAAAGTTCTGAATTTACCCTAGGTAAAAAACATTGAAAAACAGAAAGGGAAAAAAAAAAGGAGGCTAAAGTGGGCATGGTCAAAGATATAATGTATAGTCAATCACAGATGTTATCATCTAAGTTTTTCTACACCAAAAACACACCAAGGTCAAATTAACAATGAATTACTACATACGAATATTTCATATGATCATCAATGGCCATAGATATATACTCATCTTATAGGTTTCCCATTCTCACTCCAGTGTCCCTAGCATAGTTGTTAGGCTTCTCATCCCTAGCTGCTTTCGAGTAGCTAACGTAGTAAAGCTCGGAAACTACGGCCGTTAAGAAAACGAATGCAGCCCCGGCGCCAAACACACCTTTTCTCAACGTTGCACATGATGGAGGATTATCCAAGAGATTCTTGTATTTGGTGTGGTATGCGTTACGGACCGACCCTGCTAGCAAGCATACCTCTGCGATGAGAAAGAACACCCTGAAATACCCGATGCAACACGTTGATTAGACGATTGGGGAAACGAACACGAGGCGTTAAAAAGCAGTGGAAAAATATTACCAGCAAGTGATGAAGAGTACAACTGCCCATGCTCGAGAACCACTCGGTTTCATGGCTTTACCACAGCATAAGCATCGGCTAGCCACCATGATTAGTATCTGACCGAGTAGAAGGAAAAGGAATGAACCTACACCTAAGCCAGTTGCAATATCCTTATCATAAACACAATAACTTTCCTTCCCATTATTGTCAACAGTGGCCTGCAAACAGAGAGCAAGGGATGTCACCATTTAGAATTGTCGATGATTGCACCGGCATAACCAAATATCGTTCGCTGTAGATACATTGTTAGTAACTACGAAACATTCCTGCTGGCATCGAAAGAAGCATAGCCAGCCTATGATCTTAGAACCAACAGATACATTACCCAAATCTCAAGGCAATAACCTCTTTCAGAGGCCATGTGCACTCTATTTGTGATCAATAAGAACAACAAAGACATTTCTTCCCTTAGCCTCAAGTTCTAAATTAAAACATTCTTGAAGTAACATAGCATCTAAAATGGTATTAAAGATATACAATGTTTTCAGCATGGTTTCCTCTTAGTGTTTTCCTACATTTTTTTATTGAATATTCCTGTTATCATGAACTAAACAAGCTTGTTGATAAAAGGATGTATTTAGAGCGGTTAAATGCTCAAATTAGGGCCCAATCTTTTAAGTGTAACTCACATAAGGGCTAATTTTTTAAAAATGATCAAATAATAGCTTAACCTTTATATAAGTGTTCAAATAAAGACTTTTTATGCACTTTCCCTAATTGTCATAAAAATTCACCCTTGACATGTTTAAAATAAAACACACGACAACTGAAGTAGATATAACTTGAAAAGAAATGAAAACAATAAACTTATTTTAAAATATGATATATGACATTTGAGAAGTCCTTATTTGAGCACTGCTGAAATAGTTTAGCACTTACTTGAGTATTTTCGAAAAGATTTTACCTCATTTGAGCACTTTTGTAAATATTAGACACCATTTTAAAAAATTTGTCCCTTATCTAAACAACCCAAAAGACGTTTGGTCTCAATTTGAGCATTTAGCCTATTTAGAACCAAACTAAATCACTTTTTGAATTCAACGGGAATACTAAACTAGCCCAAAATACGGTTTTCCCGGTAAGTAAAACTACTAATACTTGCAACTAAATCTTGTTTAACCCATCTTTATTGTTAAATATTTTGCACCCAAGTGCATTTCTAGCTTAGTTTTCACAGTGGGCGCTTATTGAAAACTTGGAACTTCAAATACAAACAACCATGCTATATAACAAATATTCATTTTGTCTAGAAAGCAAGCAACTTTTTACCTTACAACTAAAAAGCCTAAACTCTACAACATGGAATCAAAAACCCATTCAGGAAATCATATAAACAAAATAAGCAAACCATTCAGCAAAGAGTACTCCAAAAAAAAGAAAAAGGAAAGAAACAAAAGGGCAGTTTTTTTTTTTTTTTTTTTTATGAAGAAAACTCACGGTGCTTCTCCTTTGCTCAGCAGCAACAGCAAGTCCAAAAGCAATAAGATCAATCACAAAAACCAGAGCCAGTAACAACGTTGAAGCCATAGTTAAAAGGGCAACCCCCCCTCCCCCCACAAAGCTTAAACAAAAATCTCAAAAAAAAATTATGACCCAGAGAAGTAAACAGAAAAGGAAAAAGGAATTTTAAGTAAAAGCGTGAGAAAAAAGCAGGAACAAATGGTGGGACTATATATATGTGCAGAGGTTTGAGGTTAGGGTAGCGTGGTTTTACTTCTAAAGAAAGTAATAATTACTCACATACGTATTTGAATATGATTGGAAGATTAGTTTAATTGATGATTTTGATTTTGACTTTCGTGTTTATCCACGAAATTAAATGCAAAATCGTAGAAGCCACGAAGGAAAGAAGGATAACTCACTGTTGTGAACTTTCCTTGCTACAAGCTTAGCAAGATCCAAAGATGAATGTTGTATTATTTTAATTTCGCTTAATCTAATATTTAATTTCTTTTTTAGTTTGATATTTAAGTTTTTTTTCTATTAAAATTGATATCTAAACTTGACACATTTTTCGAATTTAGCACACAATTAATAATTTTTTTTAATTTGATACCTAAACTAATCAAATGCTATAAAAATTACCCAAAAATACTAACTGTGTTAGTTATTTTTTTTTATATAGCTAGTAAATGACATTAAATTAATGGTAAGAATAATTACATTTATTTAGAATTTTTTCTATTTTACTAAAGGATATGCTCAAATTTTACTTTTTATTGAAGTTAAGATCACTTTGATTGTTAGGGGTATGAATTATTTAAGAGGGACCACATGCTTAAAGTATGGCTTGATTTTCACAAAGTCCTCAGTTCCATAAAAGTATTGTCAATATCAGAAGAAATTTGTGTTAAAAAAATTATGTTTTGAGCTATGCTTAACAAAGTACCATTAAAGAAAAAAACAAGAGTTTTGAATAATCAAAATAAAAAAAATTAATTATATTAAATTAAATGTAATTGAACATTTAAAATATAAAAAAATTCTTTATCATATATCACATGTAAGTCGTAAGTTTATGTATCAAATTGGATTAAAAAAAAAAAAAAACCTTATCTATTAAGGTGCAGAACATTTAATGCATTGCAATCACATGTCTCTCTAATTGATTAGTGAATCTTCCACATCATTATCGAGCTTGAGAAGTTGCAACCTGCACCTTAGGTTATGAGCCAAGACTTTAGTTTCACCAACGTATGACCTGCTCGATTCTTCTACTAATATATACCCAAGTCAACCTTCTATCTGGATCAAAAAGTCACTAGTTAGACTTAAGCCTCACCTAAAACACATAAGAGAAAGAGTTTGATATTATGCTCGATTCTTACGGGAGAGAGTACTGCTTAAGTGCTGAGTTATTTGTATACAAATAAAGGTGGGCTACCTACTTTATACAGGTAAAGCCCCTTTGATCCTATGGCTAGGATTTATTACATTCAACGATGAAGAATCGTACTTTTAGAATATTCTATATGAACTTACATATACAATTATATAGAAGGCTATATCTTTCTAGAACTTCCAAAACGTTTTACTTGATTCCACAAGATTTTAAAAGCTTTGAAAGAGTACACCAATTCAAGCCTGCTGCACTTGAGGGGCCTCCTTAGGCTTTTATTGGCCTTTCGTTTGCATCCTACACATAGTTAGACTCAAACACGTTTTACATACTACAAGACACTTATAGGTAAGAACGCCAAGTGTCATACAAAACACCAATTCGAGTTCAACCATACACTATACTTATAATTTACCTTCGTAAAGACTTGATAAAATATTCTTGTTTTGTGAACCCATAACAATAATTTACAGTATTGCACCATATTTCACTGTTTCGACTGTATTTCAATGGCAAAGGGTTAGATGAGAATTAAAAAAACGTTGACAAGGGTTGAAAATGATTTGGTGGAGCATTAAAATATTAGAATTAAAGGGCAAGATGATTGGTGTTCCCCCATTAATGATAAGAGAAAATGTATGGCAAGCAATGGATTAATATGGATTATTTTGATTGCTGCCACATCCAAAATAATTCAATGTGGGGACAAAAGAAAAAGACAACTTTGTCATTTACACTACTAACCAGTCAAAAGATTTTCAGTTATCAACAACAGTTGATATTTATCTAAAGACAAGTCAATCAATTCCACCTTAATCAAAGTAATTAATTATTTCTTGTCAAATGATATTTTTTTAATAAAATTATTTCGAGTTAACTAATTATCTTCATTTAAAAATATTAAAATGTCGATTGAGTTTTAATTCGACTGGCATCAACATTGTTGTCAGTGTAAGAAGATGTGAGTTCGAGTGATCTTATTTAAGTGTTGGAAAAAATCTATGGTATATATGTAGTTCTAAGTTTTGTATAAAAAAGAGCAGATATGATAAAAAACATATAATAAAATTAATATTCAAAAGAAAAAAGAACCAAAATAAATGTGTTGCCAAAATTGAATTAGACAATATTAATTATGTTAATGATTATAATAAGATTATAATAATGGTAAGAAATATATATTTTTACTTAGAGACTAAAACATTTTGACATTTCATGCTGTTCATACAAAGTTACAACAGTGCTTTACTAATTTTAATATAATTTTTAATGAATTTTTTGAAATTTTTAATAATTTTTTATGGACAAATTTGGTGCTGTAAAAAAGTTAGTTTAAAAATATGTTTTTGAAAAGTATCGTGAAAAAGTGTAGTTTTGAAAGTATTTGATATTGTTATCAATAATTACGGTGAGAAATTAAAATTTTCATTTTAGATATTGTTGAATGGAGAGATAAGATAAAGGAACAATGTTTACATTGTTCTGTGTCGAGAGACTACCTAAGCCCATAAATGTTTTCCTTTTTTAGTGTATGAAAGCTATAGGGACAAAGGCAAACGGGGTAGGTGGTGACCTTTGCCCTTCAAAAATGATAGATTTATCATTTAGTCCCTTAAGTTTTTAAGAAATTACATATTAATATAATGATAAAATTGCACATTAATCTTTTAATATCCCTTAAAGTAATTTTTTGATTTTGTCCCTGGAGAACTATATATACATACTCTAGGATAGGTGTCATCATTTTGATATTCATGGATTGAGTCGTGTGACATTGCTGACATGTGTTAATGTATGTCTTTTGAGTCGTGTCTCACTTCACCGGTCATTTGGAGTTTGCATGACGATGGCGTACAAGGCGTGACAAGGCTTTTGCCTTTGATAAGGCAACGAGCCTTGATGAGACAGACATTTGACGAGATCTCTTGAGTGAAGCGAAGCGGAGTGAGATCTATGACAATAATTAGGGAGCTTAGGGTGCACATATCTGTAACATGATGAATTGATGCCTTTTGAGCTTTGAAACTGCTTATAACCATCTAGTTGCAAGCTATAGCCATTGATATAATGATCATTACAACGGTAAGATGAAACCAGCAAGCTTTGCTCCATTAAATCCATAATTGTGTGAAGTTGGAGTGAATAAAAAAAAAAAATCAAATTCCACTATTAGTCTTTGTAATTTGTAGAAGTTGTGGATTTAGTCATTTTTAATTTCTATAATTTTTCGAATTTTAAAATTTCAGTACTCAATAAACAATAACTGTTAAATTCATTAAGTTGTATATTTTCAAAATCTGATAATGGGCTGAGCTTGTTATTTTAACATATTACTCACTACAAATTTAGTTAATGGATTAACGATTATCATTCACGTAAGATTGAAATTTTAAAATTTGACAAAAATAGAGATTTAGAATAATCTAATTGTAAAACATATACTAAATCTACAATTGTACGCATAGCACAAGACTAGTAATTGAATTTAACTAAACTAAGTTGATTATTATTATCTGTGTCAGGACTAAAAATTTAAAAAATACAACAACTAAAATTAATCGAATTAAAGTACGAGACTAAATCCACAACTTTCATAAAGTATAAGGATTGATAGCAAAATTTAATCTATTATATATAATGAGTTATACGATTATCCAGTATGATTATCATATATATATATATATATATCTCCAATCCCACCATACTGAAGTATTGTGGATGAGTTTTGTCCATTTATATTTCGATTCTTCACCACTTTCTACTCCGTATTAATTTGATATTACACTTAGTAAATTATAAAAAGAATAATAAACATTTTATTAATTTAATAAGAAAAATCAATAGTTCGACGTTGGTTACAAGGGAAAAAATGAATGACATCATAAAAATTACAATCTCAAGCTTTTTTGAGTTTGCAAATTTTCTTGGTTTAAATTTACAAAGCCCTTTTGAAACTTCAATTCAAGTTCCTCGAGCCATATATATATATATATTTATATATATAATGAATTATTGAGGATCGATCTGGCTTTCGTCAGCCAATTCTGGGGTCAGTTGATCGGCACGATCATCATGTCTTAGGCCGACGAATGTATAAACCCTGAAAGCCAATTGGAAAGCTCTCCACAGCATTTTAATGCACACTTTCCTTTGAGCTTCAGCTTTGGCTTTGGATACTTCGTTTTCTCTTAGCTTCACTTCTCTTCTTTCCTGGGTTTATTTTTAACACCCCAGTTTTTTTTTTAAGAAGAATTTTCAATATTGATTAATGGAGACATTGAGTTGGAGCTTACCTTCATTGCTAGTTCCATGCAATTGGATGAAACATCAACCATTGCTTCTTTGATTTGTACGAGGATTTGGAAGTCGAAATCGATGTCTTGGCTCTTGAATTTCTTGGTTAATTCATCTTTGGTTCTTTCCAGGGCGACTATTTCACCTTTGATCTGTTTTAAAATTGTATGGATTTTGGTTGGTTAGGGAGGAAATGGTGTTACTTAGGTAAAATTTTGGTTTTGATACTTTTATTTCGTTTGAATTTAGAATTTAATCAATATATTTTGCGGTTATAACTATTAAGATATTAACATGTATTCTTATTCATGCATGAAAAAGAAGATAAGTAAAAAAGGTGTTTAAAAAAAAATTACATTCACATTTTAACTGAAATAATTATCAGTATTAACTATTTGACTAATTAATGACATTATAAAAAATATATATGTTAAGTCATGCCAATACTTAAGTATTAGGACTTGTTAAGGGAAAGCCCGAGTCACTCGAGAAGAAGTCTGCAAAATGTCATCCATCAAGGGCCAGCAAACCCCTCAACAAGTTTGCTATTGGGCCTAAAGTGTTTATGCTTCGTTTTATCCTAAATTTTGTCTTCTGACATTGCAGAGGGCCCGAATGAGTTCGCCAAGTTACTCTGCTAAGAGCCCAAGAAGGTGGCACGTTCACAGAGCATCAACGCCTTCACCCACCAACAAAATATCCACATTTGTTCTTGATGGGATATGAACCCATGGACTTATATGGCATTTGTGGGTAGGGGTACCACTTGATCTAACTCTGTGAACCTGCTTGGACTCTTAGCAGAGCTGAAAAACAAAACTCAAGGATAAAACCGAGCATAGACATCCCCGACCCAATATCGAACTTGTGATGGGTCCGTCGTTCCTCGACGGATTCTTCTCTTGTGAGTCTGGCCTCCCTTCTATAGGACTAAATCCTAAATTTAAC
Source organism: Gossypium longicalyx (assembly GCA_025698465.1). Lineage (NCBI taxonomy): Eukaryota > Viridiplantae > Streptophyta > Magnoliopsida > Malvales > Malvaceae > Gossypium > Gossypium longicalyx. The sequence goes on from CM047004.1 coordinate 93,097,714, forward strand.
TATAGTATTAAGGCTAAAACTATAATTCAACCTATTATTAATTATCTTATGTTTATAAAAGAGCCAAATCATACCTTGTTGAAGTAACGATCAACCTTGTTAAGAAGCTCAGCCAAAGGAGGCTCAATCTTCCAGTTTTGTAGCACAGTGATCATTGATTCTAATTTCAAATAAAGTCCTGAAGCTGTCCTTAATGCTTCCAACTTTTTTGTTGGGAACCCTTCAAACCTTGTTAGAACCTGCAAACCCAAAAACATTCTTCATAATCATAGAATCATTAAACATAGGGCTAAAGATTGATAAGCAATGTTCAAATAACCTGAGTTTCATCTGTTAAGTTCTCAAGAATGGATTCTACATGTTTGTGGAACTTGAGCAGCTTTGTCATGTCCTTTGTGTTGAATGTGTTGACAGCAGTTTTGAGTTCTGTGATTGATTTAGCATGCTTGTCGACATCTCCTTCAATTTGTTGGAAATAATCCGATCTGAGGCCGAAAAAAAGAATGAAGAATGTGTGATTAGTAAAAAAAACAAAAACAAAATTTCAATGAGGTGCAGGTCTTGATATACCTCTTGTTCATCTCTGCTAATGCATCAGATATGCCTTGTTTGCCATTGATGATGATGGTTCCAACCCCAGTTTTTGTACCACTAGGTGACTTGCCTTGCATGGGACATTCTTCGATTTTGCCCCTCCAAACCCGATATAGGTTACCTATATGGCTTGATCTCTTCAATTTAGTATTTGCTTTCTTGGGGCGCAAGGATTTTGCCGCACCATGTGGAGGAGGTGGTGGAGCAGCTCCTCCGTTTGACATGGGGGGTGATGGCGGTGGCGGCAGCAATGGTCCCGATCCTTTTGAAAGGATCATCGGTGGTTGGGGTGGTGGCATTGTTGATACTGTTCCAGGAGGAGGAGGTGGTGGTGGTGGAAGTGGTGCTCCGGTTGCCACTACTTTTGACTGCAATAGGACTGGAGGTGGTGATGGAAGCGGTGCTCCTATAGCCACTACATTTGGCTTCGATGAGACCGGAGGTGGAGGTGATGGCGGACGTGGTAATGGTATTCCAGCCACTGTTATATTTGTTAGCATTGAAAGTGGTGAAGGCAACTGTGACTCTGTTGCTACTTTTGTTGCTTGTACCGCTTCTACATTTCGTTGCAACATTGGGGGCGAAGGCAACGGCGGTCCTCCCGATACTACATTTTGTTGCAACAATGGTGGTGCTAGTGCTGATGCTGCTGTCGGTGGCGCAGATGGTGCAAATGCTCTTATATCTACTGCCTTATCTGTTGACAGCTTTGTTGGCAGGGATGGCAGGGGTGCCAATAAAACTTCAGTCGACGGTTTCGGTGGTGGTGGAAGTAATCTTATGTCCGTCTCCATATCCATTGACATCTTTACTCGCTGTGATTGCGGGGATGGCAGTAACACTTCTGCAGATGGTGTTTCTGATAGTGGGGACGGTGATGGCAATTGTGACGCTGATGGTGATGGCAATGGTGATGCTGAAGGTGACGGTGATGGCAATAGGGATGTTGATAGTGGTGATGACAACTGTGATGCTGATAGTGACGGTGATGGCAATAGGGATGTTGATAGTGGTGATGACAATTGTGATGCTGATGGTGATGGCAATGTTGATGCTGACAGTGACGGTGACGGCAATAGGGATGCTGATAGTGGTGATGGTGATGGCAATGTTGATTTTTCTGCACCTACTTTATCTTTCAACAACTCGGAATGTAGCCTCCCTAAAGGCGATGATGGCAATGCAACATTCAGTGAGCTCTTTGCTTTATCACCGGAAGCATTGCTTGAATTCAAATGGGGAACCTCTGATGTTTTTCTCACTGGGGAATTGCTCTTTGCTTCTTTCTTCTGTTTCTCAACAGCAGCAACCTTCTTTTGGTTCAATGAGTTCTGAACATGGACTTGAACCTTCGGAAGCATATCTGACCCGAGCCGCTTCACATCTACAGGATTCGATTTCCCAACCGCTTGAACCCGAAGAGGCAATAAAAGTGATGACGAATAAGAGGATTTCGGCGAACCATTCATCAATTCAGGCAGGACAGAAGTTGGTGTCACCGGAGAAGGGCTACTCGAGCCATACTCCGAATACGATTCCTTCAAAATCTTTCCAAACGTTTTAGCCTTCGGACCGAACTCTTTGTTCTCATCATCTTCATCCATCATATCGAATTTCTCCTTTGCTATCTTAATCAATCCATTGAGTGTAGCCACAGCAATTTCAACTGCCAAAGTTCAAAAAAATGTAAGAACAACATAGCCATTGCCAGTGGCGAAACCGGGGTGCTGTCAGAAGCCTCGGATTTTATTTTCATTTAGGCATAATTTATAAAATTTCAAATTAAAATAAAAAAAAATTATACTTCGACCTCTCAAAATGATAAAATTTTGATTTTCTGTTTCGCCTGTGACCATTGCCAACATGGCTGAGCAAAATTAACTAACATACCGAGTTTATCGACATTTTTGCAGTTGTCATTATCATGTATATCGTACTTATATTTGTTTATCCACTCATCGCTCATCTTTGATGTGTCCCCAAGGCCTTGCAATGCCTTGCAAAAGTATATCAGCGCCTGTTCAGGCATTTCATCAAACAGTTAGCGTACGATCCTTCAGAATACCCATTTTTTAGCTTAAAAATTTATGAGAAGTGGGCAAAATACCTTATCAAGAGGCAATTTTTTAAACTCTGAAATGCGAAAATAGGGTATGCTTTCAGGGTAGAACTTATGAAGATCTTTCATTGTTCCAATCAACAACTGCAGCAACACAAAATAATTGAAACAACTGAAAATTATTTCAATATTTTTAATTTTATTTTATTATCGCTTTAATTATATTACAAACTTATTTTTTAAGTAATGTAACACTTGTAGTAACCCGACTACTGATAAGTATTTTTTTCTTGATTAATTATGAAAAGTTATAAAATGGTTATTTAACTGTTTAATTTTTATTGTCACCGACAATTAAATGGCTAAGGCAAAGATGATATGACATTTTTTAAAATTGGTATAATAGCAATTTTAATCCTCAACCTTTACACATTGTAAAATTTGATACTTTTTTTTTTCAATTTTACTTTTCTTTGTGAATTTTTCACCTAAAAATTTTTAAAAAAAAATCTATCAACTAAGTTTGATTAAAAATATATCAAAAATAAAAATACCCAAAAATTCAAAACAACAATGTACATCTTTTCTTATTCTTTTAAAATTAATCCTTAATGTTATAAATAAAAGTAAAACTAAAAAAAAATTAAATTACACAATGTGTAAATGCTGAGAGTTATTTTTTTAAAATTAAGACTAAATTAACATAACGTACAAATACTGACAGTTAAAATTATTATTATACCAACCTTAAAAGCTGCTAAGTTATTATTAATATTTTATTTGTCGGTAAAATTTTGAATAACTATACAATTTTAAAAAAATTACTAATAGTTGATGATTAGAAATATAATTTACCTAATTTTTAAATTCATGCATTACCTGGTCTGTTGAAACTAAAGTGCTCGAAGGTGGTGGCAGATCAATGATGTCCCTGAAAGCAATGATTTTTTTCCTAAGCTCCATAATCAAAATGAAGTTGCAGGCGCTTGATTGACATGAATTTTCCTTCCTTGGTAGAGGGGCCTTTTGTCCCTGCATAAACAAGATTCAATTATATATATATATATATAAAGTCGAGTTTTGATTTTGATCTTTCTACTATATTCATATTAATATTTAATTTGAATATTTAATCGGGTTAATCATTTTGAATAATTTAAATTTAGCCAAAAATCTTTATATTTTTCAAATTTTTGAAATTTTATCTTTTTATTTTTCATATTTTTAAATTTTAAGTTTAATTGTTAACAATATTAAAATTATTTTATTAAATTTAAATTTATTATAATGTTATTTGTTTAATTATATTGCTATAAGGTAAGGTTTTTTTTATTTTAAAATGTCACACTAATAAATTTAAAAAAAAATCAACGGTATGAACAATTAGATTTGAACTTTGAAATATGTAAAGTAAAGAAATTAAATTTATGAAAAATAAAAACATAAAGATTAAATTCTAAATTTGTAAAAAATACGAAGATATATAGCATATTTTAACCAAAATAAATTAATTAAATTACACCAAATAACCACGACCTTTCGAAAAAGAAAAGGAAGTAAAAGAGATCCGATTATAATAGAAGGATCAAAACCACAAAAAACACATAGTACAAAGACCTTTTATGAAATTTGACCAACAAATAAGAAAATAATCTGAATAATTAAATTACCTGTACAAGCTTCCGACCAAACAACATTGGTGATAAACCACAGAATGTTCCTGGCATTATCAACTAATCTACGACCAAACAATTCGCCACAAAGCCAAAATAAAAAAACAAAACAAAAAAAAAATCAATGTTCTATAATTTTATGACAAGACAAAGAAGCATTGAAAAAAAAAAGAAAAAAAAAAAGGGACCCAGTTTGGTGTTGCTGTGCATGTTTTGTTTCTTTTTTTTTTTTTTTGTAAGGGGGGTATCTCTAAAAACAAGAAAGCCAAGGATTAAAAAGAACAAAAATCAAAAGTAACATTATTTGTTAAAATTTTTGGGTTTTAGCTTAACAAAAATCTACACAGTGGGTTTAAATTGAATGGTGTGTGTTTGCTTAGTTTAAACTACAAAATCTCTTAAGGTTTAATGGGTTGGTTTTATAAATTTTTTTAATCTTAATTTTACTAAATTTAATCCAATTTATGATCTTTTTTAACAGAGTATAGTTCTTAGTTGAATTTTCTCATCTTTTATGTGTTTAAATATTTTCTAGAAAAGAAGATAAAATACGTTTAAGTTATGGTTAAGGCATATATATAGTAAACTATAGAGCCATGGAAAAATAATCATGAAATTACAACTAGCCATGAAGTTACAAATATTTTTGGGGTCGGAATTAAGTCGTGTAATTTTATCATAATAAAAATATAATTTTATTATTTTAATATTTATATCTTTATAATTTTTAAAGGATTAAATCTACGAGATTGTTAAAATAAAAGTATAATGACTTTTGAGGTTACGACACATTTTAACTTTTTAAAACTAAAAAAGTAGAGAGATTAAATTCTTTAAATTAAAAATAAAAGGAATAAATTGTAAATATAAAAAACAACAAACACTTGAAACATGTTTTAGCTTGTACATAATATTGTCTTATTTGAATTTTGTAAAATTGCTATATTCCACAAAATGGTCATACATATATTATACTACGCCTTCAATTCAACACCTTTTACCTACTAACGATGATATTTATTTAACGAAAGAGAAATGGAATTTTAAGTCTTGGATTTAAGTTGCTTAGTTTAATTTGATGGGTCAATTGCGTTAGATATATTTAAATTATGATATATATTTTAAATTGGTCCCAAATGTTAAAATATTTTAATTGAGTCCTTAAAACATCGTTATAGTATCAATTAGATCCTTATGCTAAGCATTATTTGTTTGGGGCATTAAATGTCAACTCAAATATGGTATAGAGCATGTTCAAAACACGGATAGAATAGTAAACAAGTCAGGTCTATATTGTTCATAGAGTAGATATTATTAGAGGTGTGCATGGGCCGGGCCGGGCCCATAAAAAATTTTGGCCCGTTTTCAAGACCCGGCCCCGGCTCGGCCCGAAATATGGGCCTAGAATTTTGTCCAATCCCGGCCCGAGAAAAAAATGATAGTTTTGAGCCCGGCCCGGCCATATTTAAAAAAATTTTACTTTTTTTTATTTAATAAAAATTTTTAAAATATAATAAATCAAATGCACTTAAAACATAAAAATAAATATTAAAACAAAAAAAATAAAAAAAATGAGACTAAAATAATTCTTAAAATAATACATAAATTAAAAATATAATAAAAAGTAATTATATTAAAATTAAAAAATTGAAACAAATTAGAACTAAATTATATTAATAACAAAAATTTTACAATATCAAAATAACATTAAAAATAACAAAAAAAAAGTAAAGTAAAAAAAACTAAAGTTACTTAAAATTTTAAATAAAAAATTAAAAATAATTTAATATTAAAATCGGGCCGGGCCCGGGCCAAAAAATCTTGCCCGAGGCACGGCCCATTTTCTAAACGGGCCTCATTTTTTGCCCAAGCCCATTTTTCGGGCCTATAGTTTTACCCAAACCCTCCCATTTTTCGGGCGGGCCTTCGTGTAATGGCTTAAATTCAAGGTTATCGGAACAGTGGTTTCGTAACCACAAATCCGATTTAAAGAGAAATTTATTTCAATATTTTTGCTTGAAAATTGATATGATAGGAAAATCGTACGAAAATGTTGATAGAAAAATTTTACCGATTTAGTGGTTAGTTAGAAAAAGAAATTATTGAAGAAATTGGGTAAAAACAAGGTACCGGGACCTTTATCTCGTAAAACCGAGTCGAAAATAATTTTATAAATATTTATGAAATGTTAGTAATGTGGTATTAAAATTTCGTTAGGAAATTTTAATGTTTGGGTAGTCAATTAAATGAAAAGGACTAAATTGTAATAAGTGTAAAAGTTGCTAGAATGATTAAATAGCTTAAGAGTCTAATGAGAAAGGATTTAAAAGGCAATTAGACCCAAAATTTATTTGGGCTGGACAGCAAGGGCATGAAATCAGGAGGGAATTTGATAAATTAAGGGTAAAATTGAAATATTGCAAAATTAACTAAATAAAGCTAGGACTAAATAGGAAATATCTAGATTTCTCTTCATTTCTCTTCAATTCCAGCAGCTAAAAATGCCATAGAAGGGTTCTATAAGCTGTTATTTCATAATTTTTGCACCAAGTGAGTTAATCCTTGCCTTTTTCTTGTAATTTTTGTGTTTCTAAGACTTTTACAACTAGGTCCTACTATTAAATTCATTAGTTTTTTATTCCATGGATGAAATTTAAAGTCACCATGATTTATTTCTGTAAGTTTATGATTAAATAGAATGAAATTAAAGTTTTAATTTGTTTAAGAGATGATTTTATTAGGTAATTTCAATGGAAATTGATTTTTAGGACCTAATTGTGAAAATGTTTGGAATTAAAGTCTACTTTCGAAACTCTGATTTATAAAGGTTGTAAACTAGTTTAAGGTGATATAATAAAGTGTTAATTGATAAAAATAAGCTCAATTGAGAGGCTACTTGAGTAGGGACGAAATTCTCATTTATTAAAAGCTTAGGGGAAAAATGGTAATAAACAGCTTGCACTAAAACAATTTGGACAGCAGCAGTAGACTAACTTTGAAAAATCACCATAAATTGTAGGAATCGAATTAGAAGATGAACAAAATATGAAATTAAAGCTTAATGAGTCTAGTTTCTCATAGAAGAAACAATGTAAGCAATGGATTTGTAAATTTTTAGATATAATGAATTTTGTGAGACAAGGTCAGAATGAATTCGGGTTCCCCTGTTCTGACTTTTAAAAATCATAAAAAATTAAATAAAAATAATTAGAAGCTTAAATTTATATGTCTAGAATCCTTAGTCTATTTTTAATAGAAATAAACGAGAACATCATTTGAATCTTGTATGAAGAGATAATTAATTTTTAGTGAAGAAGGGTCAGAACTGTTAGATAGCAGAACAGGGGTGATTTTAAAGAATAAACTGTACTGATTGGCTAAACCAAAATTTCTGAAAATTTTATGGTAAGAAGATATATGAGTCTAGTTTCAGGGAAAATTATCGGATCCTAATTTGGATTTCTGTAGCTTAAGATAAAAATAATTTAGTGACTATGACTTAAGTAGACAGCTTTGAATGAACTATAAATAATAGTTGAATCATAAAGAATGTTGCATATGAACATGAAATGTATTAAATTGATAATTAAATTTATTTATTTAGATCCAGAAGATTCAAATACGAAGCTAGATCGAGGAAAGGAAAAAGTTTAGGATTAGTAGATTTTTGTGCACAAACAAGTATCAAGGTAAGTTCATGTAACTTGAGTTATATTCTTAAATGCTTGAAATGTATGTTTTTGATATGAACATGATTTGAATGTTCATTATATGGAAATTTATGAAACATTGATATATTTGATAAAAAGGGGAAGAAATCCCGGTTGAATGAAAGGAAAATTCGATGGATCTCTGAAAAGGAATTGACGGTAAAAAGGATCAAGCCCGGACGAGTGATCCTATCCTGAAATAGCCCTCCCGAAGAATATGTGGAAAATGGATTTAGCCCGGACGGGTAATCCGAATCAGGGTCTGAATTTAGCCTGGACTGGTAATTCAGATCCAAGCTCATTAGAGTAATTGTCGTTACAGGGGATTTAGCCTGGACTGGTAATCCCGCTGTAAGGATGAGGTTCGCGAGAGTGTGCTCTCTGAAATGGAAATGTGTGCACATGAATATGAATTGACGGACCCAGAATTGTACACTAAAAGTGTACCTCTGAAAATCCATTGAAATTTCGAGAAATTCAACGGGATAAATATGAAAAAATAACAAGGAAATAGAAATCATAGTATTGATGAGCTCATCAATCATGGTATATATTATTGGTATATGCAAATTATTGTACTAACTTGAATGTTGAGTTTGTGCATATTAGGGTAATAATGCATTGAATGGATATATAAATGTTTATTGTATTGTATTGAAAATATTAGGTAAGTATAATTCTTGTTACATGAGCTTACTAAGCACAAAGTGCTTACCCTGTTTCATTTTCCCCTATTTTGTAGTGTTAAGAGCTCGGAGGTCGGATTTGGTCGGAGACACATCACACTATCAACCTCAGGATTTCGGTACATAAAGAAACTTTATTTTGGAAATCAAGGGCATGTATAAGCTAATAAAGTAAATGATTTTGTGAAATGAATGTAGAGTTAACTATTGGTATGATTAACAAACCTGATTTTGGGTATGTGATGACGTTATTTTATAAATATGCATGAATTTATCTTGAAAATATGTTGAATTGGATTGGTTGATGTGGATTGTTTTTGGTTTAAAATTTCAGGGAAGGGTAGATATCTATAAAGGGGTTATATTGAGTTAAAAAAAATTTTTAATTTGTAAACTCTGGTAATACTTCGTACCCTATTCCGGCAATGAATACGGGTAGGGGTATTACACTTCGGGCCGGGCCGAGCCGCCCGGCCCATGTACACCTCTAGATATTATACACATGTTTACAATTTAATTTACTATCTAAAATTAAAAATATTAAAAATATATATAATTTCATATTCGTATTTATTATATTTTTATAAATACATTTAAATAAAAATATTTTAAAACTTGTATTAATTTGTCTAAAGCGATGGTTAAATCTTTTATCTGACACTTGTTTGGCATGGATTCAAAGTGTGTGATCTTGTGATCTCATCCCTAATATTGTATCAAAAATATATTAGGCCAAGTTGATGTGAAAACTTCAGTGTTATTGGAATTGAACCAAACAAGTTGATTGGACCAAGAATATATCGATATATCGGTCTAGACAAAAGGGTTGAATTAACCTCTAAGTGAATTGTTTGAAATAAAAAAAATCTAGACAAAAACCAAAAAATAAATAAAATTAACATTATATAAAATTTTATTTATTTATTGTTATACAAACGGTTGAATTGGAAATCGGTGATTGGGTCGGTTCAACCATCGATTCAGTTATTAAAACATTCCAAAAATTGGTAAAAAGTATCATAGAGGCCCTTGTTTACTTTAAAATGTGCAAATAATTCCTATACATTAGATCAAATAGCCAATTGGTCGTTTTTAGTTATTAAAATATTTACCTATTTCTAATGTTAAAAGCTAGCAAGACCAACAAAATAACTAGACAACTACACGTGACGTGCCATGTATAACTCATATTGACGTACAATCACTAGTTTTTAACAATAAAAATGGATGAAATTTTTAATAGAACGACTAATTTGCTATTTGATTTAACATATAAATACTAATTTTACTCATTTATTTTTAGTAGAGAGAACAAAATACAATTTAACTTATAGTACAAGGACCTCCGCGATACTTTTATCATAAAAAAAAATCATTGCCCAGGGACCTAATGGAAAAAAAATTAAAAGAAACTAATTAATTATTAATTTTTCAAGCATGCAGTTATGAAATTTGGACTTGCCGACAGTGTTATAATTAAAATAATTAAAATTTCAAAACTTGGATTTTTTTGAATTAATCAAATATTGGAAATTGAGGTTCACGTAATATATAACAAAGAAAAAGTTGGTTCACACTTCACATACTACAGCTTTAATTTAAGTAAAGACTCATGGACCGATTATAATTTATACTACAACTTTGTACTAAAATTATTTTTATATCTATTTTCGGTATTGCCATTAACCCACCCCCTTTTAATTTGGCCTTATTCATGACCCTGTATGACGTGTTTAAATTAAACGAGTCAGTATTTTCACATTAAACTGCTCCTCTGGACTCATTGCCCACATCTAATTTCTTTTTTCTTACGCTTATTGTATTACATAATATATTTTTCATTTTCTATTAGGTTAAATTATCTTAATATGTCGAAAAATAAATAAATAAATTAAATAGATTTTTTTTGATTTAGAGAAATAAGTCGTTTTTGAAGAGAGAGTGTGAAAGTGAGTTCAGTAGGACGTGTTTTTCGATAATTACAAAGAAAACTCGTCCAGTTGGGCACGCTTTCATACCTTATCTTCAAAAACGGTCTATTTCTCTAAATTTTCAAAAAAGGAATAACTTATTTGGTCAATTAAATTTTTTTTGGGCATATATGGTTAATTTAGCCCATTTGTTACACTATATTTTATTGTTAATGAAGTTAAATTTAAATTATAAATTTTTAAGCTGTCAAAATATAATTTTATAATGTTTAGAGGGATTTTTAGAGGGGATTGCCTCGCTTGGCGTCGCCCCTGCATGTTATATAAAAGGTATTGGTTTAATTTTGAATTGCATCCTTTTACTTTACATAACTTCAGAAGTAAGTCTATTTATTTTAATTTGTCGAATTTTGATCGTTTTATTTTATGAAAACTAAAGAGCTGATTCAGTTCTCAGTAATCACGTGAATTTGAACTACTAATTTTGGCTAATTTAATGTAAAAAAATGTTAAACTATTATTTAAAATATGAGGAGAGGCTATAGGTAGTGAACCTTAAACTTTGAATCCTTAACCTCAAATCTAAAGTTTAAATCTTGATTCCCGATTTCAAAATTTAAGGTTAGAGTTAGAGTTCAAAATTTAAGATTCTAAGTTTAGAGTTTAAGTTTAGAGTTCAAGATTTAAGATAAAAAATTTATCAAAATTATATGTTAATAACATAAAAAAAATTCTAGGGGAATCCATAAAATGATTTTTCTTCCTTTTAACTGGAGTAGTGTGAACCTAAGTGTGCCGCACTTCAGACAAGTTTAAAGGCATTGTCATTTTCCTCAAAAAAATGAGATTTATGAACGTAACACGTGACTTAATTTTCCTGCATATGAAGACGTACGTTTATGGAAAATTTGCATGCCTCGGTTCATATGATTCTTCATTTGGATTTTTTATGGCTATATATAATAATATATACCTACGAAACTATTTTACATCAACAGAAAAGATTGTCGGAAACAAAAATTTTATTTATTTCTAATAGTTTAATACTATATCAATAATTTTATCTTGTATTTTAAGATTTTAATTTATATTTATTTTTTTTCAAGATAAAAATACTAACGTGACATAAAACTATTAAAAAATAGATATAGATAACGTGTTGTTTCTCTTTATATCAATACATATATATTTTTTAGATGATGTTTTAAGAAATGAATTATAGGTGTGTTTTTAATTTAATGGGTTTCTACCTATTATTTGAGATTATTATATATAGTTATATATATTCATATGTTATATTAAAAGTTGTCACTAAAGTTAAAAATTTTACATTTAATTTAATTTAGTACTATAATAATAAATAAACTCGAGGGTAAAGTTAGAATTTTTTTTAAAAATTAAGTGATATATTTTAATGGGAATTAAATATATTTTTATTATTGTATTAGCATATAAATTAAATTTAGTTGGGAATTAATTATAGGAGTCTTAAGTCATTAATGGCATAATTAGCTGCTAATTATAGGTTGAACCACGTGTAACACATAGTGTTATATATATATATGTATATATATACTCGTAATTTACTTTACCCAAACAAATGAGATTTGAATATAACAAGTGAACTAACCTTTCGCAGTTATGGACGCACGTAAATGGAAATTTTGCATGCTTCATCGAAAAGAAAAAAAGAAAAACATATTATTCTTCATTTTTAGGGTTCATTGCTAAATTAATACAAAGAAAATAATGATTACAAGGGTCGAAGTCAAAAAAAATTTTGGGGTCGGAATTAAATTATATATTTTTACAATAATAAAAATATAATTTTATTTATATCTTTATAATTTTTAAAAGATTAAATCAAACTTTTATCTTCTTTGGAGAATCAAAATACAATTTTACTCAGTGGCAAATCTAGAGGGGGCTGGCATGGGCCCCAACTCCCCTTAAAATATAAAATTATTATTTAAGCCCTCAATTTTTTAAAAATTTTAAATTAGTAAATGTATTATTATACTTTGGCCCTCCTTAAAATTATAAAAATCCGATTTAATTCTTTAAAAATTATAATGATATAGACTATAAAAAATTAAAATTTCATTTGACCCTCTCCTAAAGAATTATTCTGGCTTTGCCCCTGATTTTACTATTATTAATTTAAAATTTTATAAATTATTAAGGGGTCTAAGTTTTTTTTTTCATTTTAGACCCTTGGACCCGCCAATGAGAAGTAAACATTATGATACAATATTGAATTTACTATTAATTAAAATTAGAATTTGTAAGTCTTTTTTTATTAGCCTTGTACTTTTATTATATTTTCAATTATTAGATTCTCTAGGTATGCATGCTTATGTCTTTTGATATATATATATGGTTTATAGAAATAATGGGTTTATAAAAATGAAGTAAGAAGTAAAGGAATTCTATATTTTTTTTCACTTTTAAGGTGTAATTAATTAAATGATCGAAAAATTTTTAACATTTGATATTAGCGAATCATATGATATATATAAAATTTAAAATTAAATTTATTTAATTTTATTTACTGATAATGCATAGAATTATACATTAGGCGAGTAATATTAATTAAAAATAAATAAATAAAAGGAAAGGAAGAAGAGGAATATTTCAATGCTTTCCCTTTAGTCTAATTAAATATATATATTTTTTACTACTATAAGAAGCTGCAATATTCCTAGGAGAGACTGTTTCAAATGGTGTGTATATATATACATATTAAACGTGTTGGAAGGATTATACAAATAAAATAGGAAGAAAAGCATCAAAGAGTCAAACTTGAAATTTCTAAATTTCTTAAATTGAAAATAAAAAATAAAAATAAAAATTCACCCATTAAACCCATTTATTAGATCTTTTAAACCTTTATATATACACTTGAAAAGTTCGAGTATTTTACCTTAAAACATTCACTTCAATCAATCTCTCTCTTATAGCTTTCTTGGAAGTAACCATGCAGCAACGTTGTGCTTCATCAGCTGTGAACTTATGCCGCAAAATCCTTCAACCCCACCGAGTTGCCTCAGTCCGGCCACCGCCGCCTCCGCCACCTCCGCCACCTCAGCCGCCACTGCAGCCGCCACTTTGCGATATCTTCATCAATCACCGTGGGGTTGATACGAAGAGAACCATTGCGGGGTTGCTCCACGGCCATTTGTTCAGGTTGGGGTTGAGACCTTTCCTCGATAGCATGAATATGAAACCCGGCGATAAGCTGTTCGGTAAAATAGGCCCGGCTATTCGGAGCTGTAAGCTCGGCGTGGCGATCTTTTCGCCGAATTATTGCGATTCGTACTTTTGCTTACATGAGCTTGCGCTTTTGATGGAGTGTAAGAAAAGGGTTGTACCCATATTTTACGACGTGAAACCGTCGCAGCTTCGGGTGGTGGATTACGGAACCAGCTCGGCCGAGGAATTGGAAAGGTTTAGTTGGGCTCTCGAGGAAGCTAAATATACCGTTGGACTTACGTTCGATAGTTTACAAGGGTATGAAACACAACTTTTAATAATGTTAGGATAATTAAAAAAATGGAATTTCTGACATTTTTTTGTTTTGTTTTGTTTTCTAATTAAAGGGACTGGTCGGGTTTCTTGAATTGTGCAACCGATGCTGTTATTAAGAACTTGGTAGAATTGGAAGATGGTAATTGAAGCAAGAAAAGTACATAGGTCGTCAACAAGAATGAAGATATTTCTTTATTTGTTAATCGCATTAACTTTTTTGTAGCATTATTTTAGGAGAAGTTTTTGAAGCGTTGTTTATTTGGAGTAGATGAATTTTTAATAGATTTATTATTATCTCCGAGCAGAGTTATTTCTCTCAATTTTGTGGAGAGTTTAAGGACTTGACCACTTATTGAGTTCAAATCATATTAAGTGTAAACACTCACGTTCTTTTAATAAATAGTTACGCATCATGCACGATTCATTTTGACAACTGTTCTTGCTTATTTGAATCTTGCCTTAAGCATTCAAATTGTATAAGAAGTCTGGTGGAGATGATATTAGACCTATTGAAAAGTCCATCAACTTTGAACGACAATACTTCAAAAATTTCTCTCAAAACTTAAACCCTAATTTTTTAATGATTTTATTTTTCAAAATTTAATATTTTTCGTGTAGTAACCCCCCAAATTTTTTACTCCAAATAAGTTGTAAATTTTTGTTAACTTTTTCCTTTTTTTTTTCTGTTGAAACATGCATATACATTGGTACTCGAATGAATATTCTTCTGTAATATGGTCAAAATTCAATAAAATAGTTATTATTATTATTATTTGTTTGTTGGTTATTTGAGTAATCCATGGGTCTTCTCCATTTACACCATGGAAAGAAAGAGAAGCTTTTTATTATTATTATTATTTTAAAAAAGAAGAAGAAGGAAAGAAAGAGAAGCTGGAAAATGCGGGGACAGGGCAGGAAAGTTCATTGATGAATCTAGGTTTATGCCCAGAAATTAATGTAAGTTTATATATATATATATATATATATAAAAAGAGGTAATTGGGGATTTATTTTCCTGCTAGAAAATTTCTAGGAGGTTTCATCAATCTATACTACACAGCACTAATTTTCATGAATTTCTATCGAAGTTTTGCTTTAGAAAATCTTATGGTTCCAACCTAAATTCACTTTAATTTTTTAATCGGTATAGTTAACAGTAGAAATGTAGATTTTTTAACAGAATGACCAGTTTACTCTTTAAGCTAACATATATGAATTAATTTATCCAATTTTTAAATATCAGAGGCAAAATACAACCCGACTCCTAATAAAAGTCTTCCATAATATTTTTACCTTTCTAAGAATTGAATTGGGACATATTTAACTGTGATGGCATTATAAAATTAGAGGATCCAAATCATGCCAAATTATAATCTAGGGACTAAATCCCAAATTTGAACATAGTAGATAGCCAAAATCACAATTTAACCTTATTCTTGACTAAGAAATATTTGACAACATACAAAGCTACCTACAACTGACATATATGCATAGAAGTAAAACCAGCCGCATGTGAAAGTCAACTGTCGACACACGGAAGCTTGGTATTTGACTCTTAATTAAAAGTGGTTGCTTGTAAGATTATGTTAGCTTAATAATATAAAAAATTATAGTGAAATTAATGTGCAATTAAGTTCTAGTAAGTTTTAATAAATATATTTATAAAAAAATTTTGATCGAAACAACAATGCCGATATAAATCGTGTCACGTGTACTTTATATTGACATACAATGATCCGTTTTTAACAGTAGAAATGGATGAAATTTTTAATAAAAGGATCAATTTGCTATTTGATCTAACATATATAGATTACTTTATCTTTTTTTAAAACAGAAAAGATAAAATGTAATCCGATCTTAAATTAAGAATTTCATAATATTTTTAATTCTCTAACGATTAAATTCGATAACACTTTATATTTTTTTTTCATTTTACCCAGAAATTTCTCCCATTTCTTACCCATAAATGAAGCAAAACGAGAAAAAAAAATACTGATTTATGTAGAAAAAAGAAATTTAAACTCAAAATGTCAACGTTGACAAATATTAAGTAACAGGAGAATATATGTTGGAGTTGACGTTGGGGGTTGAAAAATGAGTGAAGTAGAGGGTAAAACCCAGTCAAATCCTTTGACAATGCGATTTAACTAATTTCTGAGAAATGATGGCAATAGTTCCTGTGATTTGCATTAGCTTTTTCTAGATTCCATTTTTAATTGCAGAAAAGGAAAAATAAAAGAAAGAAGAAAACCAAATTAGGATGCCATTATTTTAACTTCTAAACTTAGTGCTGCTAATAATGACATGCTAACATAGTGTATATATATATATATATATATGCAAAGTGCAAGGGGTAAATATATTTTTTATACTTAAATTTAATTTCAATATTTAAATTGATATTTATATTTTTTTTAATCTCGTTAAAATTGAATGATGTGGATTGATTAAGTTGTTATATGTGGATGATATATCAACGGATAACGTGGCATATGTGCTATGTGTCTAAACTTGATTGACTCACGTTATTCAATTTTAATTGGTTACAAAAATGAACTAAAATGTATGATAGAAGTCAAATTCGGGAATCAATCTGAAAAAAATATATTATCACTTTGAACATTGAAGTCAAACTTAGATACCAAAAAGTATATTTATTTTTACTGAAAAATTGTAAAATTGAAGAGTTTCTCCATACCATAAGTCATGGAGTCGAGTCCAATTGCATGCAAACCCTTCGATTTCACATGGTTTTATATTTTCAGGCACTACAAAACATTCCCATTATTTGAACTTATCAAAGCTCTCGAAAAAATCGAAAAACAAAACTCTGATTATTGAAAATTCTATCCCTCAACAGTTTCCAAATTCAAATAAAATTTAAATTTTAAATATGAAAATTTTTGAAAAAGTGAAGAGGAGGAGTTAATTTTTTTACATTAATCTTTTTTTTTATCATATTTGCTCTTTAATCCTTAAATAAGAGCATGATGCGCTTCGGCGTACTCGAACCCACATTCTCCTGTACTGGCGACAATACTATTGTTAATCGAACTAAGATTTAATCGGCAAGAGGGGTAGTTAATTAAATGTAGTGACTTGATTTAGATAAATATTCCATAATAATGATTGTTAATTATTGTCGAGAGTTTCTTCGACTCAAAATGTTGGACCATAATAATCATATCAAACATGCGTGTTTTAGGAAGAAAAATTATATTTACTTATTTAGGCCGGCAATAATTTTAAATTAGAGGCATTGATTAATTATCTATTTATTTTTTAATTAATACAACTAGTTTTAGATTTCATTCACTAAATTAATTATCTATTGGTTTTTAATTAATTTTGATAATACACACATGACAGTCTCTATTTTTTACTGCTACTTTGTCAGCTGTAATTTTGCGAGCTTGGTCCACAAAGTTTAATTTTTAAAAAATAATTTTATTATAAGTTTTGATATTTTTTTTATATAATGCCTAAAATTAACTATAGCTCTTTCTCAGAACTCACATTCTACTACATTGACAACAATGTTCATGCCAATCGGAGTTAAGACTCAATTAATTTTAATATAAATAATTTTAAAATGTGAAATACGATCTATTTTAATATATAAAAATCTTAATTTATAATTGAAAAAGATATGAAAGTAAAAATTATAAAATATAAATCATATAAAAATTATAAAAATGTGTAAAATTATTAGAGTTTTACATTAATATACGTGAATCATTCTCACAAAATTATTACTCTTGATTAGATTTATAATTATTCGCTGATATATTTAATGATATATCCATGAACATGTTTACAAAAATATAACATATTTGTTTAATCTTTACTGACAAGTTTATTTACGTTAAACAAGCAAACGCAAACTTATATAATTTTAAACAAACAAGCCAATGAGACCTTTTCACTATGATGCATCGAGTTTGACTTTCACCTTATATAAATTATGTTGGTAAAAGGAGTTTTTCGGCTCTTTTCAATTTTGATACTGAACAAATTGATTCTTCTAAAAAATTCAGAGCAATTTAATCTTGTTAATTTTAAAATTAAGCAACTAAAGACAATTAATCACGACGTTGATATTTCTTGTCAATTATACATATTTATATTGGTATAATAACAAATTTAGCTCTTAGAGTTTACGCATTCTGTTAATTTTTCCTTAATTTAACAAAATTAGTATAGAGGGTTAAATATTTTGTTATATCGATAAAAATTATATACAATTGATAAAAACATTAGCACTATGAATTTTTTTTATAGAAAACATTGTGTTTAATTGGCAGTGGTTAAATCGATCTAATTTTTTTAAAAGAAATTAATTTACTTAATATCAAAATTAAGAGAAACCAAAGAGATATTTTTATCAATTATATTTAAAATGTTTTTAAATTTATTTCTACTTAAATCCTTTTTATATATATCCTCTAGATTGCCTCCAAATATTTTCATTTACTACCCTATTCCTGCCTTATGCCTTACTTTGGCTTTATTCGATATCAATATTTTTAAAATTAGATTGGTGGTGGAATTGGTTAAATTATTAATTTATTAGTCTAATCGATTTGTTTAATTTTATTAAAAAATTAAAAAAATAAAATAAAAATTCAGTTCATCTATCTAATTTAATTCATCTATATTGTTTCCTGAACCATTCTCCAAACTGATAAATCCGGTTCAAAATGTTAGAAATGTCCCATAAAATCTAGTTTAGCTGTAAAGGCAAAGATCATAATTAAGAAGATTGTGCCCCAACCGACAACCCAAACCAGACAGCCACCTCATGCATGCCCCGTTTAGAGGACTGTCCTCTTCCCATCTCCATTTCCCCATTTCTTCTCCACCTTTTGAATTCAATCTCTCCATTTTTCATTTTTCATCATCCATCTTTACCCCTCTTTCTATGCGGTATGGGATTGACAATGCCCTTCCTTTTTGCTGCTCTCTTTCACTTACTATGGCATGTCCACCAAGTGACTGCATCAAGTCCAGTGAACTCTACTCACAGAAGCCAACAAGCTTACTCTCATTCCCTTCTTGCCAATGGGGTTGCTCGTACCCCTCCAATGGGGTATCAATTCTTTCACTTTTTTTTTAAAGCCTTCATATTTTATATAAAAAAAAAGGTGATTAATTTTATCATTGTTTGCAGGTGGAATAGCTGGAATCACTTTCATTGTGATATAGATGAGAAGACTACAAAAAGTACTGGTAAGCTTCTTAACTTACTCTAATGATTTATATATAGCCTAAAACCCAGAATTTGCATTTAAGTACTTGCTAAGATTTTCAACTTCAAATACCCAAAATTTTAAAACTTGTGCTTGAGATTTACATAAATTCAATATTGGACTTGGATCATGCATGCTTATCCATTAATTTGATTGGTATAGCAGAATCAACAGACGCTTTAAACCACCGCCATCACCATGCAGTTTCCAGCCTTCAAATCTAATTTATACTTTCATTTTCTTAGTTTTTTGACTTTGAATATTCCAACAGTAGATAATTTCATAATACCCTTTTATCAGCAGTGTTTCAGTATTCTTTCTATTAGAGTAATTAATTCTGGTTTGAAACTTTGGGTATTGGTTGCTATTTGTATGCTTGACACGAACGAAAAATGCCCATGAATTGCCTGCACACTTGTTTATTAGGATCTCAATCAGTCCAATCAAGAAATTCTTGAAATTTAATTATAGATTTGATAAATTACCTTATATTATGCTTGAAATGAAGACCCTAATTTTTATTAAATAAAACCCAGAATTTGTATTCAAGTACTTGCTAAGATTTTCAACTTCAAATACCCAAAATTTTAAAACTTGCAGTTGAGCATTAATTAAATTCAATGTTGGACTTGGATCATGCATGCTTATTCATTAATTTGATTGGTATTTTGTTGCTGAAAAATAGTGAATAGAATCAACTGATGCTTGAGACCACCACCATCACCACTACGCTATTTACAGCCTTAAAAATCTAATTTATACTTTCTGTTTTTGTTTTTTTGACTTTGAATATTCCTCAGTGCTCTTTCTATTACAGTAATTAATTACGGTTTGAAACTTTGGATGAATTTGCTATTTGCATGGTTAGTCAGTTTCAAGTTGATTGGCATGAGGTACAGGTTTTGGTCCCCGTAATATAATTGCTTGCTTGTACTAAAAATAAAATATTTGCATGCTTAAAAGTGAATGAACATACCCATGAATTCTATACTTAACACTTCTTTATTAAGGTTTTATTAAGGTTCTGAATTAGTCCAACACAGAGATGTTTGAAATGAAGACCCTTAATTCTTTACTTTCCTTGAATAAGGACCATATAAATTATTCAATGCATTTAAAAGTTGGTGAATTTTTGTCTGCATTTAGTTTTTGATACACTGACTTTGAATTTCAAATTCTTTCATCATTTGGTTGTTGGGGTTATTTATTTATTGTTTTCTAAAAATCTTGTGTGATGATGATCCCTTGCTGTTGATTTGTTAGTTGACATAGTGAATTTTGCCCTATGTTACTCGGGTTTGGGTGTGAGTGTCAAATATAGGTATGTATTTAACACAAGTATCATTTGACTTTTCAAAGGTTTTCCATGTAATATACATATGTCAAACACTAGTGCTTCAAGAAAAATGAAGAGCCTGAGCAACATAGCATTATGTGATCGCTTGCTGTCAATTGTCAGTTGACATAGTTAATTTTGCCCTTACGGTTACTCGGACTCTGGTGTAAGTGTCAAATATGGGTATGTATTTAATGAGAGTATTGTTAGACTTTTCAAAGGTTTTCTATGTAATATCCATGTGTCCGACACGAGTGCTTCAAGAAAAATGAAGAGTCTGAGCAACAACCTATCATTTTGTGATCCCTAGCTCTCAATTGTTAGTTGACATAGTGAATTTTGCCCTATGTTATTCGGACTCGAGTGTGAGTGTCAAATACGGGTGTGCATTTGACACGAGTATCATTAGAATTTTCATTTCTCAAAGGTTTTCCATGTAATATCCATCTGTCAAACACTGGTGCTTCAAGAAAAATGAAGAGTCCGAACAACATAGATTTTGCCTCTGCATTCTATTACTGTTTTAATGAACTTTAAGGGGACAACTGAACTATTTCCTCTGTTTTTCTTTGACAATCTTGAACTTGCCGGAAATATGGAATTCGGTTTATTGTTATGAACTTAGGATTCAAACAGAATAAAATCGAAACACATAAGTGTTTCAAGAATGTTAATTTTGATATTCTTTTATGACTACCCCCCCTGCCAAGAACAGCGGATGCTATTGTTTCAACCGGTTTGGCAAGACTCGGATACAAGTATGTAAATCTCGGTATGAATCCAAAACAATTTTTTTTTCTTTCTTTATGCTTTAATGGTGATTGCATGAGTTTTCACTATTTTCCTTATTGGTTATACGAAAGCAGATGATTGTTGGGCCGAGGGAGAAAGAGACAACGTGGGTAATTTAAGGGCCAAAGCCTCTACATTTCCTTCCGGCATTAAAGCCCTTGCAGATTATGTTCATTCCAAAGGCTTGAAACTTGGAATATATGCTGATGCGGGGTAAATGAAAACGTGTATAAATTTTATATTTTGGTCAGCTTACAAAACAAATAATAGTTGAACAGTTTGAACATTCGAAAACCTTGTTTGATCTCCGCAGTAAAAGAACCTGCAGTAACAAAATGCCGGGCTCACTCGGGCATGAATATCAAGACGCAAAAACTTTCGCTGAATGGGTTTGTATCTTTACATTTGCAACTATAGAATTTGCTTAAAATGCAGGATTCAGGCCAATAGTGTGGTTATTTTCGCAGGGGGTCGATTACTTAAAGTACGACAACTGTTATAATGACGGTTCGAAACCTCAAACGAGGTAGTCTCATTCATCACTCGAGTTTATTACAAAGTTAAAGAACATTTGATGTTATGTGACAGACATGTAATTTTGTTTTGTGAAAAGATATGCTGCGATGAGTCGTGCATTAAGAAATGCTGGTAGGCTGATCCTTTTCTCTTTATGTGAATGGTATGTCATATGTGCATATGAAGTTTATGTCATCAGCTTTTTGCAAAAATTTAAGAACTGTAATTTTGTAGGGGACAAGAGGATCCGGCAAAATGGGCTGGTTCTTATGGCCATACTTGGAGGACTACTGGGGATATCAACGATACATGGGCAAGGTTTGTTCACATATACATAAACTGATTTGACCGTTTATGATTCTTGATGAACCATTGAATTAGTTGTTTTCACAATTCATTTCTTTTTCTAGTATAACATCAATAGCAGATTCGAACAACATTTGGGGGGGATATGCTGGTCCTGGCAGGTGGAATGGTAGCTGCAAATTTCTAACTTCTTGCATACAGACAGACAGACACACACATACATGCATACACACGCACACACGCAAGTTATAGTGATGTTATAGTACAGATACACACACACACACACACACACACATACATACATACATGCATACATACACACACATGCACATGCAAGTTGTAGTGATGTTAAAGTGATATTTCATTAATTTAAGCCATAATTTAAAATTCACACAAGATCCTGACATGCTGGAAGTGGGAAACGGAGGGATGAACATTGAGGAATACCGGTCTCATTTCAGTATATGGGCTCTTATGAAGGTATCTGTCTCTCAATTCCACCTTGCACACATAAATCTCTAGTGATCACATACTAAAAAACTCTTTTCATCACCAGGCTCCTCTCCTAATTGGATGCGATGTTCGATCTGCAAGCAAAGAGACTCTAACCATTCTTGGAAACAAGGAAGTGATCGATGTTAACCAAGACTCCCTAGGAGTTCAAGGGAGGAAAATACGATCCAATGGAGGCCTAGAGGTAAACCGTTTCGAGCACACATAACTTGACCACACTTTCGGATTTCCACATAAAAAATCTACACGGATTTCCTCATCAAAAATCTACACAGATTTGGGCAGGGCCTCTATCAGGGAAAAGGGTG
Organism: Gossypium longicalyx; assembly: GCA_025698465.1. Classification (NCBI taxonomy): domain Eukaryota; kingdom Viridiplantae; phylum Streptophyta; class Magnoliopsida; order Malvales; family Malvaceae; genus Gossypium; species Gossypium longicalyx. The sequence goes on from CM047004.1 coordinate 93,120,915, forward strand.
GTGGTGGTGTTATGGAATAGAAGCCAAGCTAGAGCAATCATATCAGTTAAATGGAGGGAAATCGGATTCTCCCTGTCCACTCCGGTCACCATTCGAGACTTATGGAAAGTACGATTTAGTCCTTTTCGATGGTTTGAACTTTAATCTAATGGATTATTGACATGTTTTTTTGTGATGTTTTTATTGCAGCACTCATTTGTTTCAATGAATAAGCGTTATAGAATGGGTGCATATGTTGCTGGACATGCTTGCAAGATGTATATTATGACACCAGTTAGAGGCTGAAGGAGAGAAGCTCTTAAATACATTAAGTTTCTTTTTTTCTTCAAAGCATTTAATCTCAGAAAATATCTTAAATGTTCAAAGATATATATATATATAATTTCTTGATGTATCATGATTTTGGGGCTTGGGTCATTGTTTCTTGCTTCAAAATTGCAACTTTTGGCTTTGAATCATGTAATTATGTTTTGGTGTAATTGTGATTTTAGTCCCTCTACTATGCTGAAACTTTACTTTTGATCTTCCACTTTAATTTGATACAATTTGATCCTCTCTACTTATGTAATGTTATTAGTAGGTTCAAATTGATAACATTGTTAATCGTCAAAATGATTTTGTGAAATTTTATTTAAATAGTGTTAAACATTCAATTGACATATAAATTTATTATATTTAACAAAAAATATATATATATAAAAGTATAAATTATGTCATTGAAGTAGATGGACTAAATCTAAATATTAAACATAGTAGATAGATCAAAATTAATGTTAATGTTATCAAATTGAACCTAAAATTAAATCATGTCATTAAAGTAGAGATATTAAATTAAAAAGTATAGCATAATAGAAGGGTTAAAATCAAATTAGATCATTTTTTGTTTTCTCAGGATAAAGCCCAAATTTAATCAAAACCTTTTCTGTTGATCAACACAAGCCCATCCATTGATTTGTAAATGGGCCACTTATTTAACAACTGTATTTTTATTTTTATCAAGACAAATCAATATACTAATTTTCTAAAATACCTTAAATATGTCACACAATTATGTAGATGAACATTTTTGGAAAAATCTTAGGGTTGAGGTCCATCAAATGGGTGGTTTTTGTGAAAAATAGTTATTTTTAATTTAAATACAGTAAAATATATTAATATCTCCGCAATTTCATAACTTCCGCTTAATAAAGGTGCGTTTGTTTTACAAAAAATAATTTATGAAATTTTTTTCTGTATTTTTTTGTATTTATTTCATAGAAATCAACTTGGTTAAAGGAAAATGATTTACAGGTCAATGAGAAAAAAAATTTCTTGTAAAAGGACATACATTTTTAAAAAACATAAGTCATTTTCTAAAAAAGAGCTATAAGTAATTTTATTTTTATATAAAAACTAACTAAAATTACCTAATATTATTATATTAATAATAAATTTTTAATTTTAATTTTTAAAATATTAAAATAATAATATCATTTTCAGTATTATTAATCATACATATTTAATTATTTATATTTAACAATATAATAAATTATTAATATAATTTATCATTTTAATAAATTATTTAATATTATAATTTTTTATTTTAATAATAAATTTTAAAAAATATTTAAATTTTAATTAATAGTCTTCATGTATTATTGAAAAAATATTTATATTAATATATTAATAATAAATATATATACTACAATTATAAATGTAGTACAAAGGTTAAAATATGTCATAAGTTCATGTACTCTTTAAAAATTCAGAATTCAGTCCTTGTAATTTTATTTTCAGGAATTTAGTCCATCTACTTTTCATCTTTTAAAATTAGGTTTAATTGTTAATATTGTTAAATTTTTTTTTCAATTTTATTGATGTGACATTTTTAAATAAAAAACTTACTTGGTAGTCATGTAATTAAAAAATGACATTGTAGTGAACCTAAATTTAATAAAATATTTTTAATGGCATTAATAGTTGAATCTAAATTTTGAAATCTAAAAAGTAGGACTAAATTCCCAAAAATAGAAGTATAGAGACTAAATTTCAATTTTACAAAGAATACAAGGACTTATGACAATTTCTAACCTAGTATAAAATATGAATATTTTAATTATATAAATGTGTGTCAATAAGTACTCTCGTATGTATAATATATATAATTTAAATTAAGTTTTAATTAGACATTATTTATTATCAAGTTTATATATGATATTGATTATTACAAAATATTACCTTATTATAAAATAAGTTTCGATTGTCAAAAGGAAATTGTATTATAATATTTTGTAACAAATATATTTATGCCATGTTCGTTTCACAAAGAACAATTTTTAGAAAATGATTTTAGGAAAATTTACCAAACAACGCGAAAAATATTTTATACAGAATCATCCAAATACAAAAAAAAAAAGAAGCTTTTCCTTAAAATCAATTCATTTTCTAGAAATTATTTTCCGAAAGTTGTTTCCAGTGAAACAAATGCAGCCTAACTTACAATATCAAACACAATCAGGGATTTTTACTTTCAGATAAATATCGAAACTATATATGAACTTTGATTTAATGTACGGTGTCATACATAAACTTTGTTTTTATACAATTTTATATATGAAATTTTAATTCGATTCAATTTTTACACATCACTAACAATATTATCAAATTAACACCATTTTACGTTGATATATTACATATACAAACAATTATATAAATTCAATATGAAAATAAATGTATATATTCATTTCTTTAAATGTGTACGATTGAATCAAAATCAAACTTTATGTATACATATGAGCCACAATTTAAATTTCATGCCTATACGTTAGAACAATTATTTTTAAAAACTCTCCATATTCAATAATCTCATTATTCTTATTAAATTTCAATTAAACTCGAAATTAAATCAAATTGAATTTAAACAACAACAGAATAGAATTCTCTTAATGATATTTTTCATCCACAAAATTACAAGACATTTCGATTGCTTTATGCAATTAGTCATCAGATATTGTTAATTTATATATTTGTAATGAGATAAATACAATATAGTGCAAAAAGGGACACTTTATTATTACTTATTCTGCTACAAAAAAGGAGGATTGCCTTACAACTGAAGGCATTCCTATTGATTTTGCCTTATTATATTCTCAATAGTAGTTTAGGGTTTTAACTCATCTCCCATGCACCACTGCTCATATATATATATATATATATAGTACATTAATACTAAGACCAAAATCCTCAAAAAACTTTATCTAGAGGAAGTTGGGGTTTCCCCAAGGAGAAAAGATGAGAAAAAAGCCAGTGAACTGCTTGGTTTGAAGCAAGGCACTGCATGCCCAGCTCCTCTGAATGTTGCAAATGTTAGTCCTTTGTATTCTTGGAACCACCCACTCACCTGTCCACAAAAACAAATGAAAAATATACTTAAAGATGGAAAAGACAAGCTTGTGCTATGCATGGTGCACAACCAATATATATGGAGAGAGAGATACTTTGCAATATGTGTATATTTAATCTTTTAACTTGGTAATTTTTTCTATCTTAGGCGCCCTTCAACTTTTTTTGTCTATATTAATTTCGAAACTTGACAATTTTTTTTTAATTTGATCCCTAAACTTAAAATTTTGTTAAATGAATGATAATATGACACTTTGAGAATGCACTACATGACTATATTAAAAAATAATACTTTTATTATACTTTTTAGAATTTATATAATTTTTAAAATTTTCAGGCCATGATGTGGCATAACCTCATAGTGTCATATCTTTCAATTTTAATGGAATTTAACTTTAAGGACTAAATTGAGAAAAATTGTCAAATTTTAAGATTAATATAGACAAAAAAATTTTCAAAAAATAAATTGAAAAAAGTTATTAAACTTAGAGACTAAATGTAACTTTGTCACATTTATATTATATGTAGAGAAAGATGGATTATTAAATGAAAATCAATAAAATGATGATAAACAACACCAACTTTAGAGAATCAATAATCCGATGATAATAATCTCAAAAAATAATACTAAAGTAGAGGTTTTTTTTTTTTTTTTTCTTTTTAGTGTTAGTCCACTAAAACCATCACATGGTAGGGTTTAGTTAATTAATTTTTATTTATAACAAGGTGGGCATTATTTCATGATGTCACAAATAGAGCCACCATGATAGAATATGATTAAATTAATAGTTAAAACTTAAGCCAGATGTTTCCATTTTCACTATAATTGTCATCATCAATACCTGTTTTTCATGGTACCATGGTCTCCATGTCTTAGTTATGGGCAACCCCAATGCACTTATGCTGTATCTGGTGGACAGAACAGGAACTCTTCCATCTGTGTCTCCACTAAACCACTCACAAACCGATCACCATCAGATGTGTATATATCCAGAGAGAGAGAATATGAATGTTTGGGGGACTGTTTTGAAACATGAAAGTTACCTATAGACCCAAATTCTAACTCCAGCAGCAATAAGTTTTTTGTATATGGGAAGCACTGATGGTTTTGAATCTGTCCAATTATTATATATAGTCATGCTGCATATATGGCAAAAGGGAACAACACTGTTAAATTTAGCATTTGAAAACAAGAGTTAATATATACGTAGGTATTCGAACTCGACGATATGTATTTACTTGGTAACTAAACTTTCTTTATAGACTTAAGTGATATTTAAATTTGGGAACTATGAGTTAATATGGTACCTTTTTTTATGTATTCGACCAACACCGTTAAAATATGTAGACAATCAATAACATAATGACACGTAATAGTCTCACATTTTGATATGTGACAAAAAAAATACTTTTAACAATGTCCACGTTAGCATATTTTAATAGTGTTATTTAGGTACCAAGTTGACTTATAATTTCTATGTTTACGTACTAATTAGGTCCAAAAAAAAGTTAGATACCAAATAGTTATAATTTGTCTAGTTCAAGTTCCTCCATATATATTAACCCTAAAAACAACAATAATAGTTATAGGGGTAAAAATATCATGGAGGCTCCTGTATTAGGAGTCAAATTACATTTTACTCCCCTTTACTCAAAAGATGGGCAAATTAATCGTTGTAGGTTAGATCAAAAAGTAAATTGGTTCTTTCTTTTAAAAATTTCATCAATTTTAACTGTTAAAAATTTGTATGGCTAACGAAATAACCACATGCCACATGTACCTTATACTGACGTATAATGACCAATTTGCTCTTTGATCTAATGTATGGGGATTAATTTGCCCATTTTTTAGGTAGAGGAGGTAAAATGCAATCACTCCTAATATAAGATGATACTTTTACCTAGTTATAAGCTTATAATCGTTGCAAAGATATGTGTAAAAGCATTATACTTGCAGATGCTCCAGTTCTTGAGGTGGTGACCATCACTAACATGAAGAGCTTTTTGAACATCGAGTCTATTGTAGAAAGCTTTTGCATAATCATCAAGGCAAGGATCAAAGCCACCCATAATCCTTGGTATCTGGTAACCATGGAATCACTATGTCAAAAACTTTGTTTTAAACAAGGTGATATGTTGTATTATAGAAAATGGAGCATGTGATATTTATACCACTCACCATATTGGATGTTCGTTTCATCATGACTTGCAGCATCGATAGGTCATCGGAAGCTGCGGTGTCTCTGATACATAGCGGAGTGTATAAGCTGTAAATATCGATCTCGTGATATTGTTTGAGTACTTCATCCACACCTTGACTACAAATTTCACTGCTCCATGTATCATTGCTCTTAAAATCACAGCTCTCAATTATGATTTTGTAAGTTTCATCAGATACTATAGCATGACTCCAAGCATAATCCACCATGCCTCTCCAGTCTTCAGCATCATTTGTTTCTGGATTACCTAACTGTTACACATGTAGGAAATTTTCAGCTCCTTGAGTAACCAGCCAAGCAAGCAAGCCAAAGTCTAGTGTGAAAAATAAGACCAGATTGAGTAGTACCATACCAAAATACCCTTAAGCTCAATATAAAGTGAAGGATCCTTGTTGTTGTCATAAATGAGATCAGCCAGCTCTGGCACATATTTGCCTGTGAAAAACAAGAGTTCAATGATCCTAAAACATATACTTATTTTGAGTGCTCCTATATGGATTCATCACGAGTCGAAATGAACCGAAATCTCCTGTCTCGGATGAGTGCTCTTATCCGTGCCCCTTGAATAACATAACCCCAATTTTTTAATTAGAAATAAAAATTAAATATGCTATAATTTTTTAATTTATACAGATTAAAAATAAAAATAGTTGACGATTGCCTCAACAAATTTAGTATATCAAATTTTGAAAAATTGATTTTTCCAATTAAATTTGAAATATTAACCAAAAAATTAATTTTTTATTTTTTTATGTCTTACAAATTTTTTTAATATAAATTACATAATATAATAATTATTGTATGATTAAAAAGTTAGATTTAAATATACATGTTCAAAGGTTGAACTATCCATCCAAAATTTTGAAAGGGGTTAAGTAAATTTAGGTGAATTTGAGCAAGTTTTAAGTTTTTATCCCGTGTGAAGCCGGGCTTAAACAACTAAATATCTCACTGACATTATGCATAGACTCAACCTAAATCTGACTTGACTCAATTCATGAACATCTCTAGATTTAAAGCAAACCTCATATGAAACATCATCTTTTTTTAAAAAAATTATTTTTCAAATTCAATATTTTTTTTGCCATTAATATATGCTTTGTTTTTTTATTGATGAAAAAATATTGAATCTGAAAAACAATTTTTTTTTAAAAAAAAAAGAAGTTTATAGGCTGAGATTTTCTTTAAATCTAAAAGTGTTTATGAGTCGAGTTGAGTCAGATTCAGGTTAGGCCTATGGACATATATAGTTGTTCAAGCCCAACCCGACTCAAAATAAAATAATTAATTTTATTTAATATTAATTAAATATAATTTACTACTATTATATTTTTTCTATTAAATTTCTAAACATAAATAATTTAATATTTTTTTTATATTTACATTATAATATAATATTTTTTATGATATAAATAATATAATGGACTTTGAGTTTGAACCGATAGACCAATTCTTGACATTATGTTATTGAAGGGGCATGGAGGGGGGCAGTCGTCCAGGGCAAGGGATTTCGGTTCAGTCGGAATATGGTTTGAGAATCACTCTATTGAGTTAAAAAGTAAAGTTTTCAGAGTAATACCCGCATAGCTTTCCCCAGCTATGTAAAAGGATCGTGTTCTATAAGACGGAAACATCACGAACCACTTATGCAGGAAAGTGTAAGCATCGTTTGCTGGTGTAAGTAAATCCATGGCAGAAACAAGCATAATTCAGTTATAGAAGAATAATCTTTCTGGTAATCTGAATAATGATCAAAAGCTGCTATTATATGATTTATATACATAGAAGCTACACTTACTTTTTCATGCATGTATATAGATTGTGAGGAACAAAAGATAATAGCAATAATTTGCAGGCAAGAGAGTTTTGTTTTTGGTGTTAAACTCACCGGTGAACTCATCTCCTATATTTCTGTAATCAGTAGAAGTATTTGAGTATGAAAATCCAACACCAATTGGAGATTCTAGGAATAACATATTGGCTTCTGCATCATCATAGACATTAAAAAAAATTCTTAGTATAGGTGAGAGCATTACATAAAGAAGATATACAAGTGGCTAGAAAACGATAAGTTGTCGACTTTTACACCTTTATTCCATGAGAAGTTATTAAATTTAATTCCACGGCCATCAGTGTCCACTATGAAAGGACCAATCTCTTGAGTCGCACCATATCCCACAGAAGAGCACCCAGGACCTGAAACATATAACTTGTCAGCTTATTAGAGAGCATAGAATAAAGGAAAAACAATGACCTCCACTAAGCAATAACATGTGACAATGATCATGATATCTTATACCTTATGATATTATATCAATTATTTCAACAAAAAAGTTCATTTATATGGCCCCGGTCTGTCTAATGACCAGGCAACACTCTGAAAGTGAAGAAATCTGTGATAGCTTTCTCTTTTTTCTCTCCTTTATAGATGGAGGTAAGATATATATATATACACACACATATATAAATATACATATTATACACTAGACCAAGAGGTGAACAAAACAATTTAATCTATATTAATCTTACCTCCATTAAGCCACAGCACCAATGGTTTTTCATCAGGCTGAGACATAGCTTCATAGAACCAATAAAAAAGTGCTCTTCCATTTTTTTCATTCACAGTGACATAGCCAGCATAATGTTGGAAATCAACAGGCGGTTGACTAGGCAAGTTGGTAACGAGATGATCATTATTATTTCCTAGGGAACTCAATCCCTTCTTGTTATACCACCGCCAATGGGTACCACCAGTGACAGGAAGTACTGATGATATGGTTGAAACAAAAGCCAGCATAATGAAAACAACCACTTTTAGCCCAAAATCCATGTTTGATTACAGAGAGAGATACAAATCAGATGGATGATGAGTAGCAAGAAGATGACATATCTATTTATACTGCTTCAGTATAGGAACTATTACAAAAGTACAAAGATAGAGAAGAAACTGTCTTAGGTGGCACCTTGATTTTTTTTATATATGATTGTATGGCAATATCTGACATGGATTTTAGACAGTTTTCTAGAGTGTTCAAAGGACAGTGGGTATCTCTTGTTGGGTTGTTGAATCATGGTAATGTGAAGTACATGGATAATCATGGTAATCTTTATTATTTATCAAAGCAATGATCACTATCAATACTATGGAAAAAAGTTTGATTCTAAATTTAACAAGAGATATACTACCTGATATTCAATCTCTAATTATTTGTTGATTAAACAAAAAAGTCTTGGAAATTTTGAGTAACTAAGTAATGGTCTCAATGTGACTTACAAGTTTTATCCACTCCCATGAAACCCAATAAATTTACTGTTTTACACAGCAATCCATGCACTTTATCCCCTTTTACTAGTGACTTGCATATTTTATCCATTCCCATGAAACCAATAAATTGACCACCAAAAGTATAAAGGAGATATTTATATTAAAAGTTGGATTATATTTTATTATTTTTAGTAAAAATTAAATAAATAAATATCTATACATTAGATTAAAGAGTAAAATGCTTATGTAAATTATGTGACTTTACAATCTTGTGAGCTTAATGGATTCTATGAAAGTTAATTTAACAAGTTTGTTTGATCTCATTTTGTGGCGTATTTAGAATATGAATTTATTTGTTTTCCAAGGCCTTTCATGAAAAGCTGATAAGA